>BTCW01000006.1:32722500-35135833 GCA_033239725.1 Echinochloa phyllopogon
AAGTAGTAGTATACATATATGTATACATTAAGTACACAGACATGGATATATACACATAAACTTCATTGTTGAAAGCACGGGGTTATGATGCTTGAGCTGAAGCCTGAAGGTTTCAAGAAATATAATCAAGAAGTTCACAAAATTTGATTTCTGCTAGCTTGAAGATTGTGCTCTCATTCAGGCATATAATCACCATCTCGTTTGATAGCGGTGGCTTAACTTAGGGTGAAGCTCAGTTAATCGTGTTAAGGTTGGGTTCACCCTAATGTTTATAGTCGTCGTCGCAGTTCAAAAAAATATAGTGGGATCAGCCAATAGTTTATTTTTTTTAAGAAATATGACTGAAATATTGAAAAGAAATGTACAAATTGACCTAAGTTTGTCTATTTTACTCTAAACATACCAATATCTTGTGGGAACCTAGTAACTTGCCAAATTTAGACAAAAGAAAAAATCCACTCATGACCAAGAAATGTTGTGGAGAACCGGAGATTTTGGGGGATTTTATCCAAGCAGTCCATACTTAGCGTAGTATGTAGTCATAGCAACTCCAGCAAGCCAAAATAATACAGTCTAATAGACTCTCTACTATGCCCCCCTATTTTAGGTAGGGATATGCCTCCAAATTTTCTCCTCAGGCCTCCGGGTGTCTCTAAGGAACCATCCATCCATTTAGGCATATAACTACTGGAGTTGGAATAACTTTTGAGGCCCTCAAAAAATAGAAAAAAATAGAGACAAACTCCATTTAAAATTTGGAGGGTCTGATTTAGAGGTTATTCCTGGAGTTTCTCTTATGGTGCGCTACGAGGCAACAGAGAGGACAAGGGGTGGTTACCATAAATTGATGGGAATATATGAAATTGTGTACACTTTGATGTACACAGTAATGAACAAAACCTCATCAGGTGCAATTGTTTGAGAAAACTAATATTCAAGTGAACAAGTGTTGTATAGACACCTCATGGTACTGTCCAAACGAGGCGATGCATGTGCCGTCACTCGCTTTTTATTTGAGACTAGCACCTACGTATATCTTATTAAGCTTCAAGAATCCTGTCCTATTCGCTGTTGTTTATTACTAGTGAAATCTGTAATTTTATAATAAAAAGTATGGTGTGCAAAGCGTGCTCTTTTGGTGTCTTCAAATCGTTTGCTAAAGCACACCTCGTGGCCTGTACTGGTACTCGGCATTATGTATACTACGTAGTTTAATCCACAACCCATACATCAGCATGCCTTGAACAACCTGAATTTCAGCCCATAATGTCAGTGACTGATGCAGTATAATACATCCGAGATACCCATTGTGCATGTGCCAAAGATGAAAGAAGCCAAAATAATAAGATGCAAAAGCGCACTAGTGGAGCACGCATGCTAGGGCAACCTGCAAAAATCAACTGCTTCGTTCAGGGGACATTAGGTTTTGTTAATACAAAAGGCGCCAACTGAATGGTTAACTAATGGTCCGTAATGAATCTCACATATTGTAAGCTAAACGAACAGTGCACGCTGCACCACCCTAGATCAATATATATAGTCCCCTATATAGTCCCTAGCAGCTATATCGCATGAGGAACTAATGGCTGGTGTGTAGAGATACTATATAAAATATGCTCCCCATAACAGCAGCAAAGGTACGGTCAGAATCTAGTGGAACTTTTCATGTTGGTTCGAGGGATGGAGGTTGGCGAGGGAGGAACGGAGGAGGCTGAATAATTCCTTATTCTAAAATTTACAAATAACCAACATGTGGCATGTATCATCAGTTAGTTTGCTTTCTCAAACCATACATACATTTCATAAGGATATATAAGGAGTAGCTATAGAGAGAGATTCACTGCAGATCCTATTTGGTGCGTATATATAGATCGACGGAGCTACCTATTTGGTGTGTATATTGATAATTGAACCCTAGGTTAGTTGACGATACGTACTAAAGAACACCTCATTGCATCGTGATCCATATTTGTGCTGGTCCTTTTACCCGCGTTAATCTAACAACAGAAATAGAGGTCAAGTAACATTGTCGACTACGTAACCAGTAAGGGAAAACAATAATTCACGCTAACACTCCAATATAATGATAACAATTCAGATAACAATGTCGCTGCGCAAGATCTAACTACAAATTGGTACAAGACAACGTTTTATTATGACGAGCTTAACCATAAACCACTACGGGAAACCCCGTATATGCCGAGTGTATTTTTTCGGACACTCGGCAAAAAGCTTCTTTGCCGAGTGTATTTTTTTTACATTCGGCAAACAAGAAACACTCAGCAAGCTCTTTGCCGAGTGTATTTTTTTTTTGACATTCCGCAAACAAGAAACACTCGGCAAAGAGCATGTTTGCCGAGTGTCAAAATTATACACTCGGCAAAGAGCTTGTTTGCCGAGTGTCAAAAAAAATACACTCGGCAAAGAAGTTCTTTGCCGAGTGTATTATAAATGGCACTCGGCAAAGAATTAAGTTTTTTTATTTTTGAACCGCAAGTGATTCAAATAATAAAATATAAGGAGCAGAAAAATAGTATGCAAGTTATTTGCCGAGTGTCAAAAAAATACGCTCGGCAAAGAACATGTTTGCCGAGTGTATTATATTCGACACTCGGCAAAGAATTAAGGTTTTTTGTTTTTGAACCGTAATTGATTCAAATAATAAAATATAAATAGTAGAAAAATTGTATGCAAGTTGTTTGTCGAGTGTCAAAAAAAATACACTCGGCAAAGAACAAGTAGAAAAATTGTATGCAAGTTGTTTGCCAAGTGTCAAATAAAAAACACTTGGCAAACACCTCTTTGCCGAGTGTATTTTTTTGGCACTCGGCAAAGACTCGACAAAAAAATATTTTTCCCCTCTTCTAGTGCTAATACTTTTTCTACTCTCTACATACAACATGTAATACTCAATGTCAAATTTTGGTATATTTTTGTATTTGTTTGCTATATTTAACTAATTAATTACATTTCAAGCAATTTTTTGAATAAAATCAAATTTGAATTATAAGTGATTCAAATAGTAATATAAAATGAATTAAAAAATTATATTCATGTTATATAATCCAATTTAAGATCTTAGCCATGAAATAAAAAGAAATTCGACATATCTTGTTTAAGAATTATGATCATTAATGTGTGTTCGAATGATTTTTAAATTCTAAAAAAATAAATAAAGTCTAATAATCATGAGATTTGTCATGACATCATTATATCATACCTAGAGTCTGTGGTAAAAAATTGAGAATGTTTCGGATAAGTTGTCATGCACGTCGCTTGTAAATCGAAGAATCTTCGGAAAAGTTTCAAAGAGTTGAGAAGTACTCATTAAGATTTGGAATCAAAGTGATGATCAAATTTGAATTTGAGTATAATTCATTTTATATAGGTCATGAATTATATAATTTGTGTCATACTAAAATTTCATTATTTTTAAAATTTGTTTGATAATTTTAAATTTTTTTTGAACATGCTGAAAGAAATGTTTGCCGAGTGTATAAAAAAAAGCAATCGGCAAAGAATCTCTTTGCCGGGTGTCTTTCTAGACACTAGGCAAAGCCGCCATGTCATCAATCCGGTCTGTGAGAATGCTCGTACGCTATTGGTTCACACCCCTCCGACCGGATCACACCCTCTCCCTCGCGTGAACGGATAAGGCTGTTGGCAGTGGGGAACTCTAAAGGGCAAACGATACCGTTTTACCGTGTACGCAAGGGGAAATTTGTCTGCAGAGGGAAACGGGAAAGCGAACTGAACATTTCAGTTCATCGCCAGAAACGCTGCATACAGCGTTCGTACGGAAGAAACGTTACCGGTGCCACGGAGGAGAGAGAGAGCAGGGGAGGGAAGGACCGTCGTCCGCGGAAAGGGAGAGAAGGGGAGAGAAGGGTCGTCGTCGACGGCGTGGCCTTGCTCGCGCCCCTGCTCGCCGAGGTCGCCGCCGCCGCTCGAGCTCCGCCATGGCCGCCATCGACGAGCTCCCACGCCGTCTCCGCCATGGACGCCATCGACGAGCTCCGCCACGCCTCCTACCCGGAGTCCATCGACTTCCACTTCATCTCCTCTGTGGCGAACTCGAAGGCGACGGCGGAGGAGCTCCGGTCCATGCGCCGCCGCCCGAGAGAGAGGGAGGAAGACGCCGCCGGGACCTCCATGGCCGCCGCTCCGCCTGGGCGGCCGCCCCGCTCGACTGGCGCGTGGCCCGTCGCTCCGCTTGGCCGTCAATAATGCCGCAACGGAGGTCCCCATGGCACATGGGGCTTGCGCCGTCCGCCACCGCTCGGGCCACCCCGTTCGCTCGGCGGAGAAGGAGCCGGAGAGGCGCGCAGCCGCCGGCTTGGCCGCCCCGCCGCGGTCCCGCTCCCGCCGGCTTGGCCACCAGCGAAGCAGAGGAAGAGGAAGGGGCCGCGCCCTCCTGCAGCGCCGGCCGGGGAGGAGAGGAGCGGACCGGCGCCGGCCAGGGAGGAGAGGAGCGGACCTCCGCCGCAGCCATCGTCGACGAGCTCCCGACGCCGCGTCGCTTCCACTCCATGGCCGACGAGCTCCCGATGCTGCCCCGCGCTTGGCCTCGGCCGCCGCCGCCGCCACGCATCCGAGGCCCCCGCGTTCGGCGGGTGAGGTGGGGAGGGGCGGCACCGGAGGCCGACCCCTGCTCGCAGCCGCGCCGCCCGCCGGCCCTCCTCACAGCCGCGCCGCCGGCCGGGGCCCGCCGCAGCCGCGCCACAGCTTCCCGCGGTGGGAAGGGGCGGCGGGGGAGGTGTGGAGGGGCGGTGGCGGGGTGGGTGGTAGGGGAAGCGCGCCGACGGGGGGAAGGGGCGACAGCGGCGTGGGGAGTGGGCGGCGGAGAGAGCTGGGCGAGGGTGGGAGATGGGAGGGGGCGAGACAGGGGGGAGAGATGGAGGGATTAAAATGGGGTAAAAAATGACGTGTGGGTCCCATATGAGATGGTAGTTGGTATAGAGTTTGAGATATAGAGTATAACGAGTGCGGAGAAACTGAAACTGTACTGAAAAATCTCGATGACTGGATAAGAATATTCTCTTTTAGAGTATAGAGTAGAGGTTGACGAGTGCGAACAGGCTCTCTGTTCCCCCTCTCTCGTCTCTCTCAGCCTCTCTCCCTCCCGTGACTAAAAAAAAGCTCTCCCTCTCCCAGGCGGCCGGCGGCCAGCGACCGGCGCCAAGGACGGCGCGGCGCGGCTCCAGCCCGGCCAGGCGGCGGCGCGGCCCCGGCGAGTGCAGTCGGCGGCGCGGCCCCGGCGAGGGCAGGCGGCGGCTGGCTGGGCGGCCGGCGCGGCACAGGCCAGTGCGCGGGCCCCGGCGCGGCTCCACGCGCGGCCCCGCCCCGCCCCAGCGAAGGCAGGCGGCGGCCGGCCGACACAGCGCGGCCAGGTGCGGTCCTTCCACCGCAAGAACAACAAGCAAGCTGCCTCTCTCTCGCTCCACTCGAGATCCCCCTTTGTGTCTCCACCAAGCAAACCAGCAGCCCAAGCACCAAGATCTCCTCTCTTCTCTCCCATTCACGGAAATGCTGCTGATTTGTTTCTCACCCCGTGAGCACGTCCAGCAATTTGCAGCAGCCAGCAGCTCCCTATCCTCTCCAATTCGAGCAAGCAAATCACCAGCAGCCGTGGCTCATCTCCTCCTGCTGCGCCGCTCTCATCCTTACCCCATCGATTCCAGCTAGCAGCACCCCTCTTCTGCTCCAATTTCTAGCGGGCAAGCAGATCTGCAGCGAGCTCTCCCCTTTCTCCGAATTTTTGCCACCCGAAGCAAATCTCGGCAGCTGCAAGTGCTATTCGTGCTGCTCCTCTACTCCTCCTGTTCTTCTCTTCACCGAAGCACCAACAACAGCAGCAGCACGCATCCCTCTCTGCTCTTCTTGTTATTCAGCAGTGCAAGTCAGCAGCAGGCCGTGGAGTGGAAGCAGAGCACCGGCCCGGATATGCGGACGAGCAGGGCGCGGGCAGGCGGGCGGCCGGGCTAGCGGCGCGGCCGGCGGGGGGCGCGTCCGGGCTGCGCGGCCAGGCGGCCTGTGGCGGGTGCGGCCGGGCGAGCGGCGCGGTCAGGCGGGGAGCGCGTCCGGGCTGTGTGTTTTTTTTTGTTTTTTTTCCAAAAATGTTTGCCAGAGTGGTGTGTTTGTCACTCGGCAAACTCTACACGTTTCCAAAAATAATTGCCGAGTGTTGTATTTGACACTCTTCGCCGAGTGCCCGATAAAAAACACTCGGCAAAAGAGGTGTTTGCCGACACCTGATACCGTGTGGCAGTTGCCGAGTGTTACACCCGGCGAAGAGTTTGCCGAGTGTTTTTTGGGGTTTGCCGAGTGTTTGAGGCACTCGGCAAACCTCTGGTTTCCCGTAGTGAACTGGCAATGCTATTTCGTGTCAGTTTCTCTATAATGCCCGTATTGAAAGTTTTGGTTTGAGATAATTAGATCTCTTAGGTCATCTCTTTACTTGGGCTAACTCTCTGGATACACCAACTTTCGAAAGGTTAGATATATAGAGTTTTAGTGAGTACGGAATGGGAATAAAAGTTACCACTAGCAACGGTTCATGGGGCTAACAAGAGACATTTAGACCACACACCCTTGCTTCTAGATTCTGGAACCCCTGCCCATCAAGGTTTCAATACACCTTTAAATTTGAATTATGTTGGTTATTGTGGGAAGGGTTCTACCAAAAAGTAGCCGAGGCCTGGAAGAATGAAAAAATAAGGGGAAATACTTTGATACAAAAATGGCGGTACAAGATAAGGCGCACCTGACAATATTTGAGAGGCCGGGCTAGGAACATTAGAGGACAGAATAAAAAGGAGAAAGAAGAAATTATGACTATGATTGATATACTAGATAAAAAATCAGAACACTCGATACTCTCTCCAAATGAGCAAGTAATGGTTCTCTGCTTAAGGGGCGTAATCTCTCATCTGCTGAGAGAAGAAGAAATTGCATGGTTTCAAAGGTCAAAAACTAAAAACCTATTAGAAGGTGACAACAATTTAAATATTTCTAGTTTATTGCCAATGGTAAGCATATAGGAGAACATGCATATTCCAGGCTTCCAGATGGAAGGGAATAATAAGATTATAAAAGATGAGGAGGAGCTAAAACGACATATTACCAAAAAGTTCGCAAAAAAATGGACGTATTGTTTGAGATTTATTATTATTTTTTAGTTTTGAGCATTAATGATGTCATCAAATTTATCCTTCTTTTTTTTGAGAAAATCAACTATTCTTGCATGCAGGGAAAACTAATTGGACGTTTTGTCTGGTACTGATTGGGCTACGCAGCTCTCTCTCCTGGCGAATTGGCCTGTTCGCGAGCCCAGCCTGCTGTGACCGACCCATGGGCTCCGATACTGCCGGTCCAGCCAGACAATTGAGAAGTCAGCCCGTCAATTGTCTTCTCCAACCTGGACCAAAAACTTTGCCAGGCCGGACACTCCCCGCGCCGCGAGCCCACATAACCTTATCTTGGGCTGAATGACAAGGACCGCAGCTAGGCTAGATAAAAAATCAGAACACTCGATACTCTCTCCAAATGAGCAAGTAATGGTTCTCTGCTTAAGGGACATAATCTCTCATCTGTCGTTCTGTTGAGAGAAAAAGAAATCGCATGGTTTCAAAGGTCAAAAACTAAAAACCTATTAAAAGATCAAATAGTTCTAGCTTATTGTCAATGGTAAGCATACAAGAGAACATACATATTCCAGCTGGAAGGGAATAATAAGATTATAAAAGATGAGGAGGAGCTAAAAGAACATATTACCAAAATGTTCGCAAAAAATATCATTTAAACATCTTTCTTTTGAAGATATTGTCATAAGAAATATTATGGTGCAACCGAAATTTCAATTGGATGTATTGTTTGAGATGTATTGTTTTTTTAGTTTTGAGCATACTTGCATGTGTAATTGTGTCATCAAATTTGTCCCCTTTTTTTGAGAAAATCAAATTTGTCCTTCTTGCATGTATGCGAGTAATAACGAGGGTTGCTCGCTCTATTCTTGCATGCAGGGAAAACTAATTGGACCTTGTGGCCACCCGCCCCGATTTGGCAAGTCGCCGCGGGCCAAGCGTTTCCGCGGCATAGGACGGACGGGGAACCCGAGGCAGACACGCGGGCTCCTCTCGTCTTCCCCCTCCCGTCCCGTCCCTGCCCCGGCCAACAAGGGCAAGGCCGCCTGCCTGCCTGTCCGGTTGGACCAAGGATCGACGAAGAGGCTCGTCGCCGTCGTGCATGATGGACGGGAGCGCGGTGGAGGAGCTGATCCGGCGGCTTCTGGAGGGGAAGAAGCCCAAGGTGACCGGCAAGAAGGTGCAGCTGACGGAGGCCGAAATCCGGCACCTCTGCGCCGCCGCCAAGGAGATCTTCCTCTCCCAGCCCAACCTGCTCGAGCTGGAGGCCCCCATCAACGTGTGCGGCGACATCCACGGCCAGTTCTCCGACCTCCTCCGGCTGTTCGAGTACGGCGGCCTCCCGCCGGCGGCGAACTACCTGTTCCTCGGTGACTACGTGGACCGCGGCAAGCAGAGCATCGAGACCATCTGCCTGCTGCTGGCGTACAAGATCCGGTACCCGGACAACTTCTTCCTGCTCCGGGGCAACCATGAGTGCGCCTCCATCAACCGCATCTACGGCTTCTACGACGAGTGCAAGCGCCGCTTCAGCGTGCGGCTCTGGAAGCTCTTCACCGACTGCTTCAACTGCCTCCCCGTCGCCGCCGTCATCGACGACAAGATCCTCTGCATGCACGGCGGCCTCTCGCCGGACCTCGACAGCCTCGCTCGGATCAGGGACATCCAGCGCCCCGTCGACGTGCCCGACCAGGGCCTCCTCTGCGACCTCCTCTGGTCCGACCCCGACCGCGACAGCGCAGGCTGGGGCGACAACGACCGCGGCGTCTCCTTCACCTTCGGCGCCGACAAGGTCGCCGAGTTCCTCAACAAGCACGACCTCGACCTCATCTGCCGCGCCCACCAGGCAAGCGTTCATTCCCATTTCATTCCCTCTATCTTCTTCCTCCAGCCACAGAGATGAGTTCTTTCGCTTCATGTCGATCAAATGCCAAATCGCCATTGATATGACGTACAGGTCGTGGAGGACGGGTACGAGTTCTTCGCGGACCGGCAGCTGGTGACGATATTCTCGGCGCCCAACTACTGCGGCGAGTTCAACAACGCCGGCGCGCTCATGAACGTCGACGCCAGCCTGCTCTGCTCGTTCCAGATCCTCAAGCCGTATAGGGGCAAAGGGCAAACGGAGTGATCGACGAGGACACAGGGGAGATGTGTTGATTAGAGGCTTGTTTAGAAGTGCGAGGGGATTTAATTTGCCGCCTGCGCAGGTGCTTCCTATCGCATTTTTTGCTGCCCCGGGAGCTGTCGGCTCAGTCTGCAGCTTCTTCTGGATCTTTTGCTTGTAACTGATTCAAATACGTGTATATATAAAAGCAAGATTATAGTTTCTGAACTGCTTTCATCGCCTTATGAATCCATGCGAGGAACAAGATGTCATCTTAATTAAGGAGCATTGGACGCACCAGAAAGCATGATCATCAACTTTTAGCAAATCAAAAGATATATTTTAAAGATCGATCATGCGAGGAGCAAAATGTCAGCTTAACATTCAGTTCAGAAGCAGTTATATGCAGAAAACCAAAAGATATCTTTTAAAGAGCATAAGCATTGGACAGAACATAAAAGTTCAGTTTGCTCGTGTTATTTTATTTTGGCATTACTGCATCAGCTATTCAGCTTCTCTTAAAAGTTGCATCTGCCAACTTGAACTTCTCAATATTTCAGTTGGATGACTTCTGACGAACACGCTCGTTGAAAATTTGCACAAGTGGTCCAGATGTGAGAACACTGTTAATGATTGTCTAAGTGCACCAACCACAAAATTCACAACCTTTTTCAGAACCATAAAATCTGAGTTCTGGAGAAAATAATTTGAGATCTTCCAAGCATCATTTTCTGAAACTTTTAGCGGTTGTTTGGTGTGCTGTTGCTCATAATGAACAAGCATTTGGCCATTTGGGTACCTTCTTCAAATTATTTTCAAGAATAAATCTTTCAGTACTTCAAACAGGAGCACCTGCAGGATATGAGGATAGATATCGATTAGTAGCCTTAAGATGCCTGAAGATAAAATTTTCACAGGAGAAATAATCCAAAAGGTGCTTCCAATCAAGCAGTCCTAAGGAGAATCCTTCCTTTTCAAAAAGAAAAGAAAAATATGAGCTCCAATCTGGCAACTAATTGTCGTGTAACTTCATTCGTGTGATGAGATCGATACGAGGGTAACAAGAAATCAAGTGCTGATGGTGATGGCTACTTGTTGGACAGTACTGATCATGGGTCTAAGATGTTTACAAGATCAAGTGATGTCATGTCGTACGACTTATCTGAATATTCAGCAGTGCCCAGGACACAGCCATTTCACAATCAAGCGAAGGACTGTTCATTCAACAAGGACATGATGTTCACAAAAGGAGACCCTTTTCCGTATCAGAATGAATAATGCGCCGCATGATAACAACATATCAGCTCATTTCGTGATTTCAAATTCAAATTCTTTTTTTTGCGGGTTCAAATTCAAATTCTTGGCACCTGATTTTTCATTAGACATTCACCCACTCTATGGATGCTCCTTTCATAAACGAAAATAGTGACAGCATGTAATTGAAAACCGGACAAATCTCAGGAAGAAGATTCTCTCTTGTGGTGTTTAACAAACTGTCATGTGCGATGTACGCATAGGCAGTATTAAAAAATGAACCTTTGCGGAAAAGAAAGTCAACCCATACTCTTCCAGATATACCTGCATGCCCATGCCTACCTAAACCTTTGATCCAACTCGGATGACAACTTTATCCTGCATTTTTGTAATGCAAACGGAACACAAGATAACAAACTGAGCTCTATTATGAGCAGCACAAGTTGACATCATGAATTTGTTTAAAATTGTTGCCCGTGCAGTTTAGAGATTTGCAACTTTTTGGTATGACAGTCTGAAAGATATCATCGCGCGCATTTCACGCCGAAGAGCGTGCAAGTTCACAATGCTGATGGCGCCCTCGATCGCCATCCCCTCCTTGAGCATCCACTTGTCAATTTTTTAAAAACTAAAAATTTCTCCCTTAATCAATATCTTTCCTTTGGTATATATTCTTAACACTTATGATGCCTAGTGAAGCATGAAACACAGAGAGCCAAATCAATCATCGATTATGTTTTCATACTGGCGCTTCCATGCTGGTGATATAAAAAATCAATGAAATATAATCTTCTTGATTCGGCCGGTTTTAGAATGGCATGATGATGAACTACTTTATTGATTTTGGCTTTCTCATGCTTCCCCCTCCATTCTGAACATTTCTCTGATCATTTGCATTCTGTACTCAAGAAGAAGTTTTTTAGGATCTCATACAGCTCCTAATGAGAAGGATCGTCTACAAACATAAATTCTGTTCACTTAAATGATCGCTCCGAACGATCACACATATCTCCTGTCCCTGATATGATAGCCACCACACGAACATATAAACACTAGGAAAATAAGGACACAAATGCTTGGGTAACGTATGCCGCGTGCTCAAGTCAGACGCTGAAAATCAAAAACTTTCTAGACGGCAGGAGCTGTCATCTGAATGATTGGTGAACCGCTGCTGTGCCACTGCCCTGAAAAGAATGAAATGGTGTGTGCTGTGCTCTAAAAAAAAGAGGAAAACTAAAACAAAATGCCTGGCCCTACAGGCTACATACAGCATGGAGCATTAGCATGTTGCTACACTACTCTAGCTACCTGCTCCTGCTCCCTGCGTTTGTTCATTCACGCCACTCAAAGACAACATGGTGTTGGCGAGATGCCTCTTGTCAAACGAGGAAAAGGCAGGCGTTGGCGTCGTGTCCTGGACATGTTTGAGCAACGAATAATCCCTGCAGGCGTTTTCTATGGAGGCCGTTGCATTGATTAGGAGTTTAGGAGACCACAGGTTGTCATTGTTACCGGACGTGGATGCTTGAGAATCACTGATTAGGGGCCGGAAGAAGAAGGGATATAAAACAAAATGTTCAGATCAGAGAGGTCGTGCTATAGTTTCCTTGTCAGTTGTCACCTTAAGCATGCTGGCTGTTGCTAGCACCAGTGTTTTAAAAAGCGCTAGGCGTTAGATTAGACCGGCGGCGGGACAACGCCAAGTGCTGGATCGTGGATTGGACACAGGTTGATGGCTGGTTCGGGAGCAATGGCTAGTGGAAAGATTCAGAACAAGAACGACGCTGAGCTCGCCGAAAGCATCCCTTTCCAAATTTCTGAAATTTCTTTTTTGAGAGGAACAGTAGCATGCACTGTACCTATCGTAGTCATAACTCACTCCAAAGGCATACGGATTAAGGCCCAGAGAAGGGATCAGATTTGCATTCAGTGGGCAGTTCCTTTACAGAGCACAGCCGTACAGTGAGTGGCCCATGATCTTGGTAGGACCTCGCTCGCCCGTCCCTGATGATCTCTGAACTCTCACATTCCCATGCATGTTCATGCAGTACAGATGCATCGAGTTAAAAGACCAAGATCCACTCTTTCTTTCTCTCAAAATAAAGAGATGAGCAAGATCCACAGCTGAAAATAAGTGGGGGCTGAAAGAGGAGCCACAAGCTAACAGCCATCTTTGCCTTTCGCCTTTCGGCGTAAACCCTATCAACCAACGACAGAACACCCATTTCACCGGCCGATAATTGAGGGGCGAGTTTTTACCGGCCCCCACGAAGACACGAATCTGAAAAAGGCTTTGGAAAATGGCCCTCTCTGATGCCGGCTTTACTCTGAACCTCGATGAGTTGTCACCTCACAGGCTCATCACATGGCAATGCAGATAAACTAAACAATCTCCGAGATAACACCAGTCGTAAACAATTGCCAACCGGTTAATTACCGCTGTAAATCGGCAGTTAGCAGCTGATGATCCCCATCATATCCAAGCGTAGTGCACGAGCAGGGAGAGGACCAGTGCTCGAGGAGCAGAGGAGGAGGATTCCGTCGCCGTCAGCAGGCCGTGCACGAGCACGAGTACAGCGAGGACAGCACCGGCAGACGCCGATCTCACTGTCTCGCGCCCAATAACTATGCCGGTGGCGAAACCCAACCCAACCCAACCCCGTCGGTTCATCGCACCCGGCCTCGGCTCCAATCCATGGCTGGCAAATCGGAGTGACGTGTGAGATCCATGGAACATGTCTGCCGCTCCCTATCATCCAAAGGCATGGTGATGTGTGTGTGTGTGCAGGCGGTATCTGGTGCATCATCCTATAGTCGGTTTTTATAATGGCGGTATTTGGTAGTGTAGAGCACCGAGCTAGTGAAATGGTGGTACATTTTACTCTATATTATTTACTTGTATATCAAACGAAATGTTGCTAAAATAAGAAAAAGGGAATAAAAAAGACCTTGAATGGAGAGGAAAATGGTGACAACCGGCGGGAATTTATGTTTTTTTTCTTTTGGCAAAGTGGTGATCAGAAAATCAAATATTAAGTTGCTAGATGGAGTGCACACATTAGGGATCAAGGAGGCCTAGGCTAGGCGGCATCAAGAATGTAGTTGGGCAAAACAAAAGTAATGGCTCGCTTTTCTTGTCTTGCCACTGAGGTAGTGAGGCGGATGCCTAACTCTACCCACAGCTATGACTATACATACATCATCACATGGGGATTATTATCATTTTCATCCTAGTAACCAAGCTTATGGACCTTTTATACTTAAATAAAAACAAAATAAAAGGTAAACTAAAAGTTTGTGGCTCTCGCTCCCTAGTCCTCGCGAGTCCAAACAAAAAGTTCGTTCAAACGCAAGGACGCAAAAACAAAGCGCAGGCTTGCCTGTCTCGCTCGCGCCGCGAGAGACCGGCAACAGCAGCAGCCAGCAGCACAGAGCGGAGCCAGCTCGACTCGCCTCGCCTCGCCACCACTTCTATATCACTTCCCTCTCTGCCCCCGCCGCGTGCGCCATCGCGCACATCCACGCGCGCGCGCGCCCACACGTGCGGCTCCCCGGATTCGCGCCGCCGCGGCAGAGCCAGCCCAGCTTCGGATCGAGGAAGAGGAAGAGGAGGAGCCGAGGCGGAGGCGAGGAGTCAACCCAACTTCGCCAGCCAGCCATGGACGGATCGGCCGCGGAGCTGGAGGCGGCGGAGCGGGTGGTGATGCGGTGGGACTCGGCCTCGGCGGGCTCCGGCGCCGGCGCCGGCGCGGACGAGCCGATGCTGTTCGACGGCGGCGGGGACCGGGCCGAGGCGGACCGCTTCCTCCGCGCCGTCGACGACCTGCGCCGCCTCGCGCCGCCGTCGCCGGCCGCCGTCGGGAGCCCGCGCCGCCTCTCCTCGTCCTCGGGCTCCTCCGGCAGCGGCGCCGTGCAGGTGGCCATGGCGCGGCTCGAGGACGAGTTCCGCCACGTGCTCTCGTCCCGCGCCCTCGACCTCGAGATCGAGGCGCTCGCCGACCTCAGCTCGCTCTCCATCACCAGCGACCGCTCCAACTCGGCCTCCTCCGCCGACCTCCCCCCCGCCGCCGACGAGGACGACTCCGTCGCCGCCTCCATCGGCCGCCGCAGCAGCGCCTACCGCTCGCTCCGGAGCATCCGCGAGATCGACCTCCTCCCCGACGACGCCGTCGCCGACCTCCGCGCCATCGCCTCCCGCATGGCCGCCGCCGGCTACGGCCGCGAGTGCGCGCAGGTCTACGCCTCCGTCCGCAAGCCCGCCGTCGACGCCTCCCTGCGCCGCCTCGGCGTCGAGCGCCTCAGCATCGGCGACGTCCAGCGCCTCGAGTGGGACGCGCTCGAGGCCAAGATCCGCCGCTGGATCCGCGCCGCCCGCGCCGCCGTCCGCGGCGTCTTCGCCAGCGAGCGCCGCCTCTACTTCCACATCTTCCACGACCTCCCCATCTCCGGCGCCACCATCTCCGCCGCCGCCGCGCCCGCCACCCACGACACTCCCTTCGCCGAGGCCGTCAAGGGCGCCGCGCTGCAGCTCTTCGGCTTCGCCGAGGCCATCAGCATCGGCCGCCGCTCCCCTGAGAAGCTCTTCAAGATCATAGACCTCCACGACGCGCTCTCCGACCTCCTCCCCGACGTCTCCGACATCTTCGCCGCCTCCAAGGCGGCGGAGTCCATATACGTGCAGGCCGTCGAGATCCGGTCGCGGCTCGCCGACGCCGTGCGAGGAATACTGTCGGAGTTCGAGAACGCCGTGCTCCGCGATCCGCCCAAGACCGCGGTGCCAGGCGGCACCATCCACCCGCTCACTCGGTATGTGATGAACTATAGCAGCCTCATTTGCGACTACAAGGTAACGCTCTCCGAGCTGATCATATCGCGTCCGTCAGCTAGCGCGCGCCTTGCTGCTGAGGGCAATGACCTCGTGCCATCCTTGGCGGACCTCGAGCTCCCTGAACTTGAGAACCAGTTGCCACTTGCCTCCCACATTGTCTGGATCATTGTTGTTCTTGAACACAATCTGGAGGGGAAGGCCGCACTCTACAAGGATCCAGCCCTCTCACATTTGTTCATGATGAACAATGTGCACTACATTGTGCACAAGGCGAAAGATTCACCAGACCTCTGGGGCATGATTGGTGATGATTACTTGAAACGCCTTACCGGCAAGTTCACAATCGCAGCCACAAACTACCAGCGGACGTCGTGGTTGAAGATCTTGAATTGTTTGCGTGATGAGGGGCTCCATTTAAGTGGTGGATTTTCGTCAGGAATATCCAAATCGACGCTGCGGGAGCGGTTCAAGTCCTTCAATGCTGCATTTGAGGATGCACATAGGGTGCAGTCTGGATGGTGTGTGCCAGAAAACCAGCTGAGGGAGGAGCTAAGGATCTCAATTGCAGAGAAGCTGCTGCCAGCATACCGGTCGTTCCTTGGCAGGTTTCGACATCATATAGAGAATGGGAGGCATCCAGAACTGTACATCAAGTACTCTGTTGAGGACCTTGAGATAGCCGTGGGTGATTTCTTTGAGGGTGTTCCTCCGTCCCCACATAACAGGAGGAGATCACATGGATGAAGGACTTGTACCAAAGGCATTCAACTGGACTGCTGTTGCTATTTATTCTTTGATTCTTCACAGGGAAGCTGGTGCTACCATTTGGGGCTCTATTCTCACTGTTCTGATGCTTGAGATACAAAGTTGGTGATCTTCAATCAGAAATGGCAAAACATGAATACATTTGGGATCTTGGTGAATCTGTCAGTCGCCCCCATGTTTCCCATTCTGTAAGAGAACTTGTTCATTTGTTACACTATTATAATATAAATTTTGCAAGTAGCATGTTCATATAGGAAATTCTTTCGGTAATGTTGGATAGTTGGAACTCATAGCATTTCTGCCCTGTCTTTGCATCAGCTTTTGTTGCCCTTTTCATTGTTAACAATTATTGGAAGGGTCTATGCTTTGTGGATTAGATGTAAAAAGATCTACATGACTCTCATGTACCACATGATTTTGTAATATGATAATATCATGCTGTTACAATTTCGAAAGGAAACTTCGAGTCTTCTCTATAGCACAATTCTTTTCAGGTGCGAAAACCAATACTAATTAACATTGTTGATACCTCCATAAGATTAGCACTTTGTCACTACTGTAGTATACAATCGATATTTAGAAAATGCATGCTATATTCTATCACTTTGGGGTGCTCTCCTTTTAAGGTCTATTTTTACTAGTTCAGTTAGCGTTCCTATTATCTTCCTTGTTTTGTGTTGTTCCAGGATGAAATTACTCTTTCACTCTCTGTTTCCTTCCTACTACAAGTATCTGAGTGTGACTAGGCAATTCTGAAAAGTGGCAGTAACCCAATCTTTATTTATGCTTACCCATTTATCTTGGCAAATGCACAACATTGATGTATCAATGAATATAACTGAAAATAGTATGTCTGCAGTGGTGCTGTACTGTTATGGCATAACTTGCTCCAGCATTGCCTATGACGTAGTGAGAATTGACATACATACCATTCTATCAAACAGCAAGTGTTGTGTGCTAAATATGTAAGCCTGCAGGGAACATATGTAGTAGTGTAGTACAATCTGCTTTTTTTATCTATAATTTTCTTGATGTAATTCTTTTGAAGAAAATATTCTAATGTAAGCCAAAAGGTTTGCCATCGTGCATCTCAATACAAATTTCTCGTCATATCTATAGGTTACAGAGATCCTTTGGCATCTTTGCTATGCATATCGAATTTTTTCTAGCAAATTGAGACAATGCTACAATCTGAGTGCCTATCTGGCCAGTCCTTCCAGTTGCAGCTGCTATATTGCTAGGATCGAGGTTTCTATCCAGAAGTCTTGTACAGTTACAATTGCTCGGTATATATCTGCATCATTTCTTCTCTCTTTTCCCCTTTTGCTGTGCAAATGACATGAACACAGGTTTGTATTTGCTGATTAGATGTCCATTTCGTGGAGAGCATTGTGGTTTTTTTCCTTCAGAAAAAAGAAAAGAATATTACGTGCAATCTTAGAAATATTTACATACATGTAGTAAAGCTTGCATGATGAACTTTTCTCAGTTCACAGGACAGTCAGTATGATACTTACTTTTCCACAGCGGCTGCAGTTTGATCTGCAGACATATTTTATGAGTACCTAATCTTTAATAATTTTATCTTTCGGCTGTTTGTAAACAAATTCTGCATATATGAAAGGAACTGAATAGGCAATAATTTTGATGTGGTAACATCCTAGCATTACAAATAGTTGACCATCAATCTTACTTCAACTTTCGTGCATATAGTATGCACATTTTGATGTTTCGGTGAAGAAATTTTTTTGTTACATTCGTGTTACTGTTCGAGTTCTTACCCTGATGCTGTTTCGGGCTCCGTTCTCAGTAAAAGGTATAAGGTGGGCATCAGGTGAGCCATTCGTGCTCAATTTTTTTATTGTCGAGAGTATCGACTATGCATAATTACAATGGTTCATTTGAATAAGCACAATCAAGCTTAACCACCGAATAATTCCGCCGATAATGGGGATATTCTCCGAAAATAATACTTGTATTAATCAGGGAAGAACGTGATGCTCACCATTCCAGAGCTAACAATCATGTGCCCGTTGCCGTGTTGCTCTGCTCGCTCTGCCCAATTATTGTTTCTGCCGAACTAATCTGCAACAAGGCCCGTGTGAATGAGAGAAAAAATGGTTGGGTTTTTGCTTGGCTTTTCGTGGACCTTTTTTTCTAGCCCCACTGGCAGTAGAAACTAGAAACTAGAAAGTTATAATTGAGGAGGCAGGGTGTGGATTCTTGCCGTATGTCCACCGAATGATTCAGAGCGGCCGGCGTCAGGTCGCAACGCCTTCGTCATCGACGGGTTCAGCCCGGCGTCCATGCCTACGACCTCCATGTTGTCCTTTCATACGTGTACGAGGAGCACACAATGCTGTTAAAAAATATTTGAAGTACATGTTGCTTCGAAAAAGATTTTAAAGATCATGAAACAAGTGCCTACTCGATTTACTAATGTGCATTTTTTATTTTAAAACTGAGAAAAACACAATTATCGATTAACTGAAAACCATGCGAGAAAAATCATAGGCACATAGAACGTTTTCTTTCTAGAAACAACCCAAAGATTATTGATCAAAGTTTTATGAGAAAAGCATACTTTGACCAAGTCATAGTGAGACATGAGAGAATGGTGGTCCACTGGTCGAGACAAGGGGTGGCAAATCTTGAAATGTCTTGATCATTACCCAATAACGTTGAGCAAACACCCGATGGAATTATTTTTTAGATAATGGAAAAAATTTCAGCCTTGGCCAAGAGGCTACAGCCAATGTTTACAGGACAGCATCACACCCAAAAGTTCACACACAACAAGATAAAGCGAGACATCCGATGGAATTATTGAACAGAGCTTTGCTTTTGGCGCCACGCAACATTCAAATACAAGGACAAATTTGGTTGGATGTGTTTTACGTGAACTCTTATATTATCCTCAGACTTGTTAATAAATTCCGCTGGCTAAATCATTTATGCTTTTATGTAATTTATATCATAAATAGCCAATAATCAACTGTACATACATAAAAGCACAACCTAAACTAACTTTGTCTGAAATCGTATAGATGGCAGTCAGTACATTAACGCTTTAGTATAAAGTTCATGCTAGATTTGTGTATATAGATTTAAGCCCAGTAACTTATAAAATTTGTGACTACGTAGCTGTCACCGCTTCACACGTCTCTATCATGCACGTCAATACATGGTAACCATCAACCATTCAACCCGCCGTTAGCATAGAGTTCTTCTATTGTCACTTAATGTGGCTATCAATTCATTTCATCTTACATAATCCGTAATGCCTTATATGCCACTAAATAAAACTTCATTGTCTATTTGTCTTCTGTTTGACTGTATCTAGTTTTGACAGCCGCACAATCTTAAATATACCACTTACCTAGATCATTATTAACCATTCTGACGACAATACTTTTAAAATGCTATAATATAACTATGTAACTAGATTTTTGTCACTAACAGCGACTTACAACATCAATATCAGGTTAACACCTTCCCCAACCATATCTCTACAATTAGAGATGATGAATTTATCACACCCCAAATACTAATCATACTTTTGATCTAGTTCATCGAAGTTAAAAGACGTTGAAGAAATCATCTCCTTTAAAAAATGTGCGGCTACAAATTAGATGAGTTAAAGGAATTTATTGACGGATAACTAGCATTGTTCCTAGCATAAATATGGTAGAATAGAATCATCAACGCCAAAATCCCAATTGAGTTGACCGGCGGAAGAAAATGTTATAGCCGCCACCAACCACTCCGCTCCCCAGCCGTCACGTTCCAGCTAGGCTAAACAAACAAGCACGGGCGAGCAGGCGGAAACCTCCTGCTGCACTGTTTGGAATTCAACGAATCAGTCAGACAAATCCCACGCGGAAAATCCGTGAGCCCCCGCGGCGAGCAGGGCGCGGCGCCGGTCGAGCGGATCTAGGCGAGGGTCCGGCGGCGAAGAAGCTCGGAGTGGAGGGGAGGGGAGGAGATGGCATCGGAGGAGATGACGGCGGCGGAGGTGGCGGAGCTGCTGGATCTGAAGCCGCACCCGGAGGGCGGGTTCTACGCCGAGACCTTCCGCGACGGCTCCGTCACGCTCGCCACCTCCCAGCTCCCGCCCCAGTGTACGTACATGCGCGATTCCTCCGTTGCGTTTGATTATCGCGTAGGATTGTTGCTCGTTCTACTTTCCCCCGGCGTGGGGACTGATTAATTGCACGGGCTAGTGTGCGATCGAACCCGGATTGATATGGAATTTATTGCATCATCGGCTCGGGCATGTGCAGAGTTAGCTTGCTAGATAGTGGTGCGGTGCTCTTTGATTCGTTGCTGTTTGACTAATTTGTGAGGTTCAGTAGGGTGTGTTCTGCAAGACTACAAACTAGGAATTTTCAGGTAGATATGTCTGGCAGTGTGTGCTACTTTTCTTAGTGACGGAAAAGTGAATTCATATGCTATATGTATCATAATTCATCAAGTGAGCAAATCGGGAATGTTAGGGAATGGAATGATAAATTTGCTAGGTTGGGGTTATCTTTGTTCCGCTAAGCAGGGATGGTGCTCTTTTATTGCATACACATGACTTGAAGTTATGTACCCTGCGGCGAGGTATCGTGGTGTTTTTTCCTGTTCCAGGATTGTAGCATTATGCTTCCTCCTTTTCTTCTAGGTCCTGCCATGACTGCAAAAGAACAAGCAGTAATGCCTGATATATGTATCAGACAAATTGGTCTGCCAAGTCTTTTAGAATTGCCAGTTGCTCAAGTGACCTGTTACCAATCACAAGCCTTCAAGGGATGGTTAGAAAAGGGTAGATCAGGATCCAAATCCTTTGAATTGGGTCCAAAAACCCTATGGATTGGGTTCAAATTTATGTTCCAAATCCTAAAAAAATCATGTAGCTTATGAACACCATCCATTTTAGGTCATTTCTTTGTAGTGTTTTTTTAATGTCTTGTGCAGTTATGCATGCAATGTTGCTCAAGTATGATCTGCTAAGGTTGAAGAACTTGCCTGCTACTTTCAAAATTCAACTTTAGTGTACATCCATGTATGAATGTGGGTGTGTAGCTGCGGAAACTTCTCGAGTTTCTCATATTTTTATTCTACTATCAGTAACTAACTGTTAGCTAAGGGTGGGCAGTTGGATCTTCTCAAGCTAGAGGGATTGAATAATGCCTCAACATACCATACCACTCCTATGCATAAATACTGGATGGCATGTGAATATGAAATCAAGCTGCTATGGGTTTATATGTTTCTAATATCTCCTATCATATACTGCAGATAAGGTTGGTCGTGCTGTGAGTACTGCAATCTACTTCTTGCTTCCTGCAGGGAGTGTTTCGCGTCTCCACCGCATTCCCTGTGCTGAAACCTGGCACTTCTACAAGGGAGAGCCTCTCACGGTTAGCACCATATATTTTCTTACATCATTGAGCTTGTCTTTCTTGCTATTCCATGAGCAAAGCACCTAGTGTCCATGCCCTATCTAATGCGTCTACTTTGTGTTTGTTTTAGGTCTTTGAGCTACATGATGATGGCCACATTGACCTCACTGTCATCGGCCCACACCTCGAAGCTGGCCAGCGCCCCCAGTATACCGTGCCACCAAACGTGTGGTTTGGTTCCTTCCCTACTCTGGATGTTGAGTCATTCGCGTCTGATGGCAGTGTTCTTGTAAAGTCTCGGAAGAGGGATCCTGAGCAGCACTACTCCCTGGTTGGCTGCACCTGTGCTCCTGGCTTCCAGTATGAGGACTTTGAAATGGCCACATTTGAGGACGTGAAATCCATCGCTCCCAAGGCTGAACCTTTCCTCAAGTTCCTCATCCCTTCGTGCGAGTAACTCCTGGGCGACCTCAGTTGATGCTGGATGAGTTCCCACTTTCTCAGCATCTCCATACCAGATGCAAATGCCATTTTTAGGCTTGTGCTTTTACTACCATCTTGTAGACCGTAAATTGTACCCTGGTGGTGGTACACAACTTGTAGCATTTTGTGCGCTGAAACAGAATAACAGCGGAGCTTAATGTTGAAACTGGAGGTGCTTGAAACACGTAATGGAGTAATTGTTCGGTAAAATTGCAGAAACACCCCCATAAGTCACCCTCGGTCTGATATTCCCCCCATAAGCCCATTCGTTGCAAAACCCCACCCCCCCCAGCCGGCCTGGTTGCATTTCCACCCCGCAGCACACGTGGCCATGACACTTCGGCCCATGTCCGCCAGCGTGGCACAGTGACGGGCCAACTCACCGAGCCCAACTCGCGCAGAGTCTCATCGATGCACCAGGCTACTCCAACGAGCCAGACCAGACCCGGCAGCCGCTTGGTCCACGACGCGACGGACGAGGCGAGAAGCGGCGAGCCACGCGGGCAAACATGGGCCGAAGTGGCAAGGCCACCTGGGATGCGGGGGTGGAAATGCAACCAGGCCGGCTGGGGGTGGGTTTTTGCAACGAATGGGCTTATGTGGGGGAATACCAGACCGAGGGTGACTTATGGGGGTGTTTCTGCAATTTTACCTAATTGTTCATCAGGCATACTGGGAGCATTGTGGGATCATGAGGGTTATATGGGATTAAATTCAAGTCTCTGTCCGTGGAGTATAAGTCGTGTGAGCATCATATCCTCTTGTTGCTTCGTTCGTGTCATCGAGTCATTCTAGAGCATGTGCGCCTTTGGTGAGGACATCAAGTTTTGGCCCAGGCCAGGTAACTGATAATTTGGCCGGCGCAGTTGCTGCCTATCCATACACCCTCCGTCCTACAGAAACAGCACTAGTTCACATACCTAGAATTATATTATTTGTGTGTACGTGTATTCATAGAGGTGAGTGTACGTGCGTGTGTGAGCGTCTGCATTGTACTGTGTCATTCTAAAAAAAATTATATTATTTGTGCGACGAACGTTCATATATACAAAATTATATTACATAGTATTTATGAAAAAAGATAGCACCATATAATTTGGACAATTATGGAAGCGGCCTCTCTAAAAACAAGCAAGTATACTTCATACTTTGGGGCAGTTCGAGTTCGGATCCTTTACTCGGTACGAGTATTTTATAATTTTTATAGTTATCTTAGAATTTAATAGTCGGTATAGATGATGGATCTATGTTTGTACTTATGTTTAAAGAAATATACAATTCTCTGTAAGACACTGAAGCAGATGTGCACTAAAATAGAATATGCCCTGCCCGCTAATATGAAAGACCAGCATACATGCAGATGCTCACACGGACGCACACTCATCTCTATAAATATACTTACGCTAACCTTATTTTTATGGACACCTCTGAGTGACGACACGCGTGTCGAGTCGAGTCGAGAACTCGAACCCAAATAGACAGGTTCCATTAAAAAAATCTTACCAACTAATCTATAATCAATTTGTGGCCCTGCCCGCTAATATGCTAACGTATCGGCAGCAGTATGCCAATATGATGCGGTAAAGACGGTGGAGGCCTGGAGGGACGGGCGACCTGTGTGGGAGGTTCATGGTCCCGGGCGGCGTTGCTCGCAGCTCGCCGGAGCCGGAGCCAGACACGGCGTGGAGAGCGTTGTTTGGGCGCGATAGCTGCTCTGGTTAGTAGGAGTCGGATTGAATATGCTTGGGTACTTTTCGGCTTGGCTCCCGCGTATTCAACTCCCTTTCTCGTTCACCTTCTTCAGTATCTTCACCAACTATTTACTGCAAGTCTGCAACAACGATTGCGCGGAAGTTTTTTAAAGGCAGCGTGCCCTTAAAAGAAAGCTATTTGAGGATGGCTGATACGCGGTCTCTCTGACCAACTTGTTATAGTGTAGAGTGACCTGCTCCCTCCCTGTTCGTTTCTGATGACACAGCTTGTTATTAACTGGATAACAGTCATCATCAGTCATCAGTGTTCACCCACTTGTTGCCATCTTGACCACTCCGAGGCAACAGCAAAGTTAAGGCCTTGTTTAGATCCCAAATTCACCTCCCAAATTTACTATGCAAAAAGAAGATTCCCCATCACATCAAAATGTCATAACATGTATGGAGTACTAAATGTTGATGAAATCAAAAACTAATTGCACGGTTTTGTTGTGCTCTGCGAGACGAACATTTTGAGCCTAATTAATCAATTTTTGGACAATTTTTCGCACATGCAAACGAAACGCTACAGTGCACCGACTGACGCGCGTCAGTCGGCGCAGTGTCCCGCAGGCCCAAATCGGGCAGCCGGATTCGGCATCTAAACAGGCCCTAAGAAACGACTCTGCGTGTCTGCCCGGATTCGGCATCTGCCCTAAGAAACGACTCTGCGTGTCTAGGTCTTCGTTTGTATACATTTCATGCTCGATGTTCCATCGGTTTCATTAATGAAATGGCCAATGTCTCTGACAGAGGCTGACTAAAAAAGTACTGGTGATGTTCATGAGCACTCCCTCCGTCCCATTATATTAGGTCCTGGAGGGTTCAAATTTTGTATCAAAATATAAGGTCCTAGAAGGATAGGACAAAACTATTTGGGATTGGTGGGTAGGTGGAGAGTTGGTGGGTAGTGTAAAATAAGAGATATAGAGGTCATTTCTCCTCCCTGTTATATTTTAAATTTAAATGCTTCAGGACATTATATTTTGGGACGGAGGGAGTACCAGCAACTCAAGCTGATATCAGAGAACCCGCGCTAGTTGACTAAATACGTGTCGTATGCTGTGGAACTCGTTGCCAGCGGTTCGGTGCAAAATCCGCCATGACGTTTACTTGTTTAGGATGCCACTGCACAGCCCACAGAATACAAGATGCAGGGTGACTCTCTCTTTCATTATTTCTCTAATGATAATAATATGCCTCGATCTGTTACATGAGTAAAAGAAGGGCGGTGCTATTTTAGTTATCATATCATACGGAATTCTTATAATTTTTAGGGCAACCAATACATTTTTTTTGCCCAATTGTCCATCAACCTTCTATCTCCCGTGTCCAATTGTTCACCTGTATTCGGTGTCATTCCGACACTAAATCAGCCCCTACCACACTAAACTCTTCTATTTTGAAGCTTCCAGCTGCCAACTATGTACTTCCTTTGTTCGAAATTATAAGTAATTTTGACTTTTTTGAATACATAGTTTTTAATATATATATATATATATATATAGGACCTGGTTATTTAGCTCCCTGCGTGCTGAATAATATTCAACGCGCACGGCGGAGCCTCCACCGGACCTCCGGTGAGGAAAATTACTCCCCTTTTGTCCGTGAGAGTAAAAATCCTGGTTGAGCAGTAATGTGTGTCAGCTTTATTGCGCATTTATGACATCAGTTACGTGAGGATTTCGTGGCAGTTAGAAGAAGATGATTGCATACTTTTATATTTCTTTTTGGGATGCATCAACCATTTGGACAATTATGGAAGCGGCCTCTCTAAAAACAAGCAAGTATACTTCATACTTTGGGGCAGTTCGAGTTCGGATCCTTTACTCGGTACAAGTATTTTATAATTTTTTATAGTTATTTTAGAATTTAATAGTCGGTATAGATGATGGATCTATGTTTGTACTTATGTTTAAAGAAATATACAATTCTCTGTAAGACACTGAAGCAGATGTGCACTAAAATGGAATATGCCCTGCCCGCTAATATGAAAGACCAGTATACATACACATGCTCACACGCACGCACACTCATCTCTATAAATATACTTACGCTAATCTTATTTTTATGGACACCTCTGAGTGACGACACGTGTGTCGAGTCGAGTCGAGAACTCGAACCCAAATAGACAGGTTCCATTAAAAAAATCTTACCAACTAATCTATAATCAATTTGTGGCCCTGCCCGCTAATATGCTAACGTATCGGCAGCAATATGCGAATATGATGCGGTAAAGACGGTGGAGGCCTGGAAGGACGGGCGACCTGTGTGGGCACACCTCTTGTTGACGCTTTTTCTGGTCAACACACACAAGCGCCGGATCGCGCAAACGAACGAAACAGTGAACTCGCCACAGCCTCGCCCAAACCGGTCAGACCGGTCTACAGATCCGGTCAGACCGGTTCCGTCGGGAGCTTCGGGATGAACCTAGAATCACCACCTCGGGAGGGACCCCGTCGGAGATGGCGCGCCTAGGGTTGCTCTGAGATCGGTCAGGCCACTCAGAACCTCCTTGAACGCCGTTGAGACAAACAAGGAAAGCAAAAGGGTTGGAAAAGCTAGGGTTTGGAGATAAAAAATAGAAAGATAATATTTGATCGATTGGATGATAACTCTCAACCGGCCACGGCCCTTTATATTTATATTTATAGGGTGGGGAGGTCTTGCCCCGCTAGGAATCCTTTCACAATTTGGAAACGACTAGGACTCCTAATTCTACTCCAACTCGGAGTCAAACCGGTCAGACCGCTTTGGCAAACCGGTCAGACCGGTTTGGCCGTTGCCAGATCGGCTACAGAGAAACCGGTCTGACCGCTTCCTAGAACCGGTCTAACCGGTTGCACTCGGCCTGATGGGTAGCTGCCAATTTTGGGTGCGAACATATGCCCCCTGTTTTCTAGGAAATTTTATGCACTAGAAAATATGCTAAGGTCGATGTTACAGAATTCACCGGCCATTTTATCCTAAGGGCGATTTTTCAATCATAAATCGGCCACATTTTATCAAGCACTTTGCCAAACACTTGGATAAAATTTCTTCAAGCATCTCCCATTGAGAGCTCTAGGCAGTTGCTGTCCTTGCAAGTTTTCTACCATATAGGAATTTCCTGAACAAACCTTCACAATCTTGAAAGGACCCTCCCAACTTGGAGACCACTTGCCAAACTTGTTGCTTTTCAATCCAATGGGCAAGACCATTTTCCAAACCAAATCACCCACTTGAAAAGATTTGAATTTCACTTTCTTGTTGTATGCTCTCACCACTCGCCTCTTATCCTTTTCAATCTCTTCTAAAGCTTCCAAACGTTTGTCGGTCACTTCATCAATATTATCCATCATCAAAGCATAGTATGTATCAACATCAAGGTTATTTTGCTTTGCAAGTCTATATGCGCCAAGATTCACCTCTACAGGTAAAACGACCTCTTGACCATACACAAGCTCAAACGGAGTAACTTTAGTAGCACCATGTTTAGAAATACGATGAGCCCATAAAGCCTCAGATAATACCTCATGCCATCTTTTTGGATGATCTTCTACCTTCTTCTTAACGAGCTTTATCAAGGTCTTGTTGCTAGATTCAGCTTGACCATTGGCTTGAGCATAATATGGAGAAGAATTGAGAAGTTTAATACCATATGAATTAACAAATTCACGCACATCTTTGGATATAAATGAAGTCCCTTGATCCGTAGTCAAAGTTTGTGGAATACCAAACCTATGTATAATATTTTCTCTAATAAACTCAATCACTTCTCTATGCGTCATATTCTTCAAAGGCATCGCTTCCGTCCATTTGGTAAAATAATCAGTTGCTACAATCACAAAACAATGACCCTTTGTCGAAGGAGGATGAATTTTGCCAACAAAATCTAAACCTCATCCTCGGAAAGGCCAAGGCTTAATAATTGGATGCATCAATGCTGCAGGTACCAACTGAATATCCTCATGCTTCTGACACTCCTCACATCCTTTATAGTATTTAAAACAATCGGCTATCATATTGGGCCAATAGAAACAAGCTCGCCTAAGGAGCCACTTCATCTTGGGAGCCGATTGATGAGTACCACAAATTCCTTCATGAACCTCTGCCATAGCCAACCTAGCTTGGTCAGGACCCAAACATTTTAAAAGCAAACCATCAATAGTCCGACGATATAACTCATCACCATCCAAAACGAACTTGAGAGTCCATCGTCGAATTTTTCTGTCAACTGTACTGCTAGGATTTTGCAAATAATTAACCAAAGGTTTTCTCCAATCATCTACTTCGTCTTGATTGCAAACAACAGCCGAAGTAGCATCTTCACCAGACAACCGGTCAGACCGGTTCTCTAAAGCGGTCAGACCGGTTGAACCGGTCAGACCGGTCTGAGGAAGCGGTGCGACCGGTTCCTCCAGAACAGAACACTCGGCTTCTAAAAACATCAGTCTTTGTTCTTGAAAATTTCTTTTCTGAACATTATAACCAGATGCTTGCTGAGCTAGAGCATTCGCCTTTGGATTTCTTTCTCGTGGTACATGACGAATTACAAACTCATTTAAGCAAGATATAATATCGAAGCATTTATCAAGATAGGCATTCAAAAAACCATCTAAGCATTGACATACCTTAGAAACTTGCTGTACCACCAGTAAAGAATCACCATAAGCTTCCACATGCTTCACTCCCATGTCATGCAAAATCTCCAATCCGAATAGAAGAGCCTCATACTCGACTTGGTTATTAGTACATTTATGATCTAATCGGTTAAGTGCTTCGAAAACAGCCCCATGTGGTGAAGTAATAACAATTCCAATACCACAACCACTTTTGCAAACCGATCCATCAAAATGCAATTTCCATGGAGTAAAAATAACATAACCGACATTTAAATCAAGTTGCTTATCTACTCTATGTTCAACAATAAAATCGGCTACTATTTGATCTTTCATTGAAGTTAATGGCTCACAATGCAAATCATACTCAACTAAAGCATAAGCCCATTTGCCGACTCTACCACTTAAAATTGGTTTGTGCAACATGTATTTAATTATGTCGGTTTGACATGCTACTACACAAGTACTTGGTAAAAGATAATGCCTCAACTTGGTACAAGTATGATATAATGATAAACATAGTTTTTCAATAAATGTGTACCTTGTTTCAGCATCCAATAATCTTCTACTCTCATATGCAACTACATGTTCCTTCCCTTCGGTTTCTTGAGTCAAAACACCTCCAATGACATTTTCTTCCGCCGCCACATACAACTTGAATGGAATCCCACTCTTAGGCTTGAAGAACGGGTGGCGAAGATAAATATTGCTTGATCTCATCAAATGCCTCTTGTTGTTTTGCCCCCCGAGTGAAATCAATATCATTCTTCAACCGAAGTAAAGGAGTAAAGGCATTCACCTTCCCGAACAAATTACAAATGAATCTTCTCAAGTAATTTACTTTGCCCAAGAACCTTTGCAACTCTTTCTTGCAAGTAGGAGCCTTTACATTATTTATAGCTTCAATCTTTTTAGGATCTATCTCTATACCCTTTTCATGCACAATAAATCCCAGGAACTTTCCAGCCGATACACCAAAAGCACATTTGAGTGGATTCATCTTCAATTTATATCGACGCATTCTTTCAAATGCAAGCCTTAAATCAGCTAAATGAGAGTCTACTCCAGCCGATTTGACAACAATATCATCGATATAAACCTCTACTATAATGTCAAGTAAGTCATGAAAAATCAAATTCATATCCCTTTGATATGTAGCACCAGCATTTTTCAAACCACAAGTCATCACTACCCACTCAAATAGACCAACAAAACCCGGACATAGAAAGGCCGTTTTGGCTATATCCTCTTCGGCCATAAATATTTCATTATAACCAGCATTACCATCAAGAAAGCTAAGAATTCTATGTCCAGATGCAGCATTAACAAGAAAATCGGCTATAGGCATATGATATTCATCTTTAGGAGTAGCTCTATTGAGATCTCTAAAATCAATGCAAACACAAAGCTTTTTTGTTCCTTTCTTTTCAACAGACACAATATTAGAGATCCAATTAGCATATCGACAAGGCCTAATAAATTTAGCATCTAGCAACCGATTGATTTCTTCTTTCACTCGGTCATAAATATCAGGATTAAAGTTTCTGCGAGATTGTTTAAAATGCCTAAAACCAGGTTTAATAGGTAAACGATGTTCAACTAAATCACGACTTAAACCAAGCATTTCATTGTAACTCCATGCAAAACAATCAACATACTCCTTTAATAACTTTATTAATTCGGATTTAAACAAAGGATCAAGATTCTTGTTTACAAATGTCGGCCTAGGTACAGTACCATCACCAATATCTACCTCCTCTAGAGGATCAGCCGACGTAAACCCTTGTCCTAACTTGCTTAAATCATCAAAATCTTCAATGGCCTCACACATATCGTTCTTATGCGCCCGATAGTGCTCACGCCTCTGCTGTAACCACTCTAGATTCGGATCCATCAAATCATAAGAGATGGTATGGCCAGATCTCCGATCGGCCTCATAACAGCAGTAGCAAAGCCATCTTTAGTGCAACCAATGATCTCACAATCAGATAAATCTAAACTAGATAAGCACTTAGGATTCTCATGATCATCCAAGGTAGAACTATCGGCCACTGCAACACAAGCCGATGTATCTCCATGAACGACCTCTACTTCATCATCTATCCATTGAATTAAAAATTGATGCAAAGTAGAAGGCACACATTGGTTTGCATGAATCCAATCACGACCAAGGATTAAACTGTAGTTACCTTGTGTCTCAGCGACGAAGATCGCAGTAGCCAAAGTCTTGCTTCCAACAGTGAGCTCCATAGAAGCAACTCCCTTGGCGCCCATAGGCTCACCTCCTCCAACGCCGCTGATGGTCATATTGGTCTTGATCAACTCCTCATCTGACCCTCCTAGCTTCTTGAACAGAGAATACGGCATCAAGTTAACTATCGCCCCTCCATCCACTAGCATGCGAGAGATAGGCTTCCCATTGATATGACCCTTCATGTACAAAGCCTTCAGATGACTTTTAGTAGCTTTAGGCTTCTGGAAAATAGCTTCCTTTGGCCCAAAATCAAGATGAGCGATGCTTTCCTATGATAATACAAAACCATCCATAGACATATGAATTACATTAAGCTCAAAATTCACACGCTCAGGAGAAGAACCATAATCAACAAGCTATTCATCGTCATCTGAAGTAGATACCGATGATAACTTGCCATCACAAACCATAGAAGTGGGAGAAGAAAAACCGGGCGGCGCATCAGGCAAAGCGGTCTGACCGCTTTCAGCGATCGGTCTGACCGGTTCAACCGGTCTGACCGACTCTCCAACCGGTCTGACCGGTTCTGTCTGAGAGTTGGTCTTAGCTCTCCACTCTTTTCCTTGTGGAATCATAGGCCTGTACTTGTTGAATGCTTCGTCTCTCTGCTTCTCTAGCTCTTTCTCCTTCATCTCCTGAAACCTCAAGCGCTGAAGCTTCCTTCTTTGAGTACGAGACAAACCAGGAGGACACCATCTTGGCAAAAAATACTTGGAGTTAGAACCACTTCCACTGGCCTCATGATCAATATCAGAAACAGATCCCTTCTGAATAGGTGTCTCAACCTTATTGTCTATGACAATCGGTCCTTTGCCACCGTCTCCAAGGGGAACGTTCATCAACCCAATCTGAATAACATCTTGATTTGTAGTCCTCTCTGGGTCAATATCCATCTTATGCACCTCCTCCCTCTGCTTTGGCTTGTAAACTTGCTTCATAGGAGGTGCTGCCGATTTCCCAGGGAAACCGGTCTGACCGGTTTGTGAAACCGGTCTGACCGGTTGGGTCTGATGACCCTGACCAGATTGGCGAAGTGCCAAACGGTCCTGTCAAGGCCTTGAGATTCTGTTCAATATTGGCCTTCGCGGTCCTCCCCATCCATGTTGGAAATGTTGCTGATACGGCACCCACATTACTCCATTATCATCATAAATTGGACGAGGTGGATATGAACTTGATGCCTCCCATTGCGGAGCAAAATTCCTCTTTGGATGAGAACATTCTTCTTGGTGTGGAGACACTCTCATTCTCTTTTTTATTGGCCGATCGCTTGTAACGGCCTTTTGCTTGGAGTACTTGTCAAATAGCATATCAAATGTGACCTTTAGCCTAAGAGTACTCCCCTGATTCTTTGCAACATTGAGTTTCCAGTTTCCAATCTCCGGACGGCTTGGTTTGATCATTCTTGGACGACTCTGGGGAAAACCGGTCTGACCGCTTTCCCTAACCGGTCTGACCGGTTTGTCCTGTACAGGCTCAAACGGTCTCTGTTCGGCGGGAACGGTCGACTCTTACCCCCATGTCCAGGTGCTCTCACAATAACTTTGAATGTCTCCCTACCATCTGGAGTTTTCTCACATGCAACTTTTCGAATCAACTCTTCTCCCCTCAAATCAAATTTTGCTTCACCAACCACAACATTCTTCCCTTTGGTTTCTTCGGCTTGATGCGGCCGAACCAAGACCTTAGGCTGCTGTAAATCCATAGTATTGACAGGGAAATGAGCTTTGTCCACTTGCATTTCATGAAATGTCAAACGACCTTCATTTATGGCCGATTGAACCTGTCGACGAAACACATTGCAATCATCAGTGGCATGAGAATAAGTATTATGAAATTTGCAATACGCACGCCTTTTCAATTCTTCAAGTGGAGGCAATTTATGAGATAATTTAATATTTCCAGATTTTAGCAATTCATCAAAGATACGATCGCACTTGGAAACATCAAATGTAAACTTAACTTCTTCTTGCCGACCTTTACTAATCGGGTTAAGTGATGTACAAGAATAACTTTTTTCTTTAGAGGGCCATACAAATTCAGCAGCAAGTACTTCTTTATCACTATCACTTGAATCATCAGACTCATAATCAATCATATGAACATTGGAACGATGTGATCTAGAAGTATCTCTTTTTTTCCTTTATTCATTCGGTTTTCAACAACTAAAGCTCTAATTTGAACTTGTGCAACCGAAAGAAAGTCAGAACCCTCTATTCTATCTCTTATAGACGACCTTAAACACTTTAAGCAAATATCAGCAAGATCTATATCAGTAATTGATAAATTGAAACAACGGTTCTTAGTTTCTTTAAATCTCTTAATGTAAGCAGAAACAATTTCATCTCTACTTTGCCTAACCGATGTCAAATCTGTCAATTTTAATTGCAAACTCCCACTATAAAAGTGATCATGAAATTTACGTTCTAACATATCCCAAGATATAATAGAACCAGGAGCAAGCGAAGAAAACCAAGCAAAAGCGGTGCCAGTCAATGATAAAGAAAATAAACGCACTTTGAGAGCATTATAAGCACCCGCTTCTCCCAATTGAGTTCACCTTCTCGTTCACCTTCTTCGGTGTCTTCACCAACTATTTACTGCAAGTCTGCAACAACAATTGCGCGGAAGTTTTTTAAAGGCAGCGTGCCCTTAAAAGAAAGCTATTTGAGGATGGCTGATACGCGGTCTCTCTGACCAACTTGTTATAGTGTAGAGTGACCTGCTCCCTCCCTGTTCGTTTCTGATGACACAGCTTGTTATTAACTGGATAACAGTCATCATCAGTCATCAGTGTTCACCCACTTGTTGCCATCTTGACCACTCCGAGGCAACAGCAAAGTTAAGAAACGACTCTGCGTGTCTAGGTCTTCGTTTGTATACATTTCATGCTCGATGTTCCATCGGTTTCCTTAATGAAATGGCCAATGTCTCTGACAGAGGCTGACTAAAAAAAGAGCTGTCATACACGTACTACTGTACTGGTGATGTTCACGAGTACTCCCTCCGTCCCATTATATTAGATCATGGAGGGTTCAAATTTTGTATCAAAATATAATGTCCTAGAAGGATAGGACAAAACTATTTGGGGTTGGTGGTTAAGTGGAGAGTCGGTGAGCAGTGTAAAATAAGGGATATAAAGAACATTTCTCCTCCCTGTTATTTTTTAAGTTCGAATGGTTCAGGACATTATATTGTAGGACGGAAGGAGTAGCAGCAAGGTGATATCAGAGAACCCACGCTAGTTGACTAAATACGTGTCGTATGCTGTGGAACTCGTTGCCAGCGGTTCGGTGCAAAATCCGCCATGACGTTTACTTGTTTAGGATGCCACTGCACAGCCCACAGAATACAAGATGCAGGGTGACTCTCTCTTTCATTATTTCTCTAATGATAATAATATGCCTCGATCTGTTACATGAGTAAAAGAAGGGCGGTGCTATTTTAGTTATCATATCATACGGAATTCTTATAATTTTTAGGGCAACCAATACATTTTTTTTGCCCAATTGTCCATCAACCTTCTATCTCCCGTGTCCAATTGTTCACCTGTATTCGGTGTCATTCCGACACTAAATCAGCCCCTACCACACTAAACTCCTCTATTTTGAAGCTTCCAGCTGCCAACTATGTACTTCCTTTGTTCGAAATTATAGGTAATTTTGACTTTTTTGAATACATAGTTTTTACTATATATATATATATATATATATATATATATATATATATATATAGGACCTGGTTATTTAGCTCCCTGCGTGCTGAATAATATTCAGCGCGCACGGCGGAGCCTCCACCGGACCTCCGATGAGGAAAATTACTCACCTTTTGTCCGGTGAGAGTAAAAATCCTGGTTGAGCAGTAATGTGTGTCAGCTTTAGCACTTAGGGTGGTTTTCCATTTTGTTAAAATTAAAAATATTCAAATTTAAACAAAAAGATTCATAAGTAATTCATTTTAAGTCAAAAAATACAAAATTGGTATCAAAAGTTTTCTAAAAATGCTACCTATCTGTTGTCACTATATTTGTCACTTAATCGGATCCATTTTTTAATGTCCATAGTATTTGGTTGCTTATAGTTATGCCTATTATTTATGAATAATTAAGATTCAAATAGAGCAATAATAGATAGGTTACATTTTTAGATATTTTTTATACTAGTTTCATATTTTTCTAATTTAAGATGAATTAGTTTTGATTTTTTAGATTTTTTTTTGATTTTTAGATATAATTAGATTTAATTTTTTTTTTACAAAATACAAAACCACCTTCAAAACCACCCTAAGGGCTAAATTTGCACGGTTTTGACAGTTGGATGGCCTTTGTTATCCGGTTTTGTACTTCAATGTTGAAAATCGGACTGTTGTGATAGTTGAAGGTTGTAAAATGGACTTTTACCTTGTAATAAACCCCAAGGCAATCACTCTTTGGGCTACTCTTAAATATCGTGGACCTTCAAATCTATTATCTTAATAAATCACCACTTTTGCTGAGAGGACCTTCAAATTTCCACAATAATAAGAAAGGGAAAATACGTGAAAGGCAATAAAATGCGATAATCTAATGATGTACATTAACATAAAGAGTCTATATTGAATACTCTAATAAGAGAGTCCACGTCGAATATGATTCGTAAATACCTAATTTTAAAATTAAAAAAAGATCATTAGCGGTTGACCAACCATGTGAAATAGCTAAGCAATTAATTAAATTCAAAGCTATAAAAGAAAACTAATATTGTATGTATTTGGATAAGGAAGCAAAATATAGATAAATAAAAATTATATGGCAAATATAATTAATAATTAATTAGTAAAAGTTAAAGAAAGACAGATGGTAGCTAACAAAATATTTCATGTTAAATATGACTAATAAATAGCTAGATCTAGACTTAAAAAAGGAGAAGGAACAATAATTAATTTTTATACCAATTTGGAAGCAAAATAGCTAAATAAAAGCATGCCAAATATAATCAATAATAGAAATAAATTTGGAAATAAAAAAAAGAAATTGGGACTTCTGTTTGGTTCAATAAGCAAATTATGTCTTATACAAATATCCTATGTAGAATAAAATTATTTAACAATTAAAATTTTAAATATAGCTTAAAATTGCCAAACTAACAAATATTGATATGCGATATTGATATTTATGATAATATAATGGTTTATGTTGACTACAATTAATATATAAGTCAATTTAAAATTCAAACAAAATAAAATTATTATTCTATATGAATTTTGGATGAAAAATAGAAAAATAAAAATCTATGTGAAATATAAATGATAAATAACTAATTTTAAGGAAAAATAATAATAAATTGTATTTTAGTTCCCACCAATATTAGGAAGTAAATTACTTGACTAGAGAGCTCAAGTAGCTAGCTTTTTTATGCTAATCTTTGTTTAAATACCACCACAAGTAGTGGTATGCTGTTCTTTTCTTATTTATAACTAGTTAACCATTCTCTCGATTGTGTATATATATTTTGCTAGCTGTTGCTTAATGCTGCAAAGACGGTACCTATCTAATGACCATTACCACCTTCCTACCTTCAATTTTATTAATTACAATGTTAGCTTGATAAACGGTAGAAAGATGATGCTACGAACAACTAAATGAAGATTAAATCTTATAGATCTATCGTCATGAATTAGTAGCTAATTAGTGACTCGTCACTATTTCATTCATCAAGCCTTAACATGATTCACCACATCGTCAACATCTGAAGCACTAGTTTCGTTGATGGTGTAGTACAAGTGGCCATGATTATTGTTACTTTGTTAGTTTGCACCAGGATCTATATTTTCTCCGTGTTATTTCGAAATAAAAGTGTAGCAAGATATATAGCACAACATATAGAGAATAAATGCACATTAGTGATTTCAATATAGAAAGCAATGAGTCCTAGACTTATAAAGTGAAATGAACCAAAATACAAAGATAAGAAACATAACAACAATAGTAGTACGGTGGTATAGTGTCAATTAGTCATGTCATAGCCATGACATGATGAAGCCCAATCACAACTCACAAGGACGAGTATATATCACCGTAACATGTCCACCAAGACATGGTTACCAATAGTGATGGCAACTAATTAGTGAGTTGTTGATATCTAGTCATATAGCATTGTAATTAGTGAATGAGCGAGATCTGAAAAAGAAAAATAGGAGAGGAGGAACAATTGTATGAAGTGCCCGTGTGATCTAGGGGCGGATATCGAGCCAGCTCGGCTCGTTTTGGCTCGGCTTGTTCGAGCTCGTTAGCCAAACGAGCCGGCTCGGCTCGTTAAGATATGAGCAAATTTTTTGGCTCGGCTCGGTTCATTAAGCGCGTGAGCTGGCTTGTTAAACTTGCGAGCTAGTGTTAAATTTTAAATTACCATAATAATATATATAAAATAAAAAAGTATAATATTTATATGATCTTAATATCTATAAAACATACTATGTCATACTATAATAATAAAATATAACTATAACATCATCTAGAACTACGCATATAGTATATATATATTATTATTAATTAATAATTTGCTCATTAGTTTATTAGGTCTTCTATCTCGTTTGGCTCGTGAGCTAGCTCGAACTCGCTCGTTATACTAACGAGCAAAAACTCTTGCTCAGCTCGTTAGAAATATGCACCGAGCCGAACTGAGTCGAGCCGAGCCAGCTGCAATCCGAGCGAGCTAACGAGCTTCGAGCATTTTGTCCAGCTCTAGTGTGATCTAGTAGGAACAAAGGAAGAGGAACATGTCAAATTCAGATGGAGAAAGTCTCCTACGGGATGAGTAAATTTGCGTACCACACAGTAGCCTGCCCCTTGTCCGTTTCTGATCCAACTTAAGTTTTCCTAAACTAGCTAGATACCACTCATTACCTGTTGCTTTCTCGTTTGCCCCTTGTCTTTTTTTTTGAGAATTAATTTCTCTGCATGTCTTAAACCGTCGCCATGCAGCTAAAGGCTAAAAGTCCAATCCCTTAGTTCCCAAATTTTTCGGTACAAAAAGATTTTTATCACATCAAAATGTCGGCATATGCATGGAGTACTAAATGTAGATGAAATCAAAAACTAATCGCACAGTTTTGTTGTACTATGCGAGACGGATATTTTGTGCATAATTAATCAATGTTTAGATAATTATTCATAAGTAAAAACCAAATGCTACAGTGTCAAAATCTAAAATTTGAACACCTAAACTTTGGATCTAAACACAGACCGAAGACAAGTCGTGTAGACAAGATTGTTTTTTCACGCATTACAACACCAGTAATTTTATTGGTTTGACCTGCCCCCTCATGGTAGAATATGAGATGAGCATTGTTTTTTCTTTTTGAGATGTATCGGTAAATTACCCATCACTGCCACAGTGCCATTAAATAAACGGTTCGCACAACCAAACGGCCAACACACAAAATAGTACTAGTACGTGACAAACAAATTCTATTTTGCAATTGCCAATTGGCATCGTGATGGTAGACACACAAGTAGGATTTTTAATCTCCAATCACACACTTTCATTACAATCATACCCGGGCGATATATACCATAAGGGCTACTTTGTCAGCTCACCCCCGCGGCAACTTTCCCAGGAAAGCCTGCCTTGGTCGGCCGCGCTTCCCCGGATAGAATCGCCCATCCCCGCGGGGAACTCCGGCTGCCAAAGTAGCCGTAAGAGTCACTGCTTGCTTTGCATCTCCAAGTTAAGCAAATCACTTGCGCCTCTCCTCTTCTTCCTCCAGCACTAACAATGGAGACATCACTATTGGCCACCTTGCTTGTCATGGCGCTCGCCGCTGCCATCATCCTCTGCAGAACCAAAATCAAACCTCACCGTGCCTACAACCTCCCACCAGGTCCAATGCCATTGCCGGTCATCGGCAACCTGAACCTCATCGGCTCTCTCCCACATCGCGCCATCCACGAGCTCTCCAAAAAGTACGGGCCCCTCATGCACCTCCGCTTCGGCTCCGTCTCCTTCTTCGTCGGCTCCTCCGTCGACATGGCCAAGTTCTTCCTCAGGACCCACGACCTGGTCTTCCTCGATCGCCCCAGGACGGCCGCCGGCAAGCACACCACCTACAACTACGCCGACATGACCTGGTCCCCCTACGGCGCCTACTGGCGCCAGGCTCGCCGGATCTGCGCCACCGAGCTCTTCAGCGCCCGCCGCCTCGCGTCGTTCGAGCACATCCGCGACGAAGAGCTCCGCGCGCTCGTGCGCGGCCTCTTCGCCGCGTCCGCGACGGGCGCCGCCGTGCACCTCAACAGGGACCACCTCTCCACGCTCAGCCTGAACGTGATCACGCGGATGGCGCTCAGCAAGCGGTTCTTCGGCGACGGCGCCGACGCCGTCGAGGGCCCGGTGTCGTCGCTGGCGGAGTTCAAGTGGATGATGGACGAGCTCATGTTCCTCAACGGCGCGCTCAACGCCGGCGACTGGGTCCCGTGGCTGGGCTGGCTGGACCTGCAGGGGTACGTGCGGCGGATGAAGAGGCTCGGCAAGATGTTCGACGCGTTCATGGAGCACGTCGTCGACGAGCACGACGAGCGGCGGCGGCGCGAGGGCGAGGGCTTCGTGGCGCGGGACATGGTGGACGTGCTCATGGAGCTCTCCGACGACCCAACCCTCGAGGTCAAGATCGGCCGCGTCGGCGTCAAGGCGTTCACCCAGGACATCATCGTCGGCGGCACGGAGAGCTCCGCCATGACCGTGGAGTGGGCCGTCTCGGAGCTCCTGCGGAAGCCCGCCGTGTTCGCCGCGGCCGCCGAGGAGCTCGACCGCGTCGTTGGCCGCGGCCGGTGGGTGACGGAGAAGGACCTGCCGCGCCTCCCCTACCTCGACACCGTCGTCAAGGAGACCATGCGGCTGCACCCGGTCGCGCCGCTCCTGACGCCGCGCGTGGCGCGGGAGGACGCGGCCGTCGGCGGCTACGACATCCCCAAGGGCACGCACGTGCTCGTGAACGCGTGGGCCATCGGGAGGGACCCGGCGCTGTGGGAGAAGCCGGAGGAGTTCACGCCGGAGAGGTTCGTCGGGAGGAAGATGGACGTGAAGGGGCAGGACTTCGAGCTGCTGCCGTTCGGGTCGGGGCGGCGGATGTGCCCCGGTTATAGCCTGGGGATCAAGGAGATACAGGTGTGCTTGGCGAACCTGCTCCATGGGTTCACGTGGAGCCTGCCGGAGGGGATGACGAAGGAGGACCTGAGCATGGACGAAGTGTTCGGGCTGTCGACCACGCGCAAGTACCCGCTTGAGGTTGTTGTCAAGCCCAGGCTCCCTGCCGAACTCTATGCATGATATATTATTTAAGTTTCAGGCAGATCGACGCAGGATGCAACATGTTGGTGTCGATTTGGTTGCATTGTTGTTTGTGTATTGTGTTGTGTGTTGCTATTGTTATTTGTTAAGGAAGGCCCCGTGCGTGTGCTGGTGGCAAGTTAATTACAAGTTTACCAGTAATTAGCTAGCACTCGATCATATGCATAGTTCGAATCTTGAAAATGTTATTCTCGGTCATGAGCGATGTGCTTAGGATTAGAGATCTGATTATGGAGTTGCAGCTGGGCGCCTGCAGGAGGCAGGAGATTAAGACGGGGTGGATATTAGGCCAGTAGACAGTTTACATCTCTAGAGAGCTAAATTATAATACTAAAAAGGGAAAAATGAACCAATTGCAATTTCACTGGATGATTGACTTCTTTCCTATAATAAGAAAGAATCGTATTCACAAACCCGGCCACCAACATTTGAGGCCAATGAGTAATAGCCACAAACACACCGATTATTCTGTATGTTCCATAGACCCACCAATAGTTGGGGGGTTTGTGAATGTTCCGTCACTCGTTATCTAGGGCCCACATGTCAAATGCATGGTTTCTCCGTGCCCGCATTCAGGCCTACAGATGAATCATTAGAAAAAATTATGACTTAATTCAAGAAAAGAAAAGAAAATTTGTGAGGCTAACATGTGGTTTAGGGATAGCACGTTATGTGGTTCAATGAGAAGTTGGTGAGTTTGTGAAACAACATGGTTGAGTTAGTGGTTGTCTCTAAGGTGGACACAATAGTTTACATGTCTGTGACAATTAGCACGAAAATGTTAGTGCGTTTGTGAAATTGGTGAGGCTTATTTGTTGTTGGGCACGAGTATTGGAATTCGGGTGTTCGGTGTATAGAATGAAATTATTGTAGAAAGGAAACTAATGTTTGAGTTTAAATATTAAATTTGCCAGTACAATGTATCGCAACCCAAAATTTGCAGCTCCAAAATGATTTATGTGGTTCCAGAGTGAGCGTGCATAGAGGAGAAATACAGTTGGAGGATGTTCGCAACACACGAGCGCATGAGATGTGGAACAATCCGTTGGAGGTGTGTTTGCAGCGGCGAAGCCAGGATTCAAAGTTGGGGGGAGGGGGGGGGGGGGGGGGGGGGGGCTGCTGGCTTCGCCCCTGTGTGTTTGGTTGACTTCTACATGTTGGCGGTGTTCACTTCCCTGAAAAAGGAAAGTGAATTTGGGTGAAAATGTCGCATCGAACACTGTAGCGCACTGTAACACTTTTCGTTTGTTTGTGGTAATCATTGTCCTACCATGACCTAACTAGGTTTAAAAGATTCGTCTCGTCGTGTACATCAAAACCATGTACTTAGTTTTTTTATTTACCTACATTTAATGCTCCATGCATGAGGAGAGAGATTTGACGTGATAGTGAATAGTAAAGTTTAGAGAGACAAAGTTTGGGGGAAGTTTTGGATTTGAAGGGAAGTGAACACCGCCGTTGTCACATACTCACATCTAATTGGCGAGCCCGCCTAAGTTATGGATGACGAATTTCTCACCACCGTATATATATAGGCAGCAGTGTCTGCATATAACATGCAGGGAAGAGTAACATTATTAGACAATGGAACGTGTCTCTAACATGCGAGAAAGTGTGGGAATTAAAAAGAAAAGCTCGTCTAAGAAAACTTGGCGTGCCTACCATTTGGTTAGGACATAGGATTGATATATACATGGTGTTTAGGTTTTGAGTTTGAGACTACTAGTACTTCGGTGCACATTATCTCCACACTCTATTCGATCAATCCCGTTTCCATCATGAGCAACAACAATTTAGCGATAATCCTAAGAAAAGATGTCCATATATAAATGAAAGATACAAAGGTCCGATCGTTGGTCTGCATAAATAAACTCCTACACATAACAACATGCATAGCAGGCCAAACATATCTACTTCTGCATCTCTACCTTGAAATGCTGCAGTATACTTTTCAAAAAAAACGACAGACAGAAAAACCTAACACGTACCGGTTTTTCATAGCTACTGGAATCTCTGCCACAGATGCATGCCATGAAAAATTCATCGTAGCCTTCTTTATCGGTCTCCAATGCCTCAGGAGGTGTGATGTTAAACAACAGATCGAGGAGCGCGCAGGTTGACCCCTGCGTTCCGGTAGAACAGTAGGAGGTTGCGTGGTCGATCTTGCACATTATACGTAGAGTTCAACGGCGAGCTGAGCTTGGGTTCGACGACAACCTCGAGCGGGATCTTGCGCGTCGTCGACAACCCAAACACCTCGTCCATGCTCAGCTCCTCCTTCGTCATCCCGTCCGGCAACCTCCACGTGAATCCATGGAGCAGGTTCGCCAAGCTCAGCTGTATCACCTTCAGCCCCAGGTTGTACCCGGGGCACATCCGCCGGCCGGACCCGAACGGCAGCAGCTCGAAGTCCTGCCCCTTCACGTCCATCTTCCCCCCGACGAACCTCTCCGGCGCCTCCCACAGCACCGGGTCCCTGCCGATGGTCCACACGTTCACGAGCACGCGCGTGCCCTTGGGGATGTCGTAGCCGCCGACGGCCGCGTCCTCTCGCGCCACGCGCGGGATGAGGAGCGGCACGATCGGGTGCAAGCGCATGGTCTCCTCTCCTTGACGACGGCCTCCAGGTAGGGGAGGCGCGGCAGGTCCTTCTCCGTAACCCACCGGCCGCGGCCGACGACGCGGTCGAGCTCCTCGGCCGCCGCGGCGAGCACGGCGGGCTTCCGGAGGAGCTCGGAGACGGCCCACTCCACCGTGACGGAGGAGCTCTCCGTGCCGCCGGCGATGAGGTCCTGCGTGAACGCCTTGACGCCAACGCGGCCGAGCTTGACCTCGAGCCGGGTGGGGTCGTCGGCGAGCTCCATGAGCACGTCCACCATGTCCCGCGCCACGAAGCCCGCGCCCTCGCGGCGGCGGCGCGCGCCGTGCTCGTCGAGGACGTGCTCCATGAACGCGTCGAACATCCCGCCGACCCTCTTCATCCGCCGCACGTACCCCTGCAGGTCCAGCCGGTCCAGCCACGGGATACAGTCGCCGACGTTGAGCACGCCGTTGAGGAGCAGCAGCTCGTCCAGCATCCACTTGAGCTCCGCCAGCGACGACACGGGCCCCTCCGCGGCGGCGTCGGCGCCGGCGCCGAAGAAGCGCTTGCCGAGCACCATCCGGGTGATCACGTTCATGCTGAGCGTGGAGAGGTGGTCCCTATTGAGGTGCACGGCGGCGGCGCCCGATGCCGACGACGCCGCGGCGAAGAGGCCGCGCACGAGCGCGCGGACCTCGTCGGCGCGGATGTGCTCGAACGACGCGAGGCGGCGCGCGCTGAACACCTCGGTGAGGCAGATCCGGCGGGCCTGGCGCCAGTAGGCGCCGTAGGGGGACCAGGTGATGTCGGCGTAGTTGTAGGTGGTGTGCTTGCCGGAGGCCGTCCTGGGGCGGTCGAGGAAGAGAAGGTCGTGGGTCTTGAGGAAGAACTTGGCCATGTCGACGGACGAGCCGACGACGACGGAGAAGGAGCCGAAGCGGAGGTGCATGAGCGGGCCGTACTTCTTGGAGAGCTCGTGGATGGAGCGGTGTGGGAGGGCGCCGATGAGGTTGAAGTTGCCGATGACCGGCCACGGCCTCGGACCTGGCGGAAGGTTGTAGACTCGGCGGGACGTGGGTTTGAGTTTGTGCAGGAGGAAAGCGGCACTACGGGAAACCGGGAGTATGCCGAGTGTCGGCGTCTTTGCCGAGTGTATTATATCGGGCACTCGGCAAAGACGCTATTTGCCGAGTGTCCACAAGGAGGCCCTCGGCAAAGAGTGAACACTCGGCAACCAAACTCTTTGCCGAGTGTCAGGACGCCGACACTCGGCAAAGATGAGCTTTGCCGAGTGTCAGGCAAGGGACACTCGGCAAAAACGCCGCACGTGCTCGGCGCGTGACACGGCCGGCAACGGCCGTTTGGGCTGCATCCTCTTTGCCGAGTGTCAGGCACGGGACACTCGGCAAAGACGTGTCACGTGCTCGGCGCGTGACACGGCCGCCAACGGCCGTTGCCGGCCGTTTGGGCTGCATCCTCTTTGCCGAGTGTCAGCTTCCTGACACTCGGCAAAGCTGAGCTTTGCCGAGTGTACAAAATAGACACTCGGCAAACATTTCGAAAATTTGAAAATATTTTTGAAAAAACTTGGAATTCGAACAAAAAAGTTTGAAAATTTTCAATACAAGTGGTTTTGCACGGATGGAATAGTAACTTTGCCGAGTGTTTCCAGCTTAGCACTCGGCAAACTTCCTATTTACCGAGTGCTAAGCTGGTAACACTCGGCAAAGGCTGGCCTTTTTTATTTAAACTTATGTTTTTGGGCTCCAAACTTTTTTTTTCCCGTGATACTTGTCAAAGGCTATTTATATCTTATGTGGAGCCTGTGGCAAAAAGTTGAGACGATTTCGAAAAGTTTATATATACGGCCATGTCCAATCGGAGCATTTCCCAATAGAAGTTTTCGGAGTGTCGAGATGGAGACAACCGGATTTCTAAACGAAGTGAAGTCGAATAAGAGTTTGAGTTCATAACTTTTTCTATAGGCAATAGACGACGTAAATTGGTTCATTTGAAGTTATCATTTTTTTTGGGCCCATTTGATATTTTTTTAATTATTTTTACGCCCTTCTCCGCATGAAATAATGAAATATATGAAGGAATTATTAGATATATATGCTTCAATTAATGAAAACATTTCATCTAAGCATAAAATGTGCATTGTTGAATGTATTTGACAAGATATTTTGATGTGTATTTGATCGAATTTGAAAATTTTGGTATGCAAGAAATGTTCTGGGAAATGTTTGCCGAGCAAACAAGACCTTTGTCGAGTGTCAGGGAAGAGACACTCGGCAAAGATGCCACGTGGGCTGGCCGGCCCACGGCCACGCGGGCCACGTCATTGGCCCACGTGGCACCTTTGCCGAGTGCCTACGCTCGGCAAAGGGCAGGTTTGCCGAGTGCCCTGGGCAGACACTCGACAAACAGGACACGTGGCCGTCCCCTCCGGCCGCACGCGGCCATGTCAGGGGCCAGGGCGTGGCCACGTGTCAAACCGCCCACGCGCCACGGCCGGCCCCGCCCCGACCCCGGCCGGCCGTCCCCGCCCACCCCGGCCGCCGCCTACGCCCGGCCCGCCCGCGCCGCGCCCTGGCCGTCCGTCCCCGCTCCGGCCCCGCCCGCGCCGCTCCTTCCCCGGCCGCTGGCTCGTCCTCCTGTCCCCGCGCCCTCCCATCTCGTGTAGGTACCCCGCCCGTCCTCTTGTTACCTTTGTTATTTTGTTCATTTTGCTGCAACTAGGATGTGGTAGTTGCTATTTTTATGGTAGTTGCTATTTTTTTGGTAGGAAGTAGTAATATGAATTTATTTGTGAAATTATGAAATTGATGTGAAATTGTAGTTGTTAGATTTAGAATTGGTATACTTTGAATTGGTTGATTTTTGGTAGAATTGAGTAATGAATGTGGTTGTCGGCCTTTGTTTTGCTATCAAATGGATTAGGCCATGTCAAACAAGTGCCATGAATATTGTGTATGTGGTTGTCGGCCTTCGTGCCATGTTTTTTTTCCAGGATGTGTGGTTTCAGAAACATCCCCATGTAGGGGAGGTGCTGCCGAATTTTTTATTTGACAAAAATTTGTTTTTATTTCAGTGAGGCTGTTGCACCGTCTTCTACTTGGACCCCGACGCCGCACGTCGTTCCCCGCCGTCTGCACCGACACGAGCGTCACCGACTCGCCCGCCGTCGAGCCCGTAGGTGAGCACATGCAAAACCATACGCCCTCAGTTTTTAATTCGTAGATCCATATTTAAGTTGTGTACATTCTTCGTCTCTTGTATTTATATTTACCGTACAGTTAAATACAACAGGCCAAGATTGTGCACAACTGTGTCACGTAACCTACTTAGGCGTCTCCTGTTCGAAAGAGATACGATTGTGAATATGTGAATCTTTGCATATGTCTAACCGTATCTGTTTCGAATTGTCCACGTTTTTGGACAGCTCGAGGATGTGTAGATGGGTAGTTTCCATGCTCTACTCATACCGAGGCTGAGTTTCGGCATCATCTCCCTGTTGTTCTCCGAATACACAATCTCCGTAATTGGACGTGTATTTGGAGAACAGCGGGGAGGTGCTGCTGAAATTCCGTCTTGGATACGAGTAGAGCATGGAAACTACCCGTCTACACATCCTCGGGTGGGATTAGGACCTATCTTTACCTATTAGACATAAAGGTAGCATCCGGTAGATGCATTTATTATTATAAATTTGGTATGGAAGAAATTTATTGCTCGGTGATATGTAAAGGGATGGATGACCGTGAGTGGATGTACACTGGCCGCTCAAGTAAAGGTGAATGTACAGATGAATGGATTGCCAAGACTGATGCGTTCTTGAAGCAAGCTTTTGCCAATGCGAAAGGGGTGACAACTACTTTCTGTCCATGCGCGGTTTGCGACAATCGTAAACGCCAAACAGAAGTTGTCATGGGTAAATATCTCGTCAGGAATGGATTTACGGAGAACTATACTCGGTGGACACGCCATGGTGAAGCCGTTGATCGTGTGAGAGACGAGGCCGTGAGGCAGCGCATCGAGGAGTTTGATGATGAGGCAGGGGTAGGGGACATGTTGCATGACTACGACGAAGCACACTTCAATGATGGACCTAGGGAGGAGGAGCCGGAGGCCACTGCAAAGGCTTATTATGACATGTTGTCAGCGTTACAACAACCACTTCACTCGCACACTAAGGTTTCTCAATTGGATGCCGTTGCACGTCTGTTGGCCGTCAAGTCCCAGTTTAGCTTGGGTCGAGACGCCTTTGACCACATCCTGACAGTTTTGGGCGGCCTCCTTCCGGAAGGTCACATTCTGCCAAAGAACATGTACGCGGCACAGAAACTTCTAAATGCACTTAAGATGCCGTATCAGAAGATACATGCTTGTCCGAATGGATGCATCTTATTTAGGAAAGAATTTGCGGACGCAAAGCAATGTCCGAAGTGCAAGGCTTCTAGATTCGTAGAGATAGTCGGTGCTGATGGTAAGAAGAAGCAAAGCAAAATACCTGTAAATATCCTATGATACCTTCCACCTATACCGAGGATCCAACGGCTTTACATGACCGAGGACTCCACGAAACAGATGACATGGCACAAAAGTGGAGTGCGATACAATCCTGATAAGCTCGTACATCCATCCGATGGTGAAGCATGGAAGCACTTTGATGGGATTCATCGTGACAAGGCTAGAGAGGCTCGAAATGTGCGTGTTGTGTTGGCAACAGATGGGTTCAACCCGTATGGAATGACGGCTGCCTCATACTCTTGTTGGCCAATGTTCGTGATCCCACTCAATCTCCCCCCCGGTGTCCTATTTCAACGGCAGAACATCTTTTTGTCGTTAATTATTCCTAATTACCCGGGGAAAAATATGAGCGTGTATATGGAGCCTCTTGTTGATGATTTGGACCATGCTTGGGAGGAAGGTGTATGGACATATGATCGAGCTACAAAAACAAACTTTAAAATGCATATCTTCTACCAGTACTCCCTGCATGACCATCCGGCGTATGGGATATTCTGCGGCTGGTGTGTCCACGAGAAGTTCCCATGTCCAATATGCAAGGCATCTCTGAAGTTCATCTGGTTGACCAAGGGTGGAAAATATTCATGCTTCGACAAACATCATCAATTTCTCCCTCTTGAACACGAATTCAGACAAGATATCAAGAACTTCACGAAAGGTGTAAGGGTTCTAGACCCTGCACCACAGATGATGACAGGTGCGGATGTTCGTGCAGAGTTAGACGCTCTCGAGGTCGGGGAGGATGGCCGTTTTGTGGGATATGGCGAGCAACATGCCTGGACTCATAAGTTGGGCCTGTGGAAGCTCCCGTACATGTCAGACCTTCTGCTTCCACATAATATTGATATGATGCACACTGAAAAGAATCTTGCCGAGGCACTTTGGGGTACAATCATGAACATTCTTGATAAAACCAAAGACAATACCAAGGCTAGAGTGGATCAGCAGCGGTTATGCAATAGACCGAAGCTAAATAAACCACCTCCCAGGGACGGCAAAACATGGAAAAAACCTAAGGCCGATTTCGTTCTCGATAATGACAAAAAGAGGGAAGTGCTAAGTTGGTTTCAAACATTGAAATTTCCTGATGGGTATGCAGCGAATTTGAAGAGGGGAGTGAACTTAACTACTCTACGAATCAACGGGCTCAAGAGTCATGACTACCACATATGGCTTGAGCGGCTTCTTCCGGTGATGGTTCGAGGCTATGTCCCCGAGCATGTCAGGAAAGTGCTGGCGGAGTTGAGCAATTTCTTCCGCCAGCTATGTGCTAAGGAAGTATCGAAGCCCATGCTTGCAGAAATGGAAAAGCTTGCTCCCATGTTGCTATGCAAGTTGGAGAAGATATTTCCACCGGGCTTTTTCAACCCGATGCAGCATATGATTCTGCACCTTCCGTATGAGGCACGAATGGGAGGGCCTGTGCAGAACCGCTGGTGCTATCCAATTGAAAGATGTCAGAAGGTTCTTCGAACTAAATGCAAAAATAAATGCAAGATTGAAGCATCTATTGCAGAGGCATACATTCTCGAGGAGGTGTCAAACTTCACGACGAAGTATTATGCTGACAACCTCCCTAACGTGCACGCTCTCCCAGATTCGAGCCAGGAGCACGAGCTCTTCAGCGGCTATCCGCCAGCCTCTTCCCGGTTCACACTTCGGGATGCAGGCACTCCAGGTTATTTCTGTTTCTATATTTGTACGTGAAGTTTGCTTACGTTTGTAATGTATTATAACAATGTGATTGAATATTGCAGGCCCGGTTGGATGAAGAGATGCAGAGGCGGGAGTTCCTGGAGGCGGAGGTGCAACGGATGAAGGACGCGGAGGCCGAGAAAGACAGACAGAAGGAGGAGGCCGAGCGGACGAACCGAGCATGGCAGGAGCAGGTATTTGCCTACCTGCAGAGCATTGGCCAGCGCGTGGGTGATGGTTCACCGCTGCCGATGCCACCGCCTCCACCACCACGTGTGCCTATTTCTCCCGTGAGTCACTTGAGAACCCTATGATTTCATTTCACAACTTATTTCTGTCAAAAATCTTGTAACACACACCACTAATCTCTTTTGGGCAGGCTCCTGGCTCGGCTGCGTCGAATGACAGCCCTCAAGACGAAGACCTTGCGGCGCGAGCGGTTAGATCGTTGTTCGGACCCCCTCTTCCGTGAGTGATGGATGTTGGACTTTGTAAACATATGAATGATGGATGTTGGATGTTTGGATATTGAATTTGTGACATTTCTGTGATGTTGGATGGTTTAGTGACTTATATGTGTTTGTTTATGGTTGTTTGATGGTTCAGTAGCTATATATATGAATTGCCTGTGATGCCTATTATAAACTGCTTGTAATGACTATTAGAAACTGTTTGTGATGTTTTTGTTGATGGGTCCTTTTAACGCAAAAAATTAATAAAAACAGGAAAAAAAATTATGCTTTGCCGAGTGTTACACTCGGCAAAGAGGTACTTTGCCGAGTGTATTGGCTTTAACACTCGGCAAAGAGGCTGTTTCTGTCATTTCTGGAACAACCTTTGCCGAGTGTGTTGGTCTTAACACTCGGCAAAGAGGCTGTTTCTGTCATTTCTGGAACAGCCTTTGCCGAGTGTGTTGGCCTTAACACTCGGCAAAGATGCAACCTTTGCCGAGTGTTAAAGCCCAAGCACTCGACAAAGGCCCCGTTAGCACTGACGGCCGGCCGCGGATGGCGCCGCGCCGTCCGCGGCCGGCTGTTAGTGCTTTATTTTGCCGAGTGCTGGCTTGTGCACTCGACAAAGCCTTTGTCGAGTGCCCGACAGAAGACACTCGGCAAAGGGTATGTTTGCCGACACGAGCTATGTCGTAACCCCTTTGCCGAGTGTTACACTCGGCAAAGGCTTTGCCGAGTGTATTTCGGGGTTTGCCGAGTGCCCTAGGCACTCGGCAAACTCCGGGTTTCCCGTAGTGCAGCGATCGCCATGGCAAGGAAGGTGAACCAAAATGGTGATGGATCTGTTGACACGAAAACGCGCCAACAACAAGCACGCGGAGTAGCTCCTGCCCTTCCGCGCAAAGCGGTTAGACCGGTTTTGATAACCGGTCAGACCGGTTTCGCCGGCGGTGCCCGGCGAGAGGCCAACGAACGCCCGTCCGGGAGGGACCCCGTCAGGACAGGCGCGCCTTGGGTTGTTCTAGAATCGGCAGGCCACCTAGAACGCCTTCAATTGACATAGAGACGAAGGAAGAACAACATGATAATAGATTGGAAAAGTTGGGTAAAGAGATAAAAGTAATGCGGAACAAAAAAAGATAAAAGTAAAGATAAAAAGATAAAAGATAGATTTGATAGATTCGATTAGTGATATCTCTCAATCGACCATGACCCTTTATATTTATAGGATGGGGAAGTCGTACCCCTTTAAGTCGGTTTACAATATGGGACAAAACTCAGAATCCTAAATCTACTCGAATTACAGATCCAAACCGGTATGACCGGTTAGGCAAACCGGTCAGACCGGTTTCCCTCGGTCCGTGCCAATTTTGGTCGTCAACATATGCCCCCCTGTTTTTTGGTAAAGCTTGCGTGCCAAAAAATAATCTTCAATGATCAGGTCATCTAATAATTGAAATCTTGATATGGCCATGACAACCAACCGTAGTTCCTTGGTACATCAGAAGCATAATATTGATAATTGTAAAAAGAAGACCAAGGATTATACCAAAACCATGAATTGTAATTAGGTATACTTGGATACGCATTCCATGGCACATGCATCGACGGAATAAATGTTGAAGAATAATGAGATGACCGTTGATGCTTCTTTGCTTTTGGTGATGAAAAATTCAGACTTTGATCTTCTAACCGATTACTTTGCTTTTGCTCGGCTATCTTCTGATATTTATGTAACAATTCAGCAAAGCTTGGATTCTTCTTCATCACCTTGCTCTTTGAAGTGACACTTGCATATTTATCAATTTTTTTGTCAAACCGGTCAGACCGGTTTTTAGAACCGGTTAGACCGGTTCCTTCAGAACCAGTCACACTGAGATCATATTGCCCCCCAGCCGAACATGATTGTTGCTCAGCTATAATATTTGTGATATGCTTATTATTGGGGACAATTTGATCAACAGAACTAGCCGATGAATTTTCAATTATCGGCTTTTCTACGTCTAGTGTCAAATCTGGATTTTTATTTAATCTTCCATCTTTTTTGACACGATAGACTTGTTTAATCACCTTACGCTTATTTTTCTGTGTGGGCCGATTCTTTTGATCAAAACGGTCATTATGCATAGGTGATGGCTTATTAATTACCGGCTCCCTATAAGTAATATAATCTGAACATAAATATCTAGGAAGAGACGGCATATATGAATTATAATACCAAAGAGAATAAGAATAAGACATATTAAAACAAGACTCCCATGGCATCGGAGTAGGTGATCCATACGGTGGAAACGACATTGATTTGTGAGAATTATTCCATTGCCGATCCCGATTATGGAACTTCTTCCTAGGAGAAGATTTTGATTGTTTGGAATTTTTAGACCGACTAGCATCATTGAAAATCTTTTGTCTTTGAGACTTAGCCGGAAGTTTCTTGTTATACTTCGGCTTTTCTCTTTGATGCTTATGACGGCCTTTGGATTCAATGGTTTTCCAAACACCAATCTCGGGCTTCTTTGGCTTAACCATCTTTGGTTTTGATTTATTTTTTGAAGCCCTAGGTGAAGCGGTCAGACCGGTTTTAGAACCGGTCAGACCGGTCTGGGCACCGGCCAGACTGGTTGTGTTGCAACCATCACCTTTGCCTTTGTTCTGTTGCCCCCCCCGAGCGTCGAGATGCTAGATGTAGCCTCTATGCTCTGGCTAGGGGATTTTGGATCGACAATTTCGGCTAGAGACGGCCGATTTGTTTCTTGACTAACAACATCACAATTTGGCAAATTGCAAGGATCAATAATAGCATTAGTCGGCTTTTCAATAGCCAACTCTTGATCAACAGGAATTGAATCTACCTTATCATCTTCAGTAATCAAAAATTCAACATAGGTAGATAGACAGGTAGATATAGTACCGGAAGATTGTATCTCCTTTAATACGGCGATGTTCGATGGTGGCTGAAACTCTTTAATCTTGATGACACCTTGATCTGTCTTAATGAAGCAAGACAAGAATATCCTTTCAATTGCTCTGTCATATTCTTGATGATATTCTTCAATCAACTCTTTACGCGACATCAAATCACTTGATAAATCAGCCATGATAACCAGAGATTTCTTCCCCAGCGGAGTCGCCAAAATATGTTGACACGAAAACGCGCCAACAACAAGCACGCGGAGTAGCTCCTTGCTGCCCTTCCGCGCAAAGCGGTCAGACCGGTTTTGATAACCGGTCAGACCGGTTTCGCCGGCGGTGCCCGGCGAGAGGCCAACGAACGCCCATCCGGGAGGGACCCCGTCAGGACAGGCGCGCCTTGGGTTATTCTTGGATCGGCAGGCCACCTAGAACGCCTTCAATCGACATAGAGACGAAGGAAGAACAGCATGATAATAGATTGGAAAAGTTGGGTAAAGAGATAAAAGTAATGCGGAACATAAAAAGATAAAAGATAGATTCGATTGGTGATATCTCTCAATCGGCCATGACCCTTTATATTTATAGGGTGGGGAAGTCGTACCCCTTTAGGTCGGTTTACGATATGGGACAAAACTCAGAATCCTAAACCTACTCGAATTACAGATCCAAACCAGTCTGACCGGTTAGGCAAACCGGTCAGACCGGTTTCCCTCGGTCCGTGCCAATTTTGGTCGTCAACCGGATTCATCGGAGCTGGAGGAGGAAGAAGAGGGTAAGCGTGGATTAGTGTTGTTGGCTTGTCGATGCAATGCAACATGTAAATGGCATTTTATAGGCGACTACGAATGACACTGGGTTCCTAATGCATGCTTCGCTGCAACCATCGGAGTGGTTGTTGTTGACTTGTTGTTAATCTTGTACGTAGTATTATTTTATATGTATTGAAGGTGTGGAATGCTTGTCTTCTGAAGTCAAGTCAGTATATGCTGACTGGGTTTAACTGCGGCATGGCAGGTGTGCAAGGTTGGCAATTCTCTATAGCTGGATCGGAAACGGACGGGTGAGAGTCGTCTGCGGGTCTCCTTAGAAAATGTAGAATGATATTCTGTGAGGGAGTGATGCACTGATGTGGGTTGCATCATCACTACATCGTAAGCAGCGTCCCAGTCCTAAGTAGCATGCACAATCGTTATAAAATGACTCGAACCTGCAAGTCATGTAATTTGCAGCACTATGTAAGGAACCATTATTAGCGATGCGTCTATAGAGACATTGGAGACGCGGATTTTACGTGTCACTAAAGATACGTCTCTGATGTAAAGTCAAAGGAGACGCGGATTTTACGCGTCACTAATGACTAATATATGGGTGACACGTGTTTAGTGACCCGCGTCACCTAAGATGGTCATTGGAGACACTGGCTTAGATGAAACGTCTCCTATAATGTCATTGAAGACGCGTGCCTACAACCCGCGTCTCCTGTAACAAGTTATAGGAGACGCGTTTTACCAACAAGTGTCTCCAATGACAAATTAAAAAAACAAAAAAAAATAAAACGTCCTATATACATCCAAAATACAATTTTTTATACATTATATACATCACAGATACAGGACAAATTTCAAAACACGATCACACATTCTAAATGGCATCATATAGGATTTTGAAACAAATTTCCATGTTTCTACACCACATTGCTCTACCCAATTAACACAACAGACCAAGCAGGGCACCGCAGATGCACAACAACAAACGCGAAGGGCAAAACCAATGTAAGAATCACAAAGGCACAAGCCACCCACTGTCTACTCTTGTAGTCCTTCAAAGTGCCGTAGGCAAAAAGCTGGAGCACATCCAGCGATGACAAGTACTGCGTGCCATCTTCTACAACTTAACAGCTAGAACCTGCAGCAGATATTAATTTCAGTCAGGAGCATGACCAAGAGATAAAAAAAATGCAGCTAACAAGTCATGGAAAAATGAGTGAACATGACATCAAGAAACCAATACTTAAAGCACTGACGCTAAAAACATAAGGCACATAAGCCCTGCTTGCTATATGAAGTCCACTATTTTATCTCCTAAATTTCATATTGTGACATAGCATATAGTGTCAGTCATCAAAGAGAATATCTAATATCTTTAAAACAATAATTGTTCATTGCCATATTAGTATAGCACAAACTTAAATCCACCATCAAGGCATAATTCACAGAGCAAAGGTGCAGTGCAGAGGAGTAGTAAAATACAGAGCAAAGAATCAAATACCTGGTAGCTGCTTCTCGCTGTAGATGGAATCACAAAAGCAGGCTCTCTAATCCAGATAAGCACTTCAAATTACTCTATGCCAGCAGTCCCTGTCTCTGAAGATCAGAACACAGCCAAGGCACATTATTGCAGCACAGATTATGATTTCAGTGTAATAGAAGATGAACAGATGGGGAAGTTGACAGGTAAGTTGCAGAGAGATTGTGTTGATCCGTGGTCAGCCTATGGTTTGGGTCCCTGAAACATGGACTCTTGTCAAATGGAACAACATCGCAACCTTAATTAAGCATTGTAGTTGTGTGAATTCAAATATAACAGACAACAGATGTATTGTGAGTACATTTAGGCCGGGAATGGACTCACCTTCCATTTTGTCTGACCAGAATCGCCATTCAACAGCAAAATAAAGTAATCTTCATAATCTCCAGTACCTACAAAGAACAGTAGAAACACAGCAAGTAATATGAAAGCCTACTGAATTAGTACATAACCAATCCCCTGAGGCAACACATCTATGGATTAGGAACAAAATTCTTTCCAATCTCATCACTGGTTCCCTGCAAGGCTGAAAAAGCTGATCCCATCTCTCTCTAAAGTGTGAGAGACTTACATTACACTGGTGGTCAACCTTTCCATGTTGCTCTGCCAATGTTGGTTCACCTTCTCCCAGTAAATACAACAGGCAGAAATGTCTAGTTAAAATATATCACAGCAGTTAGGAGCAGCTGCAAGTACAACACAGTTAGGACCAAAAGGTACAGAGATTAGTGATGTGCTAATTTCTTCTCTAGGTACTTGGAATATGGAAAAGCTGACCTAGGATGAACACTTACAAAAACCAAGCTCCAGTTTTACCTGAATACAATTTTTGTTCAACACAGCAGTTAGGAGCAGCTGCAAGTAGGAAACAATATATCAAATGACATTTGCTCTTAGTTTTAAACTAAGTAGCACAACAGCTGTCACATCTCAATATCTTTAGCAACCTTTAGATCAAATAAGCACTAGAGAAAATATTTATGCTGCAAACAACTAATCTCTAATCTGAGCACAAACTAGAGAATCAAAACCAACATGTACCAAAAATAGTCCGTGATACTAATTGGACCACTAATACAACAAAGAATAATTCATTTGAGCTACAATGCAAGTGGTTACCAAATGCAGGTGTTGACACGAAAACGCGTCAACACACTTGAGATCGATCAAACGCGCAGCACGGCCGTCACAACGGCCAACTCCTGACTTCCCGGGGCAAACCGGTCAGACCGGTCTGTAGAACCGGTCAGACCGCTTCTGGTTGGGAGATCGTGAAGACCTAAAAACTCAAGCTCGGGAGGGACCCCGTCGGAGCTTGAGCAATCTAGGGTTGCTCTAGGGTCGGCAGGCCACCTAGAACGTCTTTGAACGCCGTAGAGACGAGCAAAGAACAGAATATGAGGGTTGGAAAAGATTAGGGTTTGAGAGACACAAAAATAGAAGATAAAAGTATTTGATTCGATTGGGAATACCTCAATCGGCCTTCTAGCCTTTATATTTATAGGCCGGGGAAGTCTTACCCCTTTCAAATAGGTTACAATATGGGATTAAACTCGAAATCCTAATCCTACTCGAATTACAGAACCAAACCGGTCTGACCGGTTTGGCAAACCGGTCAGACCGGTTTGGCCAGGCCAGAGCCAATTTTGACTGTCAACAGCAGGTAGAAATAATTAGAGAACATATAATTAGCAGAACCAAAGAAAATGCAGAAGTAAATCAAATAAAAGTAACACCACATATGCTCCAAGACAACTGATGGCATCCCAGGGTTTTGAGAAGGGTGTTCCATGGTACCAAAAATAGTATGTGATACTAGAGCAGAAACCTTCAACAAGTTGGACATATAAAAAAGGGTAGCAAATTAAATATATATGCACTACTTATTTATAACAACCAGTTCAGAGTTCCCATCAAATCTGACTTCCAATAGATACTGATTACTTGGATTCATGAGATTACTTTGCGGGCATGGAAAAAATAATAGTACTAGCATCCCAAAATGTGCCACACATTTTCAAAAACCAGTATTATTGATCAAACAAGTGAAGGGTCACTGACTATCGAGGACTGGGCACCGATTCACATCCCTAGCCCGAACATACTGATCTACTGGCAAATACCGGTAACAATCCAGCTACCACAGCAACCAGATTACCCCAATCATCATTGCTCCTACACAAAAGCGTAGCTGAGTTTCTAGTGTTACTATTTTCCCTAAAAAATCGCTGGGCTCCTACAGCCTCCCCTCCGTCCACTACGAACCCTGCTCACCCAACAACCCCTCCCTAACCACAACAAGCACCAATTTCGAATCAGCACGAAGTTTTGGTGTTAGGGTTTACATACCTGGTCTTGGATCTGAGAACGTGGAGCCACTGTGGGAGAGGACGGGAAGGTCTTGGATCCGGCGACTAGCTCGTGGAGGGCCCGGCGATGACTGCGGGGAGGGATCCCGCCAAATCGCTCGCGGAATGCGGCGGCGGGTTGGGAACTTGGGATCCCGGCCTGGCATCTCGCCCGCCGAGGGTGCCGGTCGTCCTTGGCGAGGTGGGATCCTGGAGTCTCAACCCTCCGAGGGTGCCGGCCGTCCTTGGAGAGTGCGGCGGCGGAGATGATACGAGAGAGAAACCTAGGGTTTTGGCGGCGCCCCCAGATGCTCCGTGTGGACCTGGCGCCCCCAGATCTGGATGGGACGGGAGGAAGGGAGGGGAAGAGCGGAGCGGCGAGGCAGCGAGGGAGGGAGTGAGGCGGGGCGGGACGAGGCGGCGCCGGCGGGCACCCCCGGTGACGGCGACAGCAGCGGACGGTGACTGCGAGGGGAGGAGGTGGCGCGGTTGTGAATAGAGGGGGAGGAGGGTGCGCGGCTGCGAATGGAGGGGGGAGGGTGCGGTTGCGCGGCGGGCGCGGCGGGCGCGCGTGTTCTTGGGCCGGCTCAAAGGCCACTGTGGCCCAGACCCAGGTTGTTCATGGTTGTTGTCTTTTGCCTTCTGATTTAAGACTCGGTCGACTCGGTTACAAGAGACTTGCTTATAGGAGACGCGGTTTACCGAAACGCGTCACCAATATACCCAGTTATAGGAGATGCGTATTCGTGTGGACGCGTGTCCTATATCTGCGGTAGTTATAGGTGACGCGGCTCATTAAGAAGTGTCGCCTATTAAGGTACATAGGAGACGCATCTTGCCTCTGTAGACTTATTGGTGACGCGTCTGGTGAATCCGCGTCTCTAATGACATATTGGCGACAGTTTTCAATTAAGTGTCTCATATTAGTGTGTCTTCTTTAACGAGTGTTTACATAGTGCAGGCCCCTAATCTGTATACTTAACCAGTCATAATTTTATGGAAGAAGTCCATTTTTGACCATCAAACTATAGCAGGAGTTTGGTTTTGACCATCGAACCCGAAAACCAGAAATCTTTGGCCATCGAACTTTTAAAACCGTTCATTTTTTACCATCCAGCGGTTTTTGCAGGGCTGTTTCGCCGACGTGGCGTCCACGTGGCGGTGGGACCCGCTTGTCATCCCAATCTCTCTCCTCTCCTCTCGCTTTTCTCCTCTCCCTCTCTTCTCTCTCCGCCGCTTGCTGCTCCCCACGCCATGCCTGCTGTTCTCCCTCTCTGCTCTCTCCGGCCGGAGCTCAAGCTCCGCCATGGGCCGCAGATCCACGAGGCAAGATCTACGAGGGCCGCAGCCATGGCCGGAGGCCGGCAGGGCTGTATCCGCCAAGGCCGCAGCCATGGTCGACGAGCCAACCTCTGCCCGGGCCGCAGCCAGGGACGATGGGGTCAAGCTCGCTTGGCAAAGCTCCAGCTTGCTTGCTTGGCGGTGCTGGCATGCGGCAGATCTTGAGCTGGCGGCGATGTGCCCGCTCAAGCTGCAGCTCGCGCTGCCGCCGCCGTTGCCGACGGCCGTCGTGTTCCAGAAGGTCAAGTGCAAGCCGCTCCACCCGCGCTTGCTGCTGCTCCCGAGCTTCGCCGCCGTCAGCCGCTGCTGCTGCGCTGCGCCACTGCCGCCGTCTTCGGGGACAGCGTCCTCGCCCCCTGCAGGAAGCTCCCGAGCTTCGCCGCCACCGCCGCGCCGCCGCTGTTGTGCTGCGCCACGGGGCCGTCTTCGGGGACAGCGCCCTCGCCCCCTGCAGGAAGCTCCCGAGCTTCGCTGCCGCCGCCGGCCGCTGCTGCTGCTGCGGTGCCCGGGACGTGCCTCCTTCCGACGTCATCAGAGGCGAGGAGGCGGCGGAGGGCGGGGTGGTCGGAGGCGGACCGGCGTCCGCCGCGCCGGTGGGGGAGGGGAGGCCGGGGTCGGAGGCGGAGTGGGGAGAAGAGAGGGAGAGGAGAGAAGAAAGAGAGAGAGGGGAGATATGATGCTGACAGACGGGTCCCACCGCCACGTGGACGCCACGTCGGCAAAACAACCTTGCAAAACCGTTGGAGGGTAAAAACGAACGGTTTTAAGAGTTTGATTGCCAAAGATTTCTGGTTTTCGGGTTCGATGGTCAAAACCAAACTTCTGCTATAGTTCGATGGTCAAAACCAAACTTCTGCTACAGTTCGATGGTGAAAAATGAACTTCTTCCTAATTTTATTCTATCACATATATCAATCTCAATCCTACTGAAGGACGGCATCAGCACTGTGGCATTTTCCGCTGTACTGATCATGCATATATCGAAATTTTTAAAGTTCATAGTTGCTAACCTAACCTCCTGCCTCCAGAGCCTTGTGCCACTAGAAAATTGTGCAGTTACAAGGTACACGATTGTTGTAAACCAATATAATTACAATAACACAGACGTGTAAATAAATAAACGTGTGAACGCACAAGACCTCGAAAAATGATGCAATCATCATTGACAACTAATTAAGCATCAACGGACCCATCATTGACAACTAATTAAGCATCAACGGACCTATGATCGCCGATGTCATATAAAAGACCTGACAAGTTACATCAAGGTTGCTCTTTTTTTTGTCAAAATAGCCAAATTCATCTTTAAACTATCGTGTATGGCTCAATTTTGTCCCTCAACTATCAAAACGTCAAATTCAGTCCCTGAACTATCCAAATCAGCTCAATTTCATCCTTCCGCTGACGTGGAGCGCCATGTTGGCGAGCCATGTCACTACCCAGTTAGCTTTCGGTGTAAACTACCCTTTATACCATAGAGATGTAAACCCAGGCAGCTTCTTTGGATGCAAAATGTGGCATCAAAATACTTCTGATTCTTCTTCCTCCTCATTTTAAGACCCAAAAACTGTCTGGACGGTGATGTGGGTCGCTAACATGGCACTCCACGTCAGTGAAAGGATGAAATTGAGTCGATTTGGATAGTTTAGGGACCGAATTGGACGTTTTGATAGTTGATGGACGAAATTGAACCATGCTCGACAGTTCAGGGACGAATTCAGCTATTTTGCCTTTTTTTTGCGGGTAAGGATGCTCGGATCTTTTTTCGTTGAGTTTAGAGCTGTTACTCTCTGCAAGTGTAAAGGTTGATTGTTTTAGGCTTTTGCATGTAATAAATTGAAACATTTTTAAATAACCTTATGATTTTCTCACCGCAAAAAAAAATCACACCATATTCATAGTTTGGGTGCAAGAAAATCAAAAACTTTTGATAAACATAGGAGTGTAGCCCAAAAACTTTGGTTTTTCTTTCACGCTCCAAACTATGTATATTTGTTCTTTTCCGTTAAATAAACAGTAGGGGTGTTGGCCATTCATTAAGATACATTTTTTTTAGATTAAGATTCTTTGAGATACATAGGAGCTCAAGAAATAAAAGTTTCTACAAAAAAAAAGCAGGAAATAAAAGTTGAGGCTGTATGGTTTGAGGCGTTCCATCATTTCACAAGAAATTCTTAAATTCCATAGAATTGTAATAGCTACGTAGAAGTTTTTGTAGCAGCATTCAACTGTTGCCGCGCTTCCTCCGAAATCCTTTCAGTGTGGTGTGTGTCAGCGTGTGTGTGTCTGTTTTTGAAGCACCCAATTCTTTTGTTCCCACATCAACAACACAACGCAGAACGTTTGTTGTTGATATTCGGCTTACATGGGCTACTATTCCCGTCCGTGGCCCATCATCATGGCATGAAACCCCCGATACTTTGGGCCGTCGCCCAACCATCATCGTCGAGTCGACTATGAACGAGGTCCAACGGGTTTCAACGTCCCAGCCTAACCAAAAAAAACAGAGTCCCAGGCAAGACGTGTTACCTCCGAGCGTCTCACGCACAGTAGTGTGTCAGTCCCATCCCATACTCCCATGATCATCAGATGTGCAAGTAACAAGTTGCACTCTGGCGCGCGCACGTCTCGCGGCAGTACAAGCACGGGCGGCATCCGAGGAGGAGTAGCACCAGTGCCGCCGTGCCGGTGGGCGGTGGCCGAAGCCACGCCGCCCGGCGCCCGCACCGTTCGTTCCCACGAGGGCCGGAGGGCGAGGAGGTGGAGTCATGGAGATCCCCGACGCGTCACCCGTCATCAGACAAGGAAGCCAGAGGCCACGGGTGGGGTGAGCCACCCACCCCCAGCGCCCCTCTGCGGCGGCAGGCGGCAGCGTGCCCCCACTGCACCCGCGGGCGGGCAGAGCCCTCACGTGGCCATGCCGCTGCCGCTTTTCCGCGCGCGCGAGGGTGACGGACTGTGCTGCCGCTCCCGGCCAGGCGTCAGAGGCCGCCCCGGGCAATGCTTGTGGCCGCAGCTCGGCGAAAGCTGGTGGTAAAAATCGCCAGTACGTCGGTGAAGTGAAGCAGTGAAGCTGCCGGGTCGCTGTACTCGCGATTATACTATTCCTAGCCAAGGATCCCAGGCCGTTTTGCGGGCGGCTGCCGGGATAATAAGCTAGCCGAAGCCGAGCCATGGTCTTTGACTCTTTGTTTGACGTTTCTTTCAGCTTGTTTGTTGTTGTACTGTATATCGTAGTGGGCTAGCGGCGCCGGCGCTTCGATCGACCTTTGCACGGCCGCGGAGTGGACGCAAACGAGACTGATCGAGTGTAGGGTGAGGCTCTAGCCTCCAAGGACGTAGCGACAGTACTACGTGCTGACTGACTGCTGAAAACACCTTTTTTTTTCGGGTGTTGAAACATGAAAAGCTGTCACTTTGGAGTTTGGAGGAACAAGACACGGCCCATGCCCCTCGGTCGATCCGGCGCTGTGCCTGGCACCGTCACTTGCTAATGATGAGTTACGGCGCGAGCCGGATGCTTTGCTGGTCGTCTACAGTAAGATTTAGACACGCGCCGTACCTCCGGGAGGCCGGACGGTACAGAGCTTGAAAGAGCTGGATGTGCCGCCGATCGGTGTCCAGTGATCCATCCCCATCCCTCCCGTACGCACCACCCCCGCCGGGTTTCCTGACGAGCGATGATGACACGACTGCACACGCTGTCCCGTACCCCGCTGCCACAACGTGCGCGCAGGCACCCGGCCGTCCGCGTTGCGAACCAAACCAACCAACCAACCAACGCGCCCCGGCACCGCAGGCGGCACGGCGCACCCCGCTATGATTGCCCGCCCGTGCCGAGCCGCAGGCCGCAGCGCAGCGCAGGCCACGTACAAGCGCGCGCGCATGGGGTCCCCGCCGAGACCAGACCGACCGAGGTCAGACGCTTGCGCGGGCGGCCGCAGCCCAGCTAGCCTCGCAGGGGCACGGCAGGGCGCTGTGCCGCGGCTCGCACGCAGACGCTCCCGGGCGCCGCCGCCCCCACCTGCTCCCCCTCGCGCTCGCGCCACGGCTAGCGAGTAGCGAGCCCAGCGCTCTCGCTCGCGTCCCGACCCGAGCCGGTTTATAAAGCAGCCGCCGGACGGTCGGCACCCTTCGCAGCCTCTCTCTCGTCTCTCCTCGCTCACGCTGTCACTCTCGCTGTCGCGCGCGCGCACATTCCCCCTGGGCCGGCGGACCCGCGCTACGCTACGCGCCCAGGCCATAGTGTAGCGTAGCTGCTCGGCTATAGCCTCGCTCGTAGGTTGGTTTGGTTTTTGATTGGCTTTGGCCGTTGCTGGTCGATAATAAGTCGGCGTGCGCGCGCGACCCATGGGGGAGGCGCCGCGGCCGAGGTCGCCGCCGAGGTACCCGGACCTGTGCGGCCGCCGCCGCCTGCAGCTCGAGGTGCAGATCCTCAACCGGGAGGTCGGCTTCCTCGAGGTACCCACCGACGCACCCTCTCTCTCTCTCTCTACTCCGCCGCCGCCCCGGCCATGCCGGCTTGCCAAAGTTCGAGCGGCGAGCTCACGCCGTCGTCGGTTCTTCGGGTAGTGTGGGAGTTCGTCCCGACGGCCGAGGCGGCGCGGAATCCTCTCCTCCGGATGCTCGGAGGACGTGCCATGTCGTACGGACTATATGCTTTTTGTCACCCGTGCGGTCGTGCGGCCATGCGCGTGGCCGCCCGCCTTGGTGTTCGATCTTCCCAAGATTTTCTTTTCTGGAGAAAAGTCTTCAGCCTTGCCAAGAGGGGAACAGGAACACACACCATGGGAGCCATTGCTACTGCTTTTTGATGCCTCTAAAAAGAAGACGGGTTTTCTTGTATAATTAGAGATGGTTGATGCTCGCTCCTAGTGCATTTTGCAAGTACGACGAGGCAGATTCTCCCAATCTCCCTAGTTTCCAGCGCCTGTCCTAGTGTTGTCAGTTGCCACTCGCTCACTTTGCATCTCGCCCAAGCTCGGGGTATCTGCCGCTGGTAGCGATGAAAACAAAAGGCTCTCAGATCTTTGGTGCTCCATGAGCGAGCTTTGCCATGGCGACATGGCGTTTGCATCGTCACGGCACGGCAATCAATGGGCAGACGAGCCGCTCTGCTGCATCACTACGCTCTTTTTTGTTCTTTTTACTGCCGCTTCCATTCATGGCACATGGACGGAGCAGCGCTGCACGGATCATGTCTCTTCGACACCTCTCTCTCTCTCTCTCTCTCTCTCTCTCTCTCTCTCTCTCTCTCTCTCGGCCTGACTGACCGACTGACTAACGGGGACTACTCGCCTTTTGCAGCAAGAGATACAGGGGCTCGAGCGGATTCAGCCGGTCTCGCGGTGCTGCAAAGAGTAACGCTCTCTGCCTCCCTCACTCCCTAGCTTTCCGCTCGTCTCGAACTGGAATCTTATCACTGCCTCTTGCTATGATTGTTCATTTGTTTGCTTGCCTCCGATGGGCAACTTGACAGAGTTGCCTCCTACTTGTTCATACTATTTCCATGCTCCATGCGACCATTGCCATTATTTTATTTTATTTTTTAAAAATTAAAAGACATCAGTTAGTGATACTTTATTCTAGGATTGTATCTCTTGGTATTCCTTGATTTTATGAAATGTGCAGCTGTAGTGGTGAGGTACTAGATTTACCTCTTTATTTAATTTCTCAAGAGAAGAAAATAGAGGGGGAAACGGGAAAAATATCTTCACTTGTTTTTGAGTAGATATTCCTTGACCCCACATACTCCCCATGAAAGGAAACAGCTTCACATGAACTGCGACATGTACACTGTGATATATCTTGAACGTTTGCTCCGTAATAATTGTATTTTGTCCTGGTGGTCCAGTGCTCCCACATTTGGACTGTTCAAAGATAGCTCGGACTCCATTTATGTTCCTTTTTTAGGCTGGGAGATAAATGCTAGCAGTAGTATTTCAAGAATCAACAGTGCTATGTCGCTATGTGTCTGTGTACCCCGAATTACCACTGTTCTGCTCGCCAAGTTGCTGATGCTTTCCAACAATTCCTGACAGTGTCAACGAGTTCGTCAGCGCAAAGCCCGATCCAATGATACCAGTGTATGAATTCTTAACTTGATTCTCGCATGTCAGACGGGTCTTGCGTTGGTGCTGCTTATCAGTGTCTTTTTTACTGGCTCTGCTACTTGCAGAAGCAAGAGGAAACATGGATCTTGCAGCCTCTTTCGGTGGATCAGGTACATCGTTCTTCCACTGAAAACTACTATTTTGGATTGATGGACGGGGATATTCATGCTTTCAATTGCTCGTTTCAAATTACATAACACTAGAAATGTTACTGATTTGAAAAAAATGATGAACCGCTGAATTGAAGTAGCAAGAAACCATCACACAGCAGAATGCCGGGTAACTTGGTGCTATACTCCGTATGTTTGTGTTCAAAATACATCAACATTCCTTTGGATATAATAATAGCGTTTATCTTGAAAAAAAATATACCTCTACATGGTTCTTGTTTAAGTACTTTAATCTACATCACTGTTGTTGTAGAACTGAATTTTCATTATGTTTTAAAATGACTGAATTCTCATTCTTGTTAGAATTTTAGTATTACAATTTCGTAGTACTCCGTATCACTTTAGAAGCATCAAGCACATATCAATGTGACCCCTCAGACATGTCGGAAAAAGTAAAGCTTCTGACGTCTGCTTCAGTAGTGGCATGAATCATTTTTGCAGCCTTGGCGAAGCCTATGTTGTCCTCTCAAACCTCAAAACGTAACATTTTCTTACAGCATGCATGTCTTGCAAAGTTCAACAGTTACTGTATTCAGTAAAAACACGATACTGTGCAGATCAAGCTTGCGCACATGCTTTTCGTGCCTGTGCTGCTGTCGCCACTGCCCGCCGAAGCCCAAGGCGCCAAGCTGCTTCAGCTGCTCCTGCTGCGCCTGCCGCGACACGCAGTGCTGTACGCCGAGCTGCAGCTGCCCAAAGCCCCCGTCGTGCAGCCCCGGCTGCTGCGCCTTCAGCCTTCCCAGCTGCAAGCCGCCGGGCTGCTGCGGCCGCTGCTCCGGTGACTGCAGCTCGTGCTCCTGCCCCGGCGCCCGGTGCGGCGGCTGCTGCTCCTGCGCGGGGTGCTCGGCCGGCTGCCTCGGCGCCCTCGGCCGGTGCGTGAGCTGCCTGTCGTCGTGCTGCCGCGGCCTGCGGCCTTCCTGCTGCAAGTGCCGGTCGTCGTGCTGCGAGGGGGAGACGTCTTGCGGCGGCAAGGGGGGCTGCTGCCGCGGCTCGTGCCTCGGCGGCCCGGCGGCGCCGTCGTGCCCGGAGTGCTCGTGCGGCTGCGTGTGCTCGTGTCCCCGGTGCAAAGGGGGGTGCCGGTGCCCGACGCCGTGCGGTAATAATCCCTGCTGTGGCGGCGGATGCTTATGCTAGTTTAGATTAGATTATTATTATATTACTATATAGTAGCTAGTGTGGTTGTTACTGTTCTTTTTGTATTGTGCTGAATTAATAGGCATTTGATCGATGTGAGTGGAACTTGGCTTGTGCGTGTATTTTGTCAGTGTAAAGAATCAAGTAACCGACCTGGGCGCCAAATGTTCAGATGAAATTACGGCGTGAATTACTGAATTCCCTAAAAAAATGTCTATTCACGTTCTTGCTCAGTCTACTTCTGCTCTCCGTGTGTGTGCAGCAGCTTGCGGCTTGCGCTGCTCTGTATTATCGAGTCTTGTCTTCGGCCAACAGATAACTAGAAAACTGGTCTAAAAAAACATGTTCGTTATATTGCAAAATCACAAAATGAAATGATGGCCAAAATTAATCTATGAATATTCCACTCTCCAATGTTTCGTTTTCACCTCAAACTCAAAACCACCAGGAGCGAGTCAACTACGATGTCAGCGGCCCAGGACCGAATCAACACAGTGCCGTTTGAACTTTCCCTACAGAATTATATCATATGACCAAGTGTGCGTAACCGTATGCACATGCTCACCAGTCACCACTCTCTCAAAAAAAGATAAAACTTTGCAACACAACCACCCACTCCTAAACCAAGCACTGTAGGTACGTTGAGCACGCGCTTAGCCCCCGCGGCGGCGATCAGCTCTCAGCTCGCCGCGTTCCCTGTCCGCCACGACCTGTCCCGACGACCCCGCCCAAGTCTTCCCGGCCCGTCGCGTTCCGTTACAAATATATATATATCAGCGCACGTTAGGAGCTTCACGATCGAACCACCCGGCTCCACCAGTCCGCGCGCGCATCGCCATCGCCATCGGCGGAGCACACGCAGCCAATCAGCGGCGGCGAGGCGATGGCCGTCCCCTTCTTCGTCGCCTTCTCCGGCATCCTACTCCTCGGGAGGTACCTCCCGTTCCTGCTGCCCCCGACCGCGCGCGCCGCCCTGGCGCCCGCCGCCGCCGGGCCGGCCACCACCGCGAGGTGCGCCGTCACGGTGGCCGTCGCCGGGCTCGCGCTGCTGGTCTCCTCCATGCAGTGCTCATCCGCCGGCGCCGGCGGCCAGCAGCAGCAGTGCCCGGCGGAGGCGGCGATGGAGGGGAGGGCGGTGTGGTTCAACTCGGCGGCGCTGTTCCTCGGCACGGTCCTCGGGGGCGTCGCGGTGGCGCACCCGCCGCCGCACGCCGGCGCGGCGCCGGTCGTCCCGGTGGTCGTCGATCACCTGACCTGGTTCACGGAGACCGTCGCCGTCACCGCGTTCGCGCACGACGTCAGCGTGTTCTTCAAGGTCGTGGAGATGAGATGACGTTGCGAGAGCGCTGCGCGCAAGGGTCTCTGGTGCCGGAGCTAGTCTTTCCTGATGTTTTGCATGGCGTGCCCGGTAAATGAATTGACTAGGTTAATTATTACATTACTACAGTACTCCGTACTGTATGTTTCAAAGGTTAACCTGCACGATTGCAGCAGCAACAGATCAAAGTATTCAATTCATCCATTTTCTAGTATTGTTTTCAAGGTTACACAGAAGTTTATAATCGACAATTGCTAGTTGTATCATCCTGATGTGTACTGTACGTGCTGGGATATATAGCTGCGTTACGACGCAGTCTTTTTTTTTCGAGGATTGCCGTTATCGCTACAACTCCTACAAGTCTCTAGTCCCATGGTCCACCGTACCAGAACTGCTAGTACAGTACACTAGTATTCTACTCAATGATGGTTTATGGATTGAATGAAAACGTGGTTACAGGCTTCCAGCACCCAATCGAAGCGAGCAGCAACGGCAGATCATGTAGCATCTCTAGCTAGCTTCTTAAACGCAAGCATGTCGAGGCCGTGCTGTGCTGCATCAGTGCATGCAGGGAGCGCTGCCGAGCAGAGTAGCGGTGTTTTCTGTTGGATTAGCAAACGAGCCGCGGCATGGAAATGGGGTTACACTATCTTGGACCTGAGTTATTTTTATGTTTATGTATACAAAATTTATGAAGGAAACTGAGAATGATATATTATAATCATGCTTAAATGATCACAAATAATCGTGTTTAAATTATTATAAATGTTTATCGTGGTATATTTGGAACATAAGCTCAGTAAAGAATTCGACAGAGGTATGAAAATAATTATGGATAGTATCACGTAACTATATACACCTCCCACTTTAATTGTTGCACTATATGATGTTTTGAAGAAACTATGACAACCATTGCTTGAACTTTAGTGCATAAAACATTAATATCTACAGGGTTTGAGAGGCAAGATCAAAGTGCGAGCTTTGAAACTGGAGAAACAAAGAAACAAAAAGCTAGATTACAAAAGAAAGGGAAAAGGACATCGGAAAGATGAAGTAAAGATACTAAATTTCTGAAAAGAAAAATATTAACTCTTTTACTATAAAATAGTACATTTAGAGCTCATTTTTTCATTCAAATAACATGTAGTTTCTTGCTATAAAATTCAATTCTACTCAATTTAACAGTAAAAAATAGTTAACTAATCATAATAGCTCAAAATCTTACTATCTAATCATAGTTGGCAATGGGCTTAGGGGGTCGTGGCCTCTGCCTATCCCCCTGGCTCCGCCACTGTTCATGACACAAGGGTCGTGCTATTAGGCACAAACAGTGGCAAGTACTATTTCAAAACTTTTTTTATGCGAACCGCCGGTACAAATATTGGCGCTCACACGCAAATACACTTACCTCCTATGAATACACACAAATGCTACTCTTATACGTATCTTCAGAAGACGAGCCGACAGATCCGATCTTTAGATTGATGAAGTCACCACATGCATCTCGCTTTCGACGCACACGTCATCTACCACTAAAAGAATAATGTCAGTTATATCTGAGAAAATAGTAAAATAAAAGCATTCGTGCTGACTCAAGGATTCGAACTCTGGTGGGCAAGTTCTACCACACGAAACATAACCAGCAGAGCTACGGTTAGTTCGCTCAAAGCTATATATGCTGCAGCTATTACCAAAATTAGAAACAATGTTCTATCCTAAAAATCAGTAGACACAAAAAATCATTCAAAAATAAATTTATTTCATTAGGGCATTATATTTTTGCCGCATACATTATCTTTGAGGATCAGGTGAGGTTTTAGTCTTTACTAGACTCTAGCAAACGCCATAGATTGTTGGTTCATCCAATGTCTCATATGTCTATGGCTAATACTACTAATCCTGAAATTAATTCACTTGATGTTGTTTGTCACAAGGAAGTCAACAGCCGGCTAAAGAAGAAGCACTAGTAGCCTTGAAAGAGCAAGGTGATTCGCTTGTTTTCATGTCAGGCAAATCAAGAAACAGAGGCAAGGCAATGGTGGAAAAGAACTACATCAGAGATTTTCGTGCACCAAAACAAAGTTCTAGGAAAAGCAATTTTGGTACCTAACCAGAAGAGATATGATCTACTGATCTAGAGCGACCGTGAGTTTTTAACTAGGACATGCAAAAAATTGAGAAGATATTATCGACTTATGAATAATTTTGTTGATTGGCATCAATTTCTTGACTTCTACAATGTTAGCCTTATATTTGGCATCGTTTTCTCTCTTGTTTTGGATATAGAGTGATTTCATGCATTAAGATATTATTATTTGTTTACCAAAAATATAAATTTTTAAATTGTACTTTGTTCTATTGCTACTAATGTAATTATACTCCATTTCATGTCACCATTTTTTTAAAATAAAGATAAAAAGGAATATACAATTATAATTTATTCTAACTTGTTCCCTACAGCGAAAGGAGGGGGGGGGGGGGGGGGGGATCACGAGCTCCTATGTCACGTGTACTCTCTATTGGTGCATATAAATTTCTGCTATCTAAAACATCACGAAAATTTGCGTTTAGTCCTTGGTATTATCTATCAACACTCGGCTTAAAAAAGTGAGGATGGCGTATGATATATCTTAGCTAAATACATCTTGGAGGAAATAATAAACAACCGAGATATAAAAGGTTGCCGCTCGTGGTTTGGCATGCTACCTTAATTTAGTATGAGTCGGTCATTAGATATTTGTATATGTGTGTCAGTCCTATATAACACTAGGAATGCACAACTTGTAAACTTAGATTTAGAGAATGAAGTAAACCACCTTGTGCGAGTTTCGGCCCTACACCGTTAGGGTCTAATCCTTGTTATCGAGTTTGTGAGTTCTTGAAAAGAACTTCACATCCACCCAGCAAGCGTCTGTTTGTCCTTAGAATGTGGATCAAGTTTGTTCTTGGGTTGCGTGTTAAATCCTTCTGATTCATCCTATTGGTATGTGTTCAATCTAGAACACAGATTGGTGGTCTTTTTGGTACAATTTTGCATCTCCAAGGTTGTTCTACTTATCGTGTCTATCTTCATCGTTCCATCGTGAAATCAGGTCATTCTCTATCAATGTATAAATGATCACTAAATTAAATTAAAATTGATTTTTATATTTAAATCTAAAAGTCAACCCCGATCAAAACATTTAATTAGCAAGAAATAAAATAAATATTTTACATAGCGCCCATTAGAATCACTCTAATACCAAAACGAATAGATACGGTCAAATTTCACAAGGGTAAAAAGAACATAAAAGCCATAATAGAAAAAAAATTGACATGTTTTTGTGATGGATTGTTGTGAAAATTTAGTTACATAAGCAACATAATGATTCTAGGAATTTGAAACATATTAGCGTGAGAGAGCTAGCTAGCTCTGCTATCTGCACGGCTTAAACAAAAACATACTCCCTCCATTTCAAATTATAGTTCGTTATACTTTTTTGAATCTAAATTTGACCGCTTGACTTATTTAAAATTTTGTGCAAATTATCATTTTTTGGTGGCTTACTTTATTAATAAAAAATCTTCAAAAATACCTTAAATCTTATTTAAAATTTTGTGCAAATTACCATTTTTGGTGGCTTACTTTATTAATAAAAAATGTTCAAAAATACCTTAAATTTGACTATATTTACACAAATGTTTTGAATAAGACGATCGGTCAAACTTGTGGTAAAAAAGTCAAACGAACTATAATTTGGAACAGAGGTAGTACATGTCTTGTAAAAAAATTTAAAAGATTATATTCATGTAAAAGATGCACATATTTACATTAATTTTAGAAATATAAAAAATATGTTTCTTCAAAAGACATTCTTTTTCTCCAATAATATGACTATTAAGAAAATATAAACAATAACTTGATTGCAGCCATATAGAAAAACTATTATAACGACATGACTAGAAAAAAATATTTTGCAACTATTTTTTATGTGGAAACATAATTATAGAGATTGACAAAAAATAAGCTATGTACATGCGATTTAGTCTGAAATGTCTAAAAGTTTGCTATGTAGTCACACGAGTTTTAGCAATATTCTGATACTTTTAATATTTTTATGAATTAAGGTTGACCGTGTCCTATGTTGAACACTAAGGTTCTTGAGGACCAACAATTCATGTGTTGCAAACTGTGTTGAGTTCAAATTCACCATGAACAAAGTAGTCCATAATAGATTATTTTTGATTTACTATTGAAAGGATCACAAGATGCCTAGAGGGGGGGGTGAATAGGATCTTCTTAAAAATCTGCACACAATTCAGCTCAATCTCGGGTTAGTACCCGGAACTTCCGGCACCCTACCGGATACTCCGACTCTGACAGTCGTGGAGTATCTGGCAGGTTCCCAGATTTTCCTGTAACAGAAATTTATGAGCTCGTGATTCAAAATCCTTTGCAACTTAGCTGATTTCCTTTGAATAGAAAGGTGGGGAATTGTCTCAAGATACTTTCCAACCAAGGGCTGCACTACAAACTTCACACACGAGTAGATCGAAGCAAATGTATGAAAGTCAACTATGAACTAGGAAGAACATGATGAACGTGAAGAACAAGTATGAACTAGATAAACAAGCACAACAACACGAGACAAGAGATTTGATTCCCGAAGTTCACTTCCCAAAGGAAGCTACGTCTCCGTTGAGGTGCCTCCAAAGAGACCGGGTTGAGCCACAACCCTACCCTCCCCCTAGGGCCCAAAAGCCAAGCTAGGGTTACTTACTATGATTTCCCCGAGGAGATGGCTTTACAAACTTTCCGGGGCAAGCTCACACGAGTTGAGCGCTCGCCGGAGACGCCTAGCCGTCTAGGAGCAAAAGCTCCAAGAGTAACAAATGCGAATCGATGGCCGAAGGATGCTTCAAGTGCTCAAAGTTGGAGTTGATGCTCAACCACACTCAAATCCACAAGCTCACTCAATCCCCTTCTCAAATCTCACAAGGATTAGCTCTAGGAGGATGAGGGAGTGGAAGGAAGGCTCAAGAGAGTGTTTCTTGCAAGTAGAGTCGGCAGCCAAGTGAAGAGGGGGCGTGGGAGTATAAATACTCGGCCCCCAAAATCTAACCGTTATGCTGTCTGCGAGATCTGGGTTGGATACTCCGGCTCCTTCCCGGAATATCTGGCTCCAGAAAAACTGGTGCCCGTGAGTGCATTTTTGTGTCTCTCTTGTGCACTTGTTATTTCTTTTGAGCACTTTAACATCCATGGCACAATCAATACGCATCCCCCTTGATAGTACGGCGTTCCTAACTCAAATTCAAAATGGAAAATAATTTAAATCGTTCATTCTCCATGCCGTCCATCATGATCCATAGGGATACATCATCATACTTCAAATATGAATTTTATTACATTGTGACCTGTCCACAAACTCAATCAAACCATTAGCTCTTTGATTACATTTGTCATCATTCAACCAAAACCCACAAGGGAGAGCCTAGATGCACTTTCAATCTCCCCCTTTTTGGTGATTGATGACAACATAACCAAAGCTCACAATAAAATTTATAATCATTTTGAATTCATCTATATAGGTGGCTCCCCCTAAATATGTGCTTCTCCAACATATATGTCATTCTCAACATATGGCACATATTTACAAGGGCTCCCCCTATATCCATGCATTCGTGGGGTGCAAAGTGTGAAATAAAAATACGTGATGCTCATGACATGCTTAAACAACCATCAAAGTGAAAATAAACAATACACCAACATAAGACAATACTAAGCATGACATCGAATAAATAGCATAAAGTTCCCATCACACTAGCAATTAAGCCCTAAAAGATCAAATGTGTCACCTGGCACACATTACATCACACCACCACATAAAAGTTTTACATGTCCATCACATGAGGAACCTAAGTTAAGCTAAGATAAGTTTTCAGCCACCATCAGGCCCGGAGTATCCAACACTGACCCAGATACTCCGGCTCGGAACCCAAAAGGATACATCTGTCAGCAGCAGCAGCTACACAGTAGCAACACTTCAGCAGTAGCAGCACTTCAGCAACAACTCTGCAGCAGCCCCTCAGCGGCAACAGCACCATGACAGCAGCGGTAGCAGCACAAAAGAATCATCAGCAGCCCCAAAACAGCCCCAAAATGATAGCAGCACCATAAGACAGCAGCAACACTTCTACATATTACTCCCCCTTTGGCATCAAGCACCAAAAAGGGGCAGCAACAGCGGAAAGCACTATAAAGAGTCGCTGTCATCACCTCCATCCTCCCCAGCTGTCTCCTCAGACTCTCCCTCAGCAGCAACCGCATCTGGATCACCAAGCTCATTGAGGAGATCATCTTCATCCATAGCTTCAGCAGCAGCCTCGTCATCATCATTTTCATCCCAAGGGTTATCAATATGAGGCATAGGAGGAAGAGGAGCAAAGACACGAGGAGGGGAGTGTGGAATGTTCAAGCTTGCCATGATTTTCTTCTGCCTTTCCTCAGATTTCTGAATGTGGTCAACAAGAAGTTCTTGCTGTTTCTGAACTGCCACAGCCTGAAATGTGCATACTTTGAACAAGCTTTGAACTGCCCGGCTAAGAAAAGATGAGGAACTCGTGTTCTTTTTGCCTTTGCACTTTTCTTTGTGTGGTGAGCTGGCTGGTCCTCGAGAAGAAGAAGGCTGAGCAGAAGAGGTGGATGGCTGTCCAGCTGTGGTACTCTTGGGTTTTGCCTCGGCTGTCCAATCACTAACACGAGGGCGATAAGGCTTGTGTTTCATGTCACATGGGAACTCTCTCTCGGTCACCTTTTCTATCATAGCCATGACATAAGGGCCATAAACACAGCTTTTGGAAGGTGTGGTGGAGCACACTATTATTTCATTCCAAATGAAATCAAAAACGCTGAAATCATTTTTCTTTGGTGCCATCCAAACCAGCAGGTTTCTGTTTGTGTTGAGAACTCCGGTAGCATCACCAATCTTAGGAATAAGTGTCTTGCGAAAAAGGTTGTGAATGTACCGGTAGTAGGGCTTCATCCCATGTGTCTTTCCATACTCAATTGGCCCATACCTCTCATCATACATGAAAGCAATCTGACCATCACTGAACACATCATCATCATGGATCCAATACTTCTCACGGTCACTCTCATCAAACCCCAAAATTTCAGCAAATCTAGTATAGGTCACAGAGAGCCTTTGGCCTTGTGTCATCCAATGCAAGGTAGCAGGTTGGGCATCAACATCAACCCAAAGAGTAGCAAAGAATTGTCCAATGATTTCCTCATTCCAGTCATGCTTGAACTGCAAGATGTTGTAAACATTCTTCTTCTCACAAAGCTGAATAACAAGATCAATATATCTGTCACCATGATTCCTCAAGTGTTTCCAGTCAATCCACTGCATCGGAACAGTCTTCTTATCCTTTGTCATCACGGCACAATCATAGTAGTCGGCTTGGAAGCGATTCCAAAACCGAACATCATCAACTGAGCTGTCCTTTGGCACATTGTCAGGATTGGTGTATCTGATATCCCACAAAACTTGTGTCCCTTTCCTGTAATCCTCTCTTGTTCCATCAAAATCATCTGTTGTCTTGCGCTTTGCTTGATGTGGTTTGAGCATTGTGCCTCCCATAGCCAAAGGGTGCTTAGCAGGCCTCCCTGCTGCTCTCTTCCCTTGTCTAGCTGCTGGAACAGAGCCACTGCCAGTCCCCTCTTCTCTGATGTGTATGCCCTCAGCACCTCTGCCTCTGCCCTGCCCTCTCAACTCAGATTCATCAACAGCACCAGGAGCTTTTCTCTTGTCACTAGTGCCTGCTGGAGTATCCTTGGAAGTTTTCTTCCTGGCTGTCGTTACTTTGACAGAACCAGTACCAGTACCCCTGCCAGCTCCTCCTCTGCCCATGCCCATGCCTCCAGTCCCCCCAACACGTGCAGCACGTGGAGGATTGGCACGCAGGTTCCTGGCGCGAGCAGCAATGGGAACATCATCTTCACTGCTAGCCCCCTCGGATTCACGAGAATGTGCCTGAACAGATTGATACGAGGGTTGGATCATCCAATGTGCTAGGCCAGGAAACCATCAGCAGATAACGACACAAGGTCACATGGAAAGAGAAGCATGAACGGACTGGACAGGAACTGACAGGAACAAATTTTGGGATGAACATGATAAAGCATCGATCTCTAAAAGTAGCCAAAGGATTGCAACAAGATTCTTAGGATATATTCAACAGCATCTTCAGAACAATCCTACCCAACGAAATCCACTAGAACCGCCTGTACAAGTAGATCAAGAGAGAGACTTGGCGGTTAGGGTTACCATTGAGAGAGGAGCAGCGACTGCGCGCGCGAGAGGGATGCGGCGGTGAAGGAGTGCCCGGCCTGGTGGAGAGAGGCAGCACGAGGGGCTTGCCCGGACTTGCTGACGCAGGAGCTTCGAATCCCCTCGCGACGGAGAAAGAGCGGCGGCGACGGCGCTGTTGAACGGGAGGGCGAGATGCGAACAGAACGGAACGACTCGGGACGAAGCAGTAGGAGGACGTGTTTTTTTTTTGTTTAGATGGAGTGCTGACGAGTGGGGACCATATGTGGGACCGGTTGGGCGTGGAAGAAAAGTCAACACGAGTGGATAAGGTCAAGACGGAGAAAAACGGTCAGCGCAAGGAAACTGGTCAACCTGGAGCCGGATATTCCTTGAAAGGCCGGATACTCCGAGAACATGGATTCCCGAGAGCCTTCTCGGAATGTTTTTGTTCTGGCACTGACCCGGAGTATCCGACTCCAGAAATTCCAGCAGACAGGAAGCATAGAAGGATAGAGAGATTTTGACCAAGATTTGATAAAGAGAGAGATGGACATAAAAGAAACAATTTTGACACATGTGATCAGCCAACAAACAACAATACATAACTATGATCACAAGAGCCAAAACATGATCCAACGATCACAAGAGCCAAATATTTTCAAGAACTCACACAAGAGAAATATTTTTCCTATCTAGTTATCAACCAATTTTGTGTGCAAGAGTTCAAGCAACGTTACGAGAATCCAAAATATTTAGTTCACTCCTCAAAGCACAAAATCTTGACTCATCTAGAGGCTTAGTGAAGATATCGGCAAGTTGCCTTTCGGTGCTCACATGACGTAAAGCAATATCTCCCTTTGCCTCATGATCCCGTAAGAAGTGATGACGAATATCTATGTGCTTTGTTCGGGAGTGTTGCACCGGATTGTTAGCTAGCTTGATAGCGCTCTCGTTGTCACACAAGAGTGGAATCTTACTAAACTCACAACCGAAGTCACTCAAAGTTTGCCTCATCCAAAGTAGTTGGGCACAACAAGCGCCGGCCGCCACATACTCGGCCTCGGCGGTTGACAAAGCAACCGAATTTTGCTTCTTTGAGCTCCAAGACACCAAGGACCGACCAAGAAATTGGCAAGTCCCCGTTGTACTTTTTCGGTCTACTTTACAACCGGCATAATCGGAGTCCGAATAGCCAAGTAGACTAAAAGTTGAGCCTTTGGGATACCATAAGCCAAGATTAGGAGTGTGCACTAAATATCTAAAAATTCTCTTAACGGCCATCAAATGGCACTCTTTCGGGTTAGCTTGAAATCTTGCACACATGCACACACTAAGCATAATATCGGGCCTAGATGCACAAAGGTAAAGTAGAGAACCAATCATGGAGCGATATACCTTTTGATCCACGGCCTTCCCATCTTCATTTAGATCGAGATGTCCATTTGTTGGCATAGGAGTCTTGATGGGCTTGGCATTCTCCATGTCAAACTTCTTGAGCATATCAGTGGTGTACTTGGTTTGACTAATGAAGGTGCCATCCTTGAGTTGCTTGATTTGAAATCCAAGGAAGAACTTCAACTCACCCATCATGGACATCTCAAATCTCTTTGTCATAATCCTACTAAATTCTTCACACCAAACATTGTTAGTAGAGCCAAATATAATGTCATCGACATATATTTGGCACACAAAAATATCTTTATCTTGCTTGCGTGTAAAGAGAGTAGGATCGGCCTTGCCTATTTCAAAACCTTTCCTTAAGAGAAAGTCCTTAAGGCATTCATACCATGCTCTAGGGGCTTGCTTGAGCCCATAGAGCGCCTTATGGAGCTTGTACACATGGTGAGGATATTTGGGATCTTCAAAGCCCGGTGGTTGCTCCACATATACCAATTCGGAAATTGGCCCATTTAGAAATGCACTCTTCACATCCATTTGATGTAGCTTGAAATCATGGTGAGTAGCATAGGCAAGTAAAATACGAATTGACTCAAGCCTAGCTACGGGAGCATATGTCTCACCAAAATCCAAACCTTCTATTTGAGTGAAGCCTTGAGCAACCAACCTTGCCTTGTTTCTTGTAACCACACCATGTTCATCTTGCTTGTTCCTAAAGACCCACTTGGTTCCAATTACATTTTGCTTGGGCCTTTCTACCAATGACCAAACTTCATTTCTCTTGAAATTGTTGAGCTCCTCTTGCATGGCCATTACCCAATCCGGATCATCAAGTGCTTCTTCTACCTTGAGAGGTTCCAAAGAGGAAACAAACGAGTAATGTTCACAAAAACTTGCTAATCTAGAACGAGTAGTTACCCCTCTTTGGATGCTTCCAAGAATGTTGTCCACGGGATGATCTCTTTGGATAGTGTGGTGGACTCTTGGATGTGGTACACTTGATTGAGCTTGGATTGGACCATCATCATCATGATCATCTTGACTTGAGTTGACACCATTTTGTGCTTGGTCTTGATCGATTGTTGGTGCGGATGGTTCAACTTGTGTTGGTGATGATTTGTCTTCATTTGGCTTGTTTTGCTCACTTGGATCTTGAGGCCTTACTTCTCCAATGGCTAGCTTCTCAATTGCTTGTTGTGGAGGTTCTTCATCTACATCATTTGGATCAACTTGCTCTACTTGAGAGCCGTTAGTTTCATCAAAGTCCACGTCACACGCTATCTCAACACAACCGGAGGTCTTGTTGAAAACACGGTAGCCATGGGCATTTGATGCATAACCAAGAAGAAAACCTTCATCACATTTAGGTGCAAACTTAGAGCTTTTGGGCTTCTTGTTTAGAATGAAGCACTTACTTCCAAAAACTCTAAAGTAAGACACATTGGGCTTTTTACCTGTGAGAAGCTCATATGCCGTTTTCCTCAAGAGCTTGTGGAGGTAGAGACGGTTGATGGCGTGGCATGCGGTGTTGATGGCTTCGGCCCAAAATTGGTCCGAAGTCTTGTACTCATCTAGCATTGCCCTTGCCATCTCAATGAGTGTCCTATTCTTCCTCTCCACAATACCATTTTGTTGCGGAGTGTATGGCACGGAGAATTGATGCCCAATTCCTTCCTCTCCAAGAAATTGTTCAATGTTGGTGTTCTTGAACTCGGTGCCATTGTCACTTCTCACTTTCTTGATCTTCCAATTAAACTCATTTTGGGCCTTTCTTGCAAAATTCTTGAATATCTCATGCACTTGACCCTTATCATGCAAAAAGAACACCCAAGTGAAACGAGAATAATCATCAACAATAACAAAACCATATTTGTTACCACCAATACTAATGTAGGCCACGGGCCCAAATATATCCATGTGTAGAAGCTCAAGCGGAGTCTTGGTGGTGACGATGCTTTTGGGTGGATGTGATGCACCAACTTGCTTTCCCGCTTGACATGCACTACAAAGACGATCTTTTTCAAAGGAAACATTTGTTAGTCCAAGAATGTGATCGCCCTTAAGAAGTTTGTCAAGATTTCTCATCCCAACATGAGCTAGTCGGCGATGCCAAAGCCAACCCAAGCTAGACTTTGCTAACAAGCATGCATCAAGTTGAGCTTTCTCCGATGTAAAATCCACAAGATAAAGCTTTCCCTTGAGCACACCCTTGAAAGCAACGGAGTCATCACTTCTTCTAAAGACGGTCACATCCTTATCGGTGAACAAACAATTGTAACCCATCTCACAAAGTTGTGAGACGGATAGCAAGTTGTAGTCCAACGATTCCACCAAGAAAACATTGGAAATTGAATGGTCGGTAGATATTGCAATTTTACCTAGACCTTTTACCTTTCCTTGGCTATTATCGGCAAACACAATGTTGTCACTTGAATTTTCATTTGCCTCAAATGAAGTGAACATACTCTTCTCTCCGGTCATATGATTTGTGCATCCACTATCAAGCACCCACTTGGTTCCACCGGAGGAGTATGCCTACAAGAACAAATCAAGCTTTTGTTTTAGGTACCCAAATAGATTTGGGTCCTTTGGCGTTAGTCACAAGAACTTTGGGCACCCACACATTTCTCTTGATCAATGTATCTCTAGTGCGATACCCAACATACTTGGCAACCACCCTACCACGATGGTCCCAAGCCAACACATAATCGGCATAGAAGGTACTTTGTGGAGCATGTGCCTTCACTTTGTTGTCTTGCTTCAAGTTGGTCTTGGTGAGTTTCTCCTTCTTGGGTTGAGTTTGAGTTTGTGGTCTCTCATACTCATAAGACACAATATGAGAGGACTTAAAACTCATAGGCTTGGTGTAGTTGGCCTTGTGTTCCTCCCCCTTGCTCCAATGATACCTTGTGTGTTGAAAGTGCTTCAACAAGCCACCTTTCACACCAAGGCCGGAGGTCTTGTTGTTCTTGATGACGGAGATAAGATTTCTATCACCTTGCTCATCCTTACCTAGCCCCTTGTCATTCTTGTAGCCATATTTCTTCATGTAGTTTGTACCAAAAGCCTTCGAGTGCCTTTCAAACTCACCTATCTTGAGATGTGGCTTCTCTTTCTTGAGAAGATCGGTGAGCCTTGCTATTTCCTTCTTCATAGCTTGTGCTTCGGCAAGGTTAGTACCACAAGATTTTATATCAACATTATAACATCTAGCGCAACCATTGCTAGTGGAGGGAATAGAGGATTTGGTTGCATCATTAGAACATAAGGAAGTACTATCCCAAAGAGTGTTGAATTGTACTTCAAGAGCCACGTGTTTGGCATTCAAACATGATAAGTTTTCTTGAAGTGTTCCTTTTTCACCTTTTAGGTTAGCATTTGATTCATTGGCTAAGAAAAGTTCCTTAGTCAACTTCTCAACATTTTCCTTTTCTTTAGCTAGAGACTTTTCAAGCACAAGAAATTTGTCAATTTTGGCATTGAGCAAGTCCTCTCGCTCCTTGAAACCCTTTCTTTCTTGGGATAGGGATTTCTCAAGGGCTATGGATTTCACTTGCTCACGCCTCATCAACTCTTCTTGAGCCTCAAGAGTCTCTTCCCTAACCTCTAATTCCTCCGCTAGCATTCTAATTCTACAAGCGGCCTTTTTACCAAATTGCTTAGCTAGTTTTTCATACATAATTTCTTTATCATCATCATCATCATCATCATCATGAGGAAGAGAGAGTGATTGAGGAACTACCTTCACCCCTTTTGCCATAAGACAAGTGGGAGTAGTATCATCTTCATCATCGGTGAGCTCTCCGAAGAGTGATGTGCTTGTGGTAGTAGCTTGCACCGCAATTGTTGCAATCTCCTCATCATCGGAGGTCTCTTCGGTTGAATCCCACTCTTGACCAAGGTGAGCTTCACCGGTGTGCTTCTTCTTCTTCTTGTGGCCTTCTTCATCTCTCTTTTTGGGTGTTGGACAATCGGCCACAAAATGACCAATTTCCCCACAACCAAAGCATGGCTTGTTGGACCTTCGTCTTGTCTTTCGTTTGAAGTTCCCTTTCTTGAAGAAACCGGTCTTCTTAAACGTCTTCTTAAGGTTTTTCATGAAGAGGGCAAGTTCTTCTTCATCATCACTATCACTATCACTATCACTTTCTTCCTTCTCTTCTTTCTTGAGTTTTTCTTGAGCCTTGACCACTTCCTTGCCTTTGCTCTTGGTGCTTGCTTGAAGTGCTACACCACTTCCCTTCTCAATTTGCTCATAGATTTGTGACATTTGTTGAGATACTTGAGCTTCTTTGACGGTCATGAGATGCTCTTCAAATCTTCCAATGACATCGGCGGGAGTGAACCTCTTGAAACCTCTCTTCTCTCTAATCAATGTGGGAAGGTTCACATCTCTTGCCATATATGCGCTCAATATCTTGTCAACTACTTCACGGTCACCCCACTTGGTGCTTCCGAGTGCTCTTATCTTGTTAATGATCTTGTTCAATCTAGAGAACATTTCTTGTGGTGACTCACTTGGAAGTATCACAAACCTATTGAGCTCTCCTTCCAAGCATCGAATTCTTCCCTCTCTAACTTTTCTTGTGCCTTCGTGATTGATTTGGAGTGTCTCCCAAATCTTCTTGGCGGATTGTATCCCATCCACCTTTTCTTTCTCTTCCGGTTCCAAGGCACTAAGAATAATTGCTTTGGCTTGCATGTTGCGATGGATTTCATGTTCTTGATCCGTCGAAAGAGGAGAGTTGTCCTTCGGAAAGTTGACACCTACACACACAATCTTCCAAAGGGCCGGGTGGACCCCGATCAAATGTGCAATCATCTCATCTCTCCATGAGGCATAAGTAGTATCCTTAAAACGAGGAGGTTTGCCCATGGAGATAGAGGTATATGTAGTTGAATAACTTAAGCGAGAATAATCAAAGGGAATTTGAGGATTAGCCTTATTCTCCCGCTTCTTTTTCTCTTGTTCTTCATAATCCGAGTCATCATCGGATGAGAGGGTCTCAAGCTCACGATCATCATTGTTCTTGGGCTTCACCTCTTTCTTCGATCCTTCTTCTCCCGACATCTTGATTCTCCAAGCGGTTAAGCTTTTAATCCGGAGACCAAAGCTCTGATACCAATTGAAAGGATCACAAGATGCCTAGAGGGGGGGGTGAATAGGATCTTCTTAAAAATCTGCACACAATTCAGCTCAATCTCGGGTTAGTACCCGGAACTTCCGGCACCCTACCGGATACTCCGACTCTGACAGTCGTGGAGTATCTGGCAGGTTCCCAGATTTTCCTGTAACAGAAATTTATGAGCTCGTGATTCAAAATCCTTTGCAACTTAGCTGATTTCCTTTGAATAGAAAGGTGGGGAATTGTCTCAAGATACTTTCCAACCAAGGGCTGCACTACAAACTTCACACACGAGTAGATCGAAGCAAATGTATGAAAGTCAACTATGAACTAGGAAGAACATGATGAACGTGAAGAACAAGTATGAACTAGATAAACAAGCACAACAACACGAGACAAGAGATTTGATTCCCGAAGTTCACTTCCCAAAGGAAGCTACGTCTCCGTTGAGGTGCCTCCAAAGAGACCGGGTTGAGCCACAACCCTACCCTCCCCCTAGGGCCCAAAAGCCAAGCTAGGGTTACTTACTATGATTTCCCCGAGGAGATGGCTTTACAAACTTTCCGGGGCAAGCTCACACGAGTTGAGCGCTCGCCGGAGACGCCTAGCCGTCTAGGAGCAAAAGCTCCAAGAGTAACAAATGCGAATCGATGGCCGAAGGATGCTTCAAGTGCTCAAAGTTGGAGTTGATGCTCAACCACACTCAAATCCACAAGCTCACTCAATCCCCTTCTCAAATCTCACAAGGATTAGCTCTAGGAGGATGAGGGAGTGGAAGGAAGGCTCAAGAGAGTGTTTCTTGCAAGTAGAGTCGGCAGCCAAGTGAAGAGGGGGCGTGGGAGTATAAATACTCGGCCCCCAAAATCTAACCGTTATGCTGTCTGCGAGATCTGGGTTGGATACTCCGGCTCCTTCCCGGAATATCTGGCTCCAGAAAAACTGGTGCCCGTGAGTGCATTTTTGTGTCTCTCTTGTGCACTTGTTATTTCTTTTGAGCACTTTAACATCCATGGCACAATCAATACGCATCCCCCTTGATAGTACGGCGTTCCTAACTCAAATTCAAAATGGAAAATAATTTAAATCGTTCATTCTCCATGCCGTCCATCATGATCCATAGGGATACATCATCATACTTCAAATATGAATTTTATTACATTGTGACCTGTCCACAAACTCAATCAAACCATTAGCTCTTTGATTACATTTGTCATCATTCAACCAAAACCCACAAGGGAGAGCCTAGATGCACTTTCAACTATTGATCTATAGTGAGTTAGTGACCATGAGGTTTTAACTAGGACATGCAAGAATTTGAGAAGATAGTCTAGAAGAGATATTCATGATAGCAACTTATGAATAATTTTGTTGAATTGGCATCAATTTCTTGACTTCTAGAATGTTGGCCTTATATTTGAAATCATGAACGAAAAGTCGGACCAGAGATTGAACCGATCAGGCTACTAGTTCATTGGTTCATCGGTTCAACCAGTGATTCAATAGTCAAACCAGTGGTTCATCATTTATTAATATAATATTTATTTCTCATGATTTATATAATAATATGTTAGTTTTATTAAAAAAGATATCACATATGACATAATTGATGGTATAACATAATTATATCATAATAGTCTATTGTTTGAAGTTCGAAACTAATATTCGAACATCAAATTGTTCAATGCTTCATTGAAAAACTGGTTCACTGGTTCATCGGTTCGGCACAAAACCGGCTGGTTCGACCGGTTCACGCTGGTTCACACCGGTCCAATTGCTTGACTGATCTTTTAACATGAACCAAACCAGTCCGGCCACCGGTTCACAGTTTTCCAGTTCTTTTGTTCTAGGATTTTGAGTAGAGTGTTTTCATGCATTGAGATATTATTATTTATTTACCTACAATATATATATATATATATATTATATTTTGTTCTATTGATAGAGGGCGTCCATTTAATGTCATTATTTTGTAAATAAAGATATAAAGTAATATACAATGATAACTTATTGTAACTTGGTTTACTGCGTAAGGGCGCAAGAAGGGGGGCACGAGCCCCTTTGTCATGTGTACTCTTCATTAGTGCATATAAATTTTGGTTATCTAAACCATCATGAAAATTTAGTCCTTAGTATAGTTTATCTATCAAAACTCGGCTTAAAAAGATGCATTCATACAAACAATTGGTTAAGAAACATCGTAGATGCTTAGAAAAATATTTAGAGGAATAACTTAAACTCCACACCCCCACGTCCGCCCGTCTCCTTCCGCAACTGCCGCCGCCCATGTTTTACTGTACAAGGGCGCAAGAAGGGGGGCACGAGCCCCTTTGTCATGTGTACTCTTCATAGTGCATATAAGTTTTGGTTATCTAAACCATCATAAAAATTTATGTTTAGTTTATCTATCAAAACTCGGCTTAAAAAGATGCATTCATATAAACAATTCGTTAAGAAACACCGTAGATGCTTATAAAAAGATTTAGAGGAATAACTTAAACTCCATAGACTAAAGTATAGACTCTAAATACTGCATATTAATATCATGTCTCCTCATGCAAAATTTCTAGCTCCACCACCCATGGACGCAACTAAATAATGAAGCTGAAAATGACTGCCTTGCCATCTTTGCCATTGTTATTCAGCTGGAGAAAACAAACTGACTGCCAAAAAGTGATCGAGTACTCGAGTAATGTTCCATCATCCAACTTCTCGTTTTCACCTCAAATTCTCAGCTACGAAGAGTAAGAGTGTAAGAGTAGTCAACTATGATGCCAACGCACGATCCAGATCCAAAGACCGAATCAACACACCATCTAAGAAATCTCGTTTGAACTTTTCATACATGGTTCGACCAAGTAAACGTAACCCTGTACTAGAACATTGCTATTTTTCTCTTGAATTTCAGGAAACAAAACTAAGTGCATGCAACTCGGCCAGAGTCCTAAGCCATGCTGTACGTCGAGCAACGCGCTTAGCCCGCGTCTCCCGCGAGCTTGCCGTTCGCCAATGGCCCCTCTGAGCCGCGGTTACCGCGGCTAGACGACGACCTCGTCGAGGTCGTCTTCTACCTTACGCGGCAACAACAGTTTGCTTCTGCCAGACCGTTATATTATATATCAGCGGACGTGAGGAGCTTCTTCACCAACACCACCAGCGGAAGCTTGGAAGCCATCGCCGAAGCGGAAGCAATGGACGTGCCGTTCTTCGTCGCCTTCTCCGGCATCCTCCTCCTCGGCAGGTACCTTCGCGCTCCCCGTGAACGCGCGCGCCTTCCTGGCCGACAACGCCGCCGCGCCGCCCGCCCGCGCCGCCAAGTGCGCCATCTCCGTGGCCGTCGCGGGGCTCGTGCTGCTGGTGTCCATGCAGTGCACTTCTTCCGCCGGCGGCCAGCCGCAGCAGCAGCAGCAGTGCCCGGCGGAGGTGGCGATGGAGGCGAGGGCGGTGTGGCTCAACGCCGCCGCGCTGTTCCTCGGCACGCTCCTCGGCGCCGCCTCCGTGGCGCTGCACCCGCCCGCCGCCGTGCCGCCGATCGTAGAGGTCGCCGTCGATCACCTGACCAGGGTCACGGAGACCATCGCGATCACCGCGTTCGCTCACGACCTCTGCATCTTTCTCAAGGTCTTGAAGGTTTAGCAAATTCAGTTGCACGATTGGGCGGTAGCGTCATCAGAATTCATTGTTTGTTAATTCCTAACGCTGTAAAAGTTAGTAGTGTTGTTTATCATATGATCAGTGTTCACTCAATTGTCTAGAGTACAATTAGTAATGATAGCCAATTATACGCGGATCATGGAAGGTCACTATCTCCTATAGTCCCATGATCCACCAGAACTGTACTAGTACAGAAAAATCTACTTGTATTATCATATCAAAGCGGTTGTTGGCGGGTCAATGATATTTCTTTTTTGACAACAACATCTGGCGGCTCAATAATTGTTTGTGGATTAATTAACTGGATGAAAACGTGGCTCCGAGCTTCCAGCAGCAAAACACTAGAGTCTGTAGTGACAGATCATGTTGCGTCTCTCAATCTAGCTTCGTAACGCAAATTCTGTAAGTATACGTCGAGACCGTACTGTGACTCTGTGAGGGACAACGGAGAAGGGAGGTCAGCTGCATGTTAGACTTGGTCCGAGCAGCGGTGTTTGAGCTTGGGTTGGTACACGCGCCGCCGCGGCGGGGACAATTTGAAGAATTCCTAAAGGGCCGTGTTCTTGGATTGGCGAGAGCGGGTGGAGCTTGCCGAGCCCAAATGCAGCATCACGCAGCGGCAGACGATGGGCCGTGGGCTTTTTAGTATTTACTAGACGGATTGGTGCGCTACGCCGCACCCATCCCGAATACCAGTGGTAAATGATTTGTGCTAAAAAAACCAGTGGTAAATGATTGAAATGAAAAATATAAAAAATAGTAAGTTTATCAAGTTAGAAAAATGATTGAAATCAAAGTTTTGATTCCCCCCAATTTTGGTAAAAAAAATCAACACCAACGATATCTTACATAAAAAATAAAGCGAAATGGGAAAATATTTAGCAGTCAAAAAGCCAGCACTGCTTAACGGTAGCAATCGCATAGGAACACAAAAGTTCTCTATGGAAGTATGTCCACCTTTTTTAATGGATTCTAGAAATAATATAGAATGTATTTGGAATTTTTAATTTCTCATAGGTATCTATAGAAATAAAGTGTATACATGCACTCAGATATAAGAAATAATAAAGTAATCTAGACCCTTCGGGTTGTTCTATTTACTTTTCACAAAACACTATACTCCCCCATACTCATAAAGTAAGCCGTTTAGTACAGTGACACAATCTTTAAAACATAACTTTGACTTCTTATTTTTATAAAAATATTTGTTAAAAACTGACATATGTATACTTGTATGAAAGTACTGTGCAAGACAAATCTATTCATGTAGTTTTCACATTTTCAAACTCAACAACTTAAAAATTATTCATGATTTATATTTCCAATGTTTAACTGAAATCTTGTCCAAAACGACTTGCTTTATGGATATGGAGGGAGTACTACAGTATCATTTAAGAGTAAAATAGCACAGTGCCTTCAACTTCACTGTAACTATTTACGGTGGTAGGGTATATATACTGCAGCCTGGCCCAAATGCTTAGTAGAAATTTGCTATGAAGCTTCATGGTCGATTTGCGGCGACAATAAATTAGCATGGCCCAAAAGCTTTGTGGAACATCGATTTCAACACATGTGCTATAGTGAAACAAACCTCAAGTGGCGGAACCAGAATTTTTTTAGAGCCTGGGCAAAACATATCAATCTATATATATAACAAGTTCATACAAATATATTGATCACTGACATAAGTGGGAGAGGATTTCTCCTGCTTCAACTGAAATTGTTAATGCAACTAGAATTAAAATGTTGCGTCGCAAATGAGTTGCTCTGTGTTCTCAGCTCCACTTGAATCTACGTACTGGACTAGAAGTGTTTGAGTTGGCTTTCAGCACCCTGTACAATTTCCTTGCCTAGGCTGACCAGGGAAGGTCCTCTACCACTCAGCGAGGAGCCTCGCCGGGTTAGTCCGCCCCTGCCAAATTTACAAAGAACGGCGCACGAGCAGCTGAAAGCGCGTGGGCTTCAGCTTGATGCGACCGGCACGGCCGGCTTCCCATGTCTCCGCTACGCAGACAAAATTCTATCCCAGCGTCGCAGGCTGCTCCCCCGCCCACACACGCTGCGATCTCAGCCCGCCGTGACACGGCGACGACTCGAAACGACCAACGGCCCATAAAAATGGCTGGCGACCAAACCAAACAGCCCAAAGCCCAGACTTCCCAAACTTCCCTCTGCTCCTCCTGATTCCTGAAATGGCGTTCAACTTCCTCCGTCCGGGAGCTCCCCACGTCCAGCCGCTGGTCGACCTCCCGGCGGCGAAGTCGGCGATCTTCGTCGCCGTCCTCAATGCCGGCATCCACCTGCTGCCCTGCCACCGCCAGCCGGTGGAGTACGACCGCCTCTTCCGGCTCGCCAACTACGCGACGGCCATGCTCGGCGTGCGCCTCTTGGCAGCGTCCTCGGAGACGCCGTTCTGGCCCTGGCCGCCGGCGTGGACTCCGGTGGTGGCCATGCTCGGCGTGCGCCTCCTGGCGGCGCCCTCGGAGATGACGTTCTGGCCGCCGGCGTCGACTCCGGTGGTGGCCATGCTCGGCGTGGCGTTCTGGCCGCCGGCGTGGGCTCCGGTGGACCGGTGGATGGTCTGGACCACCAAGGTCTTGACCGGTGTCACCTTAACGTACAGCCTCAGCGTCGTGCATTCCTGTCTTAGGAGGATGTACGCCAGGCCCCTTTTTGACTGGCTTAGCCATGGGTTCTACCACCATTTTTTCCTTATTGCAACTATAGTTTTTTTGTTTAACCTGTTGTACGGTTATTCGGTTTATTGTTATGAGCTCAAGCGTATAGACATAGAATAGTCTGTACAATCTTTTGATAGAAAAAATAATGTTCGCTTGCTACCAGTAGTAAGCAAGAGTCGGCACCTTTCTAGCATTCTGAAACATCAACCATTTTTAGCAAATCAATTATCGAAATGGACAACAACTTGTTCCTACAAAAGAAAAAAAATCTGTTCCGTAAAAAAAAATAGCGAAATGTACAACAGAAACACGTAGCAAATGCAGCAACCTTGCAGTAGCCTCTCTTGGGAAAACAATAGAACCCTACTGTAGTCGTCGACTATGAACAAATGTTAGGCACGCTTCCCAGGTAACATCGTTGGGGTTTCTTCTGCATTCGACAGCATGTTAGTACGTTACAACAAGATAACAGATCCAACCCTGTCCACAACCAAAATTCCAGCCACCATCCGCGAAGAGTACGGCACTATTTCAACAACAGAAAATTCAGCACCTGAAATATCTGATCAATCAAGCATGGATTATTCGAACCAGCATTGACCACTCCAATCCGCCGCATATTCTTCTGGTAGAAACAGGGCCGCGGGGTCGTTTTGCTCTGGCAGCATGGGGGCATTTGTATCACTATTAACATACGGTTCCTTACGATTTAGTCCAAACTCGTGGAATCTGGGGCTTCCTATCAGCTCGCATTCCGTTTGAAGCACCTCCAGACAAACAACAAAACTCCTGAATTTTGAAGCAAACAACAAACGGTAAATCGAATAACAGAAGGTGCTGAGTTTATTTGTCCAAAGAAATATATAAAATAGATAGGCTTTGGAAGTTAAAACAGTGATCAGGAAGCGTTAAACTCCCAAATATGCGAGAATGCACAAGCGCACAAGCAAGGATAAAATACTTTCGTCTTCTACAAGTACAATTTTGCATAACTACAGTATCATTCAAGTGGAGATAAAGGCACATCCAGCTTCAAACACAATAAACCGTATGTAACGGTAATAAAACTAAGAAGCTGCCAACAAAAATTTCATGTACTCAAATAATTTAGTTGAGAGGATAAGGAGCCCATACCTGGAATTCATGCTGCTGTCGCAGCGGAACAGGAGGATGCGAACGATTGAACCATCACGGAGCCAGTTCTGCTCAACCAGGGAGTGTGTGTCGACACAGAGAACGGCATGCTCTTGGTAGACACCATCAGAGAGCAAAACGCGATACACGCTAAAGTTGTCGATTTTAAATGATGCTAGTGAGACATTAACCACCTGCATCACTGGGTGCTGCTCATGCGTCATTTTACCCTCCAACATCGCCACTACTGTACCCTCAGTCAGGAGCCACTTCCAACCTTGAGCACCAGAATAGCATGCATTATCTGGTTGAGTATAATTAGGCACCGATACATTATATGGTTCACCATGTTGAATCTGGAGCTCATAAGGTTTTCCAGTGCAGCAGAGCTCATATGCTTTGGGTCTTCCAATCAGCTCACACTCTATTTGAAGTACTTCCAGTTGGACAACAATGACAATACTGATAAGTATGACACAGGGAAAAATAGTGAGGTAATGTTAATTTGTTAGATAAGTAGTACTCCAGAAACAATAATAAATATCAAGCAATCTAAATCATACCACAAACATATTCCTCATATTTAAGTGTAATATTCTTTATACTCTACCATAAAACACTTTTCAAGAAATAAACTCAGTTACAAAAGATCTTTGATGATCAGCAAGAACCAGAAGTCAAGAAAATACTAAACTGAGCACGTCACACTCCTTCAAATACTGTGACATGGAGTTGGGGAACTTATAGAGGAGTAACAATAGAGCATTCGACCAAAAGTTGACACTCAAAGTGTAAACTATACAGCCTAAAATAATCAATTTTAGAAAATTGAGAAATCCATTTATTCCAATCAAAGGATAGCTAACAGTAACAGATGCTATTGCTTCTTTTTCTACCTTAATAATATGTCCCCCTTGATCAAATGCAGTTTCTAAGTAATCATCCTAGTGACTAAGAAAACGAAGAGCTCTGGTAACTACATGTAACACTTCGTTCAATGTTAGTCCTTCTGCATAAATAATGACACCTAAGAAAGCTTCTAGTCAAATTTCTTTAACTTACACCATTGACTATAAAGAACAGTTTGCATTGGTAATGTGGACAGTGCAATTAGATTCTTGATAAAACTATTCTCATAATATACTAACAGCTATTTTTTGTTATCCTTTTCATACAAAAATTAGAACTCAAAGCTTCATATTACTGATTAGGCCAAAGTCCAAAACGTCATATATTTACAAACAGAGGGACTACAATATGGTACCCAGCCTCTCCCCAACATCACCAGGCACCAAAATAATGCTTATGTTGGAGGAAGACTTCTGTGGCAACATTGAACATGCAAACCTAGGTGGAACACAAATAGTATGAACTGAGATCATGCAGACAACATAAAAGAATATCGTTGCAAGATCAATTCAGTCAGAGAAAACCAAATGTGATATGCCATTACTATTGTTGTATATGAGCTATATATCTGTACATGTAGCAGAGTGAACAAATAAATGTATTGTGAGCCATCTAAGTGGATGCCAGAAACCTCAAGCATCCACTCTTTATTGCACAAGGATCCAATTGCAGAACAAGACTCTCACCTGGGACTCTGGATGGTATTGCACGTGAACTCAAGGAGGCGGACAATTGTGCCCATCCGGAGGTGACTGTTCTTGACCAGGTGGTTCAGCTGGGATGCTAGTATAACATTCTGTGTGTGCACGCCATCGGAGAGGGCCAGATGGAACTTCTTGAGCCTTCCCTGCCCAGATGTAATCACACTGACCACCTGCATGACAGGCTGCTGGAACATCACCACCACCCCCCTCGTCAAAAGCAGTTCCAAGCCTTGCCCAGCAGAATAGGCTCCAGTGTTCAGTTTGGAAGAACTGGATGCTAACTGAGGATTCAATTCTTCATGCTTGCCTACCCAGTGGGCGGGCTCATATGGCTTGGGATTCCCAATTCTCACCCATTCAGTCTGCAGCACTTCAAGTCCTTTTGGGATTATGAGCCTGAATTCCGGAGATAGCATGTGAAAACGTAAATAACAGAGGATGGTGAGTTCATTGGATTCACATTACTAAATAGATAGAACAGAGAATCTAAAAACCATGTTCCTTCAATCATGTTGTTACCTTGTTAATTAGCTCTAGGGAGAGACATGGTTATAGGAATAAACTGGTTTTACACTAGGTCCATCTTATATTGTGCAAATAAGAAGGAAATAACTTAGGGAAATTGACCATAAAACTACTTCAGTTCTTACCACGTAGGCATCACATCTACAGAATCACTTTCCACCCATATGGCTACTATGATATTAAAGAAAGAACATGCCCAGAGTTTGAGCGTGCGTGATAACCAAGGTATTGAAAGTAAGAATTGAAGTCATCACATAATAAGCAGGAAACGAAAACAACACCGTTCTAGAATCATGTATTTTACTTGACATGTGTTACTATGAAAACTTTAGTTTGGAAGACATGATGTAAATTGTCTGCAAGCCTAATACACTCCCCAAAACATAAAACCATCAAGGTTTTGAACGAACTCCAGTAACTTTACCTACACCAATCACCGCTAGTGATAACTTGAAGCCTCAAAATCATTTGAAAACAGAAAGAGATGCCACGAGCTAGTCAATAGGGAATGCATGAAATCAACACTACACATTCAGAATCAATTATACGATCTGCATTAGAGCAATTTACATTATTAATTTACGCCCTGCAAACTGCAACTTACTGCATCAATTGTTTGTTCTGCTGAACAATACCAGAGTGTTACTGCTTGAGGAGGGCATCATACAGACCAAATGACTGTTGCAAATCGCAAACTACCTTTGCTAGAAGCACAGCATCTATCAGGGAAGCGTCCTAATGAAACCAGGATTTGACAACAAGGAACCCTAAATCTCCCCCCAGGCCCCCACGCAACTCTTGCTCAGCTGCGCAACAATCAAAATGCAGGAAATCACCGGGCACCACCTCATGGTTCGTCACCAGAATCTTCCGTGCATGACTCCTACGCCACAGATACTCGCAATCGAATTGCTCCCAGAAAACCAAACAACCCGAGCGAGTGGGAAGCGATTCGCACCTCTTACCCACTTTCACTACGAACTTGAACTCGGGGAAGCGGACCACGGCGCCATTGCGCATGCTCAAGGCGGCTGGCGAGGCGGCTAAGTCGGGGGAAAGGGCGCCGCAGATGATGTGGTCGCCGTCGGAGAGTACCATGGCCTTCCATCCTGAGTCCGGCGCGTCCGGCCACGGGCGCAAGTTCATCACCTGCAGCACCAGCGGCGTCCCCGCCGCCGATACCGCCGGCGGGTCCTCCCAGATGGCCGCCACCGCCCCCTTCGAAAGCTGCACCTCCATGCCTCCCCGATCCTTCTGGAAGGTTCCGGAAGCCGGCAGGCGGCGTGGCGGAGAGAATGATTCGCTTGGGTGGAGCGGCGCCCGCGGCGGTGTTTGGTTGGCCTCGTCATTTCCGAGAGGCGGCGGCGGGTTTTTGTAGAGGCCTCCTAGTCAGTCGGTTAGTTTTTTTTTTGAGAAGGTGAGAGAGGAAGTCGGTTAGCAGACTGATGATCAGTTCGGTCAGCCCAGTTCAGCCCACCACGGGACGGATAGAGCAGCCCATATGCAATCGGTCAGCCCACCAAAAGCCTGACAATAGATCCAACGTGGACAGCTGCGTTGGCGTGCCACGCAAGCGAAAGTGGTAAATATGGAGGACTTTTACAATGAGAAAGCTAAGAATGTATCGGCAACCGCTAAAATGAGATCTGGAGAGTTACCATCTGTTATAATAGTAAAAAGTTAAATATCCCAAAGCGCGGGAACGCAATGATGCTTGACTTGCAAAACAGAACGAGTCCCCGCAGCTTTGATGTACGAAGTAGCCACAGAAACGGAAACTTCAAACCTACCCGCTTCACTGCGCCCCGTAAGGCTGCTCGCACTGGGTTCCCCTAAATATTTTGCAGGAACGTTTAGGGGAACGAACGGCTGCAGCGGCCTCCCCTATCGTCTCCGCAACGCAAGCGGAGGGCTGCCGCTTTGCCAAATTCAGAGGAGCTAGGGGACCTCCGCTACGGTGCCATCGTACCGGCATGGGCCCGCGTGGCCCAACCGCCTCGCCACTCCCGCGCCTGCTCCCGTACGCCCGTCGGAGCGGAGGATGCCGCTGGACCGCCCGTCGTCGTCGCCGGACATGACGCTGCCCGCCGCGCGGGGGCCGTCGCTGCAGCTCCCCCCGCTCGACCTCTCCCCGCACCGAGCTTGGCCGCCGTCGCGGAAATCTGAGCGCGTCGGAGGGACCATGGCCGGAATGCGGCGAAGAAGCGGACTCGTCGCTGCCGCGTCACCTCGACCTCGCCGGCGGCATCGTTGTAGGGGAGGGACTGGCGGCTGGGGCCACGCGCCGTCGTCCGCGGCCGCCCGGCTGCGCCGCCGCTGGCCAGTCCTGCTCCTCTTGCTGGGGCCGACCCGCGCCGGCGAAGGCGACCGCGCCGTGCTCGACGAGATGCTCCGTGGGCTGACGGGAGGAGGCGGCGGACCTCGTCCGCGCGGACGCCGGCGCGGGCCTCGACGCGGCGCGGCGAGAGGAGCTCGGACCTCGTACGCGGACCGGTCGATGCCCACGTCGACGACGAAGAAGAGCTTGGCCTTGGAGTGGCGCAGGATGGTGGCGACGGCGTTGGCGTCGAGGCGCGTGTTGATGGTGTTGAGCACGGCGCCGACCATGGGCACGGTGAAGTGCATCTCGTACATGGCCGGGACGTTGGGGGCCATGGGCACGGCGAAGTGCATCTCGTACACGCCATAACGACGCTCCGCCCGCCCGCTCCGGCCACTCCGCGCCGCCGCCCATGGCCAATCCCCGAGAAGCAGAGTAGCGAATTCCGATGCTCTGGTGGAAGAAATCGTACAGGAAGAAATTGCAAACAGAAATTGGCTAGAAAAAAAAGTTAGGATCTTTGTATCAGCAGTTGGCTACTGACACTCGTAGAAGAGATTCAAGAACACCACGAACTTCACAGCAGGTGAGGACCATGTGTATCCGAGGACCGGTGGATGGTCGCTTCTCAGTGTGATGAGTGATTGACAACGGTGTGTGGACTGACTCGTGGCCTAGTACTGCAGGTGTTGGTGCGACTTGGTTTGCGTTGGTGCAGGTGAAGAATAAGCGCGAAAGGTCTTAGCCAGAGAGTGGCCTCCGAGGTGTGGAAGGACAAGTAGGCTTGGTTCGAGGGACCCGGTGGCCAGACGGGATCAAGTGCAGTCAACATGGTGCAAGAAGAGCAAGACGAGGTCGTGGACTTGGAGCCGGTGCAAGGTGGCGGCTAACGACCGAAGCTTGTACGCGGGGTTTGATGGTTGGGCCACAAAACCATCGGAGGAGGGTTTCTCGGTTTGGGCCTCAAAACCGAGCCCGAAGGCCCAACGTGACGGAGACGGTGATCCGGGCACGTTCGGGAAGCTTCGAAGCGGTGGATGCGTGGCGGGATCCGGGAGCTTGCGTCGGAGGGAAGCAAGGTCGGATGGACGGCGTGCCCAGCCAGAGGAGTTATCTGCAACTTTACCGTTTTGCCCTTGAGGGCGTGTATCGTAGAGTTAAGTTGTAGGGGTAGTATGGTCACTTCCCTTCACCAGGACACTTAATATAAATAGGAGGTGGAGGGGATGGCAAGGTAGCTCTGTGGAACCCTAGTTCATTTCCTTCTTGCTTCTCTAGGCTAGCCCGTGCTTCATGTCGATCTTAGCGGGAGGATGTTTGGGAGGTTGCTAGCCTTGTATAGAATCTGACCTTTGTTTGTTGGAATGAAATCAAGTGCTAGTTGAATCTCTTTGTTTCTCCTCGAGTTCCTTTTTGTGCTATTTTCGTTCTTGGCTCGATTCTTTGTTTCTATACCGTTTGGCTCCGGATTTGTTTGAGGGGATCATGGGTGAGTGCCTTGGGCCTCTTTGTGTGTGATCTTGCCTTCTCAAACGCCGGGAATCGGTCTCGATTCGTAGTTTTTGGGATGAACTCGTGAGAAGGTGTTCTTCCGTGTGATCCGCGATTTCTCGAGTTGTAGGGAGTTAGAGGCCGAGATTTTTGGGGCATAGCTTCCCTTTAGGGTGCTAATCATCTCCCCAAAGTTTCGTCTCAAGAGCTCTAACCATTTGGGAGATCCGGTGATGGATTTGGAAGGAGAGATCCGCGGGTTACTGTAGCTGTTCGTCCTGTTCGTCTGTCGTGTTTCTCGGACGGTCCGCGCGGGGTTGGCGGACGGTCCGCGAGGTTGCTGGACGGTCCGCATGTGATTGGCGGACGGTCCGTGCAGAAGAGTTCGACGGTGTTGTCTTGGATTTGGCTAAGTAATTTCATGGACGTCCGCGTGACCACCTCGGATAGTCCGCGACACTGGCAGACGGTCCGCGGTAGGAGCTCGGATAGTCTGCGAAAGGGCCTGGAGCTACTGGAGATTTGAGGTGATTTTACGGACGGTCCGCCTTGTCTTGACGGACGGTCCGCCGAGACCACGGACAGTCCGCGACCCCTGTGCGGACGGTCCGAGCTGACCCAGGCAGATTGCGAATCGTTTTGGTTCTTGAGTTGTGCTTCCGCTTGTTAATTTGTTCTAGCTTGTTCCTAGGGTTGGTAGGTCCGCTGTGACTACGCTACCTTGACTAGCTTGTGAGGAATCTTTGGCGAGTGACTTTGGGACATAAGCCGAGTTTCGAGAAGAAATTTTATCGGCTCCCATTCACCCCCCCATCTCTGGTCGCCACTTCGATCCTTCAATTGGTATCACAGCCGGTTACGGATCTTCGTGATTCTAACCAGTCTTAAGATCCAAGCATGGCGTACGCCGGAAAGGGTTCGGGTCCTCCTCTCTTCGATGGGAAGAATTACCGGATGTGGTCGGTTCGCATGGGAGCTTTCCTCCGAAGCAAGCGACAGTTGATATGGGATATCACTCTTGATACTTCTTATATCACCCCTGCTTCGAGAGAGACACAAATTGCTAAGGACAAGTTTGAGGCAAATGCAAAAGCTGTTGATTTCTTGTTCAAAGCGCTTGACGAGCATGAATTCAATCGTGTGATCGAAGAGCATCTTGCGTGGAAGATTTGGCAAAAGTTGGAGAGATCGCCCATGGAGGTGATAGTGGGGTTAAGGCTCGGCTCTTTTCGACTTACCGGAGGGAATATGAGAACTTCTCTCATTTGTCCGGTGAGTCAATTGATGCCATGTTCCAGAGGTTCACCGTGATAGTGAACAACATGAGAGCCAGCATTACTAACCTCCCGTATACAGACCATGATATGGCTTTGAAGCTTTTACACTACTTGGATATGTCTGTATGGGGCACTAAGGTTGAGGCGATTATGGAGTCGGCTAGCTATCTGACACTCACAGTCGATGGGTTGTTCTCAAAGCTCAAGTCCTCAGAGGTTGATAGGTTAGCTAGAGCCAAGCTTGAGAATCCGACTGATTCCCATAGTCTGGCGCTTATGAGTGGTTCTAGTTCTAGATCTGGTGCTAACTCTTCACGACAGTTTGCCTTGTCTCTGCTTGTGTCTTTGCCAGATGAGGAGTTCGAGGTGCTGAGCGAGGAGGATCTCGCATTACTCACCAAGAGGTTCGGGCGCATGTATGAGAACCGCAAGAGTACAAGGCGCTTTGGGAGTACGTGCTACAGGTGCGGCAAGATGGGACACTTCATCGCTGAGTGTCCGGAGCCAGCAGAGCCGGACCGCAAGCACAAGCACCGCTCGAGGGATGATCACAAGAACCACAAGTATAAGTACAAGGACAAGGACAAGGGCAAGAAGAAGCATGGTGACCGCAAGCACAAGCACAAATACAAGCGCAAGGAACGAGCCATGGTGGCCGGGGCGAGCGACGTCGACACAAGTTCAAGCAACTCTTCGTCAAGCTCAAACAGCGAGGATGAAGATCAAGGTCGACGCCGGAGGAACGAGAACTTCAATGGCTTGGCGTGCATGGCGTCCCGAGGCTTCTGTACCATGGCGCACAACTCCGACAACAAGAAGAGTGCAAAAGAAGACTCCGAGTCAGAGTCTGAGGATGAGGTAAATCGAGATCCCAACTTCTTGCTAGAGGAGAATGCTAGGTTGAATAAATTGCTTGATAATCGTGATGATGTGCTTCGTAAGACCAACAAGGAGAAGAGGGAGTTTAGATCGTTGCTTGGTGAGTCTAAGGAAAAGGTTGTTGAACTTGAGTCTTTGCTTGTTGCCTCTAAAGATCAAATTGCTCAACTTGAAATATCACTTGCTAAATCTCAATCTAAAATTGATGCTTTGAAAATTGCTCCTGTTGTCTCTGATGAGCATACTTGCAATGATTGTGATGCTGTGATGAATGAATTGGTTGAGCTTAAAAATAAGCATATGTCTAAAATTGAAGAATGTGACTCGCTTAAGTCAAATCTTGAAGAATTGAAATCTAGACCTGCTTTGCTAGGAGCTTGTACCTCTTGCCCTGTCTTGCATGCAAAACTTGATGATGCTCTTGCTAAAATCAAATGTCTCGAATATTCTGCTAAATCACCTGCATGTGTTGTGTGTGATAAAAATGATTTGAAGAACAGTGAAATTGAGGATGCAATGAATCGTGTGCAAAAAGAAAATGACGAGTTGAGACATTGCTTGGGTTGGATGTCAAGTCGAGAGCCTTAGTTGAAAATGATGATGGCTGAGCTCAGAAGAGGTGATTCTCGTGGGCTTGGCTGGGAGACGGTGGTTAAGAATGAGGGAATGATTTGTGAGGGTGTGCCATTTCCTCCACAAAAAACCCCAGCCAAAAACACCTTTGATCCTAAACCCAACCACCTGAGAAACAAACTCGATACTATTCTTGATCCACCAGCTTCTACCACACCAGCCAACAACTTCCAAAAGCGAGTGATTTTTGTGGGAGAGTCGAGTGGTCTCAAACCTAGTGAGAAGCCAGGGCCAAAAGGAGATCCAAAGCCAAAACCAGTCTGTTACCACTGTGGGTTTTGTGGTAAGGATGGTCACCAAGAGGAGTTCTGCTTCAGGAAAAAGAGAGAGATGAGGCGTGAGAAGGAAATGGTAACCGGGACAGGTACCGCTCTTCTCATAGCGTACCTGAACCTCGTGCACCTTTGCCTAGGGGTGATGGTTTTGTTCGTTCGATTCCTAGAGAGGATGCTCGTGGCTTTGCTCCTCGTGGGAGAGTTCCTCAGAGACGTGGTGGTTTTGCCAGGCGTCCTCCTCCTCGTGGTCAGTACGAGTTCAGGAGAGACGACCGTGGTTTTGGTTACCGGAGGGAGCCTGGACCGCGTTTTCCCCCGCGTGGTGTTCCTCCGGTTAGGCGTGAGAGGTTTCCACAGTTTGATAGGTTTGATAGAGTGGATTTTGCTAACCCTTCTTTTGAGCAGATGGCTCAGCACTGGTTTGACTCCTTCTGTTCTAACCCCAGTGTTGAGTCGTTTGCTCATTCTCGATCTCGTTTTTGATTTTGCAGGTGGGAGGCTTGAGGAGCTTGTGGTTGATTGACTCCGGTTGCTCTCGACACATGACCGGAGATCAAAGGTGGTTCTCAAGCCTCACCCCGGTGATGACAAGGGGATAATGGCAAGGGTAGAGTGCTCTCAGAAGGTGATATTCAGGTGAGCGAGAAGTTTGTGTTGAAGCGTGTTGCTCTTGTCAAGTCGCTTGGCTTTAATTTGCTTTCGGTCTCTCAGCTGCTTGATGAGGGCTTTGAGGTTCGGTTTGTTAGTGGTGCTTCTCGGATTCTTGATTCTCGAGGTGACCTTGTTTGCATGATCATTCCCGAGAGTCAAGTTTTCGTTGCTGATTTCTCGAGGTCTTTTGGTGTTGCTCGTTGTCTCGTTGCTGGTTCCTCTTCCGAGCTTTGGAAGTGGCATAGGAGGTTGGGTCACTTGAGCTTCGACTTACTCTCTCGTTTGAGCAGTCTTGACCTTATCCGAGGATTGCCCAAGCTTCGGTTTGAGAAGGATTTGGTTTGTGCACCTTGTAGGCATGGCAAGATGGTCGCTACTTCCCACCCATCTCTGACCGATGTGATGACTGAGCGTCCTGGGGAGCTTTTACATATGGACTTGGTTGGTCCAGCTCGCGTTCGCTCAGTCGGTGGGAAGTGGTATGTCCTTGTGATTGTGGACGACTATTCTCGCTATACCTGGGTGTATTTCTTGGCGGCTAAGGATGAAACGTTTGGTTTTGTTCGAGATCTGATCTTGAGGTTGAAAAATGAGCGAAATGGTGATGCCATACGAGCTATACGAAGTGACAATGGCACGGAGTTTAAGAACGCTCGATTTGAAACCTTCTGCCGTGATCTAGGTCTTGAGCATCAGTTTTCTTCGCCTTATGTCGCTTGTCAGAATGGTGTTGTGGAGAGAAAGAATCAGACCATTTGTACTATGGCCAGGACGATGCTCGATGAGCATAGGACTCCTAGGAAGTATTGGGCCGAGGCAGTGAGCACCGCGTGCTATGTGTCTAATCGGATTTTCCTTCGTGCGTTCAAGAAGAAGACTTGCTTCGAACTCTTTCATGGGAGAACCCCCAAGGTGAGTCACTTTCGAGTTTTCGGTTGCAAGTGCTTCATTCTCAAGAAGGGTAATCTAGATAAGTTCGAGTCTCGGTCTCATGATGATATCTTCTTTGGTTATGCTAATCATTCTAGAGCATATCGTGTGCTCAATCTTGCCACTAACCAAATCATGGAGACTTGCGAAGTAACATTCGACGAGACAATTCCATGTAGCTCGTCTGTCTTTGAGTGTGCAGGTGATGAAGAGATGGGACAGACGATCTTTGAAGACAAGGATGGGGATGATGAAGATGACGATGGAGATGGTGATCCTCCGATGGCGATTGTACCTACTACTTCCACTACGACGACTACGGTTGATGATGGTCCATCCACCATTTTGACATCAACACAAGTACATGGAGATCAAGTGGAAGCAGCGGTTGATGGGGAGCCGATTTCAACACGTGAGGCACCAAGACACATTCAAGCTCGCCATCCACCCTCAGGAATGATTGGAGACATACTACACGGTCAAGGTTAAGGAACAATTCTAACTTTGCTCATTCTGCATTTGTTGCCTCCTTTGAGCCCAAAGATATTGGACATGCTTTATCTGATGCGAATTGGGTCAATGCCATGCACGAAGAGCTTGAGAACTTTGAGAGGAATGAGGTGTGGGAACTTGTCCAGCCTCCACCAAATTGCCACCCTATTGGAACAAAGTGGGTTTGGAAGAACAAACAAGGTGAAAATGGTGAGGTTGTGAGAAACAAAGCGAGGTTGGTTGCCCAGGGTTTTTCACAAAAAGAGGGAATTGATTATGAGGAGACATTTGCTCCTGTTGCCCGTTTGGAGGCAATTCAAATCCTTCTAGCATTTGCTGTTGCTAAAGGGTTCAAGTAGCACCAAATGGATGTGAAGAGTGCCTTTTTGAATGGGGTGATAGAGGAAGAAGTGTATGTGAGACAACCACCTGGGTTCGAGAGTGAGAAATTTCCCCACCGAGTGTACAAACTCCACCGAGCACTATATGGCCTCAAGCAAGCACCTAGAGCGTGGTATGGAAGGCTGAGAGGGTTCTTGCTGAGTAAGGGGTTTGTGATGGGCACCGTTGATAAGACCCTGTTCCTGCTTCGTGTTGGCAAAGATATATTGATCGTTCAGATTTGTGTGGATGATATAATCTTTGGTGGCTCTTCTAATGTGCTTGTTGCCAAGTTTTCTGAAGATATGAGCAGGGAATTTGAGATGTCGATGATGGGAGAACTACAATACTTCCTCGGGCTACAGATTAAGCAAGTCAAGGACGGGACGTTTGTCCATCAAGCCAAGTACACGAAAGATTTGTTGAAGAAGTTTGAGATGGCAGATGCAAAGCCGTTGTCCACTCCCATGTCGACGACAACAGCTTTGGATGCGGATGAAGATGGAGAACCGGTGGACCAGAAGACGTACCGGAGCATGATTGGCTCACTCTTGTACCTGACGGCGACAAGGCCGGACATACACTTCGCCGTGTGTCTGTGCGCTCGTTTTCAAGCTTCGCCAAGGACGTCACATCGCCAGGCTGTGAAGAGAATCCTGAGGTACCTTTGTTTTACTCCTGAGCTTGGTTTGTGGTACTCTGCCTCCTCCATACTCACACTCCGCGGATATTCCGATGCGGATTTTGCTGGGTGTAGGATGGATCGCAAGTCCACTTCTGGGACTTGTCAGTTTCTGGGTTCGTCTTTGGTTTCTTGGTCCTCTCGCAAACAGTCAAGTGTTGCTCAGTCTACAACCGAAGCCGAATATGTAGCCACAGCCAGTTGTTGCTCTCAGCTTCTTTGGATGATTTCTACCTTGAGTGACTTTGGTTTGAGTTATACCCATGTTCCACTTCTATGTGATAGCACTAGTGCCATAAGTGTAGCCAAAAACCCGATGCTTCACTCAAAAACCAAGCATATAGACGTGAGATACCATTTCTTGAGAGACAATGTTGAGAAAGGACATATTGAGTTATCCCATGTCTCCACCCAAAACCAACTAGCCGATATTTTTACCAAACCGCTTGACCAAGATACTTTTGCCCGTTTGCGAGGGGAGCTTGGGGTGTGTTTTCCCTTCTGAGTTGGTTTTGGAGCTCACTTTGTAGCATATGTATAGCCTTCTTGTATAATTTGTATATCATGTTTTTTGTTGCATGTGTATCTTATGTCTTGCATTTGTCATATAGGATGCATTGTGATATACTTAGAGCTTGTTTCTTGTACATATTTATTTTGAAGCATGATAGGATGAGCTTCTCTTATATGGAGTGACCAATATAACCTGCTACATTTAAGCTAATGAACTTGTGGATAGTCTTGTCGTGTTGGATAGCTAAGCACTTGATTGATTCTTTGTATATCCATAATGTGCTTGCTAATGATTTTTAAAATGCTAAACTTGATCTCACCCATGAGCAAATTGGTTAAATGTTTGAGTTCAAGCCTAAATGATTTTTCATGCTTAGGTTGTGCTTGGGTATCTATTTCTTGCCATTTGGGTCAAAGATCATTTTATCATTGCAAATGTTTAGCCCATTGTGTAGGTTGTGGAGAGGCATAAGCTTCTTTTTGCCGCAAAGGCATTTCATGTACCATGTTTAAAATCTGAAAAAGAAGTGTTAAAAATTCAAATATATGCTCTCCAATTGGTTGATCATGTCATTTGTGTGAAAATTGGGTGCTAAACCGTTGCATGTGTCTACCAAAGAGAAGTCTCTTGTTGGAAGTAGACACATGGCTCGGTAGCTTTAACATGACATGAACTAGATTGTGGGTGTTTGCAATGATCTCTTTCTAAGAATAGGTAACCGGGGATAACTTTTGCATGATATAGCTCTTTTTGGCTTGAAAATGACTTTTTGCTCATGAGGTGGTGAATTTTTGAAAAACTTGGTTAAATTGGAAACTACTTGGCCATATGCTTATACAATCATGAAATTTTGTTGGCAATGCTTATACAACACCTAGGAATATCTTACTTGCTCATTTGACCATGTGTAGCATTTTATATTGTTCATTGTATATTTGAGAAGCTCTAGGTTGAATCTTTTGCATTTGTGTCTTGATTCATGCATTGGCAACAAGGGGGGGGGATTTGTTCCAATTCAGTATATATGCATTGCTTTGCATTAAGAGGGATACTCAGTTCAGGGGGAGAACTTGAGTTTGTATGCACTTGTTCAGGGAGAGTATGCATTTCTGCAGGGGGAGCTCCTTGTGTTGATTTTTGTGTTTTGCTCTTTTGCCGATGGTGTTGAGCCCTTTCTGCCTCTTCTTGATGGGTCGGCATTCGGAGCTCATTGTCTCGGTTGTGTTGAGCCGTTGCCCTTGTCTTAGGGGACCGAGACTTTCTCTTTCGAGTGACTTTGTTTTCGGCTTGTTCTTCGCTTTGGTCACTTGATTGTGTCTTCTTTTTTTTCTTTTTCTATTTTCCTTTTTCATATCATGAATTATGTGTGTGTTGTCAATGCACTCATCAAGGGGGAGATTGAGGACCATGTGTATCCGAGGACTGGTGGATGGTCGCTTCTCAGTGTGATGAGTGATTGACAACGGTGTGTGGACTGACTCGTGGCCTAGTACTGCAGGTGTTGGTGCGACTTGGTTTGCGTTGGTGTAGGTGAAGAACAAGCGCGAAAGGTCTTAGCCAGAGAGTGGCCTCCGAGGTGTGGAGAGACAAGTAGGCTTGGTTCGAGGGACCCGGTGGCCAGACGGGATCAAGTGCAGTCAACATGGTGCAAGAAGAGCAAGACGAGGTCGTGGACTTGGAGCCGGTGCAAGGTGGCGGCTAACGATCGAAGCTTGTACGCGGGGTTTGATGGTTGGGCCACAAAACCATCGGAGGAGGGTTTCTCGGTTTGGGCCTCAAAACCGAGCCCGAAGGCCCAACGTGACGGAGACGGTGATCCGGGCGCGTTCTGGAAGCTTCGAAGCGGTGGACGCGTGGCGGGATCCGGGAGCTTGTGTCGGAGGGAAGCAAGGCCGGATGGACGGCGTGCCCAGCCGGAGGAGTTATCTGCAACTTTACTGTTTTGCCCTTGAGGGCGTGTATCGTAGAGTAAAGTTGTAGGGGTAGTATGGTCACTTCCCTTCACCAGGACACTTAATATAAATAGGAGGTGGAGGGGATGGCAAGGTAGCTCTGTGGAACCCTAGTTCATTTCCTTCTTGCTTCTCTAGGCTAGCCCGTGCTTCATGTCGATCTTAGCGGGAGGATGTTTGGGAGGTTGCTAGCCTTGTATAGAATCTGACCTTTGTTTGTTGGAATGAAATCAAGTGCTAGTTGAATCTCTTTGTTTCTCCTCGAGTTCCTTTTTGTGCTATTTTTGTTCTTGGCTCGATTCTTTGTTTCTAGACCGTTTGGCTCCGGATTTGTTTGAGGGGATCATGGGTGAGTGCCTTGCGCCTCTTTGTGTGTGATCTTGCCTTCTCAAACGCCGGGAATCGGTCTCGATTCGTAGTTTTTGGGATGAACTCGTGAGAAGGTGTTCTTCCGTGTGATCCGCGATTTCTCGAGTTGTAGGGAGTTAGAGGCCGAGATTTTTGGGTCATAGCTTCCCTTTAGGGTGCTAATCATCTCCCCAAAGTTTCGTCTCAAGAGCTCTAACCATTTGGGAGATCCGGTGATGGATTTGGAAGGAGAGATCCGCGGGTTACTGTAGCTGTTCGTCCTGTTCGTCCGTCGTGTTTCTCGGACGGTCCGCGCGTGGTTGGCGGACGGTCCGCGAGGTTGCTGGACGGTCCGCATGTGATTGGAGGACGGTCCGTGCAGAAGAGTTCGACGGTGTTGTCTTGGATTTGGCTAAGTATTTTCATGGACGGTCCGCGTGACCACCTCGGACAGTCCGCGACACTGGCGGACGGTCCGCGGTAGGAGCTCGGACAGTCTGCGAAATGGCCTGGAGCTACTGGAGATTTGAGGTGATTTTACGGACGGTCCGCCTTGTCTTGACGGACGGTCCGCCGAGACCACGGACAGTCCGCGACCCCTGTGCGGACGGTCCGAGCTGACCCAGGCAGATTGCGAATCGTTTTGGTTCTTGAGTTGTGCTTCCGCTTGTTAATTTGTTCTAGCTTGTTCCTAGGGTTGGTAGGTCCGCTGTGACTACGCTACCTTGACTAGCTTGTGAGGAATCTTTGACGAGTGACTTTGGGACATAAGCCAAGTTTCGAGAAGAAATTTTATCGGCTCCCATTCACTCCCCCCTCTGGTCGCCACTTCGATCTTTCAGCAGGAGTGGCAGAAATCGCGAAGAATCTCGCGGGAGAGGGCAGTAGATAGATACACCGAAGAAGAGAACACTTGGGATCGGCTGGGAAGAGATTCTCTCTCCCCCTTGGCGTTGAAGCGACGGAAGTGGAGGATATCCACGGCGAGCTCCACGGCCGCCCGTGTTGCCGCGAGCTCCACGGCCGCGTCCGCCTGCTCCGCGCCCGCCGCCGCGGCCAGCTCCGCCGCATCCGCCACGCTCCAGACGAGCAGCCTGAGCTCGCGGGCGCCGCTGGGGCCGAAGTGGCGCGGCCGCCGGAGGGAGAGGAGGGAGCGAGCGAGAGAGAGGAGGAAGAGGGGGTCGGCCGTCGGCGGAGTGAACGAGAGAGCCGAACAGGGAGAGCGGTGGGGAGAGAGATGTGGGAGAGAGAGTAAAAAATAATAAAGTACGTGGTAGTTTGGATAGAGGAAGTGTACGAAGGAGATATGGCTGCGGGAGAAATCGGAATATAGGAAAGAATCTTGATGACCAGGATAGAATATTCTGTATAGAGGAAGCAAATAGAGGAACACGAGTACGAGCAGGCTAAGGCTGTTAGTCCGTTACGGATGTGATCAACACGACCAGCTAGCCGTCGGCGACCTCCACACGGCGAAGTTGGCCATCTTCGTCGGTGTCCTCAACGGCATCATTGCCACGGCGTCCTACCTTCCACTCTGCTTGAGGACGTAGAGCAGAGGCGGCGGTACTGCATCTACCAGTTCGCCAACTACTTGACGGCGTGGACTCCGGTGGTGGCCATGCTCGGCATGCGGCTTTTTGGCGCCCTCGGAGATGGCGTTCTGGCCGCCGGCGTGGACAACTCCGGTGGTGGCCATGCTCGGCGTGGCGTTCTGGCCGCCGGCGTGGACTCCGGTGGATGGTCTGGACCACCAAGGTCTTGACCGGTGTCACCTTGACGTACAACCTCAGCGTCTTGCATTCCTGTCTTAGGATGTACACCAGGCCCCGTTTTGACTGGCTTAACCATGGGTTCTACCACCATTTTTTCCTTATTGCAACGATAGTTTTTTTGTTTAACTTGTTGTACGGTTATTCGGTTTATTGTTATGAGCTCAGGCGTATAGACATAGAGTGTACAATCTTTTGATAGAAAAAAATAATGCTCGCTTGCTGCTAGTAGTAAGCAAGAGTCGGCACCTTTCTAGCATTCTGAAACATCAACCATTTTTAGCAAATCAATTAGCGAAATGGACAACAACTTGTTCCGACAAAAAAAATATGTTCCGTCAAAAAAAAAGAAAAAAAATAGAGAAACGGACAACAGAAACACGTAGCAAATGTAGCAACCTTGCAGTAGCCTCTCTTGGGAAAACAATAGAACCCTACTGTAGTCGTCAACTACTAATGAACAAATGTTAGGCACACTTCCCAGGTAACATCGTTGGGGTTTCTTCTGCATTCGACAGCATCTTAGTATGTTACAACAAGACAACAGATCCAATCCTGTCCACAACCAAAATTCCAGCCACCATCCGCGAAGAGTACGGCACTATATCAACAACAGAAAATTCAGCACGTGAAATATCTGATCAATCAAGCATGTATTATTCGAACCAGCATTGACTACTCCATTCCGCGCGCAGCTTCTGATGGAAACAGGGCCGCGGGGTAGATTTTTTTTTGGGTAAAGCATAGGCTTTCGTTCATCAAGGATGCCAATTACTCTCTTTGGCTGCTGCTTCCTGAAGCCATCGCGGAATGCAGTTCAGCCAGTTCACCTCCGGAAGGTTCATCGACACCTCCTTCACACACCTATCTACAACAGAATCTGCCGCGGGGTAGTTTTGCTCTGGCAGCATGGGGACATTTGCATCACTATTAACAGACGGTTCCTTACGCTTTAGTCCAAACTCGTGGAATCTGGGGCTTCCTATCAGCTCGCATTCCGTTTGAAGCACCTCCAGACAAACACCGAAAGCCCTGTATTTTGAAGCAAACAACAGAAGACAGTTTGAATACACACAAGGTGCTGAGTTTATTTGTCCAAAGCAATAAATAAAATAGATAGGCTTTGGAAGTTAAAACAGTGATCAGGATGTGTTAAACTCCCAAAGATGCGAGAATGCACAAGCGCACAAGCAAGGATAAATTACTTTCGTCTTCCACAAGTACAATTTTGTAAGTATAACTACAATATCATTCAAGGGGAGATAAAGGCACATCCAGCTTCAAACACAATAAATCGTATGCAACGTTAATAAAACTAAGAAGCTGACAACAAAAATTTCATGGACTCAAATAATTTACTTGAGAGGATAAGGAGCCCATACCTGTAATTCATGCTGCTTTTGCAGCGGAACACGAGGATGCGAACGATTGAACCACCACGGAGCCGGTTCTGCTCAACCAGGGAGTGTGTCTCGTCCGAGAGAACAGCATGCTCTTGGTAGACACCATCAGAGAGCAAAACGTGATACACGCTAAAGTTGTTGTCTTTAATTGATGCTAGTGAGACATTAACCACCTGCATCACTGGCTGCTGCTCATCCGCCATTTTACCCTCCAACATCGCCACTACTGTACCCTCAGTCAGGAGCCCCTTCCAACCTTGAGCACCAGAATAGTATGCATTATCTGGTTGAGTATAATTGGGCACCGATCCATGATATGGTTCACCATGTTGAATCTGGAGCTCATAATGTTTTCCAGTGCAGCAGAGCTCACATGCTTTGGGTCTTCCAATCAGCTCACACTCTATTTGAAGTACTTCCAGTTGGACAACAATGACAATACTGATTTCAGAAGTATGACACAGGAAAAAAATAGTGAGATAACGTTAATTCGTTAGATAAGTAGTACTCTAGAAACAGAAACAAATTATCATGCTATCTAAATCATACCATAAACATATTCCTCATATTTAAGTGTAATGTTCTTTATACTCTACCATAAAACACTTTTCAAGAAATAAACTCAGTTACAAAAGATCTTTGATGATCAGCAAGAACCAGAAGTCAAGAAAATACTAAACTGAGCACGTCACACTCCTTCAAATACTGTGACATGGAGTTGGGGAACTTATAGAGGAGTAACAATAGAGCATTCGACCAAAAGTTGACACTCAAAGTGTAAACTATACAGCCTAAAATAATCAATTTTAGAAAATTGAGAAATCCATTTATTCCAATCAAAGGATAGCTAACAGTAACAGATGCTATTGCTTCTTTTTCTACCTTAATAATATGTCCCCCTTGATCAAATGCAGTTTCTAAGTAATCATCCTAGTGACTAAGAAAACAAAGAGCTCTGGTAACTACATGTAACACTTCGTTCAATGTTAGTCCTTCTGCATAAATAATGACACCTAAGAAAGCTTCTAGTCAAATTTCTTTAACTTACACCATTGACTATAAAGAACAGTTTGCATTGGTAATGTGGACAGTGCAATTAGATTCTTGATAAAACTATTCTCATAATATACTAACAGCTATTTTTTGTTATCCTTTTCATACAAAAATTAGAACTCAAAGCTTCATATTACTGATTAGGCCAAAGTCCAAAACGTCATATATTTACAAACAGAGGGACTACAATATGGTACCCAGCCTCTCCCCAACATCACCAGGCACCAAAATAATGCTTATGTTGGAGGAAGACTTCTGTGGCAACATTGAACATGCAAACCTAGGTGGAACACAAATAGTATGAACTGAGATCATGCAGACAACATAAAAGAATATCGTTGCAAGATCAATTCAGTCAGAGAAAACCAAATGTGATATGCCATTACTATTGTTGTATATGAGCTATATATCTGTACATGTAGCAGAGTTAACAAATAAATGTATTGTGAGCCATCTAAGTGGATGCCAGAAACCTCAAGCATCCACTCTTTATTGCACAAGGATCCAATTGCAGAACAAGACTCTCACCTGGGACTCTGGATGGTATTGCACGTGAACTCAAGGAGGCGGACAATTGTGCCCATCCGGAGGTGACTGTTCTTGACCAGGTGGTTCAGCTGGGATGCTAGTATAACATTCTGTGTGTGCACGCCATCGGAGAGGGCCAGATGGAACTTCTTGAGCCTTCCCTGCCCAGATGTAATCACACTGACCACCTGCATGACAGGCTGCTGGAACATCACCACCACCCCCCTCGTCAAAAGCAGTTCCAAGCCTTGCCCAGCAGAATAGGCTCCAGTGTTCAGTTTGGAAGAACTGGATGCTAACTGAGGATTCAATTCTTCATGCTTGCCTACCCAGTGGGCGGGCTCATATGGCTTGGGATTCCCAATTCTCACCCATTCAGTCTGCAGCACTTCAAGTCCTTTTGGGATTATGAGCCTGAATTCCGGAGATAGCATGTGAAAACGTAAATAACAGAGGATGGTGAGTTCATTGGATTCACATTACTAAATAGATAGAACAGAGAATCTAAAAACCATGTTCCTTCAATCATGTTGTTACCTTGTTAATTAGCTCTAGGGAGAGACATGGTTATAGGAATAAACTGGTTTTACACTAGGTCCATCTTATATTGTGCAAATAAGAAGGAAATAACTTAGGGAAATTGACCATAAAACTACTTCAGTTCTTACCACGTAGGCATCACATCTACAGAATCACTTTCCACCCATATGGCTACTATGATATTAAAGAAAGAACATGCCCAGAGTTTGAGCGTGCGTGATAACCAAGGTATTGAAAGTAAGAATTGAAGTCATCACATAATAAGCAGGAAACGAAAACAACACCGTTCTAGAATCATGTATTTTACTTGACATGTGTTACTTTGAAAACATTACTTTGGAAGACATGATATAAATTGTCTGCAAGCCTAATACACTCCCCAAAACATAAAGCCATCAAGGTTTTGAACAAACTCCAGTAACTTTACCTACACCAATCAGCGCTAGTGATAACTTGAAGCCTCAAAATCATTTGAAAACAGAAAGAGATGCCACGAGCTAGTCAATAGTGAATGTATGAAATCAACACTAAACATTCAGAATCAATTATGCGATCTGTATTAGAGCAATTTACATTATTAATTTACGCCCTGCAAGCTGCAACTTACTGCATCAATTGTTTGTTATGCTGAAATCAATACCAGAGCGTTACTGCTTGAGGAGGGCACACAGACCAAGTGACTGTTGAAATCGCAAACTACCATTGTTAGAAGCACAGTATTTATCAGGGAAGCCTAATGAAACCAGGATTTGACAGAAAGGAACCCTAAATCTCCCCCCACGCAACTCTTGCTCAGCTGCGCAACAATCAGAATGCAGGAAATCACCGCGCACCACCTCATGGTTCGTCACCAGAATCTACCGTGTACGACTCCTTGTACGCCACAGATACCCGAAATCCAATTGCTCCCAGAAAACCAAACAACCCGAGCGAGTGGGAAGCGATTCGCACCTCTTACCCACTTTTACTACGAAGTTGAACTCGGGGAGGCAGACCACGGCGCCATTGCGCATGCTGAAGGCGGCTGGCGAGGCGGCTAAGTCGGGAGAAAGGGCGCCGCAGATGATGTGGTCGCCGTCGGAGAGTACCATGGCCTTCCATCCTGAGTCCGGCGCGGGCGGCCACGGGCGCAAGTTCATCACCTGCAGCACCAGCGGCGTCCCCTCCGCCGATACCGCCGGCGGGTCCTCCCAGATGGCCGCCACCGCCCCCTTCGAAAGCTGCACCTCCATGCCTCCCCGATCCTTCTGGAAGGTTCCGGAAGCCGGCAGGCGGCGTGGCGGAGAGAATGATTCGCTTGGGTGGAGCGGCGCCCGCGGCGGTGTTTGGTTGGCCTCGTCATTTCGAGAGGCGGCGGCGGGTTTTTGTAGAGGCCTCTTAGTCAGTCGGTTAGCTTTTTTTTTGAGAAGGGGAGAGAGGAAGTCGGTTAGCATTTTTTTTTTGGTTAGCAGACTGATGATCAGTTCGGTCAGCCAAGTTCAGCCCACTATGGCAGGGATAGAGCAGCCCGTATGCAATCGGTCAGCCCACCAAAAGCCTGGCACACGGGGGAAGCAACAAAAGCCCAGCACGGGAAGCCACACGCCAAGATTCACGGTGATACGATTAGCCCTTTTTCTAATTTTCTTTTTTCATGAAATTCTTGTGATTAGTTCGGTTCGTAACATTGTATCTCCATTTTCTTCATCTAGACTAGATCAATAATTTATATAAACATAGATTTTTGAAAAAATAAAAAAGTTTCTGAGAAAAAAGTTCTGGTGAAAAAATAAATTGTTTCGGGAACAAAGAAAATTTTTCCAAGCAAAAAACAGATCCAGAGATAAATAATATAGTAAAAAATATCGAGAACACATATAAATGTTGCAACAAGAAAATAGATCTGGACAATAGAAAAATATTTATTGTGGAGGACAAAGGGAAAAATATTCCGATGTTTTTTTCTTAATGAAAAATTGCTTTAAATTCAAATATATTTATCTTGTAAGCACGTTGTTTTTCCTTTCATTGTCATGTGACGTCCCTTTCAAGTTTCAACTGCCTTTTGTTTGAAAATTTCTCAAAGAACGATGCATAGACCTAGTAAACGTGGCTAAAAGCGCGGGAACTCAACGATGCTCTTGACTTGCAAAACAGAACGAGTCCCAGCAGCTTTGATGTACGAAGTAGCCGAGCTATCAAGTAATCCACAGAAACGGAAACTTCAAACCTACCCGCCTCACTGCGCCCTGTAAGGCCGTAACGGATCACGTGATCGACACGGCCTACTACACGTCCCGGTCCCGGCCTTGTCTACGCGGACAAAACAAAACCACGTCCAAGCACATGCTGCGAACTCGACCAGTTGAACCTGATCCCGGCGTGGCCGGCAACCGGCACGAGTCCATCACCTGCAGCATCAGCGGCACCCCCAGCCGCCGAGACCGCCTGCGGGTCCCTGTGGGACCAGGATCCTTAGGGCCACTTATCCAGAGGATTAAACTACTCGGCAGAGAGAGTCTGATCCGACTACTCCAAACCAGTCGGCTATGGTGCAAGACGGCGTAGTAGATTGGAATAACTAGTCGTGTACTAATAGGAAACTCCCCAAAGTACTCTGTTGTAATTATCCATGTTGTATACGACTAGGACTGTACAAACCGACTTGTAACCCTGCCTCCCGGACTATATAAGGCGGGGCAGGGACCCCCTCAAAACATCATACAACCACACGTGCAATACATTCAAGCACGCGGGACGTAGGGTATTACGCTATTCGCGGCCTGAACCAGTCTAAATTGTGTTGTTCGTGTACTTTCGTTCCTAGAACTCGGCGAGACCCACACAAATCTACTCCCTAGGATATCCCCAGTTAGACGTGCTCGGCGTAATTCGTCGACACTTGGCGCCCACCGTGGGGCACTCTCGCCGAAGCTCGACATTAGGCGCGATGGGATCAACTTTCAGAGCAAGCGGCATCGAGGAAGGCGCGACGTTCGTCATCGGCTCATGGACCTTCGTCTCTGATGGCAAGCTCGGTTTCGAGTCGTTCCTAGCAGATCGACCGGGGCCCTACTCGATGCCGGCATCTCCACTGGAGCCGCGTCAAGACCTCGCCGAGAATCAGATCTCGACGAGTTCATCAACCCCTACTTCAACACCAAGTTCGACTTCGACAACGACTCGAACTCCGAACGGGACTCTCCAAGTCAAGACTGGGTACAACTATGTTCCAAACATGGAAAGAGTCAGGGATTCCGAGCTGGCTATGGCATCGGAAAACCACCCAGATCGATTCCCGTTCGGCCTCTCCAACTCCGCGGCTGTATATCAACAGATGTACATCGCGAAGCAGGGCGGCAAGACAAGCTTATCGCCTAGCCAGATCGTGAATCGTTGTAAGGACTCTGAGTTGGTCTCTGGACCATCAGAGGACGAAGACGAAGACGATTTCACGCTCTTACTAAGCAACTCCCCAGACAACGTTGCACGATTCAACTGCAGCACTTACTACAAGTCTGACGTTACCCTCGAGCAACCACTCGTTCGGCTCCCCTCAGGACTTGTCGTAACCAACTCGCCAGGAGGACTCCTTGTTCACTGGCCAGGTGCAATCCCTGTCGATTCCTGTTGGGGCAACGAGTCGAGACTAAGTGCCGCAATACTGGAGGATCTACCCTATCAAGACGGCAAGACCGCTTCGATCACCTCTTCTTCTGACTCAACGGGGGATAACTTCTCTGGTGCTTTGAGCCTACAACTGCGCGATCCAAGCAGGCAGGTTTACATGGCAGGCGCACCAGGACAAGGAGATCAATACGAGCGAGAGCTTATGGGCGATATCTCCGACGAAGAGCCGACTGTACCCAATGAGACTGATCAACAGAGGACGGCCCGGCAATCGAGGAACGTGAAGCGCAGGCAAAGGCGCGTCAATGCAGCTAGGCGCGCCGCCGCTACACGAAACCTCGATAATGATTTCCAGATGGTCGGGGATCAACCCGTTCTACCCGACGCACCAACCAATCTAACCGTGGCTGCTGAAATTGTCAAAGCTATGCCTAGCACACCGCAGCTACAACAAGTACTCACCTTGCTAGCCGCGGTCCAGCCCCAACCCGAAGGTAGGCCAGGGATGGTCCAGAGGACTCAAGACCAAAGAACTCAAGGCAGCCGCTCCATATCATCCCCTCACCCAAGCCGTGCCCCACAGGGAAACGCAGGGCAAATCGTGATCCGAGGCACTACACCGGCTCCCCAAGGAGGAAATAGAACCAACCCTGCGGCTGGCGATCTCCGAAACACGATCAACGCCAACCGAGATGCCCGCTCCCAAATCGACGCCAGCAGAGCCAATCGCATAGCTTCCGAGATTCGTCGATGATCTGAATTTGAACAACTCTACGGTCCAATCCCAGCTGATCAAGAGCAGCCTTCGCATAACCGGGAACAGAACCCGCCACGCGACACCAATCGTGATCGAGATCGTCGATCACACGGCCGTGGCAGAGACAATCAGCCAGACAATGACCCCTCGGGCGACGATGGCCATGGTGATCGCCCCCCACGTGGTCATGACCGCAACTATCAAGGCGGCCGAGGTCGTCAAGACCCCGAACCGAGTGGTTCCCCAAGCCACCACTCGAACCGCCGAAACGATGACGAGGACGACGGCTACCGCGGAAGAAGACAACAATCTCCATCCGACAAATACGATGGATGTCCAGCTTTCTCCAGCCGCATCAAGAAGGTCCTGTTGCCTCAGAAGTTCAAGACGACTGGAATAGAGAAGTTCACAGGCAAACAAGACCCAGAACAATGGTTGCGAGTCTACTCGACGGCAATCACCATGGCGGGCGGCAGCAATGACGTCAAAGTCAGATACTTCCCAATCATGATGGATACCGCTCTACTAACATGGCTCGAGGGCCTCCGCCCTGGATCCATCGACACCTGGGAACAACTCACGCGCAAGTTCACTGCTAACTTTCAGGGAACCTGGGCACGGCCCGGAACCCGATTTGAATTAGCATCCTGCAAGCAGGAGAAAGGCGAAACCCTGCGCAAATACATCAAGAGATTCTTCGAGAAAAGAGCCACGATCGTAGACGTGTCAGACAGAGAGATCATCGACTGTTTTCACGATGGTCTATGGGCACGTGAATTGCATCGCGAGTTTGGCAGACGACGCCTAGAAACCATTGCGGAACTCAGGAGCATGGCTGCAGATTGGGCAGATCAAGACGATCGAGAACGCGAGCGATTCGACAAGCGCAAGAACAACAACTCCAATGGTGGCAACAACCAAGACAAGAGTAGTCCCGAGCGCCGTAACAATAACAACAGGCGTGATTTCAACCGCAACAAGCGTAAGCCAGACAACACGGTCGCGGCAGTTGAGCGCTCCATGCGGAAGAAAAGCACCCCTGACATAGATAAAGTCATGAATATCCCTTGCCCATATCATCCGCACGGCAAACACACGATGGCCCAATGCATCCACATCAAGAAAGAGTTCGACAAGCGGGAGTTGCGTGAGAAAAAGAATCCAACGAACAAGAAGAAAGACGGTGACAATGATGACCAAGACAATGGCTTCCCTCAAGTGGACAACGTTGTTGCAGTATTGTTCAGCGGAGAAAGCCTTACTCAGTCAAAGCGCGCCAAGAAGCTATCTCTCCGTGAGATCATGGCAATAGAACCAGCTACTCCCACATACCTCAAGTGGTCTGAAGTTCCCATTACTTTCTCCAGGGCCGACCAGTGGACCAATTTTGCCAATCCAGGCAAATACCCCCTAGTACTGAACCCAGTCGTGGCACAAGCCAGACTGACCAAAGTACTCATCGACGAAGGTAGCGGGCTCAACATCATCTTTGTCAAAACATTTACAAAGATGGGGCTTGACATCACAAAGTACCTGAAGCCCATGGAATCTCCATTCTACGGCATTGTCCCAGGCAAAGCTGCAATTCCCTTAGGACAAGTCACGTTGCCAGTCACCTTTGGCACGGCGGCCAACTTCAGGACCGAGTACATCAAGTTTGAGGTGGCAGATTTTGAGACCTCATAGCGCGCGATTCTCGGGCGACCAGCCCTCGTGAAGTTCATGGCAATCCCACATTATGTCTACCTCGTCCTCAAGATGCCAGCTCCCAATGGAGTCCTTTCCCTCAAGGGAGACCTCAAGATTTCCCATGACTGCGATGTAGAGGCAGTAGAGTTTGCTGCGGCTGCTCAAGTCCCAACTCAGATGATGGAAGTACTCGCCTTGGCCAAGAAATCCACAGAGCAAGAATCAGACGTTCCCACCAAGAAACCTGCGCATACGAGTTTCAAGCCCTCTGAAGAAGTGCAGCTCAAGACTGTAGACCTTGAGACGGGCGACTCGTCCAAAACAGCCCTCACAGGGGCAGGCTTAGATTGTAAATAGGAAGACGCGCTCGTCAAGTTCCTTCGTGCTAATAAAGATATATTTGCTTGGAAACCATCTGATATGCCTGGTGTTCCTAGGGAGCTTGCCGAGCACAACCTTAACGTTCAGAAAGACGCAAAGCCCAAGAGGCAGCGATTACGACGCTTCGATCAAGAACGACGCAACGCAATCAAGGCTGAGATAGCTAAACTACTCGCAGCTGGCTTCATCAAAGAAGTCTTTCATCTAGAGTGGTTGGCCAACCCAGTCCTGGTCCGGAAAAAGAACAACAATGAGTGGCGCATGTGTCTTGACTACACGGATCTCAACAAGCATTGTCCTCCAGATCCCATGGGTTTACCACGCATTTATCAAGTCGTGGACTCTACAGCTGGATGTGCGCTACTCTGTTTCCTCGACTGTTATTCAGGCTATCACCAGATAGCACTAAACGAAGATGATCAAATCAAGACTTCTTTCATCACCCCCTTTGGCGCTTTTTGCTACACCACCATGTCCTTTGGGTTGAAGAATGCCGGAGCCACGTACCAACGAGCCATACAGAACTGCCTCTCCTCACAGATTGGCAAGAATGTAGAGGCATATGTTGATGACGTTGTGATCAAGACACGAGAACCGGGTAATTTCATTACCGATCTGCAGGAGACATTCGACAACCTCAGAACGTATCGATGGAAGCTCAATCCAACTAAATGCGTTTTTGGTGTTCCCGCTGGCAAACTACTCGGATTCATTGTAAGCCACCGAGGCATCGAAGCAAATCCTTCCAAGATCACAACCATCCTCAACATGGAAGCTCCTTCAAGCATCAAGGAAGTACAGAAGCTTACCGGGTGCATTGCAGCGCTTAATAGATTTATTTCAAGGCTCGGGGAGAAGGTCTCCCTTTCTTCAAGCTACTCAAGAAACAAGACAAGTTTACCTGGACTGATGAAGCAAATCAAGCCTTCGAACAACTCAAGACATACTTCACTACTCCCCCGGTACTTGTCGCTCCTCTCAAAAATGATCACTTATTCTTATATATTGCGGCTACTACACACGTAGTCAGCACAGTCATTGTGGTCGAACGAAAGGAAGAAGGTCATGTCTTTCCAGTACAGAGGCCGGTTTATTACATCAGCGAAGTACTTTCGGAATCCAAGATCCGCTACCCTCAAGTCCAGAAGCTGCTCTACGCAATTTTCATCACCTCCAGAAAGTTAAGGCATTATTTTCAAGCTTTTCCTATTACTGTTATGACTAAATTTCCTTTGGGTGAGATTTTTCACAATCCCGATGCAACCGGGTGAATCAGCAAGTGGAAGGCAGAAATAGTGGCATATGACCTCACTTTCACATCACAAAAGGCCATCAAGTCTCAAGCCTTGGCCGACTTCACGGTCGAGTGGTTGGAAACCCAGTACTCCAAAACAACTACTCGCCCTGAGCATTGGGTTATGTACTTTGATGGGTCATTGAAACTGGAAGGGGGCGGTGCAGGAGTTCTTTTAATTTCCCCCAAAGGTGAACAACTCAAGTATGTTCTACAAATCCTTTTTCCAGTCACCAACAATGAAGCTGAGTATGAGGCCATGTTACACGGTCTTCGCCTAGCCTCATCACTTGGTATCAAGCGCCTTTATGTGTATGGAGATTCCGCAGTAGCTATCAATAAACTCAACAAGGATTGAGATGCCACGAAGGAAACAATGGATGCATATGTCAAGGAGGTCCGTAAACTTGAACGCCTCTTCCTTGGACTAGAATTTCATCATGTCGTTCGTGATTACAACGTTGCTGCTGACGCCTTGTCCAAGATGGGATCGCAAAGATCAGATGTTCCATCAGAGATTTTTGTTCACGAGTTACATCATCCATCTATCAAAGAACCAGTCCAAGCAGACTCTGTTTCAGAACCACCAAGGCCTGACCTCCAGGTCATGATTATCGATACTGACTGGATGACTCCATTCATCGAGTACTTGCGAGATCACAAACTGCCAAAGCTAGAAAGCGAACTAGTTCGCATCAGGCGCAGGGCGGCAAACTATGTAGTAGTCAACAATACACTCTATCGGCGGGGCGCATCTGTCAACGTGTTGATGAAGTGTATACCAGCTGATCAAGGTAAAGCCCTGCTTGCGGAAATTCACAGTGGTACTTGCGGCAACCATGCTGCTTCGCGCACACTAGTCAGGAAGGCCTACAGAGCTGGGTTTTTCTGGCCAACGGTGAAGAAAGATGCTGAAGATATCATCAAGAGATGTCATGGCTGTCAGTTTTTTGCTCGTCAAGCCCATGTCCCAGCACATGAACTCCGCATGATTCCATTATCCTGGCCTTTTGCCTATTGGGGCCTAGACTTGGTTGGTCCTCTAACCAAAGCCCCTGGTGGTTTCGAGTGGCTCATTATTGCCATCGACAAATTCACCAAGTGGACTGAAGCGCAACCGTTAGTCAATCCAAGGGCTGACAATCTCATCAAATTCTTCAACGGGATTATCCATCGATTTGGTATACCTCACGAGATCATTACAGACTTAGGCTCTGTTTTCACAAGTGAAGCATTTCAAGAATATTGTGAAAAGTACTCGATTGAGACTCATTACGCTTCAGTTGCTCATCCAAAGGCTAATGGTCAAGTCGAGAAGGCCAATGGCTTGCTACTGCAGGGTTTGAAGCCTAGACTTTATGAACCACTCAAGAAATATGGTGGAAAATGGGCTCAAGAGTTACTGGCAGTACTTTGGGGACTACGCACGCAGCCAAGTCGTGCAATAGGACAAACCCCTTATTTTCTAGTCTACGGATCCGAAGCAGTTCTACCTGCTGATCTTATTTGGAATGCTCCACGACTAGAGAACTATGATGAACAAGTCGCTCAACAGGAACGTTTTCAAGATGTTGACGGCATTGAAGAAGTTCGAGTAGCGGCTCTCATTCAGAACACCCGTTATCTCGAGGGCTTACGACGTTATCATCAACGCTCTGTCCAGCCTCATTCCTTTGTCATAGGAGACTTGGTCTTACGGCGAATACAGAAGACAGATGGCTTGCATAAGCTCATGTCTCGTTGGGAAGGTCCATTCCTCGTCAAACAAGTCATTGGGTCTGGAACATATCGCCTACAAACTCAAGAAGGCGAAGATTTGTCTGCAACATTGAGCATCTACGAAAGTTCTATCCATAGCAGTGGATTACAGAACTATACCATATATTTTTTTGATTCTAAGGATATCAATAAAGCTATATTTTCATTTGCGCATCACCCTGTGTTCAATTAAATTCAAGTATCAGGGATAGTTGTGTTAACAACGACTCAAAAGACGTCACGATTGCTTTTATCACAAAAGCGGCACCAAGCCTCAGTAGTCTTGATTAAACTACACCTGCCTATATTTGGTAGTTGCTGTTAGTTCTATAGTCTTTTGTTTATTACTGAAATCTGGCTCTGAGTCTCGTGCCAACTGCATCCGATTTCAGTATTGCGCCTAACAGGAAATCAACAGATTCACCTTTTACATAATGCATCTATATATTCATGCAAATTATAAGTACATACTATTTTTTATAGCATTATGACTCTGCATCAGCAACCATTCATTATATCTGTTTAAGCAATGATCTTTTCATACAAGCATCTGCTTTTACAGATTTTTGCATGATTTCATTAGCCTGTTCCAAGATCATCTACAAGTCAAAAACAAATGACTTCAGGCTTTAAAAGTACTACAAGTACATTTTATACAATGAACATTCAAATTTATAAGCATTGTTACTTTCATTCCAAAGTAGCACAATTATATTGTTATATATTACATAGCAATCTCACAGCAACAGCTTGTTTTTCACTTCTGGATTACAGAGTTTACAAATTCTTCAGCTAATGGCTCTGTTTCCTCTACTAGTGTTGTATATTGCTCTTCACTTGTACCAACTGGCAGATATTTCAATTCAATCTTTGCAGCCGGGTTGTGTGCCTTGAACAAAGCCAATACTTTGCTTATGCAGTCTTTCCGGGTGGCCTTATAGAAGTCGTCGACTAGTTCTGGCACTTGGCGCAATCGCTCTGGCAGATATAAGTTGTCTGACCCTGCACCCTCTGGAATCAGCAAGTCCATGATTGGTTCCACAGCCTCTTCAATTTTCTTTCTTTCATCAAGTAGGTTATTCACTTCCTCTTGTTTAATTTGAGAAATCTTCAAGGCAGCGGCCAGCTCTTTCCCCATGTCGGTACGAACTTTATGTTCCTTGGCGAAATTGGCATCTTTCTTATCAATCAGAGCCTTTAGCTTGGTAATATCATCAGCTTGGCGCTGTACATGGTTATACCAGCTTGTAGTCTTGCCTTTTTCTTCGGTCAGCTTTTTCTTGAAATCTGTGCATAGCAGGTTATATTTTTCAGTACTGTTTATTAGTATAAATACTTTACATTAAGTATAGAGTACTTACCAGTATTTTCTTTGTTCAAATTTGTCACATGGGTCTCCAATTTACCCTTGACATCAACAAGGCTGTCATTTTGCCTCTGGAGTGCTTGAATTTCTTCCTTGTGCTCCACTTGGGCTTTCTCGAGTTCTTCACGAGCCTTCACCCAGTCGGCTTCTAACTCGCAAATCTGGGCTGATAATTTAGCATCTCTAGGCTTTTCGACTAGTTCAACCAGTGCCTGTGCATTTTTATATTATTACAATATCATCTATGTTCTTGAATTCACAAGTAAGGTACACCAGTTTCTTACCAAAGCTAGTTGCAGGTGGTTGCACAGTTCATAGGCTTCATCTTTCACGGATTTGCCCTGTACTTCAACCTGAACAGGAACATAGTTAACAATATTAATCAAGTTTTTACTCATGCAAACAACGAAATACATTTTATGAGTACTTACATTTTTAAGTATTTCGCCTGGTATTTGCTCACACAGCACTCTCTCGAGTTGCTCTGTTTCTCGTATTTCTTCATCCTGCAGAATGCGAGTCAAGTCGATATTACAATAAATGCAATAAGGAGTAACATTACTACAATTTTAGTTCAAGGAGTACCTTGTCCAGAGACGATTCATCAACTTTGATAGCTTTGGCTGGTGATTCAACTCCTTCAGCGGAGCCAGCCAGGGCGATGGGGGCCGTACCTTGCGGCGAAAGACTTTCACTGGGTATGTTGGCTTGTTCATCAGGGGCGCTAATGTAACACCCCGCCTTCCATGAGCCGCCCCGCATAGCCCTTCCGAGGGGCGTACACGCGTACACATAGCACCCTGCTTACACTTTCATCCTCGCTTCGTGTAAAAGGGTTAACCCGAAGGTGCTATGGCTGGAAGACAAAGGCTTATAAGTTGCCTCCACCCTTGCTCAACTAGCAATGTGACACTAAACACGTGCGTCCCGCACTCATGGGCCACTACTGGGCCATACAAACTGGGCCGGGTGTGACATACACCCCCCCTCAAAGAACCCGACGTCCTCGTCGGCGCAACTCACCCACACGGGCAAATGTCCAGGAACGTTCCCCCTTGGCGCACGACCGTACGTCTAGTGCCGGCGCCATAGTCCATGCCGTATGCCCTACCCGGGCCATACGCGCCATGCGCCCTATGCCCGCACACTGACTCGTACGCGCAACCGCGAGGGTCGGCTCTGATACCAATCTGTCACACCCGGATTTACACAGAAATCTGAATGCTACTGTATTTGTGCCAGAAGTCCACAGAACACATACAACTTACAAATATGGTAAAACAGAGTACATATGCTCGAATAAAAATAGATTACATCAGAGTTTACCTAAAACACAGCGGAAGTCTAACTCTCTCGACAGGTAGAGCCTCAAGTCCACAGGGACACCGACTGGTTGACCACAGCTCAGTAGTACGGAAGATCCTCAAGAACTTCATCTGTTACTCATCCGGGATTTTGTTGAATAATAGCAAGCGTAAGTAAATGTCTTACTCAGCAAGTTATAGCACGGACAATCCTTGCTACCTACTCACCTGTACTAAATTATTTCATACATGCATGTGTCTAAACTGATGAATCTATAAGGTTGTACCTAGTCTTGTTTATCTTGTCCTTGTTTTCCCCGGGTTTATGCATATGGGTAGATCTTTGCTATGCGCAGCTATTGTCACCTTTACTTAATTGTTAACTTTGACATAATGGTTCACTTCAACTTTAATGTTAAAACTTGCTTTTTAGCCACATGGATCAGGGAGCTAGGGCGTCTGCTTCGTGCTTGGCCCTTGTGTCTCCCTCTAAGGACCGGTTCTTAAAGCGGCAACCCAGGAGCCTGTCGCCACCGTCGGAACTATAATGGCTCTGGTCTTGGACAAGTAGCTTGTACGGCTCTAGCTTGGCAGTGGTTACCGACGGGCCGACGGCGTTGTGGGAGGCAAGGCGTAACACCCTGCCCTCCACGAGCCGCCCCGCACAGCCCTTCCGAGGGGCGTGCACGCGTACACATAGCATCCTGCTTACACTTTCGTCCTCGCTTCGTGTAAAAGGGTTAACCCGAAGGTGCTATGGATGGAAGGCAAAGGCTTATAAGTTGCCTCCACACTTGCTAAACTAGCAATGTGGCACTAAACACGTGCATCCCGCACTCACGGGCCACTACTGGGCCATACAACTGGGTCGGGTGTGACAGCTAACCTCCGTCTGCCTCGAAGCTTTTGTGTCATCATGAGCAGTGTTCTTGGTTGGAGTCGTTATGGTAGCTTCCAGCTGAGGCCTTGGCGGATTTTCAACATTGGCTTCAATTGCAGCCCCATCTTTAGTTTTCTCTTGTTGAACAGCCTTTGTGACTGCTTCTTTGGGTGACCTGTCAGTCATAACAACTATAAGCATACATTATCTATTCAAAAGTCAGAATCAAGACATTAGGGGATAGTTTTCTACTTACTCCTTTGATGGTTTAGGAGATTTCAGAGGCTGGAATTGGAACTTCAACAGAGGTTTTGGCCGCCTGGAACTAGTGGTACTCTCAGAAGGTGTGCTTCCCAGAGCACTTGAAGAAGATGAACCTTGAGGAGTAGAGAGCCTATGTGACAGCTTGATGCGCTTGGATGGATCATCAGATGGTACGACATCATCAGATCTTGTCGACTGACTCCGAGTGGATCGTTTTCTCCTAGCAGTTATTGGTAGATCTGGAGCAGCTACAGGATACAAATATAAGCAATAACGTTTTCAACATCAACAAGTACTGCTTTTAAGTACTCAGGATACTTACTTGCAGTCAAAACTTGTGGTGGCGTGCTGATGTCAGAATTTTCCAAGGCCTCGTCATCACTACGGACATCGACAGCTTTATCACTAAGAGTCTTCTCAGATGAACTCTTAGCGAGTTCTTCCCATTCATCGGAGGCAAATAGATCTTGTGGTTCAGCCTGTATTGATCAAGACAATCAGGGTTCTTATTTATAAAACATCAAATGACTCGAAGTATTCAAAATTTGGGACATTACCTCCAACAGTGGTTGTTCACTAGACAATTCTCCAAAAAGGACAGGTTTTTCATGAACATCAGTAAACATCTTGTTCAGCCGCATGAGGACAGTCTCATCAGAGATATCCTCGGGAGCCATTCGTGATGGATTGGTAATTCCTTCATACTGAAATCCAAGATGGACCCTCTCTCGCAGAGGTTGCACCCTTCGCTTCATGAAGCTGAAGGCAATCCCAACGCCAGTCAAGCCTTTTTCCTTCAGAAATTGTACCCGCTTCAGTAATGCGGGCACATCCTTGGCTTCCTCAGCAGAGGGGCGGGAGTTCCAGTTCTCTTGGACCTTGGGGTACCATCCATCTTTTTCAGGACAACTCAAAGAATGATTTCCTGCTGTTTTTTAAGATATCCAAGTAAATGAGAAGGATACTAGTAACAGAATCGACTAGTGTATTTGAATTTACAAGAGATTTGAAGTACACTTACCAATGGTGAACCATTTGCTCTTCTAGTCGCCACAAGAATCCATGATTGGCATATCAAACCACTTCGCTTTCATTTTCTGGCGAAATTGGATGCCAGCTCCTCCAACAACTTATGTTCTTATATGGGTTGGTTGTGGTTTGATATGGTATAGTGTGCGGAACAAAGGGAGGCTAGGTTCTATACCAAGAAATGCTTCACAAGCATGAACAAAGACAGAGATATATAAAATCCCGTTGGGATTAAGATGATGCAGTTGCAAGCCATAGAAACCAAGGAGATTTTTGAAAAAAGCAGAGACTGGCAAGCCAACTCCACGTTCATAGAAGGATATGAAAAGAGGAATTTCTTGGTTATTTTCAGTTGGGAATTCTTGATTCCAACAAGATTTCCACTCAAGGGAAGCTTGGTCAAGAAGCAAACCTTGTTCCACCAAGCTGCTTAACTCATCAGAGTTGGCCGCGCATCTCTTCCAAGCTACGGCAGGTGATGGTGGATCAGCGAATGTCGGCTTCATCAAAGGATCCGGAAGTGTTGATTTTCTTCTGCCACCCCTCTGAGATCCAGGGTTTCTAGTTCCCCTTCCTGCGCCTCTCCCTCGCGAAGACATTGCAGAGCGATTTACTGCCTTGGATTTCTCTCGCATTCACTGATTGCACAAGCTCGGGGGCTACCCTAGGCTGATCTTACGCACAAAGGTGTGATTGGTGATTGGCGAGAAAAGGGAGAGATTTCGGGCTCAGAGGTGTAGAGTTGAAGACGAATGAAGTGATCCATACAATGAAGTTCGGCAGATCTATATAATACATGGTTAGGGTTACTGTGCACTACAGTGCGGTGGCGTATCGCATCCTGATTTCCCGCCTATTTTTTCGAGATAACATTCCCTCATCAGTTAACGGAGCAAAATCCGGAAGTTCAGTTAGGCAACAGATAACAGAAGATTTGTCCTGATCTTTAAACCAAAGATATTTGCTTTAAAGCTCGGGGGCTGCTAGCGGATAATCCGGGATTTGATCTCCGAAATTTAAGGAACAATTACTTGCAGACCTTCGACTAGTTTTCATGAAACTACTCGAAGCTCGGGGGCTACACCCAATGGGTGCACCTATTCGGTGCACACCATTGAACTACTCGAGATGAAGATAAGAAGATTGCTTTTGAACCTCCGACTACTTCAAGAGTACTTGGGGGCTCGGGGGCTACACCCATTGGGTGCATCAACAGATGCACTCCAATGTAAACTACTCGTCAGAGAAGGCTTGAGCGTCTTGAGCTTAGCTCCAATTACTCGAAGACAGATTCAAGACTTGAAGCGAAGGCGCAAGATGCTCGGGGGCTTGTGGGACCAGGATCCCTAGGGCCACTTATCCAGAGGATTAAACTACTCGGCAGAGAGAGTCTGATCCGACTACTCCAAACCAGTCGGCTATGGTGCAAGATGGCGTAGTAGATTGGAATAACTAGTCGTGTACTAATAGGAAACTCCTCAAAGTACTCTGTTGTAGTTATCCATGTTGTATACGACTAGGACTGTACAAACCGACTTGTAACCCTGCCTCCCGAACTATATAAGGCGGGGCAGGGACCCCCTCAAAACATCATACAACCACACGTGCAATACATTCAATCACGCAAGACGTAGGGTATTACGCTATTCGCGGCCTGAACCTGTCTAAATTGTGTTGTTCGTGTACTTTCGTTCCTAGAACTCTGCGAGACCCGCGCAAATCTACTCCCTGAGGTATCCCCAGTTACACGTGTTCGGCGTAATTCGTCGACAGTCCCCCTAGATGGCCGCCACCGCCCACTTGAGATCTCCAACTCCATTGCCTCCCCGACCCTTCTGGAAGGTTCCGGAAGCCGGCAGGCGGCGTGGCGGAGAGAAGAAGGTTCCACTCAAGGAACCACGGCTCAGTAGGCCCGCTAAGGAATCAGAGCGTAATCGCAATGCCTCGTGTTGACTCCATGACCTTCAAAAATAGTAGTAGTTCCAGGGGCCATCGGCTTTATTTTACCAGTAGCACTTTCTCAAAAAAAAAAAAAACGGTAGCAGCCGCGTCCCGTCGCACCGTAACGTACGGGAGCCGAGCAACCTGCGCCCACGCGGGCAAAATCTCCGTCGAACCCGACGCTGCGAGCTCGACCTCACCCGACGATGGCGACGACTTGCAACGAAATAACCAAACGCCCCCTATATATAAGGGCTCCTCCCCTGCCGCTGCCACTTCGCAAGCACAACCAACAACCTGATCATTCCTCTTCAGCCTCTCCCCGCTCTCCCCCGTTTTCGACACACCCCGACCCTGATCGACCGCTCCGGCCATGGCGCTGAACTTCCTCCGGCCAGGCGTCCCCGACAGGCAGCCGGTGGGCGACCGCCGCACGGCGAAGTCGGCCATCCTCATCGGCGTCGCCAACGGCCTCGCCGTCTCGCCGCCGCACCACCTGCAGCGCTGCCTGTGCGCCGCCGCCGGCCGGTGCGACGACGACGACGCGGTGCAGCAGATGTACTACCAGCTCGCCAACTTCGCGGTCGCCATGCTCGGCGTGGCCCTCCTTGTCGTGGACATGGCGCTCTCGCCGGCGGTGTCCCGGTCGCCGCGGTGGCCGCCGGCGGTCCGGTGGATGGTCTGGCTCACCAAGGTCTTGGCCTGCGGCACGCTCCAGCTTGGCGTCAACGTCTTGTATTTTTGTATCAAGATGTTGTGCGCTAGGCTGATGCTCGTTTTCGACTGACGTCGTCATTGTTTCGACCAGCAAGAAACCTTATTCAATTCAATCTTTTCCCCTGCATAAACCTGTGTAGTGTCTTAAATTTTTTTTATGTAGTTCTAAAGCCAGGTGTTTAGACGCATAATGGTGCAGACATGCAGTGCAGTGTGCAATCCTTTTGATTGTTTCAAGAACAATATATATTAAATGGTTCACTTGCTAGTAAGTTCGTCAGCCGTCCCTGTTGATAATGTGTGTTCACAGTTCTGTTTGATCAGATACAGTTTTCTTGTGCAGTAAAGAAATGGCAAGCCGAGAGGAACCAACTCTAGCATTGAGAAGTACATTGAATTGTTATCGGAAATGCTATGCTTAATGAGATAATGCCAGGTATGTCCAAATGCACACCCGTCACAAAAACGAAATTAGTTGAGGCTTAAGGTTAAACTGCTCATAGTAGAAGATTAAGAAGTATTTTTCAGTCTTCTGCAGAACAGGAGTACGTGTCACTTCAGTGTCCCCCCAATGCCCAAATATTAATGGCTTGGAGGGGCGTATCTGGTGGGCGTCTGTGCGCAAGTCTTCAACCAGTAGATACGACATACATCATCTACTAATCCAAATGCACTTGACTCTGCCATGGAGAAGACCGAGGCAAATCCCGACACAAAATGGATCATCCAGGCAACCACAGCATGACAACATAGCACAGCGGGAACTAAGACAACAGATCACTACATACATATACATATCCATGTTCATAACAAAAGGACATCAGCCTATCGTGATGATCTATGAGCTGGATGCACCAGATAGACACACGAAAGTACGAAACCAAGTTCTTCATGCGCAACAATTGACTAACTCACTCACCATACATTGAGCCCTTGGCACAGCTAGGGTGCATTCACCATTCACCTGCTGTCTACGGTCCTATATATGGCCGAAGAGTTTCAGATAAGATGAAGTAGACCCCTGAAAGAGTTTCAGATCAGATAAGATTGGGCTTGATCTTGGTGCCACATTGCCATCAGAAGATTGGGCATCCGAATCCCCAAGCTCAAGACACAGCTGATAGGGCATGGGGCTCCCAATCAGCGCAAAATTGGTTTGCAGCACTTCAAGTTGGAAAATGATGGTTCTGAATTAAGAAACCAACATAAAACAATTTTAGGGTTGTGGATTGCATGGATGTGTAGAAGACTCCAAATATAGCTAGCATCAGCAGAGCAGATAGTAAACAACAGAGAACTGTGCATACATTACATAAGTAGATACCTTATAAATAGGAATAGATCAAAAGGTCGCATCTGATCAGTGATCATATCAGTACCTCTTCATTGGAACCATTGCCAATTGCAATGCGTAGACTATGTGGGGTTACTAAACTCCCTTAAGTTTGCACAACATTCACATTTCTCTCTTTTTGAAAGGATCCACAAGATTCACCTATATATATGGGGTGTTTGGTTTGAGCAGAGGCGCTGCATCATAAGATGATCCCATAAATTTTGGTGAGATTACCCCATTCCTCATGATCAGATGATCTAGGTTCGTTTTTTTATTTTTGTTTATTTATTACTTTATTTTTATTTTTAATCCTTATAAATATTGCAGTGTGCGTGCCGTGCGTCTGTTTGCATTGTTTAAACCTTTAACATACAGTCGACCAATTTTAACATTTGATTGAAAGATCTGCGGAACCTGATTCAACTATTTGCAAATGCACATCGAACAATTTGAACACTTGGTATATGCACTAGACAATTTTGAGAGCATCTTTTTTTTAGATTAAGGAATAAAATTCCGGCCTCTATATCCACATGTGGATATATACGGCCAAAGGTTACAAGACACTAGAGCACTTAGACTCTAACCTCACACCGAGGTAAACCAAAAAACAAGAAAAACACGCTAACAAAAAGAAAAAGGAAGACTAAGCTTCAATCTTCTTGTCCGTCCATGCTCCAAACACCCTCCAACCGCTCGCCAAACCGTCCCTCCACAGTTGAAGCCGATCACTTGATTTCCAAGACGACGCCTCCAAGAAGTATACGACGTCGAAGCCGCCATCGTCGCCCCTCCGGTCAGCCGGAGAAAGGTTTTCACCTGGAAAATCAAAGACCCAGTAGGGAGCCTCTCAACCAACGCCTCCAAGGAGGTTTACGACATCCGAAGACGCCGCCATTGTTGAAACCGACACCAACGCCGGAATAGACTTTCGTCCGAAGCTCCGCCCAATGCCGGCGCGTCGACGAAGAACACAATAAACCACAACTCAGGCCGCAGCCGCCGGTATCATGAGGGACGAGCACTTAGGCACCCCTCGACCAGACCACCGACTAACGTCCCGAGTGTCGTGCCACCCTGCTCGGCTCATCGGCGCACCGATATGGACCGGTGAGGCCCACCTCTTCACACGGGGACGTCGAGGATGAAAGTAATCCGCAGCAGCCTCCAGCCGCCACCGCCATCGCGCTGCCCGCCGTTTGACCTCCGCTGCACTTAGGCATCGGAAAAAATCCGCACGCAGACACGCGACGCCAGTCGAAGCCATCGTCTCCCGCAGGCCACCTCCGAACTCCCTCCGGGGACGGTCACCGGCGACCCAATCCTTCCCTAGAACTTAGTCTAGGCAAGGTAGGTCCCAAGAACCGCCACCCAACAGCGAGCCATCGCCGCCCACGCCGCCACCCTCACCAGGCCACGACTCCGCAGATCTGAACAGCCCAACCACCACCTGCTCCTTCCATGGAAGAACTCGGAGAAGCCCGAGATGACCCAGGCGTCGCCGGTCGGCAACACCCAAGGTCCACCAGGCCCCGCCGTCCGCCGCCGGGATGCCCACGACCGCCGCCGTCGGGCCACCAGCGCCGCCCGCCGCCTCTCCAACACACCAGTCGCCCCCCCCCCCCGACGCGGGGACCCCGGATCCGGTCGAGGCATCGCCGGATCTGGGTTCCCCCGGCCTCCGCCGCCGAGGAGAAAAGCCGCCGGCAGCGAGCCACCTCCACCGATCCGAGCGCCCGCGCCCGCCCATGCCGTCGAGAGGAGGGGTGGGGAGCCCCGCCGCCGCCCTCCCCGCGGGCCGTCCGGGCGTCAGGTGGCCCGCTCCGGCGGCGGCGCGGCAGTTGGAGGTGGCACTAGGGTTTTTTGGGGGAGGAGATGGGGAGCGCTCGGTCGCTCCCGAGCGGGAGGGCGACGCGAATGTCCTCTTTGAGAGCATCTGTTCAACAGAAACTCTAAAGCTAACTAAAGAATTGCAAAACATCTTGGGCTTTTGATATGAATTGAACCCGGTACTGCAAACAGTACCTTGCTAGAGTGTCAGTTTTACAAAAAAAAAATCTTACTCTTTGCAATCTCACATATATAAGTCCATTAAAATATATCAGCACCATTATACTAATATTATATGAAAGTATCATATCGAATCAAATAGTATCAACAAACTTTTTGATTTAGGATTTACCTAATAGTATCATATATTTAGAATCGGTCGCAAACGACTAGATGCGGGAAAGCCACATTGACTTTGAGCACTTGACTTGGGTATTCAGAACACGGTAGTTGAGTGCCACAGAAGTACAGAACAGATGTGGAAACTTCTCTCGCGCCAAAAACAAAAGAAATTAAATCGGAAAGTTAGCCGTGTCCCAAAGGCCCGTCACGTACGCTACTGGCACAACCCCACCGTGTCTCGCGCTACGCGTAGGACCCCACGCGGACAAACACAAAAGTCCCCGTCGTGTTCACTCGTTCCCCACGCTGCAAAGCTCGATCGAGCTGACCCCTCTCTCCCATGGCGACGACCTCAACCAACCAACTGCTCGTGATAAAAGGGCTCGCGCGTCACGATCCCCTCCAATCTGCTGGCAAGCAACCAACACAGATACCGAACCCAACATTCTCTGATTACTCTGCACTCCCTCCGATCCGCCATTCCCATCGATCACCAGCCTCGATCGGCCAGCTGATCCCTCCGTCTCATGGCGGCTCTGCCAGCTCTGATGAACCTCCTCCGTGTCTGGCCGGGGCCGCCGGCGGAGCAGCCGGTCCGGGACCTCCGGGCGGCGGAGTCGGCCATCCTCGTCGGCGTCGTCAACGGCATCAGCTTCGCCTCGCCGTCGTACCTGCACCGCTGCCTCTGCTGCGACGACGACGCCGGGAGCGTGGTGGAGCGGCGGTACTACCTCTACCAGCTCGCCAACTTCGTCACCGCCGTGCTCGGTGTCGCGCTCCTGCTCGCGCACATGGCGTTCTCGGCGGCGGCCGTGTTCGCCTCGCCCCGGCTGCCCCCCGTGCTCCAGTGGATGGTCTGGCTCGCCAAGGTCTTCACCGGCGGCACGCTCCAGTTTGGCCTCAACGTCCTCCATCTTTGCCTTCAGATGTTGCTCGCCAGATTCACGCTAGTTTCCGCCTGACTGTCTCAAGGAACGATCTCACATATTTTTTTTCCTCTTACTTACCTATTGATTTCATTTGTTTTTTTTCTCTCTAAACCTATGTACTTTCCTCTATTTAAATTCTAATAATGTCATGTGTCTAAAAAGTATGGTGGTGCAGTGTGCTATCGTAAAGTGTTCATGAATCCTGTTCGATCAGATACTTAAGACGAACCCGTAAACTTTTTTTTTTGCAGTAAAGAAAATGGCACGAGCCGACCACAATAGCAGTTGCGAGGGCTCACGAGATATGCCCACATGCACTCCAGCGGCAAGAAACGCAAGAAAGTGTTGACAGCTGAGGTGAAATGCAGGAAATAAAAGTTGGATTACAATGTCTCTCGATGCACAAATTTCAGCTTGCTGGGTTTCTTTGATGACCACTTCATTACATGAGCCATGCCACAGATACTGAAAATTCCAGATCTTCTTGGAAAGGCAGCCTCGTACAAGATTCAGATTTCAGACCAGAGTCGACACAAGCGGCAGCTTTCTGCTGACCTTCAGCATCAGGCGAGACCTCTCGATCCTCATCAGACAAGGGGTTATCTGCACACTCTGGGAAGGCCTCTTCAGGGTCACAGGCCGTTCTTCAGGGCCTTGCTATATTTTTAGTTGATCTCTACCATCCCATAGATCAACATTGAAGCAAAAGGAGCGTATTGTATCTCGTCACTGCACATTGTCACGCAACAGCAGAAGACACTCTTGAGTCTTGACAGGAAGGAGGGAGGCAAAAGCACCAAGCGAGCAAACCACTACCGTTCAACACAGGGCAGTCATACTTCCGAGGCAACATCATTCATATTAGTTCTAAGGTACTATGGTTCTTAACTAAAAAAAAAGATGTTACTACGCACAGTCAGCCAAAATATCAGCCATGCAGCCACGACACAAGAACAGTAATGTGCTGTATGGTTGCATGGACAACGAGAACGAGAGGTTCTGCATTCTGCAAGTGAAGCAGCAGCCGTGGCTTTGTATCTAGCTGGGATGGAGTCGACCTAGCTAGGATGGAGTCTAGCTGTGGATTTATTCCCAGCACCGTCTTGTCATGGCCCAACAATGCTATGTGCCAAACCCTAGATGGGTCATGGGCTGTCAAGTCCATTGCCAAATCATAGCCCAATAGAATCCCAAGGAAAGGAAACCATCCTCCTCAAGTTACCGAGGTCCAGATTCTCTGTGTTTTATTGCTCACTGGCCGGCCCCTACCTCGCCGGTGGCCAAGCATGGCCGGCGTCCAGTCGATCTTCGCAGCAAAGTCTGATGGGAAATTTGAATATTCCAAGAAAGTGGGACTTCCGATCAGCTCGCATTTCCTTTGGAGCACTTCAACTCCCACAAGAGTGAAAATCCTGAATTCAGAAACCAAGTAGCCAACACAAAACAGGTAAGGTACCAGAGGATGTTAGACTTTCTCCCCCTCCAGAGTGGCAAGTTGAAAGCCTAGAAACTCATGAACGCAGGAGGCCAGGAGGGTGTCCGTCTTATTAGGATGTATCCTAGTGTCCTAAATATGAACTTGTTTCAAGCAATATTTCAAGCAATAAAAGGTCTACCTAATGATGAATCAGAAGTCCTAAACATGTAGTAGATCATGTACATACGGAAACAGTCAGGCCAAACTCAATCTGTCCTGCACAAGTCTAATACTATGGCATAATTCAAGTGAATGAATATCGATAAAGCAATAAAGGGGAGATCTAGCCCTGAACAAGATAAGCAGCATGCAACATGAATAAAATTGGTAACTTCTCCATAAAAGAAACTAACATGAAAATGTATTCATACCTGTACTTCTCAAATGTGCCAGCGCTGAACTTGAGGAGGCGAACTATAGCTCCTTCATAGATGAGATTGTCATCAACCAGGCGTGTTATGTCTGGTAGGAGAACACTGTTCATCCAGTGGACACCATCAGAGAGCGAAATGCGGTAGTAGTGAGGCTTATATATTGAGATACCAACCACCTGCATCACTGGCTGCTGCCCTGCTGCCATCTTACCCCCCAGCATTGCTGACACTGCTCCACCAGTCAGATGCCTCTTAAAGGCTTCGCTACTAGAACAGGGCCCATTCATTGATTCAGCGTAATTGGCCACTGATCTGGGTCTGGGATATGGTTCCCCATATTTACCCTCAGTTACATAGGGTTTTTCAAATATGGAGGGCTCATATGCTTTGGGGCTTCCAACCAGTCCATAATCTGTTTGCAGAACTTCAAGTTGGATAACAATGATCACACTGAATTCAGAAGTAAGCATGCAGACAACAAAAAACAAAAAATCAGTAAAGTATGGTGAATTTGTTAAGTAAGTGTAATTCTTTTTGCTCTACCAAGAAACACTTTTACGAAATAAACTCCAATGTTTATAATCATCGGTAGGAACCAGAACTCAAGGAAACTACTAACATAACGTCCTGATCAATATTCAAATGCTAATGCTATGACATTGAGTAGGAAAAATTATAACTGCTATCTATAAAGTGACACCTAGTAACTGCTATCTATAACTGCCAAGTAGTAAGTAGTATGGGCAGACTAATAATAGAGCACTCGACCAAAGTTCTAAAACTAAGCATAACAAGTTCAATTGTAAATCATACAGGTAATAAAAAGAAACACTACTACAAAATTATGAATTCAGTTACTCCAATCAATACACAGCTTCCCTTGCGGCCAAAATAAAAGGGAGCTGATAGCAACTCATGCAATCTCTTGGTTTGCTAGTCTAATCATATGGTCACATGGCTCACATCTAGTGGTCAAGGTGTTAAACCCATCTCCAACCGAGGTTTAGTTCCTCAAGGGAAAAAGATACGCGTTAAACCAAGAAATCAAGATTTGACTGTTAAAATGCTGTTTGTTAAAAATAATCCCAGTATCTAAACCTAATGACTAAGAATTTGTCAAATGTGGACAAAACGAAATACACAACAGTACTGATAAAAAAAACTACACCCATGGATGAGCCTATCTGCCAACGCAAGCTATCTGTACTCCGTACACACACTGAAGTGAACAAAAAAAAAGCATTGAACTGCATCTAAGTTGCTACCATATAAATCAGTACATGAACTTCAACAAACTAAAATACGTCAATGAACAAAGTGATTAATGGGCATAAGACCTGGTTTTCATGCACCAAGTACATGATTTCAGAAAACAAGAAATGATTTGCACCTGGGACTCTGGGAGGTATCGCACATGAACTCAAGGAGGCGTATAATGGTACCCTTGCGGAGAAGTGTGTTCTTGACCAGGTGGTTCAGGTGCGCTGCTAGTGTAGCATCCTGTGTGTGCACACTATCAGATAGTATCAAGTGGTACATCTCAAACTTTTTCAGCTCTGATCTCATCATTAACACATCAACCACCTGCACCACAGGCTGCTGCAACACTACTACCATTCCCCTTGTTGTCAGGAATTCCTTCAAGCCTTGCCCAGCAGAATACGCTCCACAGTTCAGTTTGCAAGAACCAGATACTGATTCAGCATGCAATTCCTCACACTTGTCTTCCAAGTTGCCAAAGGGATACCGTTTGGGATTCCCAACTATGGCGCAGTCCGTCTGCAGCACTTCGAAATTTAGCACAACGATAACCCTGAATTTCAAAGACAGCACATATGAACGGGTAAATAGAAGTTGGCATGGACATACTTCATAAATACAAAAGTGTATTAAATTGAATATCTCTGCAATCATGTTGTTAGCAGCAGTGTTATATGGACATGGTTACATGTTTTAGTGTCCAACTCAGGTGTGAGCATCCGGTTCGGCAAATTCTTTGGGGACACCAAGTACCACTTGGAATGGGTGTCGGAATCTGACATCGATACGGGCGACTAACTCAGCAATAAAAATCAGGACAGGATTGTCCAGGTAACACTGGGTAGCAGTTCTAGCATAAGGCTAGATTATATAACCCCTTCTTATCAATGATGACAGGTGGATTTAGGGGAATATCAAATATGGGCATGAAAATCATTCAGTTGTTACCAATTGTTACCACAAAAGCATTACAACTGTAGAATTGCATTGCAGCATGACTACTATCATAGCACAGGGTGAACGGCTAAACCAAAACTTGAGAATGCAACCAAACAAAAGGACTGAAAGTAAGAATTGAAGTCATCATACAATACAATTTAAAGGAAAAAATACATTATTCTAAACAATAGTAATTTCATTGATATATATTAAATAAAAAGAGGTTTCACAGGACATACAAGTACAAGCCTTATATGCCACTCAAAAATTAAGTCATAAAGAATTTACAGAATACAGCTTCCCCAACACCAACTAGTGCTGAATAATTTCAAGTGCTGAATGAAAACACAAAGAAGTGGCTCTACACATGCCATGGAATCAATGAACCGGTAGACTTTACACATGCCAGTAGTTGCCCATGCGCAAATACATCAAAAGATATCCAACCTAGGAGGAATAATCTGGGTGGTTAGCATGCATAACCACAACTCTCACCCTAACCAGTTGAGCTAGGCTCACTTTCTCCATGTGCGTATACATCAAACATGAATAAGAAACAAAGATCTTGTAAATCGCCACAAAGCCTAGTTTCTGCTTCGCTTTGGATTCAGACATAAACCACACAACAATTAGTACATAAATTTGATAAAATCAACTAGTAACTGGATATGGGTAAAAAATCTCCCCAAAATCAAGGGATCTGAGCTGTGAAGGCGAACTGTACCTCTCACTTCTATCACTGTGGCACATGAACTCAAGCAGGCGGACTACTGTACCCCTGTGGAGGTGGCCAGCTCTGAAGACAGACGAGCTGATTATGTCTGGGGGGAGGCCGCCACGGATCAGGTGGGCTCCATCAGAGAGCAAAATAGGGGATAACAATGGCACCTCCATCTTCGTGTACGTGAGCAGGTCAAACACTTGCAGCACCGGCTGTGCCCCCGCTGCTGCATTCTCCCAGATGGCTGCCACCGCCCCCCACGTCAGACTGTAGAAGCTTCCAGAAGCAGGCAGTCGCGATGCAAGAGAGGAGTGTGGGGAGGCGAAGGGTTTCAAGTTGGGGTGCTTCTCTTTGCTTCCAAGCTCATAGAAGGTGGGGCTTCCAATCAACTCACATTCTGTTTCGAGTACCTCAAGTTCCACAGCAATGGTAATCCTGAATTTTCAAGCCAACATACAACAGTTGAAATAACACAAGATGGATGAGTTCATCTTTAGCATATTCTAGAACTCAAAAACTGTCAATGGAGCACCTTATTAATATGTACATGGTGCTCAATTTATTTCAAGCAATACATTCATTTTGCAAGAGGTCCACCTGATGACAAATAAGAATTCTTCTAAACATGTGCAAGTGAAAATGCATGGGCAACAAAAGGTACTATTTCATGCATAAGACTAATACTAAAACATATTTGGTGGAGGAACACAGATAAAGATCAATGTAGCCTCAAACATAATAAATCCAATAACTCTTCCAGAAAGGATAAAAGACACGACAAGACTTGGCACTCACTTAAGTAATTTATTTTGAGACCTTAAGATGGCATCCATACCTGCCATTCTGGTCCTGGTCGAGTGTGTCACACATGAACTTGAGAAGGCGAACTCTTGTACCTTTACGAAGGCAATTGTCCTCCACCAGGTGGCTTAGGTGGGGAAAGAGATTGGCGTACATCTGGTGGACACCATCAGAGAGCAATATACGGTAAAAGGTTAACCCATTCTGACTCACAAGTGAGAAACCAACCACCTGCATCACTGGCTGCTTCTCCACTGCCATCTCGCCCTTCATTATTGCAGCTACCGCACCCTGAGTAAGGTACCATTTCAAGCCTTGACAACTAAAATAGGGTCCATTATTTGGTTGAGCAGAATTAGTCGTTGTTCCAGAATATTGTTCACCACAATTATTCCCGAGTCCATAGGCTTTTTTCATGCAACAGAGCTCAGATGCTTTGGGGCTTCCAATCAGCTCACACTCTATCGGCAGTACTTTGAGGCCGTAAACAATGATAATACTGAATTAAGAAACATGCAATAAAAAAACCAACAAATAATAAAGCATTGAGAATTTTGTTGGACAATTAGTACTTTAGAAATAATACCAACCAATCTAAAGCATGCCATAAACATATTCCTAATGTCAAAGTATGGAGTTCTTCTTGCTCTGCCAATAAACATATTTCAAGAAATAAACCCAGTTACACAAGGATTATAGTGATAAGAGGAACTGTAACTCATGAAAATACTAAAATGATAGGATACAACACTTAAATATGATACCTAACAAACATTATTTGCATCATGACACCAATTGGAGTGAGCAGAATATGAGGGCCTAATAACAGAGCATTCAAACCACACCGAGCACTAAAAGTTTAAGCCTAAGCCATACAAAAACTTAAACACTATTATAGTTACTACAGTCAACATATTTTCACACACACAAAAAAATACACTCAAGTCACATAGCTGATACAGCAACACATTCCATTACTTCAGTTGCTAGTCTAACCATATGGATCCAGTGCAGACAATGATCCAGTAATTTTTAAAAAGCATCGAAGATCCAACATGATATATATCCAAATCAAGATGGAACTATATAAGTGGTGAACTCTACAAAAACATAGTTTCTGGAATGCCAACTTCACAACAAAGAATAACAAAGGGAGAAGGCAAATAAAAGTTCCACTACTCCAATTGTTACAGCTTACAACCCATTGCCTCTCTAAAATCACTAGGCACAAAAATGATACCGATTCTACAAGAAGACTTCTTCTGAATGGAGCACTGAACATTCAACCAAAATTGGAACACAAATATAAGAAACTCAAGTCACACAGCCAAAAGATCAAACCAAACACTGTTTAAGCTTACGCTCACTTAGACCAAACCAAACATGATATTTGGTAGTTTTTCTCATAACTTCAATATGAAACTTAAGACTACAGCTTTTTCAGCATCGAAAACAGTTGCATCCTTTACACTGCAATGAGCATAATCAGTTGTCATGCAATTAAGTTCTAACAGAAAATAGAGTATATAAAGACAATAGGAACTAAAAATTCACATATTGTGGCTTTCATCACCACAATCATTGTTAATAGCCAAGCAGGAACCCACGTAAGAAACAAAAAGATTCACCATATGATCAACTTGTATCAAATTGTGCAAAAAATCACTCAAAATAGTATTCAAAGAAATTATAAAGTACAATCCAGAAGGCTAGAACAACCTATCTATCAGTAATTGTTCTTGAAGCTATCCGTAGGTGTAGTGGCACTGAACCAAAAAAGTTTATTGTGCTGCATGTAAGTGCCCAGACAGAAATATTTAAAGAAACAAAGAATCCCCAATGAATAAAGTGATAGAAGGGAAGAGACAAAGACCACAGACATCAATGATCCAATTTCAGAAAATAAGAAATTATTCACACCTGGGATTCTGGACGTTATAGCAAACAAAATTGAGGAGGTGGACAATGGAGCCCCTGCGGAGGTGAGTGCCCTTGACCAGGTGGTTCAGATGGGATTCTAGTGTAGCATTCTGTGTATGCACACCATCGGATAGGATCAAATAGTACCTCTCAAAAATTTTCAGCTCTGATCTCATAGGCGAAACACCAACAACCTGCATCACAGGATGCTGCAGCATTGCCACCACCCCCCTGGCTAAATGCTCTTCCAAGCCTTTCTCAGCAGAGCAATCTCCAATGTTCAGTTCGAGAGAACTGGTCATTAATTGAGCATCTTTCTCATTCATGTCTTCAAAGTATCCAGACCGATAGTGTTTGGGATCCCCAATCATCACGCAGCCAGTCTGCAGTACTTCAAGTTGTCTAGAGATTATATACCTGAAATTCAAAGAAGCAAATGAAATGGTATAACAGAGGATGGTGAGTTCATTGGGATAACAGAAGATGGTGAGTTCATTGGATTGGAAAAACTCTATAAATAGAACAGTGAATCTAAATAGATTATCCCTTCAGTTATGTTGTTAATTAGCTCAATCATGACATTGTTATATGATCAAGAGGAACCATAGAATTAGGTGAAACATGACCATGGAAACCAAGCCCTTGTTACCACAGGAGCATCACATGTCCAGAATCATCTACCCTCAAAAGGCACAAGAACAGCTAACCAAAACTTGAGCATGCCACCGAATCAAAGCTTGTCAACAAGATATGAAACCAACCGTTAATAACATGATCCACATAAATCCCTGCAGCTTACTGGTACTGCATATCTACAAGTGAAGCAGGTACCACATCATCACTGCTACTAGATGTACTCGATCAATTGTTTCTGCTGAAATCAATGATAGAGAACCTCCCCACCCAAGTACCCAACTCTTTGCCCAATCTAAAACACTCCCCAGAAAATTTGAGGAAATTGATCAGCCCCAACTCGCCATCGAACTGTCCCTACGAAACCACACGATCCGAGCCGGGGGGAGCGACGCGCACCTCATAGTACCCGCGGCTGTTTCCGCTGTTTTGGACTCGTACTCGAAGAGGCGGACCACGTCGCCGTAACGGAGGGGATTGGCCCCGGCGGCTGCCGCGGCGGTCCCGAAGAGGCGCAAGAAGGCGAAGATGAGGTGAACGCCGTCGGAGAGTATCGCAGCGAACCAGCCTGGCGAGCCCGTCCACGCGCGCACCTCCCGAACCTGAAGCACCAGCGGCATTTCCGCCGCCACCCCGTCCTCCCAGATCGCCGCCACCGTCCCGCCCGACAGGTTCACCTCCATGCCTCCCCGGTCCTTCTGGAAGCTTCAGGAAGCAGGCTGTTGCGATCAGCGAGGTCGTGGGGACGAAGGGTTTTGGCTTTTGAATTTGGGGATGCGTTGCCGCGGCGGTTGTGGGGGGCGGGGGGCGAGGTGGGGGATTTCGGTCGGTCGGTCGGTGTCTCCTCCCTCTCGAGGCGATCCTGCGGCGCTGCGCGGCGGTCGGGATGGGATGCGGTGCTTGGGCCGGGAGCCGGGTGTATCTGCCTGAGAAAAAAACAGAAAACAGGTGGGCTCGATGGGTCGACAGAGAAATTAGGATGGCTATTTCTGGGCCTCAGAAGTGTTTCTCGATCGAGCCCTTTTCGGGAAATTTGGTAACTTTAGTTCCAGTACTCTTGGACGATACCTTTTTTTTAGAAAACCGGGAATATATTTCATAGATATTTATGATGGTTTACAACACACTTACAAAGACACTCTTGAAATAAAAGAAAATTACATTCAGGTCCTCGTAAGCATCTCCCGGTGACCCTCGTCGCCGGCGGCCAGAGCTGTCGCATTGAAGCCGACCACCCACCTGACGAAGGATCTTCAGAAGTTTTGAATGGCACCATGAGCAGCATACTGGCAACACCAACATGCTCTTTACCCGCTAAACGTCCAGGCCAAACAAGATGGCTAACTGCCATCAATTCATCAGAGAACAGAAAGTCTGGCGCTTCAAACACCAACCTCTCTAGTTCACCGGACGAAAGAAGACTCCGGAGAGGAAAGAAACCACCAGAAAAGGTGGGAGCAGAAACACAACCCGGTTTCCCAAGCTGGTAGACGAACCCGATGTCGCCCTCGCCATCTGCAAGAACAGGGAAACCGTCGACGATGTCGGAGAAGGCCGTGTCGATACTCGATCTGGCTTCGCCGCATCGTCGCCGTCGTCGCACAGGAAGGCCACAGCAACACAGGTAATACCTCGAGCTCGTCAAGATCCAGAGCACCCGCAGGACTCCGGCGAGATCGACTTTTATTCTCCATGGCTCGTCGCAGGAAGAAGCAGCCTCAGCTTCACCAAATCCGGATCCGCCGCCTCCACCTCTCCCGACTCCAAAGCAGAGGAGCAAAAGAATCGGCAGCCAACCCACGAACACCGCCGACAACCCTAACCCTAACCTACTCAAACTTAGTCTAATAGGACAGGGTATATACACCGGACATCGATCCCCCGTCTCCCCTCCACCTCCGACGCCGGAACGGCCATCGGACGCGAAGGGGAGGCGGCGGAATCGACGCCGGGAACGGGATCGCCTTCTAGTCGCCCGGATCTACTGTAGCACTAGCAGATAAGAACGAGAGGAGAACATCTAGGTTACTCCCTCTTGGACCATACCTGCTCGCAAAGGGTTTTTGTGGGAGGAAAATTAGGCAACTTCAGTTTTGGGCCGGAGACTTTCTTCCACTCCGTCCTAGCCTACTCATTGGGCCGGGGCATCCTTCCGTCTTCGACAACAAAAGGAAAAAGTCCATCCCACAACCCTCATCTATCGGCGTCGTCTGGTTTTAGACCCTCAACCGCAAAACCAGCTGTTCGGGGCATCCGAACTATTGAAACCAGCGGTTTTGGCCTACGTGGCGCCACGTCATGTCCTCTCCCCTCCCCTGCCCCTCCACTCTATCCTCTCCCCTCCCCGCCGCTGCCCCCTCCTCCTCCCCCGCACCGTCGCCGCCGCCCTCGACTTTCCCGCGCCGCCCACCGTCCTCCCCCGCCCTCGCCTCCCCCGCGCTGGCGCCGCCCACCGCCTCTCCCGTCCTCGCCTTCCCCGCGTCTGGCTCCCCCACACGGACGGCGACGAAGACGGCAAAGCCTCCGCGGCGGCCTCACCATCGACCAGGCTCCACGCAGAGGAGATGGCAAGCGTGTGGTGCGGCGGCTGGCGCGACGCGTGGCGGTCAAAGGAGCCGACGCGGTGGCGCGGTTGTGGACGCGACGCGCGGTGTGCGGCTGCGGGTCGAGGCGGCGAGCGGGTGGCGTCTCGCGCGCCGTCCCGGCAAAACATTCGGAGGGGTCGAGCGTGCGGCGGCGGGCGGCCGCGGGGCGGGCGGCGCATCGCCATCCCCGTCCTTCCCGTCCTCCTCCCCCACCTCCACGGCGCCGGCCCCTCTCTCCCCACGAGCTGCTCACGGTGACGGCGACAGCAGCCGGGGCGGCCCGGCTCGCGGCGTTCCCGCGGCGGGCAGCGGCGGTGACCTTGCGGCAGGGCGGTGGCGGGGGCGGCTCCGAGCGCGCGGCGGCGTGGGGAGGGGGGCAAGCTTGCGGCGGCGACTCCGAGCGTGCGGCGGGCCGGGAGCGGCTCCGAGCGCGCGGCGGCGCGGGGGGCGAGCTTGCGGCGGCGACTCTGAGCGTGCGGCGGGGCGGGGGCGGCTCCGAGCACGCGCTCCATGTCCGCGTCCTCCTCCCATCTGTCCACGCCGTCGACCCATCTCTCCATGGCAGCGGCGGTGGCGGCGACTCCGCGGCGGCGGCTTCCTGCGCGACGGGGCTTGCGGCGGCGCGGGCGTCCTTGCCACCGTCACCGCGTCGGGGATGGGGAACGAGGTGAGGAGTCTAGATCAGAGCAGGGGCTGACGTGGCGACACGTATGCGAAAACCACCTCAAAAACCGCCGAGGGGGGTGAATCGGACGGTTTTGATAGTTCGTGGGGGTTGAATATCTGGTTTTGGGAATGAGGGTTAAAATTCGGACGACGTCTATAGTTGAGGGTTATGGAATAGACTTTTTCCACAACAAAACCATTCGGCGGCACGGGAAGGCTGGAGGCGAGGCGACGCCGGCACCGCAACAGGAGGGACCGCCGCGAGGAGAGGCATCACGACGAGAGGCGGCGCGGCCGTCGCCGCCTACGAGGAGGAAGGTGAAAGCATTCAAATAGATCCCCTCATTAATTGGAAAATTTTATTTTGGTTTTAGTTGGAACATTTTGATTTGTATGGGACCCGATTGAAGGGCTCACCGGGGAAGGTGGCGTTCGTCTAGCACCAGCGAGAAGCGGCGACAAGCTGACGAGGCTGGGCGAATCGGGGCTAGCTATACTGGTAAGAAGGCATATCTCATCCCCAAACCATTACGACATCATAACATTTCAGGATTGGATTATCAGTTCAGTAGACAAGCAACAGCCCAACAATAAGGAGCCTATGCGAGACTAATGCAGAGTATAACAAATGAAAGGAAATAAAAAAGCTAGTCCCAAATTTCTCGGGGGAAAAGAGTTAACAACCCAACATTCATAGTTCTGCAATTGACTCATGTTCTGAGTACAAAGACAGTGCAAGCATAGTCACATCTGAAACAACTTACAGTAATACTATCTACCGTATGCGCTAGACATAGTCGCATCATTGGCACTGTATGACTCTGCAGTTGCAAAGGCCTCTTCCTTTGCCACCCTTACATGGAAATATCCTGGGTGTTTAGGCTCAGGCAGGGGCATGCCTTTGCTGCTTAGCATTGCAACCACATCTGACATGGTCGGCCTATCGCTCGCATTCTCTTGCACACAAAGCAACGCAATGTTAAAGCGCCTCATCATCTCCAATGTACAACCGCTTGCAGCCAGTGATGAATCAATAAGTACAAACCATCTTTGCTCTTCTCATACCTGCCATGCCTACGAAAAATTTCATTATGGAATGTGTTATTGTCTTATTGTAGATGTCACAAGTTACAGCACAAGCAAAACAAATTGCACATGTAGCATATAGGACATACTCACATATCCAAGAAGGTTCAGGAAGCTTCCGTACTTATGGAATCCTGAATTTCTTTTTCCAGTGATGATCTCAAGAGTTAGTACACCAAAGCTGAATACGTCGGATTTTACTGAGAAGAGGCCTTCAGAAGCATACTCTGGAGCCATATAACCACTGAAAGGCACAGCAGTAATAAAACATAAGGGAACAAACTTTTGTGCCAAATTTTGTGTTCTACAATGGACCAATGTTGCAAGAAAGAGCTTACAAAGTCCCAACTACCCTTTTCGTGTTTCCTTCAGTATCATTTGAGCTAAATATTTTTGCCAGCCCAAAATCTGAAATCTTTGGATTCATTTCCGAGTCCAAGAGAATGTTGCTCGCTTTAACATCTCTATGTATAACTCGTAACCGAGAGAGTTCATGCAAATACAGAAGTCCTTGTGCAATTCCTTCAATTATCACTAGTCGTTTGTCCCAATTTAGTAAGGTTCTTCTTGTTTCATCTGCACATCAATTGAACATAAACTTAGTGGAGAGAACATCATCAGACTTCAGAAGCAGTGTACAATATGGACTGCCTAATTATTATAATTCATACCAAATATAAAGAAATCCAAGCTTTTATTCAGCAAATATTCATAGATCAACATTTTTTCCTCGCCCTAAGAGCAACAACCCAGCAGCCGAACCAGATTTTTGTGCTGGAGTTTGGCTATGAGTTGGACTTCATTTTTGAACTTTGTGAGACCTTGCCCTGAATGTGAAGCAAGTCTTTTAACTGCTATATCCAGCCCATCAGGAAACTGGCCCTGAAGAAAAGGTTTTGATGCAGCTTGTCATCGATGCGATCTTATTATTTTTCAAATTTCTCAAGTACAAGAAAAATAACTTGCATGACATGTAAGATGGGTCTTCAGATATGCAAAAATCTTAATTTCTCCCCCTGTCAAAAAAAAACTTGTTTTCTCTACCTTGTAAACGGGACCAAAGCCACCTTGCCCAAGTTTATTTTCTACTGAGAAATTATTTGTAGCTTCTAAAACATGTGAAAATTCGAAAAACGTGAATTCTGGATTGTTCCCTTCTATGCCCCATACTCTCTCTTCATTTTGGTGTGCATTCACCTTCGATCTATCCATTACACTCAGTTTACCTGAATTGGGAGTTGATGCGATCCCGTTAGTCACTAACTTACAAACGAAATATGATAAGTAGATGGAGGTAGGAAGTACTGAATCGAAAAAAAAAAGGAGATTCACTGCTGACCTTTTCTGTGCCTTCTGAATTTGATCAATCCAAAGCAAAATAGGAAACAGAAAATAACTGCTAGTATAGAAGAAACAGCAGCCAAGGCCCAAAGAATGCTTTTAGTTCTAGAGCCTGAAACGTTGACAAGACAGTATGTCATGAAGTAGCTTTTTTCTGATGTTTCATAAGTCCAAGTGAACATATCAAGTGAAAAGGGTTTCTAGCTAAGTTAACCATTGTGTTTCACTCCACAAGGTCAACAAAACAATGAACATATATTTTACATTAAACTTTCAATTTGTCAATATGGGTTGAGATGTTGCTTTGTAACTTACCTGCCTTAGTGGTGCCTCTTTCACATGGAGTAGTTGAGTATTGGCTTCGGCTACAATTCAAGTGGTTGCCTGTATAGCTAAAAAGAAACACAGCATTGTGCTTACTAAGTAAAATGTATAGTAGTACACATAAAATTTTTTCTGTGGTCTGTTGGATTGCATATATGACATACTTGTATTGAACCACCTGAAGTAGCTGTTTTGGTATTTCACCTTTAAGATAGTTGTCTGATAGATTACTGCAAAATGAATGTGTTATATGATAAAGGAACAACTCTTGACATTCTTGAGCAAATGAAGTAGTACTCTAATAAGTATAAGAACAACAAAATTTGTTAAGTTTATTTATTGTATTAGCATGGAAAGGGCAACTTACATTTCATTCAATGATGACAGCTTTGAGAGAGAGATTGGGATCTCCCCGGTTAAGAGATTTTCGCTTAGATCCCTGTCGAAATTATCAAATTGTTAAGAGTTGTTGAGCAACCATGATATCATTTCTCATGGGTAGCTTACAGGTTTTCGAGCTTTTGAAGACGGCCAAGTGAGTCAGGTATGGAGCCATTAAAAATATTTCTCCCTAGGTTTAGAGTTGTCAAGCTTGATAGGTTCCCAAGCGCCTCAGGAATTGTACCACCTATCATATTGCCATCCAATAGCCTGAAACCATAATATGAAACAATCAAGAACTTTCTCCATATTTGATGGGAAAGTAAGATCATTATATGTTGTTATATCTTATTTATGGGAATTTTTTTTTTCTCGAACACGCAGGAGAGCTGCGTATCTTTGTATTAAGAGGGAAATAGATGGTCCAATTACAACGGGCAGCACCTCACCTTGGACCGAGTGAGGGCTAAGGGAATAACTAACAGACTATTACAAAAAAGATGATCTTAAGACCTGACCACTACACACCATTGAGCCTAAGTGGGCTCAAGTGTCCTTCCTGGGAGTAAGGCAGCAAGTGCTTTAGCTCCCGAGAACATACAAAGGAGGGACTCATCTTTGAATGCCTGTAGTGTCTGCTGCAGATTTGGAGCCACTCCATCGAAGACACAGGCATTTCTTTGTTTCCATAGAATCCAAGCTCCCAGGATACATAGCGAGTTAAACCCCTTCCTGTGCTGTTTTTGCATTCTCTTCCAAGACCTCCTCCACCAGTCAGCAAAGGAGCTAGCTCTATCATTGGGTGTCAGGTGGGACAAATTCATGGGTTGTAGGATAGAAAACCAAAACTGTCGTGCAAAGACGCATGAGGTAAGGATGTGCTGAATATTTTCTTCTTGATCGCAAAGAAGGCAGCGCTCCGGATGTGGGAGACCTCTTCTTTGCAGTCTGTCTGCTGTCCAAAGGTTTTACATTTGCTCGGGGCCCAGGACTTCCATAGTCTCTTCCAAGGTTCAAAAGTGATAGAACCAGCAAAAAAATTCCTGTAGGCTGATCTTGTGGAGTAGATACCTGACGCTTCGAATTTCCAATGGTGAATATCCTCAGTGGTATTAAGCATGAAGGCAGAGATGGTGTCCCATAGCTGGAGATATTCTACAATACCGTGCCAGCCAAGTGCACTTTTAATGTCTCTCACCCATGCCTGATCCTGTAGAGCCTCAAACACTGATCTTGTTCTTCGTATTTTCAGCGGAACTCCACTAACAACATTAGGAGCAAGGTCTTCTAGACAGCAGCCATGTAACCATCGATCTGACCAGAATAGGGTGTTCCGACCGTTTCCAACTGTGGAGACGACCGATAGTGCAAACATAGCAGTTGTGTTGGGGTGTACCGGCACCTCTAGACCAGCCCATGAACGATCTGGCTTGGTCTTCTCGATCCAGAGCCAACGCATCTGGAGAGCCCACCCCATAATTTCCAAATTGTGAATGCCTAGGCCACCAAGATCAATTGCACTAGGCATTCACTCACAGAGCTTGGAGCAGTAAGAATAGCAGTGCCAGCCATAGAAATTGTGTTCACAGTCCCAATCGATTGCTAAACAAAGAACCATATAACGCGATTCAAGAACCCTAGAGGCACACGGTGGGTACTGAGCGTGATGCGGCGGCAAAGGCGGCAGCGCCGACGAGAGCAGCTGTTACCCCCGCCCACAGAAAAAGAGAACAAACCTGGGTCCTCCAGTAGTGTTCTTCGCAACCGCCGCCCGCCGCCAGCAACTACTCCCCCGCTGCCATCGCCTCCGGCCACAAAAGCAGAGTGAGGAAGAGAGAGCGAGAAAAAAACACCTTGCGTTTCTTGGGTTTCTTGGTGAGTGTTACATAATCAAAAAGACTATATCATTCAGCTTACAGTTGTTGTAAAGTTGTTAATTTTGCAATGCTGGGCGACAAGACTCCGGCTAATCCTGTTGAGCTCAAAGTTCTGCAAACCCAAAATTGAAAAACGATGCAAAAATCAACGTGAAAGAAGTACATGATGTTCAAACATGGAATAGCAAAACTAGGAAATCCTGCAGATGAATTATATGGTATCCAAATGTATACTCTTCTCCTGTAAGAAACAGTTGTAATCAATCACTTTAGGCATTAACTCAGGAATTATATTGTCTTAGGAAGGAACCAAGAAGTATAGAAAAATATAACTTGGTAGAAACTGGAAGCCCTCATCTTAAGAATGCAAGAATCTGAATTTTGTTAAAGCTAGCTGCCTTGGGCAGGAATGGAAGACACAGTTCAGACAATATAGTTGAATCCCCTGAACTTACATTGCAATAACTTTGTTGTCTTGACAAATAACATTTCCCCAATTGCAGGGGGTCATTTGATTATCCTTCCATTCTTTTAGGACACCACCATCATCATTGAGATGCATCCTGATTTCATACAGTGCTGTAACTGTGGATGAAAAACGAAGCCTTATTTGTGGGATTGAGGTAGACGCAAGAAAACAAAACTTGGTGAAATTATTCTGATGTCAATCTGATCATTGTCTCACACTCTCACATGCAATCTGGATCAGTTAAGTTAGCTATGTAGGGCATGTCAAATACTTCAGCCTTCAGAGAAAATGATCAATACTCGATGGATTTGCATTTATCTCCCTTGAAAGAATACTGAAAACACACTCGACAGTTTATCTTAGCACTCTTGCTTCGGAACCTATTATATAGACACAGTTTTAAATTCCCACATTTGACTGATCACATGTACAACTGGTGGGCACGTCTTTAACAGACTTCAGAAGCACAGATAGTCTAGTCAATAGCGCAATACATTCTAAGCTTGTTAGTTCAGAACCAATTATCAATTTAAGTATATTAATTGCTTTATGTAATTCCTGCCAGATAAGAAAAATCTGATGTGGCAAAGACATATCAAACTGTAAAGGCCATACCTTGGTAGTCACAAGTAACAAAAGCTTGTAAGCACCCCAATAAGACTACCCCGAAAGCTAATAGCTCCATGCTTCCGAAAGTTCCCTCTGTTTATTTTGTTTTCAGAAACAGAAGCACTGCTTCAGAAATAGAATCATAAGGCACAGGCACGGAGACCAGAACTCAAGGAATCCACTTGGCTGTCATTCACTCAACATATGTTATAACAGGAAACGTTCAAAAGAGATCGTTGAGTGAATGTAGCAGCCAAACTTTCCGTCAAAAAAGATGTAGCAGCCAAACCCTTTTCATAATATCATAAAAGGACTAATTCAGAGCTTTCAAATCCGATAGCCACATGAATTGAATTTTTAGACATGGGTCATAATCTGATGATGGCACGATGTTCCTGTGATGTCCACATATTTCATATTTATCTAGTCATTTTCTGTTTGTACAGGCAGACATTGCAACTTGTTCAGTAATACTTCTATCTTGTGTCAGTTTCATATGGTCCTCTTATCTTTCTTCTCCCAAACAAGTTAATAAGACTGCAGAAAATTTTCGTTGTTGACTAAGTTATATAATTGTAAGGAACCGCCCAAATTATTTCGACTAAACCGGATTATCATCCATTGATCAACCCGGTTTAAGCAAAATAATCCCGGTAGTCCCCGGTATGTGCCTCGAGCATCGCCCAGGAACAACTCACATACCATTTATACATCATGGAAACCATCACAAGGTACATATGAGAGTAAAATTTTAAACTTCTTATTACAAGTGTTGAACATATTACAAAAATCCTATATTATTATTACTACAACTAAACAAGAGTAATTCACCAATTAGAGTGAAGTTCTTTTCTAACTTATAAAGCATTGGTCTAGGTGGTTATCCTACCATGCTCTTCTATGTTGAGAGATAAAATCGCAGCAGAAAGATAGAAAGAATTAAGTAGCAAAAATGATATCCTTGCCCATAGGACACCACTATGCATAACCAAGAGCAATATCCACCATTCATCCACTTTGCCGGCTCCGGCGGGACGAACGTGACCACCGCTCCTAAGAGAAGAACCTGCAAAACAACTTAACGGCGGCACCGTAAGTACATTGCGTACTTGCAGGACTTATCCATAGTAATACAATTTGGTGGATGCATAAGGCTAGTCAAGTTTTACAATTTAACCATAAAATGCGAGCGGTATTTATCAAGTGAATAAGCAAAAGACATAGCACCTATAATCTACCTCAAACATCAATACAATTGCATAAGTAAAAGGTGATCATAAATCATGAGCTCAATCTTCCATAAGCCCTTCACGAAAACTCTATATTAAAGTCAAAGTACAAGAGCGTGCTCAGTGACCGAGAGCGCAGCTATTGCAATAGATTAATACCCTGCAGGGGTGTACAACTTTTCCCACACGAGGCGCAAGACCAACGACCATACCCACGGCCAAGGGTAAGTGTTAATTCATGCCCTCAACCTTTCACATACCCGCACCCGGAATTGAACGAACGGTCGGAGGAAATAGATGCAACGGAACCGCCGACTACACCTCATTTGACCCGCGCCGAATCCGCCCAATACCCGGTGCAACTTATGCTACTTGGCTTATCATTACCATATTTAGACATGTGGTTAGTACGAGATAGTGCTCAAGTATCAAAGCGATAACACATAGTTCCTTAATCGTCTCAATTCTCATTCATAGTTGCTCACTTTTAGCCCTTCTCAACTTCTTATGTATAATTAAGCAATCATCCTATAGCTCGCGGGTGGTACGGTGGTGCCCTTGCCACCTCCCGACTTCTACCGACATCTAAGCATGGCTAAGCAATTGATACGACAAGACTAAGCATACATACTTTTACCTAGAATAAGTTGATCTAAAGCTATAGGAAAATATGCCAAAGTGGGTTCTACACATTTCATATGAACTAAGTAGGGTTAAGCCCATGCACAAACATTAATAATAATAGCACATTATTACTTCGGAAAATAGAGTGAGATAGGTAGGGGCCTGCCTGATATTCGGTGCTCCACAAAAGCGTCACTCCGGAACGTCATGCTCTAAAGAATTAAGCGAATGTATGAATTAGAACAATGCCATGAATGCATATGCATATGGAGTGCAATGTTTCAATAGAAGAAAGAACTAGCATAGTTTAAGGTCATCAAGCAAGTGAATTAAAGATGGAATTTAAGTGCACAAGCATAACATAGGACAAAAGCACAAACATAGCTATTCATATATATTCACATATTTTGCAAGACAAGAGCTAATATGATCATGATAATGCCATTTGAATTTAATTAGTAAATTAACCTTATCACAACACCAAGCATCAACTATGCAAGTTATTTCATTTACTCTTATCTATATTAGGTTATACATCATACTCTTGCAAGATAACACACTAGCGTGATCAACCTTAGACAATTCAAGAATTAAGAATAGCTAGCAACGTCACATTTTGGTTAAGAGCAATAACATTATTATCTAAATTAGAGGCTAGCCCATCTTGTTTTACTTGATTAAGGTAAGCTCATCGTTCTAATTTATTTAAACTAGATTCAATATGAAAAACATGTCATATTTGTTTACAACTAGTTAAAGAGACTAACCTTTAACTACTAAAAGACAAATAGAGTTATTAGATATTTTACAACATGAAACTAGGTCTAGAACAAACTAACTAAAGCTATATTATTCTTCAACCATTTCATGTGATCTATATCTATAAATATTAAGCAACATAGCCTAATTCTTAAAAAGGATAGAATAGTTGGACTTATAATTTTAACTTCACAATTAAACTGGCCATAACAAAGTTGACATGCTTTTAATCATGATATGACAAATAAACTCACAATATAACCACTTCACAAGTGTTATCAATTTTAAACAATATGTCAAAGCTAGTAAACATTAGCTCCATAATGTTAGGGCTCATGGTAAACTATTATGCATGCATTACCAATTTAACTAGCTACAACCAAATATATAATCAATCATACTAATTTGTTATCTTAGGTTTATGAGTTTAAGATATTAAGTGAATTTATTATGGATACAACAAGTTAATTGATCAAAAGAATATATATAAAACTACACCAATTTATAACTAAATCATGCTAACAAATAGTTCTACTAGCTATTGTCTATATAAAGAAGCTAGCATAATTGATTTCATAATTCTTAAAGAATCAACCATATGTCAAGCTATTATTCACATCAATGTAGTTCAAATATTATCAACAATTATTTCATAAATGCATATATGCATAAGATGTACAATAGAGGGAAATGATTTGTATCATATATGCACAACACATCACAATAATTAACAAAGCATTAAACAATCAACTATTTCATAAATAGGGCGGGTGGCACAACCGTAAATAACTCGTCAAGTGGTCAACAATGGTGTTCCCGATGATTCGGGTGACCAATCTTGACGGGAATTGATCCTAAAGCTTCCTTGGATGATGGAGACCATTGTTCCCGATGATTCGGGTGACCAATCTTGACGGGAATTGATCCTAAAGCTTCCTTGGATGATGGAGATTCCGTTTTAGGGCTCATCATTGACATGCATAAAGGTTTAGGTTGACCTATAGTGTCAATGGTGGTTATTGAAGGTAGGGAGCCATGGCTAAGCTCATGGGGCATGAAAAAGGAGGGGAAGCGATGGGGATGGCTTACCTATGAGGAAAGACGATTTAGGTGAAGCGATGGGGATGGCTTACCTATGAGGAAAGACGATTTTAAGTGCCACAAGTTGGAGTAGAGCGGAGAGGAAGAAGATCGGAGTTCACCATAGTTGGGGAAGAAAATGACGAGAAAACTTGCTGTAGAACTTGGTCCTTTCCTTGGAGAGGAGGAAGAGCAGCTTGGGGAGGAGGAGGAGGGCCGGCGCAGGGCCGCAGCCGGCGGCCTCCTGCCGCCCGGCGTCGGGGCGGGGGCGACGAGGCGGAGCGGCTTCTCTCTTTTTTTTGTCGGGGAAAGAAACGGGAGGAGAGAGGGAGACAACGGGAGAGAGAGAGAGGGGCCGGGGGTTTTACTAGGGGAGGGGCGACGGCGCCGTGACGAGGCCAGCGAGGAGACGCCGGCGCGTGGCTCCACGGACGGAGGGAGGCCGACACGCACGCGAGCTCCCAACGGCCGAAAGCAAAACGTCGTTAAAATTGATTTCTGTCGGGGATTTTGGAGTTTCCGGAGATTTATACGGAGTCTCCGGATAAGTTCAAAGTTTCCGGACAAAAATACGGAGTCTGCGGAGGGGTGTCGGCCGTTGAAATTGGAAATCCTGAAAAGTGATCTAGAGAGTTCTAAACATCCTGAAATTTTTATAGCAGCTACTACACATCAAGATAAATCTAGTTTACTAAAAACTGGCATGACATGCACTCTAGTTTTGAAATAAAAATTATTCCCAAAACATTATTTTTGGATTTTTAAATAAATTGTTTGTCCACAAGGTGGCCTCTAAAAATCTAGAAAAATTCACCTAAATTCTTCTTTTCAAAACTAGCATTTTAGTAAATGAAGTTACAACTAAAGTACCATATAAAAATGCAAGTTGCTTCACAATGCATGTGTTTCAATTTTATTCAATAACTCGAATTCATACACAAAAGCATTCAAACATAGCTCATGAATTAATATAATGGCAATCAATTATGCTCATGATGCAATGCTTAAATTGGGTCGTTACAATAATGACTCAATAACTCTAGGTGAGAAAAGATAGACATGCCAAGCGTTTGGTAATTGGTATGAGATGTGAATCTTTTCATCTAAACTCGCTAGCTAGCTAATTGGAGCAGGCAGTTCATGCACTATGATCTTTCATTATATATACATGATGTTGTAGATAGAAAAGGAGAGCATAGAAGCTTCTGAAAACTGAAATAGGCCGTTCTCATCGCCAGCCAGCTGAGCTGGACTTCAGATTGAACTGAACAGTTTGAATGCAACCAATTCAGAGTTCAGACATAGTTAACTAGAAGAATTGGGGATTTATATCTATCTTAAAAGGCAAGGATCTGAACTTGGTTAGATGTAGTTGCCTTGGGCAGGAATGGAATTCACGGTTCAGGTCCTGTCGTCCTGAACTCACATTGCGATAGCTCTGCTGTCTTGACAAATAACATTATCCCTGTAGCAGGGGGTCAGTTGGTAATCCTTGCAGTTGTCTTTTAGAATACCAGCATCATTAAACTGCATCGTAATTTCGTGCGGTGCTCTAACGAACTGTGGTCTGTGGATCAAACAGAGTTACATGCAAGAGAACAAAACGTGCGGCAACCGGCGAGGAGAGGGCGACGGCGCGAGGCAGGGGGAGGCGTGCGATGCAGGCGTGCAGCTGCGCGCTGAAATACCCAAAAAAAAAAAGGGAAAAGTCCATTTTGTCTCCATGAACTATCGGCCGAATCCACGATTCCTCCCTGGACTCCAAAACCGTCGACTGGCACCCTTAACTCCTGAAACCGGACACGTGACCCCCCCCCCCGGCCGATTACACCCTAGTTTAGGGTCGCCCCCTTGGTGGAGCCAAGCGCCGACGCCAGTGTCCGCCCGCCGATCACCGCGGCCACCGCCCGTCGGGCCAATTCATCAGCATGGTGAGCTTCGCGACATCGAGCCACATCTCCTCCGCCCATCCTCGTCGTCGGAGGAGCGCGCCCGCGCAAGGACCTTGCCGGCGGCCACTGTCTTCGCCATTGCGGCCGATTCGCCGAGCTTCGTCACCCTCGGAGCAAGCCATCGCCACCACGTCGATCCACACACCAAGCCGCATGACTTCCACCGCTCGTTGAACCCTACCCCGCCACTGGAACACCGCCGCCACGCGAAGGCCGATGGCGCTCTCTCCCGCCCTCGCCGCCGTGTCCCGCCCCGCCTCGTCGTCCACGTGCAGCGCCGCCGCCGCCTGCAGCTCGCTCAAGCCCGACACCAAGCTCCCTCGGGTAAAGCCGAGACCACCACAAGCTTCCCCACGTCGAGCCACATCGATCTCGCCGCTTCAAGTCGTCGTTCCGTCCGCCGGAGCTCGCCACCCATGGGAGGACACCGCCGCCGGCGCCATTGCCGTCGATTCGCCGAGCCCCGTTGCCCCTGGAGGAAATGGAGGCCACCACGACCATCGACGCGACGTGCCGCACCTCCGCGCATGCTTCTCGCTCTAGTGCTGCCGAAGGAGTGCGCCCCCATGTTGGCGGGGGCGGCGCGGGGGCAGCGGCGCGGGGAAGGGCGCGGCGCGGGGAAGGGCGCGGCGCGGGGAGCTGTTCCTCTCTCGCTCCGGCGCCCGCGCCCACCTTTCCCTCCGACCCGTACCTCGTCGACCGCACCGCGGTGAAGAAGGGGAAGACCATGCCCGCCGCGCGGCCGTCTGCCGCTGCCGCGCTTGACCGCGCGCAGGGAAGGGGGAGCCGGAGGGGAAGGAGGAGAGGAGCGGCGGTGGCCACGCGCAGGGGAGGGGGAGTAGGAGGGGAAGGAGGGAGGGCCGCCCGCCCGCAGCCGCGCGCAGGGGAGGGGGAGCGGGAGGGGAAAGAGGAGAGGGGCGGCGGTGGCCACGTGTCTCCACGTTGGCATAAACCAGGGTGGAATCGGCGGGGGGGGGGGGGGGGTCACGTGTCCGGTTTCGGGAGTTCAGGGTGCCAGTCGTACGGTTTTGGAGTCCAGGGAGGAATCGTGGATTCGGCCGATAGTTCAGGGAGATAAAATGGACTTTTTCCAAAAAAAAGGATACAGGAGAAGTGGAGCTGGGCTAGCTTGCACTGGTAGACAGAGAAAGGATAGATGGGCCGGGACCGTTGGCTGGTTGGAGCGGGCCAGGAAAGATGGTTTTCGGCCCATGAGGAGCCCATGCTGAGATTTTGAGTTACGTTTCGGGAATAGGTTTTAAACTCGAGTGAATTTTGATTTTCGAATTTCAGACTGTTACATTTTACTTACTTGGCTTGTGTCACAGCCTATGCAGATCTACCTTAACGCGAGATAAGGTTATGTAAACTTGAAGAACGGTGTTCATATCGCCGATCGAGCTGAATTTGACTTCCGACCGAAACCAACAGTTTGGGTTCCATGGCTTCAGAGTTCAGATATTGATCACTAAAAGAATTAGAGATTTAGAGGTTCATCTATCTTGAAATGCAAGAATCTGAACTTGGTTAAACCTGACTGCCCCAGGTAGGAATGGAGTCCAAAGTCCAGGCAGCTTTGACACCTTGACAAACAACATTATCCGAATAGTAGGGAGCCATTGGGCTACCCTTCCGGTCCTTTTATCATTGAGCTCATCAATATTTCGTACAGTACTGTATCTAGGGATAGAACAGAGTCTTGTTTCTAGAAGCAAGGAAACAAAGGGGTTTGAAATGCTTCTGATTGACGTCTATCCAGCGCCTCATAGCCCATTTCAAGGATTTTAACCATGAAAGAAAATGAATGGTACTTCAGAACTACATATGGACTTGTCAATTGCACAATACGCTTTCCTTTATAGTTCAGAGTCCATTCACAATGTAAGCATGTTTATCACTGTCTAACAAATTCATCAGCCATCAAGACCTTCTGAACAGAAGAAAATCGAGATTCAGGAATCAAATGGGGGAATGATCGAGTGCCAACATTACACTGTCTTCGAACAATCCAACTTGACAAACTGGAACTTGAAACTCATAATTCCACCAGGATTTAACTGCGGCATGATCAAAGGGATTAACAACCAAGAACAGATGATTCACAAATAAACACACAGCTTGGTTAAAATATGCAGCATTACTATTCCATCAGAGAACAACGCAGTTCAGAAACCATCAGGTAATTCATACATGAGAGAAACACATCCAGAACATCTAACTACACCACCCCCCAGCCGCCATATCTCGCCACTACCATTACCCCCGAACAGGAGAACATAATGGACAAGAGAGGGAAGCCTGCAGGCACGCCTAGGTAGCCTAGGACGAGGTGAACTTGGTGACGGCCTTGGTGCCCTCGGAGACGGCGTGCTTGGCGAGCTCCCCGGGGAGGACGAGGCGGACCGAGGTCTGGATCTCGCGGGAGGTGATGGTGGGCTTCTTGTTGTACCGCGCGAGTTTGGCCGCCTCCGCCGCCAGCTTCTCGAAGATGTCGTTGATGAACGAGTTCATGATGGACATGGCCTTGGAGGAGATGCCGATGTCCGGGTGCACCTGCTTCAGCACCTTGAAGATGTAGATCTTGTACGTCTCCACGCTCTTCTTCGCCTTCTTCTTCCCCTTCTTGACCTCGCCGTCCTTGCCGGCCGACTTCCCCGCGGGCAGCCGCTTCTCCGCCTTGGGCTTCTTCCCGGCGGGGGTCTTCTCCGCCTTCTCCGCCGCGGGCTCCTCCTCCGCCGGCTTCTTCGCCGCGGGCTTCTTCTCGGCCTTGGGCGCCATGGATTGCGGGCTCGAGGTGGATGCGGATTTGGGTCGGTGGGTGGTTGGGGGAGAAACGCGAGCCGAGGATTTGATGGCTGGTGATGGGGATGGGAAAGGAGACGGGGGGCGGCGGGTTGGTTTATAGGATGGGAGAGGCGAGCGCTGATTGGTGGAGAGGCAGGTGCCGCGGATCGATGGCTTGAAGCGGCGTGGGCCGTTGATGCTTTCTTGCACGGACGGTGGCGATGAGGGTTTGACGCGGATCGCTGACTTGGCGGAGGAGGGCGGGAGGTCCCGGAGGGAAAATGAAAATGCTTCGCGGCGGCGCGCGCGCTGCCAAATTGAACGATTTCGGGCTTGTTTTGGCCCCGGAAAGCAGCACGCATAATCGGACTAGACGATAAAATTCGTTATATTGCCGATATTACTCTCTTCATACGATTTCTGGACTTTAATATTCATCTACAGATATAATTATATATATAAAGATACTAATAACTTGAACCTGACAACCTGAATAGTTAGGATTTAATGATATTGATCATTTGAATGAGTAGAATTTAATTGTATTATTGTGATTCAGAGTAGGTGTTTTGATCGAAGGCTATGTATATCATACTGGATAGAGTAACGTCATTTGGTTACACTTACAAAACATTGTGTAACATGTAACGGTACAGAAACGACACGAATAGAATGGTCATTTATGATATTGATAGAAATGGCCAGCTCAGCCCAATAGTAGAAGGCAATAACAAAGGGACCAACCAGCGGCAGAATGTAGTCACAATAATAAATGGGCCGGTATAGAAACAACACGATGACTGGACTAGTGCAAGCGACAACAAAAAATATTATAGCCATACCCTAAAAGCAGAAGACTCCCTCACGGGAAGTCTTCTGGGATAAGAATGTAGTTATATGCATCTTTTTTTTTCTTACATTTGTGGATGATGGAGTATATAATATATGACACTTGTACAGTGTAAAGCATATGGGCTAAGTATCACAATAAATAGAGCTGTTTTACAAAAGAAGTGTCGTAATTAGCCAATGCAACATGGTCTTGGGTGGTCTGTGTGTCACATACTGCAACGTAGCATTATTGTGCACACATTTTTCTCACTGAATGCTTATTTCCTTCTTCCCGAGTTCCGGTACAAGCTAGGAGGTGACCTATGTAAATTACATGGGATAGAGTTTCTATAATTCTTATAAGATAAAAATCATCTCAACCAATATGATATAGCATATGTTGATATGCAATTTCATCAACATTCTTTGTCACACCATGGTATTCTTTGTAACACTCCATGGCCCGCAAAAACTTCTCGGGCTTCTCGAGATACCTAGCCCAATTATCGGGTTGTGCTCCTTCAACAGCAAGTGTTATTAAAAACTACAAGTGCATATTTGGTGCTACAGATGTTCCAAACATGTTTATATACAAACCAGCATATGAAGAATTTATCTAAAATATATAAATAGTAGAGTAATATAAACAAACATTTATTTTAGGATAAACAAAAAACTATACAATGGGAAAACGAGAAATCAACACTTGAATAATAGCAGGTGCAACTATTCATGTCTAATCCGCAAACTGTAACTATTCAAGATGATTTCTCTTTTTGGCGACAGGGAGACCATATGATACATAATGACGGACGTGCAATCATGCACAACATGATAATTATTGAGAGTGAGTGGAACGAAGATGTGGACTTCGACTACGATCAAGAAGGCAAGGTGCTAAGAGAGGAGAATTACCAATACCGTAATCCACTTTTGTTAGAAAAAGTCCTTCACATACATCAATATATCAGAACTAGCAAGCACATTTGTGGGCGCTTTGTATGGTGTTCGCTAGTTTGATCCATTGCATTTGCTACTAGGATTTGTGATTTCCATTTTAAAAAAATGACTTTGAATTTGAATTGTGGTGTTTGAAATTATGAATTTGAACATGGTTGAATTCTAGAAATATTCATGTTTCATTTGGTTTGTTATGAAACATAGAATAAACATGTAGCATATTTGTAAACATAAGAGAAAAAGAATTAGAGGCTGAGAAATATGATCATCTTTTGAAGTTCGAGCCATCATTTGGGGTATCATAAAAATGCGGGTAGCCCATTTAGATTTAGCTTTTTTGGACTCTAAAATAGAGCCTTTTGTGGGCTCTAAAATGGTAAATGATCAATAGATGTGATTTATATACTTGCAAGAAAAACAAAAAACATATTAATCAAGCGAAGTGGTTGAGCAGTTGGTATGCATTACTCATGCTTCAAAACCTATTGTATCAATCTCTTCTAGATTTCAACTTTAAAGCACAACAAGGGATAACATCTTTGAAATAGACATCATGTTCAACGATAAACAGATAGTCATCTCATGCCACAATAAAATTTGAGACCCTTTTAATTTCTGTCATCTCAGAGTCATGTTCACAACTTAGTATGTTTAATTATTTATCGATTTATCTAATGCCTGCAAAATAAAATATCTGATGTGGCAACGAGAAACAGAATTGTAAATTCTTTACCTTGGTAGTCAGAAGTAACAAAAGATTGTAAGAATCCCAATAAACTAAACCAAAAGCTAATAGTTTCGTGCTTTCCAAAAAATATCATAGCATGTTTTGTTTCAGAAACATAAACACTGTCAATGTACTCTGTACTTTGAATCCATTTGCTTGATTGAAAACAGAAACCTTCAATAGACAGTTGTGTCAGTGAGTAACAAAATAAAGTGTATAAAGAGGAGAAAAAACTGAGCAGAATGGAGAACTGAAAAATACTCAGGGAGGAAATCGAACAAGTTTCCTACAGAGAAAGCAGTACTGGAGTCTGGAGGTAAGATGACCAGAAGCCATTGCCTATTGGATCCGGCTGCAAGGTGCCATTTCTACTACTCGCACACAGGTTATTTCCAGAAATGAAAATGATGGCGCAATTTCCTGGTATAGCAAACCATGATACTTCATCACCTCTTGGGACGTTTTGGCGGACAATCTCATCTTGCAGTTGAAATAAAGCTTGCCAATGATCACTTGTTGAAATAAGAGTTGCCTCATATATCAATAACTACACTGTACTATTCTAAGAACTTGGAGATCAACATATGCAAGCAAACTTCATCTAAGTTTCCTATCCATTTCGGCCCTGCAGGGTGCCTGTGGAAATGTTCCATGAACAAAAAAAATACTATTTGGTCTAAAACGAAGTAGAGGCTACAGCCATCCTCATTTGTCAAAAGTGCGGAACTACTACCTAGAGAGGAAGGAATCGAGTAAAGCAAACAGAAAACCAACGAGGAAGGTCCGCAATAGTTGTATATGTACATGCAAGGAAGAGAATAGATTGCCAAGAATATGGGGGCATGCATGCATCTGGTAACCCTCTTCACTGGGACTTCAATTATCTCTTGGAGTGAATGAACAGTGATCTTAGAGATAAGTGCAGAGAGCTTACTCTAACTCTGATAAGTAGCTGTCGGAGACGCTTTCAGTTGAATGGTTTAAACTTTCCAGAGCAGTCGCTGAAGGTTTCTTCAGGCCATGTCATTTAATAACTTCTCAGACCCATTCTGAAATACTGTATACTAGTAATATAAAAGAAGCTACTTTTGAATTGTTTTTTTCTACAGCCTCTGCCCAAATTTCCATAACTTCGTACCTTGCATAGTTACATAGACGTCGATCCATTTTCTCTGCTGGAGATGTACAGATTCATTATTGGCAACCAGTTGTTGCTCTTCCAGATGGCTTCATGTAGCTAGCTCAGAAAATTGAAACAAAAAGCTCACTGATGAGTCTTGATTTTTTTTTTGAACACTCATGGAAATTGTGTGTCATTGCATTAAGAAGAAAACATTTCGCTGCAAGGTCCTTAGTGCTTTGTTTTACATTCGATCCTGTTACAGGATTGACTACCAATGAGCCTTGAAATAAAATTCAGCAGTAAACCCCATGAAACATTAAACTGAGATTAGAAGTCTTGAGCTGCTGGAGATGCTATCTTTCTTTCTTGTTTTTCTTCTCCTTCTTTTTGCGAAATGCTGGAGATGCTTTCAGTTGAATGGGTGAAACTTTTGAGAGCACTCAGTGAAGGCTGAAGCAGTGAAGCATACACTTCAGACTTCAGTCCATTTTATTGGTAGCAGTCTCATGTCAATCGGTTGTCACATACTGCATAGTAATTCGTGAAGAATCAGAGCCAGAAATTTTCAAAGCTTTTGCATCCTCTGTAATTCCTGTAAATGCTCTTCGAGTTGAATCCTTAGCAAGGTTTTAAATCCGGAGATAGCTGTTCAGCGGCACAAAGGCTAGGATATGCGACTTTTGCCGCTACAGGATTGCTGATGCTAATAGCGGAGATCAGGGCCGGCCCTGTGTTTTTTGGGGCCCAGGGCGAAACAAGAATTTGGGGCCCCCTTGATAGACGAACAGGTGCCTCTCAAGCCAAGGTGTCGATGGGCTGATCCTGATTATTTGTGTTTTATCACGTTGAGCTGCCGTTGTTGGTGTGCTGACTTAATCTCTATCCAGGCACCGTAACAGGCTTTGGGCCTTTTAGTATACAAACTAAGGTATACATGGGGAGGGGCCCTGTAATTTGGGGGCCCAGGGCGGCCGCCCCGGGTGCCCTCACTATAGGGCCGGCACTGGCGGAGATTAGCTGGCTAAATCCGCTAAATGGACTCTGATTTAGCGCCGCTAGGATGTGTTGTGGGCCAAAGTTGTTGTGGGCTCTAAACGATCCTGCTGCACGCCTGCACGGAGGTCCAAAATGGCCATACACGAGCAAGTTTGGAGTCCATACACAAGCAAGCTCATGCTGGAACGGTGCTGTCTAACATCCTGGCCATCTCCAAGGAACTTGTGACGAGTGATTCAAAATTTTACAATTTATCTTGCTGCTATCGTCCATCAAGCTTTTGCCATGCTGCTAGCATATTTGGAATTACTAATTTCCTGACAAACATAAAATTCAGTCAGTAAAAGAGATGAGGGGTGTGTTTAGTTCCACTAAAATTTCTAAACTTTCCAAACTTTCCATCACATCGATATCACATCAAAACATTAAATGTATCAAATGACGCATACATGGAGCATTAAATGTAGATAAATAAAAAATCTAGTTGCATGGTTTTGATGTACGCGATGAGACGAATCTTTTGAGCCTAGTTAGGTCATGGTAGGACAACAATTACCACAAACAAACGAAAAGTGCTACAGTGCCCTACAGTATCCGATATGACTTTTCAACCCCTTTTCCAGGGATCTAAACACACCCGAGCTAGGAAACAAGGCCTTTATCAGATTTCCCCCCCAAATTTTGTAAAACCGCTAAATGCCATAGCTGAAGCTATAGCCAGCTATAGCTGCTGATAGTTGTTCCCAAGCCCAAAAGCTAAAGGGCTTAGCCGGAGATTTAAAACCTTCAACCTGTTTGCTTGGCTTATCAGCAGGCAGCCAACAGTATTTTTCTCTCAGCACAAATCAGCACCAGCTACCAGCCAGTCAGCAGTATTTTTCTTTCAACACAAATCAGTACCAGCGACCAGCCACCGGCCAGATGGACATGTCACTTGATCCTTAAACGGTCACAACTCACAATCTGATGGTGGCTGATGTCCACATGTTGATTATTTATCTGGTCACCACGCATTTGTCCTGGCAATGGTTCTGTGGTTGCAATTTGTTCAGCATACTTCTAATAGGTCCTGTCAGCTTCATATGCTAGTTCCTCTTTCAGTCTCTCTTTCCCTGCATGAGTCGATATGACTGGCAAAGTCATCATATAGTAAAGGGCATGCATCGAATGACTCTAGGTGAGAAAAAAACGGCAGTACCAGTACATGTCGAGGGTTTGGACTTTGGCATGCGACGTGAATATTTTTCACCTTAGACGATTCTGCAGGACTTGACTCGTACTCAGGCACTCAGCCCGTGGTCCGTGGAGCAGGTACGTAGAAGTAGGTACGATCTTTCTACATACATAGGATGAGGATGGATTGCAGTATCTTACTATTACTAATTGGAGGCTCCTTTTGAAGCCTTCACGTTAATCCTCACGAGACGTGCTAGAAAAAAGAATAAATCCTATAAATTCTCACAAAAATCAGAAACATCCCACCATTAATCTGGTGTGCTTTAATCAGAGTCAACAATATTAGCCACCGGATCTATTTTGTTTTCTAAGAAATTACCCACCTCTGTCATTATAAAAAATAACTTAAAATAACCCCTACACATATATCTAAATTACCTTCCTTTGCCATTGTAAAAATAATTTATAACCACTGATTGTTTTCATCTAAATTATCCTTTGTATGCCACCAATAACTTAAACCCTAGCTACCTCCCCAATATATTTGGGAACTACTCTAGGAACCAGGGCGTCGGTTCCGTGCAAGATTATTGACCAGAGTGTCGAGTTGTTTCCTAAAAAAAGCCGCCGCCACACGCCGTGTTCGCCATCGTGCATCACGAAACTGCAAGGGCTACAAGTCGAACGACACCGCGTGATGGAATGGAAACTCAGCGAGCAAGCCACATGTCCTCTCGCTGCCATTGATGGTCCAAACCTGGAGCTCTCATGCGCGCAGATGGGCAGATGGCTGTGTCTGTGTCCATAATTACTCATCGATGAAAGGATGGATCAAATGGCTGGCCGTCTGCAGCATCAAAAAGCACTTCCCCATGGCGACCATGGAAGCGTGAGACTATGACTGCAAGGGAACACAGCAATAAGAAGCATTCGATGATCGAGTGTCGTTTGATGCCAGAAAGAAGCCATGCATGACCTAATCTCTAGAGATTAATAGACGGGCTGCTCAATTCCAGCTGAGTGCCCTGCGCTGCCATCTCACCAAAAGAACACGTGCGCAATGGCTGAAACATCAAATGGTATGGATCTATTGTTTCTTCTAGCTATGTTTGTTTGCATCGGTTCCTTATGGACTAGGTTAACGGCAAATCACGCAAGATCAAGGAGCATACTAGCGCGTACTTGCATCTCTTGCAAAATTCTGATTGGTTTAGGCTACCAGATTGCCATGATCAGTATAAAAAAACTTGAAATTAATCTACAAAGACTTAGCCATGCTGATGTGTTTACAATTACAATGGGAAAAAAGAAGTATGGCATGAATTCCAAAAACAAAAAAAAATATGACAACACTTTTGTCATATATATTCTCTCCAACCAAATAGGTTGATGCTCTAAATGTTGTTGTAAAATTAACCAAGCTTACTATTGTTTAGCTTATATGGCTTAAGATTTATGGCACCTTGGCAAAATAATTGCTACTCCCTCAGTTCCAAAATGTTGGCCATTTTAAATTTGTTCCAAGTCAACTTTATAAAAAAAGCAAAAATTATATATCTAGAAAACCGAAACGAACTACACTTTGAGACGGAGAGAGTATAGTAACATACTAAATATCAAATAAATGCACCATCAAATTATAATTCATGATGGATTCAATTAACTAATTTGATATTGTAAATACTATGGAGTATTATATTTATCCATAAATTAGTTCAAAGTTAGAGAAGTTTTATTTAGGAGAAAACTAAACAACCTATGGTTTGGAATAGAAGGACTGTATTTATCTAGAGTAAAGTTGATAGTAATTATTCATTGCGGTAAATTTTATACTACGTACTTGATAACAAGAACTATATAAATTTCTGTTAAGATAAATTCATTTATTCCTATAAAAGTATTATAACATATTTAACTTGACGATAGTTCAATATTTGTAAGATTTACAACTACGCTTATATTTTGTATGTGAAATTTGACATCCCAGACAATACCTTGCAAGCTAAATTCCTAATATTAATAAATAAATAGATGAATTGGCATTAAAGATACAACAAGCACCAGGGTTAATTACTATTCGTGAAAAAACATATTTAATAATTACTTTTCTTATTACTGTGGTAGGTAAGAGCGAAATTAGGAAGCTAAAATTAGTATTCGTGAAAAAAGTAATATAGGTCTGCAAAGAGATGCATAGCAGATGGTCTACAAAGAGAGTTGAAAAATGCAACTAAACACATACGGATGTGCAGTGTTTTAGAGTTGAAAATGCATACGGACGGCACAAGCAGATAAATATGAAGGAGTATCAACATTAAGTTGAAAAGGTGAATGAGTACTAAATGAAGCAAAGATAATCAATAACGAGTAGATCATTTTAAATTTGCTAGCCCGTGCAGTGGCACGGGTTGATAGGCTAGTAGACAGGAAGGGAGAGTAGAAATTTCTGAAGACAGGAAGATGCCGCGCGCCCCCGGTCCAGCAGAAAAGGCCATCCGGGACGTCGTCGTAGACTCGTAGTGCTGCCATGATCGGATTTGAGCCATTTGAGGAGAATTGACCTGAGCATTGCCTGCAGCGGTCACAACCGGGCATTGCCGGCAGCGGCTCAGCGATGGAGAACTTCTGTGGCGGAGATTGATGGAAGGATTGGGCCTCTCCAGCTCGTTGGCTGGGCTAGCATTTCTCCAGCTTTTGTTGGGCTTTGATTTCTCTCGTTACTGAACACTGCGGCCTTCTTACTATTAGGCGTTTTTTGGGCACAGCAGTTCAAAAGGAAGGCTTTAGTTTTACAATTGAGGTGAGAAACAACCTACAGTAGACAATTAAGGTGAGAAAAAAAAACATTAGACAAGGCACCGTTGGACTAGACAATGAGCCGATGAAAATTAATAAGGCATTATAATCATGACACTATGTGCAATTACACCAAGTATCACTACCATCACCAACGAAATAATTGAACCAAAAAATTTGGCGACCAAACCAATGCGGCATGGTCTTTTTGTGTGGCTTGTTGTGTCACACCCCTCTACTATCTAGCTTAATTATGTACACAATCAACTTTTTCTCTTCATGCTTCTTTCCTAATATCCGACAGTCGTCTAATTAATCACCAGACCTAAGCTCCTCTCTCCTTGACGTAGCTCGGCGTCCTCCGGTGTCGCCGCAGCGCGCTGATGTGTGGCCCAAGTTCACCGTCCCGGTGCAGCACCACGTCGGCGTGGACCGCCGAGTTCGGGAACTTCTGCCGGTGCCGGTCTTGGTGGCTCTGGTGGCGTTTCTCCTCCACCGTCGTTTCGATCCTCATGTTAACCTTCTCACCATCAACCATCTTTCCTTTGCCCTCATTCTTCTCGTTGATGTCCTCTACTATGACAGTGAACACAAATGGGCCAATCTGGAGGTAATCGTCCATTTTGAGTGTGGGCTCAAGGGCTTGGACCACCTCCCTCATGGTGGGCCTGGACTTCGGGTTCTGGCTTAGGCACTTGTATGCCACCATAGCGGCCCGTTCGGCCCCTTGGCTTGAGTACTGGCCCTCCATGGCCAGGTCCATGACCCGGTAAAGCTTGTCGGTCTTCTTGAGGTAGGGCCTGGCCCAATCCACCAGGCTTTGCTCTCTGGGCCGCCGAGCCCGGTCAACTGATCGACGTCCCGATAAGAGCTCCAGAAGCACTACTCCAAAACTGTAGACGTCGCTCTTAGCAGTCAAGTGTCCAGTCATGATGTATTCGGGTGCCGCATAGCCGTTTGTCCCCATGACACGTGTTGTGACATGGGTCGCATCGCCTTGAGGCCCATCCTTGGCGAGCCCAAAGTCGGACAACTTGGCGTTGTAGTCCTGAAAATCCAAAGATCCGGATTGAGTTAGGCAAAGATCATGCGTGACAATTACAGTGAGATACATTCAGGGAACTAGCAAGACAACGCGTCTATCAGACTGTCACTGTCGATCAGCATCAAGTTGTTAAGCTACTGATGCTTTGATGCTAAGAAAACAATGCGGTACGGATCGGACAGGTGCAGATTTTTTAATTAGGTATCCAGCCAATTTTTTAGGGAGACTGCATGAGCTGGGATTGATAGGAATTGGGCATCCAAGAACCTTCCAAGTTGCAATCATGTCGGGGGTGGCCTTCTAAGCTAACAATTTTGAAACGCATGCGTGGCAGACGACTTTGACATCCATCTCCTATGGGCAATCCAGAGTCAAATCTCTAAAAAAGTGGGGTTCTACTGAGCTTTCAGAGCTTTTCCAGTGGTGAAATTTCTTCCTATTCTATTCAGACCGAATGAATGTTTCTTTTTGTTTTTGAAAAACTCTGAATGCATGAATGTTTCAGCTTCAGCAGCTGTATTGTATACACGGCTGTCGTCACTATATATCCTTTTCTACAGCGACGCATCAAGAGCTGCCGTCAAAAGCTGCCATATGCGTCACGAATGACCGTGCTTCTCCCTGGCTAGCGTCGAAACTAAACCACCACTAGACTCCACAGTGCAAACGCAACGAAAAGAGTACGTGGAATTTTCAATCAAGTTGGATTGGGATCGCTCACCTCGTCAAGCAGGATGTTGGACGCCTTGAAGTCGCGGTAGATCACCGGCGTATCGGCGTCGTGGAGGAAGGCGAGGCCCTTGGCCGCGCCGACGGCGATCTCCATCCTCCTCATCCATGGCATGGAGCCGTCGAGACCTGCACGCACACAGTTATATTAGCACGGCGATAATGGTCAGCTTCGTTCGTCATCAAGTCGATAGTACTATTCTCAACAGCTATTCTCAACCACTCTGCTGCTTAGCATTAACACCATTAACTGCACGAGGCGAATTAACACAGCAGCTACTGTACTCAATAAAGTAATTAGCACGCGCAGGATTAACGATGGAGACAATATAATTAACAGCACGTGAAAAATGTTTGAACGAAGAGAATGAATCCGGAGCTCACTTTTGAAGAGGTGCTTCTCGAGGCTGCCGCCTTCCATGTACTCGTAGACGAGCATCCGGTGCTCGTCCTCGTAGCAGTATCCGACGAGCTTGACGAGGTTCCGGTGGCGGAGCTGGCCGAGGAAGAAGACCTCGGCGAGCCACTCCCGGTGCCCCTGCGTGCCGCAGTCGAGGTCGAGGTACTTGACGGCCACCTCCTGCGGCTCGAGCCCGGGGCGGAGCCCGGCCTCGACGCGGCCCCGGTACACGGGGCCGAACCCGCCGCACCCGAGGTAGTTGCCGCGGGAGAAGCCGGCGGTGACGGCGCGGAGCTCGGCGTAGGTGAAGGCGTGCAGGTTGGAGCCGGAGAGCGTCACCGAGAGGTCCTCCGGCGTGAGCGTCCCCGACGAGCTGAGGCTCGAGAGCGACACCCGCGACGCGGAGGACGAGGTGGACGGGTGCAGCAGCAGGCGCTCCCGGTGGCCCCTCCTGGTCCGCCGCCGGGATGGCGGCGCCGCGCCGTCGTCGTCGGCCGCTGCCGCGCCGCGCACGCAGCAGAGCAGAGACCTCCACCGTTGTGCTGCCGCCATCGCGTCGCGTGCTACGCCAACGTGTGCGTGCTCCGAGAGCGGGGGACTCGACTGACCGGAGGCGAATGCGGTTGCTTTTGCTTGCGGCGGTCGGCGGTGAAGTCGTGAAGAGATGGGTGTGGGCTTGGACTTGGGGAGCGAAGAGGAAGGAGAACGGCGGCGGGAGGGAGAGAGGTGGGAAAGAGTGGAGGGAGCACGAGGGGATAGTGGGAGTTTATATAGCGGCAGGGGGGGGCGGCGTCCTAACGGAGAGGGAGGGCGGGCGGCCCTGGGTTTGCCTTGACCCTGTTCGAAGGGCGCAGCGCAGGCAGGCAGCAGGCGCGAAACCGCGGCACTGGCACGGGGAAACGGCGTCAAAACCCGGGCCGAGACCGAGGCCGAGACGCTGCTCTGCTCCTCCGACCTCCCCTGCTAGTAGCGGAGTGGTTGGGCACTCTCCCCTGCTTTTGGACCCGGCGGCCGGGCACGGCTGAAACTCCCAAATCTACCGCGGCGGCCGCGGACGGACGCCTCGTCCCGTCCCGCCGGTTTGGGAGCCCCCCGGGTCACCGGGTGGTTGGGCTCGACGCTTCGATGGCTCCCACGATTACGCGACGGTGACCGGTGAACGCCGCGCGCGCGTCACGTGTCTTCCCTTTTTCGCCCCGGCGTTACGTGACGCCGATGATGAGCAGGACGCGGTACGTGACGAGGTTGCTTTGGTGAAATCACCCGCGTGTTCCGTGCGGGGAATTAATTCACCGATCGGATAGTATATAGTGGGTAAAAAAAGCAGGTGCTCAAATCATCTGAGAAGTTTCGCCCGGATTTTTTTGGGTAACTTTCTCGTTGGCGCTCCCGGCCCGCTCCTCTTTCCCGAAATGCTCCGTTGATTCGGCAGGAGCTAGAAGCTAAAGCTTGCGAAGCTATAGATGCAAAGCAAAGCAAAGCAGGTGACTGAAACCGTTAGCTCCATCATCTAGCGGCTACAGGCTACTACGCAGCGACGGCATCAGATTCCTGCGCATCTCGTAGACGGCACGACCCTTCCTTGTTCCATTGCATCCTCACCCCGTGGTTGCAGACAAATAATGCTGCGCGGACAGGCAGGCGCCAGGCGGCAGGGTTGCACGTACGCACTGGTTGTCTGAATCCCCTCATTAAGAACAAGAACAGTCTGGTTGTCTGCATCCGAACCGCCATTGCAGCTTCAGTTGCAGACACGATCTCGGGTGGGATTTCACAGGATAAGGCGAGAGGAGGGCACGGCGCGGCAACTTTGTCTTCCGTTGCACTGGCACTCCAATTATGATTGTTCGTGGAGCACGTCTGAGGAATTGGGCAGAGATCAAGAGCTCCAGATTAGCTGCTCGCTAACCGGGATCCAGCCTACCTGTCGTGTTTATCGCCACAGTTTATTCGTCCTCCGAACGGGATTGTTTTTCATTCCCCGGGTAGACTTTGTTTGTGCTGGGTTTGGAGTTGGGGCACAGCTAGCTCACACGGTTGCCGGTAAAAGAATGTTCCCGGCTGGGATCAGATTATTCTTCTCCTTCCGGGGATCAGATTATTGTTTCTATTATTCCAATCCAACCCCATTGCGATAAAGAATGTTCCGGGCGGGGCTCGGTCTATTCTTTTCTTCCGTCCCCACGATCATATCCGTGCCGTCGAGTTCTTTGCTCCAGAAGATTAATTAGTTGTTGTTTACTTCCAGTAGCGTCTGGAAAGGAAGGAAGCAAACTGAGCTCGGTCGTTGGTTCTTCCGGGGCAAGAAATGGGACGGAACGGAACGAAACGAAGCGGCAGCAGTGACGGAAGGAAGGAAGGCTCTGGTTCTGGTTGATGATGGGCGAGTTCTCGATTCTCTATTTTCTGCTACTGTTTTGCCTGTACGGGCAGCGTGCTGACGAACGAATCAGCGTTGAAAATTCCGCCGCGACGATGCTCTGCGTGGTCGTCGACTCGTCGTTGAAGTATCAACGTTTGTTTCCCGATCGACGTCCTTTTAATTTGTTTTTGTCCAAGAATGGTTGCTCTCTCTTTTGTACTACTAACTACTACCATAGTATATGGGAGCAGCAGGAACGTACGTACTATCTCTTGCGAGATGACGTTTTACTCTCCCTTCCGACAAGTGGTTGATCGAGGGCTTGGGAAACCATCGCCCTTCTGGAAGGTTTAGTTACGAGGAATAGTGGATGGATAAACATTGCGCCTGACAGTCTGCGAATTGGGAAAATGTTTAAATAGAGTAGTAGTAGCTGAAATTAGCGAGTGGCAAGCGGGTCACCGATCCTGTCTTCTGGATCATATCTGCCCTAGCTAGGTGCACGGTCAACCGTTACAGCGGTATTATATATTTCTTCCAAAAAAAAAGAAGAGAGCTAAATTGTGCATATAACCACGGTTTGGAACTGACAACCCCTCCACGACTGAGGTTGTTCTTCTTCGACACATGGAAAATTTTCGATGCGAAAATCATAATCAAATCGGCGACAGGGAAGTGGAATTCAAGATGCCCGAGGCGACCAGCAGCCGGCCGGCCACGGCCAGCCAGGCCGCCAGGAAGGCGCATTTTCTCGGGCCCCCGCACCTGCGCGCCCGCACGCACGCAGACGCAGACGCAGGATTCGTTGCAATCATAGGGGGTGACGGTGTCGCGCCGATCGATCGCCCGGGCTCGATCGGGAGCGGAAAGCGACGCCACGCCGCCCTTGACCACGACGCCCCGAGCACGCATCCGCCTCGTGGGGTTCGCGGCTCGGCGCGCCGCGAAAAAACGTGCCCAAATGCCCGGCCGGCCGTGCTTCGGTGACCGCGACGGCGACCCCGTTTTCCTGCCCGGCATGCCACTACTCTTCCTTTTCTTTTTTGGCGAAACAGCATGCTACTACTACTGACGCATGCATGCCACTGCTGCGGCATTCCCTTCCAACCTTTCGCCAAAAAAGAGGACAGTCCTTTGAACCTGGGACACCGTTGTTTTTTTTGGCTACGACGAATTCTTGGTGGAAAACGATCTCCTTGTTCTTTGCACCAAGAAATGCACGCACTCGCGCAGCCATTCCTACCGCGCGGCTCCGGGTAGTAGATGAAGAGAAAATGTTAACCATATGCTATACAAGCACGTTGGAAAGGTGGTTTGGTTGCAACCAGGTTCCAGGTTTCCTCAAATTTTGTAAAATTTGTGAATTCGGCTGGTCAGCAAAAAAAAAAATCATCTAGAGAATTTTAAATTATGTACTTGTTATACAGATCCTACGAGTGGCACACGGCAATTTTTCAATTATTTGTAATGTAGTGATCATTGGACCTTTCTCCCGCTTGTCAAGAGGTGTACTCTTAGTCTCCCACTGACAAACAGGTTCCATCCCTTCACGATAATTGCGAATAACAGATAAGAGTATCAATGATTCAAATCAAGGGTCTCATTCCCTGCATTAAGTTCGGCCTGTTCCTCAACCGGTCAATGTCTAGTTGCTGAATGGACTGCGGCAGTGATTTAGGTTAATGATCTAGGTTGTACATACTAGTTCTCTACAAAATTTATTAACCTTCCAAATATTTAGCTTTTCAAATTTGATGTGAGCTGAAAAAAGGAAAAAAAACATAATTGAAAACTTGCAATTTTGTATGTTCCTTGTGGTAGTCTGGTAGAATTTGCCAACCAAGATTAGGGTTCTTGATTCAACCTAACATGTTATTTCACATTTTCTAAAATTATTTTAGGTATAAATCATGCTGTTTCTTTAGTAGTAGGTAAATATGTTTGTTGACAGCGAGACCTGAGTTCATGTCTTCATAAAAGATGAGTGTGCACGTGTGTATACGTGTTTCGCGAAAAAGAGATAGGCACGTTATATATTTTGAGGCCATGATAGCGAAAAACTAGTAAAATATTCTGCCTATATATTGTTCCAGAAAACCAAAACGCGGAAAATAAAATGCTGATGGGACGACCCGCGACCGTGATGGTTGTAAATATGAATGTGATTGGTGTGGCGGGGCCGCTAGTCTCTGCTCTCCAGTTGCAATTGATGACAGAGATTTGGTTTGGAACCTTCTCAGTTAGTGACCGTGGCGATCGGCACTGGCCACTGCTTCATTATCTGCATGTGGTCAGAGAAACCCAACTCCCGTGGCTGTATTTAGTTCCACATCAAATCACCAAATTTTTTAAAATTTTCTCTCCAAACTTTACTATTCACCTATCACATCAAATCTCTCTCCTCGTGCATGGAACACTAAACGTAGGTAAATAAAAAAACTAATTACATGGTTTTGATGTACACGACGAGACGAATCTTTTGAGCCTAGTTACGTCATGATAGGACAATGTTTACCACAAACAAACGAAAAGTGCTACAGTGTGCTACAATGTCGAATGTGACATTTTCACCAAAATTTACCTTCCTCTTTTTCAAACTAAACACAGAGTCTTCTGAACGGCAGAGGTCTACGCCCGGCCTCTCGAAGCGTAGGGCTCCTTGTTCTTGTTCTGGGTGGCGCCGCGCCGTCTGGAAATTTCAAGGTGCGTTGCTTGACCAGCGTGCCCGGTCCATCGTTCTTCCAATGTGGGATTGAATTTTTCATAATGTGAGATATTTTTGCAAATCGATGGGCAAATCCTTTTAGCTCTTTGCTGTAGAGCAATGGGGCCTTAGAATTATACTGACATCCACTGAATCACAATAGTGGCTGTAATTTCTTTCTTTCTTTTTTGAAACGAAGTAGTGACTGGAATTTGTTCTCTCTTCTAGTTTTGACAGAAGAAAAATCTTATTCGTCTTAAATTTGTCGTCATCGCTGCTGACTGACTTTGCCAGTCATCCACTGTGCACGACTTATATATTTGCCAGTCTGGAAGGTTTTGGAGTTCACGGACTCGGAGATTCGACAATCACTATACCCGAAAGCAACACCAGCAAAGTGGAGAGCTGGTTAGACAAGGCAGCCGAGAGAGAGAGAGAGAGAGAGAGAGAGAGAGGGGGAGGGAGGGAGGGAGGGAGAGAGAGAGAGATTGCAGGGCTGGAATTCTGTGGAAAATTTTGTATTGTACGGTGGCTCTACGATTGCACGAGCGGCGCGCTGAAAAATCTGACTGGAGAACGTCGTGCCTACCACTATATGAAATTCACTGAAATTTTGAGACGAATTTTGGTATTTCTCTCTTCCCTTGTGCCTCCATCCATGACGCATCTCTTGTTTTCCAATTCTTGTTCATGTGTTTTTCATGTGCCATGCAGTTATTTCGACCTAGGGGTTGTTCTATGTTTTATTGCGAAAGTAATGTAGACTCAAAAACACATTACCAAGAATTTTTTGTTGATTGACCATTACATTGACATGGGACGAGGCCACCTAGTAATAGGAATATGAAAGCAAATGGCTTTAGGAATGTTCTTACTATTTTCATGCTGCTGCTTTTATGTTTGAATCCGCGTATGCAGGACTAGTTGTATGAACAATTCCACAAGGTTCAAAGTATACTATATATTGACAGACCTCGGGCTAACTAATCCCACCATGATGTTATGAGATGTTCAAAACCAAAGATAATCACCATTAGTTGAGGCATGCTTGAACTACCGATGCCATTCCCACACATTTGCTTTATAAACTTTGAAGTTCGAAATCTGTTGACTGCAACCTGCGGAACCCCATATTATATGTTTGCATCATTTCCAGAGGCACACGTACGTACAGCAATGATCAATTTGTCGTATAGAAACGCTAGCAAGTACTTATCATGGTTTAGCTGTTATTCTCCTAAAAGTACAAGAAACCCTGCTTTCTTTTGTTTATTATGCATTGCACTGGTAGTAACGATCCATATGCTGCATTCGACATTTAAAAATCTGTGCATACACCACCATCAACCTTTCTGATCGATATAGCCGCCCCGTTCGTTTGGCTGGTGGTTGGTGGCTGGCGCTGATTTTTGCTGAGAGAAAAACACTGCTGGTTGGTTGATGGCTGGTGCCGGTTTCTGCTGAGAGAAAAACCCTGTTCGCTGGCTGGAAACTATCCAGCCGAACAGGGCGAGCAAAAGCTCATGTTGCAACACAAATATCTTTTTCATAGCTTTTGAAAATGATCAATACTATCTGAACAATTTCTCAAAAAAAGACCTATCTGAACAGGAGTAAGAGTACAATAATTTCAGTTTGGCCGGAAGCCAGGAAGCGATTCTAGTCATAATTCCTTCCATTATTGGGATTGGGACTGCTCCCACTGTCCCTTATTATTTGTCGTCCGGGAAGCGTGTTTGTGAGAGAGACACAGATTTACAGAGACAGTTATTTAAGGACGGAGGAGGTAGTGCATTAGAAGCTAATTAGCCAGCGTCATTATCATCGCACATCACATCAAGTTGCAAAAATATCTTGCGATCTCGACCATGAAGTCACTAAAAGTAAAATGCTTCACCAGGAAAAAGGAACCAGAGCTTCAAAATCATACGGTTAGATGGTTCATTCTGCGGCTGCGAAGCAAATTCATCAATTGAAAGGGAGTGTTAAAGACTAAGGACTGAAACTGAAACAGCTACAGTTGTTAGGAGAACCCAAGATATGCTAGGATTTCTCCGCAAGCTTGGCCAGCCAGCTCAGAGCCACAGGCATAAGACGTGGCTGATTAGAGGACAAAGCCTGCAAATATCTAACAAAACTGTACCTTTGAAGAGGAAGTTGGAAAAGCATTTGATGATGGTGACATCGGAAACAAACCGGGATACTTCGGAAATAATATAACATGGCAGATGTTACCCATTTTTTGCAAATAGTGTATAATACACTACACATACTGGTGGGTACCCATTTTCAGTGTATATTTGACCATTACATAATCATGTTATGTTGCGGGTTGCTTGCAGATCATAATCATACACTGTACCTAAATAAATTAAAGTTGAGGGAGGCAGGGAATTACACGCATGATTGACTTTTGGAAGGAATATAATGCACCGTGCTTAGTAAGTCTTACTTGTGAAGGTAAGGAACGGCAGTCCAGATCTGATATACAATCAAAGACCAAATCTCCAAATTGTCGCATATTTTCCTAGGTTTCTTAATATGTCATCACTGACATGTAATCAAACCGGTTGTCAAGATTCGCTATCCGTCCATCAGGATTTACGAGAAGTTTCCTATTTCTGGTTGATGAAACCATGCGGCACGCACATTCTGAATTTCTGACCCAGATTAGCGAAACTACTCTTTCCTTGTCCCTCAAGTCTCCGGCAAAATTACTTGACAAACTTACGCAATGACATCTCTAGTTGTCAAGGAGGAGATTCCTTGGAATTTGTTACGTACTAGGACATGGGACTATGGATGAAGTTTACGATGACATAATCACTCATGACCATGAACTTACAGTACCAGCATCATGCTTTCGCTAAGATGAGATAGCCAACGCCGTTCTTGATCCGTTCAAGACACAAATCTGATTCCACATATATACAACGCAATAGCTAAAAACTTTTCATAAAATTTCTTCCAACAAAAGAAGAGATTAGGGACTACACATTTCCTGAAAGAAAAGAAAAAAACAAGAGTTCTTTCCCCTAAATTCAGTTATGACTTATGAGTGATCTCATCAATTTCGTCATGTGAACAATAAATAAAACTAGAATGAAACACTTGGAGCTCCGAAGGAATGTTCTGTTCGTTCCAATGTTTTTGTCATCTGAACAGCACTTTATTAGTGATTTGGTCACCAACTACATACACGCCCTAAAGAAATGGACGCCTCGATCAAGCAAAAGTCGACGCAACAATTTGCAAGTTTTAAACTACCAGCTTGCCGAAATGGTCAGACCAAATCGCCCAAAGAGAAGCCCAGTTTTTTTATATTTTTTTTAAGGAGAAGCCCAGTGTTCTTAGTTTAACTGGGTCGCCCTTACGCTGCTTGCTTTTGCAGGGGCCGCGGTTTCCTTGGAGCATACGCGGCCATGGTTTTCCCGTGTGAAGGGACGTGCGCTCCTGAAAACCTGCCGAGAGGTGATTCCGATGATCACCGGTTAGGTGAAAACCAAGCAGCCTGGATGCCTGATAAGATCACCGTTCAGTTCAGCCGTGGTGATACGAGACTGGTTTCTGCTTGGAGGTTGAAAATAGAGTATCAAGTATCAACCTGTTGGCTGTTGCTTGTTTATCTGTTATCCGGTTTCAAGCTGGAGGCAGAAGTCAGCTAAAGCTAAGCAAACAATCGCCCAATGCATTTTTAATTGTGTGTATGGACAATTTTCTATGTCCAAATGACAATCCACATTTTTGTTAACTGAACAAAAAAGGGCAAATAACATCTCTTCACATTTCCCTGTTTTGTAGCTGCTGACCGAAAGATCCCTACAGGTGCATCAGGAGACTACCGGCATTCTGCACTTGTACAGGGTGGAGCTAGGCAAGAGCAGAGCAGCATCGGCGATCACTCTGCCAGACAGAATTTGCTGTACTCCCATGCGATCCCATGCGCACGGGGACAGGTGGCATCGTGGCAGGCCGCAACAGCATCGCAGCAACTGCCGCACGTGCTCGTAACTGAGTGGCAGGTGGCAGCAAGCGGTTGAGCCGAAGAAGATCCATGGCAGCTTCAACCATCTGCACGTACGCACGGCGCTGCCGGAATTATTTGCGGAGGAAGTTTCCGTTGGATTTGGAGCATGAGTGGCGATCTCTGGCCACGGATGATATTCCCGGACAGCGGCACTTCGTGTACAGGTACAGGGTGGAGAGCTCACTCAGATGAATGTATCACAAAACGACGACATGCCAACGATGCAAGCTGAAGGTCAGGGAGCAGAGAAAGATGGGAATATATATATCGGCATTGTAGGTTGAGAGTTTGTCAAACTGCATAGTTTAGGATCGTTCGGTTGAAAAATCATACAAGGAGGGGTAAACTAGTTATTTTGCAATAGGAAGCCGAATACTAACTTTGTATCAAATACTAACTTGTGAATAGAAAGGTGTGCATGAGTATGGCGGCCGCATTTTTGTTAAAGAGAATCATTTTTAAAATGTAATCGTTACCAATCAACCAGTCACTGCTCATTGGAAAATTAACTTACTTTTTTTTAGGAACCGGAAAATTAACTTACTTGGACAGGCATCGCCGCGTCGGTATGCCCCAAGCCGGCCCAAATGGCTAAGCACGAGAAGGGGCCGGGGGCTCCTTACTCTCGGTTCACTAGTAAAGCGAGTTAGCTTAGGGCTCAATAAAGCCCACCAACATCGTGTGCGTGAGAAGAAACATGGAGGCGCGTGGTCGTCAGTTTTTTTTTTTGTGTTTTGCTCCGTTAAACCTATGCGGATGGTGGAAAGTACCTTGTGCCTTTTTTTTCTTTCTTTATTTTTCAATTATCACTACTAAGTACTACGTATGCAGTTATAGCATGTACGATGTTGCCGTCGACATTCCAAAAATAACAGTTCAACATTCTGATTATACCATTTTAATATTTTTTACATAAAAGTTAAACTAACATGCTTGAAGTGTTAAACTAATACAGTAAACATTTTCATATACTAGGTTCAACATTTTTCTCAAACTTAGTTCAACAATTCGGATAAACTAGATCAACATTTTGTGCAAAAATGTTGAAGCAGTAAGTTTAAGATGTTGAGATAGTTATTCAAAATGTTGAAATAGTATATTAAAAGTGTTGATTCTAAAAAATACATATATAAAATAAAAATATACTCATATTGGATCTTATTCTGTCTCATTAATTGCAAATAACATGTTAGTTCAAACGGATTCGAAAAAGAGTTAACGGTTTAGGAGAAAATCGTATTTAAATGTTGGAACTTGGGTTAGATTCTTCCGTCTGTGGCTGACGTCGACGTCGGACGAACACCTTTCACTAGCTGTCACACCCGCCCGCTGCGAACCCGCTTTGATCCAAATAAATATACAATCGTAACCGTTGTACGGATCTCAAACAGTGGAAGCTAGCTTGGTAAAAAAACTTCCGGAAGCCATATAGGTTTCCCGGAAGGGGCCTGGGTTTTTAAGAATGGGTGGGCCTGACAACACCACCAAAGGCCTGGTCCATCTCCGATGGGCCATATACTGGCTGAGGAGAGGATTGGACCTGCGCTGTTCCAACTTTTCTTAGCACTCTTTCGGCCCTTTCCGACTATCTCCCAGGCTGGATCTACCCTCTAGAATCGTAGGGCCTCAAAGTTGAAATGGGCCGTGGCCCTACTCAACAACTCCTCACCAACACAACACGTGGATCCTCCATCCACCGAATGTCTGCCTCGTCTGCAAGATTCCCACCGTCACGCCCGCCGTGCTCCTCCTGCATCGGCCATCATAAATGAACTCCGTTAATCCTCCTCAGTAAACACAATCTAGCAGCAGATCAACTGTGGCTGAGAGAACAGCGGCAAGCCACACACACACCGGACGGGTTTAACTTTAACCCAACCTCCCTCCGGTAATTAATCTTCTGTGACCGCAGGAGACGCCGGGCCTGAGGTACGGCAACGGCAGTACGGAGCGTCTCCCTCCCCTGATCCCCCGTCGTTATTGGTAGGCACGATCCCCTGGTCCCTCTCTGTCTTCTTCTTTCTCTTCACTTGATCTCATCGAAGCAGCCGGGCGGTAGGCGGCGGCCCGCGCCCCGTCTCCTCGCAGCGAATCCGCGGCGGGAGGGGCTCGATTCGGCGGCGAGCGGCTGCGGCAGAGGCCCGGTTCGGCGGCCGGTGAGTCCCCTCTCGCGCTCCCGCTGCTTGCGCTCGGGAAATTTACTGCGTCGGCTATTTTCGCCCCGCCCTTTCCAGGGATTGGGATCGAAGGGGAATGGATGTGTAGTTCCCGTTTCCAAGAGTCGTGAGGTTGGGATCTAGCGCGCGGGTAAGGCTGGATATGGTAGCGCAACTCTGGCTTTCCTATTTCCCTTTCCCGTCGGATTTGGTTTGAGTGCGATCCCGTTAGCGGCAGATTATATGAGCTCGTTTGTGGTTGCCGACGAACGGTTTTCTACACCGGATGCAAGGACTGCAACGCGGTTATCTACCGTGATCTGAGTTAGGCCCTGTTTTCATTTGATTGCCGTGTTTACTATAGCAGTTTGTTCAAGTCGAACCACATGGATTTTGAGGTGGCAACTGGCAAGTGCGAGATTGTTTGATTTGCATTGTCCAGGGTCAATATTGAAGGGAATGCTTGCTTAGTTGATGATTTTCTGCGGTGATGCTGCAGTTATTGCTTGTTAGGAAGCATTTAGTAGCGTGTCTAATTGGATGATTTGATCTGCACTCACAGCCTCAAGCTGTGGGTTATCTTGATTCATTACACCAGATTGTTAATCTCTTTGCTCTGGAATGTCACATGGTATATATGTGCTTTCAGTTGAACTTTTTAGGACATTGGTAAAGCATCAAAGCTTCTGCATCTCAATTGAAAGTGAACTAGATTGCTTTGCAAAGCTCTTTACGAGCCAGCATATGGTGAGAAGGGTCACTGCTTGATTAAAGGTCACACAAAATGGACTTTCCACATAAAGTTTGTGTTGCAACATGATTTTTGCTATTCAATTGGCAGCTGGCAGGCTTGATCCCATTTGTTGCTGGCTGCCGAAAATTCAGTAAATTGTCGAAAGGAAATGCATGAAATTGATTCTTTTTTCTTAAATAGCAGGCTGCTTTACATTTCTTTTGGAAGGTGCTGCATGTTAATATGTGTTACAATATGCCTCTAACATTACCTTTTCTGAAACAGGTTGACTGTCAGCATTTTTCTTTCTTTTTATATGGAATGATTCCTAAGCACACACTGACTTTGAAGAGAAGAATATTTTATGTTAGAGAACATCAATAAAGGGATGAGGCTTGGAAGTATAAATGGTCTGCGGTTCAAGCAGCTTAAACTTGTCATTCTTGCATTTTTCATGTTGTTTCTTCTTTGGAAATGGGAGAAAGGCACATACTATGATTCTGGAATACTCCAACCAGATCCATTGGTTTTGACTCATCCAGGTCATCTTAAGTACACAAGCATTTTCTCTTAAATTTCTTTGTGTCACATCTATCTCTATTCTCATTTTCTTTTAAACTTCTGCAGCTAACTCAAAGTTTGTAGATCAGCATACGTCCTCAGAAGAAGACTTTCCAAGTGCGGACCCATTGCCTCAATCAGTAGTTAAAGTAGAAAAACAAGTTACTGGTGCACCACCACCATTGACTATGACAGGCTATTCTGTTGATGTTGCAGATGAAAATGAAGTGCCGCCTCCTGAGAAGAAAGGTATTTACTCATCTTGTGTGACTTCTGGAAAACCATGTATCTATTTCTCCTGTAAACAAGCAATGTGCTTGTTTCATGCATTGGCATGCTCCTCATATTGCCTACGTTAATTAACCCATAAGATTTTGTATTCAGTCTACTTGTACATTAGTCAGGACATGGGTTGTCTGGCTCTAGACTTCTATCTGATATTTTGATGTTTGCTTCATCAATCCTGCAGAATGCAACTATAGGAATGGAAAGTGGGTTTCTGACAATCGAAGACCACTATACTCAGGGTTTGGCTGTAAACAGTGGCTTTCAGAGAGTTGGTCCTGCAGATTAACCCAGCGCACAGATTTTGCTTATGAAAAATTTAGATGGCAACCAGAAGCCTGTGAGATGCCAGAGTTTGAGGCCTCTGAGTTTTTGAGGAGGTACATTACCATTGCCAGTCCAAGGAATTTGGAGATGGCATATACTGCACTCTTTGGTCTGTGAATATATCTTTCAGTCAATAAGTAAATACTAATTTGGACATATTTCAGAATGCAGGATAAAACCATTGCTTATGTGGGTGATTCTTTAGGGAGGCAGATGTTTCAATCAATGATGTGTATGGTCACTGTTGGAAAGCAGAGGCCAGATGTGGAAGATGTCGGAGCAGAATATGGCTTTGTGTTAGCACCAGGTGCAAAAAGGCCAGATGGCTGGGCCTATCGGTTCCCGAGCACCAATACAACAATTTTGTACCATTGGTCATCAACGCTTTGTGATTTGGAGCCTCTGAATCCATCGGATCGTGCAACCAGTTACGCCATGCACCTTGACCGTCCACCTGCTTTTCTTAAGAACAACCTTCACAAGTTCCATGTCCTGATTCTTAACACTGGCCACCACTGGAATCGAGGGAAGCTAAAGGCGAACAAATGGGAGATGTATGTTGGTGGAGCACCAAACAACAACCGGAACATTGCTGTCATCTGGAAGGCCAAAAATTTCACCATCCACAGTGTCATCAAGTGGTTGGATGCTCAGCTCCCTCACCATCCCGAGCTGAAGGTGTTCTACAGATCAATATCACCTCGACACTTCTTTAACGGGGATTGGAACACTGGGGGGCGATGTGATAACACAAATCCTTTGGCCAAAGGAAGCGGAATTCATTTGAACAACTCGGAAGACACTGAAGCTGAGGGTGCGGTGAGGGGAACCAGGATCAAGCTGCTGGATGTCACTGCCCTATCGCGTCTGAGGGACGAGGGTCACATATCACGGTATAGTATCAAGGCCACACAGGGCGTCCAAGATTGCTTGCACTGGTGCCTTCCTGGTGTACCAGATACGTGGAATGAGATCCTTGCGGCCCAGTTATAGGCTGTTGTTGGTTGGAAGATTCAAGCTATTGTATACGCCTATACTGTAATTGTTAGTACTTTGTTAGGCTTTACTGAGTAGGTTTTTATGCTGCGGGTAGGAAACACCAAGCAGCAGTAGATCGGGTTTTTTCGGGAGCGTGATTTGTTGTAACTATATAGAGGCTTCTTTTCTAGTGTAAGTAACTGTTGTATTTGCTTCAGTGTATGGCTATTGTTGTTTGGAAAATTGTACTGGCAGTCTGTTGTTACCTGGGAATTCTTAAGGTGGACGACGCTGGTTGTAGCATCCAGTCCTCTGAGAACTCTTCCCAAATAGAGAAATTATATGCTTGGCTGATCTACGTGTTTGTTGATCTGTTCGTTGAAATTTGTTCTTCATGCTTTGTTTGACCACTATTATACTACAAGTGGTGTAGTATACGTTCAGAATATCGTTCTAACATGAACAAGATGGCACTGAATGTAGTTGCACTTGATGCTGAGCAGTCATGATACATTTTTTCTTGCCCCCTGCCAGGAGCCTCGTTTAAACAAAGGGATGTGCACTTGATATCTGTCCCTAGGATTTTGTAACCCAAAGCAGATCCCATGGAGGCCAAGGACATTTTCACGTGCAAAGTACAGTGAACCCGTTATGTTACTGCTCTTGTTACTTTTACAATAAGCAAGGCACCTAACTAGCTTGCTGATCACTAATCCTCCGTTCCCCGCTCTAATATACAATTACCGCGCTGAGATCGATGCACCGACCACAACCGTATGCGTTGCCCCCAGGTCCCAGGGGCATTTCAGCTACGCCATCAGGTGATGGCAGCTGCAGATAAACCATTCAGCCCGTCCCCACGGTCAGGGGCCTGACGCGATGCCGCGTTGCGTGCCGAAACCTCTGCCGCGAGTTCGCTGATGATTGATGCAAGCGAAAGGTTTGGGAAGATGCAGCGACGAGAAGGCTCGACGACGACGGCCAGACCCAATCATGAACGCGAGGGGCGGACGTGAGTCTCCTTGTGATTTCTAGGCCTTAGCGGACGTTGGCAGGCAGGCACGGATCATCATCATATTCATGTCATGCTTTCAAGGCTCTAGAACGATTTTGACAGGGACATGCTGCAACTGCCATTGCGATAATCTGTGGGTGCTGTGGACTATGGTAGGCTGTTCCTGGAAGAGCAGGAGAGATCAGTTAGCTGGTCGAGTACCAGCTGACGTGAGTATGGGTATGGATACCGGTGGACGTAGACCGCGAGTCACCGGGACACGCGGCATAGCACATCGGCCCTAGCCTGCTACAGTAGATTCTTCGCCTTTTTCGCTGCGAGTTAACCAGCTAGATCCAGGCCATAGATCTTCTTATCAGTGTTTCAGTATTTCCGGCAAAACAAGGGAAGGGAATACTTCATCCGTCCCGAAAACAATTGCAATTCTAGAGTTCAAAAATTATGCCACAAAGAATGCTACTTTGACCTACTTATCATAAAAAACAAAGAGTATCCGGAAGTTTCTCGTTATAGATGGCCACCGTGTCGTGCCAGACCGTGCTATGAGCCAGGCCTTCGGCCCATGACACGGCACATGGGCCGTTTACCCATGCCGTGTCGCCCGTGCCGCCCATGGGCTACGATGCACGCGTGCGAGCTCGGCGGGCGGCCGTTGAAGGAGAGGGAGCCACGCCGCTCGTGCTGCTGGCCGCTGCCGGCTCCACCATCCCCGCGCCGCGCAGTCGCCCTGCCGAGCGCCGGTGGACATGGCTCCTCGTCGACCTCTTCCAACTCCTCCCATTCTGTCGGATCCACCCCCACCCCCCCGGTCGGCGTGATCTTCGCCTCCCTGCCGACGGCGCCGCCGAGTGAGGAACGGGAGGAGGGCGTGGATGACGAGGCCGGCCGCTCCTGGGCCGGACGCTGTGTGGGTCCACTTAGCCGCACACTGCCGCGCAGATCCGGCCGAGGATGGGCTCGCGCCGGGCGGAGGTGGGCAGTGATGGCACGACCTTTTGGCACGGGGAGGGGAGGCGATGCGAGGCGGAGGCAGTGGGCCACGCGGTGGCGGCCTGGCGACCGTGTCAGCCACCGTGCCGCCGTGCCGGCCGTGCCTTGCCAGGCCGTGTCATGGGCTAGGCCGGCGGCCCATGGCCCGCACTGGCCTTCGGGCCGTGCCGGCACAGACACGCTGCCTGCCGTGCCGTGCCGTCCATGGGCCGTGCCGCCGGCCCATGGACCGTTTGTACACATATATTTCTCGTATAAAAGATAAGCTAGTATCTAGATGATTCTCGCAAAAGATAATAGGTATTTTCGTAATTTTACATCTAAGTATTGGTTTACGTGCGTGGTCCTAGAATTGCATTTATTTTGGAACCGAGGGAATAATTCCTAGCTTGGACGGATCTAGCTAGCTAGGTTCATGGTCGATCATTGGCCGTTCGTGTGTTTATAATGATGTACTAATTAAATGATTCACCACATAAAAAAGTTTATGTGCAATATTTATAATTACGTGTGTGTAGCTGTGTATACGAGAGTTTGTCACTGCGTTACCCGTGCACCACGGCACGTATGGACCTGTTACCTCGGGGGCTACGTGCGAGCGTGACACACGCTGGCGCGAGAAGCGGCCGCCGTGTCACGCGCAGCGTGGCGCCGGCACGCTACCGGAAGGCGCGCGATGCGTCGCGGCCTCGCGGAGCGGCGCGCACGGAGACCGTGCCCGTTCGTGGCCAACGGTAACCGCCTAACCGGCGGTTCGGAACCCGCCCGTTTTGGCGGCCAGCATTCCATCGCCCATATCATCTTCTAGCAAACACGAGCCTGCCATATTCAAAAAAAAAAAAAAAACACGCGCCTGCAGTTTCCTGCACTGCCGTTGCTTTGTGATGAAAGTTCATGGAGGCATGCTTTTCTCCTTTTGCGAAGGAACATATGCTTTTGTTGAGTTTAAGACCGCAGCAACTTTAGGAGGAACGTATCCAGAGAATGAATAAACTTTACCATCTTAAAATAAGTATCGATATAATATTTAAATATTCTATAAGGAGTGTTTATTTAGTGATAGATACATTAGTATAAAACAAGGACGGAGCCAACCGGTGAAGCCACCGTTGTCAGCTCCATTGATGAACAGTATATAACAGTGATTTGCCACTTATTTCGAATAAAATCATCGATGACAGCTGACATCGTCAAACAAGCCTAGCTCCACCACTAATATAAAAGTACAATAAAGTAGTTAGTTAATGATAATTTTATAATTTTAATGAGAGATAACTAATAATTTGTCATAATTTTTTTAAATAAGCAATCATTTTAGGATGGAGGGAGTATAGGCCATAATATACGTGGATAGAAGCGCCACTAAAACAAACGTTTGAGATTTAAAACACGGGTTTTCTTAGCATCCTGTATGCTTTTGGTGAACATCCTAGTGCTAATCGCGAGTTGACGAGTCACGTCAGCACTCAGCCCTCGTGGACTACGAGTAAGCTGCGGATTAGATTTCCATGTCGCGCTGGGAAGCGGCAGAAGATCTTATCCGAAATAGCCAGAAGGGGATGAGGTAAAATAAGCTGAACTCCGGCTGGACTCGTGCCTGGCAGCGGGGCATTCTCGCCATTCCACCCCCGCGCGGCTATTGTTGGCGTGGAGGCCCCCGTCCCCAGATTCTTCTGCTCACGCACCCCAAATCCACACCTCACAAACCACGCAGCGGAGGCGACCCACAAAAAACACGCGCGGCAGGAGGAGGAGCACCCCCTTCCCCCCTGTGCTGCGCGTCCTCATCCTCTTCTTAATCCCGCGGATTCGCCAGGGCAATCTCGCCGAGGCCGTGCTCCGACGCCGAATTCGTGCTCGCGAGGTTCAATTTCCCACCCGCCCAGCCCGCTGCGGCTGCGCCTGGAGCTCGAGTTGATTACCGGGTTGCTCTGCTTGATTCGGTTCGTGTCGACGAAGCTGCGAGCTCCTGGGATTGAATTTGAGGCCTCCGGGGTCGGAGCTGAAGCCGCGGGCTGAGTGGTTTGCTGCTTCCGGTTGCTGATTGGAGGCGGGGGCTGAATTGTGGGTGGGTGGTTGAGGAGGAGGAGGGCCCGCTCGCGCTCGGCTTCCGGCGACCACCATGTCCGTGCCGGCGATAGCCGTGTACACCAGCCCGCCTGGCGCCGTAGTCCACGCGCCGCCGGAGCACGACGCGAGCTCGCGCGCCCCGGCGCCGCCGTGCGCGGCCGCGGCGTCCCCGTCGGCGGGGAGCTCGCACCGCCACGCGGCCGTCGCGGGAGGCCTGTCCTGCCTCTTCTCGTCCCCATCCGCGGCGCCGCGCGCCGCGGCGCACGAGGAGCTCGGTGCGCTGTGGCACGACAGATCCGACGAGCCGGGGGGCGTCGTCCCCGCCGGCGTCGGCGTCGGCTTCGGCGGCGGGGGCTACTCGTACCCGCAGTCGTCGTCGTCGTCGTCGCCGTCGCCGTTCAAGCTGCGGGACCACCTCCACCGCAGCCCGGTGTCGCTGTTCCACAGCCCGGCCTCCTCGCCGGCGTCCAGGAGCCCCTCCGTCTCGTGGCTCGCCGCCCGGGAGCGCGACCGGCTCTTCTCCAGCTTCGTGCGCAACGCGCTGGGCTCGTGCATTGATTACGCGCCTGTCACCAGCCTGCCGCTGGGCGTCCCCGCGGCTGTTGGTGTTGACGCCGCCGAGCTGCCATTTGAGCTTGACGAGAACCTCTCAGAGGCGGAGCCGTCCTGCGAACCCTATGCTCATGAACTCCTCGCCGGTGCTCAAGCTCGCCACCGCATCTTCCGCGATGAGCTTGTCGTTAAGGCTTTCTTCGAGGCCGAGCGGGCACACCGTGGCCAGGTAAATTGTGGACCCCCAACACGATGCAATAAACTCCATTTTTTACTTTTCGATGGATTTGGCATCTTGTGTTGTTATTAAACCTTGTGGGCTTTGTGTTTTGGTTGTGTGATCAGAAGCGGGCTAGTGGTGATCCATACTTGCAGCATTGTGTGGAAACTGCAGTGCATCTGGCCAAAATCGGCGCAAATGGGACTGTTGTGTCTGCTGGTCTTCTCCATGACACAATTGATGATTCGTTCATGGACTATGATCATATCTTCCAGATGTTTGGCGCTGGTGTGGCCGATCTTGTTGAAGGGGTATGCACTTTTTGTTTACTCGATCTTGATCATTATTTTAGATGGAGGGATCAAATTTCCCTGTATTTTTCTAAAAGGTTTTGTCTGTTCACCTGCTAGTTATTCAAGTTTCTAGATTGTCCTGTTTAACTTTAGAAGTCAATGGGTCATGTGCTCCTTTTGATTAACATATGTATAGCTTTACTACTAAGTAAACAAAGTCCTCAGTGACGCAAAGTCTAATGTCTTGACCCTGGAAGCTTCTATCCTGAGCTACATATTTGTTTATAAGCTGTAGGCAGTAGCAATCAACTTGTGATGAAGTTTCTTAGTTAACAAGTCCAATTATTCCATCAAATTCAAAAAAGTCCAATTATTCCATTATTAAACCTAAGTCTCTGTTTTGTTAATATTATCTGTCTGAACATCATAGATTAGGCAATGTTTTATGTATTCAATGTTTTCTGTGGCATGGCCCCAAAAGTTCATCAGCATCTTTGATTGTTCAACCACAAACCAACAGTTCTGGCCTCCATATCTACAAGAAGCCACAAGTGGGGAATTGCCTCTTTCCTGATCCCTGTTTGACAGAAATTTGGTTTTGTTGCATATATTATTAATCACTTAATCCTTGTCACAATTTTATGAATGGCTATGCAGAAATCTTTTATTTGTTTTTTCTTGACAAATACATTGTCCATACCATCATTTTCTAGTTCTGATCACATCCAGTTCATAAATTTTTGTTGTTAGTGCTGTTGCAAGCCCATGAATTAATAATTATTTATTCAGGTTTCGAAGTTGAGCCATTTGAGCAAACTTGCTCGGGACAACAATACTGCAAGTAGGACTGTTGAAGCAGATCGCTTGCATACAATGTTTCTTGCAATGGCTGATGCACGTGCTGTTCTGATAAAGCTAGCGGATCGTCTTCACAACATGAAGACGATAGAAGCTTTGCCTATGGTTAAACAACAAAGGTTTGCTAAAGAGACTATGGAAATATTTGTGCCATTGGCCAACAGACTAGGAATTGCTAGCTGGAAAGACCAGTTGGAAAACATTTGCTTCAAGCACTTGAATCCAGAGGAGCACAAGGAGCTTTCCTCTAAACTTGTGATGTCTTTTGATGAAGCGCTCCTTACGTCTACTCTAGATAAACTGGATAAAGGTCTCAGAGATGAAGGTATCTCATATCACAGTCTTTCTGGGAGGCACAAGAGTCTGTACAGTATATACTCAAAGATGATAAAGTATGTCATCGCTCTTTTTGTTGCTTTGTGTAGTTCAGTAGTTAATACAGTTGGCATTCACAATACCTACTCTAAGTCTTAACCGTGCTTATGATTTCTAGGAAGAACTTAACGATGGATGATGTCCATGACATCCATGGCCTGCGGCTTGTGGTTGAGACAGAAGAAGATTGTTACCGAGCACTTGACATTGTCCACAAACTGTGGCCCCCAATCACCGGAAGATTCAAAGACTATATATCACATCCAAAGTTGAATGGGTACGCAGAACAGAAAGTTTGATTGACCTTTGAAAAAACTCTACTGGAATCTTTGCTAATTTACCACTTGTAGGTATCGATCATTGCACACTGTCATCATGTGTGAGGGTGTCCATCCATTTGAGATCCAGATCCGAACAAAGGAAATGCATCTTCAGGCAGAATATGGATTTGCCGCACACTGGAGGTACAAAGAAGGTGGTTGCAGACACTCCTTTGTGCTCCAAATGGTGGAATGGGCAAGGTGGGTGCTCACATGGCAATTCGAGGCAATGGGCAAAGAGCGGCCCTCAGCTTTAGCCAGCTCTGTTGGGATTAGGCCACCATGTCCTTTTCCCCTGCATTCAGAGGATTGCCCTTATTCTTACAGCAGGCAGTGTAACCATGAAGGTCCCATATTTGTGATCATGCTTGAACATGATAAGGTAGGTCTCCTTTTATCGTTTTGAATCTATAAGTGGTAGAGTAATCCCACAACAGCAAAAGTGTTATCATTTTCTGATGTCTGACAAAACTACACCTGCAACTCAGATGTCTGTCCAAGAGCTCCCAGCAAACTCAACTGTAACCGATCTAATGGAGCGAGTTGGGGTCAACAGTCCGAGATGGAGCCCATACAGCTTCCCACTGAAAGAGGAGCTGCGACCGAGGGTTAACCACAAGCCCGTAAGTGACCCAAACCAGAAGCTCAGCATGGGTGATGTGGTGGAGCTGACGCCTGCGCTCCCGCACAAGTCGCTGACCGAGTACAGGGAGGAGATGCAGCGCATGTACGAGCGTGGTAGGTTCTCCCTCGCCACCACCCGGAGATGCTGACACCGTCATGCCCGTGTTAACCTGTTGTTGTACAATACCACAATACCTTGTAAATATGAACTAATTTCGTGCAGCAGAGAAAGCCCAGATGAACAAAACCCAAATGGTGTGGGGGTTGATCATGGACGCTGCTGTGTGTAACTGTTTACATGATGAAATATTGAAAATGTGCCTCAGATCCTCCAAGAATCAGGAGAATACGCAGGAACTTTGTGCCGTCCTTGTGTCACACTGTCACTCGTGCATTTTTTTTTGGGTTAATTGGATATATGCCATTGCAATTGTTGCGGTTCGAAGATATACCATTACACTTTATTGGAAGATGAGCCAGAGGCTTAGATTACTTGATAACCATCACAGTACAAGGGGATTACATTTATAGGAGAGAAGAGGGGAGCCCAAAGGGCTAAGCCAGCCTAGAATACAGGGCATAAAAGTAAATGATCTAGAGAGATAAATATTAGTCTAACACCCCCTGCAGCCGGAACGTCAAATGATCTAGAGAGATAAATATTAGTCTAACACCCCCTGCAGCCGGAACGTCGGTGCAACGAACGCTCAGGCTGGAGCGAAAGTCCATAAAAACAGAGGATGGAAGACCCTTGGTGAAGACGTCGGCGAACTGGGACGTAGTGGGGACGTGCAGGACGCGAACAGCTCCAAGGGCGATGCGTTCCCGGACAAAGTGTAGGTCAATCTCCACATGCTTGGTGCGCTGATGTTGAATGGGGTTGGTGGAGAGATACACAACACTGACATTGTCGCAGTAGACAAGGCTTGCAGCAGATAGCGACTGGTGAAGTTCCTGAAGAAGCTGCCGAAGCCAGGAGATTTCAGCAACACCATTGGCAACGGCACGATACTCAGCCTCAGCGCTTGACCGAGAGACAGTGGGTTGTCGCTTGGAGGACCAAGAGACAAGGCTGCCACCGAGGAAGACGGCGTAGCCCGAGGTGGAGCGGCGAGTGTCAGGGCAACCGGCCCAATCTGCATCAGTGTAGACAACAAGCTGATTTGGGGCAGACCGAGGAATAGCAAGGCCAAAACTGATCGTGCCTTGGAGATACCAAAGAATCCGCTTAGCAGCAACAAGGTGACCTTCCCGAGGATCATGCATATGCAAGCAGATCTGTTGGACAGCATAGGCGATATCAGGTCGGGTGAAAGTTAAGTACTGAAGCGCACCAGCAAGGCTTCGATAAGCTGTCTGATCAGCAACTGGGGGTCCAGCATCAGCAGAAACTTTGGTACAAGTGTCAACTGGGGTGGAGCAGGGTTTGCAGTCACTCATGCCATGGCGGCCGAGAATATCCAAGATGTACTGTCGTTGAGAGAGGAACAGGGTGTCCTTGTGGCGTTGCACAGCCACACCGAGGAAGAAATGTAGAGACCCAAGGTCCTTCATGGCGAATTCCTGCTTCAAAGCTTGAATGACACGGTGTAGGTGCTGAGAAGAGGAGGCTGTGAGCACGATGTCATCAACATACAAGAGCAGGTAAGCAGTATCAGTGCCATGACGGTAGATGAACAATGACGTGTCTGACTTTGCTTCAATGAAACCCAGGGAGGTCAGGTGTGTTGCAAACCGGCTGTACCATGCCCTGGGGGCCTGTTTCAGTCCATAGAGGGATTTGTTGAGTTTACAGACATGGTGAGGTAGAGCAGAATCAGTAAAGCCTGAGGGTTGAGAGCAGTATACTGTTTCTGTCAAGGTACCATGGAGAAATGCATTCTTGACATCAAGTTGATGAATTTGCCAATCCCGGGAATGAGCCAAAGCAAGGACAGTACGGACAGTGGCCGGTTTGACAACGGGACTGAATGTCTCATCGTAGTCGATACCTGGGCGCTGAGTGAAGCCACGAAGGACCCAGCGGGCTTTGTATCAGTCAAAGGAACCATCAGCATGAAATTTGTGTCAGAACACCCATTTGCCAGTGACAACATTGGCCTGAGCAGGTCGCTGAACGAGGTCCCAAGTGTGATTGTCATGAAGAGCAGCACACTCCTCTTCCATTGCTTTGCGCCAGTGTGGATCGGCCAGAGCATCACAAAAGGAGCGTGGAATTGGGGAGAGTACCTCGGAGTGCAGACCAAGTCGCGGCTGTTGGTACCCAGCTTTGCCACGGGTTGCCATGCCGTGAGCATTGACGACCGGCGGAATGGGGACAGCACCCGTCGGGAGGGGTGGAGTTTGCTTGATGTAGCGGGGCGGCGATGGAACGACGCTGGAGCGGCGAGGAGAACCGGCGGGCGGAGTCCCGGAGCCACGTCTGGTATAGATGTGGACGACCGGCGGCTTGAAGAAGGTCGGAGCCGCGGGCGTCGAGGTAGTAGGAGCCATGGTTGCCGGGGCCGCGGGCGCCGAGGCTGCTGGAGCCGCGGGCGTCAAGGCCGCGGATGACATGACCGCAGGCGGCGATGCCGTGGGTGCCGAGACCGCGGTTGGCGCTGCCGCGGGTGGCACGGCCGTTGGCGGCGGCGCCGCGGTTTCCGAGGTCGTGGGCGGCGAGGCCGCGGGTGGCGGGGCCACGGATGTCGGGGACGTGGGTGCCGCAGGTACAGGTCGCGGAGCAGCGGGCGAAGCGGCCGGGGCCACGGGTACCGGCGGCGCCGAGGGTGGAGGAGATCCAACGCGAGTGGAGGCGGGCGGAGGCGGATGACGTGCACCTGAGCCGACAGAGGAAGGCAGCGGGTCCTGGGCCGCAATGGCTGGGCCAGGAGTGGGCCGAGACGAAGGGGCCTGGTCTGCTGGAGAATGCAGCCCAGTAGTGGCGCAAGGTCCTGTAGGAAGAAGGAAAACCGGCACAGGATCATCAGTAGTTAGGAAATCAAGTTCCTGAGAGGGCGGGGAAGGCCGTTGGCGAGCGAAAGGGAATGTCGATTCGTCGAACACAACGTGGTGAGACACAATGACACGATTGGTGACGAGATCGAGGCACCGATATCCCTTATGATCGGGGGAGTAGCCGAGAAACGCACACAAGGAGGAGCGAGGGGCTAGTTTGTGGGGAGTTGTGGCGGTGAGGTTTGGGTAGCAAGTGCACCCAAAGATGCGCAGATCATGATAGGAAGGGAGAGAGCCATAAAGGGCGAAGAATGGGGTTCTCATGTTGAGGGTTTTGGTGGGGAGGCGATTGATGATGTGGGTAGCAGTGGCGAGGGCGTCTGCCCAATATGCGGGGGGCATGGAGGCTTGAAAGAGCAAGGTGCGAGTGACATTGTTGGCGGTGCGAAGCATGCACTCGGCCTTGCCATTTTGAGGCGATGTGTAAGGGCAAGACATGCGGAGAGAGACACCGTTAGCGAGGAAGAAAGCACGGGAGTTGGAGTTATCAAACTCGCGGCCATTGTCACATTGCACAGCTTTGATGGTGCAATCAAATTGAGTGCGGACATATGCAAAGAAATTAGACAGGGTGGAGAAAGTGTCAGATTTCAATCTGAGAGGGAATGTCCAAAGAAAATGAGAGCAATCATCAATAACGACTAAGTAGTACTTAAACCCCAAGACACTGAGAATAGGAGAAGTCCATAAATCACAATGGATTAAATCAAAATTCCGAGAAGCCCTAGACATGGAGCTACAAAAGGGGAGTCGCACATGACGCCCTAGCTGGCATGCATGGAAAAGGGAGTCGTCGACGTCCTTGGAGCAAGGAAGGGAGGCCGAACTGGCGAGGGACTGCAGGGTAGCAGTGCCTGGGTGGCCGAGACGACGATGCCAGGTAGTCGAGGATGGAGTCGCCACAAGGGTGCAGGGAGCGGAGGACGTCGGGGGCACCTGTAAGGTGTAGAGGGGCCCCGAACTGTCACTGCGAAGAAGAGTAGCCCGGGTGCGGAGATCCTTCACAGAGACACCAAGAGGGTCAAACTCGACTGAAACACAATTATCAGTAGTGAATTGACGAATGGAGAGAAGGTTTTTGATTATGTCGGGGGCGAGAAGAACATTAGTGAGCTAAAAAGGACCAGGAAGAGTGGCGTAGCCAGTGCCAACAATTGGGAGGGTGGCACCGTTACCCACAATAATAGAGGAGGGAAAAGAGGAGGAGGATGACAATGTAACCATACCAGGGTTGGAAGCAACATGGAAGGAGGCGCCGGAGTTAAGAACCCACTCGGAGGTGCTTGGTGGTGGGTTGAGACTGACGGTGCTGAAGGCGGCAGCGAGGGACTGAGTGTCCCACGGTGTTGGAGCCTGAGGTGGTGCCTGGTAGAAAGCGCCAGGGCCGTATGGTGCTGGAGGGACGCCGGTCAGCAACGCCTGGTGTGGCGGCGGGCTGGGGTGAGGAAGAGGACCTCGTGGGCCACCAGTTGATGGTCCGGGCCACATGTGGATGGACCCGGTCCACGGATTGAAGACGTAGGGCCACGTCGAGCCCCCGACGGGGCTGCCTGACGCGATCCCCTGGCTACGACCACCGCGGCGGCGCCGGCCGCGGTTGTTGCTAGATGGGTTGCCTCCGATGACCGGTGGAGGGCGAGGAGTGGACGAACCAGCAGCTGATGGTGGTGCAGGCGGCCTGCTTGGGCGTAGTGGCGACAAGTGCCGAGGCCGGGCTTGATGGAGACGGCATGTTGAGCTCGGCGAGGCGGAGGTCGGCGCGAACCTCGGCGAAGGTCGGGAGGGGGCGCTGCCGAGTGACGAATTCCGCCATGAACTTGAACTGCTCGTGTAGGCCACTGAGCAGGTTCAAGACGAGGGTCCGATCCGCGATCGGTTCACCGAGGTCGGCGAGGGAGTCGGCCATCCCCTTCATCTTGCGGCAGTACTCGTCGATGGAGAGGGCGCCTTGGGAGAGGGAGCGAAACTCGGCATCGAGAAGCATGGCGCGGGATTCGCGGTTGTTGAGGAACTGCTGCTCGATGCCGAGCCAGGCAACGCGAGCAGAGATGCCGTCATGTTGGTGAATGTCGTCCAGGAGGTTGGAGGAGATGGTGTTGAAGATCCAGGAGACGACCACGCAATCCATGCGTGACCATGCCGGGTCGTTGGGGTAGGCGGCGTCATCGAGGACGTGCTCCTTCAGCGAGAAGCGGCCGAGGACGAGGAGAAAGTGGCCGCGCCATTTGGAGTAGTTCGAGGATTGGAGATCTAGAACAAGCGGAATGAGGTTCCTGATGTTCTGGACGGTGGCAGCCTGGTTGTGGAGGCGGGCGACGGTGGCGGCGTCGGAGAAGACGGAGTGCTCATCGTCGTCCTGGGAGGCCCCATCACCATGGTCGGGCGCACGGAGGCGGTCCCGGATGGCGGCGGCCTGTAGCTCCAGGGTGTCGGCCTGGGTGCGCTCGCGGTCGAGGGCGGCGGCGGCGGCGCGCACCCGCTCCTGAGCAGCAGCGGCGGACTTCAGAAGCTCGGCATCCTCCTGGAGCTGCTTGCCGCGCTCGACGTTAGAGGTCTCCAGGGAGGCGGCTTCTTCCTCAAGTGCCTTGGCGGCGGCCAGAGCTTCATCACGAAGCTTGGCGGCGGCGGCAGTCAAGGCGCCGGAGCTGGAGGCGCCGGAGATGGGGGCGGCCATGGCTGCGCGAGCACGGCGGCCTGGAAGGCGCGCGGCTCAAGCGCAGGCCGGGGCGGGCGCGGCGCCCGAATGGGCGGGGGCGGGCGCCGAGGGGGCGGAAGCTGTAACGGGAGGAGAGGAGAGGTCCAGGACTAGGATTAGTCTACTGATACCATATTGGAAGATGAGCCAGAGGCTTAGATTACTTGATAACCATCACAGTACAAGGGGATTACATTTATAGGAGAGAAGAGGGGAGCCCAAAGGGCTAAGCCAGCCTAGAATACAGGGCATAGAAGTAAATGATCTAGAGAGATAAATATTAGTCTAACACAATTCATGATATTGTAAACGTGCCATTACAATTTTATCATGATCCGAGATACACCAATACTTACCCCTTCGATGTATTTTTTATATTCTTTGGACCAAATTGCCCCTTCCTTCTTCCTTGTGCCTCCCATCCCCTCTCTCGTAGATTTTGGTAAGCTGTTTGTTTGCTCCGTGAAAAGAAATAGGATAGTAGTTGTCTGCCGATTTGCTTGCCCGTAGGGGATGAAAGAAATGGTGTCTGTTACATACATTGAATTCCGTGAATGCGGCAGCCGGAACCAACACTGATTAACGAGAGCAGTTGGAACTCGGCATCGTCTGTGGGCATCACCAACACTGCACGGCACGACACGCTCCTGCTGCAGCTCAAGGCGTGACGCCACCACCAGCATCGCCGCCATAGCCACCAAACGGGGCACCACTGCCGCCGAAGCCACTTAACGGGATGCCACCACCGACGCCGCTGAGGGGACCGAACCCGCCGATGCCGCACCTGACGCCATCGAGTGGGCCCGTGATCCGCTGAAGACGCCCCCGCCGTTGTTGCCGAAGCCGCCGCCATACCCAGCGCTGACGGCCGGGAAGCCGCGGAGGTCGCCCATGCCGCCTACGCCCACGAAGAGGTTCTTTGTCAGCTCATGTCCATGAGCGGGCAGATAGGAGTGGTGATACTCCTACGACGAGCGGAGCAGAGAGTGGTTCGGCTAGTGCAAACGGACGGCGAGGCGAGCGAGACGTGGTAGGCGAGCACAGGCAGGGACGACGCACGGCCATGAGTGGGCAGCGAGCTGGTCGAGAAGATGAACACGAGAGAGGAGGTGGAAGGTAGAAGACAAGGGTAATTTGGTCTCACAAAGTTATGAATTGCGCTGAAAAGGTAAGTAATGATATATCTCTAACATTTGTGAAAATATAATGGCACGTTTACAATATCATGAATTGTAATGATATATCTCCAAACCGTAACAATTGTAATGACATATATGAAATTAACCCTTTCTTCTTCGCTCTTCCACGGCGCTGTTTCTGAACCTTCCCGATGGCAGAGGCATCGATTTGGCTGGTATGTTCCCATCTGAAGCATGCTGTCCATGCGTGCTCTATGTGGAGGAGGATTCTTTCGGCGGAATATTCAGGCCGTGGTTTCTCACTTTCTTGTGTGTGGCTGTTTCTGCTGGACAAATTTGTGTGCGCTCAGCAGCGGGTGGATGAACCTAGGAATCTAGGAGTGTTGGTTCTGGCTGTGGTTGACAGCCCTCCAGACAATACTGTGGACAGGAAGCAACCAGGGCCTCCAACAGGACAAAAACCAAGGAAAACTCTGATCAAATCTTTGGAGCCATGAGCCATCCTGGTAGGCCGCCTACCCATGCCAGGCCGCGCTACCTGCCGAGGAACCAAGGTGATGTTTCAGCTTGGCATCCGCCGCCTAACAAGCAACACCTCGGCATGTGCCAATCACTGGCCGGGGCCGCTCCGCCGCGCGGCGTGGGTGTCAGACACGATCGCCGTTTCACCCAGCGGCCAGTGCGGGGAACAACGCCCGGCATAGGGGGCTTTCGACGACGATGAGGGAGGGGAGGGGACGCGGCCGCCGCCGTGGCAGGATCGGAGGAAGGCGAGGCTGCTTTTCCGGGCCGGCTGCCCGCCGCGCGCGTCGCGACGCGGGCCCATACGGAACCCGAACGCACGGGCCCGTTGCGGTGTAGCTGGGGTACGATTGTGGGCTCGGTGTTCTGGGTCCCGGTTGACCCACGGGTCGATTTGAACAATCGAGGCCCGTGAAGATGACAGTGAAGCAACAAATGAACTAGGCACAAACGAGTCATTTAGCCATCTGTACTTGGGCTGGGCTACGTGTATGGACTCCGGCCCATGAAGCAAGAGCATAGGGAGACTTCGACGGATGTGAATCAATTGATGATGATGAGAAAAAAAAAAGAAGAACAAAGCCCAACTGCCCAAGTAACCGCATCATGTAGAACGTACTAAAAGAGTGCAACCGGAGAATATTCAGAAACGAGCACCAAATGGTTTTCCAAGTGGCAGCACGAAAACGTGTCACTAATAAACTCACTCTTACCTCGACCAAACGACAGTATGATATCACCATACAAACCTCCTAGCTTGAATCCTCAAAAGAAAAAAAAAACGTTGCTTACGGGTCAAGATTTCTTGGTTAGTTAGAGTAGGAAACGGCGGAGGTGGTTCTTTCAGGGAAAAAACAGTGGACTTCGTCAACAGCTCTCACCCTACCAAAGATAGTACTTTCCCACCCATTTCCTCCTTTTCTTTCTTGAAACGTTGACCCGAGCATATCTTTTCAGCAAATCATGTGCTTCGACACATTTTTCTGTTTCTATTCTCGTGTTTCCCCCCCCCCCCCCCCCCCCCCTTGTCATGCATTTCAAACAAATGGTTCATAGCCGTAAATTAAAGCCCGTAATCGAAAGTAATATAGATAAAAGTGTTCGTGGAGAATCTCATATGTTCAACGTGCAAATGTGCAATGTAGGTTGCTCATCTGTCTTACATCACGCGGAGGAACAAGAAATAAAATATTTTCCTAATATATTTCTTCCACTTGTATTCGGTAACTTGAATGGCCAAACTTGTTTTGCATACCGTAGTATATATATTTCCCAACGTCCATAAAAAGAGTATTTTACTAATAGAAAAAGGAGTGGAGTTTGTCTACAAACAAAAAAAAACTTTGTCGAAGCAAGTTGTCGGTGGTCAAACTTAATCCACCTGTGACACGTGAGAAGCATAGATCTTCTTACAAGAAAAAAGAATACCTCCAATTTAGAATGTTTTTAACCTTTTACTAAATGGTAATATTTCAAATAGAAATGCTAAAAGAGATGGCTATCATTTTCCAAACATGACAGCCCACTCGTTTTCGGAAAGGTGGTGCGCATGTTGATTGTGTTGGAAGCGTCATTTGCTAAAAAATACGAAAGGAGATGAAGGTAAGAAAATGAAGATAAAGAATGATGACAAACATCTGATTCTGGTTGACAAGTGGCGGCACTCCAGCACCATTAGGGTTCAGTGAGAAGGAGATTTGGTAGCCAATAACGAGGGATTAATTCGAGGAAAGGCCGTAGTAGTTTGGTTGCTAGCGTTGGATTAGAAGGGGTTATTGTGTGGAGGGAGACTTGTTGGAGACACGATGGATGGAGGTCGAAGACAAGCAAAATCGTGAGAGTAGCAATTAGTGATAATGGGATAGACAGCGATCAAACTTAGCGCGTGGTGGTCGATAGAAATTTGAATTGAGAAACTGCAAGGTAGACCAAAGACGAAGGAAGTGGATCAAAGCCATGATGCAGGACGAAGTGTCGAAACGAACAGTCTAAATAGATTGTTGTGTAAAGCTATAAATTGTTAAGTCTAACCTTTTCCGTCTCTATAAAAACATAAATACGTTTTCCACAAAATTTCAACACGATCGTAATTAATTTTAAATTTTCTACGAAATTTCCAGCACGCGAGTAGCATGCATGACAAACCTAACCTAAGATTTGCTTGGTGGGACGCAAGAGAAGGCGATAAGAAGCGATAAGCCTTGTCAGTTAGGCATCGCCATCACGAAACAGGTGCTTCATCTCACACAAAAACTAAACTAAATTAGAAAAAGCCACGGAAACAAATCCACTCGCCGCGGAAGCCTTCCTTGCGGCTTGCGGGCCTCGTCCGGTCGTCCGCCCCTCCTCTCTCGCGCCCCCGACGCTGCTCCCTCCGGACTCGCGATCGGCCGTCGGTCGCGGGACGGACGGATGCCGGTGGACGTCGAGGCGGCGATGGCCCCGCCCCCGCCGGCGTCGGCGTGCAGCTCGTCGTCGATAGGGAGGGACAGCGACGAGTGCCAGCCGCCGGGGAAGGAGGGGGAGGAGGAGGGGGAGGTGCAGAGCGCGTTCACGGGAGGGGCAGCAGGAGGAGGGAGCGGCCTCGTTGGGTTGGAGGCATTAGAGGAGGCGCTGCCCATTCGGTGAGTTACTGCAAGTTCATTTGATTCGTTTATCGTTTTCGAGGGAGTTTTAATTTTGTGATCTCGGTTGGGGAAGAAAAATTCAGGCTACTTTGGAATTCCGATGATATGCATACACACTGCTGTTTTGGAGATATTAGCATAGCTAAATTCACAAGAAATTTGAGATCAAACTAGTCTTGGATGTGTAGAATTATTAATTGTGTGTAGGTGTAGTGGATTACATTCTGCTCTTATGGTCAGCTAGGTTGCAGATTATCGTTGTTTATTCTGGATAACTGCCCTCTAGCGTGTCAAATTCATGTGCTGAGGAATGTCCCACCATCTTCTTCTTTGACCAATGATTAAGGAAGACTCGTTACCTTTTACATTTGTGAGATGAGAAGTGTTTGCATATCTTAATAAATAATAATGCAGTCATCTCAACAAGTTTAATGAACTATAAAATATTTTCAAAGTTAAATTTAGAGCATGGAAATGAATTTTATCTACGCAAATATCTAGCGTGTGAAGTGTGTGTTGGTAATCATGGCACATTTTGGTTGAATTATTAAGTAACTGAAAAGGACCTGCCTCACATGGCACCAACCAATCTTAAGCAGCAACTTTCAATTGAGAAGGACTGCAGTGGTTTGAGTGTCTCTGAGCCACAGAATATCAATAATTGGCTTATGAAGCACCCACAATATCATCCATACACTTTAGTATAAGTACAGACTTAGTATCCTTAATTCTATATGTAGTGGGATATGTTTCCTGATAAAATCAAGCAAGGCACGTTGTGGTGTTATTACTTTTGCATGGAACATTGCGATTGCACTTCTCAATTCAATCATTGTGTAGTTATCTTTTGCTACTGATATGGATGCTCGTTGTATGCATATATATTGCCATTTTGACTCAGAAAGTCTTTTCATTGGGCAGGCGTAGCATATCCAAATTCTACAATGGTAAATCCAAATCCTTTGCGTGCCTTAAAGAAGCTATAACGTCTTCTGGTTCTGCAAAAGACATCACTAAGGCAGAGAGTGCATACTCTAGAAAACGGAAGAATCTCCTTGCTTACAGCATCATGTATGGAAATTCACATGAAACAGCAGCTGCTCAGGTTTATGAAACTGGGCCTCCTAAGAGGCTTGCTAGTTTGAGCAGAAACTCTTTGGTGACCTTGGCTAGTAGCAGCTCAAGGAGCAGCAGCAGTATAAGCATTGAAGAGAATGAGCTTCCTGAGCAACTCCATTCTCCAGTCTCACCAGATGATTTTATATCCACTCCACTATCAGGATCATGCATTCCTAATGCATCATCTGCACCTATGAGGTCATTATCAATGATGGATTTGCATCGTCTGCATAGATCTAGTTCCTCAGTTGGTCTCAAAGATAAGAAAGAAGATTAGATTTAAATTTAGAGGATTTTCCATTTCCTTTTCTTATGTTTTTGCTTGAATCTTCTCTTATATATCTAGGGTTAGCACGAAGGTTTCTGGATAAATAAGCAAGCACTTCAACTGGTGAACGTGGATGTTTGATAACACATTGTGTACCATTTGCAAGTAAGTGATTCATGTAAAAATTTGATACAAATTTAGTGACTGGCCATGTGTTTTACTCTAAATCTAGCATAGCATTGCTTCAATTCAACACAGTACTATATTACATTATTAAAAACTGGTTTATTTAAGAGGAAGAGCACCATCTTGACCTGTGGGCCATCCATGTCATGTCTATGAGACAGTGGGAATTGATCCGCTGTTCTTTTATGCAGAATTGCATGTCGATTGATGAACCAATGCAAGCCGCTTCTTACTTCCATTGGTGGGCTTCATTGATGTGCACCGATGCCTTATTTTGGTCATGATCAACAAGATTTCACTAGTTCGTGGAAAATTGAATTAATTGCTGACCAAAGTATTTAAGCAGAAGCAGAGTGTTAGATATAAAGAAATTGGCGTCCATATAAAAAATTGGGGTCCATCAATCGGACTTGGATCAAAACAAACGAAATAGTTTCAGAGATGATAGCGACTAAAACATAGCAAGATTAAAAAAGCACGGATGCCTAAATAAACACAGGTCAACATCCGCATCCAGCAGAACATCGCTCTAGTTCAGCGGAATAACTACATTACATTATTCAAAGCCGGTTTAACTGAAGAGGAAGAAACTCAATATCGCTCTTCTCTAGGTTACTACTGCATAGCAGCACTCCAGGAATTACTTGAGACCATTGTTATTGACGAGGAAATCCGAAATCATCCGGCATCTCAAAGCTGTCAGCATCTCCGATGTCCCAGATTCCCATTGCGCCTCCCTCACCGTTCATCGAGTTCCCTGCAGCATCGGCAGTGCCACCAGTTCCAGTTGCGACGACACCCTGCTGGCCGTCTTGATCAGTCTCCCAAATGGGATCGTCAATGTCCAGGAGATCTTCCAGAGGGAACATGGTGTTGTCATCAGCAGGAAACATTTCATCGAAGCCAGTAGTGTTCCCATCCATCGGCGCGCCTGCAGCTGGGCCCCGAGGTCCCATGAGTGCTCCTGGTGCAAGCTGATTACCATTTGGCGCCGCGACGAGGTCCTGAGGCGCCATGGTCGATGCAGCGTTGCCGCCGCCAAATGCTCCTCCTGCCATTGTTATCTCATTCACATTCGAAGCCATGAGTGGTCCGGTGCTGTAGCTGCCGAAATTAACGCTGCTGATTGATGCTGCTTCCAAGACTGCTGCCACATTGTGACCAACGTGCTGGGGAGACACAAGTGATCCAGCATTATTGTAGTTGATAAAGCTGCCGCCGTTGCGTGCATCTGTAGCTGCTTCTGCCTCGTTTGATGCGGCTGCCACACCGTGACCAACATGCCGATGCCCCATGAGTGATCTGTAGCAATAGTTGTCGTACGGTGCTGCAATCGCTGCTTGGTTTGATGATCCAACACCAACATGTTGAGGAGCCACGGGTGGAGGATTATTGGCCCTGAAAGGATGACCGGCCGGTGGCAGCTGAAAGGAAAGCGTGGTGCTCCTCCCTGTCCCGCCGTGGCTGCCTTGCCCAGCCTCCTGTTGCGCCGCGAACATGTTCTGCTGCTGCACGACAGGCGGCCGCGGACCCTGGTATGGGAACGGCCCGAGCATCAGTGGCAAACTCATGTCCGGCTGCTGCTGCTGCTGCTGCTGGTGGTGCACCAAACGATGTGTCGGAGGCAGCGCTGGAGCTGGCAGTGGGTTGACAGGACGCTGTGCTGGGGCTTGGCTTGGGTTAACCAGAGGCAGTGCTCGAGCTGGAGGTTGAACTGGGTGCAACGGAGGAGGTGCTAGTGCTGGCGGGGCAGCGGTGTTGCTGTGCGGTGGCGCGTCGGGAGTAGAGAGAACGGACTGCACGAACGAAGAATTCTGCTGCTGATGTTGCTGCCCTGCCTGTGGACCGTCCATGGCTTGGGGTTGCTGGAACTTGGGCGCTTTACCATTCATGCCTTGACGTTGCTGCGATGCAGGCTAGAAAAATAAATATACTTTGTGATAAGGTAATTTGGAAATGGTTTAATTGAGTAATAATGTAATTTTGGATGGGGAGTACTAAGAAATTTGGAGGAGCAGAGATGGTGTATGTCTGTATGAAGTTTAAGATCAAACATGCATGAATAATGGGGTAAAATTAAAATCAAATAAGAATTGACTATATATTTTTTTTCTAAAAGGCGTGTATAAAGAGTTCCCCTTTTGTTATGTCTATATATAGTCTCCCTCCACTCCAATGTTATTTTGGACCTAGCAACATATCTAAAACACAACTTCACTTTCATTGTAGAAGAAACTTAACTACTTATTAAACCACAGTTTTTGTTATGTCTATATATAGTCTCCCTCCACTCCAAAAAAGAAAAAAGAAAAAGGAAGCCTCCGGCCGGCAAACCCCAGAGATATACTATATAGTAGACAAACTTAAGAATTCCTTTGACTAGCTGCCCTATACGTTACCCAAAATTAAACTTCTTTTTGAGTAGCTTTGACGAAATGTTGGTAGATGACCAAGGGCCAACTGCATAATGACACATTTGTTTGCTAGCAGCAGTATGTAGTAACGCATGCAGGAGACGGTTCGCCAGCATACATGCATGTATGTGCAGGCCAAAATGAAAAAGTTACCGTTGCGTATAATTTTCCAAACTTCAGCAGTAACTTTGATTTCACACTATGCTAAACCCATTCCAAAATGTAGTACTGTTAGATAAGAAGTAAGAACTAATGCTAGTGCACATGGGAAAAAGGGCCTTACCAAAACGCTGGTCCTCTTCCAACCTCTGCCAGCCCTTATCATTTTGAACTGGATTATCTCTTCTGCCTCCGCTTCCTCGTCAATGCTAGAGCCGGCGATTAGAGCCTCGACAGCGGCGTCAGGGACCACGCGGCTGCAGCCAGCCTTTTTCGCCTTGTCCTCCAAATCATACTTGCTCCAACGGTTTCTTAATGGTGAAGGTTGCCGCCCTCAGCGTACGTTGCAACTCGTCTGTTTCGTTGCCGGGTGCTTTGTGATCCAGCGACAGGTCTACATGCATGGAACAACAACAAAATGATTAATTAATGTGATGCAACTTGTTACGTTTGCGTTGGTAGCAATAGCGCACATAGCGTCCTTACAATATACGACTGGGATGCGCAGATCTTGCTCGACGATGCCACGGAAGTTGAAGCCGCAGGCCGCGGCCATCTCAGCATTGATGAGGACGACGTCGAAGTCTTTGAACTTTTCCCTGTTGATGAGGTGTTTAAGCGCAGAAACTGGGCTTCCACAGGTTTCCACTGCAAAGAAAGTGGTAAGTATTCCGTGAAACCAAGAATGTAAGAACTGAGAGAGACGTGAAGTTAGTTGGACAAATGAAAGAAGGGGAAAAGGGGAGTTATTTGCTAGACCCACGGTTCATATCTGAGGATTAGTTCAGTAAAATATGCAATAGGTAGAAGTATTTTCTTTGAAAATCAACCATGATATATTTAAAAATTGGCACGAAGTGAGCGGGCAGGCATGATTTGATTTGCATGAGTAGACCGAGGATATAAAACATATAGAAATCTACTGAATAAAAGAACATACCCTTGAAATTCAAGAGGCAAAGCATCATACACGACGATGAGAGAAATCTTTCGTTGTCGTCCACAACCAATACTCTTATACCCTTGGGAAACAATGTGGACATCTCTTGATTCATGGAGGAGCCACACTCAAGAATAACTTGAGGTCCAATGGAGGAGTAGTGGATCTCTACACTAGTGAGAGGTTGGGAAAGCCTGGGGTATGTATTTATAGGCTGGGGTTTTGGGGGAGAGGGGAGGAGGAGGAGGAGGGGTAGGAGGGACTGAGAAGGCTGTAAGTAAACAATAGGAAACGAGGAACTTTTGATTTATTCACATCCAAGACTTAGGAAAGTCAAACATGCATCAGGTGAGGGGCATCCATGGCTCTAAGATAAAATGGGTGTTGTTCAGTTATGTTTTTCGGCTGCTAGTCTTAGCCTCCTACACCAATCGACACTGCAGATCCAAATCTTTCTACCTCCCTCATATATGCCAAGAATGAGGCTGCACATATATACTTGATTTGAAACAGGCCAAAATTGGTAGTAGGTGGGCAGATGTTAATCAACTGTAGATGCACTATAATTCAAGTTAATAACAAGTACTTCCTTTTGTGATAATCATGGGAAAACTGTGTCCTCCTCCACCACTGAAGACAAATGGAAGGCGGAACACATCCATTTCAGGATGGTGAGGTCCGGAAGAGGAAGGGCAACAAACACAATGGCTACCCAACAACAGCGTTGTAGGTACTCTTCAAGTAAAACTTTATTTTATTAGATTGTGTGGTACTGGCAATGGTGTGGTATGGGCTGCATTTTGTTGATTTCAGGCAAGAGGTGTTTGACCTCTAGAGTTCGGCGATGATACAGTACGGGATGCATTTCATCAACACATGGGCTATGCTACGGTGGTCTAGAGTAGTAGAGTGCATTGGCGAAAGCCATGATTTTTGGTCTAGAGTGGATGGGCGAAAGCCATGGTTTTCTTGCTCGGCCCAATCCAGTCTGACCCACTTTCCTGCATCTCCCTATCCCAGCTCGTCACCTTCCTTCCCTCATGGTCCAAATCTCAGAGACATCTTCTCATGAGAGTCACCACTAATCGATCAGACATCAATTAATACATGAGTGTGGTGCCCCAACGAACCAGGAGATGTCGACACACTTCTCTAAGTAGTATCAAAGCCTTAGCAGTGGAGGACAACGCAAGATTCCTCGCTTCTTCTTCATGATGCCCTCTCTCTTAAATTTCAAGGGTAGTAAACATGCACCTATTCTGTAGATCTAGTTTTCATCTATCATTTTTATCCTTGATCTTAGCAATATTCAAATCAAATCGAGCATGCTTTGCTATCTTCGTGCCAATTTTAAATATGTCACTATTGTTTTTTTTTAAAAATAGTCTACCCTCTATTGTATGTTTTACTGAATTTTTTTTAGTTCTAAACTGTGGATAGCAAGCTAAGCCCCCCTTTTTGTTAAAAATAAAATAAAATAAGTTCTCCTTTTCTCAGATCTTCTATTTGTCAAATACAACTCCCTAGCTTTACGAGCATTCTCTAACAATCATGGTTTCACACGATACTTATCCACTTACCACAGCACTCTTTGCGCCACACGATGGTCCTGCAAAGGATGTTCACCTCATCGGCATCAAGTGGCTTCCTGATGATGTATGTTGCCGCCCGCTGCATGTGGAGCAGCTAGCTCGTTCTCATCGTCACCCTTGGCTTCATGACCCCACGAGACGTACTGCTGCATGCCCTAGAGCTGCATGATTAATCCATTCTGTTTAAACTGCATAATTAAACCGATGCAGCAACACGATACATATTATGGCGGTTAGTAGCTTGCATCCTTACCATAGATCACTGAGGTGACGTGTACAGATTTGACCCGACGATGCCTTTAAAGTCAAAGCCGCATGTCCTGGCCTTGGTGCCGTCCATTAGGATGATATCGCTATCTTTTAGCTTGTCTTTGCTGAGGACTTCAAAATGCAGAAGTTAGGCTGGCCCATATAGGAATGCAGAACATAAGAATAAAACTCATCCTTGGACAAACAAGGAATTTTACCAGAAAGGTCTAGTAAATTGGATCTGAAACTTTTGATATAGTAATAATTAATAACTTCATATCATGACAGAAAATTTGAACAACCAGAAAGAAAAATAAAAAGCTAGATGTACACACTTGACGCTGTCAAAAGTTTTTACTAATGCATTTCAGTTGCCTGAAAATGGGGATGTCTTCACAGTAGGTAGGCCTGGCAACGGTGGTGGGAGAGACGGCGGGCCAACAGTGGAGGTGCCGCTAGCCGCGGGGGCATTAGACAACCGGTGGGCAAGAAAAGGGAAGGGCCAAGAAGCGGACCGGTAGAGCCGATACTCGTCTATTTCCTCCCACTATGGCCTCTATGTAGCTCCGCCCCTGACAGCGAGAACTAGACTTTGGATGTGTCAAAGCTACAACAAAAGAAATCAAGAAAGAAGAAGCTTGCACGGCTGTCAGGTTTTGATCCAAATTTGTCGTATGATAAGAGGCGAAAAATCATATGGCTAACATATATATAGTATCACCATTCTTTCGTCCTAATATGGAAACCTTGAGCTATGGCATAAATATTTATTTTCTTTTTTGAGAAACATAAAACCGATGCAGACGCTCACAAACACGCACAACACATTCACCGCTAAGAATACACACTCAACCAAATAATTTATGGACATCAATTAGTAGAGATCTAAAAACTATAGCCTCAACATATGCACAATAGATCTCGTTGACCCTTTGTAAACAAATACCAAAAATACAGAGGAAAAAAAGGTTTTTCATAGAGAATGACAAACTCATAGACGCTTTAGATTAAGACAACATGTCCGAATCAAATACTAAAAAAACAGCCAACTCAGGACTCTGAGTATAAGAATTTACCTTGAAGTTTTTTTCTCACAAAGGACGCCATTAATGCATAACCGGACGCGTAGAGGAGAGCACGACCCCATCGCCTTGCCTTCTTCAAGCCCCCGCCTACCTTCAGATCTGATGGCCTCCGCCGCCGCCGCCACGTTAATCTGTCGATCCCCTACTCCCTTGCGGCCACCTTACCCTCGCCGCCACTCCCGCCCCACTAGGGGTCCACCGCCGCCGCGACCGGCACCCTTGCCGCCTGGCCCTCCGCCCGGTGACCGTCGCCACCACCGGCGTCCGCCACCACCACCACCGCCGGGCTGACCGCCACCCCAGCCATCCCTTCAAAACCCACATGACCAAATCTACAACCCTAACCCAGTTGGCTGCGGCGCGCGGTGGCGGCATGCGCTGGTCTCTTGCAAGTGCGACTGCACGACCGGTCGTCGTATAAACTTAATATTGCAAAAACCTTGTTTGTTGTCAACTATCAAGGCTCGTACACCGTTCGGCAAGAAGGATGAGTAATATCTAATCGGTGAATGATGGTGAGAAGAGTGACCTTGGGTTGAGGAATGTATTTATAGGCTAAGTAGCAGTCTCACCGACCAAATGTAAAACCATTGTTCATAACAGGCCGATATTGTGCTCAGCCGACTAGGGATCTATTGGGCTAGGTCCATTAAGATTAGGGTTAGGATAAGATTGGGTCTCTTACTTAGTAGTTAAGTAAACCTCTCTAGGTAAGGAGGGTGGTTGTATCCATTGAATGTAAGCAATGAGAAATGAAACTGCCCTCTAGGCAGGAAAGAAAATAAAATTCTGCCTCAGTGCATGCATTCTAGTGGATGAAAAATTGAATAGCGTCCAAGTTTTTTTTCTATCTTGGAACCATGGTTGCCCAACATGCAACGCAGGTTTGACTTTTCTTGGTATCGGCTCCGAGCAAAGGATACCAATCAGTTACAGTAGCATGTCATTGTAGGCATACTTAGCCTATATGTTAGGCCAAGCCCAACGGAGGCTGACAAAAGTAGTGGTCTCGTTGGACACATAGATCAAAAAGACTGAAGCTACTATTCTCACCAACATAGGCAGCTACAAGTCCTATCTCTCCTCTCTGCACAAACATAATCTTTTACACTTTACATATAAAGTTATTGCCCGCGGTAAGTCTTGTGGTCCCAAATAAACGTGTCCTGGGGTGTCTATCTGTTCACAACACGCGCCCTAGCGAGTTTTTCAGCACTTTTGTCAGTAAGGTTGCTAGTTCTTCTGCAAGTCGCTCTGCGCGTCTGCGAGACCACCAATCCAAGTGACACGGCATCCTCATGGGTATGTGGAGGCTGGGGCAGGACTCCACACTGGTGCGTTGGACCTGCCAGGCCTGAGGACACTCAACCATCAGCGGCTCAACGCAGCCCAAGCCACCGCTAGATCGTCATTGCTGACGATGGGCAAGGGTGGTATATCACTGATTTATGAAAAAAAAAATGGCAGAGGGACAATACATGTCATTTTGGCATGTTTCTTGTCTTTGCTCTCAAGGCAAATCTAACAGTGTGAGATCTAGGATTTTAGCTAAAATCACCCTATATAATTATAGATTTATAGTGTATCTTATAATTTAGCTTAGTTTAAAACCTTCTACACAATCTGTATGGTTAAAATTGGTTATCCTATCCTTTATTACATTGACTGAAGTTATCGCGGGGAACAGTCTATTTTTTCTCTAGTAAATAACTTTTTCCTATCCTCATCATCGTTAAACACTTCACCCTAGTAACTTGCCATTGTCTTCTAGTTATTCCTCTTCATAAATGTTTTGAAATCGTATAGAGTCGGCCCACCAGATTCCATAAGTTTGGCCTTCTTTAGATGTTAGAATTGGGAGGTTGAATTTGGAAGTAAGATGTCACTTCGTAATCATTGCGCTATTATAGCATTTCGTTTGTATTTGTGAAAAATTATCTAAAAATTGATTAATTAGACTCAAAATGTTCGTCTCGCAGAGTACAATAAAACTGTGCAATTAGTTTTTTGATTTCATCTACATTTAGTACTCCATACATGTTATGACATTTTGATGTGATGGAGAATCTTCTTTTTTCATAGTGTATTTAGGAGTTGCTTTTTAGAACTAAACAAGGCCTTTATGGAGTACTATGTCTTAGAAGAAAGTAATCATTTAAATTTTCCAACCCACTAGCAATATCTGCCACCTACCTGTTCTGGCGGGGCTCGATTCATGCGCTGCCTGATATGGTTTCACATCATTGGTTGACTTCTGGCCGCAACACAACGGACAAAGGAGACACCGCAGACAAAAAGAAAAAGGAAATTCTAGCTCACTACATGCATACTATCAGGTAATCAGCCGAAAAACTGAACAACATTCGAGGTTTTGTTCCATCCTGGACCTGGAGCCATGGTTTCTCGTCATGCAATGCAGATTTGACTTTCCTAGGTTGTGGCTATGAGTAAAGGATACAAATCAGTTTCAGGCCTTGTTTAGATGCAAAATAGAGGGGGTCAAATTTGGGGGTTTGGGATCACTTCACCATAAATGCGCCTCTGTAGCATTTCGTTTGTATTTGTGAAAAATTGTTCAAAAATTGATTAATTAGGCTCAAAATGTTCGTCTCGTATAGTACAACAAAACTGTGTAATTAGTTTTTGATTTCATCAACATTTAGTACTCCATACATGTATCGATATTTTAATGTGATGGAAATCTTTTTTTGCATAGTAAATTTTAGAGTGGGTTAGGGTTAGGATTGGAGTCAAGATTGCTGCGTCACGCTGTGTCGTTTATGATATCGGCGGACGCGTCGTTCTCTTGGACGTAGCGGCGCGCGGTGCGCAGCAAAGCCAGCAACAGCGGGTGGCGGATGCGTCCGGGCCGTCGATGTGTTTGTTCTGCAGCCACGACATCGAGGAACATGAAGGCACTCCAGCCGCACAGGACCTGTCAATCAAAAAATACTCCTCTATTTTGTTTGTTTCTACAAGCCGACGACAAAGATCATCAACACTTGTCAAATCCTGAAACTTCGGATTGGTAGGCACATCAAGCTGATAATGTCGTAATTGACATCTCAAGTTATCTATTTCTTGATTTGAAAAGTCGGCAGGATAAAACTTTGAAGCTAATGTACACACATCATCAATCTTCAATGAACTGAATGAATCTCTAGGATCCAAACTAGTAGAAAGAATGAGAAGCTCAGTTGCTTGTTCACTGAACCTACAGTTTAGCTCTTGCATTTGCTGATCAACTGCAACTATGAAAACATCACATCTGTAGTGATGTTCAACTGTTGCCTCACTACCTGAACGAGATCGAATATAATCAGCATAGGACCCATTCATATCTGGAACAGTAATGCCTTGTTTAGTACAAAAGGCTGTCACATCTTCCAAAAGTTTGCTCCAACCATTATCTCTTAGATCCTGAATCAATCTTTTTGTGGTAGCAACATCAGCCATAGCATTTACAATATCTTGAGATTTCTGTTGTAATTTTCTGCAGAGAAGATCTGTGATTCCCATCAACTCTTTCATTAGATGTAAAATAAATACAAAGTCAAATGTCATCGTCAATCTAACAGCACCAGCAGCTTTCCCTCTTACTGATTGGTTAGTTCCTGGACCTCTAGTATTTGCAATATCTTTAAGTACTAAATAAGTAGCTTTGTACGCTCTCAAAAGGCTACAAACAGATTCATAATGGGAGCTCCACCTTGTGTCACCAGACCTCCTTAATGTTCCAACTTGGTTTGCTCCACTCGCAGTTTCTAAGTCACCAAGTTCAATAAGACGTTCCATTTCAGCTACTTGATTTGCACGCAAATCATCATTTCTCTTACTAGAAGAAACAACAGTATTGACAATAAAAGGAAGATGATCAAAAAAGTTGTCAACCTCATATACTTCTTTAGACGCAGCAACAAGAGCTAATTGTAACTGATGAGCAAAGCAATGCACATAATATGCATAAGGGCAATTTTCCTTGAATTTGGCCTGCAGTCCATTCCACTCTCCGCGCATGTTACTAGTACCATCATATCCTTGTCCACGAATATTTTGTACATCTAGATTATGATATGATAAGACAGAGCATAATTCTTTGTGAAGAGTAGCTGATGTTGTATCATGAACATGGACAAGATCAAGAAACCTTTCCTGAATGAAACCCTTTTTATCAACAAAACGAACAACAACTGCCATTTGTTCTCTTTTTGACTCATCTCTTGACTCATCAACAATCAAGCAAAATTTGGAATCACCAATTTCACGACGAATTGCCGATTGCACTTTAGAAGCCATGACATCCAAAATTTCCTTTTGAATTTTTGGTGAAGTATATTTGGCATTTTGTGGAGCATTACCTAGGACAACTGCATTGACCTCTTCATTATATGAAGCTAGAAGTTTCACCATTTCAAGAAAATTGCCTTGGTTCGCTGAAGTAGCTGATTCATCATTTCCTCGAAACGGACAACCTTGAAAAGCTAAGTATCGAACTGCATCAATAGATGTCCCAAGACGCAACCGATTCTTCCTAATATCTTCCTGTGTTTGTCTGTGCAGCACATGCTCAATATGGCCTAATGTATTCTTCAGATTATCATAACACTTCACATTAAAATTATGAGCAGATTTACTATCATGTCCCATGTGAACCAATAATGAACAGTTAGCACCTTCATTCACTTTTCTCCAATTTTTAAATCCTTTCACTGTAAATGTATCAGACCCTACCTTTCCTGATGGTTTCTTAGAAAATAGAAAGCAAGGAAAACAGAAGGCTGCATCTTTTGTTGGTGAATATTCTAACCAAGGAAAAGCAGTGAACCAATGAGATTGAAACCTGCGTCGATGATATGTTGGACCAGAAGTAGGATATGTGTCCATGTGAAATTGGTAAGGCCCATGCATAATGTATACTTTGTGAACTTGATCTCTTTCATTAGCAGGATACTCCCAAATTTGCCGACGTAAGCCCGGATCTCGTTCAACTATCAAAACGCTGGCATCATCAATTTCAGCATTAACCCTTTGAACTTTTGGTGCTGGTTCTCTTGGTGCTTCTTCAGCAATGATTTGTTCTTCAGGGCTGGAATTGGGGGCTTCCTCTTCAACCACAGCTGCATTACCATCTCTATCTACTTTCTTGAAAAAAGAATCAATCTTCCGTGTCCTTTTAGGGGCCATTGTTTCCTACATGAATTGGCATATGCATACAATGATAAACAATTAAAAATTTGCATAGATTAGAAAATAGAAGTCGCATCATCATCATCATTAAACTATTCTTACTTTGCGGCACTTGACCTTTGCCTCCTTGCACTTGCGATCTGCCTGCCTGATCGAGTGATGAAGTGATCGGCTGACGGCTGGCTTATCTCCGACTCCGATGGCGATCTGGCGGCGAACGGACGCGAGTCACGCGGGACAGGACCTGGGATTACGAACGGACGCGAGCCACACAACGGGAACTGGCGGCGGCGAACTGACTAGGAGTCGCGAGCTCAGACGTTTCTCCTTCTGTAGTTGGGCTGGGCCGTGAAACTTTGAGGGGGGTATAAAATTTTTTGGGCGCATGGGGGGTGCCACGGCCCCTGCCGGCACCCCCCAGTTCCGTCTCTGGCACAGGTCCTCTGTTCTGTGGGCATGACGAACCTGCAGCCTGCAGGCCCTCCTGCCGGCTACGGCCCAGGCACTGAGCCCTGTTTAGTTTCCAAAAGTTACTCCCAAATACACTATGCAAAAAGAAGATTCTCCATCACATCAAAAACTAATTGTACAGTTTTGTTGTACTCTGCGAGACGAACATTTTGAGCCTAATTAATCAATTTTTGGACAATTTTTTGCACATACAAACGAAATGCTACAGTAGCGCAATGATTACGAAGTGGCATCTTACTCTCAAATTCAACCTCTCAATTCTAACATCTAAACATCACCTAATGTAAATATTTGATCTGCCGTCGCTCAAACATCCAACGCTTCCCTGGCTTCCTCCTCGCTATCGCATTCAATCGCGAAGGAAAATAGACGAAGCCGGTGCTGCAGGCACCTTGCTCGCCGCCGGCGCCGGGTCAATCGGACAAGTGCATCACCATACACCAACCCCTTCTTTTAGTATATGCGCAGCTGCCTGAAGCTCAACTTCTCCAAGAGGCAGCTCATCAAGAATAGCTCCGCCTTCTGATTCCTGAAGCGCAAGTAGTGAAATTGTATCCGCCAAATCTGGCGCTACCATATCCTTCCGCTCCCTGCATGAGCACGCAGTTGAGCTGGAAGACTCCCTCCCAGGCTCCCAGCACTGCCCAAGACTCCAATGCCAGTGACGATGAAGGCAAGTTGGAATTCAGATTCAGAGTATCACCCAATGGTGTTTGTTCTGATTTCTGTTCGCAAAAGGGGATAAGGATCTGAATTCCTTGTGGATTGTAATCTGCTGGTTCATTGGATTGTAGATTATAGATTATTTTTTTTACATGTTAATGAGCCCCCTGCCAACTATGAATTCATTGTCATCTTCACATCTTTCAGTCTTTCAAGAATTCCAGAAGGGTCTTCATCAGATGTTGAGAGTAGTTCTTTTTTTTCTTAGGAAAGATGTTGAGAGTAGTTCTTTTTGTAGGAAAGATGTTAAGGGTGTGTTTGGTTGGGCTGTGGCTGTGAAAAAAGCTGCTGTGGGCTGTGGCTGTGAAAAAAGCTGCTGTGAGCTGTGAGCTGTGAAAAAAGCTGAAAGCCGTTTGGTTGAATTGGCTGTGGCTGTGTGGTTTTGAAGAAAAATGCCTGTAATGCCCCTGAAGTGCCGACAGACTGTTTATATGGAAAATGTTCGTAAAACCCTGTACTATTGTGTGGTTCACATGTGAATGACCATTTTTAAAAGGAAAACTTTAAATTTTCTTTGGTCTTGCATACATCATTAACATGCAGTACATAAATATGAGGATATCGGTTTACAAAAGACATGGTTCAAATAATTATATCTCCCTCTACACAATTATCTCTCTCTTGCACTAACCAAAGCATCCGCTATCCTACTGCGAATGTTATTCATTGTATCCTCATTCTCCTCGTCTGAATTCTCATCTCCTTGTGCTTGTGGCATGGTCTGTTGTAATAGATACTCCTCATCCGCGTCACATCTATCGAACTCCCTATCGTGCAACTGACTGTCACGAATAAAATTATGCAATGCCATACAAGCTGTAATGATGTGTTTCTGAGTAGGAGTAGGGAAACTTGGAATTTTCTTCAAAATACGCCACTTCTGCTTCAAGACTCCAAAGGTCCTCTCAATGACATTACGAAGGGATGAATGCAAGTAATTGAACACCTCGTACTTCCCTTGAGGAGGACGGCCAGAACGGGCTCGAAATTCTGGTATATGGTACGTGCTCCCTTTGAATGGTGCAAGATATCCAAGTCGGTTTGGATAACCAGAGTCAACGAGATAATATTTTCCTATACAAACAAATCATAAGGCAAGTGACAATAGAAATATTTGTGACTTAGGACGGAACAATGTATACCTTTAGGAGGGACGGGAAAGGAAGAAAAGTTTGCTAACGCATGATGCAGGATCCGAGTATCATGTGCAGAGCCCGGCCAACCAGCAACCAGAAAGGTAAACCTCATATCAAAGTCACAGATAGCTAGCACGTTCTGAGAGGTATAGCCATGTCGACATGTGTAGTTAATCACTTCGTCTATTGGCACTTCAACTGGAACATGTGAACCGTCAATAGCTCCAATAGCGCCTTTGAAATAAGGCCAGAAACGATCTTCCTTGATCTTTTCATGCTCAGTAGAGAAATTAGGATCTCTCGGCTTGATATTATCCTTTGCTAACTTGCGCAAACATTTCAATACTTGATAAAACTTGGTGTGAACCGTCCACAATGATCGTGTAAAACGATTTTCAACTTGTGAAAATGATTGGGGTCCTCCAACGATCCACAAGAACATCGCTAGTGACTCAATTGATGATACATTGTTACTTGATGTCAAACCATATGTTGAGATCAACAAATCATGAAGTGCCATGAACACCTCAGGGCTCATCCTAAACATTTTATAGAAGTACCTCGGGCGACCGAAGCATCTCATGACCCATTGAAGTCCAGTTTCTGGTGTTTCCCTATATTCCCCTTTGTTAAAATATCGATCAGTGTATTGGTTTCCCATTTGACCAATAATGGCAGCCTGCTGGGATAGTTCAGCAAGACGTAGTAGTCCATTTTGTCCTTTTTTAGCCAACTCTTCTATATTGTCATCCATCTGCACAAAACTTGAACAGCAATGACAACATAATTAGACAGCAATAACATAGTATAATTTGGACAGCAATGTTAATATAATTTGGACAGCAATAACATAGTATAATTTGGACAGCAATGACACAACATCATTTAAAACGGATCCATATTCAAATGGTTCTCAGATTACACAAGCAAACTAAATTCAAATAGTTCACAGATTACACAAGCAAACTAAATTCAAATGGTCCCATAGGCAAATTAAGAAATAACTGGTCCTCACAACACCACACAAGAACTGAAAGGTTCTAAAGACGCCTCATCAACTCCTTCTCATGCTCCCGCTCAAGAAGATCAAATCTTCCTTCATTTGTTTCTAGTGAGCTAAAAACCTCCCTAAATTCAGGTTTGACAATCAGGAAGGTGGTTGTGTGCATGAGAGCAGTTTTCTCTTGCACACCACATTCTTTAACCATCTGCATTGCCTCTTTAATGGTAGGGACTTGGTTGGTTGGAGCAGCTGATGAGGCTTCAACACTTGTAGAAATCTTCTCTGCTGCTGTTTCTATTCTTTTACATGTGTTCTTGTACAGTCTGAAGAATGGGCTCTTCTCTTCCTTTTCTTCAGTGGCAGTAGAGCTCTCCTTGCGTTTCTTTTTTCCTGGTTTTGGTTTCTTCAAAGCAGCCAGCTTGACATGATCATTATTTGGTACTTCATCCACTTCCTCATCACTTGACTCATTGGAAGAAATATCGTCAGGACATGAAGCACTAGCCCCAGTAACATGTGTCTTGTCAAACAATAAGTGCAGATCATCAAGGTGCTTTGGTCCTTGCTTTTTGAACCTCACATGGTTGCATTTGATCCCTTTTTCAGGATTATTACATCTCTGAAATTAAACAGAAGAGTTAGGGTTAATCACGTATAAGTATGAAAAAATGAACAATGAATAATTATAGAACAGTTCTTACAGCAAGGTGTTCTGCCCACCATTCCTTAGAGCATTCAACAGTTTTCTTTGTCTCATTCCATCCAAGTCCAGTGGCAGCATTCTTCAACTCCATAAACCAAGTATATTCCTTTTTCATATTGTCCAACTTGTTCTTCAATTGTATCTTTGTTTGCTTCAGATGAGTTCTCTCTTCATATTTAGATATCAGATTTTTCCAACCATCCTTATTAAATTGTCCCAATGGCCTATTCTCAGCATCTATCTCTTCTTTGCAGATAGCAAAGAAATGATTCAAATTGGCATCACACCAATCTGCCTTATCAGACATTCTTCAACGAAGAAAAAAAATTGGCCCATTTAATTCCAAATGCATTCTAAAAAAATTTAATATGCACAAACATATACTGAACAAATATTGAGGATGCTCTTCCTAATTATTGGAGTAAATACTGTCATGAACTAGAACAGCTTCAGCTAATAAGCTTTGTTCTTGATTCATTTAGAGATTAGAAAACTACCTTCAGATTGATGAGGAGAGCAACGGCGCCGGACCTGGATGGTTGTGCTTGACGCTGCTCTGCTGCACAGCAAGAGAGAAACATTGTCAGATAAATGTATCCATTTTTTCCACACACAAGAATAGCAAGCACGAACAACCTTTGGCACAAACACAGCAGCCGGCACAAACAGGGGTCGGATCAGGGTCGATTAACAGCCAGAGAAGAAGAAGCCAGTCCAAGCACGGACGGACGGATCTCCGGTTCTCCCCTCTGGAGCACGCCAGCCCAGCAGCACCGCGAGCAGAGCGTGGGGGAACGGCGACGGCAGCAGGCCCGTGGGTCTCCCTCGGCGCGGGGCCAGATCGAGCGGCCTGTGGCTCTCCCTCGGCGTGGGGCTCGTGCCTCGCCGGCCGTGATGCGGCCGCTGGGGTGGCGAGGTGCGAGGAACCAGCCGGGGAGAGGAAATCGAGGCCGGGGAGAGGCGGATTTGGTGGGGATGAGGGGCGTTGCCGGCCGGAGAGGAGGGGCGCCGCTGGCCGGAGAGGAGGGCGCCGCAGCCGGAGAGGAGGGCCGCCGCCACCTTGAGGAGGCCGCAACCCTAGCTGCAGGTTCTGGAGTCGGGGACGGGGAGAGCCACTCGCGCGGGGATGGGAGGAGGAGACGGGAAAGAAAGAAAACGAACCGGTACCCATCATAAACGGTGGCATTGCGGGTAATTTCGAGGAACTTGCAACTCTTGTTCGCCCACACAGCCGCTGAAAGCAGCTCGAGTGCGGCTGTGAAGTTTGTACTACGAAAAAGCCGCTTTTGCAACAGCCATCCGAGGAAAGCGACTCCCTTTGGTTCGACTTTTAACTTTTTAAGAAGCCACAGCCGGTTGGAAGCCCAACCAAAGAGGACCTAAGAGCAGTTGACTGGTGGCGAGAAGGAACCGAGGAAGCCAAAGAGGCCTTGGATGTTTATAAGTGACGGCAGTTCAAAAATTTACCTCCCTCTTACATAGTTTGATCTACTGCAGAGCATCTCCTTCCGATTTGTCAGCATTGATCCATTCATAACCATCACTAATAAAACGAGAATGATCTGAATATCTACTCATAACCATCTAACACGAAAATTCTGTTTCAATTGTTTGCATAATGTCACAGCGGATTTTCCGCTGTTTCAAGCTAACTGCCCAATTTTCAAAAAAAAACCTAACTGCAGGGGGAATCAAGCTTTTCCAAAGTTTTCTATGGGACGTCTAACTTGTTTCCGGCGGGGGCACGTTGACAAAATATTGCCCGCGGGAAGCTCCAGCCAAGTTCAGGACCTTGATGTCTCCATTCCTAAGCTAGATAACTGAATGGTCAGCTGAATGTAGCGTCAATTTCCGCAATATCTAACGGTTACCCAGTTGCGCCAGTATGCTCCCTTCTATCCCGACAATTGTCACTGACGCATTCGAGTGACCTTTGAGGAAGAAATCAGTGATCTGCAATGAAATGGTTCACAATAAGTAGTTTTCATAGCCTGAAACAACCGCTGCCGTGTCATGACTCGGATAACACTACAAATCAATTAAGTGTTCCTTACACAGTTACACATGATGGAATTGCTGCCAGAAAGCAACAGAAAGTGTATTGTGCCGTACTCCTTGTTTACTAGGAAGGTAATCATACCTGGGTACAACCAAATAGCTTGAGAATCCTCAAGGAGGGGCAGCTGTCAACAATCACCCCCAAAGCTTCATTGGTTATTTCACGGCAGAAGGAAAGATCCAGAGCTTCCAACCGAACAGAACACTTGCGAGAAATTGCAAGGGCAGTAAGGTCTCCAACCTAAATGAAACACAACAGATCAGAACTGTGGGAATTATTCATACACCAAATAGCTGAAAGGCATCGACAAAATTGGCCTTGTGGATCAGAACTGTGGGAACTATTCATACACGAATTAGCTGAAAGGCATCAACAAAAATCGCTAAGGCCAAGGAAACAGCATGTCTTAACAAACTTCATTTCATAATTGAGACAGGAACTTCCAAAAAAAAAGGAGTAAATAATAAGCTTTTACAGTGTCTTCAGAAGGTTTACCATCTAGATCAGTGGACCTTTTGATCAGGAAAGATATTGAAGTGATCAAAATAACATGTCGATGGTTTGAATATGGAACTTACATTAACAAAAATTTCAGTTAGCTCAAACTACAAGTTGGTTCTCAGTTCTTACTGTCATACTAATATATCTATCACCTTAGAATTACTGATGCACGTTTGAAGCAGCCTGAACAAATCCCAAGCATGTCCATGCCCACAAGAAGATTTGCAGCCTGTTCCTACTCTCCACTGCGCCCAAACAACCATGTCTAAAATAAAGCTATATGCCTATACCAATTAACCAGTAGTGTTCCAATATGTACTCTGAAGTTCTAGCTTGAATAAATAGACTATCTGGGTGTGTACATTTAGTGTGTCTACCCATTAAAGTAGAGTGTGATCCCTGTTACCAGTTCTCTCACCCATGCACATTGCACGTGAAGCCTTCCAAAAGGCTGCTCACTGGCATTTTGCCAAATGCTTTGTTTCATTGTTTGATACTTTTCTATGTAACAGGTCAATATATAGTAATTCATATCTCATATTCACATCACTTCATGTTAGCTCCACGATATTAGTACAACTAAGTTCCAATTAAAAGCACCTCAAAATCAATCCATAAATAGCCTTTTTCATGTATGTGGTATTGAACCATTTTATATGGTCTCTTGCTCAAAAAGGAATGAAAAAGACTAAAGGATCTGCATCTCAAACATAAGTAAAAATTTGATATCCCAAGAATAAAATTTGTATCAGTCAGCGAAGACAGAATGGAGAAAGTACCTTCTCAACATTGTTAAGCATTAACTCAGTTAGGGATCCTCCAGATTCTTCCAAATATCGAGACACAGCCACATCACTGTAATAGGAAAATTTTGCAGCATCCTCATTACACAACAGAGCATGTTATGATCAATACAAAAGAAGAGTACCATTAAATGAATTAACAGGTGATCTTACTAAAATGTTAGATATAGGATCCATCCATAATACTCAATGTTAAACCTTGCTGGTTTCAACTTCAAGAACCCCTTCAGGAGAATGGAAACCAGTCAAGGGTTCCTACCAATTACCGTAGTGTATTGCTTACCCTTCTATCAACTCTTAAGCATTTCATGAATCTTATAAACAGTAGTGATCTAATGATACAGATGACAACTAGTGCTATAAGTGACAAAGCAAGCTATGAGACATCAATATATCATGTTACTATCAAACTCTCAGCACAATCAGGCAGAAAAACAAATCAGCACTTCTACAATGCATAAATCATATCAAAAGGATATGAGCTAGCATATTGAATGAGATTGTTAGAATGCTAGATGGAAGCTAACTAACTAGACAATAGTCAATAATCATTATCCACCCATCTGAGTTTGGAAACCTTTAAGACTCAGCAATGCACAGTAAAAAAAAATGGAGACATGACTGCTTATACAGAACTTTATTATGCTTAAGAATTAGGCATTTCAAACTTGGAACGGAAAAGAAAAGGCAGGGGGATACCTGAATGCGTTCCTTTGAAGCTTTAATTTCCTTATTAGCCTACAACCATTGCGAAGATGCCTCATCGCTGAGTCACGCAACCTATTCAAGTTGCGGAGATCTAAAGAAGTTAATTGTGGGCAATTCTCCCCAATAGTCTTGATGGAAGATGAGGTAAGTTTCCTACATTTAGACAGCACAATAATGGCAATTCAGAAATGCAGTTCCATATTGTTTTCTACAATAATAGTATACTAGGATAGCTACGGTAATGCTCCTTCAAAAAGGAAACTTCTGACGAAAGTAAGAAACTGTAAAGACTTACAAGCAACCAGCAAATGCTAGCTCCTTCATATTTGAACCATGTACAGGAATGAGCTCATTCACGAACTTGTCACACACAGATTGTATTCCAGACATTGACAGAACCTCTAGATGATTAATCTTCTGTAGAGCAGGAAGAACCGTCATGGCCTCCACGTTTGTGCATTCATCTATATACAGTTCTCTAAGTACTGAACGTAACTTGTTCGCAAGAATATTGACTCCAGATGAAGTGAGAAGAGAACACTCGCACAAATTCAGTGAGCTCAGAGAAGGTGCAGCAGAGATTATTGTCTCTAAACCATTATCAGAAAGACGGTAATTTCCTTTCAGTGATATTTTGCTCAACAATGGCATGCAGTTAGGCGCCTTAGCTAAGGTAGTTGGCAATATGTAGTCAGGCATGCATCTCCCAGATATATCAAGCTGCAAATCCTATATTAAGACACACTTAGTTAGTCCTCAAAAACTCACTCGCCCGAAAGAAATAATGTCTTATCAAAAGGTATAAACAATGTGTAGATAACACGAAACTGCATAAAGCGTAAAAAAATAGTACCTGCAAGCTATCTATGTTGCATTTCCCAAAAGTTTTCTCAAAATCATCATCGCTCAACCATGAACAATCACTGAGATGCAGTTCTGTAGGACTATCACATAGTAGTTCATTGAGAAGATGGATATTCATCTTCCTAGAATGACACAGAATCTTTAACAGCTTATGTTTTAGCTCCTCTGGGATACCTCCAAGCGATTCAATACCTTCAGAATGTTCTGCCAGAATATTTAGGCATAAGCTTGTAAGTGATGGGGCAGCCCGAGCTCCTACTGGGTTTTTCCTATCCTTAGAAGGCGACCAAACAATGGCCTTATTAGCAGACTTGTCCACCTTTGAAGAATTCAATTCTCTAGCTCTTAACTTAGCTTCCCTCTCTTCATATATCCTCGCAGCAGTTGCATATGGACCTGGCCAGTCCTGAGGATCAGGGCCAGGCTCTAACTCTTCCTCATCATCATCTTCACTAGGTTCATCTTTATCTGCTTTGAAGAATGCAAATTTAGGGGCCAGCCTGATAGCCCGCGCTCTTGCATCTTGCCTGCGAAGTGGCTCCATAGAATAATTAACTGATCCTGAGTTGCTCTGAATCTCTTTTTTATCCACTGGTTCCACATTTGTCTCATCCTCACTTGAGCTCAGACTCATCGAACTGGTATCAGACACACTATCTTCTACGACAATCTTCCCCTTTCCTTTACTATCAGTACTAAATCTGCGGGAACTGGTGCCAACTCCACTGTCCACATTTGCATCAGCACGAGAATTGTTGTTCCCCAAAACTAGCTTCTCTTTTGCATCGCCTTCCTTTCTAGGATTGGGCTGGCCCAGCTCTTCCTTGAAATACATACCCGCAAACATTTCTTCTTCAGGAAATGAAGGACTACCTGCAGGATATGCTACATGCTCAAACACCCCACCACCAACTGTCGTCCATACCATATTGTGCCCGTGCAGAGACTCCCCATTGCCTGCCTTGGCAGGATCATCCGTAGCCCCCTCCTCAGTCCCATCCATGTCCACAGGAACAGCATTCAGGTCCAACCCACCTCGACCAGAGGGTACCTTCACCGCTGGCACCTTCACGCCATCCTGCCCCAGCATTACACAGTCCTCGTCGGAGTCGCTCTCCGAATCAGACACATACTCCGTCTCCACTCCCCCAACCACTATGCTCTTCCACCGCTTCGACGGCGTGCCCGCGCCCCGGCGCAGCATTTCGTCGTGCACCTGGCCTCCACCCGGCGACCCAGTCCCCGCCTCCCCGTCCGCCTGAACGCTCGCCTCCGTGTCCATCCGCCGCTTCGCGATCCGGGACCCCGACCGCAGGCTCATGAACGGCACCGCGCCGCCGGAACCGCCGCGGCCGCCCGCCCCCGACCCGCCGCCATCGCTCCCGGAGTTGCCGTCCCCCTGCGAGGCGGAAGCAGGGGAAGACGCGGAGGCTCGGGTGCGGGCCCTCCCCATCCCGTTCCCGCTCCCGCCCGACCCGGGCCCCGAGCCGGCGCCAGAGGAACCGCCGTCCCGCGCGGCGGCGGGGGTGGTCGGGCTGGGCGCGGGCGCGGTGGCGCCCGCGAGGCGCAGGCTGCGCCGCGGCGGCGGCGCGGCGGGTGATTTGACGCCGGATGATCCGGCGCCGAAGCCGTCGTGGTCGGGGGAAGCCGGGAGGCCGATGCCGAGGTGTAGGGAGGTGGACGGGGACGGCGCGGGGGTGCCCCGCGGGACGCCGGTGGCGGCCGGCGGCGACTGCGAGAGGGCGGCCGCCGCCTTGGCGCGCGAGCGGAGGTGGGGCATCGCGGAAGGCGTGGGCGGCGCAAGCAAGCGCAACCGCGCGACACGACACGCGACGCGAGGGAGGCGAGGCGTGTGACGGCGCGCTAGGGGTTTGTGTTTGGGCGTGTGCGGGCGGGCGGGCGGGGAGTTGGGGGTTTGGGGGAAGTTTGGATTCTGGAGGGATATGGAAGGAAGGGGAGGAGGCTTGCAGGGGAAGGAGGAGGGCGGCGCGGGGTGCTGGGGTTGCGGGGATGGGGCGAGGCGGCGGTTTCGTCCGCCTTTTTTAATGGCTTTCCCGCGCAAACGGGCCTGAGGAGAGAGCGGAGCAGGGCCGCGGCGCGGGGCGGGCGGGTCGTCGTGTCTCCGGCCCGAGGAAGCCTGCGGTGCGCGGCGCGGGGGAAGCCTGGTTGGGGGTTGGCTGGTGGACTCGGTGTTCCTGAGGCCCGTGTGTTGGGGGTCTGGCCCTGGAGCTCTGGTGCATGGGGTGGGTCTAGCCGCTGCCGGGGCGGGGGGAGCGAAGGAAATGGTACCAGGGGGGTGACCCTGGTTTACAGCGGTGGCGGAGTTGTTGCGGTTGCGTCTTGCGTGCCGCTGTGCGCTTGCTCTCTTGGGATCTCTTTCGGCGGACGCGGTTAGCGGGATCGTGCGACCCTTTTTTATCTCTACCTGATGGGGGCAGATCAGATTAGTGGAAGACGCGTCATCTCAGAGCAAAAGCAGATGAAGGCCGATGGCTGGAACTCAAACTTTGGCAGTGCTTTCTGGGGTGTGGGTATGTAGGTTATCACTTATTTGTAGGATTTAGTAACTCTGGTATTTTTGCGGCTTCGTTATCGTGTTGCCACATGCCACTTTACCCGGCATTGACGCCGTCGTGATCATCTAGATAGTCAATGGAGAGCTACTTGTTGCTCCAAGTGGTAGACTTGGAGGAACACAGTTGTCGTGATTGGAATAGGAGGTAGGATTATCTTTTTTAAAATCATGGTTTGATTCCATCGAAATGTAAATAACAGATAAGCTTAATGTAAAAGTTTTATCTAGAATGAAAGTTTACAATGATGTGCCCTTGCTTACTCAACGCTGTCAACCTCTTTGATTTACCTAAGCCGTGCACCACGAAGAGCCTAAGGCGCATGGACCTCTTAATCAGAGGACCTTCTTGTCGACTGTACACGCCAGCATCAGCAAATCAGCAACGCAGCAACAGTTCATATACCCAGCATCGACAGCACGGACATTGCTGGTGATGCCGTTGATGCCCTCGACGCACTCTTTACAGTCCGAAAAGAGTACACAGAATTACCTTCATGGACATTCTGAACAGGTAACAGATAGTCCCAAATGCTGAAGAATGATGCTTAGATCCTTACATAGTTCATCTGCTCAAACAAGCAAAAGAATGGGTAGCAGCGTAGCACGGCAGCAGGACTGCAGGAGGGTGTTCTGCTCCTTCTCACAAAACAAAAGAATGGTGGGAAAACAGCACCCCTACTCAAGCTCACAAAGCAATGGCACAGGCTATAACAAAAAGAACGGCTGCCACCAGCCTTGATGTAGCAGCATTCCCCGAAAGGGCGCCCATGGCGGCATTCGTCGGACCCGCGCAGTCGTCATTGTTGCCACTGAAGCATCCTGGATGCATGGCGTCCTTGGGCACTTCGCCCTCCACCTTGAAGCTGGTAGCAGGCTTCCCGCCGCTGAACAGGACGCACCAGAAGTACGGCCCACCGCCGTCGGTGCCGCTCACGGCAGCTCCGATCTCCGTGTGGTTCTTGCTGTGCAATAACTCAAGGCCCTTTGCATCGTCAACCAGGATGTTAAACGCTTCAGCTGGAGATGGGTACTTGGACTGGCACGCCACGAGCCTCCCAGTAATCTTGGAAAGTGTTGCCACCTGGACACCACATTTTGGGGCGAATATCTCGGTGAAGCTGGATTCCGGAGGCTTCTTGCCATGCACATCGCTGCATTGACCTTCATATGCTTTGATGTACTGCAGAGCAATGCATCCTAGGCCTTGATTGTCAGAAAGAGAAGAGGCTTTGCTGGCAGTACGGTTGCTGTTGACCAATGCCACAAGCTCATCGGCAGGGTTGTCTGAAAAGAAGATAATTCAAGCACGATGTTGTAGAAATTCAGTGTTCAAGAGGACGTGAAGATGCCAATGTATCCTAGATAAATGATACAAACACAAGTGTGTAAAACCAAGTGTGCTTACTACTAAAACAAATATATGAGAAGATTGAAATCTTATTAATTTAGCACAGCATATGTAGCAAGCTAGCAGGTTTGGAGTACTTTCTACTTGAACAAATACGGTTAGCAGCCATGGATATTGGGATCTTTCCATGGATAAGAAGAAAGTCATGCAGCAGGCTACTGAAACACAACATTCCTTAGAAACAGCTAATTTACAAGAATAGAATAAAATTAGCCATGACAAGGATCATACTAATAAAATGTTGATGAGCCTCTACCCTTCTACCGAGAATATAATAGTCTGATAGAAACCATCCAGTTGTGCAGTAGGTTTGAATGTAACAGTTGGTGAGGTAAAGAACAAGATGGCCATATCGTGGTTAAATGCAGTGCAGCAGCCAGGCTCTTTCTATGGCTGGTTCCGTTCATGGGCATATTAGGCTGTAAATTTATACTGAGTGAGCATTGTTTAATTTATTTCTCATAAATATCCACCTGTTATAGTGTTCCAGTCAGCAACATAAGTAAACTATGTAGATGGTGCTATTGCCATCAAAGTAATCGTGTAAGATGAGTGACATAGTCACCTCAAGGTTCCCACACACTACCAACATAACCAATCTTAAAAGAAAACAATATAATATAACCAATCAAGTTACTTCAGTAAGTAAGACAGAATTGGTGAAGTGATCAACCTTTTAGGAGTCCTTACGATTTGACCCGTTAGGACTAACCAAATACACACCTAATCTCAAACCTCTCAACCTCAACAATTTTTTTGCGAATTCACATTCGAAAATTGGCCATAGATGCCAAATGAAGCAGACCAATACAGGTGACTGCACTAAAATTCGCCAGGATTGGGCTCACTATTCGATCAGTCAAGGAAGTAACCAGTCAAATTATCCGTTCAGGGAAGCTATTTATACTGACAGGAAACGGAACGAGCACCACGGCTCAGTCGGGTGAACATTTACAACGGTGATCCCCTTACCCAATTGCCTGATCCCATTGCCGTAGAAGTAGAACCTAGTACCCTCATCCCCGTCAACCAACCCCGCCCCAAGATCCCAGTCCGAGCAACGTACCCATAACACCCAGATCCAGACACCAGGCTCAAACCCGTGAGCACCAGTCCTGGACAGATTGGAGTGCGCGCAAGAACAAACGCAAGGAATGCAGCACGCGACAGCAAACAGCAACCGAAAAGCGTGAAGGTGACAGGAGCAGTGCTCACTCTTGCTGTCGGCGGCCGAGGCGGCGGAGAGCAGGAGCGCCGGCAGCAGCAGGGCGGCCAGCAGCGGCCGGGCGGAAATCGCCATGTGATTATCCTCTTCCCCCTCGCCGCGGCCTCGCAGGGGACAAATTGGGATCTGGGAGCTCGCGCCTGCGCGCGAGCTGGGCTTGGAGTGTCGGAGGAGAAGAGAAGGGTGAGCTGGCTCAGCAAGCGAGCGAGCAGCACAGGAGTATCTCTTCCGGCTTCCGCTCGATCCGCTGCGAGCTCTCTTTCTTTTTATGGGCTTTTTTGTGTGCTCTCTCAGCTCGTGTCAAGTGTCATGTTGTGCACTGCGCGAGTGCCGTTGGTGTGGTGGATTGACCAAAGTGCCCCTGCCGACTATTTTCGGTTAGAAGGCAGCCTTCCATCGGAAAAAAAAGGACAACAGCCGACAATTCTGTGCGCTTGATCAGCTCCTGAATTCTCACCATCTGTCCCTACATTTAGAGATTATTTCTCCCAAAAAAGTTATCTTCTGTTCAAATAATCTTCAGTGTAGTTATAGTTATCGTCCATCAATTAGTAAGTGACTATCACAAAAATAGCATAGAGACTCTAACCTCAGCTATATGAGATGGCTTAAAATCTGTGCAAATTAGCGAAGTGACTATAGCGGGGAATGGATATAGAAAAGCGCTTTAAACAACCTCCTAAAAAGCTAAGAAATTCCTCTGGAAAGAAAATATCTAGTGTACTGTCCAGTAAGTAAACCATTCAAGAGATCTTGTCCTTATTATGACTAAAGTGTAGAAGTAAGTAGCTCTGGAGCCAGTACTTGTTTAGCAATAAACTAAATAAATCATGAAATGCTTCCCCCACTGTCGGTGTGGTCATTTATAGAGTATAATTATCTACGGTTTGTATTAAAATAGACACTTTTCAGGCCAATCATGCCCTCACCGAACCTTCAGAGGTGGCAGCGATGTTCCATTGACAAAAAAAAAGATCTCGCTACAGCGTGCCAGCAATTTGCAAAATCTCAAGGTTCCGCCTTCTTAAAGTTATAGGCGCAATGCAATCAAGATTAAAAAAAAAGAAGCCCTATGTTCTTTTTAATTTGGGCTGAAATTCATTCAATATCGGATCAAAAATTTCTTACTGGCGTACTCCAGTCGTGAGGCAGACAGATCTGGTGCAATTTGCATGTGACCGAGAGGAGAGAAGAAGCTCCAGAACGCATGCATGTGCCAATGGCCAAACGCTGGAAATTGGTGATCAAATTTGATATTCTACATGAATTAATTACAAAATTCCCACCGCTTATGATTTTCTATGGAGTGCGAAATCCGGACGAATTCAAGCCTCTGCTGATTCGCCAAGCTGTTTGACAATCGACAGCCTAGCGGACGCTAACAACCATAAGAAATTGGCAAGAACAACCATGTGCACGTGCTGTTGAGAGGACCGACGTCGTTTATGCTTTACCGAGCTGCCGCAAGAGCAAAGCTTATCCATCTTTTGACTTTCAAAAGCAGTCCAATTGCTAAGATGTAAATCTTCATCCACATTTGTAACTAGCATGACATAGGAAATCCCTCATCCTCACCATGGCTGTAACTCTGCCCTTGGGCATAACACTGTATAACCGGTGCACTGCACCGTCCCGTTACCGGCCTCACCCGCGTCTATGGTAAAAATTCAGGTGGGGATACTCACCCTCCTGATTTCCTCGAAGAAAAAACATTGGTAACTAGCGGGGGAACTACCGTATCCCACCTACATTCTTTTTTTAACTGAGGCAGGAGAACTATCGTATCATTTTAAAAAGAGAGCATCGGAGTACAAAGTTTAACAGAGATTGATTAAGGTACATGAAAACAAAAACGCAAACTCAGCAAAGGAAACATAATCATAAGAAAGATTGTTGCACACTTGGCTCTCCGACCGGCGACCGCTTCCTTTCTCGGGGCCATCTCATCAATTCTGAACACTTGTAGAGGTGATTGCACCTTGTTTTCAAACCGTGCTTCATTACAAAGGCACATCAGTACCTACCCAAAGCCAATCAGGATCAGTCCATTCCAACCAAACCAATCTAAGACAAAGCGCTCGGCTGAAAAGGGGAAATCAGGATCAATGCCATAATTGAAAGGAAGTCTAATCTCTAAATTCCGAATCCTGCCCCCAAGCTCGGGCACGTGATTGGGCCACGTCGCCTAAAATTCTCAGCCTTGGGATCGTCCATCTATGGTCAAAACAACTCGGGCAACGTCTCAGCTTCTCGACGCTTCTCTGCTCCCTGTCGCGGCGGGCCGGCAGCGCGAACTCTTTCTTCCCCGCCGCCGCGCCCCTCTGTCGGTCTCAGCGTCTCACGTCGCTCCCGACTGACAGCGCAAGCATTTTCTTTCTCACTGCTCCTCTCATCCCCTCATCTTCATCAAGGTAGAAGCCACAAGCCAGCACTTGGATAGTTGGATTGGATCCCGGCGTCCAACGATCGTCAGAGAGACGCCGGCACCCAGCAGTAACAAATGGCATCCGTGGCTGCTAAGCCTTACGGGCGTCACCATGACAGCTACGGAAGATGATGGCGGACAGCGACAGCAGCCCCATCGCGCTTTTTTCAAGGAGATGTATGGAGGCATGCGGTGACCGGGTGAGGCAAAGGGTGGAGAAGTCACCACTGCGGGGAAGCTGGTGCGCCATCAGTTGTTGCTCATGCACGGCACTCAAGCCAGCAAGCGCGCGGCTGCACAGATTGAGTCGAGGTCCACACAGGAGATGCACACCATGTGCTCGATGATTTGGCCGTGAGAGCTGATATTAGTGATTCTCCTCCCCCACGGCCCTTGGAGTATTTATCTAATGATCGTACTATACTACAGGTTGCTGCAGATGACAGGTATAGCATCAAATGGAAACAAGCTTGATTATGTGACATGAAATTCCAGCTCGAGGGCCAAGAAGGCCGCTAATGATCCCCTGCTAACTCATTTTTTCAAGCTAAATTTCTGCTTCCCGATCGTCCTTTTTGCTTGGTATATGGCAAGAGGAACAATAGAATGGAAACAGGATAAGAAATTAAAAACGTGAATTGTCTGTGCCAACAATGCAAGTTCCCTTCCTACAGGGGGCGAATCCAGCAATCACAGCCATCGGGGTCATCACGGTTCCACGACGAGGTCAGTAATGGTAAAAAAGAGTAATGAACAGTGTTTTGTATAGGATTAGCTGAATTTCGTCGGGGTCAGCTGACCCCGATGGCAAGCCTTGGATCCGCCCCTGCCTTCCTATGCCCAAGAGGGAGATTCAAAAGGAGAAGTGATTGGTATGCACTCTCCTTGAAATGTGTTTACTTTAAGCAGGTGAAAACAAAAAAAAATAACGAAGAAAAACTCTGTAAAGCACATGAAACGGTATCTGACTGAATATTTCTTCTTACATAGTGATAGTAACAAACACACCAGTTATAGAGAAGCTGTAAGGGTACTGAAGCTGCGCCAAGAACTGCAACCGCAGTTGTTCCATGGATAAATAAATAAATATGATCTATGTCTGGTATCTCTTATACATAATAGACTGTTCTTGACCTCAATCACTAACTTTTATCCTAGATCTCCATCACAACGTGTCAAAAACTTACTAATACTCAGTACTATACTTGGATACCTCTGACTGCAAAAGGTTAAATTTAAGGAATATAAACTAAAAGGAGGAAGAAATTATAGATTCAAAACGAAGACATTATTCAGTTAAAGTTCCCATTTTCCCTGTTATTCCAATAATTAGTTCACTTCTCTACCTTTACACAGAATTCCAAACATCTTTAGTGGCACAACATTTGTAGCAAAAATGATCATTAAGCTCACTTTCTTTGCATCATAGCAAAACAAGTGCCTATCCAAATAAACATTCCTTATATGAATATAAACCCAGAACCTTTGGACGACATAAGTATATTAGTAGACTTCAGCATAGCTGTATTGCTCAGTTTAATTTATAATATCACATATGACAAATTGACAATGTGCACATTCATATGCATATTGGAGCAGTTATACCCACAAGATATATACACTTATATGGCTTCAATAAGTAAAAGTAAATTTCTTCTATACTGGTAACACTGGCTGAAACCAGGGCGCCACAGTTTCTAGTTTACCCCCGAAATTAGAAGGAAGGCTATTGACAGCCCATCAGCAGAAGTCGCTTTAACTGGATGGGCCGAATTGAGATAGCAGCAGACCTAAGTAAACAAAACAGATGATGACCCGGCCCAACAAGAAGAAACTAGAGAGTGCTCGCTGCTCTGGATTCCCGATTCCGGAAGTTGCTCTGCAGCGCCGCCAGATGAATTATCGGAACACAGCATTCTACGCGCTTTGCCCGTGGTCTTTGCTCTCGCACGAGAGAATGCAACGGCAGAGGCAAGTGCAGGCGACAGAGGCGGAGGAAACAGAGCAATGACAGCGCAGGCGCCAGCGAGTGAGTAGCCGAGGCGATGGATGCGATCACAGTTGCTACAGTTGTTTCATGTAGGTTTCAGAGTCTCTCAGATGCCAGGATTTGGAAATCAAGCACGTTTAGCGCATCTCAACTGTGTTCTGAAAGTTTCTGGTAGGTTGTTCATGTGTTCGTTCTGAAAGTTTTTGAAGTAGTAGATAGCAAGACATTGTAAACCCTTTACATACGGGTAAATCTAAAATCAATCAATTAATCATTTGAGTTGGAAAGCAAATTTCACATTTACATTCTGATCCTATGTGTCCGGATTACACAACATATATCTACATGATTCGCCATGGAGCCTGGAGGATGTCGTTCGTGGCTCCAGTACTCAATGCATCATCCAGTCGTCCTCCGGCTGCCTACCGGCCGCCGCCGCCGCCATCCCCTGCTGCGCGGCGTGCTGCGCGTAGAATCGTGTCGGCATCACCGTCCACCGCGCGTACTGCATCACCGTCGCCTTGCTGTTCCCCGCGGCCATCGTGGGCACCAGCACCTCGCCGGGGCCGCCGACGAGCGGCACGTGGCCCTGCGCCGTGTTCATCCACGCCCGGTCCGCGTCCTGGTGCAGCGCGCAGGCGCCGCCGCCGTCGGCCATGGAGAGCTCGAGGCACTGGCACCCCAGCGCCGTCCGGCCGTGCGAGAGCTCCGGCGCGCGGAACTGGCGCCGCAGGATGCGCGTCGCGATCGTGCCGTGCCACTCCCGGAGCTGGAGCCGGGCCGCGCGGGCCTCATCCTCTTCGCGCCGGCGCGTCCTCCTCGCTCTGGCTCGCTTCGCCGGAGGAGGAGGCGGCGGGGACGGCGGCCCGGCCTCCTCCATGTCGTCGCCGTCCTCGTCGTCGTCGGATATGCAAGAGGGCCGCGGCGGAGACTTCCTCTTCTCGCCGGCCTGTCGTCGTGGTCCGAGGACCATCTCCATTCGCGGCTACTGTTCTCGGATGAGACCCTCCCGCTGCAGGCGCAGCTGTTCCATCTCGCAGCGGCCGCGCATCAGCGCGCGGAATTCCTCGTCGGTGAACGGCGTCGTCATCTGGGAATAGTCCTCGGCGAACGGCGGCGGCGGCACGGCAGCAGCTGAGGATGCTCGTGACAGGCGGGACGGGCCGTGCAGGGAGGGCAGGCAGTTCGGGGCCATGGCGGAGATCGCCACGGCCATGATGGTCGCAACTCGCAAGGCAGGTAGGTGGGCGGTGGCGGCGGCGCGCGGCGGGAGGCGATTTCGCGGCGCGCGGTCGGGGGAGGTGATCCGATCTACTACCGCGCGGTGATGAGGCGGACGACGCCCTCGGCCTCGAGGCCTCGACGCGTTATATATCGCGGGCAAAGTCGCATGCGACTCGGAGTCGGTCGTTAACTCCGTACGTGGAGTCGGTTCGTAGACGCGGCATCGGACGACGGCGCTGCAATCCGACTCGACATGGGTATCTTGGGGGCGCCTTGGGTTTGATAACTGATCCGGGCTGGCGAGATGCATACAACGCCCTGTTATTGGGCCTCAGCGGCTAGTAGTTATAATGTTTGCTATCTAATTGTAGTTCTGATGTAGTAAATGAGTAGAAGATGCTCTTGGTCTAAAGTTTGTATCTTTTTATAGAAAAATGTTGCTACTTGGATAAATCATATATTGCGCAATGACAACCAGTATATATACTAGTCTAGCTTACTAGTCAACACGAATCTCTGAATTTCACTCGGTGCAGTGGCGAAGCCAGGATTCAATGTTGGGGGGAGGGGGGGGGGGGTCTTCCTCCTTTTCTTTTTCTTCTTCTTCCTCCTTCTTTCTTCCTTCTTCCCTCTTTTATTATGGTTAGAAATTATAGGGAGGCTCAGGGGGGCTCCATTGGTTGTAAGGGGGTAGGGGGGCTCCAGCCCCCTAGCCCCCCTGCTGGCTCCGGCTCTGTTCGGGTGCTAGCACACTCAACTATTTCTCTCTTTTTCTTTCTAAGAAGAGATATCGCCAGGAACACACAATTCATATTCTAGAGTGGTAGGAAGTGACCTGACTAAATTGTGGCGATGGTGGTTGGTGGGCCAACAGGTCCACTGTTCTGGTGGAGGGTGTTAGCGTAGGGGCGTACACGAGGGAGTAAATTACTGATTATCGAGGGAGAGGCCGGATATTTTGGGTCCTGTTTATTTGCCCGTAGATTATATAACTTAGATTATAATATGAAATAAGTTATCCATGTACGGCTTATTTCATATTATTTGTGGTTCCAATATAAACTTTTATCCTATTATCCTTGGATTATAATCGAATATAATACGGAGGGAAACAAACATGTCCTTAGTGGCAGGAGTCCCTGTAGAAGATATAAGATTCTATGATGGTAACTCGATGGAGAGGTTTTGATATTTGACATCAAATTCGTGAGTCTTTTAAAATTTGACACCTACGTCACAATGACATGTAGGGTCAGCCTGATATCACATTGATGCAAGTCAAAACAAAGGGCATACAATGGCGCATTGGGTGGTTGTGGCAGAAATCAATTGCAACAATGCCACTCATGGAGGAAGGGGATGATTGATAAATAGTTGGGGTGGGGCGGGGATCAGTAGTAATTAGTCTAAAATTTTGGAGTGGGCTCTAGAGTGTAGATACATATGCCCTTAGTTAAATGCTTAAAGCCGTGAAATTATCTATACGTTCTATATAAAGAATTATGATGCCGGACATTTTTCTATATCTGAATATCCTAATTTCACTTTTTTTACTCAAACTTGGTCGCTGAGAAGAAAAGTATGTGATTTATGCTTTATGAAATGATTCAAGTAATTTTCTACCATCCAAATCTTCTCACTCCCAAGTTGAGATTATCCTAGAACAACTGTTAAGACTCTTGAGCACTTGATGCAAACGCAATGCATACGTTGACCAAGGAAAAACGATTGATACTCGTGTGGCGTCCACATGCTGACACGCTCAGGTACATGCCGCTACGTATAAACGCTCTTGCTAGACATCCATCATCCAGTCGTCGTCGTAGTCGTCGTCGTCGTCGTCTTGCTGTTCAAATGCAAGCACCTTCGGCTCCGCCGCGCGCTGCACGTAGAAGCGAGTCGGCATCCACACGCCGCGGCGCCACCGCGCGTACTGCGCCACCACCTCCGCGCTGTCGCCCGCGGACAGCGCGGGCACCAGGACCTCGTCGGGCCCGCACAGGAGAGGGATGCCGCCGTGCACCGCGCGGATCCACGACCGGCCCGGCGCGTCCTGGTGCAGCGCGCATCTGCCGCCGCCGCCGCCGCCGCCGCGGGGGCCCTCCGCCCTGGAGAGCTCGAGGCACTGGCACCGGAGCGCCGTCCGGCCGCCCGAGAGCTCCGACGCGCCGCGGAACTGGCGCGTCAGGACGCACGTCGCGATCAACCTGTGCCATGCTCGGAGCTGCTGCTGCCGCCGCCTTTTCGTGCTCTTCTTGCGGACGCTCATGGCCCGTCGCCGGGGCGCCTCCGCCGGCTCGGCCTCCTCCTTGTCATCGTCGTCCTCCCCGGAAGGCGGCGGCCTTGTTTCGTTGGCGCGCTGGCCGTCGGAATGCGGCGACGGTTGCTGTGCATGTGCGGCGAGTGTCTCCTGGACCTGGTCCTGTATATCGTCCTCCCCGCAGCGCAGCGCGGCCAGGATATCGTCGTCGTCGTCGTCGTCCGAGGACGGCGGCGCATGTACGCCGTCGTCGTCCACGGAGAACTTCCGCGCCTGGAGCTGTTCGCCGTCCTCGCAGACCAGCGGGCCCTGGAGCTGGGCGTTGTTCTCGCCGGACAAGAGCGCCCTGTGTCGGAGGGCGTCGTCTACAGAAAACAGCGGCGGCGGCGGCTCAAGATAATCGTCCTCGGAGAACGACAGCGGCTGGAGCATCATCGCGTGGAATTCCTCCTCGCTGAACAACGTAGCCTGGAGCTCGTCCTCGCTGAACGGCGCAGCCTGGACATCGTTCTCGGCCAGGAGCGGCGGCGGCGGCGGCATTGGCAAGGCACCCGGTGCCGGCGACAGGCGGGATGGGCCGTCGGCGAGGGGCGGCGGCAGGCAGCTCGGCTCGATTGCGGCGAACGCGTCCATGGGCCGGCGCGCACGCGGCAGCTACGGACTGCGATGGTGCTCTGCCGCGTGCGGAGAAGCGGATGGCTCGATCTCGAACACGATATATTTGGGGTCGAGTCGTAACCTAACTGATTCGGAATCGTATGGTCGGATGGAGGGGCAATTCGATTCGGGGACGGGTTTTACTTTTACGGTTACGCCTCTACACGTCTCGAATGTTGGGGGCCAAGAGGCGACGAGGGGCCACTGGCCAGAGTGGCACGAAGGCTCTCAGCAGCGGCCCGTACAGTGCCAAGCTCGCAGCTACCGAGGGCCTAGAAGGGCTCCTAATTTGAACAGTGTACTACAGTACAAGAACATGGATTTAGGATAGAAGGCTTATTTTGAAAACCAATAAGTAATGTTTAGAATTTACCACATAGTTTCGACGAGAAGTCTTTTTTATTAAAACACACTGACACTCAAATCAAAATATTTTTTTTGAAAAAAATAATCATAAGTGCAATGAAGGAGGCCTTAGAAAATAATTCAAATTCTCGCAAATTGAACTATCAAGTAGAGTATTATTTCTTTTTCTTATTTTCCAATGAGGGAAGGTGTGACAAGTTGAAATAGAGAAAAAAAGGTATTAGAAGAGAGGTCCTCATTTGTTATTCAAATCATAATGACACATTTTGAGCCGAAAGAAAAGGATTATTGAAGATCTCTGGCTGGGCTTGCTTTCTTTTTACATGTTATTATCAGGCTGGTTGGGGTTTTAGAGTTAGGCTATGTATGGGCTATGGACCCGTTTTGTGATAAATTCAAGCTACTTGAAAATTCAAAGAAGATCAAAGTTGCAGTGCACTATCTTCATTTGGTTTATTACCTTATTTGAAAACATATGCAGTGTCGAGTTACAAATGAAATGAGATTCGAATATTTTTGTTTGCAATATAGTACATACGCACACGCTCACAAACATCTACCTACGTATATGGATATACACACGCAACCCTACCACTATAAGCATGCCTAAAAGACTAGACTAACGGATATTGAGATAGATTAAATAACCGCATACGTCTCGCTGTTGATTCATAAATCACTTACTTTTAAAAAATAGTACAGTTAAATCTCTGAATAAGTTAGAAAATACGAGCAACACGATTATAGCCTGGATCCAAAACATGATAGACGTGCACAATGGTACCCAACTTTTGGGAAAATAGATGTCGCTGTAGATACATTGATAGAATTGAGGGGAGCCCATCTAATCGAAAAAGGCAGACAACATGAGCGTAGCCATGGATCCAAAGAGGCCGGATTGATGTTCATAATCAGCATACCGCGCTCTTAAAGATGCCACTTTTTCGCATGAATGTGATCGCTTGAACATGAGAGAGCGTTCGTTAGTATTCCCACTAGAGAAAGGTCAAATAGGATTTCAAATTGAGCCCGGCAGACTGATCTCCGTCCACCGCCCACGCTACGCACATGCTCAAAATCGCCGCAAGCCGCCAAGCCCGCAACCAACCACGAGACAGCGACGCGGCTGCCTAACCAAGACGGGCCGACCCCACAGGGCGGTGAGCTGACCCGGCCCACGCCTCCTACTGGAATTCTCCCCTACTGGCTACTGCTCCCACTCCTCCCTCCCTCGCGCTCGCGCGTGCTTTCTGCTTTCCCATTCCTCCTCTCGCACCATCCCGCTGGTCCGCGTCATCGTCGTCGCCGTCGTCGTCACAGAGGCGCCCGCCAGCGTGATCCCCTTTCGAACCGCACTCACTTCTCCCCTGTTCCCTCCTTCCTATACCTGGCTTCTCGCCACCCTCCGCTTTCCCCCCCTTCCACCTCCTCCTCCCTCCCCGTTCGGCCGTTCCGCTCCCCCATGGCTTCGACGGATCGCTCCCCGCCGGCGGAGGACCCGCAGCGGCCGTCCCTCTTCTCGCCGTACCAGATGCCCCGCTTCCGCCTCGCCCACCGGTGAGCCCCTCCCTCCCGCCCGCCCGCCCGATTCTCCCCGCCCCCCTCTCAATTTTCCGCCGCGGCTCGGCCTGACGAACGAAGCTCCGCTTGTGTGTATTCCCGCAGGGTGGTGCTGGCGCCGATGACGCGGTGCAGGGCGCCCCGCGCGGTCCCGGGGCCCGCGCTGGCGGAGTACTACGCGCAGCGGTCCACGGAGGGCGGCCTGCTCATCTCCGAAGGCACCATCATCTCGCCGACCGGCCCGGGGTAATCTCCTCTCCTCTACTCGCCTCGTCTCCGCCGCCCCTGGTTCGCTAGGAGTTCCCGTGATCGATCTGCTTACCGTCTCCGGTGACCCGTGTGCCGCGCGCCGCCGCCACGCTCTAGTGATCCTTGCTCGCGCCTTCGTGGCGGCCATGTGCGCTAGTGCAGGATGGGGAGATGCGCGCTAGATCTGGCGGAGACGTGGTCGTCCTGCGGCGGGGTGGTTGGGGACTTGGGTCAATTATCAAGGGCATCCCCGTTATCAATGGGTATTTTGTGGGAATAGTATTTCTCTATTAGCATTCACCATGTGGGTTTGGGTATACTTCTGTTAGTATTCTAGTCATCTAGTGGGTGGTGATCAGTGGCCTGATCAGAAAAGAGCGCTCTGTTTTATCTCTGCTTCGAATACTGGCCGCCTTCTCCTGACCCTGTGGCCATCTCGAGAGGAGTTGTTGGGGTGTGTAAATGCACAAGTTTTCATAGATCATAGCTACTGCACGTGGTTTCTCTCATGAGTGACCAAGCGCTGAATTGAATTCATTTTATTTCTGAAGCAAGCGAAGTTTGATACATTTCCTGGACATAATACAGGAAACTGTGATAAGGTATTTCTTAGCTTCTGAATCTTGTTAGCTGCCACAAAAAGGGTGGAAGGGGATCAGTATGATATGTGACTGAACCCCTGCTCCCCATTGCAACTCCCCTTGGAATGCCAAGCCGAATGCTGTAATCAAACCTTTGCTTCATTCCCTGGAGATTCTTCTCATGCTCACTTTGGATGAGCTTGTAACATGTTGGTTTACTTCTGAATCTTCAGATCAGAAGATTAAGTGACAGAACATTGTTGTATCAGGTTTCCTCGTGTCCCTGGGATATACAATGAGGAGCAGACTGATGCATGGAAAAAGGTTGTCAATGCTGTTCATGCCAAGGGAGCCATCTTTTTCTGCCAACTGTGGCATGTAGGCCGAGCTTCTCATCAAGGTACTATATGTCCAAACTTCCACAAAAAATATTTGGAAATGATTCAGTAGTTTTCTCGGAAATAATGCCTGACATTTCTTGCATTTGGATCGGATTAATACACCATTAATGATTTTTCAGTCCAACATCGTGAAATCATATTGCAGTTGGAAAAGTTTGTGTTCTGATGCAGTTATTGGTTGTTAGAAATTAAGGATGATCTAATCCGGGTAGGTGGGAAGTTAGGAGTAAGCTTTTGGCTTTCAGTTGGACAGTAACCTGATGCCTTAGTCTTTAAGTGAGTTCTATTGCTTCTTCTCTGGGTGAGACAAGGAATGAAGGTTGCCTTTCATTGATCTTTGGTCAATGGAATACAGTCTGCACATCTAAAGATAGTCAGATTGCAGGGTTTAAAGTAACGCATGTCACTTCAGTAATTCACCTCGTTGATCATGTGTTCCTTGTTCAACAGTCAACAGATCATTGCACGTGTGTTCACTTTACCAGTTCAATAACAATCATTGATTTTCTTTATGCTATTTGACCATGAATAGCAATTGAACTTTGGTCTCAACTTGCTTCTCTCTCAACATAGGGTGTGTCAAAGCATCAGATGTTGACTAATTTTTTTCTTTCTCCAATCAGTATATCAGCCGGACGGTGCTGCTCCAATATCGGCGACAGATAAGCCAATCTCATCAAGATGGAAGATACTGATGCCTGATGGCTCCTATGGCACGTATCCAACGCCTCAGCGCCTTGCCACATCAGAGATACCTGAAATAGTTGAACAATATCGCCAAGCCGCCATAAACGCCATCAAAGCAGGTATCAAAATAAACACATACAAATCCTCAAGCTTTACACATGGGACTCCAACCTTAGTCCATCAGAATATTCCTCTATTTGCTTACAGAGACGAGATGCCTTTGCAGGTTTTGATGGCATTGAGATTCATGGCGCCCATGGCTACCTAATCGATCAGTTCCTCAAGGACGGCATAAATGACCGGACCGATGGGTACGGTGGCTCACTCTCCAACCGCTGCCGGTTCCTCCTGGAGGTGACCCGTGCCGTGGTCTCGGCAATCGGGGCAGACCGCGTCGCGGTCCGGGTGTCACCGGCCATCGACCACCTCGACGCCTACGACTCCAACCCGCTGCAGCTCGGCCTGGCCGTGGTGGACAGTCTCAACACCCTCCAGCAGGAGGCCGGGCGGCTGGCCTACCTCCACGTGACGCAGCCGAGGTACGTGGCGTACGGGCAGACGGAGTCTGGCCCGCACGGGAGCGCCGAGGAGGAGACCATGATGATGCGCGCCCTCCGCCGCGCGTACCGGGGCACCTTCATGTGCAGCGGTGGGTACACGCGGGAGCTCGGGCTGGAGGCCGTGGAGTCCGGGGACGCCGACCTGGTGTCGTTCGGGCGGCTGTTCATCGCGAACCCGGACCTGGTGGAGCGGTTCCGGCGCGACGCGCCGCTGAACAGGTACGTGCGGAAGACGTTCTACACGGCGGATCCCGTGGTTGGGTACACGGACTACCCGTTCCTCGGCCAGCCTAAGGCGCGCCTGTGATTATTGGTAGGTGGTAATTGTAAAAGGAGCATTGCTGATTGTATAATGTGACTCGAGAAAATAAGCAAACGTTTCGTAATACCCGTGATTGCTACATTGTCATGTCGCCTATATCCGGTGCAACAGACTGCATCTTGCCATCTTAAAGGAGAAATGGTGTATTTATAATGGGGAAAATGGTGTTCTTATTCATGCTTTGTCCTCAGCTGTGTACCTTATTAGAATGCGCCTAATGTTTAGCTTGCCTGTCCACCGATCCGATCTCTCCATGGGTTGTATATTGTACTAAACTTTTTGAAACAAAATTCTTTACAGTGAAATGAAAACCAATCCTGTTTGATTGTCTAAAAAAAGGGTTCACGTCGGATGCCACGTAACTACAACTTTAAATTACAATATACCAGGACACGAACTTGTAATAAGGGTTTGTTTGGAAGAGGGGGTTGCTCGTGGAATGATTTGGATCATAATCCCTCAGCTTCAGATAACCTACCAGGTCAAATTATGAACATTGCCATCGCAAGCACCAATGGTTTCTTGGGTTCAAAATGAAACCGCTTTCATGTTGTCATATCTCCAAGACAAGCAGAACTGTCGACTCTGTCCTTTGCTTTCAGAGCCTGAAAATCAAGATAGGCCAATATGAAAACATCCATATAAAAATTCAAATGTATTGACAGTTTGCCACATGTAACATGTCCTTACTTCTTTGTTCCAGTTGGTGCATAAGGTAATGCAGATTAGCAAGATGGTCTGCATCACCAGTCCACTCAAGAGTCCAAACCAGAGCCCCTGTTGAAAGTTCAAACCAAAATTGTTCCTTAATAATACCATAAAAATGAAAAAAAATAAATGGAAGGAATTTATTCTCCAAGACATTAATGGAAGAGATCAATTACCATTCCTCCGACATGGCAGACAAAGGCGAAGAAGTATCCCAAAGGGATGGCAACAAGGTAGTAGGAAGCAAGGTTGATGGAGGCACCAATCTTTTGCCGACCACAGCCCCTAATAACACCTGCAATCAGAAAAGACAACCTTAATTATTTGCCAGTTCTCCTAAATTCAGTTCAGAATTCATGTCATCATTTGGGTGACAAATTTACATGTGTTGGTTGCGCATTGTCACTTGTCAGTGTGTTCCTCGTCTTCTTTACCTGAAAGGACACCCTGGACGCAGTCGAACAAGAAAGAGACCGCGAGGAGCGGCAGCATTGCGGCAATGTACTTGATCACTCTCTCGTCGTTGCTGTAGGCGTACCCCCATAGATTGCGCACGAGCACCATCACCAGCCCTCCGAAAGCGGCGACCAAGAGAGACAAGAGCACGACCACCCAGGCCGCCAGACGGGCAGCCTGAGGTCGCCCCGCGCCAAGCTCGTTCGAAACACGCGTGCTGTGCGACGTCACGGTGAGGAAAAATTATCGCAAAGACGATTTTATCGTCAGCAACTATATATATTTTCCAGAAAAAAATTGTTTGCAGGAGAGGAGAGGAGCTGACCTTGTGGCACCACCAAGTCCAAGCGGGACCATGAATGCCAAGGTGATGGTGTTGATGCTACAAGAATCGTAGCAGTGAGTGTTGAATGGCAGAGCAAACGGCATGAATGATTTCATCCCCAGATTGAAGCAAGAATGCTCACCAGATGGACAGGACGGCCGTCTCGAGCTTCGGATTTGGGAGAAGACCAGAGAGGAGAACCAGGAGCTCGAAGGACCACCACTCTACACTGCACAGAGATATGGCTTCAACTGTTTAAGCAGCGGAATAATCCTTTACTGAATCGATCTCAGGGTAACCAAGAAGGCAACTGCAGTGGATTTTTTTTAACATAAACTGCAGTGGACTTACCAGACCATCATCGCCGACGGCACGGAGAGCCTGAAGAAGGCGGGGATACCCCGGAACGCCTCGCCGGAGAACCCCGTCCACGTGCTCCGGCAGCGCGGCGAGAGCCTGACGTAGAGCGCCAGGAAGCAGAGGTTGGCGGCGTACGAGACGGCGATGCCCAGCGCGGCGCCGGCGGTGCCCAGGCCGAGCCGGCGCACCAGCACCCAGCAGACGGGCAGGTGCGCCAGGGCCGTGGCGCCGGCGCCCAGCATCACCGGCACCACGGCGTTCTGCGCCTGCAGGAACCGCACGTGGCAGTTGAGCGGCCCGTTCACGAGCAGCGCCGGGATCAGGCCCCGGATGTACCTCGCCGCCGCCGCCGCGATCTCGGCGTCCTGGCCGAACCACGCCAGGATCTCGCCCGTGTAGGCCCAGAGCGCCGCCACCGGGAGGCTCACCAGGACGAGCACCAGCATGGCGCGCTGCTTGTAGACGCCGAGGAGGTGGTGCTGCTTCGCGCCGAAGGCCTGCCCGCACAGCGTCTCCAGGCTGCTCGCCATGCCTCCCTGACAAAGAGACGCGTTCATATAGTACAGTGGCTCTAGCAGACGTGCCCTGTCACGAGCATGGTGATGCAGGGTAGGGCATGGATGCGTACCAGCAAGCTGAAGCCGGTGACGGTGGCGAAGGAGGTGGCTACGGAGGCGCCGGCGAGCTCGAGCTCGCCGAGGTGGCCGACGAACATGAGGGACATCAGCTGGACGACGTACTGCAGGAGGTAGCCGGCGACGAGTGGCCCGGAAAGGTACAGCTGCTTCTTTACCTCAGCCCACACCAAGGTCTCCACGTCATTTCCTCCGGGCTTGCTCTCGGCGCGCGTGCCATTCAGGAGCGGCTCCTCCATGTCCGCCATGCTTTTGCTTGTTGCTTCGCTGTGTGACGCAGAGAAGGTAGCAATGGTGGTCGATCCGGACCTCCCCGTTTGATCCATCTGCTTCTGATCGAGCTCAGTATTTTGTACTAGTATACGTGTTCATTTATTTAGGGAAAAAAAATGATAGTCAAAGAAGTAAACAAGCATAGTGCGATGTAGGGATTGAGATAATTTAATTCCATACTGAGAAGACGTACTATTCAATGTGCAAAGACGAGAAAACCCTTTGTTGTCAAGGCTCAACTGTCTTAGGTGTAGTCCTATATTATTTCATATACTACGCCATCGAATGCCTGGTCAAAAAAAGCATTTGCAAATGATTTAGAAGCGATTGACACTGATCTTTAATTTTTAGTATTTTGCAGCCACTCAAATGGCAGCTCTGGTGTCATTGTTGCATTTTTCTAGTAATAACTAACCAGCTTTGCAAGACTTCATTTGAGTCAAAACATCAGTCGAATGACATATTTTCTGAAAAGATTGCCAGGATAGAAAATAGTTTCTGATTTAGCAATAATTTTGTTTCTGTAAAGACACGCAAGGCGTCATTTTATTGCAAACATCATATAATTACACGCTCAAAATTCTCAACAAAGTTTAGTGTTACGCCCTCTGGCATTTTAAAACAACATTGCCATCACTAATTTCTCTTTTCTGTAAACATAGGATTCCTGATTATTGTACTTCAAATATATATAAGGTACTCCCCCGTTCTAAATTACTATTCGTTGTTAAATTTTTCTCAAAACATTTGTCCATTCGTCTTATTCAAAAAATTTGTTCAAATATAGAAAAATGAGGCATACATAAAGTATATATGATGATAAAGTAAGTCACGAATGGTCAAACGTTACAGAAAAAAGTTAACAACGAATAGTAATTTAGAACGGAGGTAGTAGTATAATAGAAAAGACCACATAGTCATCAATGGATTACAGCAAGAAACACTAATAAAAACTCGGAGGCCATGGCTGGTCAAAAGTGAATAGTTTTGAGGCTAAAACAAACAACAAATTGTATTTGAGGTACTGGATCTACTGGACAGATTGGAATTGTTCATGAACACCGATCTCGTCGTGTATTTGCTCACATCCGGCAAGTGGACGAGCGAGTGCACGTGCTTACATTCGCCGAACATGCTGGATCCGAGCAAGAGGATATACATATTAACACGAGGCATCTATCGAGTCCTAAACTAGCGTACTTGACGTCCAATAGGCCAAAGGCCGGTCAGCATCTTGCTTGCTCCGTCCAAAACGTACAATAGTTTATTTTGTTTTGAAAGTAGAGGCAAGAGCACTGCCGATTCATTTAAAAAGAAGAAGCAATTATACATCACGCGCCGAAGCGAACACCACCACACACAAACAACGCACGCGAACAACGCACACTACAAGACACTACACCACCACCACCTGGGAGAAGAGTCAAAGTAAACGGCCGCAACCTGCGCCATCATCACCAACGTTGTGCCACAGCCAAAGCCATAACCCGTTGCAAGCTCAAGCGGCTACCTGACTCCTCCACCATGAGCTATCACGCCACCAAGCTGCCACACACGATCGTCGATCTCTCTGCTTGGACTTTGCTTCGGCAGAACACTCCCGTCGCAACACCAATGAAACCACCGATCCTGACCACTCTGCGTGGGGGCCTCGCCTCATCCACCGCCTTACTCCTCTGCCAAGGACTCGGATATCTAAAACCACTCTGAGAGCACCGCCTCCGCCTAGCCGACACCGAGATCACCACAGCACCAAGCGCATCAGCCTGAGGTTACACCCCCATGGACCCTCTGAATCTTCCTGCCATCATGGACCAAGCGCACCTCCACTTCCGCCGCGCACGAGCAACACCACCAATCCAGCCAGCACCACTACTGTCTATTCAAGGCGGGACTCCAAATGCGACGCCTCAAAGAAGGACACGACGTCAATGACGCCGTCGCCTCACGCCCAAAAAGGACAGGGCTTTCGCCATAGAGGAGTCCCAAGAAGAAAGACGCGGCGTGTCACAATGATGCCCTTAGCAGGGAAACGCCGCCACTAGGGCGCCGCCACCATTGCCACCGACAAAATTATCAATGAAGGCTTTCGCCCGACTCAGCACCATGTCATTCACGCACACTTGAACAAGACAGAAGCACAGACCTCCTCGCCTCATCATCAGCTGCTGGAAAAGATCCGACACAACCCGAAGCACAACCACAGCGCCACCGGTAAGCGTCCGCCAACCCCCAGCCCCGCCACCAAGACGACGCCGATCCAAACACGCCAACAGAGGAACGAAGAGGAACACTACCTTCGAAACGCATGCATGTCGCCTGTGCGAGACCGGAAAGGGGGCAGCAACGACCGGAAGGAGCACCCGCCGCGCCCACCCCACCAGCGGCCGTCGACACCGCCGCCGGCCGCCACCTCCCCGCGCACTCCTGCGCGACCGCCGCCGTCGCAGACACTATTGGCGGTCGTTACAGACCGATTTTCGACCTCCAACCGAGTATAAAATGAACACAACGGGACCATGCACCATAGCTATAGAACTTATTGCTAACCATTTCCACTAGTTTTGGTGGTTATGTGATTCCAGGAGGCAGGTTACCAAAGTTGGGGTAAAACCACCCAAAATGGTGGATTCGGCCGAGTCCCATGGATCGACCGAACTCCACCCTCATACACGGAGTATGACACGACATGAAAACGTACAAAACACCAAGACCCCGAGCATGAGTGGACCATCAGGATCAAACCCAGCACAAAGGCGGTGGATCCAAGGGCAAACGGGCACCCGGACCCGTTCGGCCGAACTTCCAGGATTCGGCTGAACCCCAACCGACCTACAACCGCCTCTGGGGTGCAATCCTGAGTGTTGGAGGCCGAGGCGGTGGAAATGAGTGGTTCGGCCGAACTGGGGAGTTCGACCGAATCGACTCACTTCGGCCGAACCCGCCTGGTTCGGCCGAAGAGCCCGGAACTGCCCCTGAGGTCCCGTGGCCGCTACTCCTTCTTCCACCGCCCTTCTTTGCTATAAAAGGAGTCCTCCAGCACCTGCAAACACACAACACAAGAAGAAGAAGAAGAAGAGTAGGCGTCGCTAGGTTTCGCCACTCATATAAGTAGAAATAGGGAGAGAGGAGAGGTGAGCGTCCCGGAGAGGAGCCGGAGTGTCGGCCCCTCTTCAAGCTGTACATCTACGGATGCGGCTCTGCTTCGAGTAACATCCGGGTCTTGTCTAGTAACTCTTGTATCTCTCTCTGATTAATTGAACTTTCAGTTCTTACTTTTATATGCTTGCTGGTTCTTCGTTCAATGCTTAGTTTATTGGTATATCTGTATACTGGTTGCTTAGCTTGGGTGCTTATCTTTCTATAGGAGATAAGTATTAGTTGACTAGTGTAGGCGTGGTGCCTATACTTGAGACTAACTTAGTTTATTCCCGTCGCAACGGAGGTGGTAGCTGTGAGATATGCATCCCCGGGTACCCTCAAGATAGAAGACCGAGTCCTAGTAGAACTACTCGGACAACTACTCGTGTACTCCTACTAGGACTAGGACTCCCAATTGTAACCGACTAGGGAACTTACCATGTAACCTTGCCCCTGGGATATATAAAGGAGGGCAGGAGTCCCTAGTTCGGTATGTCCAACACGACATCAGACAACCACACGTGCAATACATTCAAGCACACAGGACGTAGGGTATTACGCTATTCGCGGCCCGAACCTGTCTAAATTGTGTTGTTCGTGTACTTTCGTTTCTAGAACTCGGCGAGACCCACACAAATCTACTCCCTGGGGTATCCCCAGTTAGACGTGCTCGATATAATTCGTCGACACTTGACGCCCACCGTGGGGCAATCTCGTCGAAGTTCAACATTAGGCGCGATGGGATCAACTTTCAAAGCTTGGAAGAGCTTGATGGACCAATCATCAACAAATTCAATCTACTCGGCGTTTCATGGTCGCTGGTCTACATCAATTGACGAGGTGCTGGATAAATTCGTCAGGAAGCTCGACGATTTAAAGATCGAGTACAAGTCCAGCTGTCCCTGGTGCATGCATGCGGCGTTACTTCGAATCGGAAGAAGAAAAGGCTGCAAGCGGCAGCACCAGGCGGGTATCAAAAGACTTCGGGCACGGAGTCCGAGAGCAAGTTTGCTTGCGTGCTTCTGGAATCAACTCCGTGAAGACCTGCCTGCATCTCGTCAAAAGTCAAAGTATCAAAACAAATCTGCTACAAGCACAAGGAAAGTTACCAGAAGGCTTCAAGATCTCTCCTTGCTGCACACAGAAGATGTACGCGAGTACGACTACATCGACGTCCAGCTGCATCGACTCGGCGTACGACTACTTCAACTCGTCTCGACTAGTTTAAACTAGTCGGGATCGGCTGCATCGACTCGACGACGACTACTTCGACTACTCTTGAGAGCGGCTACGGCTTCATCAACAACTAGTCGGATTCGACTCCAACTATTCGGCTTCATCGCCAATCGCCACGGCTTCGTCGACGATCGTCCGCGAACAAAGCTAAGTCTTATTTAATAATTATTTTATTTTCTTTACATTAATTTTTTCAGCTTGTTCTACACATGCTTGGCCATGAGTCGACAATTCTAAAAGAGTACATCCATCAATAATAATAATTTTCGCCGATGGGTTTCAAGTCCCTCGCGCGACTTCTCTAACAGGAGAAAAGTCCTAAATGACTACTTTTTTGCATACCATGCATACTTTGTTGCTTGTCGACTACTTTATGCTTGTTGTCATCTCTTAATGACCAAACACCACTTGATAGCATGCACCTTAATTCGTGAAGCTTCGGCTCCTTCGCAACACCTACGCACCTAGACGTCAAAGAAGACACCAGTCTCACGTTAAAGGACGGGTTAAGCGGGACCAAGTGTTTAAACGTAACAGGGCTATTACTCGAGTGATTAAAAGTCTAACAAGAGCGCGAGCGAAAACCTTTACATGCATTACAAGTGCTATTATTTGCTTTGCAAGCATTACAAATACTATTATTCACTCTTTCTTGATCGGTACTCATCCTATATATTTAAATTGCAGGGTTCACAGCTGGGTACTCACATCAGTGAGACTTGACACCACTTCACCTCTTCATGATGCTGCGGAGCCGATCGAGTACTTATACTAGTCGGTGCTCACATGCTGAGTACTTTATCTAGTCGTATGAAGCTCGGGGGCTACACATCGCAAGCTAGCTAAGACATGGAGACGAGTACTGGCACCAGTCGGTACTCAAACGGCGAGGCGCTACAGTGCTAGCCGAGTACTTTAAATAAGTCGGTACTTTTGAAGATTATGTTCCTGACCCTCGGACCGAATGCAAACCATTCGCTTCGAGGCTTGGGGGCTACACTCAAGGGGTACACATTTTTTGTGCCTATTGTTGATCAATTCAAGACCTTCAAGACCTTCGACTAGTTTTCATGAAACTACTCGAAGCTCGGGGGCTACACCCAATGGGTGCACCTACTAGGTGCACGCCATTGAACTATTCAAGATAAAGACAGAAGATTGCTTTTGAACCTCCGACTACTTAAAAAGTAGTCGGAGGCTCGGGGGCTACACCCATTGGGTGCATCATCAGATGCACACCAATAAAACTACTCGTCAGAGAAGATCAGAGCGTTTTGGACTTAGCTCCAAGTACTCAAAGGTGTTAAAGCAGATTCAAGATTTGAAGCGACGGTGCAAGATGCTCGGGGGCTTGTGGGATATGCATCCCCGGGTACCCTCAAGATAGAAGACCGAGTCCTAGTAGAACTACTCGGACAACTACTCGTGTAGTCCTACTAGGACTAGGACTCCCAATTGTAACCGACTAGGGAACTTACCATGTAACCTTGCCTCCTGAGATATATAAAGGAGGGCAGGGGTCCCTAGTTCGGTATGTCCAACACGACATCAGACAACCACACGTGCAATACATTCAAGCACACAGGACGTAGGGTATTACGCTATTCGCGGCCCGAACCTATCTAAATTGTGTTGTTCGTGTACTTTCGTTCCTAGAACTCGGCGAGACCCACACAAATCTACTCCCTGGGGTATCCCCAGTTAGACGTGCTCGACATAATTCGTCGACACGTAAGGTGGTGACAGCCTTTCCGGTCTTTGTAGTCCATCACGTTAGTTCCGGTCCATAGGATCCCCCAGTTCGGATCTGGTGACACCCCTTCTCATCCCTTTCTGCGTGTCATAGGTCCCGTTGTCCCGAAGCAAGTATCTATCTGTATCCTCTATCAGACTCGTACCCTCTCTACCCTCCTATCACTCCTCTTCTCTCTTTGTTGTTGTCATCCACCTCATCTATACCATTCACTCCATTCCATCTACCTAGGACAACTTAGTTTAAAATCAGTCCACTTCTCGTTCTCCGTGGAAATCGATACCTTGAAATACTCCCTGGTGAAAGCTACATCGGTATCCGTCCGCTTGCAGATTTATCTGTAGGCCGTAAGGAGTGCCAACAGACACGTCGGCCACCGCCGCCGCCCCCGCCACCCACCAGCGCGCTCCCCCGCCGCGCGGCCTCCAGGACGCCGGCGAGAGATGCCCCGGGCGGCCGGACGGCCGCACCCGCACCATGCCGCCGGGGGAGGGGAGAAGGTGCCCGCCGCCGCCTTCACCGCGGCCGCGCGGGACGCCGGCGGACCGCTCGGGCGGCGGCGAGGCTGGAGGAGACGGGGAGAGGGGTGCGACGGTGGTTAGGGTTGGAGGCCCGCCTGTCGCCCGTGCGGGGGCGACTCGAGCGGGAGGGCTGATTATTACGTACAATAGTTTACGAGCACTAACACCCAACCACTGCTGCAGTTGCAGCCGTGTTCCTGGATTGTTGGGGCTCTGATTTCGCTCTTGCGTTCGTCGGTCATCGGCCAAGGTTTTCTCCTACCGTCCTACTGATGGCGCTACGCCACGCTTGGTCTTGGCCACGCCGGCCGACCGTCGCATTTCCGCTACCGCGTGAATCCCGCGCCGCGGGCGCGGCCGCAGCAAAATGCGGCGTCGGCGTGCTGGCCATGGCACGGCAACCTGCGCGATCACGCGATTTTCCCCTGGGTAACTGGGTTAGGCCGTGATTTGGTCGGGCCGGCGGGCGTTCGAGCTTGGGCCGTGATTTGCAGCTGGGCTGTACGTGCGTTTAACCAAGCGGATGTTATCGACGGGCCGAGCCACATACTATATATGGGCTAATGGGCGCTGAATAATAATCCTTCAACCAATCCAACTGGATACTTTCTTTTGTCTAAGAGAAAAAATATACCCCACTTTTGGAGGTCATGTTACAATTTAATCAACACCATATATACTTCACTCTCAAAAAACACCATATATACTTTATCTAAAAGAATAGAATTTGTTGTACTTTCCCTAAAAAAACTCGTTCTACTCCGGCCAAACAAAAGATCTACAGGATTTATAAATTTTTTCAAACAGTTTTTTTACTGTTTTTAGCTGAGGGAATCCAAACAGAACTAGTGTCTAATTTACAGCTAAAATATTTCTAGCTAGCTGGATGATAGCTATTCAATTAGATGATCCAATCTAGTTAATTCTAGCTGGGTGAATCAAAACAAGGCATCATTATATGTGAATAACTAGCTATAATATATAGAGTTTGCCACAAATTATATTGTTAGGGATATGATAAAATTGTTAGGAAAGACAAACTATACTATCCTAATAAGACTATGAGCCTCCGTTCTACAAATCCCAATGTCTTTTGATGAATTCGTCCGTTCGCGTGTTGGGAGTGGATGGAACCATGTGGACCTACGGGCACGGATACAAAGAGGTTAGAGTAACTTCAGCGGGCCCTCTAAATAGACCCCGACCCAAATTTGGAGGGCCAAATAAAAAGTCACACTTCAGTGGCCCTCTATTTGCCCCCTATTTTGGGGAGGCCTTCAAATTTATCCCCCATTCTCCATTCCTGGGGGTCTCTAGAGAGCCCTCCATTCTTAGGGGCCATTGTTGGGATTGGAATAAATTCCCGAGACCATCAAAAAATAGAAGCAACTCGCATTTAATATTTGGAGGGTGTAATTTGAGGTCTATTGCTGGAGTTGCTCTTAGAGAGTTAGAGACAGAGATGGTATAGAGATAGAGAGATATATATTCACGCCATGGCGGTTAAAAAGGAAACACACATAATAACTCGAGAAACACCACGAGGACGAGATACATTTGACACGTACATGACAGGGCCGGGGTGCATGCACACATGCAAATTATTCTCACACACCACATACAACAACTAGGAGGCGCGGCCGGCGGGCGGTTCTGCGCACTCGGTCCGAAGAAGGCCTTGAGCTAATTCAATATCATCTCCACGAGACCGATGAAGACGAGACCTCGTTCACGAGGGTACTGCACTCATGCCGAATAACGCCTTGAGCCTTCTGATCTCCTGTTCACTGATGAAGGTGATCTTGTTCACGACGTCCACTGGCAGGGAGCTCCCGAAGAGCACGTAGTCGGCGATCTGCAGGCCGGGGTTGGCGCTGCTGTACGCGGCGAACGCGACGGCGGTGTCGTTGCCGGCGTTGTACTGCCAGTGCAGGAGGCCCTGCGGGAACACGAACATCTCGCCCTTGTGCACCGCCTTATAGTAGACTACGTTGGTCTCGGCGCTGATGAAGCCGGCGTTCAGGGTTCCCTCGACGACGAAGAGGAGCTCGGAGGCTTCCGGGTGGGTGTGGAGGGGCACGACGCCGCCGCGGTGGATGTCGACGCGCGTGGCGCTATTGCCGAGCCCGTTCACGCCCGGGAACTGTCTGACGTTGGCCGAGGCCAGGCCGGTGTTGAAGGGGGAGATGGTCGGACCGGGTCTGGCAAGGGCGGCGGAGAAGAAGTCATTGGCGGTGACGAGAAGCTTGGACTTGCAGGGGTAGCCGGCCGGCGTGTCCGGGAGGAGCAGGTCGGCGACACAGAAGTCCTGGGTCAGGGCGAGGGAGGAGAATGGGAGCAGAGTGAGCAGGCCGGGGCACGAGCACGAGGTGGAGCACGGCGGACTTGGGCGCCATGGTTAAGTTCACCGCTGCGTTCCTGTAAGTATTCCTAAGTGCTTGTGCTTGGATATGCGTGATTCTTTAGGTGTTTATATAGGAGCTAGGATCGGTGTCACTGTGTGTTCATGTGCGACGCATGCATGCATGTCCTGGAATATCTCCATTAACGTCGTACGTGTAGTACTTTAGCGTTTGAGTTTGACAAGGGCACGGGTCGCATTTGTTCATGCACGTACATGCATGCAGCGCGCTACCACGAGTCCACGATTAGATGTGACATACAGTACAGTAACGTACCTGATCGATCTGCTTTGGTCAGCTCAAGGCGGCGACAAATTCGTATTTTCTTGTACGCCGCCCAATAATTAAGCAACGTGCTGTACACTACTCCCTCCGTATTAGAGTGACGAGTTTTGAAGCAGTTGGCGGCGATCTGGAGCGGGCCTAGAATCGGCAGAGTCCGGTGGGCATGAGCCGTAGCTCGGTTGGCAAGCGCTGCGGGTGTGCACGCTGCCCACCAGCGTTCGATCCTTGGGATGAGCGCTGGTGTCTTACCGGGGCATGCTCCCAGAAGTAAAGTCTGCTGCCTCTCTTCCGTGAAGCCACGAAGAGATTGCGACGCACCCGTCGTCTACGGAGCTAGGTGTGGCTTCGGTGATCTCCAAAAGGACGCAGTCTTCATATCTGTGTGTAGTTGTAGGTTTGGTAGTATAAGTGTGGTGTGCGTGAGTGGTGTAGGGTAGGTATGCGTACGTGTATGAACAGATAGGCTTAAAAAAAACTTTTGGGTGGTTAGCTTCCAATGTTTGAGATTCGTGCGGTTAATATGGGCCTTCATGAGAGAGGGCGCTGCCGGCCGTGGCAGGGTTAGGGTTTCGGGGTTGCCCGGGTTCCAATGGCCGCCAGCCATAGAGAAGATGGCGGGGACGGAGGAAAGGTCCGGCGGTGGTGGCGGTGAGGCTGGCGGCAGGGGTGAGAAGACCCATCGGGTTAGAAGGAAGGGAGGGGCGGATGGTGGGCGGGCGGCGCGCAAGCCGCCGGCCGGGGCGGGGGCGGAGGTGGAGGGGGTGCGAGAAGGACAATGAGATGGGTGTAATGGGCCGGAAGCCAGGTTGCTTAACTGGCTTCCGTGCGCCATATAGGTGCCCCGGTTTTGGAGTTTGTTTTGTCATCTTTCAAATTTACTCCTCAAAATTTATTCTTATATTTGCTTTTTAGCAAAAAAATTATATATTTTCAAATTTGCTAGAGTAGTCTGTCGCTTTTAATTTGACCAGGATCCATTAAAAAACAAGGGGCGGATCTTAATAATTAAGATTATCATAATCTACTGACTACTATGCAAGGGGCGGAGCCATGCCTGTTCATCCGTGACAGCTGATCGACACTGATGATTTTCTTCAAAGTGAGCACCCTGTGCGCCAGTAGAGCAGAGACTGGTGTTCAATGATGCTGATACCGGTGACTCTATGGGCTAGCTCTGCCCCTTGCAAATGTTATAACTTTTACAATCGATATCACATGGGCTAGTAGGGATCGGTCTAGACACTGATAATGTGAAATAAAACTAATAAAGCATGGTATTCAACAGAATAAGTTGAGAGCAGGAGGAGAAAAAGTGTGTTTTTCATCCTATCATAAAAGTGTGTCTTTTGACCCCTGGTGTTTAAATTTGTGCAGATCAACCTCTTAACTAATTAATTTGGTGCACTAATCATGCATCTCACCTTGGCTTAACATTAGTTTATATTAATACCATATATGGAAGCATTTTAGGCACAAACATCCTCATGTTTTGTGATATGTTAGATTGTGTGAGGCTTTAACTCTATATGAATTTGTCATGAAGCTTAAATTTTATAAGATATTCAATTTAGAGAATTTTCTAATTTTTTGGCATTGTACATCTATTTTGGTTTTACTTTGTAGTGAACCAACATTTAGTAGTAGGCAAACAGAACTAACAAAGATGTCAGAAGTACAAATTGCATAAACCATACATGTTCTAGCTAGGGTCGCAAATAAAGGGAACAAAACAAAGATGAATGAAGCACTTACATGCCAAAAAGTTCTGGTCTGTGTTCAAGTTAACCATCGTACTAGATTACTCAACATATGGCATGGCTACACACATTGATAAATCAGGTGACTACGTGTCCTATACTAAACTATATATTGTTAAAAACGAAGTGGAGATGATTAATATACATCGGTTCAGTTATTTAAATGATTAATTTGCAACAGTTGAAACATGGGGAATCAAAGTTACACTCTTGCCATACCTAAAACACACCTTTTCCCCTTTTTTTCTAACACATATCAGATGCCTTAAGACTACACGGCAGTAAAAATATTATCCAGCGCCACTTTCTACGACCAGCTAAACCCTGAGGTCCGACCGATGCTGAAAATGACTTAGCCGCTCCCGCCGAACAGCGCCTTGAGCCTCTTGACCTCCGCCTCATCCAGGAAGGTGAGCTTCTCCACGACGGCTGAGGTGAGGTTGTTGGCGAAGAGCGCCAAGTCCACGACCTGCACACCGGGGTTAGGGCTGCTGTACGCGGCGAACGCCACCGCCTTCGTGTGTCGCCGCTGTTGTATTGTACAGGAAGTGCAGAAGGGCCTGCGGGATCACGAAGAGCTCGCCCTTGCTCACCACCAGCGGCGTAGACGACGGTGTTGGTGCCGGGGCTGATGAAGCCGATGGACAGGGCTCCCTCGACGACGAAGATGAGCTAGGAGGCGCGCGGGTGGGTGTGCACCGGCACCGGCACGACGCCGGCCGGGGCGACGACGAAGAGCGTGGCGCCGAGGCCGAGCCCGTTCAGGGCGGGGAACTGGGCGACGAAGGCGAGGGTCGTGCTCGTGTTGAAGGGGTAGCCGCTCGGGCCGGCGGCGGCCAGGCCGCTGTAGTGGAAGTCGTCGGCGGTGACGGTGTCCGGGGTAGCCGGCCGGCGTGTCGCTGCTGTTCAGGTTGGCGACGCAGAAGTCCTGATTCAGCGCGAGGTTGGAGGGCAGCAGGGAGAGCAAATGCCACGAGGACACGGATTGTTTGAGTTTGGGCGTTGGCCATGGTTATTGGACGATTAGACGTGAGTGGATACACGTACAGCGTGATTTTTGAAGTGTTTATATAGAAAGTATGTATGAATTAGTACATTTCACGTGTGTGTCCTGGCACGCATTAACAGTTCAACGTGATGCGAGAATTTCATGACGCTGCACGCCGAGTACGGCGGGTGAGCTCAAGGCAGCACTGGAATATTTGCAACTAGCGTGTGTACGAACTTTGCAGTTGAGTCTTGAGTGGCAAACGCTATCTTTCTATTTACATATTCTTTTCCAAATCTGCACGTTTCCAAATATAATTCTAAAAAAATAGAGGCTTCTTTTATATTTAGATCCTACTACATGTTCTACTACTTGCATTGAAAAAAAAAATAGAAAATGTATATCGTGCACGTGTACTTCTCCTCCCTCACATCTCTGGTTCTATTATAGCATCTATTTTGAAATTTTCAATATATTTCTAAAAATCTCTATGTGCTTTGTTTTTATCGACAAAATGGGTTTGGGAAACAAAACTAGATGATGGAAGAGTAGGGATTGAGATTTCACATGGGACACACCGAAGAGGGAGACACACCCACACCCTGATGGGATTGGCTGAGTGCCCCTGCCTGCTGCTGCTGCGGCTGCTTGTATTTCTGTTTTCCCTCGGGCTGATTCTCAGCCGGCTGGAGTTTGGTGGTCAGATTTGTTTCGGTTGTTCCATGTCCTGTTGGGTGTTGAATATGTTCAAAATTCATATGGGCTGGACAACTTCTGCCGTAGCGAAGCGGAGGCCCGTCGCCGGAGGCTTGGGCCGGAGCGAAGAGGGTGCGGGTACCCTTTGTTAGGGTACCCATCCAATGCGGTACGGTACATATGCCCTTTGTTAGGGTTTACTCCATTGATCTCTTGTAAGCCGCCATACGGCTTTGTAACCGAACTCTTGATTATAGTGAGAAGTGTTGCTGGCTGGCACCCGTGGTTTTTCCTCTTTACATTGGAGGGGTTTTCCACGTAAATCGTATGTCCCGTGTGCTGTTGATTGATCGTGTTCCTTCGTCGTTTGTCGCCTTCGATCACAACATTGGGCCGGCGGTAGTGTCGTGCGTCTGTGTTTGGAGCTGCTCGCTCTGAGCTTTGTCTACGCGGTGGTGACCGCTGTAATTTTTGGGCTTCTTAGCCGCCTGGAGCTGTTCTCTAGTGAACTTTGTTCGTGTTTACGTTTGCTTTATCTATAAAGCTGACCTCGGCCTTTGGTGTAAGAGGGAGACACACCCCATCACCACGACCGCCAGTCTTCCACCCTCCGTAGTCATCCTTTTAGATTCGATGGCTATAGATCCCCTTCCTAGCCCGAAATCTGAATCCCTAACCTCTAACTCCTAAATCTAACCCTAACCCGATTTCGAGCTCGCAAAGAGAAGACAACCCGATTCTCAGGGGCGGAGCCAAAAATACCCTCCAACCAGGGCTAAACCAATGGATAATTACTGTACTGATTAAAATTAAACTAAATACTACCGTTTAGACTTAATTAGAGTATAAATTTATAAGGAGCAAACTGGCCTAGGCCCGTGCCGATTCTAAGCTTACCGGAGAAGAAAGAAGGCATTATTAGTTCTTCATTTCGGTTTGTTACCTTTGACCGAAGTCGGGAGGGGAAGCCCCTACCTGTTTTTTTTTATTTTTTTATTTCAGACTCAATTATTCACTCTCACAGGAAGTCGAACTTAGGTCTGTTGGGTGTTACTCAGATTCTTTAACCACTAGGCTAGAGGCCCTTTCACTTCGGTTTGTTACCTTCTTTATTCGTTTCCCTTTTTTTTACCTTTTTTCTTCTTCTTCCAACATCCTGTTTGGAATAATTTAGGCGGGCTATCAAGAGCCTTCACCATTTAAATCTTTGGTTAAGTATAGTAATATTGAAACAACTTATATGTGGCAATATATGCTCAACTTCAATAAATGTGGTAATATAGGATTATTGGGAGTGAATATGAAATGGTTTATTTGAATCAGTGTGGACAATATAATAACTGACAGCAGTTATTTTTATTATTATATATCGAACCATTTCAACTGAAAAACAGTCGATAGAACAGCTCGAGAAATACCAGGACAAGGTTCATACGACACGTTCATATGCACTTATGCAAATTACTTATTTTTTGGAGACCTTCACGCATGCAGAATTATTCTTATACCACACGTCCACGAGGCACGTGCAACTTAATTCGGCAGACCGGTGGGTAAGGACCTGAGGCCGAAGAAGGCCTTGAGCCTCCTGACCTCCGCCTCAGCGATGAAGGTGACCTTCTCCACGACGTTCGCCGGCAGCAGGTTAGCGATGAGCGCGAAGTCGGTGACCTGCAGCCCGGGGTCGGAGCTGCTGTACGCGGAGAACACCACCGCCGTCGTGTTGCCGAGGTTGTACTGGTAGTGCAGCAGCCCTTGCGGGAACACCATGAGGTCCCCCTTGCCCAGCGTCTTGGTGTAGGCGGCGTTGGTCTCCGCGCCGATGAAGCCGGCGGCGAGGGTCCCCTCGAGGACGAAGAGGATCTCGGAGCCCTCCGGGTGGGCGTGCAGCGGCACGACGCCGCCCGGGTAGATGTCGACGCGCGTGGCGCCGAGGCCGAGCCCGTTCAGGGCGGGGAACTGGGCGACGTACGTAGGCCGAGGCCAGGGCGGCGTTGAAGGGCGGCACGGTCGGGCCGGGCTTGGCCAGGCCGCGGAAGTAGAAGTCGTCGGCGGTGGCGAGAGCCCGGGGCTTGCACGGGTAGCCGGCCGGCGTGTTAGGGAGGAGAAGGTTGGCGACGCAGAAGTCCTGGACCTTCAGAGCGTGAGAGGAGAAGGGCAGCAGGGGCGAGAGGACGAGGAGCAGCACGACGGCTTTGGCCATGGCTACCGAGCTGCTAGCAGCTGCTTCTTTGGCACAACTCGATCGGTGTCGGTAGGCCAGCTCAATGTGTGTGTGTTTGGGTGTGTGATTCTTGAGGTGTTTATATAGGAGAAGATAGGGCCTGTGTACTTGCATGCAAATGTAAATGTGCTACAACACATGTCCTGACGTGCACTTAACGGCCTTTCAGTGGGAATTTGACGGGCATGGCGTCGCGTCTGTTCACCTACGTACATGGTGCATCCCGGAGTCAGGATGTCTTGACAAATCTGCAGACTGTGTACGGCCTATAATTAACGAACGAACGAACTATTGAAGGCAACGCAAAAGAGACACAGCCAATGTTCGATCGGGCTGCATTTCAGGGACTGGGCTGATCTTAATCAACAGTTTACTCAAGGAAAAAGTCCACTATGACTCCCTCAACTATCTAGGAAGTCTAGATTGCTTCCCTAATATATAAAACCGGCTATTAGTGCTCCCTCAACTCTAAAAACCATTCATTTTTCTACCTTGAGCACTATATACAAGCGGTTTTAATTGATGTGACGCCACATCAGTTTCGAGGATGTAAATTAGACTACACAAGTAGCTCGAGGTGGTCGAATGGACTTTGCAAAAAAATATACAAATATTTTTCTTGAGAAAATCTATACTTACCACCATAAACATGAGTTATAATCTTATAAAATGTATAGATAAAATTAACTTTCTTTTTTTTCTAAAACGTGGACCATATCTAGTTTAAAATTATTAAGTAAATTATTTTAAAGGTATTTAAATGATAAAAAATATGAATCCACTTTTATATGTTTTCTAAAGTCATGCTCTTTCTTCAAGTGCCTAGTTTGTAGTTGTTTAAATCTTATATGATCCTATTTTCATATGGATTGTGTTTGTGGTTGCTCTTGTTATTTATTACAATTAGTTTGATAAATCTGCAATAATTGTGTTGTCAATGTAGTCGCTTGGTCTTCAACTTAGTCTGATTCTTCAACGATTCAATTTTGACTAATTATAATAGATAACTAGGGTATCTACTAGTAAATAAACACAAGAATCAGATCACATAAGATAAATATGATCTCGAAGTAGGCACCATATGGAGCATGTTTTTTTATAAAAAATGAAACTATCTTCATATTTTTATGATATAAAATAAACTTTGTAAGGTTAAATATAATTTTAGGATTTTTAATTATATATAAGAACTATAAAAGATATAGATTACCTTCAAACTAGGTACTATAAGATGGATAATGATTTTAGAAAAAAATATAAAGTTGGTTTCATTTTTTTTCCTATCTAAATAGATTTTCTATGAATTTTATTATATTAAATAAGATATTAGGGATTTTAATAGTATAAATTTTCTTAGAAAAAATAATTGTACATATTTTTTTATTAAGTCCATAAGACCACCTCAAACTATGTGCAAAGTCTAAATTACATCCCTCGAAGTCGATGTGGCGCCACGTTGTATGGTTAGTGTGGCACCACGTCAGTCAAAACCGCTATCTATACGGTTTTCAGAGTTGAAGGAGCATGATCCAGTTTTATACGTCATGAAGGAAATCCAAATTTTTGCGACAATTAAGGGAGGCTTAATGGTCTTTTTCCTTGACTCAATATCCTGCCTGGGATACCTCGTGGGCTCCGTTTCATGAACGGAGGTCATCAAACTACACACGATCAGCCCAGCAAGGGGCGCTGTTTTTGGAAACAATAGCGGACTCAAGCAGAGTTTGGTTCGGATTTAGACCCGATTGTCTCGTGCAGTTTTGGTGAGAAGTCAATTTGAACCAAGTAGTCTACATATACTGTAGATATATAGGATCCATGATTATAGATGGACGGGTGAGCGACCCAGCACTAGCCCGGCCTTAGCACGACGAGGCATGGCATGACGGAGCACGGCACGACGGGCACGATAGCCAAGCCGTGTCGTGTCGTGCCGTGCCGCTTGGCTGGCCCAAGCACAGCACGAGGCCTTCTTGGCCGTGTTGTGCCGACACGATGGCACGATGGGCCATTGTCATGCTGACCCGGGCCGTATAGGCCGCCATGGCTACCGACGGTGGCTCGTAGCCATAGCCAGCGACGTCGGTGTCCCAGCCCGGCTTCAGCAACGGCGGCGACCAGCGCGGCGCCCGGCCGTGTGTGGCACTCGCGGCGATGGCGAAGCGGCGTCGGATAGTTTGACGCCCGGCCGTGTGCCGCGCTCGCGGTGCTAGCGGCAGCGGTTGCCCGCGGCAGTTGCAGCCTGCAGAGTGCGGCAGTTGCAGCGCCTTGCTGGAAGTAGAAAGGGGTGCAATGGTGGGGTCGTCTAGGGTTTCTACATGTGTGTGTTCGTGGGCTTGGATGGGCCACGTCGTGCCGGCCCAAGCACGGCCCGCTGCATAGTGCTGGGTTGAGCACTATGCACTATGGACCGGGCCGTGCTTGGGCCCTGCCTTACGTGATGGGCCTCCGGCCGCCCATTTAAGCCGGCCCATTTGATCATTTATATCCATGATAATAGGCGTTACATGTTGCACGCTGGTAAATGTAGAGTAAGCAGTAGAATCAGAATGGTATAGGAAGTACTACTTCCGTCCCGATTTATAAGTCGTTCTAGCGCCAGTGCCTTGTCCCAGTTTATTTGTCGTCCAGGCTATTGTAGGGGCTCTGTCACACACAGGTCTGCGTACAGCTTTATCTATCAACCGGTCATGCAGCTCATAACTCCTCACATATTCTCACCCACTTGCTGTCAACGTTCCAGGAGCTGAGCAATTGGAAGAGGAGAGAGATAGTTGTCAGATAGTTGTCCCTAGCATGCATAGGTTGTCTTGGTCTTGGTGGATGGCTCCGGACGACACACAAAACGGGACAGAGGGAGTAAGTGCCTTCTTGTTGGAGCACGCTCCTTGCGCTTGTAAAATTCCTTCTCTACTCATTAACAAATGCCGAGCTTTAAAATAGTCCGGATCTTTAAACAAATAAAATGACAGTACTATGACTTGTTCTGCGGCTAAAAAGTTTGACGATTCATAGTTGGCGGAATTGAAGTAAACGCATACGGAGTACTTGTTATTGTTTTCTTTGCAGACAAGATAACCATTCCATTATTATATTTCAATAATATTTCACCATTTCAATCAAGACAAAATTATTCTCACACCACTTGTTATACAGAAATTTGAGAAGCACCACTTGCGTAAATGGCAGGTGCACACGCGTGCAAGTTGCTCGTCTTACAACACAGGAGAATCAAGTTCAACTACTCATGCATGGTACGGTGGCCAATAATGGCGAAACGAATGGCTCATCATCAGCGCCATTCCCGCCGAACAGCGCCTTGAGCTTCCTGACCTCCAATTCATCCAGGACGGTGACCTTGCTCACGATCTCCGACGGCAGGTTGTTGGCGAAGAGCGCGAAGTCCAGGATCATCAGGCCGGGGTTGGCGCTGCTGTACGAGGAGAGCGCCACCGCCGTCTCGTTCCCGAGGTTGTACTGGAAATGCAGCTGGCCCTGCGGGAGCACCATCAGGTCGCCCTTGTACAGCGTCTTGGTGTACACCTTGTTGAGCGTGGCGCTGATGAAGCCGCACACCATGCTCCCGTCCAGGACGAAGAGGAGCTCGGTGGCCAGCGGGTGCAGGTGCAGCGGCACGACGCCGCCGGGGGCCAGGTCGGCGCGCGCGGCGGAGATGCCGAGCCCGTTCACGGCGGGGAACTTGGTGACGAAAGCCGAGGATATGCCGATGTTGAAGGGAGGGATGGTCGGGCCGGTGGTGGCGAGCCCGCGGTAGTAGAAGTCGTCGGCGGTGACGGCGGCCTGGGGCTTGCACGGGTAGCCCGCCGGCGTGTCGCCGCGGGGCAGGTCGGCGATGCAGAAGTCCTGGTTCAGGGCAAGGGAGGAGAATGGCAGGAGGGCCAGGAGCAGGAGCAGGAGCACGGCCTTGGCCATGGTCAACGACTCAACGGGCGACCTTGCTATAGCTAGCTAGCTGCTGGTAGCTACAAGCTGGGAAACTAGCTTGCTATCTCAAGATATATCTACAAGTTTGGATGCGTGCTTCTTGCGGTGTTTGGTTTTGGTATATATAAGAGAAGCCATAGGTGTGTTCATGCGCCGTGGCGGCTATGCGTGTCGACTTTAGATTATTATGAGTTTTCCTCGACGCGAGGGCTGGTCAAAGTCAATGCCCGCGTATGCACGTTATGGATGTCAGTAGGCTCGTCACTCGTGGATTAGTGGGTGTGTTTAGTTTCCCAAAAAGTATGGTGGAAAAATCACATCGAGTTAAATTGGACACTATAGCACTCTTCGTTTGTTTGTGGTAATTATTGTCCTACCATGATCTAACTAGGCTCAAAAGATTCGTCTCGTTATGTACATCAAAACCATGTAATTTGTTTTTTTATTTACTTATATTTAATGCTCCATGCACGAGGAGAGAGATTTGATTTGATGTGATTGGACTTTTTACAAAATTTTGGGTGAGATTCTGGTAACTAAACACAGTCAGTAAGCTTTGGATCATGTGTGGCACACGTGGGAAAGTACCGTGATATGATGTGCAGATATATATAAAGTTGCAGACTTTGCAAGTTGTACTACCTACAGCTAATGATGAGTTAGCGCATTTGGTTTGCAGGACGCCACCATCCGGAACCATCCGAACCTAACTCCGACCCTGACTGCCGCATTTGGTTTGCGGCACGGAGCGAGTCTGTTCGTCACCGAACCGTCCGTCCTATAGCATAAAAATACGACAAGATGAGTCTTCGAATTTCACCGAACGACCTCATTCCGGAGCCATCCGACCCTAGGAAGATGGCACTAACGGATACTCCCTCCGTATCGAAATATTTGTCGCCGTTGACTTTTTTCTACAACTTTGACCATTCGTCTTATTCAAAATATTATGCAAGTACCATCCATTTTGTTTGCCACATGCTTTACTATTGTAGCTATTTTAAGCTTGACTTACCCTTTTACATATTTGTGATAATTTTTTAAATAAGACGAATGGTCAAAGTTGTAAGAAAAAGTCAACGGCGACAAATATTTCGATACGGAGGTAGTACTTGGGTACCCAAGAGGCCTAATTATTTGGGAAACCGCGTAGCTGGGATGTTGTTTCGCGGTTGGTGTAAAGGCGTAAAGCCCATCCGCATGCGGCATACCATATAGTGCGTCTTCTTTCTCTCGTGGGATTTAATTTTTTTCAAAAGAGTGGCAAGAGTTTTGCCACAAGTTATTATAGAGAGTAAAAGAGAGAGTACAACGATGTTACTATGTTAGTGGACCTTAATCTTTACTTTAATCAATATCCGGGAAAAAAACAAAACTGTGAGCAAAAGATCACGAATTATGCTAGCAAATCTGTACTTCAATCAATATCCGGAAAAAAAAATCTACTCAATCACGTTTTGTTCTATGCTAGACAGATCCCATAGTAATCATATATTGAGAAATAATATAATCAGCAGCAAATAAAGCGTTATTGGGCTGTTACTCCAAAGGAGATCTGAAGTACTTTGTGATGATAGCAAATCTTTACAAGAATATGTAATATTGATCTTTTATTATTGCTTATACATCATGATCATGAGCAATTATTTTCTGGCATCACAATTGACTCTAAATTTATTTTCTGTGGCCTGTGTACTAAACAGCCTTTCATCATTTCATCAGTAGTGCACAACAGTGGAAAACTGGAAAGGAGTCTGCTACGCTTAGCCGCTCCCGCCGAACAGCGCCTTGAGCTTCATGACCTCTAGTTCGTCCAGCACGGTGACCTTGCTGACAACCTCCGTCGGCAGGTTGTTAGCGAAGAGCGCGTAGTCCAGGATCTGAATGCCCGGGCTGGAGCTGCTGTACGCGGTGAGAGCCACCGCCGTGGTGTTGCCGAGGTTGTACTGAAAATGCAGCTGGCCCTACGGCAGCACCATCAGGTCTCCCTTGTACAGCGTCTTGGCGTACACCTTGTTGAGCGCCGCGCTGATGAAGCCGGACACCATGATGCCGTCCAGGATGAAGAGGAGCTCGGTGGCCAGCGGGTGCAAGTGCAGCGGCACGACGCCGCCGGGGGCCATGTCGGCGCGCGCGGAGATGCCGAGGCCGTTCACGCCGGGGAACCTGGTGGCCACGGCCGACGACAGTGTGACGAACCGGATTCTCACCGACGAGAACCCGACTCCCTGTACCCTTGAGATAGTCCCAGGAATAGCAGCTATCTCGTACAGAACTCATCTCAGTCGAATATCACATCCATACAACGACAAAAGATTCATTACATGACTCATATAAAGACAAAGCGTCTGGTACAAGCCCTCTGGGCTAAAACGACAATAAGAAACATCTACGCAGCGGTAGCTAGAACAACAGGGACCACTCCTCCACAGGCATCCTTGAGCGTAGCGCACACCCTTCAATCGTACCACCCGTCCCGGTTGAACTCGCGGTCGGGGTCTTCACCTGAGAACCCAAAGTCTGTCCCCAAGGAAATGGGACAGGTCCACGTCACCAACCATAATATGATGCAAGCTTTAAAGGTGGCCTATTCTAAGGATATAGAAATAATCAAGGTTTAAGCCAGGGTTTTCTTATGCAAGCAGCAGCAATAACCCAATTTCATCTCATCACCAACTCCTGCTCACACACACATCCATCCGCTCCCCAAAACCAACCATCAGCCTCACATATTCCCATCGGGCTCGTCCTGCCACGGCAGGTTCCCGCAAATCAGTATTCACCAACACCTTTCACTCACTAGTCGACTCGGTGAGCTCCCTCCCCACCTCGTCTCAACAGCCTCAGCTGGACCAATCTCTCAAAACCCGAATCAAGGATGAGGTAAGAAAGCAGATTCCCATGCTAGCCGGGGCTTCTCAGAAATGGGTCGTCCGTAACCGTGGATACGGCTATACGTATAGTTTACACTCTGCAGAGGTGGCACTCCAGGAATCCATCCGGGCTGCAAGGCTAGTCCGCAACCAACCTGAGACACAGCCCACAGCAAAGACCCTAAACAGTAGCGGCGTCAATCCTGTCTCCCTGGGCTCGGGAAACATCCGATCTAACATCTGCCCCAGGGTCGTGAAACCTTCCCACCGGGGCCAGTCGGGGGCCGTGGTAAATCAGGGAGATTACGCCGCAACGAATCCCCCCTACACATATCAAACTCGATTCTCCTACAGTCTCGGCGCCGCACTAGAGTAGGCTTGCTGGAACCCTCCCCATACTGGGTAGATGGTGAGCACGGTAAATCCCAAGTCCAAAGTGGGGGCACGACTCGGTCCTTAATTGTTCGGTAAAGCGAGTATCTGCATCACAAGCGATCCACCGCAACGGTCCGCAATCGGCACCCATAACAGGTATTGCCGCCCAAACTCCTCAGGTACTCACCGAGTACCAACCCCAAGTAACCAGTAACCATGTACCCGCAACAGGTACCCCATAGGGACTGCCCGAGTGCAGCCCCTCAGCACCTCGATCAACGATCGAGTTGTTATTACTCGCTTACACCGCCTAGCTGCACTACTCCTCCCAAACCACCCACAACTCACGCCAAGAGGATCAATCACAACCATCCCAACACATGCATAGCATAGCATATTTCATAAAGTGAGTAGTAGGTAGCAAGGTAAGAGGATATTAACAAAGGCAGTGCAGGTTTATCATGCGAGTAAAGTAAAGCGCTAGCATTCTAGTTTGCATGTCTAATAGGTATTTCAGAGAATGGTCGGGCGTGAACCTGGGCAAAGGTCTTCGTCCTCGTCAAAGCAGTTGTTGTAGTAGTCCGGCTCCTCCTGACTCTCCGGAGCTCCTAGGGTTGAGCGAAAATAAAATAAGACGCGACTACTAGCAAAGAAACACTAAAACAGCGACGAATGAAGACTCAAATAACACCAATCTCTACACTAACGCGTAGGTCATGATTTTAGAAAAATATAGAAACTGGTTTCATATTTTTCTGAGCTACGGTTGATTTATTAATAATTTTTGAAGTTTAAATCATTTTCTGAAAATATTAAATAATTTTCGAAAAAGAAAACAGACAAATAATTAGCCTGCTGACGTCAGCATGACGTCATGCTGACGTCAGCAGTGGGGTCCGCCTAGGATGACGTCAGCAGTGGGCCCTGCTGACGTTAGCGTTGACCGGTCAACGGTCAACGGGGGTCAACGGTCAACGGTCAACGGGTCAACTCTGGTCAGTGGGCCCCATGTGTCAGTGACTCACAGAGTATGACAGGTGGGTCCCATGCGTCAGCGCTGTTAAAATAAAAAGAAAAAGAATAAACGATGGCTGGGCTGGAACTGGGCCGAAAGTGAATGGGCCGGAAGAGTTCAAGGGGGGTAAACCAGACTTAAACGCGGGAAAAAGGCCCACGAAGGGGTGGCTGTTGGATTCGCACTGGTGGACTGAGTCCACGGTGCACCGTGAGATGGGTCCACGTGAGCCGGGTGCACGGGATCTAGGTGTGGCCGAACTGGGATCGTCTGTGCACGGCTGTGTGGCGACTTGGTGTGGTCCACGGTGTGGCCACGCCACGGCGCGACGCGACGCGCGCGCGGCGCGCTCTGGAGCACGCCGGCGGCGACGGTCCGCGGCGGAACTGGCCGGAGATGGCTCGGCTCGGGTCTAGGATGGTCGGAACAGCTTCGCTAGGGCTCGGTGGTCACGGACAGGGTGAACAAGGGCTCGGTTAGGGTTTGGCTTGGGCTCCCGACGTGCGACGGCGATGGCACGGCCATGTGCGCCGGCGAGCACGACGGCGGCTCGGGTTTTGGTTCAAAGGCGCTCGGAAAGGGGCTAAGCGAGTGCGCGTGCGGCTCCAGCAGCGGCTGGGACGCACCTGGGTGCACACGCGCGGGCACGTGGTCACCCACGGCCGCGCGTGGCCTCGGCGTTCGCGCGCGGGGCGAGCAGAGCTCGGCCGCGGCGGCCTCGGCTGCGGGGAGCAAGCGACGGCGGGTTGCAAAAGGGTTTAGCGGCTCGGGAACCTGCACAAGAAGACGCACAGCTCGAAGGCTGGCTCACAGAGGGCTTGGCTTGGCACGGCGAGCACGAGCGGCGGCGCTCCGCCGGAAACAGAGAAGAAAGGGGGCGAAACGCGGTGGCTCACCTAGGGGTCTCGTCGTCGTACGCTGCAGCTCGGGGAAGGCTCGGTGCAGTCCGGCGATCCTCGTGCGCTCCCTCCTGTGCCTGGTCCGGCTCCCCTTCGACAGCTCCACGAGCGGCGACGATGGCTTCGGCGGCGGCGCTGCGGGGACGGAGCCTCGGCTTCTCTTCTCTCCCTCTTCTCCTCCTCGGACCCTCCCCTGGTTCTCCTCCTCCCTCTTCCCCACTCGAATTGGATCTAGGAAACCCCAAAGGGGCGGCGCGGCTTGGGGAAGAAGACGGCCGGCGGCGGGTTAAATAGGCGCTAGGGCTAGGGTTCTAGGGCTCGAACGGCGAGATTGGGTGGCTCGAGCGCACGCGGACACGCGGCGCAATCGCGACGGGCCGCACGGTGCGTGGGTGGTTGGGTCACGGGCGCGCTCGGGAGAGAGAGAGCGGGCGGCGTCGCGAGGAAGGAGACGCGGGGGAGGAAGAAGATGGCTGACAGGCGGGGCCCGCCTGTCAGTGGAAGAGAGCACGACGCGGCGGCGACGCGGTGTAGGGGAGAAAGGGTGGGCTGCTACTGGGCCGAGTGGCCGAGCAGGCCGGTTGGGTTGCTGGCTCGGGAAAAAGAGTTGAAGGTGGAAAGATGGACTTGAGCTTCGGGAATTCGGCCCACGAACAGGAATAGGTTTGGAAATTAGTTTAGTCAATTAGAGTTTGAATTCAAATCTAGAACTTGAATTCAAACCAACCAAAAATCCAAATAAATCCAAATAAATCCAAATCACACTAATTCATCCTTAGCACTTCAAATTGATTTTAAATTTGAATTTAAATTGCCTAAGAATTTAGGGAGCAAATAGAAGACACTCTTATATGTTTGTTTGCATGCACACAATTCCACCAAAAATTTTTAAATTCGAATTTTTGCACTCAACAAAACCTATAGGAATTTTAGGGTTGTTACAGACAGGCTGACGTTGAAGGGGGAGATGGCTGGGCCGGCCGTGGCCAGGCCGCGGTAGTAGAAGTCATCGGCAACGACGAGGGCCTGGGACTTGCACGGGTAGCCGGCCGGCGTGGCGCTGAGGAGCAGGTCGGCGATGCAGAAGTCCTGGTTATTCAGGGCGAGGGAGGAGAAGGGCAGGAGGGCCAGGACCAGGAGCACGGCCGTGGCCATGTGTAATTTGCCGACCGGCGAAGCTTTGTTATTGTTATTAGGTTTGTGTTTTGATGCGTGGTTCATGTTATTTTGGTGCTCTCTATATATGAGAGAAGCCAGCGGCAAACGTTCTTACTCTTTATGAGGTTTACACGTTTGAGACAGACTAGTACGTCTTTGTCATTATTGTGCATGTGTTGTCAACGTCAGTAGGCGTCTCTGCATGGATGTCGATCGTCATGTTGGTGGATTAGCCGAGTTATTCGATCGGATGTGCATCACCTTGTAGTAGTTGCGTGATCTGTACGATCAAGAAGACTCAGTTTGGATATGAACACAACATATACATGTACATGTTGCATTGTTGGAGTAACTAATGGAGTCGAAGGCTGAAGGCAAGCCACCATGGATCAAAATGGTGTAAGAAGAGGACTAAGTGCTGCACGGCGACGATATGCATGCAGTTGAGCGTCCGTGCTCTGTGTAATAAGAACGCACGATATGAGATCGCGGCAAGGAGTGATGCAGTGCTTAATTGGATGCATAGTACAACAACTTTTGGTTATAGTGTATCTATGAGTCATACAATTTCATGACATTATATATTATTACGAAAAAAATTTGAAGGTAAATCTGTCCACATATTTTTCATGTTTCTAAGCTGAATTCTGAAAACCCATCGATACTCTAGTTAAAATTTGATCGAACCTTCTTTTTCAGAATTATTTAACCATTGTGACATACTCCGTAAGGAAGTAATTACCTTTTGCAGATCTGTCTGGTAGGTGTGATCTGACTGCACTGTCAGCTTATGGCATTTACAATATTTTTTTCTTGCTGCACAAGGCATCGACTAATCCACAATGCATAGTAATTTACTGACCAAATTGTCGTTGCATCGCAATTGCATGCGCCCACTCAAGCCGAACACGAAACAACTGAAAACACTGCTTGTGTAATATAATCAATTTACTGATGGTTTGTCAAGATCATGAAGGTGACATTTCCATTGGTGGTTGGAATAGAACTACCTTGATAAACTTAAATTTTCTTTGTAAGTGGTTCTGGAAATTAGATGACTCTAAACTGATGGCTTGTGGGGAAGACGTTGTGAGGGGGCAAAATATATATGAATTGCTGCTTTTGTGCATCTCAACAAAAAAACACACACAAGAGGATCATTCCTTGGGGTTGCTCCCCTTGCTTCAAAACTGACGAGGACATAGTCGTTTGAAGATCAATTCAAAATCCTATAGCTAATTGTGTTTGAATGTTTGCAACTTGTTTACCCATAGTTTATCGACCTTTTGTCGTGAACAACGGACCATATATCTGGTCACTCTTTATCCTATCACAAACTAATCCTAAAAGTCCATTAAGTGTAGTATCTTAAGGAAAAGAGAGGTGAACTAATCGCAAGTTAGTTGTTAACGTTATAGTGGAACCTACGCATACAGGTTCGAGTCATCGACTCGCGCTTTTGTATTTTTCTAAATTTATTTTATGATTTAGTGAGCACTGTTCTTTTAGACAAGTATCCTATGCAAATCGGCTTCGTGTGCAAACTATGCAAACTCCCACCACAGCCTCGAGATCCCCATCCGTTGGCTCCATAGAGAGGTGGGAAATTTTAGCACTAACACCCTCGCACCGTTTAACTTTTTTTTTAAAAAAAACCATCGTGATGGGTCAGTAACGGAAAAAACGGCGGCTCGGCGTTTTCCATCGCGACCTGGGCGTCGATCGTTCTCTCTGTTCCCGTCAACAGCGCCGCCGGCCATCAGCTCCGATGCCCGTCGATCGTTCTCAGCGCTGCCGGCCCTTCCCAGCGTCCTCTCCTCTCCGGGCCCTCCAGCGTCCTCCGCTTCGGCCGCCGCCTCCCTCCCCTCCTCCTCTGCGCCACATCCTCCACCTCCACCTCCAGCAGGGAGGACGGCAAGCCCCGCCTGAGCACATCGCCGCCGCCGGAGGTGTTGCAGTCCATCGCGCAGAGGGGCGGAGGCCAAGAAGGACGCTAAGAAGGAAGCCCTCAAGGGACAGAAGGGTGCGGTTGCTGCCGCGGCGGCTGCCAGTAGCCTCGTCTCAATCCGCCGCCTCTGCCATGGACTGCAGCTACACTGCTCGATGAAATGCTGCACAGGGGCATCCCTGCCGATCTGCTGCCGTACACCACCGTGCTGAACGCCCTCTGCCGCAAGAAGCAGCTCCAGTATGCATTACATGGCGCTAATTACAAATGATAATGCGCAGGGACATAATAAAATTTGGAAGCTAAAATTACCATTGAAAATCAAGGTTTTTTTGTGGTACTTAAAAAGAGGGGTAGTCTTAACGAAGGATAATTTAGCCAAAAGGAATTGGAATGGGAGCAAATTATGTTCTTTCTGTTCCAGGGTAGAAACTATTTAGCATCTTTTTTTTGATTGACATATGGCAAGCTTCCTATGGAGAGCCGTGCAGATAGCTTTTAACTTGCGACCACCTAATAGTGTTAACAATATGTTGAACAATTGGTTGGTTGGGGTGGGAGGAACGATTAAAAATCAACTGTTAGTCGGTGCCTCAGCTTTATGATGGGCACTATGGCTTAGTAGAAATGATATAGTTTTTAACATATCTCCAATGAAATCTTATTTGCAGGTACTCTTCGGAGGGACATATTGGCTCCGCTTTTGGGTGCAGTTACAAAGGCGTGAACAAGAAAGAGATGCAATAAAGAAGACATGTCAGACTCTGAAGGTCCTGGCAATGCGCTACTTCGCCCACCATGGTTGGAGATTTAGCAATAGGATTGCTTTGTAATTCTCTTTCGGTTTTGGTGGTTTCTTCGTTAGTGGTCTTTGCGTGAGCAGACGGATGTGCTGCTAGTTTGTAAACTTTGGTCGTAGCCTTTGGGTCAAGGTCGGATTATTTTTAATCCATTATCTAAAAAAGTGTATGCTCTGCTAATTGTATGAAGACTGCTTTGATGCAAGCATGTCAAGATGGCCACTGCGAGGTTGTTGAGACACTGAGACTCTTCAAAGCGAATGCGAGATTTTTTTTCGTGAAATGACTCTATGACAACATTTCTTACAGTTTCTCAGATATGTTGTTCTGACACAGTAAAATGGCTTACATGTTCACAGGACAGATTACGTCAATGGTGGAACTGCTATCCATTTTGCTGCACTGCATGGTCATGCCTGGTGCTTTCGTCTTGTGCTTGCGATCCATGGGGGCGGCGACGTCGCGATCCATGGCGGCGGCGGATTCGAATTCCGGCGGCGGCGGCTAGTCCCAGGCCGTGTCGAATCCTAGGGCCACCGTGCTGCTGAACGTGAGGAGGCAGTAGGGTTTAGATGTGCTATTGAACGTGAGAACGTGAGGACCCTATACAATGTGTGCTGCTGAACCTGAACGTGAGGGTCGTGAGGGGAGGCAAAGAAGCTGATGGCCGGAGGGCTGGTGAGGCGGCGCCGGCGGCGCTGAGAACGATCGACGGGCAACGGAGCTGTTGGCCGGCGGCGATGTTGACGGGAACAGAGAGAACGATCGACGCCCAGGTCGCGACGGAAAACGCCGAGCCGCCATTTTCTCAGTTACTGACTCATCACGATGGTTTTTTTTTAAAAGTTAAACGGTGGGAGGGTGTCGGTGCTAAAATTTCCTACCTCTCTATGGAGCCATGGGATGGAGATCTAGAGGCTATGGTGGGAGTTTGCATAGTTTGCATACGAAGCCGGTTTGTATAGGATATGTTGCCATTCTTTTAAATGTAGGCGATGGTGCCCTCGATGACGAAGAGGAGCTCGGAACCATGGGTGTGCAGCGGCACGACGCCGCCCACCTCGATGTCGAGCCTGGCCGCGGAGATGGCGAGCCGGTTCACGCCGGGGAACTGGCCGACGAAGGCCGGCGTCACGGCGGCCTTGATGAGGGTGTTGATTTTGCCTTTGGGAGCCAGACCGTGTGGTAGAAGTCAGTCCGCTGACACTAGACTTGCACAGGTACCCGGCCGGCGTGTCGCCGCGGGCCAGGTCGGCGATGCAGAAGTCCTGGGTCAGCGCGTGGGAGCCGAAGGAAAGCAGGAGGAAGGAGATTGAGGAGCACGGGAAGCAATACCATCTTGGCCATGGCTACAACTTACAGCTAGCTAGAGAGGTACTTTCGATATGCGTACATACTGTTGTGTTCTAAGCTTGAAGCCAGGCCCACTTTATATAGAATTGAACCAAAGGGGTGTAACTGCACGTAAACGTACGTTAAAAGCTGCTGACGTGGGTGAATTTTGGATTAGGATGAGAGGCATGCGGCTGGTACGTGTTCAGGTGCATGGCGCTGTTACCGCGTTTGCAGGCGAGGCGCCAGTGGACAAGCGTTGGCAGCTGTCCATGGTCCCGGAGGAATGGGGCCGGCTTTGATGAACAAAAGATTTCGTCTTCCCTGAATTGTTAGATCGATCGGGATGGGCGACGGACAAGACAAGCAATGCACCTTTTACGAAGATACGGATTTGCCAATCAATCTTGTAAGGTTTACACGACGGTATATTATTACTACACATATGTACGCACCTCACATGCACCTTAATCACAACTTTTTTTGTGTAGTAGCTCATCATCGTCTTAAAAGTTCAGACATATTTTGCTTTGCATCTACTTATTCACATTTTTATTTGCTAACTCTAATCGAATAATAACTTATTTTATGTTGTCATGATCTATATCAACTACACACCCAAACCGGAATTTTCTTGGAAGCCAAAAATCACCAAGAAAAATATACCAAATCCCTTCTTCGTGGCTTCCTCCCTCAAAGGGTGTCGGATGTGCTTCTATGGTGTTGCCATTAGCTCGAAGGAAGATCGATGTTTCTAGTAATGCTTTGGTCAGCATTCTTCCCCGACTCAAGTTCCATTTTTGTTGTGGCGGCCCCTCTTTCCTTCGAGGCTTTCTTCCCTTGTTGGAAGTGGATGTGGTGTTTCTGAGGGCGGCATCGGCGAAGCGTAGCTATGAGGGATGTAGGGTCATAAAATGATCTTTGTGGACCTAGCAAGTATGTTGTTTGGTTACAGTACCATGGAGAACGGTGGATCGCTCTTTGGTTGTGCCATGCCTTAGCCTTTCCACTTGCGCTGTGTGTCTATATTGGTGGTGTTCCTCCTTTTCCTCTATTGTGTTTTCTGTTCTATTATATTTGTTGTGTTGTGCTCACAGCTGCTAATGTAATATGTTGATTTGCCACACTTTTAATGGAAAGTTCAAGTCAGCAATCATCTACCATAGATTCCTAAAAAACAACAAACTGCAATTGTGGTTATATATTTATTTATTTACTGGCGGTGGCTGATAGAACCAAAAATCGCTGATGTTTGACGATTTTCGGTCGAATGAAAACATTGTCCGATTCACCACCTGGCAGCTCGTTCATCTTTACGACAAATTGTATCTACGTTGAAGACAACCTTTAATGAAAATGGCATGAACAAAAGGATAATAACTTGAGAAGGACCACAGGACTCTGATCAAACGACGACATATGTTCAATCATGCGTACGCAGAAACGACGACCAAGACGACCACGACCAATTAACGAGCTTGTCGAGAACAACTTAGCCGCTGCCGCCGAGCACGCTCTTGAGCTTCTTCACCGTGGCGTCGTCCAAGAAGGTGACCTTCTCCACGACGGCCGACGGGAGGTTGTTGGCGAAGAGAGCGAAGTCGGTGATCTGCAGGCCAGGGTTAGAGCTGCTAAAGGCAACGAGCGCCACTGCTGGGCTAGTGCCGGCGTTGTACTGGTAGTGGAGCAAGCCCTGTGGGAACACCATGATGTCGCCCGCGTACAGCGTCTTGGTGTAGGGGGTGTTTGCCCCGGAGCTGATGAAGCCGGCGGCGACAGTACCCTCGATAACGAAGAGGAGCTCGGAGCCGGCAGGGTGGGTGTGCAGCGGCACGACGCCGCCCACCTCGACGTCGAGCCTGGCCGCGGAGATGCCGAGCCCGTTCACGCCGGGGAACTGGCCGACGAAGGCCGGGGTCACGGCGGCCTTGATGAGGGTGTTGATTTTGCCTTTGGCAGCCAGGCCGTGGTAGTAGAAGTCATTGGCGCTGACGCTAGACTTGCACGGGTACCCGGCCGGCGTGTCGCTGCAGGACAGGTCGGCGACGCAGAAGTCCTGCGTCAGCGCGAGGGAGGCGAAGGGCAGGAGGAGGAAGGAGAGGAGCACGGGGAGCAACACCATCTTGGCCATGGCAACGACTAGCTTATTACAGCTAGCTCGAGGTAGTTTTGGTGTGTGTATGTGTGTTGCATCCGATGCTTGAAGCTAAGGCCTCTTTATATAGGAAAAAGGGAGCGTACTGTGTACAGGCACGTACAGATAACAATGTACGTGTTAACAGCGCGCTGTTACTGTTAACGTGGGTGAAATTTGGATTAGGATGAGAGGCATGCGGCTGGTGCTCGCTTGCATGGCGCTGTTAGGGGTTTTTGGAGGCGAGGAGCCAGTGGACAAGTGTTGACAGCTGTCCATGGTCCAGAAATGGGGCCCGCTTTGATGAACAAAAAGGTCTCATCTTGCCCTGCACTGTAGATCGATCGGGATGGGCAAGAGACAGGACAAGCCATGCACTTTTTCTACAATGATATCGACGTGCCCGGCTCAACCAATCGTATAAGGCCAGTCTCAATGGTCATTTCACAGATGTGTCATGCACATTTAATGAGGTGACACATCAGCTAAAAGAGAACTTTTGCATGAAATGGGGAGGAGAGAGAAGAAAATCGTTTCACCATGGTGAAACGACTCAGCGTTGTTACCTAGGCCTTGGTAACGCGGTGAAACGGCCATTGAGGGGGATTTCGTTTCACCATGGTGATAGCAGCCAAATACAATTAATTGCTTTATTTTGTTTTGGAAACCGTGTAAATGAATGCTCCATTGTGAAGGTGTGTTTCATTCATTGTTTCATCTCGCTATACATGATGTGGCGTACGGGAAATAGTGTAGCGAAACGTCTCATTGAGACCGGCCTAAGGTCTTTCACAACGGTACATTAATTACATGTATGTTTGTTGCCGTGGAATTAACAATGCTGCTCAATAATGCACCTAATTTTAGAATAAAATCTCAGGGTGCATCTGACTATTACTACTATAATGCATCAAGGTAAAATCCATTGTCTCTAGGACTCTTTTGACATGTGACACGAGTGCCAGACTACGCATCAGCTAGAAGCCAAATAAGTTATCTTCCGTGCAACACGTCGCTTTGGTTTTGCTGGCCCGTTTGGTCGATTCCATTAATTCTTGTATGTTGTTCAGCCATGCATGTGACTCTGTGAGAGCTTGCACACCAGCCACATCTGATCCACACCACTACGTGATGAGCAATATAATCTGAATCGTGTGCAGACCACAGCAACCTCAGTTGTTTGAAGATAATGCTGCTAAAGAGGAGTAGAGGACCGTTGTCTGTAATATGTCTGTTTGAAACTTGTGCATATGTGATCAGCTCTTGGTTTGTTTTATCTCCTAGGAAGCAGCTAGTAGTCTAGTACTAGTTGTCTTAGTGCTGAAACTCTTTTACACTAAATTCAGCAGCGCAGCCAAGGACATGCACGCCAGCTTTTATGGATATGGATTCAACTAATTCAAAAAACTCTTGGTCATGAAAAATTGCTAATTGACAACCACACGGCACGAAGAATCCACTTGTTGAGGTCGACGAGTCACTACTCGAAATGGAAATTGCACTCACAGCTTGGAACCATCAGGATATAGACAAAACCGTCGGAAATAATTTCCCTGATGGCACACTATCTAGCTATCATGGAAATACTGCCATTAATGAAAGGCACGGAAATAAATTTTATTCACTATCCATTACTCCATCCGTATCAAAATATTTGTCGCCGTTGAATTTTTTCTACAACTTTGACCATTCGTCTTATTCAAAATAGTATGCAAGTACCATCCATTTTGTGTGTCACATGCTTTACTATTGTAGGTATTTTAAGCTTGACTTACCTTTTTACATATTTGCGATAATTTTTTGAATAAGACGAATGGTCAAAGTTGTAAGAAAAAGTCAACGACGACAAATATTTTGATATGGAGGGAGTACTATGCTAGATATGTTTTTGCTGCCCCCCGATACCGAGACTATCAGCTAGTCATCCACTGCCACCCTCGGCCAGCGGCGGTCCACGTTGCCATAATGCCATCTAGCCCATTATCTAACTAGCGTCATTGTTGGACCAGCCAACTCCTAAATATATCCCTATAATCCCAATATCGTTCAACCCTCTTCGAACCCCAACCCTATGGTTACCTGACCTTGCCACCTCGGTTCTTCTTCATCAAATCATCAATCCCGTCTAATCATAAGTTTGGGATCATGGGGAAAAAGTGTGGTGTTTCCAAAAGAAGAAACCAAACTTGCCTGGTGGTTGTTGGCGCATCTCTTTCTTCCTAATCCACACCAGGATCTTGTGTTGATGGAACAGCTGGGGCTCATAAAAAAATGCTTCCATTTATGAATACTGGTAGGAGTGCATATATATGTTTTCATGGATGGCATCAGGCAGAAATATCTGGTGAAACCCACCATTTTGTTTCAAGTAGTTTTCCAAACATGGTAGACCTCCGCATTGGACCTCCGCCACAAGGGCCACCACCCATTTTTGATAATTAAAAGACCGTAGACCTTGAACCTATCAAAATGCTTCCTCTATCCCTACTATGCAATCCCTCCCATTTCATTCCCTCTTACCCATCTCTCGTTGCTATTCCCTCTTCACACATTAGCAAATTGTGACTGGTTTTCTAAAACATTGTCTATCTCGTTTTTACAAAACAAAATGTAGTCATTGGCAAGTCGCCTTGGGAGTCCAAAATGTCTCATTACTCAACAATTATTTATAATACCCTAGTTACCAAGAGAAAGTCCTAAAATAATATTACCTCCTGCTTGTGTGGCTGAGAGTCCGAAACGTCTTTCCTTTATCTTAAAGAAACAAAAGTGAAGTTTTGGGTGTCGACGTAGTCTGAAATACAAACTCGACTGATATTTTAATTTTATGGTTTTATTTATAAAAATAGTAAAATTATACTTATTGAACTATTTTATAGACAAATATTCAAGTATTTAAATTCAATTGCTTCAATCAAACTTTGAGATGGTTGATTGCTCGTAACCCAAAAGTCACTTATTTATGGCCGGGTGCGCTGCAGACTCCTCATCAAATGTTTTGTGCCCGCTATAGACTAGGTTGCCACTTAATCTTTGATTTTGTCAAGTTGGTTGTGGGTTAATGGATGATTGTGCTGGAGAATCCATGTATTGTGCTCTATCCATATTTTTGAACAAGTTAGAATAATGAGTGTTTGTAACCTACTTCTAGGACTATTAGGGAGAAAGGACTGTTTTTTTACGGGAATCATCAGGGGAGGCCCCTACCCCTATTTTTGTATTTATATTTAAAAAGAATACGAATATGTACAGGTTACAAGGCCCTAGGCCCAAAAAATAGAAGGGAATGTTTACAAGAGACTACTTAGCCACAAATTGATTTGTTCACCTAAGTGAGGTTTAACTCGTAGGGTAACCAACTTCATTTCCCCAAAAAACTGTCTCCTCCAACGAGCAAAAGATAGTGACTCATTGTCAAAGATAATACTATTTCTGTGGCACCAAATTGTCCAGCAACCAATGATAAGCACCTCTCTAAAAATCGTCGATTGGAATCTTTGTCTTGCATGCAGGATCATCTGTTGAAACTCAAGAGAGTGATCCCATTGAATGCCCAAGAATGTCCAACAAGCATCACTAAATGGACAGCAGAAGAAGAGATGCCAAAAATTCTATTCAAGATTTTCCACACACAGCACACATGCATAAGATGGCAAGAACATCTATTTCCTTCTCAGCAAGTTTCTAGTGTTCAGCCTATCTCTGAGTAAAAGCCAGATGAAAAACTTGTGCCTGCCTTGTACTTTTGACTTCCACATCCATTTGGAGAGGACAGATGCTGAGAATGAGCCCTGCAAACAATTATAAGCTTTCTTGGAAGAATATTCATTAGTTCCCCAGATGTACACCCATTCATCCTTTAAGGCAGGGTCCAATTGCTGCTGTTCAATATCAACCTGCAATTCTAGGAGCTGATCCAATGCAATAGCAGAGTGAGGCAAGTGGAAATTTCTGCTAGTCTCCCAGGAAATAAATTGTCGGAGAGAACATTTTTGCTTTCTGGCAAATGAGAAAAGTTGGGGATATTTCCATCTGAAGGAGAAAGGACTGTTCTCCAGCAATGTTGTGCAGCTTCACTATGAGGCCACTCCCTCAATTGGAGGGCAGAATTGGCAAACAGACTGCTAAACCCTGTAAGCAGGTAAGTTTGACAAATAATGTGTATTCTTTGAAAAAAGGTGATGGTCCATTTTCAGGACATCGCCAAAGCAGGCATATAGGTCGGGTTTGATGAAGAGCATTACATAGAGATTACTTTGTTAGATGCATGTCCACACAATTCACTTATCAAGACGACTTGCTCTATCGGTTGGTCTAAAAGTCACCAAAACAGGTGACATGGGTGGCTCCCTCATAGCGCCGCTAATTGTCCTCACCTCCCACCCCAACCCTCCCCTTGTAGCCCACCCAAGGTATGTCGAAAACCTAATAGGGAAGGAAGTTATAGGGGCATAGTCAATGGGGCAACATATCTTGGCTCAATCGATGCGGCACAGATCTAGCAGTTTTGCCGCCTCCTCTAGCTAGATCAAATGAGGCGTGATGAGGACGTGATGGAGGTTTGGTCTGTACATCAGATATGGACATGTGTGGTGTCCTAGATGGCACTTCATAGGAAGGGTGTGCAACACAATGGGAGGGCACCACTCCATTCGCAAGTGGACTGCAGCAGCATAGCGGCTAGACAATGCAGAACTACAGTGATATTGGGTGTTGAGCTGCCTTAATGAAGGTTGCATAAGTTAAACAAGGCGGTTCCACATGGATTGCGGCAATGGTGGCAATGGAGGACAATGTATGTGCAGAATGTAAAGTGGAGTATATGAGGTCAGCTTATGATGATGATCTATGGCAGCCAACGAAAACGAGTAGGAGGTGCCCATGAGGGCCAGTGCAACAGCGACCAGTCCTGCAAGGTAGGCCTATGTTTTCTGCTACCGTTTGACAACAGTGGCGTCTTTAGGTTGGAGGCATTGTCGAGATGGCCCCTTCCTTTGAACGCCCCCCCAAACCCCCATCCTGGAGATCTCTTTAGTTGGAAATAGCATTGGGGATCCAATCTTTGTTGTGACTAGAAGGTGGCACCATCAATGGCAACAAGTTGGGGTTAAGTGGTGTCTAGCCACCATAGAGGCTACAACATAGAGGAGGATAGGGTGACGGCATCCCATGTGGTATAGTGAGAGAGCAGTTGAGATTGCGGCGATCCTTCTAAAAGTGACTCAAAGGGTCTGATGAAGATTAGATTAGAGGTGCTCCGGCATGTCATTGTCTAGATCGATGCAATAATAATAGCCAGTTGGAGACGGTTGTAACAACCCAAAATTTCGTAGGAAAATGTTGAATGCAAAAATTAGAATTTAAAATTTTTTTGGTGAATTGTTGTGCATGCAAACCAACATATAAGAGTGTCTTCTTATTGCTCCCATTATTCCTAGGCAAATTAATTTAAATTTAAAAATCAAATTGAAGTGCTAAGGATTAAATAGTGTGATTTGGAGTTAATTTGGTTTTATTGGATTTTTGGTTGGTTTGAATTCAAATTCTAGATTTGAATTCAAACTCTAATTGGCCAAACTAATTGTCAAACCCATCTAACCTTCGTGGGCCTAATCCTTTTTCCCAAAATCCGAAAACCGTCCCTGATCTTTTCCCCGAGCCAACCGACCAAGCCAGCCCAGCCGGCCTTGCGGCCCAGCAACGGCCCGACCAACCCACCGCGTCGCCGCCGCGTTCGCCTTCTCCGGCTGACCAGCGGGACCCACCTGTCAGCTTTATCCCCTTCCTCCCCCTTCTTCCTCGCGCGCGGCCGCCTCCTCTCTGCCGCCGCACCCGTGACCTCGAGCCGGTACCATCAGCTCTTGTGCGGCCCGTCCGATGCGCGCCGCGTGTCCGCGGGCGCCTGGACGCCTCATCTCGCCGTCCGTGCCCTAAACCCTAGCCGCCACCGCCCTATAAAACCACCGCCCAACCTTCTTCTTCCCCAAGCCGCACCGCCCCTTTGGGGTTTTCCCAACCATCGATTCGAGAGGGTGAGAGGAGAGGGAGGCGTCCTGGGTGTTGGGGAAGGGAGAGGAGGAGCAGGAGCGGACCGTGGTGAAGCCGATCGTCGTCTTCGCGCCGCTGCCGCCAACACCGTCGCCGCCGCTCGTGGAGACGCCAAGCCAGAGCCGGAGCGGAGCAGTACGCGGGAGCACGAGCTTCGCTGGAGAACCGCGAGTCTTCCCCGAGCTGCAGCGAACCTCAACTAGCCCTTGGGTGAGCCGCCGTCGTCTTTCCCCTTTCCTCTTCTTCCTCGGCCGTGCGCCGCCGCTGTGCTAGCCGCCTCTGGAGCCAGCCTTCGAGCTGTGTCTCACCGCTTGCAGGACCCTGTTGCGCTGCTATTCCACACCGCAAACCGCCGACGCCTTCGCTTAAACCCTGGCCGCCATGCCGCCGCGCACCGAGGATGCTCGGCCGGCGCGAGCGCCATGGCCGCGGCGCGGTCAAGCTTATGGCTTGAACTGCGCGCGCGCGAGCCAAAGGCACCGCACCGCACCTCTCCGCACAGCTGAGCACTTACCCGAGCCATTGAGGCCTTATCCTCGTGCTGGCGCTGCTGCGGACCCGGCTCGCCGGAACACCCGCGCACGCCGCCGTCGCCGCGCTCGTCGGGAGGCCGCTTCGCCGGTCAATCCTACCGTTTTTCTTGCCGAGCCTGTGCGCCAAACCCTAGTCAAGCCGTAGCACCACCTGTTGGCCCGAGCCGAGCTTTCGCCGGCGATCGCCGGTGCTGGGGATCGTCGCTAGCCGCGCCGCGGGCGCCCGCGTTCTCGCCGCGGCCAGCCACACTGAAGACCACAGCCGCACGCTCAGCCGTATTAGATCCGGAGTCAGCCACACCAAATCCTGTGCACCCGGTGCACGTGAACCACTCTCACGGCGCATGGTGGACCAGGTCCACAGCGCCGGATCCAGCCGCACCCCTTCGTGGGCCTAAAGTTGTGCCAAAAGTCTGGTTTGCCACCCTAGACTTCTCCGGCCCAGCCGCTTTCAGCCCAGATCCAGTCCAGCAGCGTTTATCCTTTTCTTTTAACTACGCTGACGCCTGGGGCCCACATGTCAGCCACTGCGTGCCGCTGACCGCTGGGGCCCACTGACCAGAGCTGACTGACTTGACCCGTTAACTCGTTGACCGTTGACAAGTCAACGCTGACGTCAGCAGGACCCACTGCTGACGTCACCCTAGGCGGACCCCACTGCTGACGTCATGATGACGTCAGCAGGCTAATTTTTGTCTGTTTTTTTCTTTTTCGGAAATTATTTAATATTTTCAGAAAATGATTTAAACTTCGAAAAATTAATAATAAATCAACCGTAGCTCAGAAAAATATGAAACCAGTTTCTATTTTTTTCTAAAAACATGACCTACGCATTAGTATAGGGTTTGGTGTTCCTTGGGTCTTCTTTCCTCGCTGTTTTGGTGTTTCTTTGCCAGTAGCCGCGTCTTATTTTATTTTCCGCGACTCTAGGAGCTCCGGAGAACCTGGAGGAGCCGGACTACCCCGACAACTGCCTTGAAGAGGAGGAAGAAGCTTACCCAGGTTCACGCCCGACCGATCTTTGAAATACCTATTAGACATGCAACTAGTATGCTAGCGCTTTACTTTACTCGCATGTTACACCTGCACTGCCTTTGTTAACATCCTGTTACCTTGCTACCTACTACTCACTTTATGAAATATGCTATGCTATGCATGTGTTGGGATGGTTGTGACTTGAACCTCTTGGCGTGAGTTGTGGGTGGTATGGGAGGTGTAGTGCAGCTAGGCGGTGTAAGCGAGTAATAACAACTCGATCGTTTGATCAGGGTGCTTGGGGACTGCACTCGGGCAGTCCCTACGGAGTACCTATTGCGGGTACATGGTTTTTGGATATTGGTTACTTGAGGAGTTTGGGCGGCTATACCTATTATGGGTGCCGATTGCGGACCGTTGCGGCGGATCGCTTATAATGCTGAAACTCGCTTTACCGACAATTAAGGACCGAGTCGAGTTCCACCATTGGACGTGGGAATACCGTGCTCACCATCTACCTAGTATGGAGAGGGTTCCAGCAAGCCTACTCTAGTGCGGCGCCGAGACTGTAGGAGATTCGAGCTTGATATGTGTAAGGGGGACTCGTTGTGGCGTACTCTCCCTGATTTACCACGGCCCTCGACTGGCCCCGGTGGGAAGGTTTCACATCCCTGGGGCAGATGTTAGATCGGATGTTTCCCGAGCCCAGGGAGACAGGATTGGCGCCGTTACTGTTTAGGGTCTTTGCTGTGGGTTGTGTCTCAGGTTGGTTGCAGACTAGCCTTGTAGCCCGGATGGATTCCTGGAGTGCCACCTCTGCAGAGTGTAAACTATACGTATAGCCGTGTCCACGGTTACGGACGACCCGCTTCCGATAAGTTCCGACTAGCATGGGAATCTGCTTTCTTACCTCATCCTTGATTTGGGTTATGAGAGATTGGTCCAGCGTTGCTGATGAGACAAGGTGGGGAGGGAGCTCACTGAGTCGACTAGTGAGCGAAAGGTGTTGGTGGAAGATGTTTGCGGGAACCTGCTATGGCAGGACGAGCCCGATGTGAAAGTGAGGTTGATGGGTGGATCTGGGGAGTGGATGTGTTTGTGAGGAAAGGAGTTGGTGATGAGATGAATTTGGGTTATTGCTGCTGCTCGCATAGGAAAACCCTGGCTCAAACCTTGATTATTTCTATACCTTAGAATAGGCCACTTTAAAGCTTGCTTCATATTATGGTTGGTGATGTGAACCTGTCCCATTTCCTTGGGGACAGACTTTGGGTTCTCAGGTGAAGACCCCGACCACGAGTTCAACCAGGACGGGTGGTACGATTGAAGGGTGCGCGCTATGCTCAAGGATGCCTGCGGGAAGTGGTCCCAGAAGATTTAACTACCGCTTCGTAGCTGTTTCTTATTGTCGATTTAGCCCAGAGGGCTTGTACCAGACCGCTATGTTTTATATATGTCATGTATTGGATCTTTTATCGTTGTATGGATGTGATATTCGACTGAGATGAGTTCTGTATGAGATAGCTGCTATACCTGGGACTATCTCGAGGGTACAGGGAGTCGGATTCTCGTCGTTGAGAATCCGGTTCGTTTCAGTTGGTATCAGAGCCATACTTGACCGTAGCACGTAACCCTTAGATCGAAATCTTAGGACATAAGCTCTAACTGAGTCCTCTATTATATATGAAACTCCTTGGACTATTTGAAAACTATAAATATGTACATCTCAACTATTACAAAATTTTTACCCTTACCTTACCTTACTTACTTGCTAACTTACTAACAACCCACTAACTGTCTGTCAGATGGAAGCAAGAAGACCAGGCGATGAACGACGGGAGATCAGGACCACTGGTGCAGACTGTGGAGGTTTGGCAGTGCTACTGATGGAGGTGCTGCATACAATGGGGATAGACGTGGACAACGTCTTCTACGAGGGCTGGACCTACGGCCCTGGCGAGGGAGTACACACCCGGTTGCAGATGGAAGTACCCAATATCCTTGGATGGCCAAGGTCACTGATGCTATGGGCAGCAACCAGCGAGAGCACCTTCAGTCGGGCAGTGCAGACTATTGCCATGAGGATACTCCGTCTTGCCACACTTGTGTACCAGAACCAGCTCAGCCACACCCGCTTCCGGTACCTGCCACAGGCTCTTGAAGATCCAGCTGACAGAGACGCAATCAGCCTGCTGGCTCACGCAGCTGACCGAGAGCGGAACGTGACCCTGCGGACCTCAGTACAGTGCATGATCGAGCAGGAGTACCTAAACATTGACCTAGAAGAGAAAGTTGCCAAGCTAAGAGAGAAGGTATGGAAGCAAGACACCCAGCTGCTGGAGAAGGACCACAGGATCGCCTTACTTGAGAAGCGCCTCGAAGCTAAAGCAAGGGAAGTCAGAGCCCTGGAGTACGAAGCTCGCAACAACAGGCAGTTGGCAGGGCTGATCTGAGCAACTCACCATGCTCGAGATCTCCGTCTGGAAGACCAACTCACAGAGAAAGACAAAGCACTAGCAGCCAAGGAAGAAGAGATAGAAGGACTGAAGGAAGAAGTGTATTGGTTGGACAGCCGCAACTCAGAACTTCAAGAAGAGGTGGATAGCTACAAGGAGAAGAGTGGGTGGAACTACCAGCTGATGAAGCACTTGAGTCTTCAACAGATTATGGCAAAGGATGAAGCTTGAAGGACCCTTAGTAGTTGGGTGAGGTCAGATAGGAAGAGGGTGGCAGAGGTGATCACGGTGAACCAAGGACTTCCAAAGGAACGCAGAGTTGAACCCAGAACAGAGCACTACAGGGTCTCACCAAGCCGGGTTGAGCCGATACCACTACCTGAGGCTCGAACCCTTACCCTCGAGATGACAAGACTGAGACAAGAACTAGCACCCCTAGAGAAGCAGTTGGCAAGACCTGAGGTGGACACAGTGAGGTTGGCAGCGCGCCTCACGGACACTCTCCACGATGACAGGCAGTGATTGAAGAAGCAGACAGAGACTGAGGCTGTGAGATTGGCAGCGCGCTTCACAGGCACTTCCAGCAGCGTGAGATAGATGCAGTAGACAATATCAGCAGATGTCAGCAGTAGTGATGAGACTTGTATCTATCTTCATGAGTAGATGTTTAGACTTGGTAGATCATGACCACCTTTTGGCTCAGCCGCGATGTAGCATCCGCTTGGATGTACTAATCCTCAAGGTTCCAGGAGCTGGCCTCGGGATAGTACTCATGTCTAGGGTGTAATGCTGTTATGAGTGATCAGTCTTTGTGGCTGTTCTTGCAGTTTTATTGAAGTTCATCTTGAGTGTACTCTAGTGTTGAGTCTATTTCATGTGTGCAGCTCCTACTCTAGTTTTCGCTAACCTAACCATTACCTGATCGCCACTATACCGGCTCTATGAAAAATGCAGCAAGATGTCGATCCGAAGATCCAACCGACTGCTTGCACGTTTTGAGGAAGCTGAGCAAGAAGAGGCAGCAGTGGCAGCTAGGGGCAGCTAGGGGCAGAGGACGTGGCAGAGGTCGTGGTCGCGGAAGAGCAACAGCTGTAGTTGGAGGCAGGGGCCGTGGACGCGCAGCAGGCGTGCTCCAGCCCGAGGACAACGCACCAGGTGGGGAACAGGAAGTGGAGATGGAAGAGCCAGCACTGGGGCCTCAGCAGAACTAGCAGAACGACCAGCAACCACCGCCACCGCCTAACTTGGCAGAAGTAATGACTACTCAAACACAGCTGATGCAACAGATGGCACAGGCCAACACTCAGATGATGCAAGCTATGCAACAGATCCGGGGAAACCAGAACCAGAATCGTCAGGGACACCGTGAAGAAGACCTACAAAGGAAGATTGAAAGGTTCATCAGGCTGAAAGCACCCACCTTCGACTACTCGGACGAGCCACTCGACGCGCACGACTGGCTGCGTACCATCGAGACGAAGCTGGACCTGACAGACTACACTGAAGAGGAATGTGTGGCCCTTGCGGCGCACCAGCTTGAAGGCGCAGCGAAGGCGTGGTGGGAGAGCTACTGTGACTCTCACGCAAACCCCGCTCAGATCACCTGGCTAGAGTTTTGTGAAGCTTTCAAAGAGTACCACATTCCAGAACAAGTCATGGTGCACAAGGCAATGGAGTTCAGGACAATGACCCAAGGTGGTTTGTCTGTAGCTGAGTACGCTCGACACTTTGCTAAGATGTCGAGGTACGCTCCTGAAGACGTCAACACCGAAAAGAAGAAGCAGTTTTGGTTCCAGCGTGACTTGCACAGAGGTCTGAGGACAGCACTCGCAGCGAGTTCACACAGGTCACTCAGAGAGCTGATCGACAGGGCTATCGCAGTTGAGAAGGAAAGAGTGGGTCTTGAAGATACTTGGCGAGAGAAGAAAAGAAAGGCTGAACAGTTGCACAACCACAGACTGAGTCAGAGGCCGAGGAGTGGCCAGAGCAACATGCTCAGGAGAGGCTTTCAGCAGAGCAGCAGCCAAGGAGGCTCAGGGTTCAATAGAAACAACCACCAGGGTAACCGAGGCAGTAGCAGCAACAGCTTTGGCAGCAGAGGCAACAACTACACCAGTTTTGGCAACAGAAACAACAGCTACTCAGGTCAGGGAAACCCCAACTGGAAGCCAAACAACACGCCCAGAGTTGGCGGAGGGACCTCAGTAGTCTGCTTTGCTTGTGGGAAGCCCGGTCACAAGTCCTTTGACTGTCCGGAGAAGAAGAACAAACAGACCCCAGCCAAGGCACCGGCACCTGGAGGACAAGACAGGCAGCCAGCTTCTGCGCAGAGGGGACGCCTCAACCACCTGACAGAGGAAGAACCCGAGGACGCTCCCGACGTTGTGCTCGGTGAGTTTTTAGTAAATGGCATTCCAGCTTTGATACTGTTTGACTCCGGTGCAACTGGATCTTATATCTCGTCAAAGTTTGTGAAAGAACAGTCTTCCCCGACAATACCTAAGGCTAGACCTATAGTCACTACTTCTCCCTTAGGAGAGCTTAGGTGCACCTTAGAGTGCCCAGCAGTTAGTCTGATGATAGGTGGGCAGGAGTTCGCAGGAGACCTGACAGTCCTGAAGTCAGACGGAATTGACGTGATACTGGGAATGGATTGGCTGATAGAGCACAAAGGGGTAATCAGTTGCTCGCCCAGAACAGTTGAGTTGACACACCCTAGCGGAGTCAAAGTAATAGTAGAGCCACAAAGAAGAAGAATAGGGAAGGAGTCCAGAACATGTATTCTGAGACAGTTGGTATACTCTATCGAGAAAAAGACGATCGAAGAAGTGCCTGTTATGTGTGAGTACCCTGACGTGTTTCCCGAAGAGCTCCCAGGACTACCACCTGACCGAGACGTAGAGTTCATAATCGAGCTACAACCAGGCACATGGCCCATTGCCAAGAGACCGTACAGAATGTCAGTGGAAGAGCTGGAGGAACTCAAGAAGCAGCTGAAAGAGATGCTAGAAAGTGGGGTGATTCGACCAAGTGCATCCCCATGGGGATCGCCAGTGTTGTTTGTGAAGAAGAAAGATGGGTCAATGCGCATGTGCGTAGACTATCGATCCCTGAACGCAGTGACAATCAAGAACAAATACCCGCTACCACGAATTGATGATTTGCTAGATCAATTGAAGAAAGCCAAGTACTTCAGTAAGATTGATTTGAGATCGGGATACCACCAGATGAAGATTAGAGAAGGCGACATTCCCAAGACAGCCTTTGTGACTCAGTACGGGCAGTACGAGTTCACCATTGTGTCCTTCGGTTTGACCAACGCTCCCGCTTACTTCATGAACATGATGAACAAGGTATTCATGGAGGAACTAGACAAGTTCGTGGTGGTGTTCATTGACGACATACTGATCTACTCAGAAATAGCCGAAGAACATGAGGAGCACTTAAGGATTGTGCTAGAGAAGCTGAGGCGGCACCAACTCTATGGGAAGTTCAGCAAGTGTGAGTTTTGGCTGGAGAAAGTAGCCTTTTTGGCTCACGTGCTGACAGCTGAGGGCGTAGCAGTAGACCCAGAAAAGATTGAGGCAGTAGCAAAATGGAAGCAGCCGAAGAGTGTCACGGAAATCCGAAGCTTTCTGGGTTTGGCAGGTTACTACAGAAGGTTCATTGAGAACTTCTCCAAGATTGCCAAGCCAATGACCGAACTACTCAAGAACAACGTCCCGTTTAAGTGGACAGACAAGTGTGAAAGAAGTTTCCAAGAGCTCAAGCACAAACTCACTACAACGCCAGTATTGAACCTGCTAGATATTCGCAAGGATTTCGTAGTCTATTGCGATGCTTCGAGACAAGGTTTGGGATGTGTCCTAATGCAAGAGGGCAAGGTTGTTGCTTATGCATCAAGGCAGCTGAGGAAACATGAGGAAAACTACCCCACACACGATTTAGAACTGGCAGCAGTGGTACATGCCTTGAAGATCTGGAGGCACTATCTGATTGGCAACAAGTGCGATATCTACACAGATCACAAGAGTTTGAAGTACTTCTTTACGCAGTTCGAGTTGAACATGAGACAGAGGAGGTGGTTAGAACTGATCAAAGATTATGACTTGGAGATACACTACCATCCTGGCAAAGCAAACATAGTGGCAGATGCCTTGAGCCGAAAGAGTTATTGCAACAACTTGATGATAGGAGAAAGTCAGCCAGAACTAGCAAAGGAGTTGTACATGCTGAAACTCGAGCTAGTAGAAGAAGGAAAACCCAAGGAAATGAGGGTGAAGTACAACCTAGAAGACCGAATCAAAGAAGCTCAAGGAAAGTGTCCAGAAATCCAAGAAATAAAAGAGGATATCCAGCGAGGAGTGGCACCTGACTTTCGGGTAGATGAAGCAGGGACAGTATGGCTGAAAGACCGTATTTGTGTACCGCAGGACAAGGAAATCAGGAGAACAATTCTCTTAGAGGCTCACGAGTCCAAGTACTCGATACACCCAGGATGCACCAAGATGTATCAAGATCTGAAGGATAAGTTCTGGTGGAAGAAAATGAGAGAGGACATAGCAGAGTATGTAGCCAAGTGCGACTCTTGTCGAAGAATCAAGGCAGAACATCAAAGGCCAGCGGGACTGCTGAAAACACTGGAAATTCCAATGTGGAAGTGAGAAGATATCAGCATGGATTTCGTGGTTGGTCTACCTCGCACTCAGAAAGGGAATGATGTCGTTTGGGTCATAGTTGATCGGCTGACAAAGGTAGCCCACTTCATACCAGTCAAAGGCACATACCCAGTGAGCAAACTAGCAGAACTATATATAAACAACATTCTCAAGCTGCATGGGGCACCAAGAAGTATTGTGTCGGACAGAGGACCACAATTCACAGCTCAGTTCTGGAAAAGCCTACATCAAGCCATCGGGACAACCTTGGAGTATAGCACAGCTTACCACCCTCAGACAGATGGGCAGACCGAAAGAGTGAACCAAATTCTTGAAGACTTGTTGAGGGCATGTGTTCTGGCTTACAGCACAGACTGGGAGAAGAGTCTATCTTATGCAGAATTTTCCTACAACAACAGCTACCAGGCCAGCCTGCAGATGTCCCCCTTTGAGGCACTATATGGCAGAAAATGCAGAACGCCTCTAATGTGGTCAGAGGTGGGAGAACGAACATTCTTTGGTCCTGATATGATAGTGGAGGCAGAAGAAAATGTGGCCAAGATCCGAGAGCACCTGAAGGTAGATCAGAGCCGACAAAAGAGCTATGCGGATAAAAGGAGACGAGATCTAGAGTTCGAAGTAGGGGACTTCGTCTACCTAAAAGTGTCACCCCTCAGAGGGCATAAGAGATTCCAAGTGAAAGGAAAGCTAGCACCCCGTTTTGTGGGACCGTATCAGATACTGAAGAGAATAGGAAAGCTAGCCTACAGGCTAGACCTAACAGAGAACTTAGCTGGAGTACATCCAGTGTTCCATGTATCCCAGCTGAGAAAGTGTCTAAGAATACCAGAACATGAGGTCAAGACAGAGGCATTAGACCTACAAGACACCTTGGAGTACCTGGAGTACCCAGAGAGGATACTAGACAGAGCAGTCAAAGAGACCAGAAGCACAGCTATCCCATTTTGCAAAGTGCAGTGGAGCAATCATTCAGAAAGGGAGGCTACTTGAGAGAAGGAGTCAGTACTAAAAGAGAGATACCCCTACTTGTTTAAACCATAGGTAGCCACAAATCTCGAGGACGAGATTCTTGTGAGGGGGGAGACTGTAACAACCCAAAATTTCGTAGGAAAATGTTGAATGCAAAAATTGGAATTTAAAATTTTTTTGGTGAATTGTTGTGCATGCAAACCAACATATAAGAGTTTCTTCTTATTGCACCCATTATTCCTAGGCAAATTAATTTAAATTTAAAAATCAAATTGAAGTGCTAAGGATTAAATAGTGTGATTTGGAGTTAATTTGGTTTTATTGGATTTTTGGTTGGTTTGAATTCAAATTCTAGATTTGAATTCAAACTCTAATTGGCGAAACTAATTGCCAAACCCATCTAACCTTCGTGGGCCTAATCCTTTTTCCCAAAGTCCGAAAACCGTCCATGATCTTTTCCCCGAGCCAACCGACCAAGCCAGCCCAGCCGGCCTTGCGGCCCAGCAACGGCCCGGCCAACCCACCGCGTCGCCGCCGCGTTCGCCTTCTCCGGCTGACCAGCGGGACCCACCTGTCAGCTTTATCCCCTTCCTCCCCCTTCTTCCTCGCGCGCGGCCGTCTCCTCTCTGCCGCCGCGCCCGTGACCTCGAGCCAGTCCCATCAGCCCTTGTGCGGCCCGTCCGATGCGCGCCGCGTGTCCAAGGGCGCCTGGCCGCCTCATCTCGCCGTCCGTGCCCTAAACCCTAGCCGCCACCGCCCTATAAAACCACCGCCCAACCTTCTTCTTCCCCAAGCCGCGCCGCCCCTTTGGGGTTTTCCCAGCCACCGATTCGAGAGGGTGAGAGGAGAGGGAGGCGTCCTGGGTGTTGGGGAAGGGAGAGGAGGAGCAGGAGCGGACCGTGGTGAAGCCGATCGTCGTCTTCGCGCCGCCGCCGCTAACGCCGTCGCCGCCGCTCGTGGAGACGCCAAGCCGGAGCCGGAGCGGAGCAGTACGCGGGAGCACGAGCTTCGCTGGAGAACCGCGAGTCTTCCCCGAGCTGCAGCGAACCTCGACTAGCCCTTGGGTGAGCCGCCGTCGTCTTTCCCCTTTCCTCTTCTTCCTCGGCCGTGCGCCGCCGCTGTGCTAGCCGCCTCTGGAGCCAGCCTTCGAGCTGTGTCTCACCGCTTGCAGGACCCTGTTGCGCCGCTATTCCACACCGCAAACCGCCGACGCCTTCGCTTAAACCCTGGCCGCCATGCCGCCGCGCACCGAGGATGCTCGGCCGGCGCGAGCGCCATGGCCGAGGCGCGGTCAAGCTTATGGCTTGAACTGCGCGCGCGCGAGCCAAAGGCACCGCACCGCACCTCTCCGCACAGCTGAGCACTTACCCGAGCCATTGAGGCCTTATCCTCGTGTTGGCGCTGCTGCGGACCCGGCTCGTCGGAACACCCGCGCACGCCGCCGTCGCCGCGCTCGTCGGGAGGCCGCTTCGCCGGTCAATCCTACCGTTTTTCTTGCCGAGCCTGTGCGCCAAACCCTAGTCAAGCCGTAGCTCCACCTGTTGGCCCGAGCCAAGCTTTCGCTAGCGATCGCCGGTGCTGGGGATCGTCGCTAGCCGCGCCGCGCGCGCCCGCGTTCTACCATTGGACGTGGGAATACCGTGCTCACCATCTACCTAGTATGGAGAGGGTTCCAGCAAGCCTACTCTAGTGCGGCGCCGAGACTGTAGGAGATTCGAGCTTGATATGTGTAAGGGGGACTCGTTGTGGCGTACTCTCCCTGATTTACCACGGCCCCCGACTGGCCCCGGTGGGAAGGTTTCACATCCCTGGGGCAGATGTTAGATCGGATGTTTCCCGAGCCCAGGGAGACAGGATTGGCGCCGTTACTGTTTAGGGTCTTTACTGTGGGTTGTGTCTCAGGTTGGTTGCAGACTAGCCTTGCAGCCCGGATGGATTCCTGGAGTGCCACCTCTACAGAGTGTAAACTATACGTATAGCCGTGTCCACGGTTACGGACGACCCGCTTCTGATAAGTTCCGACTAGCATGGGAATTTGCTTTCTTACCTCATCCTTGATTTGGGTTATGAGAGATTGGTCCAGCGTTGCTGATGAGACAAGGTGGGGAGGGAGCTCACCGAGTCGACTAGTGAGCGAAAGGTGTTGGTGGAAGATGTTTGCGGGAACCTGCTATGGCAGGACGAGCCCGATGTGAAAGTGAGGCTGATGGGTGGATCTGGGGAGTGGATGTGTTTGTGAGGAAAGGAGTTGGTGATGAGATGAATTTGGGTTATTGCTGCTGCTCGCATAGGAAAACCCTGGCTCAAACCTTGATTATTTCTATACCTTAGAATAGGCCACTTTAAAGCTTGCTTCATATTATGGTTGGTGACGTGAACATGTCCCATTTCCTTGGAGACAGACTTTGGGTTCTCAGGTGAAGACCCCGACCACGAGTTCAACCAGGACGGGTGGTACGATTGAAGGGTGCGCGCTATGCTCAAGGATGCCTGTGGGAAGTGGACCCAGAAGATTTAACTACCGCTTTGTAGCTGTTTCTTATTGTCGATTTAGCCCAGAGGGCTTGTACCAGACTGCTATGTTTTATATATGTCATGTATTGGATCTTTTATCGTTGTATGGATGTGATATTCGATTGAGATGAGTTCTGTACGAGATAGCTGCTATACCTGGGACTATCTCGAGGGTACAGGGAGTCGGATTCTCGTCGTTGAGAATCCGGTTCGTTTCAACGGTTCTCTGCGGATGTTGTCACTGTGATTTTGGTCTTGTCAGGTGGTGAACTCGGTGTGACATTAGTTATGTTTCTGACTAGCCACGATTGTTATAGTGTTTATTGTTACTAGCAAGAAGGCGTGTGCGACACGCACGTTTAATGAAAAATAAGATTACATAACAGATAGTTGGCCGGAGACCGTATTGGTTCTAAACTCGACGATTTTCCATACTACAGAGACGGACGAGGGAGATGGAGAGTTTGACAAAAAAAGGACTGACAGGTGGAGTTGTTAGGAGGGGTAGTGATTCAATGACTGGTGGATCCGTCGGTCGTCAACGTTTGATGAAAAAAAGCCTGACATGTGGGTTCGCTAGGAGGGGCAGTGTTCAATGACTGGTGAGTCTGTCGGTTGTCAAAAGTTTTGAATTTTTATGGTGGCTGTTTTGTTGTCATCCATATTAGCTTTCTTTTTCCTTATATTTTTCACTGCTTTATTATTAATATATACTGTGAAACGAACCGGATTCTCAACGACGAGAATCCGACTCCCTGTACCCTCGAGATAGTCCCAGGAATAGCAGCTATCTCGTACAGAACTCATCTCAGTCGAATATCACATCCATACAACGATAAAAGAGATCCAAACATGACATATATAAAACATAGCGTCTGGTACAAGCCTTCTGGGCTAAATCGACAATAAGAAACAGCTACGCAGCGGTAGCTAGATCATCGGGGTCTACTCCACCACAGGCAACCTTGAGCGTAGCGCGCTCCCTTCAGTCGTACCAACCGTCCTGGTTGAACTCACGGTCGGAGTCTTCACCTGCATACCCAAAGTCTGTCCCCAAGGAATTGGGACAGGTCCACGTCACCAACCATATATGCAGCAAGCTTTAAAGTGGCCTAGCTAGTAATAAAAATATTCAAGGGAATAAGCCGGGGCTTCCTATGCGCGGCAGCAATAAACCCAAGTTCAACTCAGCACCAACTCCTTTCCTCACCAAAAAAGCACACTTCCCAAAACCACCATCAGCCTCACAACCACATCGGGTTTGTCCTGTCTCAACAGGTTTCCGCAAATATCATCCACCAACGCCTTACACTCGCTAGTCGACTCAGTGAGCTCCCTTCCCACCTTGTCTCATCAGCAACGCTGGACCAACCTCTCATTACCCAAGCCAAGGAAGAGGTAAGAAAGCAGATACTCGGGCTAATCTAGACGATATCAAAAGGGTCGTCCATAACCGTGGACACGACTATACGTATAGTTTTCACTCTGCAGAGGTTGCACTCCTGGAACCATCCGGGCTGCAGACGGTAATGAGCCGTCTTGAGACACAGCCCACAGCAAAGACCCTAAGAAGTAACGGTGCCATACTGTCTCCCTAGGCTCGGGAAACAATCTGAGCTAACAGCTGCCCCAGGGTCGTGAAACCTTCCCACCGGGGCCAGTCGGGGGCCGTGGTAAATCAGGGAGAGTACGCCGCAACGAGTCCCCCTTACACATATCAACTCGAATCTCCTACAGGTCTGGCACCGCACTAAGTAGGCTTGCTGGAACCCTCCCCATTCTGGTTAGACGGTGAGCACTGTAAATCCCACTGAAAGCCGCCATCGACACGGTCCTTCATTGTCGGTAAAGCGAGTATCAGCATCAAAAAGCGATCCGCCGCAATGGTCCGTAATCGGCTCCCATTATAGGTATAGCCGCCCAACTCCTCAGAAGTAACCAAAGTAACCATGTACCCGCAACAGGTACTCCGTAGGGACTGCCCGAGTGCAGCCCCCAAGCACCCCAATCAAACGATCGGGTTATTATCACTCGCTTACACCGCCTAGCTGCACTACACCTCCCATACCGCCCACAACTCACGCCAAGAAGATCAGATCACAACCATCCCAACACATGCATCACATAGCATATAACATTCAGTGGATAATAGGACGGCAAGGTAACAGGATATAAACAATGGCAGTGCAGGTTTATCATACGAGTAAAGTAAAGCGCTAGCATACTAGTTTGCATGTCTAATAGGTATTTCATAGATTGGTCGGGCGTGAACCTAGGCAAAAGTCTTCGTCCTCGTCAAGGCAGTTGTCGTAGTGGTCCGGCTCCTCCTGGCTCTCTGGAGCTCCTAGGGTTGCGAAAAATAAATAAGACGCATCTACTAGCAAGAAACACAAGACAGCGAGGAAAGAAGACCCAAAGAACACCAAACTCTACACTAACGCATAGGTCATGATTTTAGAAAAATATAGAAACTGGTTTCATATTTTTCTGAGCTATGGTTGATTTAATATGAATTTTCTAAGTTTAAATCATTTTCTGAAAATATTAAATAATTTCCCGAAAAAGAAAATCAGACAAAAATTAGCCTGCTGACGTCAGCATGACGTCATGCTGACGTCATCAGTGGGTTAGCCCTATGCTGACGTCATCGTGGGCCCGGATGACGTCAGCGTTGACTCGGCCCTATGCTGACGTCAGCGCTTTGCTGGGCCGCAGCCGGGCCGGATGGCCGGCTAGGCTGGCTTGGTCTGTTGGCTCGGGGAAAGAGTTGAGGGACGGTTTCTGGACTTTGGGTAGAAGATTCGGCCCACGAAGAAGTTAGTACGTTTAGAATTAGTTTGGCCAATTAGAGTTTGAATTCAAACCAACCAAAAATCCAATAAAACCAAAATAACTCCAAATCACAACTATTTGGTCCTTAGCACTTCAAATTATTTTTATTTAAATTTAAATTTGCCTAAGAGCAAAGGAAGCAAATAGAGAACAATCTTATATGTTGGTTTGCATGCACAACAATTCACCAAAAATTTTAAAATTCACATTTTTGCATTCAACAAATCCTATGGGAATTTTTAGGGATGTTACAGTCTCCCCCCTCACAAGAATCTCGTCCTCGAGATTTGTGAAGACCTAAGGCTCGAAAAGGTGGGGATACTTCTCTCTCAGCACTGACTCTTTCTCCCAAGTAGCCTCCCTTTCAGAATGATTCCTCCACAATACTTTGCAGAATGGGATAGCCGTGCTCCTGGTCTCTTTGACTGCTCTGTCTATTATTCTCTCCGGGTACTCCAGGTACTCCAGGGTATCTTGCAAGTCCAATGCCTCTGTGACACGTGAAACACCGGGTGTACTCCTGCTAGATCCTCCGGTAAGTCTAGCTTGTATGCCAGCTTGCCCACTCTGTCTAGTATCTTGTAGGGTCCTACGAATCTGGGTGCTAGCTTCCCTTTCACATGGAATCTCTTAGTGCCTCTGAGTGGGGATACTTTCAGGTAGACAAACTCTCCCTCCTTAAACTCGAGATCCCTCCTTCTCTTGTCTGCATAGCTTTTCTGTCTGCTTTGAGCGATTTTGAGATTCTCTCTTATCTTTGCCACATTCTCTTCTGCTTCGACTATGGCATCAGGGCCAAAGAAGGTCCTCTCCCCCACCTCGGACTACATCAGAGGTGTCCTGCACTTCCTCCCGTATAGAGCTTCGAACGGGGACATTTTCAGACTTGCTTGATAGCTGTTGTTGTAAGAGAATTCTGCATATGACAGACTCTTCTCCCAGTCTTTGCTGTAGGTCAGTACACATGCCCTTAGCAAATCCTCCAGTATCTGGTTTACTCTTTCGGTCTGTCCATCTGTCTGCGGGTGGAAAGTTGTGCTGTACTTGAGTGTTGTCCCGATAGCTTCATGTAGGCTCTTCCAGAACTGAGCTGTAAATTGAGGACCTCGGTCCGAGACTATGCTTCGTGGTGCCCCGTGCAACTTGAGGATGTTGTCAATGTATAGCTCTGCTAGCTTGGGCACGAAGAAGCTGTCCTTTACTGGTAGGAAGTGTGCGACTTTGGTCAAACGATCCACTATCACCCAAATTGCATTGTTTCCCTTCTGGGTGGTAGGCTGAAGCGTCCCCTCGAAAGAGAGAACTTAATGTGATACAAATACCAGTCCCAGGATGCTGGCTCACATTATTACAACAGATAGTTCAGTACAACAGCAACATTACGGGAGACGGTGGCATTGCAGGGCCACGACAAACAGAACTAACACTAAGCTCCAGATAAAAAGATTGATAGCATAGAGGTCTTCATCAGAGTGGCAACGCATGCGGCTTCCAGCGGGTGACCCTAACACACAGGCAAAGGTTGGGTGCAGAACGAACCCCTCTAGACGAGATCCTCAGGCACAAAGTCCGGGTCTGCCTCTGCAACAGATTAAGCAAGGGTGAGTACATACGTACTCAGCAAGCGCAACCACAACCACGGAGGGGTATAACAGAAGTATGCAGGTATTGTAACAAGGATGGCTTGTGGTTTATTTAGCAGCAAAGCAAATTTTATTACACATGCAAGGGGTTGGTTTTCGCAATGGGTTTTCACAAAATTACTTTTAAAAGGAACAGTAAATGTAATACTTTTTCGTACAAGATGTTGTTGCTACCAGATTTCCCATCTGTCGTAGCCCAAATCGAAATATTTCTCAGCTCAATCAAATACCAACATTTTCTTACACCAAAATAGGGGACTAGTGAAGTGACCAAGCCGTAACTCGCCCAATACCGTGGACACGGCTATCCGGATAGGTTTTAACTCTGCAGAGGTGTACACAACCACAAGTAGGCTACCACAACAAGAACACCTTAGTGCCAGTGTAGCTCCTATCAAAGCCTTTACCCACCATAGCTAAACTGACAAGTCATCCCAGACGCGACCAGGGGTTAGCAACCTACCAACGAGGTTCTAACCAGGGGCATACCTCACATAGACCGTATCCCCGGCTCCATGGCCCTCTGTTGCTCACCAGCACACCACATAACCAGCAGCTCAACTAGTGGGATTTATGCTAGGCCGTTGCCACATACAACGGTCGAGTGGTGGTACAGAAAAATGGGTTAGGCTAGATGACACATCAACATCATCCCAAAACTTGTGATAGGATCGACAACTCCCACCATGCTCAACCACATCGGTTCGAGCTCACCTCGGTATTTCACGCGGAGATACCGTCTGTCTCATCCCACATGGGTACTCATTTTATTTACACAAATCATCTCTTTTATTTCAAAGTACGCACACGGTTGTTTTTTGTAAACACCAAGTATTTGTCATGGGGGTATAATGGTAAAATGTTCCTAAGCATTTCTAGCAGAGACCAATATTTAAACAGAGCATTGTCATATTCAAACATTAATCCAGGTTGTCAAGGAATTAGTCATAGCAATCAAGGTATGGCTATCCAACCGGGTTTAGCAGAAAAATTATGCAAGTTTTATAAATCTGGCCATGGGTTGTGTTTATAAAAACTGGGACAACAGTATGCATCAAAGGGTGGGATTGCACTTGCCGTTCTCCCAACCCTCGGGGGATTCCTGCCCGGGGTCTTGGTCTCCAAGCTCCTCCTCGTAGCACTGCTCCTCCTCGAGTCCTCCCTCGTTCACAGCGAAGTCTACGGCACACACAAACAAACACCCAATGAATAACAGAAAAAGCTTTTATAGAGCTCCAAAAGAAAGAGCGGAAAAAGAGAGTGGATGGTGATGATATGATTATTTTTGGGTATGGACTGGTTGGATTTGGCGGAAATATATTGGTGAATATTATGGTGGAGTTTGGGGTCAAACGGGATTAATTTGGCGCATGAAATGACGCGTTCAGTGGGGTCTAGGGGCTGTTTTAAAGGAAAAGGACCTTTTTGTAATTACCAAAAAGTCCAGGGTCCTCGGGTGAAACAGACAGAGAGAGGGAATAGTGTTGGATGGACTGCGGGTTAATTTGGCAAGAGTGCAGGGGGTCTTGTGCAAAGTGTCAGAGAGAGAGAGGGGGGTTTATGTTTGGACTGCGGGTTCGAATATGAAAAACGACAGGGGGTTATGGGCAAAATGACCTTCTTCTATCTCGCGACACAGTGCCGGGGGGGGGAGCGACGGCGGCGGTACTGTTCGGCCAAATCGCCGGCGAATGGGGCGGCGGCGATGGACGGGAACAGGGGGAAAGCAGAGAGTGGGACACGGCAAGTTCACCCATGCCCTTACCACGGCCGGAGGTGGGGAGTGGAGGGCTGTCCACGAGAGCAGTGGCGGCGGCGGCAATGGCGAGCGTGGGCGGCGGTGCTATGGTGGCGGGAAGGGCCAATTGGCGGGTGGTCGAGCTGCAGGGAGTGGAGGGGAAGCTCTGCGTGTAGTCGGCTTGGCTTGGAGTGGCCCGTGGTGAGCTGCCCACGTGAGCCCGGGGCGGTGGTGGCAATGGAGCACGGCGGCGGTGGTGTTGCTGCGGAGGGGCGAATTGGGCGGTGTGCGAGCGGATGGAGGTGGAAATGGTGCCCGAGGGCCCTTTTATAGGCGCGGAGGGGGGTTGGAGAGGTGGGCCGACGAGCGGACGGGGAAGGGGCGCTCGGCGAGCGGTAGGAGCGGCCGGCGGTGGAGTTAATGGTGCCGGCGTGGTTTGCGACGGACGGGACGGTTCGGGGGTGGGCCAGCAGCGGCGTAGGGTGCTGTGCTCGTCGCGATGCGGCGTGCGCGCGGCCTGGTGGTGAAAGGACAGCAGCGGGGCCGGCGGTGGCGTGCTCGTGCGCGGAGGGCGTGCTGCGGCGGTCGGAGCGGCGGTTCGGCGGTGGGCGGCACGGCAATGTGTCGGCTCGGCTGTGGGCACGAGGACGACGAGTGCGGGGCCGCAGTGGCGGGCGGCACGGCGGTGGTGTACGGTGGTCGGAGCGGGGTGGCGGCGACGATGGTCGCGCGGCTTGCGTGCGGCGCTGGGTGCGGCGGGACGGCCAGAGCGCGCGCGACAGGGTCGGCAGTGGCGTGCGGTGGAGCGGTGGTGGTGGCTGAGCTGCGACGGCGAGCGGAGGGGAGATGGGGCCGGCCGGGTACTGGTGGTCGGCGATGGGCGGCGCGGGACCGAGCAGAGCAGAGCAGAGCACCCGGGAGCAGAGGAAGAGGAGAGGAAAGAAGAGAAAAAGGAAAAGAAAGGAAGAAAGAAAGGAAGGAAAAAAAAGGGGAAAGAGGGAGAGAGAGAGAAAAACGGAAGGGGCGGCGGGATTCGCGGCGGAAACCGACAGGCGGTCGACGACGATCGGCCGGAGATGGATGGGCCCGGCGGTCGACCCGGGAGCGGGTGACGCGGGACGGGACGGAAAGAAGGCGGTGGCGATTGCGAGGCAAACAGGGAAAAAAAAGGAGGGGGGGGAAGCGGCGGAAACTAGGCGGGAGGGTTGGCGGAAACGGGAGCTCGGCGGAAAAAGATTTTGAAAAGTTTTTCACGGGTGGTTTCTTTAGTGATTTTCCCAGAGGTTAAAACACGGGTGTTACAAACCTACCCCACTTAAAAGGAATCTCGTCCTCGAGATTTGGCTGGCTCCTAAAAAGGTGGGGGAACTCCTTCTTCAGGGTATCTTCTCTTTCCCACGTTGCTTCCTTTACACTGTGTCTGCTCCACTGTACTCTGCATATTCGCACTTCGGAGTTTCTGGTTCTCTTGGTGACGGTGTCCAAAATTTTGACCGGTACCTCCTGATATCGCAGATCCGTCTGTAGGTCTATTTCTTTTTCTGGTATGTGTTCTTCCTCAGGTACTCTCAGGCATTTTCTCAACTGTGAGACATGGAATACCGGGTGTATGTCTGACATTGCTTCGGGTAACTCCAGTCGGTAGGCTACTTTTCCAACCTTCTTTTGCACCGGGTATGGTCCGATGTACCGAGGGGCCAACTTTCCATGGACTTGGAATCTACGAGTTCCCCGGATGGGTGAAACTTTGAGATAAACAAAATCTCCTGGATTGAATTCCAGTTCTCGCCTCTTCTTGTCTGCGTAGCTTTTCTGTCTGGACTGTGCTGCTTTCAATTTCTCTCTAATTTCGGCTACTTTCTCTTCGGCTTCTTTTATGAGTGCGGGTCCCACTAGTGTACGCTCTCCTACTTCTGACCACATCAAAGGAGTTCTGCACTTTCTCCCGTAGAGGGCTTCAAACGGGGACATACCTAAACTTGCCTGATAACCATTGTTGTAAGAAAATTCTGCATAGGGTAAGCTCTGTTCCCAATCTTTACCATATGTAAGGACACACGCTCTCAGCATATCTTCCATAATCTGATTTACTCTTTCTGTCTGGCCATCGGTCTGAGGGTGATATGCGGAGCTAAAATCCAACTTGGTGCCCATAGCTTTATGCAAACTTTTCCAAAATCTCGAGGTGAACTGGGTCCCTCGGTCTGAAACAATTCTACTGGGCACTCCATGCAACTTCACTATGTTTTCCACATACAGTTTGGCTAATTTCTCTCCACCATAATTCGTCCGTACAGGTAGAAAGTGAGCGACTTTAGTGAGTCGGTCCACTATTACCCATATAGAGTCATGTCCCTTCTGTGTTCTGGGTAGTCCTACCACAAAGTCCATTCCTATCTCATCCCATTTCCAAACGGGAATAGGCAGGGGTTGCAATAATCCTGCCGGCTTCTGGTGTTCTGCTTTAATCCTTTGGCAGGTATCACACTGAGCGACAAACTGGGCTATGTCAGCTTTCATTCCTTTCCACCAATAGTTCTGCTTTAAATCCAAATACATTTTGGTGGATCCCGGGTGAATGGAATATGGCGAGTTGTGAGCCTCGTCCATGATTATCTGTCTAAAGTCTCCTTTCTTAGGCACACAAATCCTATCTTTATACCACAGCGTTTCTTTGCTGTCGACTCTAAAGTCCGGTGCCTTATTTTCTCCGGTGTGCTTGCGGATCTGCACTAAATCCTTGTCTATGCCCTGGGCTTCTCTGATCCGATCCTCCAGAGTGGACTGGATCGTCAGTTGGTGGCTAGCACTCTGGGGAACAATGTGCACATTTAGTCGTGCCATTTCTTCTTGCAGGTGGGCACTCCTGGGTTTGTAGGATTTCCGGCTCAGGGCATCTGCCACTACATTAGCCTTGCCAGGGTGGTAATGGATTTCCACATTATAATCCTTAACCAATTCTAACCATCTTCTCTGTCTGAGGTTCAGATCCGGTTGGGTGAAAATATACTTTAAGCTCTTGTGGTCCGTGTATATTTCACACTTGTTCCCAATTAGGTAGTGTCTCCAGATCTTGAGTGCGTGCACTACAGCTGCAAATTCCAAATCATGCGTTGGGTAATTCTGCTCATGTGGTCTAAGTTGTCGGGAGGCATATGCTACAACCTTCCCATCTTGCATGAGGACACATCCTAATCCTTGGCGGGACGCGTCACAGTAAACGACGAAATCCCTGTGAATATCTGGTAGGGTTAAAACTGGGGCAGCAGTCAGCTTTTTCTTCAGCTCTTGGAAACTCTTTTCGCACGACTCAGTCCAATTAAATTTCTTCTCTTTCTTGAGTAACTCTGTCATGGGTTTAGCTATTTTGGAAAACCCTTCAATAAATCTCCGGTAATACCCAGCTAAACCAAGGAAACTTCTGATCTCACTCACATTGGTTGGTTGTTGCCAGTTTGAGACTGCTTCTACCTTCTCAGGGTCTACGACTACCCCTTCTGCGGTCAGAATATGGCCAAGGAAGGCTACTTTTTCCAGCCAGAATTCACATTTGCTGAACTTGGCATAGAGCTGGTGTGCTCTCAACTTTTCCAATACTACCCGCAAGTGCTGTTCATGCTCTTCGGCACTCTTGGAGTAGATGAGTATGTCGTCAATAAAGACTACGACAAACTTGTCTAACTCATCCATAAATACTTTGTTCATAAGGTTCATGAAGTAAGCCGGTGCATTGGTGAGTCCAAATGGCATCACTGTGAACTCATACTGCCCATATCGGGTGACAAATGCGGTCTTTGAGGTGTCACAACCCTTAATCTTCAGTTGGTGATACCCAGTCCGTAGGTCAATCTTGGAAAAGTACTTGGCTCCTTTCAACTGATCAAAGAGATCATCAATTCTGGGGAGTGGGTATTTGTTCTTGATAGTGACATCATTTAGTGCACGATAGTCGATGCACAATCTCATACTCCCATCTTTGTTCCTCACAAAGAGCACTGGGGCTCCCCAAGGGGATGTGCTGGGTCTAATAAATCCCATCTCTTGCAGCTCTTCTAGTTGTTTCTTTAACTCTGTCAATTCTGAGGCTGCCATCCTATAGGGTCTCTTGGCTATAGGAGAGGTTCCAGGGACAAGTTCAATAGCAAATTCTATGTCCCTATCTGGTGGCATACCAGGTAATACTTCAGGAAAAACATCGGGGTATTCTCTGATTACCGGGACTTCTTCTATGGTTGTTGTTTCCATACTAAAGATCATAGGGTCTGGTCCACTTCCTTTGGTGTGACAGGCTACTTGTATTCCCTCTGGGTTGGTTAGGTGCACTACCTTGTCAGCACAACCTATGAGACCATTGTGTTTGCCTAACCAATCCATTCCAAGGATCACATCTATTCCTTTCGATTCTAGTACCACTAGGTCTGCTAGAAATTCTACCCCACTTAAAAGAATCCGTACCCGCGAACAACCTAATTGGCACTTAATATCACCTCCAGGTGTTCGGGTTAGTAGGGGTGTCTTTAGTAGTACTGTAGGTATTTTGTGCTTTTCCACAAAACTTGATGATATGAAAGAATGCGATGCCCCTGAATCAAATAATATGGTTGCCAAAACTGAACTGACTAGGTACTCACCGAGTACTACTCCTTGTGCTCCTTGAGCTTCCTGCGCGTCGATGTGGTTGACGCGGGCTCGTCCATATGACTGCTGGGTGTTGTTGTTGTTGCTGCCGGTGTTGGTGCTGCGGACAGGTACACGGTTGGCTCCAGACACTGGTGGCTTGGGTCCACTCACCGAGTTGGAGTAAACTGATATCGCAGGTTTGCTCCTAGGGTACGGGCAATCAGCGATGTAGTGCCCGGTCTCACGGCAGTTGAAACAGGCTCTCGCATTGCTGTTGCTGGCTGTGGCCTGACTGACTTTGCTCTGTGGTGGCCTCGAAGCGGTCTGGCTCTTGAACTGGTTGTTGGGAGCCTGGGAGCTTGTGGCCTGAAACTGGGTCCTATACTGCACGGGAGCCTGGGGTCTAGGTGCAGCATAACCGGAGCTCCTGGGTTTCTGCGAGCGGTCCAACTGACGGTTCTTGCTTTCCAAGAACTTGCGCTTGTTCTCTTGCCTTGCCTCTATTCTGGCCTTTTCTGTGACAATGGCCTTGTTCATCAGTGTATTGAAGTCAGGGAAACTGTGGGTGACTATCAGGGCTCGAAGATCTGGGTGTAGCCCTCTGATGAAAGCATCCTGCCTCTTTGCATCTGTCTTCACTTCATCCGGTGCATAACGGGCTAGTTCAGTGAACTCATGGGTGTACTCTTCCACAGTCTTGTTCCCTTGCTTCAGTGCACGGAACTCATCAGCCTTGCGCCTCATGGTGGCATCGGGAATGTGGTAGCGACGAAACTCTTCTTCAAACTCTTTCCAGGTGATTGCGGCCTCATTCGGGGAAGCTGCACAATACGCATCCCACCAAGCTAAGGCAGTTCCAGTGAGCTGGTGGGAGGTCAGAAGAACTTTGTCACGGTCTCCGCATCCAAACGGTTCCAGTTTCCTCTTGATAGTTCTCAGCCAGTCATCTGCTTCCAAGGGGTTGCTGGACCCTCCAAAGGTGGGCGGCCTGGTTCTCAGAAAGTTGGTCAACTTATCACCCGCATTGGGTCTGCGGGCTGTCTCCTGACGGCGGCTGGCATTCCACACATTTTGCATGAATAGGGTGTGGTGGTACAAAGCTTGTGCCAAGTTGAAATCTGGTGGGAGTGGGGGCATAACAAAAGATTCCTCATTCTGACTTCTGGGATGGCTTGCTTCTGGTCCGCCTCTTACAGGCGCTTGTCCTTCCGGCTGGTTCTCTCCCATAGGATCCTGCTGATCCACTTCCTGGTTCTCAGGGTTCTCTCTTCTTCCTTCTGGTTGCTCTCCTCCAGCGGGAGGGGCGCGTCTCTGAGAGGCACTAGCACGAGTGTTCACCATCTGCAGGTTGAGCAAGGCCTTCGTGAGATTGGGTTAAATGATGTTTAAGTTGATTAGTTCACATTTTAAGACAAAGCAGAAACAGCACACGAGCTAACAAACAAACACACTAGGTTCCATTCCAACAGCTGAGGGTTACAACACTTGGGGGGGGGGTACAACAAGGCGCACACTTCAGGGCGGGTACAGGACAAGGTAAAGAAACTACTGCTAGGGATACAAGGGTTCTTCGGACCAAGCAGGCTTCATTCCCAACTGAGCGCTTGACTCTGAGCCTACTCGCGAGGCGAGCTTTCCTCTGGCGGTGCAAGTCGAGCCTGCTCAGCCTCGGTCAAGGTCCCATTCTCTCGAGGCGGCTCAGACGGTCCATCTTCGGTGGGCGGTGATCCTGCCGGAGTTCCTGACAGTGCCAGTGGGTTTCCCACAAGTTCTCCCCATGCCATGATTGGCGTCCCAAGTAGGACATGGGGTTCTCCAATTGCCGGAACAGGCGTTCCACTTCTGGTCCAATCCTGGATGCGCAGGTCCCGAGCCTGCCGGAGGCTTTCTTGGGCGACTGCCTCATTGCTGATGGCAGCAGCAGCTCTTGCTTCGGCTTGGGCCACCTGGACTTGGTGCATGCGGACCGAGAATTCTGCTTGTTCAGCCCAGGCGGTCTGTTCTCTCAGGCGTTCGGCCTGCTCGTCAAAGAGTTGGTCCAAGGAACTGAGGTAGGTGACCACCTGGTGCAAAAGGGGTTCCTCTTGACGGCGCTGCTCCAAGTTCCTTATGCGGGCTTGCCAGACTGCACTTCTGACGACTGGCGGAAAGTACCTCATTGGAGTGGGGACTAGGTGCCTTTCAAATATTCCGCACATGAAGCGGAGGGCTTTCCTGAGTGCCAAGGGATAGGTGTCCTGGTGCCTGAATCCTGTAGCGGTCGTACGCCATGCCTCGACAGGGTGGAGGTCACTCTTGGCGACAACTATGACCACTCTGCAGCGTTGAGTCCCATGGTGCTCATACTCCCTGCTGTAGTACCTCGGGCGTTCTGGCACACCGAGGCGTTCCAGCGCGGGGATCAACAGGCTAGCGAAGCCCGGTGTGACTGGGCAAACTCCCTGGGTCCATCCTTGTTCCGCCATCTGAAACCAGGGGAAAAACAAAGATTGAACAGATGCAGGATAAAAGGTGACCTTTATTGCATAACATGGTGGGTGCAAAGATCATGGATACATCGAGGCTAAGCTGGTAGTGCTACTGGAAACAACAAACACTACTTAGGGAGAAGCTAAACTATGTGCTAATCTACTCTAGACAGACTCGGCGCTTCTTCAGGGGGAGCTGATACTCTGGCACTTCATCTTCAGTTTGTGTGCCTGCATCCATGTGGGTCATCTCGGGCTCTCCCTCTAACAGCCCATTCTCCCTTCTGTAGGCTTCAAGCCTATCCATGTACTCAGAGTAAGCCTGGCATCTGGCCTGTTGAGCAGCTAGGGAGCTGACAGCCTGGGTAGCTGTCACCTTTTGTATCTCCAGCTCTCTCTTCACTTCTTCCAATTCCTTCTCTGCCTTCTCGGCTCTGCGGATCTGGTGCCTCAGCTGTCCCGATGTCTCTCGGTACAGCCTGTCCAAGCCAGTGAGGTAAATGGACAAGTGGGACACAGTGTCCTCTATATCTTCATCTCTCCCAAGGTTCCTCATCTGGGTAATCCACTCACGTCCTCCACTCACCAGAGGTGGGGTAAAACCTAGTGTTGTTCCCACGAGGTACTGTCTGTAGAGTGTGCGGAGGCACATCAAGGCTCTTCTTGCGGCTTTGCGGTAGGCATTGGGGCGGTCGTAGCCGGTGGCGTGAACAAACCAAGGTGCTACTTCCTTGTACAGCGAGCTTCTCCCCACAAAAATGAACATCCGGCACCGACGGGTACCATTGGTGGTGAACTCCCGGCAAAAGTACTCGGGGATCTCTGTGACTCCAACGTGCTCCAGGCTGAGCAGCAGTAACTTGGGGAGGCCAGGTTCTGCGGGGCAGACTCCTTCGCCCCAACCCTCGTCAGCCGGCTGGGCCATCTGGAACAAGTCAAAAAGCCGTCGGTGAGTACTCGTGTGGGGGAAAAGGATTAGGCAAGAACAAACTGGTGAGAGGAGACTAGGTAGGGTCAAGATCTTAGGGGTACGTCCTACGGCCAACCTATCGGCTCTGATACCACCTGAAGCGTCCCCTCGAAAGAGAGAACTTAATGTGATACAAATACCAGTCCCAGGATGCTGGCTCACATTATTACAACAGATAGTTCAGTACAACAGCAACATTACGGGAGACGGTGGCATTGCAGGGCCACGACAAACAGAACTAACACTAAGCTCCAGATAAAAAGATTGATAGCATAGAGGTCTTCATCAGAGTGGCAACGCATGCGGCTTCCAGCGGGTGACCCTAACACACAGGCAAAGGTTGGGTGCAGAACGAACCCCTCTAGACGAGATCCTCAGGCACAAAGTCCGGGTCTGCCTCTGCAACAGATTAAGCAAGGGTGAGTACATACGTACTCAGCAAGCGCAACCACAACCACGGAGGGGTATAACAGAAGTATGCAGGTATTGTAACAAGGATGGCTTGTGGTTTATTTAGCAGCAAAGCAAATTTTATTACACATGCAAGGGGTTGGTTTTCGCAATGGGTTTTCACAAAATTACTTTTAAAAGGAACAGTAAATGTAATACTTTTTCGTACAAGATGTTGTTGCTACCAGATTTCCCATCTGTCGTAGCCCAAATCGAAATATTTCTCAGCTCAATCAAATACCAACATTTTCTTACACCAAAATAGGGGACTAGTGAAGTGACCAAGCCGTAACTCGCCCAATACCGTGGACACGGCTATCCGGATAGGTTTTAACTCTGCAGAGGTGTACACAACCACAAGTAGGCTACCACAACAAGAACACCTTAGTGCCAGTGTAGCTCCTATCAAAGCCTTTACCCACCATAGCTAAACTGACAAGTCATCCCAGACGCGACCAGGGGTTAGCAACCTACCAACGAGGTTCTAACCAGGGGCATACCTCACATAGACCGTATCCCCGGCTCCATGGCCCTCTGTTGCTCACCAGCACACCACATAACCAGCAGCTCAACTAGTGGGATTTATGCTAGGCCGTTGCCACATACAACGGTCGAGTGGTGGTACAGAAAAATGGGTTAGGCTAGATGACACATCAACATCATCCCAAAACTTGTGATAGGATCGACAACTCCCACCATGCTCAACCACATCGGTTCGAGCTCACCTCGGTATTTCACGCGGAGATACCGTCTGTCTCATCCCACACGGGTACTCATTTTATTTACACAAATCATCTCTTTTATTTCAAAGTACGCACACGGTTGTTTTTTGTAAACACCAAGTATTTGTCATGGGGGTATAATGGTAAAATGTTCCTAAGCATTTCTAGCAGAGACCAATATTTAAACAGAGCATTGTCATATTCAAACATTAATCCAGGTTGTCAAGGAATTAGTCATAGCAATCAAGGTATGGCTATCCAACCGGGTTTAGCAGAAAAATTATGCAAGTTTTATAAATCTGACCATGGGTTGTGTTTATAAAAACTGGGACAACAGTATGCATCAAAGGGTGGGATTGCACTTGCCGTTCTCCCAACCCTCGGGGGATTCCTGCCCGGGGTCTTGGTCTCCAAGCTCCTGCTCGTAGCACTGCTCCTCCTCGAGTCCTCCCTCGTTCACAGCGAAGTCTACGGCACACACAAACAAACACCCAATGAATAACAAAAAAAGCTTTTATAGAGCTCCAAAAGAAAGAGCGGAAAAAGAGAGTGGATGGTGATGATACGATTATTTTTGGGTATGGACTGGTTGGATTTGGCGGAAATATATTGGCGAATATTATGGTGGAGTTTGGGGTCAAACGGGATTAATTTGGCGCATGAAATGACGCGTTCAGTGGGGTCTAGGGGCTGTTTTAAAGGAAAAGGACCTTTTTGTAATTACCAAAAAGTCCAGGGTCCTCGGGTGAAACAGACAGAGAGAGGGAATAGTGTTGGATGGACTGCGGGTTAATTTGGCAAGAGTGCAGGGGGTCTTGTGCAAAGTGTCAGAGAGAGAGAGGGGGGTTTAAGTTTGGACTGCGGGTTCGAATATGAAAAACGACAGGGGGTTATGGGCAAAATGCCCTTCTTCTATCTCGCGACACAGTGCCGGGGGGGAGCGACGGCGGCGGTACTGTTCGGCCAAATCGCCGGCGAATGGGGCGGCGGCGATGGACGGGAACAGGGGGAAAGCAGAGAGTGGGACACGGCAAGTTCACCCATGCCCTTACCACGGCCGGAGGTGGGGAGTGGAGGGCTGTCCACGAGAGCAGTGGCGGCGGCGGCAATGGCGAGCGTGGGCGGCGGTGCTATGGTGGCGGGAAGGGCCAATTGGCGGGTGGTCGAGCTGCAGGGAGTGGAGGGGAAGCTCCGCGTGTAGTCGGCTTGGCTTGGAGTGGCCCGTGGTGAGCTGCCCACGTGAGCCCGGGGCGGTGATGGCAATGGAGCACGGCGGCGGTGGTGTTGCTGCGGAGGGGCGAATTGGGCGGTGTGCGAGCGTATGGAGGTGGAAATGGTGCCTGAGGGCCCTTTTATAGGCGCGGAGGGGGGTTGGAGAGGTGGGCCGACGAGCGGACGGGGAAGGGGCGCTCGGCGAGCGGTAGGAGCGGCCGGCGGTGGAGTTAATGGTGCCGGCGTGGTTTGCGACGGACGGGACGGTTCGGGGGTGGGCCAGCAGCGGCGTAGGGTGCTGTGCTCGTCGCGATGCGGCGTGCGCGCGGCCTGGTGGTGAAAGGACAGCAGCGGGGCCGGCGGTGGCGTGCTCGTGCGCGGAGGGCGTGCTGCGGCGGTCGGAGCGGCGGTTCGGCGGTGGGCGGCACGGCAATGTGTCGGCTCGGCTGTGGGCACGAGGACGACGAGTGCGGGGCCGCAGTGGCGGGCGGCACGGCGGTGGTGTACGGTGGTCGGAGCGGGGTGGCGGCGACGATGGTCGCGCGGCTTGCGTGCGGCGCTGGGTGCGGCGGGACGGCCAGAGCGCGCGCGACAGGGTCGGCAGTGGCGTGCGGTGGAGCGGTGGTGGTGGCTGAGCTGCGACGGCGAGCGGAGGGGAGATGGGGCCGGCCGGGTACTGGTGGTCGGCGATGGGCGGCGCGGGACCGAGCAGAGCAGAGCAGAGCACCCGGGAGCAGAGGAAGAGGAGAGGAAAGAAGAGAAAAAGGAAAAGAAAGGAAGAAAGAAAGGAAGGAAAAAAAAGGGGAAAGAGGGAGAGAGAGAGAAAAAGGGAAGGGGCGGCGGGATTCGCGGCGGAAACCGACAGGCGGTCGACGACGATCGGCCGGAGATGGATGGGCCCGGCGGTCGACCCGGGAGCGGGTGACGCGGGACGGGACGGAAAGAAGGCGGTGGCGATTGCGAGGCAAACAGGGAAAAAAAAAGGAGGGGGGGAAGCGGCGGAAACTAGGCGGGAGGGTTGGCGGAAACGGGAGCTCGGCGGAAAAAGATTTTGAAAAGTTTTTCACGGGTGGTTTCTTTAGTGATTTTCCCAGAGGTTAAAACACGGGTGTTACATAGGCAGTCCCACCACAAAGTCCATGCTAATATCTTCCCATTTCCACATCGAAATTTCTAGGGGTTTCAGCAGTCCTGCTGGCCTTTGATGTTCTGCCTTAATTCTCCGATAGGAGTCGCACTTGGCCACATACTCTGCTATGTCTTCTCTCATCTTGTTCCACCAGAACCTATCTTTCAGATCTTGATACATCTTGGTGCATCCTGGATGTATAGAGTACTTGGATTCATGTGCCTCTGCAAGGATGGTCTTTCTGATCTCCTGGTTCTGGGGTACACAAATACGTTCCTTAAGCCATATTGTCCCTGCCTCATCTATCCGAAAGTCAGGCGCTACTCCATGCTGTATATCTTCCTTTACTTCTTGAATTTCCGGGCAACCTCTCTAAGCCTCTCTAATCTGTTCCCCTAAGTTGTACTTCACTCGTAACTCTTTGGGTTCTCCTTCATCCACCAGTTCTAGCTTCAGCATATACATTTCTCTGGCTAGCTCGGGCTGACTTTCTTCTATCATTAAGTTGTTGCAGTAGCTCTTTCGGCTCAAGGCATCTGCCACTACGTTGGCTTTGCCGGGGTGGTAGTGTATCTCCAGGTCGTAATCTTTGATCAACTCTAACCATCTCCTCTGCCTCATGTTGAGCTCCGCTTGGGTGAAGAAGTACTTCAAGCTCTTGTGATCTGTATAGATGTCACACTTGTTGCCAATCAGGTAGTGTCTCCAGATCTTCAAGGCATGGACTACAGCTGCCAATTCTAGGTCATGTGTGGGATAGTTCTCCTCGTGCTTCCTCAGCTGTCTCGAAGCATAGGCTATGACTTTGCCTTCTTGCATCAGAACACACCCCAGACCTTGTCTTGAAGCATCGCAGTAAACCACGAAGTCTTTGCGGATATCTGGCAGAGTCAACACTGGTGTTGTGGTGAGCTTGTGCTTTAATTCTTGAAAGCTGTTCTCGCACTTGTCTGTCCACTCAAATGGCACATTATTCTTGAGTAGCTCTGTCATTGGCTTTGCAATCTTCGAGAAGTTTTCAATGAATCTTCTGTAGTAACCAGCTAATCCGAGGAAGCTTCGGATTTCTGTGACACTCTTCGGCTGTTTCCACTCTGCCACTGCTTCAATCTTCTCGGGATCCACTGCTACGCCTTCAGCTGTCAGCACGTGACCCAAGAAAGCTACTTTCTCCAACCAGAATTCACACTTGCTGAACTTCTCGTACAACTAGTGTTGTCTCAGCTTCTCCAGTACGATCCTCAAATGTTCTTCATGCTCTTCAGCTGTCTCTGAGTAGATTAGTATGTCGTCAATGAACACCACCACAAACTTGTCTAGTTCTTCCATGAACACCTTGTTCATCATGTTCAATAAGTAAGCAGGTGCGTTAGTCAGTCCGAAGGACACAACGGTGAACTCGTACTGCCCGTAGCGAGTCACAAAAGCTGTCTTGGGAATATCTCCTTCTCTAATCTTCATCTGGTGGTACCCTGATCTCAGGTCTATCTTGCTGAAGTACTTTGCCTTCTTGAGCTGATCCAACAAGTCATCAATTCGGGGTAGTGGGTATTTGTTCTTGATAGTCACGGCGTTTAGTGATCGGTAGTCGACGCACATACGCATGGAACCATCCTTTTTCTTCACGAACAGCACCGGTGATCCCCACGGGGACGCACTGGGTCGGATCACCCCACTTTCTAGCATCTCTTTCAGCTGCTTCTTAAGTTCCTCCAGTTCTTCCACAGACATTCTGTACGGTCTCTTGGCAATAGGTCCCGTGCCTGGTTGCAACTCGATTATGAACTCCACATCTCTGTCAGGTGGTAGTCCCGGTAGTTCCTCTGGAAACACGTCAGGGTACTCGCACACGACAGGTACCTCCTCCAGAGTCTTATTCTTAAGTGAGTATACGAACTCTCTGGTGGCCTCCTTTCGGAGTCCCGCGTTTGTTCTCTGAGGCTTTACTAGCACCTTCATACCGCTTGGGTGTGTCAACTCAACTGATCTCAGTAAGCAGCTGATTACTCCTCTGTGTGCTGTTAACCAATCCATTCCCAGAATCACCTCAATGCCATCGGACTTTAGGACTGTCAGATCTGCGGAGAACCCTAGCCCTCCTATCTCCATGCTAACGTACTGGCACTCATGGGTGCATTTAAGTTCTCCTAGGGGAGAGGTTGTGACTATAGGTCTGTTTCTACGAGTTGTGGGGAGAGACTGCTCTTTCACGAACTTCGAGGAGATATACGATCCAGTTGCACCGGAATCAAACAGTATCAAAGCTGGAATGCCGTTTACTAAAAACTCACCGAGTGAAACGTCGGGAGCGTCCTCAGGGCAGTCATTCCCCGAATGGCCAGTGTTGCCACAGACTTCGCAGGTCATGCGAGCGTCCATGGCTTGCACCGTTTCTTGAGCAGGGGCCTCCAGTTTCTTCATCAGGAGGTCCATCTTGGCAGCGAGCATGTCCAGAGCTTCAACTTGGTGAACTCCTCGGGTCTTTGGTTGAGTCCGGTCGTCGGACCAACCTTGGTTCTCGACCATCTTCTCTATCTGGGCCTTCGCACGACTCTCCTCAAGAGAGAAGAACGAGCCTCCAGCAACAGCATCCAGGTACTCACGGAAAGAATTTCTCAGCCCGTGATAGAAAGTTTGGATTATGAACCAACTTCCGCGGATGGTGAAGGTGTTGCAAATCTCCAGGAAATGCTAGAGATGCGCATTGGCATCTTCGTGTGGCTTGCCGCAGAATGGGCTAGCCTGTACCATGTTGATGAGGGCTGGCTTCAGCTCGAAGTTACCATCTCCGACTGGCGGAGCTGGTCCGATACGTACGTTCTCGCTTGATGGAGCGGAGAACTCACGGATTGTCTTAGTTGCCATCCTCGATGTAGCCTGGTCAACGACGGGAAGGACTGGGTTCGTCGAAAAGAGTTGCTTCTGAGGAGGTACAACACGGGGTCGTACTTTCCTCACAAGTGACTCCGGATTGTCTTGGAAGTTTGACGGTAGTTGGAAACCAGTCATGCACTGCTCTGTTCCACAAAGACCAACGAACAGAGCAAGGATAAACCCGCTTGAGTAGCAGTACTCAACTAAGATAGCTCAAGATAAAAATTCAAAAGTAATCTAGCCAAAGACTTCCCCGGCAACGGCGCCAGAAATGCTTGTTGGCACTTCTTACGATCCAATATCAGAATTCAGAATCCTGGTACTGGGGTAAGGAGTGTTTCAGTGGTTTTCCTTATGGCTTAGTAAAATATAGAAATATTCTACAAGCGCACAAAATCACCGCTGTAGCACTTCACCTGGGAGTATCCCAATGTATCGTAATTTATATTTCCGCAGGGAAGCTTTGGCAAGATTACTAGTGAACAGATATTCGAGACTATCAGAGAAGGGCACACAACTAAACAAGACAAGGGATAACGGTATTGGATAGGAGTGGATATACCGGACACACAGCTCAAGGGATACTCAGGTAAGCGAGAGAAGAGATAGATAGCTGGGAGGACAACGAGAAGAGATAGAGGACTCCTGGATTCTTTATCTACCTATGTCACTCTAGCTTAGAGATACAGCGGCTACAGAGCCAGCACTAGGAGATCTGGGATAACTCTAATGTCTTAGCTTTAGGACAAGGGAACCGGTGAACACACAGAAAGGGATGAGAAGGGGTGCCACTATTTCCCAACTGGGGAATCCTACGGACCGGAACTAACGTGATGGGCTACGAAGACCGAAAGAGCTGTCACCACCTCCCGGCTACCACCTCCGTTGTGACGTGAATAAACTAAGGCCACTGACTAGTCTAGGAACCACTCCTACACTAGGCAACGACTACTTACTCTGCTAGCAAGAGCAAGCAACCTTGTCAATACTCTTGGTGACAATTCACCTCCAGTATCAAGCAAGATCGAAGAACCAGCCAAGACAAAGACTTAAACAAGACTACAAGCACTAGAACTATAACTGACTATAGTCTAAACAAGATATATTTGCAACTAGGATAAAGTAGAAGCAAGATATAAATGACAAAGGCAAAGTGATAAAGATAACTATATTGATACTCAATGTCTTACAAAAGGAAAAGTAAAAGATACAAGAGCTATTACCAGAGCTTCTGAAGATGACTCCGGAACCTCCGAGGCAAAGCTCGACTCAACTCTAACTCCCAACTAAACTATCCTAACTCTACTAGAATGAAAGTGGAAATGAGCTCCTTGGCTTGGTATGTGTTTACAAGTGAAAGTGACCCTCTATTTATAGGAGTCCGAGGCGGTTGAGGCAGGGTAGCGGCCAAGGAAGCCAGGGGGGTACCCCCTGGGATTTCGGGCGAGGGGAGGCGGTTCGGCCGAACAGGTCGGTTCGGCCGAACCGACCATCCCACCGTCCTTGCATCCAACGGCTGTGGGCAGCTCCCTGGAGGCGGTTACGTGCTGGGGGCGGTTCGGTCGAACTAGGCCTGGCCCGTGGCCGGCCTCCCCAGCACCGCCTCTGCTCTGTGGGCCTTCTGGGCTGCCTCCTGGTGGTTGGCTTCGCGTTGTTCTGGCCCAGGGTGACGTGTTGATCCTTCGGGGTGAGTTGGCGGTCGCCCACGTGTCATGTGATGTGTTCGCTTGGTCATTGTTGACGTGGACGACTCCCAGTGGTCTGCTTGGCTAAGGGGGGTAACCGGCCGAACGGAGTCGTTCGGCCGATTTGGTCATTTCCGGCCCCAATAGCCCATATTTGTCGTAGTTGTACCTGCACAAGTGACACTCACCAAAACTCGTGGAACTTTATTAGAAATAAAACCTAAGTGCATGGAATGTTGCATATAACCTCATTTATTCCCGAGTATTGGTGGTCGGATTTGGGCTGTAACGACCGCCAACAAGCTCCCCCAAGCTTAGCTCTTTGCTCGTCCTCGAGCAAAGATATAAACTTAGGCTCGGTGGATCAGGAGTTGCTACAATGTCATTTCTTTTGCAGGTAACTTTATAAACAACTAGTGCTCAAAAATACTTGAATCATAGGCAAAGTTTCAAATCACCTTTTTACCTATGGGGCTTATAGCAATCTCCTTATCTTGGGCGGTTGAAAGGACGAATAGTTTAAACTCAGTTTTATTCCACTCTACTCTTTTCGGGATCCCATCTCGGAGTTTTTCATAAGTTTTGAAAACTACAAATTGTTCCTCATTGGCACACTCAATCACTCAAGTGTATTTGAATCCTCACCAAAGGCTTGTGCCTTCTTTTTCATCCTAACATCTAATATGGCTTTTTGTGTGGCTCAGGGACAAAGGATGAAGGCATGCATGCATCTTATATTTTGCTAAGTCAAAGACCGGATCTCAGAGGAGACAAATCACATCTTAAGATCCAGACGTGCAAGTGTGTGGATATGAATGGAGTGGAATATGGTGGGATGGTGGAATGGAATATGGTGGAACTCCTTGGATGAAACTCCCTCTCCTTGATTTATTTTTGAGAACATGGGCTATCTTTTATTCTCATATTTTTGCCATGCCACTTGGCAAGCTTTTCTTTTTCTCTTTCTTTTTGCCATGCTCTTTTGCATGCTTTTCTTTTTCTCTTATTTTTGCCATGCTTCTTTGGCATGATTTTCTTTTTGCATAGCCCATGTCTCTATCAAGAATATTTGAAGAGGAAAATCATAGAACATGGAGCATTTATTTTTTTGTGGATGGATGATGGAAAATGTTTGCTAACTCCCAGTGTAGGAATTGTAAGTGAGAGGTGGTGTGTGTACGTGGGTCTCGATCTTTAAGAATATGAAAGCTTCACTCAAAGGTCACAACAATTTGACAAAGCTCACTAAGATAACAAGCAGCATATGAGTAGAAATTTTCAACTAAGCTTATCATATGGCTCTGGTAGGTATTTTGACCAATGAGGAACTTGTTTCATTTTGAAAGCATAAATTTCCGAGATTTTCCCCGTACTAAAAGCAGAATAGAATTTAACCAAATTCTCACTATATCAATCACCACAACAACTTAGACTTGGAATAAAGCATGTGCTCCCACAAGGTTTTCAGGATCATTTTTACTCATGCCAAATAACTCAAGCACAATCTATCAACTAGTTGAAACAAAGTACTTGCAAAATTAATGACAGAGCAACTATTCATCATTTCCAAGGTGAGAGGCATATGATTCATTCCATGCATAGTTGGGAGTTATTTTATTCAAGGGAAATATTGTTTAAGGGAAATATTTTTGGTATTTTCATTTTTTTAAATGCAAATTATCATGAAGGGAAATAAAAGGGAATTTAAATGATCAAAGTGCTGGATAAATCGGGACATACCTGATGGGGGTCCTCCCCCAAGCTTGGACCTTCACTGGTAGGGGTTGAGCCTTGAAAGGTAGTGGCTCAGCTGTTCCGCTTGTTCGTGGACGTCGTGTTGGATAGACGCCACCATCCCGCTATTCTCTTGATGGTACTGAGAATGGCGGGCTAGCGTGTCTTGAATCTCTCGGGTACGGTCGTCGATGAGCTCGACTCGGTCGGAGATGTAGGACAACTCCCGGCCGTAGTCGAAGCGTGCGGACTGTGAGTATCCGGGGTAGTATGGCTGGGAGGCACTGTCGTATCCTCCTCCATACCAGATCCCGGACCACTCAGAGTCCGTGTCCTGGCCATGGTCCCAGCGTCCTGAGGTGAAGTAGTTCGGCTCCTGATGCTGCCCGGAGCCTCCTGCTCCGGACGTCCCAACGCCGGTGTACATGTCGTAGGTGGCCTCAAAAGCGGAAGTGTGTCGGTGCGGCATTTGTGGTGCATCTTCCGGCTCCTGTGAGGTGGCGAGCCCAGCATCACGCCTGGCTCGTCCCCTCGTGACGGGTCCGTCACCTGCAACGCTGTGCCGAGCGGGCTCTCTCCAAGGTGGAGAATCGTCCGACTCGGTCCTCAACTGAAGAGTTAGTTTCGGCGTGGTATACAACCTTAGTGCTGCACAGGGAAAAGGCACTTCAGTTGTATATCCACGATAAATCATTGCCAGCGTTGCGTCAGGCGTCCGCCGTATCATGTGGGCCTACACGAAGTGCTCGGTATCCACGATGGAACGCGCTGTCTCGATGTACGTGAGCCGGGCGCCTTGAAGGACGCCCAGGTGGTTAGCGAGGCGAGTGACTAGAGAAGTCTCATCGCCATGCTACCCGCACGAGAAATATGAGACAGCCAGTGACCAACCATGTCTTTCACAGGTGAATAGGGAATCTGCTTGACCATGGCAAAAAGAACCCACAACTCGATGGTGTTGACAGGGCGCAAATCTGCCCGGGGGAATACCGTCATAGACACCCAACGATGCATGAAACGCAAAGTGGGGTTATGTATGTTGTTCGTGCGTGGCGCATGACAGTTGGTATCCCCCGAAATCTTTTTCCAAAATGCCACCCGGTCAAGTCTTTTAAGCGCTTTGTTCGGGTCTAATGAACAACGGTTTGAAAATCCGAGACCCGAACTAAAATCCCTCCAAGAGCAGAAAAACTCTTGGTTGAAGAATCGGAAGCGAATCCCCCCAGTTTCAGAAACCAAAGTCGAGAGGAATTCAAGGGTGAGCAGGTACGAACCTTCTTCGTTGATGTGCCAGAAATTCTCCCAGCCAATGGCCTGGAAGATTTCTGTAAACTCTACGTCCATCCCCGTGTCCCTGAGCAAATCTTGCTCAAACACACGGGTGTGCTCGAACTCCTTCAGCCGAAGCTCGTTGAAGGTGTTCTGCTCCCTTTCTGTTCTAAGGTTGATGTCACTCTCGCTCAGGAGCTGCCTGGCCGGGGGCGTGGCATGGCCCCATCCCGAGCCGGCTGCTCCGCACTCGTCCGTGTCCATCCGGCTCGAGCCTCGAGACGGAGCTGGGGAGCTCCCAGCATCGTCCGATCGTCGGCCTAGCCGGGCAGAACGACGGAGCGACGTGAAGAACTTTGACATGATTCCTGCAAAAGGTTAGTGCAACAACAACTACCCGAAGGACTGAATATATATGGTTAGCACAAGAAAATCAAGTCAGTCGTTCAAGATAGTTAATCGTTCTTGCGGGGATGAAAACCACCACAAAAGGTTAGTCATTCTTGTGGGTGTCGGTGACCACTACAAAATCGTCCAGAAATTCAGCACAAAGATCACAACAAAAGCAAAATATTTTTTTAAGTGATACAAGTGAACCAAAGCTTGAGCAAGAACTTGGGGAGAACTTGAGCAAGCACTAGAGCAAGGAACTTGAGAGGGAGAGAGCTGCTAGCAGAATTTTTTTCAGAGTGTATGAGTGTGTGAGAGCAAGCAAGCAACGCACCAGTATTTATAGGCCGAGGGGAGGCAGGTCCCTGGTTCGGCCGAACTGGGTGGTTCGGGCGAAACAGGCCCTGGTGGCCAGTCCACTCCTCCCTGAGTGGAGCACCTCCCCTTGCTTTGATTCCACGAAATTTTGTGTGGCCAACAATCCCCCAGTTCATGTGAGTGGTTTTTAGTGGTAGGTAAGATGCAAACTTGACATGACCAAAGTTGGTTTTAGTGTAGTCACCCCCATGCTGCCATGTTTGTTATAATTGGTGAGTATGCAGCCATTTTAGTGGGGTAGACATGTTTGGTGCTGGTTGGTGGTGATGGTAAATAATTGGAGATGTTCCAGAAGGGATGAAAATGATAAAAGTTACCAATTACATCCACCCTAGGTAAAATTTCAGCATGTTTCCAATTATTTCTAACCAAGCTTGCAAAATTTTCTACTCTCTCTCAAATTAATTTTTCAAGTGGTTCATTTATTTTGAAAAGGGAAACATGCAAATGCAATTGAGAATTTTAAAAATGGAAGGGAAATATGGGATACATACCGGTTTTCCTCGCGGCGAGAGCTCAGCTTTTAAGTCCGCGAGCGGGACTTCACCTGTCTTCAGTTGCTCTTGTCATCGTCCGGTCCCGGAGTGGAAGACTCGGACGATGCAACCTTCTTCCGCCACATTTTCTTGTTCTTCTTCTTCGGTGTCGGTGGCGGTGGGATCGGTGTCTCTGGAGAATTCCAGAGGGCTTGTTCTTCCTCGTATTTTTTTACGAGGAAATCCATTTCTTCTGCACTTGTCGGTTTTGTCGGCTTGTTCCACTTGAGCTGCTCACCACCGAGTATTTCTAGCTCTCCATTAATGAGAGCCTTAAGGAAACACTCGGCGCTTCTCTGCTCCGGTGTGAGTGGCTCTGTCTTCTTTTCTTCCCGGGGTTGAAACTTGAAGTAAGTCAACCTTCCGTCGATACGGAACGAGATTTCTCTCGCATCCATATCGATCCTAGCCCGGGTGGTGTTCAAGAATGGTCGGCCCAACACAAGGGGAAACGAATGCTCGCTCCCCGTGTCGAGGACAACAAAGTCCACAGGGACATATCGTCCCCAGATCCGGACCGGTACATTCTCGATCACCCCCTCGGGGTAGCGGATGGTTGAGTCTGCAAGCTGTACCTGGGCAGTAGTAGGTGACAAAGTAGGGTAGCATAATTTCTTAAATAATACCTTAGACATGATGTTGACGCTTGCCCCCAGATCACAGAGTGCATCATCAATGCGACGATTCCAGATCGTGCACTGAATGATGGGCACTCCGGGATCTTCCTTCCTATCCGGAGAGGTCTTGATGATCGCCCTTTTTGCAGCTCTCGGCAGGTAGGTCCATCTTGGTGTCAGCACTTGGATACGTGCGACCTTCCCTGCGTGGTTAGTACGGAAGACACTACGAGGCATCTTACCATGCCTTGTAGTGACGGCTTTCACTGTCTCGATGGAAGGTTCGGGTTGCCCCGGAATCTTCCCCGATTCAGTGACAGGAACAGCAGCAGCTAACTGAGCGACTTGAGTTTCTATCATTTTATTAAAGCTCAGTTGACTTTTCATAGCAGAAGAAAATGATTCCATCCTAGAGTCTATGCTTTCCAGAGTTTTATCATTAGCAGCAAGCTTTTTATTGATGTTTTCAGTTATTTTCATCTGGCCAAACACAAGATCTCTGAGAGACGGCTGATTATTGAAATTGCTGGAATTGAAATTGTTACCTTGTTGAGGCCTCTCAAAAGGGAGGTTTGGGCGCGGATTCCAGCCTTGGTTGTCGTAGTTGTTCGGTCGGTACCCGTTGTTGTTGGAGTTGTTGACGTAGTGGGCATCTTCTCGCGTTTCAGGGCAGTCATTCCCCGAATGGCCAGTGTTGCCACAGACTTCGCAGGTCATGCGAGCCTCCATGGCTTGCACCGTTTCTTGAGCAGGGGCCTCCAGTTTCTTCATCAGGAGGTCCATCTTGGCAGCGAGCATGTCCAGAGCTTCAACTTGGTGAACTCCTCGGGTCTTTGGTTGAGTCCGGTCGTCGGACCAACCTTGGTTCTCGACCATCTTCTCTATGAGGGCCTTCGCACGACTCTCCTCAAGAGAGAAGAACGAGCCTCTAGCAACAGCATCCAGGTACTCACGGGCAGAATTTCTCAGCCCGTGATAGAAAGTTTGGATTATGAACCAACTTCCGCGGATGGTGAAGATGTTGCAAATCTCCAGGAAATGCTAGAGATGCGCATTGGCATCTTCGTGTGGCTTGCCGCAGAATGGGCTAGCCTGTACCATGTTGATGAGGGCTGGCTTCAGCTCGAAGTTACCATCTCCGACTGGCGGAGCTGGTCCGATACGTACGTTCTCGCTTGATGGAGCGGAGAACTCACGGATTGTCTTAGTTGCCATCCTCGATGTAGCCTGGTCAACGACGGGAAGGACTGGGTTCGTCGGAAAGAGTTGCTTCTGAGGAGGTACAACACGGGGTCGTACTTTCCTCACAAGTGACTCTGGATTTTCTTGGAAGTTTGACGGTAGTTGGAAACCAGTCATGCACTGCTCTGTTCCACAAAGACCAACGAACAGAGCAAGGATAAACCCGCTTGAGTAGCGGTACTCAACTAAGATAGCTCAAGATAAAAATTCAAAAGTAATCTAGCCAAAGACTTCCCCGGCAACGGCGCCAGAAATGCTTGTTGGCACTTCTTACGATCCAATATCAGAATTGAGAATCCTGGTACTGGGGTAAGGAGTGTTTCAGTGGTTTTCCTTATGGCTTAGTAAAATATAGAAATATTCTGCAAGCGCACAGAATCACCGCTGTAGGACTTCACCTGGGAGTATCCCGATGTATCGTAATTTATATTTCCGCAGGGAAGCTTTGGCAAGATTACTAGTGAACAGATATTCGAGACTATCAGAGAAGGGCACACAACTAAACAAGACAAGGGATAATGGTATTGGATAGGAGTGGATATACCGGACACACAGCTCAAGGGATACTCAGGTAAGGGAGAGAAGAGATAGATAGCTGGGAGGACAACGAGAAGAGATAGAGGACTCCTGGATTCTTTATCTACCTATGTCACTCTAGCTTAGAGATACAGCGGCTACAGAGCCAGCACTAGGAGATCTGGGATAACTCTAATGTCTTAGCTTTGGAACAAGGGAACCGATGAACACACAGAAAGGGATGAGAAGGGTGCCACTATTTCCCAACTGGGGAATCCTACGGACCGGAACTAACGTGATGGGCTACGAAGACCGAAAGGGCTGTCACCACCTCCCGGCTACCACCTCCGTTGCGACGGGAATAAACTAAGGCCACTGACTAGTCTAGGAACCACTCCTACACTAGGCAACGACTACTTACTCTGCTAGCAAGAGCAAGCAACCTTGTCAATACTCTTGGTGACAATTCACCTCCAGTATCAAGCAAGATCGAAGAACCAGCCAAGACAAAGACTTAAACAAGACTACAAGTACTAGAACTATAACTGACTATAGTCTAAACAAGATATATTTGCAACTAGGATAAAGTAGAAGCAAGATATAAATGACAAAGGCAAAGTGATAAAGATAACTATATTGATACTCAATGTCTTACAAAAGGAAAAGTAAAAGATACAAGAGCTATTACCAGAGCTTCTGAAGACGACTCCGGAACCTCCGAGGCAAAGCTCGACTCAACTCTAACTCCCAACTAAACTATCCTAACTCTACTAGAATGAAAGTGGAAATGAGCTCCTTGGCTTGGTATGTGTTTACAAGTGAAAGTGACCCTCTATTTATAGGAGTCCGAGGCGGTTGAGGCAGGGTAGCGGCCAAGGAAGCCAGGGGGGTACCCCCTGGGATTTCGGGCGAGGGGAGGCGGTTCGGCCGAACCGACCATCCCACCGTCCTTGCATCCAACGGCTGTGGGCAACTCCCTGGAGGCGGTTACATGCTGGGGGCGGTTCGGCCAAAGGCCCCAGTTCGGCCGAACTGGGCCTGGCCCGTGGCCGGCCTCCCCAGCACCGCCTCTGCTCTGTGGGCCTTTTGGGCTGCCTCCTGGTGGTTGGCTTCGCGTTGTTCTGGCCCAGGGTGACGTGTTGATCCTTCGGGGTGAGTTGGCGGTCGCCCACGTGTCATGTGATGTGTTCGCTTGGTCATTGTTGACGTGGACGACTCCCGGTGGTCTGCTTGGCTAAGGGGGGTAACCGGCCGAACGGAGTCGTTCGGCCGATTTGGTCATTTCCGGCCCCAATAGCCCATATTTGTCGTAGTTGTACCTGCACAAGTGACACTCACCAAAACTCGTGGAACTTTATTAGAAATAAAACCTAAGTGCATGGAATGTTGCATATAACCTCATTTATTCCCGAGTATTGGTGGTCGGATTTGGGCTGTAACGACCGCCAACAGCAGTCGAAGGACTTGTGACCGGGCTTCCCACAAGCAAAGCAAACCACTGAGGTCCCTCCGCCAACTCTGGGCGTATTGTTGGTTCTCCAGTTTGAGCTTCCCTGACCTGAGTAGCTGTTGTTTCTGTTGCCAAAAATGTTGTAGTTGTTGCCTCTGCTGCCAAAGCTGTTGTTGTTACTGCCTCGGTTACCCTGGTGGTTGTTTCTGTTGAACCCTGAGCCTCCTTGGCTGTTGCTCTGCTGAAAGCCTCTCCTGAGCATGTTGCTCTGGCCACTCCTCGGCCTCTGACTCAGTCTGTGGTTGTGCAACTGTTCAGCCTTTCTTTTCTTCTCTCGCCAAGTATCTTCAAGACCCACTCTTTCCTTCTCAACTATGATAGCCCTGTCAATCAGCTCCCTGAGTGTGCTGTGAGAACTTGCTGCAAGTGCGGTCCTCAAGCCTCGGTGTAGTCCTCTCTGAAACCAGAACTGCCTTTTCTTCTCAGTTGTGATGTCTTCAGGAGCGTACCTCAACTTCTTAGAGAAGTGTCGAGCGTACTCAGCTACACTCATGCTGCCTTGGGTAATTGTTCGAAATTCCATTGCCTTGTGCACCATGACTTGCTCTGGAATGTGGTACTCTTTGAAGGCTTCGCAAAACTCCAACCAGGTGATCTGAGCGGGGTTCGCATCGGAGTCACAGTAGCTCTCCCACCACACCTTCACTGCGCCTTCAAGCTGGTGCGCCGCAAGGGCCACACACTCCTCTTCGGTGTAGTCTGTCAGGTCCAGCTTCGTCTCGATGGTACGCAGCCAGTCGTCTGCGTCGAGTGGCTCGTCCGAGTAGTCGAAGGTGGGTGCTTTCAGCCTGATGAACCTTTCAATCTTCCTTTGTAGGTCTTCTTCACGGTGTCCCTGACGGTTCTGGTTATGGTTTCCCTGGATCTGTTGCATAGCTTGCATCATCTGAGTGTTGGCATGTGCCATCTGTTGCATCAGCTGTGTTTGAGTAGTCATTACTTCTGCCAAGTTAGGCGGTGGCGGTGGTTGCTGGTCGTTCTGCTGGTTCTGCTGAGGCTCCACTGCTGGCTCTTCCATCTCCACTTCCTGTTCCCCACCTGGTGCGTTGTTCTCGGGCTGGAGCACGCCTGCTGCACGTCCACGGCCCCTGCCTCCAACTGCAGCTGTTGCTCTTCCGCGACCACGACCACTGCCACGTCTTCTGCCCCTAGCTGCCACTGCTGCCTCTTCTTGCTCAGCTTCCTCAAAACGTGCAAGCAGTCGGTTGGATCTTCGGATCGACATCTTGCTGCATTTTTCATAGAGCAGATATAGTGGCGGTCAGGTAATGGTTAGGTTAGCGAAAACTAGAGTAGGAGCTGCATACATGAAATAGACTCAACACTAGAGTACATTCAAGATGAACATCAATAAAACCGCAAGAACGGCCACAAAGACCGATCACTCATAACAGCATTACACCCTAGACATGAGTACTATCCCGAGGCCAGCTCCTGGAACCTTGAGGATTAGTACATCTAAGCGGATGCTACATCGCGGCTGAGCCAAAAGGTGGTCATGATCTACCAAGTCTAAACATCTACTCATGAAGATAGATACAAGTCTCATCACTACTGCTGACATCTGCTGATACTGTCTACTGCATCTGTCTCATGCTGCTGGAAGTGCCTGTGAGGCGCGCTGCCAACCTCACAGCCTCAATCTCTGTCTGCTGCTTCGATCACTGCCTGTCGTCGTGGAGAGTGTCCGTGAGGCGCGTTGCCAACCTCACTGTGTCCACCTCAGGTCTTGCCAACTGCTCCTCTAGGGGTGCCAGTTCTTGTCTCAGTCTTGTCATCTCGGGGGTAAGGGTTCGAGCCTCAGGTAGTGGTATCGGCTCAACCCGGCTTGGTGAGACCCTGTAGTGCTCTGTTCTGGGTTCAACTCTGCGTTCCTCTGGAAGTCCTTGGTTCAATGTGATCACCCCTACCACCCTCTTCCTGTCTGACCTCACCCAACTACTAAGGGTCCTTCGAGCTTCATCCTTTGCCATAATCTGTTGAAGACTCAAGTGCTTCATCACCTGGTAGTTCCGCCCACTCTTCTCCTTGTAGCTATCCACCTCTTCTTGAAGTTCTGAGTTGCGGCTATCCAACCAATACACTTCTTCCTTCAGTCCTTCTATCTCTTCTTCCTTGGTTGCTAGTGCTTTGTCTTTTTCTGTGAGTTGATCTTCCAGACGGAGATCTCGAGCATGATGAGTTGCTCGGATCAGCCCTGCCAACTGCCTGTTGTTGCGAGCTTCGTATTCCAGGGCTCTGACTTCCCTTGCTTTAGCTTCGAGGCGCTTCTCAAGTAAGGCGATCCTGTGGTCCTTCTCTAGCAGCTGGGTGTCTTGCTTCCATACCTTCTGTCTTAGCTTGGCAACTTTCTCTTCTAGGCCAACGTTTAAGTACTGCTCGATCATGCACTGAACTGAGGTCCGCAAGGTCACGTTCCGCTCTCGGTCAGCTGCGTGAGCCAGCAGGCTGACTGCGTCTCTGTCAGCTGGCTCTTCAAGAGCCCGTGGCAGGTACCGGAAGCGGGTGTGGCTAAGCTGGTTCTGGTACACAAGTGTGGCAAGACGGAGTATCCTCATGGCAATAGTCTCCACTGCCCGACTGAAGGTGCTCTTGCTGGTTGCTGCCCGTAGCATCAGTGACCTTGGCCATCCAGGGATATTGGGTACTTCCATCTGCAACCGGGTGTGTACTCCCTCGCCAGGGCCATAGGTCCAGCCCTCGTAGAAGACGTTGTCCACGTCTATCCACACTGTACGCAGCACCTCCCTCAGTAGCACTGCCAAACCTCCACAGTCTACACCAGTGGTCTTGATCTCCCGTCGTTCATCTGCTGGTCTTCTTGCTTCCATCTGCCAGACAGTTAGTGGGTTGTTAGTAAGTTAGCAAGTTAGTAAGGTAAGGTAAGGGTAAAAATTTTTGTAATAGTTGAGATGTACATATATATAGTTTTCAAATAGTCCAAGGAGTTTCATATATAATAGAGGACTCAGTTAGAGCTTCTGTCCTAAGTTTTCGATCTAAGGGTTACGCGCTACGGTCAAGTATGGCTCTGATACCAACTGAAACGAACCGGATTCTTAACGACGAGAATCCGACTCCCTGTACCCTCGAGATAGTCCCAGGAATAGCAGCTATCTCGTACAGAACTCATCTCGGTCGAATATCACATCCATACAGCGATAAAAGAGATCCAAACATGACATATATAAAACATAGCGTCTGGTACAAGCCCTCTGGGCTAAATCGACAATAAGAAACAGCTACGCAGCGGTAGCTAGATCATCAGGGTCCACTCCACCACAGGCAACCTTGAGCGTAGCGCACTCCCTTCAGTCGTACCAACCGTCCTGGTTGAACTCACGGTCGGAGTCTTCACCTGCGTACCCAAAGTCTGTCCCCAAGGAATTGGGACAGGTCCATGTCACCAACCATATATGTAGCAAGCTATAAAGTGGCCTAGCTAGTAATAAAAATATTCAAGGGAATGAGCCGGGGCTTCCTATGCACAGCAGCAATAAACCCAAGTTCAACTCATCACCAACTCCTTTTCTCACCAGAGAAAGCACACTTCCCAAAACCACCATCAGCCTCACAACCACATCGGGCTTGTCCTGTCTCAATAGGTTTCCGCAAATATCATCCACCAACGCCTTCCACTCGCTAGTCGACTCAGTGAGCTCCCTCCCCACCTTGTCTCATCAGCAACACTGGACCAACCTCTCATTACCCAAGCCAAGGAAGAGGTAAGAAAGCAGATACCCGGGCTAATCTAGACGATATCAGAAGGGTTGTACATAACCGTGGACACGTCTATACGTATAGTTTTCACTCTTCATAGGTTACACTCCTGGAACCAACCGGGCTGCAGACGGTAATGAGCCGTCTTGAGACACAGCCCACAGCAAAGACCCTAAGAAGTAACGGTGCCATACTGTCTCCCTGGGCTCGGGAAACAATCTGAGCTAACAGCTGCCCCAGGGTCGTGAAACCTTCCCACCGGGGCCAGTTGGGGGCCGTGGTAAATCAGGGAGAGTACGCCGCAATGAGTCCCCCTTACACATATCAACTCGAATCTCCTACAGGTCTGGCACCACACTAAGTAGGCTTGCTGGAACCCTCCCCATTCTGGGTAGACGGTGAGCACTGTAAATCCCACTGAAAGCCGCCATCGACACGGTCCTTAATTGTCGGTAAAACGAGTATCAGCATCAAAAAACGATCCGACGCAACGGTCCGCAATTGGCACCCATTATAGGTATAGACACCCAACTCCTCAGAAGTAACCAAAGTAACCATGTACCCGCAACAGGTACTCCGTAGGGACTGCCCGAGTGCAGCCCCCAAGCACCCCAATCAAACGATCGGGTTATTATCACTCGCTTACACCGCCTAGCTGCACTACACCTCCCATACCGCCCACAACTCACGCCAAGAAGATCAGATCACAACCATCCCAACACATGCATCGCATAGCATATAACATTCAGTGGATAATAGGATGGCAAGGTAACAGGATATAAACAATGGCAGTGCAGGTTTATCATACGAGTAAAGTAAAGCGCTAGCATACTAGTTTGCATGTCTAATAGGTATTTCAGAGATTGGTCGGGCGTGAACCTGGGCAAAAGTCTTCGTCCTCGTCAAAGCAGTTGTCGTAGTGGTCCGGCTCCTCCTGGCTCTCTAGAGCTCCTAGGGTTGCGGAAAATAAATAAGACGCGGCTACTAGCAAGAAACACCAAGACAGCGAGGAAAGAAGACCCAAAGAACACCAAACTCTACACTAACGCGTAGGTCATGATTTTAGAAAAATATAGAAACTGGTTTCATATTTTTCTGAGCTATGGTTGATTTAATATGAATTTTCCAAGTTTAAATTATTTTCTGAAAATATTAAATAATTTCCCAAAAAAGAAAATCAGACAAAAATTAGCCTACTGACGTCAGCATGACGTCATGCTGACGTCATCAGTGGGTCAGCCCTATGCTGACGTCATTGTGGGCCCGGATGACGTCAACGTTGACCAGTCAACGGTCAGCGGGGTTAGCAGTCAGTGGGGCCCACTGGTCAGCCTAATCCTCTCTATGACAGGCGGGACCGGGTTGTCAGCGCATTTAAAAAGAAAAAGAAAAAGAAAAAGAGATGGCTGGGCTAGAATTGGGCCGAAAGGAGTGGGCCGGCCCAACAGGCTTGGGCCTTTGGCCCACGACCGCGTAGTTGATAGGCTCGGCTCGGTGGTCGCGGTCCACGGTGAGCCGAGAGAGGGGTTCACGGTGAGCTGGGTTCACAGGATCTGGCTGTGGCTGCAGGGATTCTCTGTGGCTGTGCGTGCGTCGGCTCCGTGTGGTCTTTGGTGTGGCTTCGGCCGCGGCGCGACGCGGACGCGCGCGGGATGCTCCAGCGCACGGCCGGCGGCGACGGCTTCGCGGCAAGCAGCGAGGAAAAAGGGTCGGCGAGGCTCGGGATCGGTGGCTAAGGCTTCGTTAGGGTTTCGCGAGGGCATCCGGCATGATGAAGGTGGGAGCTTGGCTGGGGTTTTATAGGGCGGCCGCGCTAGGGTTCAGGGCTTAGACGGCCAGGGCGGCTTGGCGTCCGTGCCAGGGACACGCGTCGCGATCGCGACGGGCCGCAGGGCGTGCGCCGGGATTGGCCGGGGCGCCCTCTCTGTTTTTCGCCGGGTGCAGAGGAGGAGGCGTGGGGAAGAAGGGGGAATAGTGTGGTGGGGCCCGCACGTCTGCGAAAGGAAGGAGGGGAAAAGGGGAACGCGGCGGCGACGCGGCGCTTGGCTGGGCCGCAGCCGGGCCGGATGGCCGGCTGGGCTGGCTTGGTCTGTTGGCTCGGGGAAAGAGTTGAGGGACGGTTTCTGGACTTTGGGTAGAAGATTCGGCCCACGAAGAAGTTAGTAGGTTTAGAATTAGTTTGGCCAATTAGAGTTTGAATTCAAATCTAGAATTTGAATTCAAACCAACCAAAAATCCAATAAAACCAAAATAACTCCAAATCACAACTATTTGGTCCTTAGCACTTCAAATTATTTTTATTTAAATTTAAATTTGCCTAAGAGCAAAGGAAGCAAATAGAGAACAATCTTATATGTTGGTTTGCATGCACACCAATTTACCAAAAATTTTAAAATCCACATTTTTGCATTCAACAAATCCTATGGGAATTTTTAGGGATGTTACGTACTGGGCAGCTCTCCACCCGCTCTTAAGCAAAGAGCAAGGGTCCATGATAGCAGCTAGGATCCCATGGCCCAAGCCCCTGCCAATAATCTGCCATAACTTGATAGGACGGTACCCGATTTAGGAGGACCGTAGGTAGGAACATGGCTATACATTACCTCATTGAGTGAAGCCGATCGATCTGTTGAAGCAGCGTCAGCACATACTCCCATCTCACCACGAGTCAGATCTCCTATGTGCATATTCGTTGCAAAGAAACTATATCTGCTATTCACAGTTCACTAGTAGTAGTGGCCGGAACGACCTGTATATACGGATATAATCATGGGATAGGAATAGCACACGAAGCCGCGGCCCATCGATCGATCGACATCTTCCACAGCTCATCCGATCCACGTCTATATCATGTCGCACTGGTGCATGCACGGCACGAATCATATCGACGGGAATATCCTCGGGTCCTGCCGAGCTGAGCCCCTCTTGCCCCCGTGCACGGCGACAGCGCGCGTCGCCGTCTGGTCCAGCGCGCGCGCGTCGTCGTCCCCCCACCGTTCACACGCGTCGTGACACCGTCACATGGGGGGCGCGCGCGGGTCGGCGACCGCGCCAGGACGCGAACGCGAGAGCGCGCGGATCGGATCGGATCGGATCGGATGGAGGCAACACGAGCCAGCGAGACACGGCCGGCCGCGACAGGCACCGGCCGGAAAACCCCCGGGCACGGCCGGGGCCCGTGCACGCTGCAGGTCCTCGCGCTAGCTCGATTGGCGTGGGCGCGGCCGGCCTGCGCGCTAGCGTACGACGGGGAGGAGGGAGGGGTGCTAGCAGTGCCGGAGCAGTTGCCGATCGGACATGGCAAGCGAGTGCGATAGCGATGCGCCCCGCGGGCCCGGAGGATGACGCGCGTCGTCGGGATATTCGCCGGAGCCGAAACGTGAGGTACGGTATCCATTCCTCTGGGACTCTGGGTACCTCCTGCCCGGTGCCGTCGCCCGACGGGTACGTTCACCTAGAGGCAACGAAGGGCGACGGTCCGACCGTCCTACGCACGCACCGAGCTGCTGTTGCGGCTGGCGGGCTCCGTCTCCGACGTGTATGAGTGTATCTTCTTCCACGCGATGAAAGTTTTCTTTTCTTTTCTTTTCTTTTCTTTCTTTATTTCTTTCTTTTTCTTTTTTTTTTGCGAAAACCACACGAAGAAAGTGGCTTCGGCGGTCGCACAAGCCCAGGAAGGACAATTCGGCCCGCGAAACGAATGGCCCAAGAATCTTCTGCATGTGGCCGTAGTGTACGTCCTGTTCCTTTTTGTTTTCTTCTTCGGATTTATCAATCATAGTAGTCATGGTGCAGCCCAGCTTGCCACACAGACAAAACAAAAGGTCCATAGCCTATGAACACAGGCCGAATCTAATCAACGTCTTGAAAGATTAAACATTGAGCCAAGATCTATCTCCACATTCTATTAAGCCTACCTGCGGATTGGCTCATGGTCTGATGGTAGGACGGTACAGTGGGACGCTACCCACCAGGGTTCAAATCTTGATGCTCGCACCTTTTCCTAGGTGCTCATGAGGTAGGGTTTGTGTGCGTGTATTCATAGAGGTGATTGTGCGTGCGTGTGTGAGCGTCTGAGTTGTACTGTGTCATTCTCAAAAAAAAATAAGCCTACCTAGTTCGACATTTCTTTGAAACTTGATTCAGCGATATATATGAATCCAAGAGGGTTTGGCAATAAGCAATATATAATTCCCAAGAGGTATGGGAATTAGTGGTGGGATTTGACAGAGAGGGGATTAACATGAGAAATTGACTTTTAGTCCCTATATGTCTTATTTTATCCATAGAGGAAAATTGAGAGGGGAGAAGCTAAGAGGGAATTCATATCCTTCGCTTGATGTATAGAAAAGGATTTTCAAGAGAGAAAATGGATCATAAATCATGATGAACATTAGAGATTCATCCATCTTTCACTTGAAGAATAATTCCTACTCAGTTAATACCCCTCCCGTTGGGAAATCTTGTGGGAGCTATCCCTCTAAACTCCCATTTCACACCGCACAAAAACACCCACTCTCACCACGAAACAAAATAATTCCTTAGCCCAAATCCCTTGCACCAATTGCCCCCCAAGGATTTTCTACACGCAACTAAATTAACTTTTTGGACAAACTAGTTCAATATTTGACATTTCAATGCTAAACAAAGTATAATTAAAATGTTGAATTAATACATTAAAAATATTTAAACAGTACATTCTTAATGTTGGTTTTTTATCAAAAAACATAAAATAAGAACAATATAATCATACTAGATATTATTCTGTTGTACTCCATCCGTTCCAAAATGTAGGTCATTTGACTTTTTCAACCACAAGTTTGACCGCTCGTCTTATTCAAAGTTTTATGCAAATTATCATATTATTTATGGTGGTTTGCTTTATTAATATAAAATTTTCAAAAATGTCTTAAATTTGACTATATTTCCACAGATTTTTTGAATAAGACCAGCGTTCAAACTTGTGGTTGAAAAAGTCAAACGACCTACATTTTGGAACGGATGGAGTACTATTTATTCTTATAATTTTAGTGGTTCAAACTGATTCAAAAACCAAATCATTGTCAGAGAGCAAAATGCATTTCAAGTCTGATACTCAAACTAATTAATCACCCGTTCATCTACCTATAAAATTGTGTTTCCACATGTCATCCATATGGTTTATGGTTTGTTCTCCTACATCACCTCATTATCCATCTCTTGCACTAACTAGCAAGATGTATGCATAAACACCACATCCATATAATCAATAGAAAATAAAGTACATAATAGGTAGTCAAAGAAATTAGATAGGTCAACGCATAAATATTAGATCTAATTAGGGTCAATGTATAAAGATCAAATCAAAATAAAAAAGGTCATAACATGGGCAGGTAGGGGCATGGGTACCCAAGGCAGGCAAGTTTTTTTACAGTAAAAAAAGTAGTCTCCAAACGGTGGAAACACTTTAGAAAGTACTCTTTTTGTTTGATGTCGTAAAACCATCAATGTACTTCTCCGTGGATCCGACATATGGATTTTCTGTGAGGGGTGGGTAAAAAAATTAGGTGGAAAATAAGATCTTATATAGGAGATGGTAGAAATTCCGAGCACGCCCCCGAGAATGTTTGGAGCGGCTGATGGGCTCTCGCGTGACGTTGCTTTAGTTTTTGGGCTACAAGGGTTTATGGGCCGTTGTGTGACAATTCAATCAGCCCACTAAGTAGCTAGTTTTGGCCCATCTAGCAAAATAATGGGCCCGCACTGAATTTGCCGCGCTCACTCCTTGCACTGGTCCTGATTCCATTTCACCACTCTCTCAACGCTACTCTCTTATGGTATGGGGCTTTATCTGAAAGTAGTGTGTCCCGACTCTCGTGAGATTCTTTTGCAAGAGAGAGAGAGAGAGAGAGAGAGAGAGAGAGAGAGAGAGAGAGAGAGAAAGGGTAGATTGCATCAGTTCATGTGCCTGTGGAAAGAAGGAAATCTCAAAGCAAACAGCCAAATAAGCTCGCTTTCGCTCCTAACCCAAACAGCCAATCAACATGGGGACTCGCGAGGAGTATCTAAAATATACTACAAGCTGCATGCATGCATGCGATCCACGCTGAAGGGAAAATCGAGCGACCATCTCCGAGCTCGTCCCAGATAAAGCCGGCCGCTATCTTCCCGGCCGGCGAGGCGATCGAGCTCCAGCCGGGGAGCGTGCAGACTGCAGAAGACTCTTTTGCAAGATTCTGCCGTGGCCAACGGCGTTCTCGCCTGGGTATCGTATCTCGGAAAAGCTAGGGAGGAGGCCCGGAGAGCAGGCCGATTCTGCCGTGCCCAATGGCAGCGCCACCGTTGTGTTGTTTATGTTATCTTTACGGCCGGAAAGCAAAAGTTACATAAATCATGGGTTGTTTATAATACGGAGTACTACTATGGCTACAGTACACATTTGAATTTTAATTTGTTAATATATATACAGTTACTGCGAAAACGTGTACATGTTTACTTGTTTAGCACTGAGGTTGACACAATGCAGCATTTTGACGCGTGCCTCAGTTACGTTTGAACAGAATTTCAGTTTGAAATCCCGTTCAAAATGAGAATATTGTAGAACATATGACTTCTTTTTTTCAGGACTTGACGTTCTTTTATGGATTGATTCCTCGCAGAGGTTCCAGCATGCATGCCAGCTCTCTCCTTAAAGTTAGTTCCCTCTCCAAAAACAACAACGTCCATCACCTTTCGCTGATGCCTTGATGGGAAGCTCAGCTCGCGTGCATGTCATGCATGGGCGCAGAGGAGGCAGCTGCGCGCACAGGAGAAAGCCAGCCGAGATCAGATCCTCCTCGTGAGCAGGGCAAAGGCAAATACGCAGGCAGCAGCCAAGTGTTTGAGCCCATGCATGTCAACCTTTAGGGCACACTTAACGTTAGCAAAAGCGGAGGGTTAGTACTTCATTAGGTAGGATCCTGCACTGTTTTTGTGTCGTCGGGAAGTGAAATCATGGGGCCATAATTGCACGGCGCGCAACAGGGCTCGTTCCTTTTGCAGCAATCCTGGCCGCCCTCCTTTTGAGGAGAGGTTCTCTGTGGACTGCAGAGAGCTGGGAGTTGTTTACATCGATGGTCTGTTGATCTATTCCCCCCTTTCCTCTGCAGCTTGTCTCTACGTCTTTGCAGAGTATCTTCAGCAGTGTCTTGCTAGCTGCCTGGTCCATGGACTACAGCATCTGAACCTCTCTCCAGCACTAAATCTACCTGTGTATTCCTTTTTGTGTTCCATGGATCTTAAGCTTCGTCTGTATCTTCTGAGAAGCTTATGGTCTACTCCACTGTTGGGTGGTGATTGAGTAAAAAAATGTATAGTTTCCTTTTAATCGATTCGGCAAAGCTCCTTCCTAGTTTCAAGAAAAAACAAACAGATTAGGACTATATTTTACAGCAGGAGTATGCATGAGACAACAGGAAACTCATATTGTTTCGCGGAACACAGCAATGAAAATACTTTAACTACTTGTGTTGAGCTTGAAGCTTTGATTCTCTCTTGGATATCCACACAAACTTTTGGGTGCATGTTGGAGAAACTATATGAAGTGCGCCTGTGGGCGCACACCGAGTTCAAGTGTACCGCACTTGGTTGAATTAATGGAGGGAGAATCAGATGCCCTAGTCATGAAAAGACTCTAGCCCTAATCGATCTTTTCATTTCTTTTGCATATTCCATGTGGGTGGTGAGTTGACAATTGACCTTGACTGTTTTGACCCAGGTTCATGACATACAGGTGTGCTGTGAGGAGGGAAAGAAAGAAAGAATGTGCGCCAATTGGTGGTGGCCTCCATGACTGCATGAAAAGGCAGCTCGGTTTACTATAGATGTTGCAAAAGGAGATGCTCTACGGGAAATGTCATGGCAGAAGAAGACAAGGAAAAGGCATTATCTGAACTGGAGTACTCTTTTTCGTAAGCAGATTTGCAGGGTAAGGTTGTATGTGTGCCGGGGAAAAACGAGTATATGCTGAGGAAGAACCACGTCAGTATAATGTAAGAAGTGACGATAAATAATGGCCCATGATGAGATGGTAGGGCACAAATGTTAATTCATAGTATAGTGCTCATTCTGATATTTTCTTTGGTAATTAAATTAAATATGGATATGCAGATGCTATATATCCTATCTAGAAGGCATAAACTCAGTTCTTCTGATCAGAAGAAACTCCAACTAATCACTACAAATTGTTCGGTAGTAGCATTTTCTTCTCGGCGTGGACACCTCTCCCCTCTCCTCAAATGTCATATTTCAGGAATAGGCACAATATAATTGTTCGAGCTTGGCGCATTGTTTTATTCCCCGGCCCATTACTCTCACGTTAAGTCGTAACGAATAATGTTCGTTCAGATTTTATCTCCGCTGAAGATATATATATTGCCGGATATGATCATACGAGAAAGCGCCGTCCACCCTTTATTTGTTCTCACCACCAGTGACAAGCAGTACACCACCAATCGTGAAACACACAAGGTACATGATTCCTCATGTATATATTTGAGTGGAGCCATATATTATTCTCATGAGATTCCGACGACCTGATCCTCTTCAGCGTTCGTTTGTACGAGATGACGACGGAAATCCAATCCAACGAGAAATGAAAAGCTGCAAACTGACACTGTAGGCCGCATGCCTGCATGGCAAGTTGGCAACAAAACGCATCATGCAGTATCACGAGAAAGCGTGGGGGAGGATTAGAAAAATCGGGCGCCGTCGGCTTTGGTTTGGAGAAGAGATCGATGGGGAAAAAAGGCTTGCGCTTTCTGAGTTGTGACCGAGGAGAGGAGAATCGCGGCTCTGCGGCCGCGAGCGAGCACATCAACTTTGAACGCCCAAAAGAAGCTTATCCACGTCGTGCAGCGCAAAGCTAGATTCTCTGCACGCAACGCAGCGCATCCATCTCCATCTCTATTTCGTCTCCCTCCCGGCCTCCCTCTGTCTCTCTCCTACTCCCAGTCCCACTCCCAGCAGAGAAGGCAATGGCAATGAATATGTTATCCAGGGGCCAAGGTGGGGAAGGGGAAGGTCGAAGGAGGATTTTGTGACTGGGACTCTGTCTCTGTGTGCATGGCATGGCTTGAGATTTCAGACCTTCAGCCTGGCGTGTCAGTCAAGAGTATCTACCGGCCGGTCCGGCGGCCGTGTGTTGTGGCTCGCAAGGCCGGGCGCTGGCTCGGAATCTTTCGCTTTATTGACACCGCTGCGTGCGCGCTTAAAGGCGTCGTGGTGGCGGAGGATGCCTCGCCGCGGCGCCGGCGCGGAGAGAGAATCAGAGAAGCTCGCATCGCATGGCCAGTCGTCGTAGCCTCAAAAGCGGCAGCAAAGCGAAATAAAACCTGAGAGAGAGAGAGCCGAACGGGCCGCCTTTCCGCTTTGATTTGCTTTAGCGCGAGCGCGAGCCGGGCCGCCCTTTGCATGCCCCCGGCCGGGTATAAGTGCAGTGCATCTCATCCTGTACGTCCACGGCCGCGCGCTCTGCTCACATGTGCAGGCAGGCGCAAACTGGCCGGTGTCTGGAGCGTAGTATGCGTGCGCGTGTGCGTGCCTGCATGCATGCCGACCGATTTAACTATGACCAATGAGGCCGGGGAATCAAATCTCCCGGCCGCCGTGCCGTTAGGCCCCGCCATCAATCTTTCTTTCTAGGACTAGCCGACTAGGAGGAGTACTATAATACGGAGTACCATCGTAAACCCCTCCCTGTTGAATAATGAACACCGCAGCGCACGGCGGGCAGAATCTACACCACCGGCCTTAAAGTGCGTCGCTCGCGACCTAAAGCGTCAGTTCAGTATCGTCCATCCGATCCCCTGCGTGCGTGCCGTGGCCGCATGTTCGCGGGCAGCGCAGCGCAGGTTACTAAAGCCGCGGGCGACGGCGAATCTCCTCGGCCGGCGTAAGCGTAACCTACGCCCCCTGGTGAGGCCGGGGAGATTTGGGGCCGGACGGAGAGGATACGCCGGCTGGAAAGCCGATCCAGGGCTTCCTTCCTTGTTTACTCTGATTCTCTCCCTCCCTCAGTCCCCCGGCTTTATTTCCTGAAACCAGAAAAGCTTGCGTCGATTGATGCCTCCTCGTTTCATAAATGATGCCGCTGCTGCTGCTGCTGCAAATCAGAGTAACAGAGTTCGTCTCCGGGGACTTGTCTGGACTGGGCCCCATTGAGCGGGCCTGGCTTTGGGCTGTGTTGAGATGTCGGGCCGGGCTTGCATGTTCGTGCCCACAAGCCCAAAGTTAGCATCTTTTCTTCACCCAAAATATGGCTTCTTTTCTGAATGAAATAATAAAAAAAATTATGAAAAGATAGGATGGATAGCCTTCCCGTTTAAATATACTAGTCGTCAACCCGGGGTAGACAAATGTGCTGCTATTTTTTCTTCATTTTAATGCAATTATATTAGTCACAATGAATGAACGGCATATGATTTAGTATTGTATTTTAAGGAGAGAATATAAGATGTATTTTCATAAAATTTGTTATTCTTGATGTCAATATATGACCGTTATCATGATTCTTGAAATATAGCTCTCTTAAAGTCAAACTATATTAGGTTGACCAAATTAATATAAAGATATATGAAGATCTACATCACTAAATTAGTACCAATGGATAAATTATGAAATATATTTTCATGGTGTACTTATTTTAGGATCATAGATGTGAATGTTATTGTATTCAATCATTAACTAACAATGGAATTTTAAGTTCCCTTGAACTTCTTTTCCTATTGATCTCAACTTTACAATGGTAGATTTGACACTCGCTCTGATATTCCTCGTGTACATGTCCGTCTATGTTTAGTTTCTAGCTCCTGGCTAAAGTCAAACTCCATTATAAATGAATTTATAATTTAGTTCCTTTAAGGATAAATGCATGGCCTACATTCTTCTTTTTCCTAGAATCACATGGTAATTTTATCAGATTCTATGATTAAACTATATCTTGAGACACTCATGCATTTGAATGGGCTAGGCGCCTAATACTTTTAATTTTCAAATTAAACTAATAAACTTTGTATGAAGTTAGAAATATATTCTTTCCTAATATACTACAACTTAGTTGTACTGAATGAATATATCGAAGCTATTCATCTTTGTACTTTAATAGAGAAATAGTAGTTTAACATTCAAATTTAACTACTTGGACTGAATAATTTAAATTGGTATGAAATAAAATTTTCATTTCGCAAATTAGTTACTAATTTTAATTTAGCTCATATTTTTATTGCCTGTATTTGAATCCCTTAATTTGACGCCGGTGTTTCATTGGATATATTTTTTAAGTAGTTATCAAGATTTGATTCTATTTGGATACTGGTAGTATCATCGTAATCTATGAGTCACAAAATTGGAGTGATTAGAGAAATTATTTTCTCGTCATGACCAGGAAAATAAATTGATACTTAGACTGCCAAATAGAGAGCTGTGTAGTTTTCCTTTGAATTATACATCTTCCAATGAAAAGATGTACAAATGTAGGCATAAGAACAAAAATCCATTGATTTTGTTTGCTTTTCATGTATGTTTCCTAATCCAGGAGCTGATTGTTGTATGTGTCTGTCATTGTTTCCCTATGTGTTTCCACATTCAGGAGCTATTACAAACCAACTCTGCATCTACAATATGTCTGAATCTTCCATATGCACATAGCTTATGATGATCTAATTTTTCATATATACTATGGCTTTAGTCATCAGAGCCAAGTAGGATTAGCTCTAACCTATCCCACAAATCAGTTGTAAAACTATTTTTTAAAGAAGAAGATTGCGTAGGTTTATCTGCAGCAATTCTAAAGAAACTACCCTGAGCACCCATTACATATGTATTATGTTATATATGTCAAATTCTTGGAACAAAATAAAACTTGAAATGTGGGTGCAGCAGATTCTAGGATTTACCTACCAGGCCCGAGCAAAGTCCTAGGACGATATGCTTGGTGTTGAGTGCTTGTATGGTCAGCAAATGTGGCGCATTCCTTGATCAGCCGGCTGCCCATGACGCGCTGCATTGCTTCGCATTCAGGTTTGCTTCAAAGGATAGGTGCGTGCTCCTGCATATATAATAAATTAATAATAAAAATTGCATCTTTGCATGCAAACAGCACGGTGTATTTTTCCACAAAGCAACCGAAAAGATTCTACAAATTTACTACGTCCATGGCCGATCTCGCGAGAGAAACTGCTACCTCAACTCCTGTCTTGCAACAAAATTAAATATTTAGTTCGGTTCTAGATATAAGAGCTGCTACCGCACAGGTAAGAACCTTAAAGTGCTTCAGATCGTGAGAAAATTGGAGCTTTCAAGGGCTGGTGATTAATACGCAAAGGGATATGGTTCTACGAACCAATTCTGCATCTACTCACCATTGCCGAATCTGCCATAGAACTACTGCATCGAGAGTAGGAACAACTGAGGCAGATCGCTACCTGATTCCAAGGGGAGCGACGTCGTGTGGAGACGGGAGGGGCGGCGGCTCTTGGACGTCACGGAAGGAGACGTGGATTGGGTAGTTAAGGGTACATCTGGTATTTTAAATATATATTTAGTGATTAATTTAAATTATTTTTATAATGGCAGAGGTGGGTAATTTCTTACAAAACATAATAGATCTAAGGGCTATGATAATTACAACTACCGAATTGATGGCCAGATGTTTCTGATTTTTGTGAAAATTTCTAGGATTTATCTTTTTTTCCTAGCGCTTCTCGTGAGGATTAACGTGGAGGCTACAAAAGGAGCCTCCAATTAGTAATAGTAAGATGTAACGTTTGATTAATTAATTACAGCATATGTTAACTTTCTTCTAAATTTGACATGTGTTTCAAAACAGAGGTACTATCTACTAAGAGAAATTTTTTTTGAGGATCACTACTAAGAGAAAATGAACCCGATATGCCGTTTGCCTCGTTGCCTTCGAGAAACAAAATGGTGTTTCATATTTCTTTCCTTCTCATTTCAACTAATATCTTACAATAGAGTCAGAATATATCCAACTAACCAACCATATCATTCTACAAAAATGCCACTATTCATCAAACAAATGTTTTTAAAGAGAAAGCTGAAATCCGAAACGCGTTTGTAAGTGAACCTGAAACCGTGCCAAAGAGGGGGCTAAGTGGAGCCTGTTCAAATCTCTAGTAGCTACCGTGTAACTTATCACTCGATCGATTCCTGGTTATTATGTAGCCACGTGGCCTCCTTTCTCCCCTCCCACGTTGGCACGCGTAAGCGAACCCCAACTTATTGGCGGCACTATCTAGCTACCTTGCTATATAATTGGAAACTCACACACAACTACCACTGTTGTGCTGCTAATCTCCCAAGCTGCTGTCAGACAGCACGAAGAACAAGCATCTCGGCCTCTTTCCACGTCCCCACACGATCATGACCTGACGGAAAACACGACAAGGTGCTTTGCAGTCATACCATTAGCAGCTCATCAAGCCCTCTCACTACACAAAAAAAAAGAGGAAATGACACACTGTTCTGCCGTGCAAATCCTTTTTCCCAGATGAGGACACTGCCGCCACTGTCGGCATTATTCTCTATTTGACAGCTCCCACTTTCCGCTCACTATGCTATGCGCGATCGAGCACAATATCAGTTCATCACCGGCCCGGCCGGCAGAATGCGATGCCCAGCCCCAGGAGCCAAGGTCAACTCCGCCAAAGGCAGCTAAGCTAATAAGCTAGCTACAGCTCCTGCATGCTGCATGCCCCAATAACTCACCGATCGAGACACCGCTTTGGTCTTGTCACAACTCACAAATCTCAGTCCCTCTCAGAGCAACTTGTGTCTTGCGTGTGTTCTTGCATTGGGATCATGCGTGATCGTCGTCCATGCATGATGATTACATTGTCATTGCCCTACCTGATTACATGCACTGCAAAAAGGCACGGGTTGGGAGCCGGAAACTTCTAAAATTTGCGGCACCTCACTGTTTCTTTGTGCGTTCTCCTTTTCCAAACAAAAGAATGCGTGTGCTCCTGTAGGTGAAGCTGCGGAAAAAGGAGCTATAGTAGCTTGGAGGAACGGCGGGGCAGCGCGCGCGTGCTCGCTGCTTTCCTCCCTGTCCCTGAACCCCAGCTCTCGAGGTCCATAACCTGTAGGGGCCAGCCAAGGGCGCAAGCAATGCGTCCATGCTTATCAAACAACTGTTAAAATTGATTGATGTGAGGTAGAACGAACTGCTACTAGTGAAAGCGTCTGCATGCGTCTTGTGGTCCAATATTCCCACTACTTGCATTGGTTCGCAAGCCAGAAAAAAAACAATATTCCGGGGTTTCTTTATGCTAGCTACCGGGTAAAAGAAAGAAAAAGAATTCATCCAGAAATCATATCCTCGAGAAACGGTAACCTATATTCATGCTAATCTAGTTTTTCTTTATCTATCTAGTCGCCTTTTTACCATCTTATAAAAAGGACATCAGCAGAAGTCTAAGACCATTTTACAACCTCCAATCATCACAGAAATCTGATTTTCAACCTTCTACTATAAAACCAGACATCATAAACATACAACTTTCAATACCGTGCAAGACATTTGACTGGTTTCAGAGGTGGTTTTCAATTTTTAAAAAAATCACAAAATGGTTTAATATTAAAAGAATCATTACTAACTCAATTACAATTAAAAAATACGAACTACTACCATTCAAATTCTAAAAATATAACCTATGTGGTGCTCTGTTTGGAGTTATTTGAATCTTATTTATTTTTTTCCTCATTTTTTACTACTTATAGTCATTGTCATTATTTAATTAAATTATTATTTTGCAATAGAGCACCAACATAAATGTTATATTTTTAGAATTTTTTGAGTGTCAATTTGATAATTTTAGGATTTAAAATGAATTAGTTTTGAATTTTTAAGATTCAATTATTCTAAAATAAATCTAGAAGATTGAAATCACCCAGAGGTCCTAATTTACACAGTTTCAACAGTTGGATGGCCTATGATGTATGTATTGTTAGAGGGGTTAAAAATTAGACTTTTATGATGGTTGAGGGTGAAAATTAGGTTTTTTCTGGATAAAAAAAATACTATGTGGAAAATCAGCTTAGCGACATTGATGGAGTCGAATCGTGTGACGTGCTGAACCACAGAACCACTAGGATCTCTCTCTTTTATCTACTCTCTCTGTCTTACTCTCTGTCTTAAATTGCAGCTCGTTTTGTCTTTTCTAGCTAGATATACAGAATTTTTATATAGATTTTTTAATGTGTGATATTGATGTATATTAAAAGTTATGTACTCTCACTGTCCAGAGGACAAATCATTTTACAAAATATTAGGACAGATTAACAAGGAAATAAAAAAACAAAATGATCCACGTCAATCCAAAGTTAGGTTTTTACTGTCCTGTAATAATCACGCTCATGAGTTAGCTGTAACTTGACGATCACGCCCGCCTGCCCATCGAAACGCTGCACGACACGCAGCTCAATCCGCTCACAGCAAGAACGTGAGCTAGAACCCTAGCTAGGGGGACTTGAGGGCAGAGACCATCCATTCATCCACCGAACTGGATAGAAAGAGCTAGGAAGATAGCAAGAAAAGATCTCCCGGCCGGCCCCTTTGGCGATGGCTCATCTGCCCTCTGCAGCTGTTGCCTGCCTCTCTTTCAGTGACTCAGTGAGTGATGCTATCAGTAGGACTGCTAGATCTTTTCGCCCTTTCAGCTCAAGCACCTGTCATATGGATCGATCGCCGCATTGACTAGTGCCAACAACAGCTGATTCAAACTAGGACAATGATGCAGGCTTTCGCGCCATTATCACGGCTTCATGAGCGCTGCCTGCTGCCACTTGGCGAGCTAGCGTCAGTGACCTCCAGTCGCCGGAGAACACCCGGCCGACACGTTGCTGATCGGCATCATATCTCTCCGATCCCTCTCAGTTCGGTGGGCATTACCGGCGTTGGAAATGGATTGGTGATCCGTGTAACGCCAGTGACCCGCCATTTGGCACCAGGAAAAGCGTGATGTGAGCTCATTGAGCTGGACTGATCAGGCTGAACACCGTCCGGCAGATGTTTTAGCAGGGTTTTCACCTCCGATTGTAACTTGGTCGATCTGTTGCCTACTGACGTGCAAGTGTAGTGACTGTGTAAAGTGTGTTCGAGAGAATACCGGCCTGTTGCGATGAGCTCGATCGGTTGTCCTCTCGCTCGGCCGTAAGTGACAACTTAGTTACAAAATTAACAGCGGAAAATCATATGTGATTTTTGAAATATTTTCGTGTGCGTATCTTCTTAGTTGCGGTTTTTTTTTTGACACCTCCAGCATTGTAGGCGCCTGAAATCAGAGAATTCTTCAAGCAACGGTCAACAACCTGTTTTCGTGGTTTTTCAGTAGTGCTAGAGTACGAGGAGAGGGCCGGGTTTACGGCTTTGTGGACGTATGCAAGCTCAGAAGTAGCTAGGCTTTAGTTTCTCAAAAAGAAAAAAAAGAAAAAAAAAGAAGTAGCTAGGCTTAGTACGCTCAGCGGCGACGCCATGTCGCCATAGAGATTTTTTTTAATTTTAACCATTTTTAAGATAATTTAAAAAAAACCGTCGCCAACTTTATTTACACTGCGTGACCCTTTTGGTCACGCCAGAAATGATGGCGCGACAAAACAACGTTGTCGCGCCGGCGCATGTGGTGCGACAGGGCTGCCACCGTGGCCGGGCGGGCGGGGGGCTGCCACGCTGGCACAAAGAGAGTTCACCGTGACATTCCTTAAGCAACTGCAACTCTCGTTCCGTGTATGAAAACCGCCCGTCATCACGTGGCACGGATGAAGGTTGTGATGCACCTTCCTCTAATTCTTCTGGTTCCACATCATCCCCCGCTTCCTCTTCAGACACTTCATCAACTTCGACTTCATCCAAATCATCCTCTTCGGATCCTAATGATATTTCATCATCGTCAACATTTTCTTCCTCTTGCTCAAAATAATCGGCCCCAAAATCATCCGAAGCCACCACTAAATCAAAATGAGGGGAGCGAGGAAGTGGCAAGGACGAAGTAGGTTGAGTTTCAGTTCCATCATTTGCAATATCCTCCGAACCCATCGCTAAATCAAGTTGAGTTGCCGTAGCAGCATCACGTGAAAGGGTTGACTGTTGGCTTAGGTTCTCCACAACTACATGATCGGACACAACATTATCAACATTGCGATTACTTCCAACCACACGACATATGTCAACCACCACCTCCATGCAAACCACATTGGCATTCTCAACTATTTGCTTGTATTGGTTCCAATTAAATTCCGAAGACAAGTTCGTCATCACATAATGTGCACGAGCTTTACCACAATCAAATCGACCTCTCAATTTTACTTCATCCACCCCACACCCATACTTTGCTGTCACACGGTCAAGTACATCCCTAAAACTTGGACGAGTATCAAACAACTCAACATCCTCATTCATATTCTCAAATTCTCCGCCTTCTTTCACAACTCCACCATGAAATAAACGAACTAAACGGTCCATCTACATACACAATACACAAAGATATAACCCATATGCATCAATTAAATCCAACAAAACACTACCTACATTGCAACAACATGAAATTCATACTAACATGTGCATATACACTACACACATCCATCAACATTTGTAAAATCGAACCATGCAACTAATTCTACACGTTACAATCGCGGGCAGAGACTTCACTACGTGCAAACTAAGCATCCGATCCAACCAAAAAAACCTATACTTCATATACATTTCGAAATCCAATCCTAACCCTAGGTCACCACAACCACTCAATACCTACCAAATCCTACGGTGAAACAAGGGAAAAACTGGGGGAATACCTTCGGGACGACGCGGGGAACGATTCCCCCTACTTTTCCCACCCCAAACGGCCGATTTGGGGGGGGGGATCTGGCCCTGCGGCCACGGCGGCGGTGGAGCTCCTCGCGGGCGGCGCGGTCTGGAGGAGGAAGAAGTGAGGGGAGAGAGAGGGGGACCGCGCGTGGGCCTGTATGTTGCGCCTGTCGCGCCACCCCGCCCGGCGCGACAGGCTTTGTCGCGCCGGTGCATGTGGCACGGCAACGCCTGTGCCAGCGTGGCAGCCCCCCGCCCGCCCGGCCACGGTGACAGCCCTGTCGCGCCACATGCGCCTGCGCGACAACGTTGTTTTGTCGCGCTATCATTTCTGGCATGACCAAAAGGGTCACACAGTGTAAATAAAGTTGGCGACGGGTTTTTTTAAAAATTATCTTAAAAATGGTTAAAATTAAAAAAAATCCGCCATAGACAAGTATACAGACCTTTCCACTTTTGAGTTTTTCTATAGAAGACGTGATTGTTTTTTCTTAACTAACGCCACTACGGGAAACCCGACGTATGCCGAGTGCTTGGCTCTTTGCCGAGTGCTTTCTGTCGGACACTCGGCAAAGACAGGATGTGCCGAGTGCCCAGACAAAGGCACTCGGCAAAAAGACAACACTTGGCAAATACAACCTTTGCCGAGTGTCAGAAAAGAGCCACTCGGTAAAAAGCATCTTTGCCGAGTGTCAGGCCACAGACACTCGGCAAAGCTGTCGCACGTGCCCTGCGCGTGCCACGCCACGGACGGCCGTTTGGGCTCCAGTAGCTTTGCCGAGTGTCACACGGCAGACACTCGGCAAATTGACGTTGTGCCGAGTGTCCCACGTTACACACTCGGCAACGTCGTAGCACGTGTCCAGCACGTGCCACGCGCGCCAACGGCCGTGGACGGCCGTTTGGCCTCTCAGTTCTTTGCCGAGTGTCACAGCCCAGACACTCGGCAAACATGTGGCACGTGCTTGACACGTGCCAGGCCTGTTGACGTATTGGTCCTTTGCCGAGTGTCTCGGTCAGATACTCGGCGAAGACTTTGAAAGTTTGAAAAATATTTTTAAAAAACGTGAAATTTAAACTCAAAAAATTTGAACATTTTAAATTTAAGCGTTTTTGGCCGGCTGGATTGGTGGTTTTGCCGAGTGCTTATTTGCGGCACTCGGCAAACCACCTCTTTGCCGAGTGTTCCCTGGGGGACACTCGGCAAAGCTTATGTTTGCCGAATGTTTTGAGGGAAACACTCAGCAAAGTTTGGCCCTGTTTGTTTAAACTTATGTTTTTGGGCTCCAAACTTTATTTTTTTCCAATGATACTTGTCAAAGGCTCTTTATATCTTATGTGGAGCCTGTGAAAAAAAGTTGGGACGATTTCAAAAAGTTTATATATACGGCCCTTTCCAATCGGAACATATCCCCATAGAAGTTTCGGAGAGTTGAGAAGGAGACAGCTGGATTCCGAAACGAAGTGAAGTTGAATTAGAGTTTGAGTTCATAACTTTTTCTATAGGCAATAGACGACGTAGATTGCTTCATTTGAGGTTATCATATTTTTCCGGACCCATTTGATATTTTTTAAATTATTTGTACGCCCTTCTCCGCATGAAATAATGAAATATATGAAGGAATTATGAGCTATATAGGCATGAAATAATGAAAACATTTCATTGAAGCATAAAATGTGCATTGTTGGATGTATTTGACAAGATATTTTGATGTGTATTTGATCAAATTTGAAAAATTTGGTATGAAGCAAATGTTCTGGGAAATGTTTGCCGAGTGCTACACTCGGCAAAGAGCACCTTTGCTGAGTGTCAGGTTAGAGACACTCGGCAAGGATGCCACGTGGGCTGGCCGGCCCGCGGCCGCGCGGGCCACGTCATTGGCCCACGTGGCACCTTTGCCGAGTGCCTGCGCTCGGCAAAGGGCAGGTTTGCCGAGTGCTCTGGGCCAGACACTCGGCAAACAGGCCACGTGGCCGTCCCCTTCGGCCGCGCGCGTCCACGTCAGCGGCCAGCGCGCGGCCACGTGGTAGATCTGTTTGCCTAGTGCCGGATCCGGGACACTCGGCAAACAGGGGGGGTTCCCGGGGGGACTTAACCGCCCACGCGGCCCCCAACCCTACACACGCACACACGCACACACCCGCCGCCGTCACCGCTCCCCGCCACACTTGCCGGCCGCCGCGCCCGGCCCGCCCCGACGCCCAGACTCCGCCGCGACGTCGGCCGCCGCCTCCGCCCCGACCCCGGCCGCCGCCTCCGCCCCGGCCCGGCCGCCGCGCAGGGCCCCCGCTCCTGCCACGCCGGCCTGCCGCCCCGGTCGGCCTCCGCCTCCGCCCCGACCCCGGCCGCCGCCTCCGTCCCAACGCCGGCCACCGCGTCAGCCCCGGCCCGGCCGCGGCGCAGGCCGGCCCGTCCCTGCCCCGGCCCCGGCCGCGTCAGCCCCGGCCCGGCCGCCGCACAGGCCGGCCCATCCCCGCCCCGGCCGCCGGCTCGTCCTCCAGTCCCCGCGCCCGCCCGTCCCGTGTAGGTACCCCGCCCGTCCTCTTGTTACCTTTGTTATTTTGTTCATTTTGCTGCAAAACTAGGATGTGGTAGTTGCTATTTTTGTGGTAGGATGTGGTAGTTGATGTTTTTCATACACGGGATAGAAACATATATTTGTGGTAGGAAGTAGTAATATGAATTTATTTGTGAAATTATGAAATTGATGTGAAATTGTAGTTGATAGATTTAGAATTGGTATACTTTGAATTGGTTGATTTTTGGTAGAATTGAGTAATGAATGTGGTTGTCGGCCTTTGTTTTGCTATCAAATGGATTAGACCATGTCAAACAAGTGCCATGAATATTGTGTATGTGGTTGTCGGCCTTCGTGCCACATCCTTGTTATGTGGTTGTCGGCCTTCGTGACGTATTTTTTTGCAGGATGTGTAGTTTCAGAAACCTCCCCGTGTAGGGGAGGTGCTGCTGAATTTTTTATTTGACAAAATTTTGTTTTTATTTCAGTGAGGCTGTTGCACCGTCTTCGACTTGGACCCCGACGCCGCACGTCGTTCCCCGCCGTCTGCACCGACACGAGCATCACCGACTCGCCCGCCGTCGAGCCCGTAGGTGAGCACATGCAAAACCATACGCCCTCAGTTTTTAATTCGTAGATCCATATTTAAGTTGTGTACCTTCTTCGTCTCTTGTATTTATCTTTACCGTGTGGCTTCTTTGTCATATTCTTGCGTTTCCTACAGTAAATAAGATGAAGGGTCATCTTCCTCTTCCGTCTTGAGAAAGATGATATGACATCTTATTTACTGTAGGATACGCAAAAACATGACAAAGAATTCATACCGTACAGTTAAATACAACAGGCCAAGATTGTGCACAACTATGTCACGTAACCTAGTTAGGCGTCTCCCGTTCGAAAGAGATACGGTTGTGAATATGTGAATCTTTGCATATGTCTAACCGTATCTGTTTCGAATTGCCCACGTTTTTTGACAGCTTGAGGATGTGTAGATGGGTAGTTTCCATGCTCTACTCGTACTGAGGCTGAGTTTCGGCATCATCTCCCTGTTGTTCTCCGAATACATAATCTCCGTAATTGGACGTGTATTTGGAGAACAGCGGGGAGGTGCTGCCGAAATTCCGTCTTGGATACGAGTAGAGCATGGAAACTACCCGTCTACACATTCTCGGGTGGGATTAGGACCTATCTTTACCTATTAGACATAAAGCTAGCATCCGGTAGATGCATTTATTATTATAAATTTGGTATGGAAGAAATTTATTTCTCGGTGATATGTAAAGGGATGGATGACCATGAGTGGATGTACACTGGCCGCTCAATTAAAGGTGAATGTACAGATGAATGGATTGCCAAGACTCAGGCGTTCTTGAAGCAAGCTTTTGCCAATGCGAAAGGGGTGCCAACTACTTTCTGTCCATGCGCGGTTTGCGACAACCGTAAACGCCAAACAGAAGTTGTGATGGGTAAACATCTCGTTAAGTCTGGATTTACGGAGAACTATACTCGGTGGACACGTCATGGTGAAGCCGTTGATCGTGTGAGAGACGAGGCCGTGAGGCAGCGGATCAAGGAGTTTGATGATGAGGCAGGGGTAGGGGACATGTTGCATGACTATGGCGAAACACACTTCAATGATGGACCTAGGGAGGAGGAGCCGGAGGCCACTGCAAAGGCTTATTATGCCATGTTGGCAGCGGCACAACAACCCCTTCACTCACACACTAAGGTTTCTCAATTGGATGTCGTTGCACGTCTATTGGCCATCAAGTCCCAGTTTAGCTTGGGTCGAGACGCCTTTGACCACATCCTGACAGTTTTTGGCGGCCTCCTTCCGGAAGGTCACATTCTGCCAAAGAACATGTATGCAGCACAGAAACTTCTAAATGCACTTAAGATGCCGTATCAGAAGATACATGCTTGTCCGAATGGATGCATCTTATTTAGGAAAGAATATGCGGACGCAAAGCAATGTCCGAAGTGCCAGGCTTCTAGATTCGTGAAGATAGTCGGTGCTGATGGTAAGAAGAAGCAAAGCAAAATACCCGTGAATATCCTACGGTACGTTCCACCTATACCGAGGATCCAACGGCTTTACATGACCGAGGACTCCGCGAAACAGATGACATGGCACAAAAGTGGAGTGCGATACAATCCTGATAAACTCGTACATCCATCCGATGGTGAAGCATGGAAGCACTTTGATGGGATTCATCGTGACAAGGCTAGAGAGGCTCGGAATGTGCGTGTTGCGTTGGCAACAGATGGGTTCAACCCGTATGGAATGACGGCTGCCCCATACTCTTGTTGGCCAATGTTCGTGATCCCACTCAATCTCCCCCCCCCCCCCCCCGGCGTCCTCTTTCAACGACAGAACATATTTTTGTCGTTAATTATTCCTAATTACCCGGGGGAAAATATGAGTGTGTATATGGAGCCTCTTGTTGATGATTTGGACCGTGCTTGGGAGGAAGGTGTATGGACATACGATCGAGCTACAAAACAAACTTTAAAATGCATGTCTTCTACCAGTACTCCCTGCATGACCATCCGGCGTATGGGATATTCTGCGGCTGGTGTGTCCACGGGAAGTTCCCATGTCCAATATGCAAGGCATCTCTGAAGTTCATCTGGCTGACCAAGGGTGGAAAATATTCATGCTTCGACAAACATCGTCAATTTCTCCCTCTTGAACACGAATTTAGACAAGATATCAAGAACTTCACGAAAGGTGTCAGGGTTCAAGACCCTGCACCACAGATGATGACAGGTGCGGATGTTCGTGCAGAGTTAGGCGCTCTCCTGGTCGGGGAGGATGGCCGTTTTGTGGGTTATGGCGAGCAACATGCCTGGACTCATAAGTTAGGCCTGTGGAAGCTCCCGTACATGCAAGACCTTCTGCTTCAACATAATATTGATATGATGCACACTGAAAAGAATCTTGCCGAGGCACTTTGGGGTACAATCATGAACATTCCTGATAAAACCAAAGACAATACCAAGGCAAGAGTGGATCAGCCGCGGTTATGCAATAGACCGAAGCTAAATATACCACCTCCCAGGGACGGCAAAACATGGAAAAAAACCTAAGGCTGATTTCGTTCTCGATAATGACCAAAAGAAGGAAGTGCTAAGTTGGTTCCAAACATTAAAATTTCCTGATGGGTACGCAGCGAATTTGAAGAGGGGAGTGACCTTAACTACTTTACGAATCAATGGGCTCAAGAGTCATGACTACCACATATGGCTTGAGCGGCTTCTTCCGGTAATGGTTCGAGGCTATGTCCCCGAGCATGTCTGGCTAGTGCTGGCAGAGTTGAGCAATTTCTTGCGCCAACTGTGTGCTTAGGAAGTATCGAAGGCCATGCTTGCATAAATGGAAAAGCTTGCTCCCGTGTTGCTATGCAAGTTGGAGAAGATATTTCCACCAGGTTTTTTCAACCCAATGCAGCATATGATTCTGCACCTTCCGTATGAGGCACGAATGGGAGGGCCTGTGCAGAACCGCTGGTGCTATCCAATTGAGAGATGCCAAAAGGTTCTTCGAACTAAATGCAAAAATAAATGCAAGATTGAAGCTTCTATTGCAGAGGCTTACATTCTGGAGGAGGTGTCAAACTTCACAATGAAGTATTATGCTGACAACCTCCCTAGCATGCACAATCCACCGCCTCGTTACAATGTTGGCGAAGTTGAATCGAACCAACAAAAAACTGGGAAGTGCAAGTGAAGGCACCAACAAAAACTTGACAAATGCAGAGTGGCGCGCTATCATCCTTTATGTGCTCACCAATCTATCCGAAGTTGAGCCATACATGCGGTAAGTTCAGAACAATCTTGTTTTCGAGTACCTAGCCACTATTCTGCATCCAACACTCTTGTTTCTCGTTCATACAGGGAATTTCTTGATCAACTCTGGCGTAATAGGAGGGCTCCTACCGCGCACGAAGTTGATGACCTTCTTAAACATGGAAACCCAGATTTTATTTCTTAGTTCAAACAGAAGGTACACTTAATTTCAGTCTTGTCCTAAATTTGACGTTACTGAAGTCATGTCATTAATATAACAAACTATCCTGGTCGAACTCGCAGTGCCAATCCGATGGGTCTATGAGTCCCGAGTTGAGACAGATCGCCGATGGTTGTGCGTATAAGGTCAAGTCATTTACCGGATATGACGTGAATGGTTATCGTTTTCGCACAACAAGTCATGAGACGAGGATGCCCAATCGAAGGACTACAAATACCGGAGTTTATACTCCAGGCTCTGATGGGTTCGATTACTATGGGAGACTTGAAGAAATATACGAGCTTAATTTCGGTGGAAGCAAACCTCTTTCTCCTGTTATCTTCAAATGTCATTGGTTTGATCCTTCAGCGGTGAGACAGACCCCTAGTCTTGGGCTAGTCGAAATTTGACAGTCATTTGTCTTACCTGGAGACGATGTCTATATAGTGGCTCAACAGGCCACCCAGGTGTATTATTTGTCATACCCATGCAAAAAGGACAAAAGGCTTGAGGGTTGGGACGTTGTATACAAAGTGTCACCACGCGGTAAACTACTAGTCCCAAACAATGAAGATTATAACATAGATCCAAACACCTATGATGGAGAGTTCTTCCAAGAAAATAGGCTATAAGGGTCTTTTGAGATAGACTTAACCCAAGCGGTCGGAATGGATTTAGACTCAGAAATGTTGGTTGATGAGGACACTAGAGATGTGGTTCATAATGCTAAGGAGGTAGAGTTACTAGAGCGATTACAATTAGGCAATGATGAAGCCGACGACATTCCTCCGCCTTTGGAGGACGACCATGAACATCTCGAAATGTACGATAGTGATGATGCGATCGTTAATCCAGATAATCCTGATCCGGATGATTATTTCTAATAAAAGTACGTTTATATATTGCATCATCTCTTTCTAATAGTTTATGTCGGTTCATATTTCTTATATATTACATGTCTTTCTAATAATTTATGTTTATATGTGAAATCTAATAAATGCATGTTTTTGTTGATTGCAGGTGATTGAACCAAGATGGTTGGTCGGGGCGGTGCAATGAGGAACGTCATGTCGTTGTACCGGAAGTTCTAAGATGGAGGGTCCGATGCAGCTGGGTCGTCTGGTGCCAAGGGCAAGGGGCGAAAGAAGAAGGCCAAAGGCGGGGGGCGAGGCAAGGGCAAGAGGCGAGAGTGGACCCCCGTACCTTCGTTGTCTTCGTCCGACGAGGACTTTGTTCCTTCGGCGGCGGACACTCGGGCCCCGGAGCACGAGGACCGCGAGGACGAGGAGCACGAGGCAGCGGAGCACATGGCCGAGGAGCACGGGGCCGAGGACCCCGAGGGCGAGGACGTAGAGGGGTCCACCTCCTCTGAGAACTCGGCCCTTTGGCAGCGAGGCCCCTCGCAACTCCCGAAGCGCTCGATACCCATGGAGCGTCGCCCCGTGATCGCACCCAGCCCTCCAAGGTAAGTAATTTTAGATGTTACAAGTACCTTTTCGTTTCATATTCATGTGTTGAAAATCACAATATGGACTAACAATTTATCTTAATCACTTGGGCAGGAATTGGGTGAGTGTCACCCCGAGCGCTGCTCATGGCCGCAAAGTCAACGGCATCCTGGGTCTTCTTTGCAGGGAGTTGTTTCCGGGTCTGGTGACCATTGGCGGCAGGGAGGAGCCGGCCTACACCTTTGACCACTACGTCGCCGCTCGCGATCAGGAGGACCGGGACCGCAGGATCTTCAACAACAAGGCCGAGCGGGTAAAGGGCGAGTTGTGGGTAAGTATTCGTTGCACTACATTGCTCAACACAGCACATTCATTAACAATCTACAAATAATGCAACATCCATCGTGTATATATGCGCAGGACTTTTACAGATGCGTCCCGGGACAGGAGGCTTTGGCGGATGCTGTGGCACGTGCAGCCTGTTGGAAGCTCGTCAAGGACCTGCACTACGAGGAGCGCGTGCAGGCCGTAATTGATTATTACGCTGCACTCAAGATCTCCGTGAAGAAACCCGAGGCAAGAAAGATAAAGTTGACCAAGGAGCAATACATGGCGGTATGAAAATCGATAATGTTTTATTCTAAGATTAAGTACTTTAAATTCGATCTTGTTATATGTCGTACACTTGATGTCTTGTAGGCGATTCCGTGGTGGTGCGCCCCGCATCCCAGATGCTGGGAGGTGATAGTAGACAAGTGGTGCAGCGACGAGTGGGCGGCTCAGCACGACCTTTGCCGGGAGCGGCGTTTGCTTATGCCCGGTATAGCACACCATCAGGGCATCCTTAGTCTCGAGGAGTACAGGGCCAAATGGGTACGCCGAGTCATTTCTATCTTCGCTCACTCAATTCTGTATAATTGCTAATTCTTATTGTTTATTTTTTCAGTCGGTGTCACCTGGTGGTGCGTCTTGCTCACAGCTCGAGGCATTTGCTATGGCCCACAAGGGCAAGGCGACTTCCGACGTCCAGTACAACCCGGAGGACGGGCCCGCGGCATACAGCAACGCCAGCGTCCACAGTCGCATCGCGGCATATATAGAGGTGGCGAGGGAGGTCCATGGGCCAGACTGGGATCTGACCGCCCATGACATTGATGGAGAAGTGGTCATGAGGGCGGGAGGAGGCAAGAAGCACGGGCGGTACTTGATCGCCAATAGCACCATCGACACGGCCGCTACCCCCACGCTCTCCCAGATTCGAGCCAGGAGCACGAGCTCTTCAGCGGCTATCCGCCAGCCTCTTCCCGGTTCACACTTCGGGATGCAGGCACTCCAGGTTATTTCTGTTTTGTTCTTCGTACGTGAAGTTTACTTACGTTTGCAATGTATTGTAACTTTGTGATTGAATATTGCAGACCCGGTTGGAGGAAGAGACACAGAGGCGGGAGTTCCTGGAGGCGGAGGTGCAGCGGATGAAGGACGCGGAGGCCGAGAAAGAGAGGCAGAAGGAGGAGGCCGAGCGGACGAACCGAGCGTGGCAGGAGCAGGTAATGGCCTACCTGACGAGCATTGGTCAGCGGGTGGTTGAAGGTCCGTCGCCGGCGGAGGTGATGCCACCACTGCCTCCACCACGTGTTTCTATTTCTCCCGTGAGTCACTTGAGAACCTTATAATTTCATTTCACAACTCATTTATGTCGTAAATCTTGTAACACACACCACTAATCTCTTTTGGGCAGGCTCCTGGCTCGGCGGCGTCGAATGACGGCCCTCAAGACGAAGACCTTGCGGCACGGGCGGCTAGATCGTTGTTCGGACCCCCTCCTCCGTGAGTGATGGATGTTGGACTTTGTAAACTAGTGAATGATGGATGTTGGATGTTTGGATGTTGAATTTGTGACATTTCTGTGATGTTGGATGGTTTAGTGACTTATATGTGTTTGTTTATGGTTGTGTGATGGTTTAGTGGCTATATATATATATATATATATATATATATATATATATATCAATTGCCTGTGATGCCTATTATAAACTGCCTGTGATGTTTTTATTGAGGGGTCCTTTTAACGCAATAAATAAATAAAAACAGGGGTTAAATTGATGCTTTGCCGAGTGTTACACTCGGCAAAGGGCCTGTTTGCCGAGTGTATTGGCCATAACACTCGGTAAACAGGCTGTTTCTGTCATTTTTGGAACTTCCTTTGCCGAGTGTGCGGGCTTTGCCGAGTGTTTGTGCCCTAACACTCGGCAAAGGCTGCCTCTTTTGCCGAGTGTTAAAGCCATAGCACTCGGCAAAGTGCTGTCTAGGGGCTTGCCCCAGCCAAGCCTTTGCCGAGTGTCACACACTCGGCAAAGGCTTGGCTGGGGCAGGCCCCTGGACAGCACTTTGCCGAGTGCTACACTCGGCAAAGGATGGAGTCTTTGCCGAGTGCGACACTCGACAAAGACCCCGTTAGCACTAACAGCCGGCCGCGAACGGCGCCGTGCCGTTCGTGGCCGTCTGTTAGTGCTTTATTTTGCCGAGTGTCGGCTTCTGCCCTCGGCAAAGCTTTTGCCGAGTGCCCGATAAAAGACACTCGGCAAAGGGGCTGTTTGCCGACACGGGCTATGCCGAGTCCCCTTTGCCGAGTGTAACACTCGGCAAATGGTTTGCCGAGTGTATATCGGGATTTGCCGAGTGCCGCGTGTATATATATGTTCTACTTTTATAAGCACGTACTGAATGTTATGTACACAATAATGAGCTATGACATTTAGCGGAGAGTTCCATTCAACCACTATAACTTCAGTATAACTCCGGCCCCGTTTTACCCTACGATTTGGTAGGTTGACTGGATGTCAACAGGTATGTCATGTACTCTCTTTGTTCGAAATTAGAAGTTATTTCAACGTTCTTTAAGAATCAAACTATTTTATGTTTCACTAAAATTATAGATAATATTCTAAAGATTTATAGCACCAAATAAATATACTATAAAATTTATATCTGATAAAGAATCTAATAATATTTATTTGATAATCATAAATTTTAGTGCTTTAATTTCTAAAATACTAAGCTCTAATATCTAAATAAATATAAAAAATACAAGTTATTATGGTGAGTCTAAAAGTCCGAGTAAATAGGTTTCATCCTAAGAAACCTAACACCTAATCATCCGAAGCAGCTTGCGGAAGTTGTGACCGCTAACAGCTCAAAACGGAGCCAGTTGCTAATCAAAGTTCTGGAAGATCAACCCGTCCTTTTCATCTTCCGCAACTGGTATTTGTTTTGTCAATTCGGTTTCCCGAGTTCTAACTGACGCGACCCACAAACACCAGCGATCAAAACAAAAACATGCATGCTTTCATCTCGTCCGAGCTAGTCAAGCCGCTCCCGGCATAAACAACCACCCACGACAGGTACGCGCGCACACAGGCATACATGCATGTCATCGGCCGCTAATCCCAGCCTCTTGACCGTTCGGTGCATCGGCCCCCCCTCGCGTCCATTTCGTCCCCACCGGGGCCGGGGCCAACCAAGGCAAACGACGACGGCCGCGCTGAGCTCACCGGCGGCGGCGGCGCCGATGGGTCCTGTCGTTTGCGTCGTAATTCAATAGAGTACAAACCGAAAACCATGTGGGCCGTTGGAACGGGACACGGCCGCCTCCGTCGTCGTCGTCTCTCTCTTGTTGTCTTCTTCTTTTAATTGTTTATTAAAAAAAGTTATCCGACGAAGAGAGAGAACAGAGAGGATGTTAAGGATGATGGACGGATCGCGGATACGGTCGATTTGACGACACTAGTCGATAGATAGCCTAGATTGCGTTGTCAGAAAGGCCACGCTTGGGGGGGCAGGCCCCAATATAAAACCCGGGGCGTCGTCGTCCCAGCAGATCCCCTCGCCGATCTCGAGCAGCGCCTTTCCTTTTATTTGTCGCCCGCCCGAAATCAAAGCTCCCTCGATCTCCCGGCTCTCGATCGCGTCGCGATAAACAAATGAAAAGACCCGGTAAAACTCGCTCTCGTTGGTTCCTGCCTGCGACATGGAAGGAGCTCGAGGGGATAAGGGATGAGCTAAATCTAAGCTCGGGTCGCCCTCGCGTACCTAATTCGGGGGGGATAAGTCTCTGCAGTTCGATGCATCCATAAACAAACGCTTCTCTCTCTATCTTTTTTTGCTCCGGGACGGGACGGGACCAGGACGTACTCGTGGATCACCGATCCATCGCCCGGCGGCCTCCCTCGACAGCGTCGTTGCCAGCAGCCTGTAGCGCAACAGCGATCGATGGGTGGACGGATCGATCGAAGGGGCGGAGGGATGAGACAGCCGGTGGATCGATCGAGCTCGCCGGCTCGTCCTGGCCAGTCGACAGCGAAAATCCGTTGCGTTCGTTCCCTCGACGATGGGTTGGTTGCTCGGTCTCGGCGATTTTCTGCGCGTGGCGGCGGCGGCGCCGATCGGAACGGATCGGACTGGGCAGGTGCGTACGTGTGCCGCGCGCGTGTCCACACGTGACGCACACGGCCGGGTGTGGAAGATACCAGTAACCAGACGACGTGAGGTGTGTGCACGTAGGAAATTAACCAGCGCATCTCCTGTTCTGGAACCAGCGCCAGCTAGTGAGTCTGTATCGACGGACGGGGAGGCGGCTTACTCCTGTTGAGACGCTGCCGTCGCGATCCGTCTCGCGTCACGTACGCAACGGGGCGCGCGGCCGAAAGGGAAAGCAAACACTGGTGGTACGTGCGTGCCGCCGATGGCGAAGCCAGTGTTTATGCCACCCACAAAATTTGGCAACAAAACACGCGCGCGCCGCCCTAAAAAACGACGGACCCTGTGTCCTGTTCGCGGCCGCGCGGTCCGTCCGATCAGGTGACGTGCGGACGGCATGGCGCGCCAGTAGTGATATGATATTCTCCCCGGCCTGTCCCGTACTCCCGTGCCGGCGTCGTCGTCGACCGGCCGAGGGAGACTCCGAGTTTTGTTGGCGGTCGCTGTACAGTGCACAGCGCATCGGCGGCACGGCAGCCGCCAGGGGAGCGAGGCGGGCGGGCGGACAGGGACCCCGGGGGGCAAGGCAACCAACGGACCCGCGCGGCCCGGCGCGTCGCGGTCGCGGCGTTTGGATCGGGCCGGGGCGCCACGTGGGGTGCCGGGCGGGCGGGGACCCCGGAGGACGGCGAGCGAGCGAGAGCTACGCTACCGCCGGGGAGGGAATGGAATAGAACTAGAAGCGCTCGGAACAGTCCGGCGGGCGCACGCCACGCCACGCCACGGCGGCGGCTGAGAGCGAGGGCCCCGAGCGCTCGCTGCGTCGCGTCGCGTCCCCATCTCACATCGCCACCCGATCGGCGGCCGGGTTCGGGTCGGAGGAAGAAATGGCAAACGCGGACGGGGGACGCAAAAGGCTAGCTACTACAGCTTTCGTTTTCCTTCACGCGGCCAGCGGAAACAATTTTCTTTTGCAACCATGGAAAATTTCATGAAGATCTCCACACACACTGACACACACGCACGCACGCGCACACACACCAATCCCTTTGCAGCAGAATGGCAGACCCCAGCCAGATGCACCTAACGGTGGCCCTCCCTATCGCTCGCCATCATTGCCCTGCTCGCCACGACCCTCGATCGCCCATCATCACCAGGATCACCGGCGTAATCACCATCATTACCGGCAAGCAACAAACAGCAGCTGCCGCCTCGATCGGTCCCGGCCGGCTGGTCCTCCCCCGTCCAGGCCCTACTACGCCGCTACACGGTGGGCGGCGACGGAGGACGCGGCGGGGGCCCTGGGGAAGATCTTCTGGCCCGGCGCGAGGATCGCCAGCGGGTCGTAGCGGGCCTTGCGCTCCACGAAGCGCCTCCACCTGGCGGCGCCGAAGTGGCGCGCCCACTCGGCCTCGCCGCGGTAGCTCGGGAAGTAGGCCTTGTGGTCGTAGCCGTTGGCGCGGCACGCGCGGAGGATGGCGCCGTTCTGCGCCACCAGCTCGTCCACCGCCGGCCCGCCGCCGCGGCAGAACCGGAGGAGCGCCACCAGGTAGAACACCTCGCCGTCCGGCAGCGCCACCGACGTGTTCGGGTCCCACCTGCACGCACCAAACCAACGTACTCCGTGTTAGCTCGATCTCTTAGCTAGGACGACACGCACTGTGAGCTGAAACCGCTACTACCGACCCCACCGGCCTGACGAATAATTTTATCAATCATATATATAAGACTGGTTAGTGGCTGCTAATGCGCGGCAGGCGACAGGGCTAAATCCGGAGCAGAAGCGGCGATGGGGAATCATCGGAGCTCGGGTACGGACGGGCTCGTCCGATTCGGCCAGCATCCGTCCCGGACGGTCAGAGACGTCAGCGAGACGAGGAGCAAGGCGGCTCACATGGCTCCTGGCCCATTTGCCTCAAATGGCAACTGCACGCGCCACTGGACGGCTGCAGCACAGCAGCGATACCACTCCAGCACACCGGCCACTGTGCTGCTACCCCGTACGGCCGTGTCCACCCCGGCCACCCCACACACGGTCACGGCAGGCCAGGCCAACTACTAGCAACACCAGCAGCCAGCAGCAGCAGAAAGAGAGAACATTAAAAAAAAATAAAGCAAGCGATTAACTCACTTGCTCTTGAGCATGGGGTAGATGAGCATGGGCCCGTCGATGCCGTCGGCGAGCATGCCCTTGATGACGGCGCGGTCGAAGTCGGCGATGTCGCGGGCGGAGACGAAGAGGTTGAGCCAGGGGTGCGGCGCGTCCCAGCTGCCGTTGCGCCGGGCCTCCTCCTCCACCCGGTTCACCCGGGACAGGAAGTCCACGTACCCGACGTCCGCCGCGAACTCCAGGCCCCGCACGTACTTGAGCGGCGCCATCATCGTCCGGCTCGCCACCGCCCCCTGCAACTCCATCATCCTCGGATCAGATCAGATCAGATCAGCATGACGATCGATCGATCGGCTCGACCGGTAGGATAGGAACAGAGAGAGAGAGAGAGAGAGAATCCCAGCAATCAATGCCGCCCGGCCGTGTCGCTCGCTCGCTCGCTCGTGCGTGCGTGGCGGAGGAAAGTGCGCTCCTGTGTGTACGTGCTCCGTGGGGACAAACAAAGTGATGATGACGATGCGAGCGGGCGTCCGCCAAAAGACGCGATCCGCGTGGTCACGGGCCGGCCGCAGCCGCGATCGCGTCACGGCCGCTGAGCGCCGTGCCGCATTGTACCCCGCGTCGCGCCGCCCGATTCCATCACCGAATCCAGCAATGGGATACACGACGAGCCGAGGCCGCCGCGGGGGGTGGGTGGGGACTCACTCGACTCGGGGGCGGAGGAGGGGAGTCAATTACTGCCACCTACCTTGTCCGGCTCGTCGTCGGGGTACTGGTACAGGGCGACCTCGAGGCAGTAGAGGACGGGGCCGGCGCCGGCGGGGAGCAGGGCCGGGTCGAAGCGGGCGCCGCCGGGGAAGGGCACGGACGGCCACCCGTTGACGGCGTCGTCGCTGTTGACGAACGCGAAGCCCTCCACGTAGTCGAACGCCGCCGCCTCGCCGGGGCCCTGGCGGCGCGTCACCAGCCACTCCGCGTCCGCCGCGTACTCGGCGAAGCTCGCGTACACCACGCGCGTCCACCGCACCGCCGCGGGCGCCCGGCGCAGCGGGCCGATGCGGGCGCGGGTGATGACGCCGAACTGCCCCAGCCCGCCCAGCACGGCGAAGAAGAGGTCCGGGTGCGTGGAGGGCGAGCAGACGCGGCACTCGCCGTCGCCCGTGACGACCTCGAGCTCCGCCACGTTGGACACCTGCGGGCCGTAGCGGAAGGACTGCCCGCTCACGCCGCCGTTGGAGAGCGTGCCGCCCACCGTCAGGCGGAGGTAGTCGGTCCACGACGCCGGGGCCAGGCCGTGGTTCTTGACGCCCCAGTGGAGGACCTCCTCCCAGAGCGCGCCGCCGGGGACGTCGGCGTAGCAGGGCCCGTCGCCGCCGCCGTCGGCGGGGCGGACGAGCTGCATCTGCGGGCGCCGGGACAGCGCCAGCGCGCGCATGTCGAGGACCAGCCCGCCCTCCGCCATGGCCTGCCCGGACACCGAGTGCCCGTTCCCGCGGGCCGCCACGGTGAGCCCCGGCGTCGACGCGGCCGCGCGGATGGCGCTGGCCACGTCGTCCGCGCTCGCCGGGCGGACCACGGCGGCCGGCAGGGCGCTCACCATCCCGCCGAAGTCCGTCGCCGCCGCGCACCCGGCCGCCACGGCCGCCGGCTCGCCGGCGTCCTCCGGCTCCGCGGCCGCCGCCGCGCGGTCCATGTACGCGAGCATCATCTTGCCTGCCTGCTTGCTTGCACGAGGGCTGCTGCTGATGTACCCCAACCCAAACCCCCCGTGCAGCCGAGATGATGATGAGGCTGAGCAGCTAGCTGCTACAACTACAAGCTTGGGCGCTCTCTCCTCTCTCCCTGTATTGTGATGTCACCGCGCTCTGCTTGCTTGCACTCGTGGTAGTTTGGGTCGCGGGGGTTTATAACGAGCGGACACGCGCACGTCAAACGCCCCGTCACGTTTCTCAAAAAACAAAAGGGAAATCCAATAAACAAACCGGTTGGCATGTTGCAAATTCCAACCAAAGTTTGCAACACTCGCTTTCGTTTTCAAATCTTTTATTCCATATATACACATTTGTATAGCTTTCTAGCGAGGCCGCCCGCCCGGCCAGTCCCGTGCCTTTTTCGAGTTTCACAGATGATTGCACTGCGAGAGACGGATGCTTATGATCGGATCTAACGTTAGTTTGTCTGCCACTATTGTGGTTGCAACCGAGAGAGAGAGAATCAGATGGGCCAGGGCCATGCACCTCTCGGAGGACCTGCAAATAATTCCTCCTACCAGGCTACCAATCCATCACTCCCTGTACTGAAAACCCTGAAGCTCCTCCCCGTCCCGTTTGGTTTGGCCGTTTCAATTAACACAGCAAACAAACAAACAAACCCTCAACCTCACATCGCTCCCAGCCGTCGTCGTTGCTCCGGGCAGATGGATGGATGGATGGACGGAGATGAGAACACAACACGGGCTGCTGACGGGCACATGGCGCCGCCCGTCCTGCAGCAGGCCAGATTCGCCAGCCAGGTCGCCAAAATTTCTCGGTCGCGGCGCCCTACCCATGCCCGGCCCGCGGGGCACTGTTGAAGCTGAAGTTTCCATTACCCCCAGGCGTACCAGCGGGCCGGCCGGGCGCTAGCTGCTGGACTGGACGCCCGCCGGTGGCGTGGCGTGGCGTGTACCGTGGCTTGACCAATGGCATGGCGATGCTGTACCCCTTGCCGCTAGATCGCGCCGAGGGCACGGGCACGGGCGCGATCGCGGAGCTCGGGATTGGGCCGGGGAGTTGGGGAGGTAGTAGGGTCCAGCGGCCACCACTCGCCCGCCGTCTCGCTCAACAGGACGTGTCGTCTTCCTCCGGACGATGGGGCCGGGGCCCCGTCCTTGGATGCGCGCCCGGCCGCTCGGATTGGCATGCGTGGGCGGCGAAAATTCGCCGCCGGAGGCGCGTTCCGGAAAAGAGAATACTACAACAGATGCAGTGCATACAACAAATGCAGGCAGGCAGCAGGCCAGAGTGAGGGGCGCCAAGAGAATCACACTGTGAAACATGAACGTTTATTTGTGGTTTTCCTGGCATTACATTAACGATGAGTTTTAAGCGACTGTAATGTGTCCTAAAACGTACCGTCGCTGGCGGGAGCTACGTTAATGAGAGCTGTGTGTAATTGCACATCCAAAACAACGGGAATCACAGTTGCACACACACAAAAAAAATGTGAACGCACGGCACCAAATCCAGGAGCTCAGTTACGTACGCAGTGCCATCATATCACTCGTGGCAGGCCAGTGCTGATGCCAGCACAGTCTACTCTACACGCGTGTCGTCCTTCTTAAAGCGCGTATCAGGTAGCCGCTGTAAGTACGCATATGAGTCATATGCATGACAACGGGCGAGGCGGATCCTCAGGATCGGCCTCGGAAAGACTACCCCGACCGACTCCGACTCTGATCAGTGATCATACGATGCATACCCTGCACTCGCGGATCCTGTGCGTACGCTCGACGTACTGAGAGCACCGAGACGATGCTGTACGTGTGGCGCCTTCAATGGCGGCCAGCTCGCAGCGCCGCAGCGGCGGCATCATCAAGCAGCACTGGGCGTACAGGCCTCCCGTTCGTGCAGCCGGGGCTCGGAAATCCACGCGCTCTCCCCCACACCACCACGTGAAAGGCGCAGGGCGGCCGCGCAGTCGTCGCCGGCGCACGGCGGCGTCCATGGGCGTAGCCAGGCAGGCCGGCAGCAGAGGAGATCGCCGCGCCAGGTCGTGGCGTCACGGCACTGTTGCATTGCCCGAGCGGTGGCGGGCGCGCAATAAATTGTTCGGTTGTACGTATTGCTGTTGCACCGGTGACAGTTGGGGTTGGCATCGATGTGTTTGGACGGGTCTACGGGAGGGAGGGCGAGGGGTGGGTGTTCAGGGCCCCCGGGCCGTTCGGAGACGTCCGGAAGGAGGGGAGAGGCCAACGCGACTACGCGAGCGAGACCCTGTCTCTTGCTCTGTCAGCCTCTCGGCTTTGCCTCTCTTGACCTGGTCAACCGGGAGTTAATGTTGAGCAAAATTTTCAGGGTTTGCTGATTGCATTGTGCATAGAAACTAGGGTATCAACTGTGGAACTGTGGAAGTTCCATCCAAAGTCACTAAGTCAAGCAATTTTCCGATGAAAGGGCTAATGGTAAAACTATAGTAGCAGCTTTGGGCCAATTATTTCCTTCAAATAGGCCAGAAGAAACTTGTCAAAGAAACGAAAAATCTTCTCATCATAATTGGTGAAATTGATACCGTATGTAGAAGAATATACACGGTGCAACAGGACAAGTTTGAGTCACTTCAGTCATTTTACCGGTCACGAGCAAGGAACCGTGCAAAGCGTGCGACAAAACGGGTTTTGCTTCCACGCAGTGCTGTTGCTATTTCTGGAGAGAATATGTACCACCTTCATGCATGTGACCATCTTCTCCGTGTGTGGATTGCTAGCTCACGCCGCTGATCGTTGCGGAACGTCTCTGTCGGGCAGTGCGGTTTTGAAGCGGCGGAGAAATTCCTCCGGGCATTTTTTCTATGGACACGGAGGAAAATTCTCTCTGATGGCGCCGTCGCCGGTGTCAGGTAGTCGGAACGGCGAGATGGCAATGATTTCTCAGAATCTCTCTGCGTCTTGCCTGCCCTTCTCATGCATGTCTTCACTCGGCAACCCTTGATCGTAGTGTCGTTGTCACTTATTTTGCTCGCATCACGTATGGGCTGTATGGTTTTGGAATTTTGGATTGTACAGGACATGGCATGCTAGTTGCAAAGGCAGGATATAGGTCAGCAACATATCTCCAAAACAGAAATCCTTGTTTCTTTTTTTTTAAAAAAATAGAGAACCTATTAGAAATACAAATTTTCAGACCCACAATCCATGAACCGAGACATGTATGAGCTTGTAGGATTGCAAGGAAAAAAGAGTTTGCATTCTCTGTTATCCTTGGATGCCGTGTAGACACATCCAAAATACTTGTGATAGAATAGAATTAGTAAAATTGGATATACTCCTTTATTGAGAACCAAAAATTTTGGAAATCTAGATACAAGTGGTCACTCACAATCGAGCAAAACAAGCAATAATATGCCCCTGAAAAGACAACAAATGATGAAACGTTGATATGAGATGGAACACAATAATTGGCCAGGAAATGTCACCTTCAATAGGCCTAGCCTTTCTTAGCTTTCCTTGTCCTATGAAACTTGAGTGTGTGTATATGTATTCCATTGATCATTCCTTTCGAATGTGCGCTAGTCCACCACCACCAGAATTGCCCTTTTGCTGCATGGTCTCGCCCATAACTGTGTAGAGCGTCAAGTTCTAACTATTTGGAATTGCAAAGTGGCAAGACATTCACCCTCACCTTGTGCACGGCGAAAGAAACAGATGCAGGGATCACTTTAGTTCGATCAGGCACAAGCCACCATCCATACCATCTCAATCCATACAGATCTTGCTATCAATAGTAAACAATACTGGATTCTCAAATTCTGCGACAATCAGCATGCTATTTCAGATTAAACAACTCAACAAATGTGGGATGCATTGTCAAAGCATAATTCACGATGGAAGAAAATCGTACATTGTTCAATAAGAGTACATGGCGCCAACAGAATAGCTAAGCACTGAAGCAAGCGGGGAGAGGACTGGAATCATGAAACCAATCATCAGACACTGCATGCTCCTCGGGGGTGCTAGTAGCATTGGCAACAAGTCATCTCAAGAATCCGCGTGAACATTGGAAGCACCATTTACTCCATGGTCTTCTGGATAATCCACGTGAGGGCAGTAGCATCATTTATGCATATTCTGAAGAATCGGCATGAGCCATGCTAGCATCGTTGATGGTACGGCTAGCAACTTAGCATTGACAGCAGCACTATTTATGCATGTCCCGAAGAATCACCTGGAGCCATGATAGCTACATTGATGGTCGCATCTTCATGAGGATCTGGCTGAGCATTATCAGCACTATTTAAACCAACGTCTTCTGAAGAATCCATATTAACACTTGCAGCACCATTGACACCAAGATTCGCAGGAGAACCTCCAGCTCTGGATGTGACCTTCATCAAAAGAAGTTATACGAGGCAATCGTGTAAGAGGTGCGATAGTTGTTGCTAATAGAATCAGGCAAGCATTACTTACCAGAAGCGATGATAGGACCGATGAAGGCTCAGGAAACGGTGGCAGACTAATGTTGGTATGTTCAGACAACTCCTACATTTCAACCAGTCAGCATGAGTCACATGTTTGTAGGATATGAAGTGAAGAATTGTTAAGCTAGTGGTTTTACCTTGAAGCAAGGTCCGTACTTTAGATTCTCAATGAGAAAATTAAGCAGCAGTGTCCTATTCTCAAGTTCCAATCTCCTGGTGTCAAGATTTAGCCGCATGTCCTCCTGCAGTTTTTGTATATCCACCTCCATCTGCTCCAGCTGTGCTACAGACTCCAGATCCAGCCGATGTCGCCTCCGAGGGTGTACATCATTCACCTGTCCACTGCATGCTGTCTGTCTCTCTTCAACCTCAGCATTCTCAGTGGATGTATTGATGGATTCATGCTCGCTGCCTGTTGTCTGCGCCTCATCCACATTAGCATTCTCAATGGATGTATCGATAGACCCACACCCACTGCCTGTTGTTGTCTGTGTCTCTCCCACCTCACCATTCTCAGTGGATGTAGAGATAGAGCCACACTTGCCATCTCCTGTCTGTGTCTGTTCCATCTCAACATTCTCAGCGGGTGTGTCCATACAGTCATGCTTTCTGCCTGTTGTTGTCTGTATCTCTCCCGCCTCACCATTCTCAGTGGATGTAGAGATAGAGCCACACTTGCCATCTCCTCTCTGTGTCTGTTCCATCTCAACATTCTCAGCGGGTGTGTCCATACAGTCATGCTTTCTGCCTATTGTCTGTATCTTTCCTGCCTCATCATTCTCAGTGGAAGTAGAGATAGATCCACACTTGCCATCTTCTATCTGTGTGTCTTCCATCTCAACATTCTCAGCGGGTGTGTCAATAGAGTCATGCTCTCTGCCTGTTGTTTGTATCTCTTCCGCCTCATCGTTCTCAGTGGATGTAGGGATAGAGCCACGCTTGTGGTCTTCTGTCTGTGTCTCTTCCATCTCAGCATCCTCAGCGGGTATCTCTATAGAGTCATGCTCTCTGCCTGTTGTCTGTACCTCTCCCACCTTAGCGTTCTCAGTGGATGTATTGATAGGGCCACTGCATTTGATGAGAAAATAAATCCAGTTATTGGATAAGAAAGTTATCCTATGCACACATACCAGATGTAAAGCGAATGTAATTAGACCATGCTGGCACACCAATTGTAAAGAGAATCTAATTACCATGCTCACCCTATTGAATGGCCCCATTAAGAGCTCAGCATCTTACAATAGAAAAAAATGAGAGGATGAAAAGCGCAAAAAGGGAGGATGAGAAAAGTGCAATAACTCTGGACATGAGAATTGTTTTGGAACAATGGATCCCAATAACTGGACCACAACTGTGAAGATGAGGATAAACTCAGCAGAGATTCCAGGCAAACCAAACCTAATCTAAAATACACTTCTTGATTTACACTGCTTGTGCACAAAATTTAAAGGAAAAAAGATAGGAGGGGAGGGGTAAGTAAAGCTACTATCCACATCAGCTTCTCAATTTAGTTCCTTCTAGTCCCTCTAACAAATATGAATCTGAAGTTAAATTAAGCGTGGTACTCCGTCCGTCCCAAAAAAGAAGACACTATAGGATTCAAAATTTATCCAAAAAAACAAGTCAGTCTACTATATTTAGTAGGTGCATGTGCATGCAACAACCAATTAGTGTCAAATATGGCTAACAATTAAGGGCAATCAAGGTCATTTTACTTTCTCGTTAATCTGTCCTAAAATTTTTAGAATGACTTCTTTTTGGGACGGAGGGAGTACTTCATAGACTACATTCATTGCCCACACTAAAATGGTTTGCATAATTACACTAATGTTGATTTGCCATAGGTATCTGCAAATCTTTATAAGCTAATTTTGTTAACTCACTAGCACATTTTACCTCAAAAGCCTCGAGCTACATTTTCTTTAACAATATAACATTTGCAACAAGCAACCTAGTTCGGATAGCATAAGCTTTGGAAGAGAAGTTTACATCGTATGAGTTTGATGTTCGCACACAAACTTGTTGGCCTTACAGCCAAACAACCAAACAGTAAATACTGAATAAACCGTATCTTTTGGGTGCCCAAAATGGCATACCAGACATAATAACAAGGTACAACTGTATAGTTTTAAAATCAATTTAATGTTTGGAAGGTATATATGGAATAAAGAAAATATCAGAATCGGAGTGCTTACGTATTTGTAGATTCGCTACCCAAGAAGATGACTTGCGCATTAGGTGAAGCTTTTGGATATTCTTTTATAGTAATAACCGCCTTCTCATGACCGCATAGGGCATCAGGACCCAGCCTAACAGATAGCACTTGCAAAACTCTTGCTTTGGACAGAATGAACTCCACAAAGTGCATTTCATTAGAGAGGCATAGAATGTTCTTCATTCGCACAACGTGGAGTTTGGCAAACATACCGTCAACCCACTGAGCATTCAAAAATTTCTCATCTGCATTGATTACCTGTGAAGGTCCCGGGTTCAAGCCCCAGCCTCTGCACATTTGTGCGGGTAAGGTTTGGGCGCTATTACAACCCTTCCCCAGACCCCGCACGGTGCGGGAAGCCTACGGCACTGGGTACGCCCTTTTATTGATTACCTGTGAACCATCGCTCCATCCCTATACAAAAACGAAAAAAAATCAGGAACATCACGAAATAAGTAATGGATGAAAGAATATGCAAGTGGTAATTAAATATTACACGAAGAATGAGCTCTTCAAGAACAGGGGCACTTCTTAGTAGGCAGAATAAAGATAAAATTGCGAACATCTCAGTAAAATCCACGGAAATGACTAAGCTCCTCAGGTTCTCAAACAGGAAAGGTAGCCGATCCAGCACATCAACTTCAGCCGACTGAAAACAAGAAGACAGACACTATTAGAAATGAATTTCATAAAAATCGACCAATATCTTTATTTTGTTATTCCCTTTGCTGATGACTGCCGGTGTAATTAATGACAAGGTAAATTAAATTGAAAACACCCTTGATCCAGCTAAGCAAGAATTCTATTTTTCCTTCAAGTTAGTATGCATAAAGAAATACCATCACGAAAGACTTATGCATCAATGCTTTAAAGTATTAAAAGTACTTGAATTGGTATAAACCAACCGTATATGATAATAAAAATACTGGTTACAAATACAATGGAGATGCTTAAGTGATGTTTAGCAGCCAATTTGAATCGCCAAGATGGATAAAGAAAAATTAATGAATGTAGGCATCTTTGAACAGCTTGTCAAAACCTATTCCGTTTGTGAATAGAATTGGCAAACACCATACCCAAAGGCCAAGAATAATGATAAATCAAGTGACAGCCCAAAACACCATAAAGACGTGTTCCTTTGATGGTGAGAACCTAGATGTAATAATGCACTAGCAAATGGAAACAACTTTATAGAGCTAACGCTTTAGACTAGAGAAGAAAGTCCATGAGGAATAAAGCATGTCTAGGAACAAACATGAATTGTGGTGTGTTGCAAGCAAATGAAAACTAAGTGCAACATCTTTTAGCCATTTTTGCGCTGTTACAGTTATAAAAGCTATCTACTGTAGTCCCTTGGAAGTTGGAACCATCCTCAAATCATATGGTACAAAGATTATTAGTAATCACAATATAAAAGTAAAGTAAGAAGAGAATATAAGGGAGGATTGAACTGGGACATTTACCCAATCAAAGCCGCATGCAAACTCGAGCTCTGTAACATGTGCCATCCCCATCAAGAACTTGGCGTAATTGCAGCCAAATAGAAACCCTTTCTGCAGGCGTGGGAGGTCCTCCACACGGCCACCGTAAGGGAAGGAACTAGCTATTGTCAGCTCTCGAAGGTTGGGTGCCTGAATCACCCACTCGTCTTCGGCTTCGGGGTCGTCCCCAATGAGCTCCACTCTTAGGAGCGCCACTGTCTCAATCGACGGCGATCTGGCGATTAGGGCCGCCAGTTGCTTCCCCCCATGCTCCGGGATGACAACCTTATTGAATTGTAGTGTCTTCAGGCTTGGAAATCCGGCGAACCCCGCCGGTGCGGGCGGGAGGCGGCAGTTGGTGAGGTCGAGGGAGGTGAGCTCGCGGCAGGAGAAGAGGCTCGAGTGGAGCTGGAACCCGACCGGCGGGAACCAGAGGATGAGGTTCTCGACGCCGTTGCGGGAGAGGTAGAGGAGCCAGTCGTGGACAGCATCGACGTACCAGGTCCTGTGCCCGACGAGTTGGAAGGTGCGGAGGGGCGCTGTCCGGCGGAGGAGGAGCGAATCGACCTCATCAGCGGGGATGGGTTGCTTGTCGAAGAGGTTGACGGTGGGCAGCGTCTCCCACCGGCGCCGCCACGCGCGGGAGAGCACCGAGGTGCGGACGACGTCGTAGATGTGGAGGCGGGAGAGGATCTTGTCGAGAATCTCTAGGGGGAGCGGCGAGAGAAGGTCCGGCGCCGTCACCGTCGCCGCGTCACCCTCCGCCCCCGCCTCCAACCGCGGCTTCCGGCGCGGCGGCGAGTCCGCCATTTTCGCCCCCAACTTCCGCGCGCTCCGAATTTCCGAAACGCACAACAGTTCCCTTTTCTCTTTTCTCTCTCGCTGTAGGGGAATCCCCTTTTCCACTATACTGGGGACAAGTGCTCCGGCAGATCCCCTTCTTCCTTTTTCCTTTCTATCTATCCTGACACACGGGTCCTACATGTCAGCGAGTAAAATATTTTTTCCTTTTTTCTTCGTCTCCCCTCTCTCTCTTTCTTGGCTTCCACCCACGGAGTAGCAGCTCGCCGGTGGCTAGGGGCACCGGCGCGGGGTGGCTTGCGTGGGGGAGGTTCAACGGCACACGCGGGGGCGCGCGGCTTGCCCGGCCGGCGGCGCACAGCGGTAGGCGGAGCGCGGGCTGTCAGCAGCTGCGCGACGACGAGGAGGCTTGCCGGCATGGGGAGGTTCGGCGCGATGGAGAGGTTGTGGCGCCCTGCTGGCGGCGCGGTGACGAGGCCGCCCGGCGGAGCGGGGCCGGCCGGCGGCACGCGGCGGTCGGCGCGGCGGCGGCGTGGCGCGGTAGATGCGGTCGGCGCGGCGGCGGCGTGACGCGGCAGATGCGGCGGTGCTCGCCCGCGCGGGGCCGGCGCGGCCGGCGGCGGCGCTCGCTCGATGCAGTGCAGCGGAGCGGCCGCGCTCGGGCTGTCGGCGGCCGGCGGAGGGCGGGGCGAGCAGCGAGGTGGAGCGCGGCAGACGGCGCAGGGCGGCGACGAGGTGGCGTGCGGCGATCGAGGTGGCGTGCGACGCGGTAGAGCATGGCAGGGGAGGGGAGGAGAGAAGAAGAGGAAAGGGGGAGTGAGAAAACAGTGAGGAGACCGAGAAAAGAAAGGGGAGAGGGGGAAGTATAAAGGAGATTGAGAAAAAATTATAGGGAAAGGGGAATAGAAAGGGGATCTGTTGGAGAGGGGTTTTTTCCTCTTAATCCCCTTTAACTAAGAATATAGGGAAAGGGGATTGTTATTGGGGAACTGTGGAGTTGCTCTAACCTTGAGCAAAAAAAGGAAATTTCCTTTTTTTTTTTTGAAGGTTGCCGGCTGCGCGACAGCACGAGCTGGGCGACTGGGCCAAGCCCAGTCCGACTAATCTTGCAAAAACTGCCCCAACTCCCGTTTGTGTTGGCTCTGCGTGAGCTGGGCCGGGCGTCTTGGGCTTGGCCCAGTCCGACGACTCTGCGCATATTCAGGCTGTGTTTTGCATGACAGCAGCAGTCAATTTCAGGTGGGCGGGAGGGGTGTTAAATATTTGTTATATACAAACAAATTTAATTTACTTTATGTGTTGACTGATTTGATGCTTAAACCAGATGTTTTTTTTTGGAAAAGGGCTTAAACCAGAAGCGATTTTAAAATTTCAAGATTGCGCCGAATGGCTCAGCTCCTTAAAATACGTCGTTCTCATTAACAAGAGCTAAATTGAAGATTGAAGATACATCGTTCCACAGTCGAAGCACCTACCACCCAGCAATCCATTCCAGGATGCAACCAAACTTGATAGTTACAGGCTTACAGCGGAAAGCATGAATCTCGTAGTTAGTCATGGGTATTTTGGTGATTGATGACAACATCATCTGGAGAATCCACATGAGCATCTGCCCGAGTATCATTGATGGCAATATCCACTGGAGTGCCTCCTTGTTTGGAAGTGCCCTTCATGAGAAAAAGTTGCACATAGTAAGCATGCAAGACAAGACTGCCATTGTGCGTTTTTATCATCATCCAAGTGACCAAGTCATGCAAAAACTATGTGACAAGTTGCTGTAAGAATACAAGCATTACTTACTGCATGGTCAGATGACGATGCACGAGCAGCTGCACTTCTGGATATGCGCTGGTCAAGCTCAGGACAGGCAATATTGCGTGCCTTGCACAGCAACTGCATTTCCATCAGACAGTAAGAATAATTCATTTTATGGCATGAAGCAGAGAATTTTTAAGCTAGTCCAACTAGGATACCTGAAGAGCAGAATTGATGTAACTGGTATACTTATCGGAATCCTTATACAGCACTGATATCTCCTTATTCAACTGTATTCTATCCACAAAAACCTGTTTCATCTCATGTTGCAGATTTAGTAGCTCCTCCTGAAGCTGCTCCACTTGTGCCACAGACTCAGATTCCAGCCGCTGCCGTATCCTAGGACGTGCTTTATCTGCTGATATCTCATCACCAGAATCCTCGGCAGTGATGAAGCCTCTTCTTTCACTGAGAGGGAAATTAATGTACTAAAAAATCAGACAATAGTAAAATGCATATTTATTAAAAAATCTATAAGCAACATATACTACTCTCAATCTAAAGCATGACTTACTACATCATAGATTACCTCAACAATTCATATGACATACTGCTAAGTGCAATTATTCACTATGCACAAATATTTTGTGTGGTCAATTTAGTTTCATATTGTAACCTTTGAACAGAATTTATAATATAATGAGTTTGTAGTCATACAGTGATACATAATATGCTAACGATTGCATAATATGTCCCCAAAATTACAAATGTGCTAGAAAGCTCCATGAACTTGGATTTAAACGCTTGCCTAACTTGTTTCACTAAACACCACAAACTATCCAGTTGACCTGATTTGGTGATGAAGATTGCTGGCATGGAGGAACTAGCCTACATGACACATGGTCTAGCAAATTAAAGGAAGATACGAAGATAAATAGCTAAATAAGAGTAATATCATGGCCAAAAGAGAACACAAAACAAAGTCCTCTGAATCACGTAATAATCCCTGCAGACCCATCACCTCTCAGCATCATTGAACTACAATACCAAAACCTACCATGTTTGTCCGTCCTTTTTAAAAAGCTTATGCACATTGAGCTTTTGCACATTGGCAATACTAGATAGGAATCAATACAGCAGTATACACCTGTACCTACCATGTGTCTATAAAGTACTAGCAGTAGTTCACAACAACTGAAGAGACTGACAAATATATGGTACAAACCATGAGGATCGCAATGCTTACTCATTTGCAGATTCTGGTTCTCTTCCCCTGAAGATGACCTGAGCATCAGATGAAGCTCTAGGATATTCTGCTATTTCAGTAACAACCTCCTCATTACTGCATGTGGCATAGGAAGCCAAGGTGACATATAACACTTGTAATACTCTTGCTTTCGATAAAACAAACTCCATAAAGTGCATCTCATTAATAAGGTTTGTAAACTTCTTCATATGGACAACATGAAGTTTTGAAAATATATGATCAGCACATTGAGCATTCAAGAACTCGCTGTTTGTTTCAATTTCCTGGGTCCCATCACTCCATCCCTAAAAAAACACTAGATATTATCATCATTCTGAAGTAAGTTACGGTAGAAGAAAATTTGCAAGTGACAAATAAACATTACCCAGACTTCGAGTTCCTCAAGAACAGGGGCACTTCTGAGCAGGCAGAACATAGAAAAAATGTGGCACATTTTACAAAAATTCACTGTAACAGATAAGAACCTAAGGTTCTCAAACAGGAAGGGAAGCTGCTCCAAGACATCAACTTCAGTTGGCTGAAATAACACAATTTTAGTGATAAGCCTGATATCAACAGAAAGTGATGTCTAATGCTCACATCAGCATTTCCAAGAATTATGAACCAAAAATAATCTTATCTAATTATTCAGAAAGGACGTTTTGTATAACGATGTTTTCTATTTTAGTATTCCGTTTGATGATTTTCAACCTAATTAAGATAATTAGAGAACCATTGGAGTATTGAGAGTTGACTAATATAAACGATACATAAATCATAACTGGTTCGACATCGCAAAGGTTCACCAAACCCTCTTTCTTAGATACTATTACTAGTTACCACCCACAGTCCCTTTCCTTGGATCGGCAATCGATGATTTGGGTCAAAACGAATGGGATCTAGAAAATGGAAAACAGAGGAAAGTAAAATGCAGGAACGAAGCAGGATCTTACCCAAATTGAAATGAAGCTGAAGTCGAGCTTGGTGATTCCCGCCATCCCAGTCAAGAACTTTGCGCAATTCGGGCCGAAGAAAACCACTTCCTCAAGCAACGGGAGGCTCTCTGTTATACCACCATATTCAAAAGGACCGAGAATCGAAAGCTTCCGGACATTGGGCGCCCGAATCACCCACTCGTCATCGGGGCCGTCCCCCTCGAGCTTCACGCAGACGAGCTCCACATCCTCAAGCACCGGCGAAGCGGCTATCAGGGCCGCGAACTCCCTCCCCGCGCGCTCCTGGGCGCAGACGTAGACCTTCTCGAGGCGCAGCGTCTTGAGGTTCGGGAACCCGACGAGCACCCCCGCGGGTGCCGGCGGGATGCGGCAGCAGGTGAGGCTGAGGCGGGTGAGCTCGCGGCACGAGAAGAGGCAGGAGTGCAGCCGGAAGAGGCCGCGCTGGGACGGGAAGCCGAGGGTTAGGTCCCGGACCCCGCGGCGGGAGAGGCAGAGGAGCCAGTCGTGGAAGTAGCCGAATGCCATCCACGAGGGGTCCCTCGCGGGGAGGCGGAACGCGCGGACGGGCGCGGAGCCGCGGCGGAGGAGCAGAGCGTCGATGTCGGAGGCGCAGATGCGGGGGCTGTGGGAGAGGTCCACCGTGGGGAGCGCCTCCCACCGGCGCCGCCACGCGCGGGAGAGCACCGATGTGCGGACCACATCGTAGATGTGTAGGCGGGAGAAGATGTTGTCGAGGACCTCGAGAGGGAGAGAGGCAAGCACATCCGGCACCGCCGCCGCCGCCGCCGCCGCCAGCCGCGGCTTCCGGCTCGGCGGCGAGTCCGCCATTTTTCCCCACACCGCCGCGCGCTCTGAGACTCTGAAACCCTGCCTAGAGCTCTTACTATTTTTTTTCTTTTTTAATTTTCTCTGGTGTTGGGAACGTTTCCTTGGCCAAATGTGGCCGATGTAAATGGGCTCATAGTAGTTTTTTTTTGTGACAAATGAGCTCATAGTAGTTTTTTTTGAGACAAATGGGCTCAAAGTAGTTGGGCCTCTCAATTCTGATTCCATTCTGATATATCCCACCCTTTTTTTAGATCTGATATATATCCCACCTTGACAGAGGACTGTAGCAGCAGCAGCAAGGGTGAAAAGAAATAAAAGAAAAGAGCGCCATCCTCTCAAGAAGAGAGAAATAGAGGAGTATTAAAATCTCAATTCTGATATATCCCACCTTGAGTGTCAGACATACTGTAGCAGCAGCAAGGTGAAAAGAAAAAAAAAAGAAAAGAACACCATCTCTCAAGAAGAGAGAAATAGAGGAGTGTTAAAAAATAACAAAACAGAATCTACAGTAAATGAATCCAATTCATACAACATTGGTCACAGAGTTATAACAGTTTAAATAGGTATATTCATTCATTCACGTCATTCTACAACATAGAAAGCGGAAGTTCTGAACTTCAAACATCCCAAGAGTTCGCACCAAACATGCAACCTACTACTAATCATATTGCGCGCGGCTGAAGAAGACCCTGGCTCTTGGAGAAGCTCTCCTATATTTTACAAATTCCGTAACTGCATCTTCGTTGGATTTTGGACATCCTTCATCCAGACACAGGTGGAACTGTCGAAGTCGTGTTGCCTTGGACAAAATAAACTTAATAAAACACATCTCACTTAACTTGCATGTCAGATGTGTCACACCAACACGTATGAGATTGGGGAACAAATCTTCAGTCCATTGTGCATTCAGAAAGTCACTATCTACTTCATCATCCTCAGAGTAATCATCATCTAGCTGTGACAAGCGGCAAAGATGAGAAACTATATGAGACTTTTGCATACAAAAGAAATTCTACTAAAAGAAAGACAGCATTAAGTTTTATGGCTAGCAATTCACATTACCTCAATATCCAAATTTTCAAGGCTAGGGGCATTTCTGAGCAAACAAAACAAGGATAAAGCACCCGACAATAAGTGCAAGCTCATTCGCAGTGACAAGCTCGTCAGACTATTGAAGTGGCATGAGAGTCCCTCCAGAACATTAACATCTTCAGTCTGAATCAAAGATGAAATGTTTCAAGACATAGATAATGGAAAGGATATTCCTGCACTTTCTCGCTTATAAGGTAGTACAGGATTTTTCTCGTTGGGATAATATCAGCTTGAAATAATCTTTTAAAAATCAGTATGCCTCCGTCCCAAATTGTAGGTCGTTTTGGCATTTCTAGATACATAGTGCTATATAGTCAGTAACAAAAACTATGTATCTAGAAAAGCCAAAATGACCTACAATTTAGAACGGGGGGAGTAGCATACACAGAAAAGTTAAAAGCAACAGGAACCATTCACCTTCTACAAACGGCAACTTAATATGTTTTTGCCCTTCTCTTGGGCAAATGAGTGACTCAAAAGGAACCTTTTCTTAAAGCCGATTGCCAAAACAAACCATAAGCCAAAAAAAAAGAAATCACTCCACATTATGTACAAGGAATTGTTTTTCCTCTCAAGGTACGATGGCATGTGACTGAATTATGTAATGCCTTGTGGGGCTGCAATAGTTGAAAGATTTGGATTTCAACTCCACAATGAAATAAGTTTATTTGACAGATCTCAAACTAATATAAGACCCAAACTTGTGCCTAAACATAGAGATGACCGTGAAAGCCATGGTCAGCCTTGGCTAAAGATATCTGATCCAACTGAGTAAACACTAAACAATAGGACACCTTGAATCATGGATCACTTGCTTGGATTTAGGTGTGGCCTATAGGCAGAAAATGTTTATTAGGTTCAGTTATAAATTTCTGCAGTGAGCATCCTACCAGGCTCTAAAAAGTCTGCTATGGTTGAGAGTGCAACTCATTGACTGAAAAAGAAAATCTAATAGATGCACTTGATTCTGCATATGTAATATGTTCATAGGCACATACTGCCACTAAATAATTCAAGCACTAGCACGGAACTCTGTTCATACGATGTGGAATTGTTTAAGTAAGCTTGAACTTGAGACTTTGGTACAAAATTATCATTTGAGAAAACATAGCTTTCCCTGTTTGCATTGACTCCTAAATCCAATTACGAGCAAATGGTACAAGGTAGGGGACCTGTGTATAGCATGAAAATATGATCCTGAAGCAGGTCCCAAATCTCTAGGCCAAATCTGTCAGTTTGAGTGACCTACCCTATGCATAGCGTGGCTGGATTACAAAAAGGACCTTTTGCCAGCCTTGCGACAAGAAAACCTATTAACTTTAATGTCGTCTCTATTGTGCTTTGTGGTGACACCATACAAGCGAAAAAAAACAAGGTTGAGGGGAGGACAATTTACCGGTAGAGAGAACTTAAGCTTCTTGATGTGATCTAATCCTGTCATAAGCATGACAAAATCACGGTGGGTAGAGTACTCCACAACATCAATTTCTGCTTCCTCGAGGGATGGAAGATCATTGATCTGCCACCCGTAATCAAGAAGTTGATCAATCAACAAATACCGGAGTTTGGGCGCCTGAATTGCCCACTCATGGTACTCGCCATTGCTATAAGGAACCTCTAAGTGCAGAAGACAGAGTATTTCGAGCAATGGGGATGCAGCAATCAATGCTTCCAACACCCTCGGACCATCTGGCAAGCCTACATTGAACAGGCTCAGCCTTGTTAGATTTGGGAACCCTGCGAAGCCTGGGGGCATGGTTGGGATGTCGCAGCCACGGAGTCTCAGAACCGTGAGCCCACTGCACGAGAAGATGGAGGGGTGCAGCCTATGGACCGACTCCACATCCGATCTCTCGAAATCAAGGTCGAGGGTTTGGACTCCCCTGAGCGCCAGGAGGCGGAGCCAGCGGTCGGAGTGGCGGAAAGACGCCTCGCCGATGTGCGAGTGGCAGAACTCGCGGACGGGGCAGGTGTAGCGCCGGAGGACGCCGCTGATGGCGTTGGGGTCCGCGCCGGCGCGCCACTCGAAGCGGAGGGAGGGGACGGACTCCCAGCGGAGGCGCCAGGCGCGGGCGAGCGCGGCGGTGCGGACGGCGCAGCGGAGAGGCAGGCGGGAGAGGACCTCGTTGAGCAGCTCAGGCGGGACGGAGTCCAGGCCCCCCGGTGCGTCCGGCGACGGCGAACGGAGCCTGCGGCGAAGCGGCGAGGCCTCCATTTCCGCAATTCGGATTCTAGGTTGTCCCTGTCCGCCCCCAAAGCAAAATCAGCCCGGTTCGCAAGACAATCAGAACGGAAGCCATGATGTGGCCGGTGCAAATCGAAGGCGGATAGTCCATGCGACCAGCAGAACATACCTCGATGGCTAGACCGAGGGTCGCCGGAGACTGCGGCGGCGGCGGTGAGCTCACCGCTGCTGGCTGCTGGGAAGAAGTGCTGAGCTCTGGCTGAGGGCAGCTCGCTTGTGGCCTTGTGCGGAGGGGACTGCGGTTGGGGTCCCCGCTGCGGTTGCGGCCTCGGAAAAGGCCCATCAATGAAGAATGGTGGTGGGCTGCTGAGCGCCACCGAGAAAGTTCGGCCCAGAATTAACTGACTGTAGAACATGTAGGGCCAAGCCCAACTGAGCAGTCGTAGGCCCAATCAGTCTGTTTCAGCTCAAGGGCGAACAACATTTTCAAACATGTCCGGGAGAGGCGGGATGCTGTTATCTAAGAATACACAATTTACCGTCGAATCGGACAAAAAAAAATCGGATGCACACAACACACTAATCGCGCGCAAGTGCTGGCATCTGTCGTAGCGCATTACCAGCATCTGCATCAGTGCTGGGCCTGCTGGCTGATGTCGTAGCTCAGCTGCAGGCAGCAGGCTACCGTCGGCCTCGGCCTTCACCGCAGCATCGCATCAACACCTATGCTTAATTTGGTCAATAAGTGATATGTGCAATTGATTAATGATGAGTCACATGATAGGGAAGTACATTGCCTAACTTGAAACGCCATAACCCCACGTAAGTTTACAGGGTATGTCAAATTTCAAAGCAAGAATTGACTACTGTATCCCCCAGCTTGAGGCGTTTAATGGAATTTGAACGAGAAACAGAAGTAACAGGGCTGAGAAGAGAAGTGATGCCAACTTCTGCAGCCTTCATTCTCCAAACAAGATGATACAGCTGCATACACCTAAATAGTTGGAGTCATACAAGTCCTCAAAAAACCATGTCATCTCGTCATAAGTCCAATAACAGTATGATACCCAGACACAACACATTGCAGCTTGATGTTTCGCATCAGTACTAGGTGCTAAAACAATTACTTTGGAGCAGTTCGATCCTCTAACAAGATCATGCTACTCGCCTCCAAGGCTCCAACGTTTTCTCCAGACCTGACATCACAACAGGTCAACCATTTTACTCAATATTGATGCATGCCTCCAATAATCATGTCCAATGGAAAGCACAAAAAAAATCAGACCATGATTCATATAAGCATTTTCAGAAATATAGGAACGGGGAAAAGAAGATTTTTGTCTGACTATAAAAAAACCGAATGCAGACAGACAAATAGGTTTCGTGAGGTAATAAAACCCCAAGATGATGATCCATGTTACATATACCATAATCATTTTTTTAGTAAAAACACGGTCTATAGAAGCATTTGGGCTAAGATGACCTTGCAACAAACATTTATTACGAAAAATATTAAGCCCACCACCATCCCAATTAAAAGCATTAAACCAACCATGGCAAGCAAGAAAGCCAAATGATATACTTTACTGTAACCAACAGATAGACATTCATTAATCAAAGACACAATTTGATAATGGAAGTAATCAAGTATGCAGTTTTGAAGTACATTTATGCATATGCAAAAGGGGGAGAATTTTTTAATCATACTTATATTGTAAACCATATCATTCAAATGACATAATCTAAAGAAATCATACTTATTTTAGACAGTATGTTTGAAGTACTAACTATGCTTGTTATGTCCATATCAGCAGCTAATCAATTGCCAGACTCCAGATTGGATACTGGGTTTTGGATCCAAATCCCAGCAAAGAAAATTCAAAATTTGAACTAAATCCTATAAACTTCCAAGGACTAAAGCAATCCCCTTATCGCCTTTATCTAAAAAGCCCTTCAATGCTTGCTAAGCTACATTCTAGTTCCCATTTGAGCAGTGGCATAAAAAATGCATTTAGGATTTCAAATGGGAGTGCATGTTGTGAGAAATGAAAGAACTCATAAAAAAACTGGAACTGTGGGGGTAACAAGACCGCCCCCGCGGCTTTATTTTAAGAAGAAAGTTCAACTTTCTCTCACTCAAGAAACCCCCAAAACCCCTACTTTGCCAGCAAGGGGAATTTTATAACTAGGCCATAAATTCGCTCCCATGGGGAGTCGAACTCAAGACCTAGAGCTGTTACTAAAGCATTGCAACCATTACACTGCAAGCCATTTCACAAATGAGAGAACTTATGTAACACAAGAGAATGCATACTATAGCTTGATTCAAGAAAATGGGTTTTGAAATGCTATAGGAATAGGCAATTCTAATCATAGGTTACAGGAACTCACATCCATGGTTCTAAAGAAGACCCTGGCTTTTGGAGACACTCTTCTAAATTTTGTTAACTGGATAACTGCCTCTTCACTGGGCTTTGAGTGGTCACTGTCATCATCTAGATAAACAAAAATGGCAGAAAGTAGCCTTGCTTTGGATAGAATGAACTCAATAAAATGCATCTCGTTTGACCATAATGGGGTATCTGTGACAGTGACAATCTTGAGCTTCGTGAAGAGACTATCGGTGCATAGTGCACTAAAAAAATCTAGATCAACTTCATCATTCTGAGTATGACTGTCCACAATCTGCCAAAATTCACAAAGACCATTTTAATTGGGCCTGATGTATAAAGGCTTTGGGAAGGCAATATCAATGAACGAAAAAAATAGTAGCAAAACAAAATATCACCTTAGTTTCCAGCTGTTGGAGGTTCGGCGCACTCCTCAGCAAAGAAAACATAGACAAAATTCTAGACACATTGCAAAAGTCTGTATGGAGTACCAAACTCTTTAATATCTGGAAAGAACATGACAGTCTCTCGAAAACATTAACCTCTGCCAACTGAGCAAAAAATAGCCATAAGGTACAAGAAAAAAATAACTCAATAAAAATGTCTTTATTTAAAATCAACATTCACATGACTAGCAGTATCTTCTCTACTCCAAACTTATATCATAAACAAAATAAACTTGAATCCCCAGCTAATGGTACAGTCTGCCACATAACTTAACAAACTTTGTAAAATATGGCTAAAAGTTACCTTAAAGACAGTACCATTTTAGGCCTAAGAAATTCTCAATAAATATTCTAGTCCGCAGTTTTGCTCATTACAATTGTATGTTTCTATAAATCGGGTGGCATAAAATTTGTAAATACAATTCAGGGTTTCTTTACCTTAAGGAATACACCATGTGTTCTCCTTTGGAAAAATCAAGTTTCAAGTGGACCCAACATTAGCACAATAATATATAATTGTAACACTATTGATTCCTGCACTAATTTATACACTCAGTACAATTTACTCCATTTGGTTGGTTTGTTTTTATGCTAATTCCCTAAGGTGAATCCCTCACGCTCATGCCAAAAATGGAAGGAGGTAAAACCTAGCTTAGTTAGTTATGGCCAGACAACAACAAAGGCCAGTCCTTAGATTCTCATGCGTGTGCGCCTAGCAACAATGTCATAAGCCAATTTGGAGTTGAATAGAATAGTTGAAGTTCTTAAACAGCTTGAGTGGTGTGATGAAAACACAATTTATGTTCATAATGTATATGATACAAGGTGGGTAAAAAACATGTAAAGCATTTTAAACATTTTTACCGGTATATGGAACTCAAGCTCCCTGACATGAGCAAAACGCGTGAGAAGCTCGACACAATCCTGATGAAAAGAGTATTCTTGAATAGTAACATTTGCTTCCTGGAGAGACGGAAGCTCCCCGATCTGCAGCTCGTAACCGTCGTCTGCAACAAAAGTTAAGTTGCGGAGATTTGGAGCCTGAATGACCCATTGATGAAACTCGGCACCGATAATCCAAAAATCCTTAAGCTCCAGCTTCTCAAGCAAAGGAGACATGTTGATCATCGACTCCAAATCCCTCTCCCCATGTTCATGAAAGCCGACCATGGTGAGACTTAACCAGGTCAATTTCGGAAACCCCGCGAAAGAGGATGGTACGGTTGGGAGGAAGCAGTGGTGGAGCGTGAGGTGAGTGAGCTCGCGGCAGGAGAAGACGTCGGAGTGAAGCGTGTGGATCTCCGCATGGATGTACTCCCAGTCCCTGAAGCGAAGGGAGAGAGATTGGACCCCCTTCCCGGCGAGGACGGAGATCCATTCATCCGTGTGGGCGAAGGCCTCCGTGGGGATGTCCCAGTAGCTGAAGTCGCGGACGGCGCACGTGTACCTCGCGAGGACGGCGTCGATGACGGCCGGGGGCGGGTCGGAGGAGAAGCCCCAGGAGAAGCGTATGCTGGGGGAGGACTCCCAGCGGCGGCGCCAGGCGCGGGAGAGGGCGGAGGTGCGCACGGCGTCGCGGAGGTCAAGACAGGAGACGACCTTCTCGAGAACCTCCGGCGGGAGAGAATCAAGGCTAGGCGTCGCTGCCTCCACCGCCGGCTCTGGCGACGATAGCCGTTGGTTGCGGCGAGGGGGCGATGCCTCCATCTGACCTCGAAGAGCGGCGGCGGCGGGCCGCCGTCGACACGGGCGGAGACCGGAGGGGATGTGGAGATTTTTTTTTTAGCACAGGGATGTGGAGATGTGTGAAGCCTATCCTGAGGGAAAAAACTTGCGTGCAGAAGTGTGAGAAGTGGAGCAGATCTGCAGATGGGCCGAGGCCCGCTACGAATTTGTTCCCAGTTTGCCACTTGCCCCGGGATTCTCCCGCCAAATCCCCTCAGGAAAATTCTCCCGCCAAAGTTCCCTCAGAATCCTCCCGCCAAATTCGTGAGAAAAAATTATCCCGCCAAATCCCCTCAGAAATCCTCACACCAAATTGTTCCTTGGGAGCGCATCGTCTTAAACCTTAAGAGATAGATTGTACTACTGAATTGTATTTGATTTCCATTCGACCTCGTTATATACCAATTGAACTCGAGAAATTAGTCATAGTAAAAATTAAACGAAACAATATGGTTATAAAAATAATTATTTTATACTGCGATCATCTGCACGGCAACAATTCTTGATCGACTACACCGAATAGGCCCGATCAGAATGTCAACTTATCTGATTCCGATTTAGGGTATTTCTCATAAACCTCCTGTTTGTTATGTCTTTGTTGTTGCAAACATGGATCATGCCCATGTTCTTGTTGTCATAAATGTCATATTTTATTTAATGTTTCAGATTAAACTGAATCGTAAATTGCATGTAATTCTAACAATCTGAAAACTTGATAGGGATTTTCGGATGTTTACTTAACTTTGCAATTGATTGATGAAACAAATTACAAGAGATGGGTTCATAGGCTTAAATTGTGGCTCGTGGCCATGAACATGTGGCTCATTACTGAAGGTCCTATTGCAGGCTCGCGCGCTCTCGAGGAGGAGGGGGCATTTCAGGCTACTAACAGCTTGTTCAGAGGGGTTGTGATCGATGTTCTTGGAGAGAACTTGGTCGATGCATACGTGCATACAACTTCCCTCTGGCAAGGAGTCATAGGACACACTTGAGGCAAAGTTCCGTCTCCGTTGCGGGCAGCAAACTGAATATCATGGAGCAGTTTTAGGACTACAAGATAGTTGATGATTGTCCTATGGTTGGACAGGTTCATGAGTAATATGCGCTTGCCAAGGAGCTCGAAAACCTCAAGCGTGAACTGCCGGATAAGTTTGTGGACGGTGGTATCGCTACCAAGCTGCTTCTTCTTAGAGGAACTTTTCGACTTCTCTGAAACACAAAAGATAGGAGTTCATTGTTGACGGTCTTATCGGTACTCTTGATGTTGAATAAAAGGCGGGAGCAAAGGACTCAAATGCTCACGGGAATTTCCATGTGTGCGGTGGTACCGATCAATGAACCAGGGACTACAAAGAAAGAAAAAACAAACAACAACAAGAGCAGAAAAAGACGTTTAATTTGTTATCCATGGTGCTGAGAAGAGAACATCAAGATATGATAATCATGCTAATGTTCTTTCAAATTTTCATTTGCCAAATTGGTTTGACGCCGAGGCCAATACCCATATGTGTGTTCATAATCAATTGCTTTCTTCTTACCATGTCACGGGGAATGGATCTTTGTTGATGGGGAACAGTTCGAATGTGGTTGTTTGTGCCTTTTTGGTGTTGGTACATTCGATTTGAAGTAAGAGACAACATGTAATGTAGAGGAGGTAATAGGAGTGTTGTGAGTAACACAAGCTAATTAATTGGCATCCTTAGTATACAATAGTATCATGCATTGAATCATATATGTAAGCGGTTTTCGAATACACTCCTAGTTGTGCATGGAAACAAGCAGGGGCAGTGAGAGGTATGGCTTTATTTAGGATTGCAAGGGGGCTCCTGGATTTCGCTTGTGACAATAAAACTTTCATTGATCTGCTTTCTAAAATATTATAGTTCACGCAAATTGAGATCTGAGAGTTGATAAAAAAATAGTTTACAATTTGAAATGGATATAATGGAGGAACTAAATTGGTATAAGCATACACTCCAATGAAATATGTGTTTGATTTAGTTTGTGCACAAAAACATGCATTACTATATGGATGGAGTGAGTTTGATAATCCACAATTTACCAGAATTGGCAGAGAGAATTTCATTGGAACCTATGAAAAAAAGCCTTTGCTCATTTGAAAAGACGGTCAGAGAAAAAAAAATACTAGCAAAAGCATCACTTAATTTCCAGCTCAAGGATGCGAGCACAACTAAGTAATGAAAATGTAGGGTAAATATAAAGCTTCAAAAACAAAGTAACAACATAGCTTGGCAACAATAAACACGACTAGTCGACTTGAGAAACAAGGAGCTCCACGATTACGTGAAGCACTTTGCTGGTTACAACAGGATGCACACTCTGGTTGATTTGGCTACAACTGATCCAGATTCTCGATTGAGAATCTGGATTGAGGTATGATGATTTGGCTACAACTGAAATACTTTGGCTACAACTGATTTCAGCTTCAAACCTTCAAGAATTTCTCATCACAAGTTCTTCTAGAGCAATCGAAACTCATGTTACCCATGGGCCGATGCGGGAGCCAAAGCCATTTAGTCAGACTTTACTTGCTTTCTTCACATTCCATTAATTGGGGCAAATGAATTGCAGAAAAATGTAAATAAAGCTGGCATTGATCTGATGCCCTCAGGCCATCATGAACTGAACCACTGACCATGGCTAGAAGAGGGCAATGGAGGCATTAGGAAAGACAACAACAAATAAGTCAAGTAAAATTAGGTTTCAGGATGGCAGCTGAAGTATTGAGGGTATGGTTTGGGGGAAAGGATGGTTTATTTGGTATGGGCAGGAATGAAATTCACTGTTCACCAATTACTCAAGCTGGCGTTTATCATGTCTCATTTTTCACAAACTAACCAGAAGGTGAAAAGGAAGACGACAGCCAATGATCGCAGAAAAGGTTAAAATCATGGGACTCTATTCAGAAAATAAAATAGTAACATAGACCTAGAGAATCATGACGATATTAGGGTGTCTCCAAAAGGGTGGAGACATCGCAAGCAAACATGGACGAGAGAGAGACGCTCGGCGCAGGTGCATGCAGATCCTTGAAAAGCGTCTGAGAGAGGGAGCACCGGGAGCCATGCAAGATAGGCGACGGAGAAAGCGCTAGATAGAGTTGTTTTTTACACTGTTTATTGAATAAAATACTATATATGCTAGTGACATCATCCCCCACTGGACCTGCCCTTATCGGCATCATGCATCAATTTACTTTAGTTCCCAGGTTACAGAGAAGATTAAAATCATCATACCTCAAGCCAGAATCTTACATAATTTTAGATAATTAAAATGGGCAAAACTAATTGTTTACAGTCTGGTAGGATAAATGCAACAAGAGAGCATTTATAAGCTACTTAAACTTGTCTTAAACAAAATCCATGCGACTGAAGAAGACCTTAGCTTCTGGAGAAGTTCTTCTATATTTTGTTATCTCCACAATGAGTTCTTCATTAGACCTTGAGCATTCATCATATACACGAACATGAAATTCTTGAAGGTGTCTTGCCTTTGATAGAACAAACTGAATAAAGTGCATCTCATTCGACTGGCATGTGGCTAGTTCCATAGTGACAGTTTTAAGATTGGCAAACAAACTGTCAGTCCATTCTGCATTTAGAAGGTCAACACCCACTTCAAATTCCTGAACATTGTCACAACAAATCTGCAAAAGAAAAAAAGATGGCAAGCAGATTTAGCTGAAACTTGTACAAATGAAAGGTAAAAACTAAATGTTTTATCTACCATTCAATATTACCTCAAAAAACAACTTCTCAAGATTTGGAGCATGTTTTAGTAAGCATAGTGTAGATAAGATGTTAGGTAATGTGCAGAAATCTGTGCACAGATACAAATCCTTTAAGTTCTCAAAGGTGCACGACAGCCCCTCCAAAGCATTACTCTCTGTCAACTGAAACATAAATGAAACATTAGACTATGGTAGTGAATGCAGCACGTAGAAATTACAAAATGATCATGTAGAACACAGAAACAAAATCTCAATGCATTGCGTTTTCCTTGGCAAATACTTGGTTGACAATAAAATGGCACATTGGCACTAGAGATCACTTGTTTGATTTTGGTCTTAAATGTTCTATAATAACCTGGCACAACCTAAGACTCACATGGTACATAGGTTTATTTTTGAGCTTGGTGGTGGAAAGAATAGCCTGCAAGGATCTAGTTGGCAAAAAGTAAAAGAAGAATATATATTCTGCATAGCATGCATGCCACACTATTTTTTTGTCAGTTTGGCTGATGGATAAGTGGCACACTTGTGAAACTAGGGATCCACTGCAATAATATGGTGTAGAGTTAACAATAAGCATTACGAGACGATTACAGAACAGAGAGAACAATAAGATGTGCTGCCATATTTTTGTAAATGTATAGATGTCAAATATTTTTCACTTTGCTGATGTGGTTCAGCTGTTAGCCTATTTCCTATTTCAAAATGACCTTGGATACAGATGATTCAGATGAGAAAATGTAAATGTATACAGTCCAGGATGAGTCGCATAAAAATAATACATACAGCCGAACCAATAAGATCTGAATTTGGCTAATCAAAAAGGCGGAAAGTTGGATGGGAAACCAATAGGTTCAGGGCAAAATGAGGAAAATGACCTTGATTGGTATTGAAATGCGATGCAGTGCCTCATGGGACCCAAACAGCATAGGTTAAACATCTGAACCACATGCGCAAGCTACTATACCCACATGAGCATTGTCTGAACTCTGAACTACATGCTTACCAGTATGCTAGGATATTAAGTGAAAGCACTAGAGTAATCAAACAAACCATGTCCAGTACATTTAACAATAAGTCAGCTATTCTGGACAGGAACCAACTTACCGGCATATTGAGCTCAAGTTTGCTGACTCGGGCCAATCCCGTAAGAAGCTTCACGAAATCCCAGTAAAAGGTGTAGCCAAAGGAACGGATCTTTACTTCCTCAATAAATGGAATGTCTTCGATCTTCCACCCGTACACTGAGAGAATAGTCAATTCCCGAAGGTTGGGCGCCTGAATAACCCATTCCTCAAGCTCAAATTCTTCGTCATCCTCCTCTATAAACCGCAACATATCGAGGCTCAGCGCCTCAAGCAATGGCGACCCGGCTATCAGCGCCTCCAATCCCCTCACCCCATCATCGGGGAATCCAACCCCATCTAAGTGTAACCTGGTCAGATTTGGAAACCCGACGGACCCCGGGGAAGCAGTCGGAATGTCGCAGCCAACCAGATGAAGGCGGGTAAGCTCGCGGCAGGAAAAGATGGACGCACTCATGTAGTGGGGTTCGACACCGCTCCCCTGGCTGAAGCGGAGCTCGAGGGCCTGGACCCCCTTGCCGGCGAGCAGGGATACCCAGTTGTCGGCGTGCGAGAACGAGGCATCGGGGAGGCGGTCGAACCTGAAGCTGCGGACGGCGCGGGAGTAGCGGGCCAGGACGGCGTCGGCGGCGGCGGAGTCCGCGCCGTAGCCCCACTCGAGGGCGAGGCCGGGGGCGGACTCCCAGAGGTGGCGCCACGCGCGCGAGACGGCGGAGGTGCGGACGGCGTCGCGGACGGGGAGGCAGGAGACGATCTTCTCGAGGATCTCCGTCGGAAGGGAATCGGGGATCGGGGACGCTGCGTCATCCGCCGAATCCGGCGACGGCGGCCGCCGCCGCTTGGGACGAGCCTCCATTTGATCTCGTAGTGGAGTAGTGGAGGTAGAGAGGCAGAGGCGGCGCACGGCCGGCCGGCGAAATGGGCGGGGTTGCGGCCTTGCGGGTTGGCCGGTTGGGGGACTCCACGCGGTTATGTAAAGGTTAGCAGAGATTGGCCGCGGACACCGGCACACCGCCGCCAAAATCGCCGAAAATGCTCCCGCCAAATCAGGTCGAAACGAATGCTCCCGCTCAAACCTAATCCCGCCAAATTTTATTTGCAAAATCTTATCGGAGTCTTCGAACTAAATATTTTCTTAATACAAAATGCATAACATTATTTAGAGAGAAAAAAACATTATTGAATACTGATAAAACGTGCCCCGCGCAAACAGCACGGGAAGCTAGCCAGTTTTTATGATAATATTGTTATTACTTATAACTTAGTTCTTTAATATATTTTTCTTTTGTTGTTTAATTTTAAGTTTTGTCATAAGAATTTTTCAATCATTCATTGCTATTTTACTTTAGAAGTTACGTATGAATAAAATTTTTTAAGTGTATATTATTTTGGGTATGGGTCCACACATATTTTGCAAAATAAAATTTTTAATTTAGATTTCATACTGATGGTCTATCTTTTTTTATCTCTTGAGGTATCATTTTATGTGTTCGGTATTGCTTTGACTCAAGATACGTGCGAAGGCACTTCAATTTTAGGTTATTTAGTTGAATATCTAATATTTTTCTATAAAAAATATGTTTATATAGTATGTGCAACGCGTGTGTATTTAAAAAATAAAGAATAACATAAAATAATGTACTATTTAAGAAACTCAACCCGAACAAAAATAGTAGACCACATCTTCCTTTCTGACTACTCCACTCTTAGTCCAGTGGCAAAGTGGTCCATTCTAGCCTCGTAGTTTTTAATTTGATTTTCTAGCCCCTACATCTAAATCGATTCATTGAGTGACACAATCCCTACACTTTCTCCCATTTATATCATAGTGTCGTTCTGGTTTTAGAAAACACAATAACAATTTAGTTCAACCTTGTAAAATATTTCTTACCACGATCCATGTTTCTTAATCTATTGATCTGGTAACTTTGTGACACTGCGTCATGTTCCTTTCTCCATTGGAACCTAAAGCGAGCAAGTGTGGTGGTGGTGGCTTAGTGGAGGGTACATGTGTCAAGGCCTCGAGGGTTAAGGGCAGCGGGTACACAGTAAGGTGTCCCAAATCTTGTGCCACCCCTGCTCTACATGTCTTCTTCAATGGCATGACAATGTTTGGCTTTGTGGCTTAAAGTTTCTTGCATGTGTTGTGGTTCCATCTAGATCTTTATTGTGCTTATTACGAATTGCATCTCTGACTTAGGATTTATTCTGCTTAAATGGAGAATAATTTTTTGAGAGTTTTATTTGAGCCTAGTTTATTGCTTTTCATATGGTTTGAATTTTTCTTCATATATTTTTAAGCCAAAACTTTATTGTCCATATGTGCAGTCCCCGGATCTTTGTGCATGTTCGGTTTACTACACTGTAAATCCGTTAGTCTTATATCAGATGATGCTTTCATTTTCATCACCTAAGTCTGCAAGAATGCAATGAACTTTGACTTTATATTTTTGCTAGATATCTTACGCTGGGGTGCAACTGTACCTATCTACCGTTGACAGCTTTCCGCTAAACTGCACCATACATTTGTCAGTGTGCTTCCTTGGCATCTAGCTTGTTTTCCCTGGTAGATTACCGCCAGACTTCACTGAGCGATGATTTGTTTCCTACATACCCTACTTGCAAGCCCTGATATACGAGTATTGATTTGTTCGTTTCACCGAGTGCTCTCCACTCTCCAATTCAACACAGACTCTATTTATTTTGAAATTACTCCGTGCATATAGTTAGTAGTCGTATTTAGCCCGAAATATATGAATTACCGTAGACCATTGTATCATTATTAAATGTGATGGTGTAATAAGTTCTTTTCTTATTTAGACTAACGTGGAAATTTCTACGCACTCTCAGCTAATACGGAGGGAGTAGTTCATATGAAAATCAAACGAATAATTTATTCTTATTTGAATTTTAAATTAGGAAATTATTATTTGAGGTTGACATATACTCTTTTGGTTAACTTAGACCGTTATATCTTCATAAAAATTTAATGATTTGTGTCTTTATTTTTCCTATGTACCGTTTAATATAGAATTTTTTGGAATACGTAAAGTCTAACCGACGACTAGTCGCGCGGAAGATGCCCCGATCGGTTAGGGTTCCATGTTTTCGGGGGGAGGGTGACCTAAAAGGAGTGGCCGAGGCGGTGGCTGGCCTGGCGGCGGCGACGACGGTCACCGGGTGGAGAGGGATCTTTGGTGGGAGTTGCTGACGGTGGGGGCGGAGACAGAGAAATAGGAGACGACAGCGACGGATTAGCTGGTGGTGGCGGGACGTCGTCGGAGCCAGGGGCGGAGGAGGCCGACAGGTTAGCGTGGCGGTTGTATTAATATAATAGATATAGACATCGAGTTCTCATGTTATTTATTTTTCATTGTCTATTTATTAATTATATGCAGTATAGACTTATTGGGTTGATGTAGACCATTAGATCTTCATAAAATCCAACGGCATATATTGTTCTCTTTTTTATCAACAAAATAACATGGACCGTTAGATCTTCATAAAATCCGATGGCTTGTAATTTTCCTTTTTTATTTGGATTAACGGAATAATATGTTCGGTCAAAAAAAGGAATAATATGGGCCGTTAGATATTTATAAAATCCGACGGCATATATTCTTCTCTTTTTTATTAAAATGTGGGAATTTCTTGATCCTCTCGGCGAACGTGGTGACTCCTTTTAACACTATTGTAGACAACACAACATTAATTTATTCAGAAATGGATACGTTTTATGATGTGAGCTTTTCTTTATTTTTAAACATGACGAAAATGTTATGTTATGTTATGTCACTTTTTCTATTCGTTTTTGGACTTGATTTTCTTTTTGAGCAAACGTTTTCGGACTTGATTAGGGCGTGCTTTCCTGGAGCATGCTTATGGAAAGTTGGAGTCAAGTTCGATCGTGGGTAGCAAGGAAATACGAAGAAACCTTTTGAAGTTTTTTTTAAAAAAAGAGTCCAAGTCTGATTTTTTTTGGACTTCGTATACTACCGAAACATGCTTTTATCCAAATCTAATAGGAGGTACATTTTTTATTCGATATGGAATCTTTATAATAATATATATATTTAGAATAATATAGACCGTTAGATCTTCATAAAATCCAACGGTCCATATTCTTTTTTTTAAATAAACGTGGGAATTTCTTGAACGTTGTGGCTCTTTTTTATAATAATCTAAGCCGTTAGATCTTCATAAAATTCAACGGTGGAGGTTCTTCTCTTTTTTAGATTAACGTGGAATTTTCCAAGTCCTCTCGATGAATCCGGTGGCTCCTTTTGCTTCTATTGTAATAAGATAATAATAGATGGGCGATCTGACGAACAACGGAACAAGGCCATAAACTCCTGGGGATAAAGTAATAGTTTTACTTGTGGCTCATCGTCAGACCAATGTGGAACTGGAATCCTCAAGAAGCATAATGATAAACATATCAACTAACAGAAATACATGTTACTTATGTTAGTACGATGTTCTTTTGGGATCTTCTGCGATTCCGTGAGAAGAGTCTACAACCTTATTATATATAAAATCCTAGTTGTCATTGCTTCCTCCTTTGCAGCTAAAACTACAAACTTAAGTCATTCTAAAACCTAGCTTCCATTTCAAACACAGAACAAATTATCGGCACCCAAAATAGTATATTTGTTCTTATAACTAGCCCCGCGAGACGAATTCAAGTTATATAAATTCCATGCGCTCAAAGAAGACCTTAGCTTGTGGAGAAGCTCTTCTATATTTTATTATCTCCACAAGTAGATCTTCATTAGATCTTGTACAATACTCAACTGCACAAATATGAAATTCCTGAAGTCGTCTGGCCTTCGACAGAACAAACTCAATAAAGCGCATCTCATTTGACTCGCAAGTGGCCATATGCATAGTAATACTTTTAAGCTTGGCAAAAAACCCATCAGTCCACTGTGCATTTAGAACGTCAGCACCCACTTCTTCATACTGGAGGTTGTCATACAAAATCTGCAATTAGAGATGCTAAGTGAATTATTAAAACTGATACATATAAAAGGTCACAAACAAAAATCCTTTTAGCTACCCTTCAACAATACCTGAATGTACAGCTTTTCGAGGTTCGGAGCATTTTTCAGTAAGCATATTGTTGATAAGATGGTAGACAAGAAACAAAAGTCTGTGTGCAATGATAAACTTTTTAGGTTCTCAAAGGAGCATGAAAGTCCCTCCAGAGCATTGCTTGTTCTCTCCTAAAATATAAATAAACATTAGATTAAAGTAGTAAATGCAAGTGTGCAACACATAGGAATCCTACATGAAAATGCGTAAATGCCTAATGTACGATTCATTTCTCATGACATTGTAACAGAGGCCCTTCGGAATGTGTTCGGTTGTTTCACTTTGGTCTCAAATCATCCCATAAAACATAATATGCACAGATCCCAGTATTTCACAAAAATATGCTATAGTTTCAGTTTTTAGCTAAGCAATGGAAATAATAATATGCAAGGATCTTGTGGACAAACTAGACAAGTACTGGAATCAAAATGGCATACTAATAAGTGCATGGAACCATGGGCCTCAATATAGATTGCCAGCATGTCACCTTATTTTTTTATCACTGGCTAATCGATTTATGGCACACTTATGCAACTTTAGGGATCTACCCGACTAACACTCATACAAATTTAAGATAAACATTACAAAAGAACATAGAGTGATAAGATGAGTGACACTATCAAGGAATCCAACTCCACTAATGTGGAACTGTTGCCTATTTACAGGTTGCATGTCCTGGATGGAGCAAACAAACCACATTGTTCTAAAGTACACATTATTAGGTGATGGCTTGGACAATCTGAATGAATGTAAATTGAGAGCCATTTCTGACCAGAGCAGTCACATGATGAAATGTCTAATGACTCTGAGGATTTGTGTGTGATCAATGCCCAATGAGACAGAAACATCTAAATTGGAAGAGTGTCACAGAAACAACTACACCCCACATGATTATTATGTGAACTACAAAACATCCTGGTACAGTCATACCAGCATGGGAAATTGGATGGATATCACTATAAGTCAGTGGCAGACCTACAATTTCTCAAAGACTAGGGCCACAACCTAAGGGCAAATTAAACAAAAAAAAACAAGGGCAATTTTCTTTGGCCACAATAGGTTGCCATATTTTCTATGGCACAATGTGGTGAAGAATCAAGAGTTCTGTAATAATTGTATAAAACTAGTATTAGTCACATACACTAACATTATAGCAAAAGTGGTGTTAGAGAAAAAAAAATTATAGAAAAAGTGAAGCACAAAGTCAAAATTGAGATGATGCTTGAACTACATAAATGTACATAAATGATACATCAAACTAGATAAATCACAGCAACATGAATGGCATGCCTTGTGTGGTAGGAGCATGCATCGATCATAATGCAGTCATGCAGACTGCTTGAAAATTCATTCTAGGGCAGCTAGAGAATTACCTAGAGGCCTTTAGTACAACCTCTATTACACACAACTCATTGTTATACTAGAGCTAAGCATCAAGATGCGAGAGACAAGCTCAAGCTGATGAGGCATTGAGGCACCAGGGGCTAGGATGTCACTGAGCTATGCAGTCTGCGATTGTGCGTTTGTTAGCTATAGCAGGGTACCCTTGCTACAGGGCGACGGCCGTAGTGGCCATAGTGGTAGTTCCACCTCTGCTATGCGGTATCAAACAACCCATGTCACTAAAGTATGTATCATGTACAAAACAACAAGCATCTATTGTTAGTAGAAATCAACTTACCGGCATCTTGAGGATGAGGTTTTGGACATGGGCTACCCTAGTGAGAAGCCTCACGAAATCACGGTTAGTGGTGTAGTTATCCGAACTGATCTCCACTTCCTCAATATACGGGAGCTCTTCAATCTGCCACCCGTTGTCGTACTCAGAAACGATACTCAAATCCCGAAGATTGGGTGCCTGAATAACCCATTCTTCAAACCCATGACCATCCTCCTCATCCACGTCGTCATCCTCCGGAAACCAGAACTTATCCAGCCACAGCAGCTGAAGCAGTGGAGACTCGGCGATCATCGCCTCTAATCCCCTCACCCCATTATCCGGAAATCCAACCCCATGTAAATATAGCTTGGTCAGATTTGGGAACCCGGCTAAACCTATCGGGGCGGCCGGCATGTCACAGCCTTTGAGGTCGAGGACTGTGAGCTCGCGGCAGGAGAATATGGACATGTCCATGTCATGAGGTTCGACATCCCTGCCCTGGCTGAAATGGAGCCTTAGCATCTGGACCCCTTTGCCGGCGAGGAGACGAACCCAGTCGTCCGTGCGCCGGAACGACGCCTCGCGCACGTCGAAGCCGAAGCTGCGGACGGGGCGGGAGTAGCGCGCGAGGACGGCGTCGGCGTGGTCCGGGTCCGCGCCGTAGCCCCAGTCGTGGGCGAGGCCGGGCGCGGCCTCCCAGATGCGTCGCCAGGCTCGGGAGACGGCGGATGTGCGGACCGCGTCGCGTACCGGGAGGAGGGAGACGATCTTCCCGTGGATCTCCGACGGGAGAGACTCCAGGCTCGTCTCCGCCTCCTCCGCCGGCGCCGGCCGCGACTTGCGGCGAGGCGACGAGGCCTCCATTTTGCCCTTCGAACGGAAAAGTTCCTCAGACCAAGCAACACATCGCGAGCTTATGGGAATCGAAGGTGAAGAGAGGCATAGATCATACCTTGATGGGCGATTCGGGGTCGCCGGCGTTCCGGACAAGGTGGACGAGACGCCGGCGGGCGGCGGCTACGAGCTCCGTCAGGATTCACGGAGCAGCAGCGGCGAGTGAGGAGCTCGTTGTTGGTTTCTCCGGGGCCGCTCGCTGCTGTGGGCTGTGCTGTGTCGCGGCTGGCTTTCTCGTCGACCTAAGAAGCCCATCAAGAAATGTGGGCATAGCTTTTCTCCATCTTCGGCCCATTACTCAAGGAGATGGCCCATCTAGAGGATCTCGTTCTCAGAGTAAAAGAATCATGGGGCAAATCTAGCTCAATTCACTTTTTTTAATAACTAGTAGTTTTGCGTGCCGCACGTGTTTTTAAAAACATAGTAAATAAAAATTATATCTATATGAAAATCTATACAAAATAATTTTATATTTATAGCAGACTGCACACACGGCAAATATTCCATAAGTTGATAAATGCCATAGAAAATCCATATATTCGACCATGAATGTTTTAATAGTTCCCCCCGAAGCTACTATATCATTTATTACATCAATTACTATTCATGCTGTAAGGCTGGAGGGTACAAGTCGAACAATAATCAAATTACCATCTTATAAACGAGAAAAGGGAAATTAGTTAGCATGAGCACAGTAGATACATCTTTTTGGCCTAGGAAGCATGGACATCATACTTAGGTATGTCATGTGAATCAAACCGTAAAACATTTAGGCATGGCACATTTCTGAGTGTGAATGTGAATCAGGCAAATTTTACAATCCAACAGCAAGCATGGTGTCATCCCAAGCATCGTAATCAAAGAAAAAATTGAGAACTGAATTGAAGCATCCATGTTTCTGAATCAGGCCCAAAACCTTGTATCAAATTAAAGAATGAATTGGTGAACTGAAGTGAACTATCCATTTTGCTTCCGGCCTATCTATCAATCCAGAAATTTTGCACACGCCCTTTTAATCAATCCAGAAATTAAGTGCCACATGTCAGAAGCCATTGCCTGAAATAACAACAAAACAATCAAAGTTGTACAAAATAGGCCATTCTCGAGTATAATTTATAGCATGTCTGTTTCTATGCATAAAAAATTAATAAGCTACTCTAAGAAATAACTGATTAAAAAAGCTAGAGAAAAGGCCCTGGCCTTTGCATTGCCTGATTAAAATCTGCAGAATACTGTAAATGACAGGCATTTGTGGAGACTTTTGTCTTCTGTCAGCCAACAAGAGGTAACTTCTAATCCAACCCTAATCTTTTTAATTCCCATAACTAATAGCCATCAAAACATACAATTGCAGCGCAAAAGATGGTTTGCTCCTCTCTGGTACCCCCATCAAATACAACCAGGACCTCTGAAAAATCATTGAAACAACGATTAGCATTCATGACCATCACTCTGTGCTTTCGAATTTGATGGATAAACCAGTATATACAGTTATTATCTATTTATAAAAGTCAAACAGCCAATCTGACATTCTCGATCTGCCAGCAGTTCATGGCCATCCATTTTACAAATACGTACAATAATTGCTACCAGGTTGACTATTTTGCAATTTTGCACTACTCTGAAGTCTGAACCACAGTTGTTAGACATCCAATTACTTTAGTTATGGATCATCCAATTCTTGAAAATTCTGAAAGAGCTTTGAACAGAAAAGTGTGACGTCGTGACGTAGCTGATTTATTGATTGGGGGTGACGTGGACCTCGACGCCAAAGCAACCATGTTATCAGGAAAGCAAGGGAAAGTTGTACATCATATCACATCTATGATCTCACTCAATCAGCCAATTTCCAAGTACTGGTAAGTAGAAGCAAGTTAATACAAAATTCCGAACCTACTGCAGAACTGCCATGTCCACACATCAACAAAATCAAGGACCACAGTGCATCATATCGCTGCTTTCTATGATGGTCTTACCTGACTTGTACAGTACATCTTGGAGAAACTTGACTCTTCTCTGCAGAAGGCTTATCCTCAGAAGCTCTAGCTGCAGATTTGTCGAACAGTTTGACAGACTCATTAGCAGATGGCAGACCAAGAGTAGAAGGCAGACAAGTTAGATTTAATTATCTTAAGAATTTATATGCACACATATGCATAAAAAATGCCATGTGTAAAATCATTCAAATATAAGGCCCAAATACACAAAGAGGTATTCATCGATCACAAGACATCGGGCATTATTGCGGACCTTTTTCAGATACATTATAAAAGTCAGTTGTTGATTAGTGTATCCCCAATCACCAATATTTTAATGTAGAGTTCTATTCTTTCTTTTGCATTTAGGTTACAGTACGTAGCGGCTTGTTTCAGATTATAGCTGAGCAGAACACAATAATGTGGCAAAGGCATGACTTAGGTGAACCGATCACTTACTTTCAAAATCTTAACAGTAGCATATTTGTTCTGTCAGTTCCATGGCAAACCTTCATTACACCAAATGTAAATATTTTTAGGACTGACTACTGCTTTAACTATAACCGGTGACATGACAAGCAAACAAGACATGAGACATATCAAATATTCAGATTGCCGGGAGATAGTAATATATTTTTCAAAAAAAAAATGTACTGCAATACCACATATCAACAGTGAAAGGTATGCAGACATGGCTCCATTCAGAGGCACAATACTACAGCTAGTAGCTATATCATGAAACAGCGCAGTCAAATAATTCCCGCATGTTCGACTCGTATGAACGGTGTTGAGTTCAGAAAAAGAAGACTCTAAAATGAAATCAATGGTAAAACAAAAATGATGAAAGGAAATTTGGCTTGCCACTTGAGCTCAGTGATTTGAAAGACCTCCCACTCTCTTGGCCAAGTTATTTATTCTTCACTTTCCAAAATTCTTCACAAAGAAAATGGAAGTTGTGAACTAAATATATAATTTGTACCCTAAACACCACAGGCAAACAACGATGTCCAAGGCTTAGCTCAGTGTTCTATGGAAATTTATGCCATTTCAGGTTTCAAGGCCATATTGCAGGGCCCAAGCAGTCAAAGGCTGAGGTCAAGTAGGGCAGGCCCAAGCTATGCCACAAATCACCCATAGTAGATGACATTGCTGCTTCATGCAACCTTACCATATCAGTGCAGCACTACCAAAGTATAGATGAAATTACCTTGCAAATGTTGAAGATAAGGACATCGAGGGGGCATGCTGTGGAAACAGTCCTGGATAGGGCCACGATGCCTTGACGGTGGACTCGACGGCGGGACAGAGCAGGCCGGCGTGGTCCTCGGCGAGCCAACCTGCCTCTCCCCCTACTCGAAGGTGGGATTCAGGATCAAAATCGATGGGAGAACAAGCTGAGGGATCACGATTTCTTACCACTTGAGGCTAGGGTTGTGCTGCTTCACCATCTCGCGAATCTGACGGGGGGATCCCAGTGGCACGCATAGATCCCGGCCTCCTTGGAACCCTAACGAGCATTCCAGCACCAATGCGGCTGCTGCCACCACCCTTTCTAGTATAGATAGAAACGAACAAAACACAGTTTCTAGTATATATAAATTAAGCACACACAGAACGTGGGAAATAGCACATTCAAATTTTAATAAACAACTCGCTGTCAGCATTAACGGGAGGCCCCCTGCCGATGTCTTGGCACAGAAACCGCAAGAGATCACAGGGCGTAGTTGACGTCGATGAAGCTGAGGATCTGGTGGACGGCGCCGGCAATGTCCTCCGCCGAGTACCTTGCCTCGCCGAGGATCTGCAAAACGCCGCAGAAACATATTGTTCAATCCGCATACACCAACCGTTCAACCCATGCACCCCAAGATGTATATATACATATATGCCGTGTACCTTGACGTTGAAGGAGTAGAAGACGGTCTACTCGATGGTGGTGATGTTGGTGTGCAGGATGGACATCTGCATGTCCTCCAGCGCGGCGATGGTCTTGATCAGCTGCCCAGACCGACGCCGGGACAGGATCTTGATCATGGCGTCGGCGCCCAGCGCTCGCACCTCGATGTCCGCCAGGCACGACTTGTTTTCGGCCACCTCCTCCCGGAGCCCGCCGGCGTCGGCAGCGCCGCCCGCTTCCAGGTCCAGAATCTTGGCAGCGCCGCCGTCGCCGCCGCCGGACGCCGCGGGGAAAGGGAGGCTCGAAGGGAAGAATGGCGCCGGCGGCGGCACCTGTGGTTGGTGGTGCTGCTGAGTGGACGTTGGCGCCCCTGCCCCAGCTGCGTCCACCACCGGCCGTGGCGCGTCGTCGGACCCGCCGTACAGGCGTCGCCGCCTCTGCGACTCCAGGCACTGGATCAGCTGCTCTAGCTCCCTGATGAACTCGATGGCGACTCCTATGATGGATGCCTGGTCTCCCTGCAGCAGCCGCCTCCGCCCACCGGGCGCCATCGCTGTCGTCCGCCCGCGGGCCGCCATCGCTGTTGTCCACCCGGGGGCCGCCGCCGCCGCCTCGATGGTTCCGATGGGGAAGCCAGTGCGCAGATGGAGTGGGGAGGGGGCGGAGACGGGACGGGAGGAGGTGTGATGCGCGTGATCAGGGAGGGAGGGGCGGTGTGGAAGGGGAAAATGGAATGCAGAGGAAAGGATGGTCCCTGATCAGCGGAGGCGGGTCGGGGGTGGGTACACGGGCGGGTAAGCAATTTGTCCCGTGAAAAAAGTTGAGCAAAAAATCAACTAAAAGTGTCTAGACCCTGCAATTTTTTCTAGTGTTTCTTGTTTTTCCCTCATCCCTAAACATGACAGGTGGGACCTCCGTGAGAGGGTGGGGGTGAATTTTTCGGTAGGAAGTGTTTTCAATTCTCTAGGATCATTTTAGTATAGATGAAAGTAGTTTTCCAGCTTCAGCATCCCCAAAGAAGAGAGATCAGTCCCACATTAATACAAACAAGATTCGCACTGTTCAAACACTCCACCATTTTGTAAGGAAACATGAATAGGAATCAAATAGTTCGGAGTGAAGAAGCGTAGGGCACTAACCGTAAAAGGCCATCCATTCGTAGCGAAGAAGTGTAGGGCAGCCATCTCTAGAGAATTGGCTAGCTCAATTCACTTGATGATGTTTATTGCTTTTCTCAGCGTGAGTTAAGACTTAAGACAGCATCCACCATCGGTGTGGTTGATTACAGCCAAATGCAACCAGTTCTTCAGCTCATACCAGGCGTGAGTCAATGTCAGTGAAGCATAGGATTGAATTAAGTCAATGTCAATGTCAATTGAATTGAATTAATATAAGATGACCCTTCTTTGAAGATCACTTCACCATCAGGGAGAACTTCCATAGTTTCCTCAGACTTGCACATGTACCCCACAAAACCAATTAGTGCTACAAGAAACTGCATATGACCAAGGAGTGCTGGGAAAGCTAATGCGAAAATTATGGTGCCACTTGCCTCATTGCTGGCTTGAAAAATCCGCAGCTGTTCCAAACAGACGACAGAAGACGAACCTCCAAGTGACCTGATAACACAAAGGATGGAGAGACGATCTTATTGATTCGACATGCTGTCGCCGCTAGAGGCCGTAGCATAAGAAGAGGATGGACTCTTAAGCAAATCCAAATCCAGTGGGTCGCACTCTTGCACTGGTGAGTGGTGACAGCAGCCAGGGAGGAAACGAAAGGCTTTATGCAGTTATGCTTCACTGACATTGACTCACGCCTGCTAAGTGACAAATTTCAAGAATTGACATCAAATTCAGCAGCAACATAAGACCTCTCCTGCCAATCATCATGCCTTCATGACGCTCCGTTTCAACTTCAGATAAAAAGTACCCTAGCTCCCTTCCTTTCTGTGGCAGGTCGAGTTCGTCGGGAACAGCTGCACCAGCGTGGGTGCAGCTGCACCCCCCTCAAAAAAAAAAATAGTCATAGCTACTCTTCTCAGCCCTGCATGCACCCCCCTTGGGCCAAGACAATGCACCCCCCAAAGGTAAAACTCACCCACACAAAACTATTTCAACTAGAGAACATCAAAGGTTTTATGTCCATGCTATTTTTTAGCCAATAAACATAACAGAACATTTAGGTACATGCTTGGACATGAGTGTGTGACGATGCAACATGGAATCCAGTGTTTATGAAAAAGTCAAGAAATAGATGCTTTCTTTCTCTAATTGTCTAATAGTTAATCAGATTTGGTTTAAGCAAAGGCAATAAGTTATTATTGGTTGTTAATTTACATATTGTACTGTTATGGTGTCAATTTTTGTTTTTTAGAGAATTGAAGTGGAATTGCAAATAAGAGAAAAATGATAAAATTTAGTGTTGCCAATGCAAAATATGGTAATATTGTATCATCATATTCTTATTTCTTAATTCTTGAACTAGCTAGACAAATGATAAATTGTAGCATATATATACTAGGTTCATTGGATCATTCCTTTTTTAATAAGAAAATGAAAAGTGGATAATTTGTTCTCCTTCTATACTCCATTGAATCATCAAAGAATGTATTTTTGGTATGCTAATCTTTTACGACACGTGATTACACTAGATCTGCAACCAATATTACTAGTGGATCTCGTCATCTTGATACACACTTTTATCTTTGTCTACCCATTTATCAATAGATTTTAGACTATAAAATCTGTCAAATTTCTAATCATTATTGGACCATCAACCAGTGGTTCAGATCGAAATAAATATATATTTAATATAACCCAAACCTAGGCGGCGTCACCAGACCCGAACCCAAACTTTAGAGCTTGCCGAATTAATGGAAGTCATCGGAGGCCCTGGGCACGGAGGAGATGATAAATCTCATCGTCAAATCCGAATTGAATGTTGGAAATTCTACAAATTTCCTCCGAAAAATTTATCGACATATATCTAGCATAGATCATTGTGCATTACTCTCGGATAACGATTATATTTAATAATTAATGCTAAAAAACACCGGTTACGTTGATAATGTTGCACGTGCTTATGGTAAAATCTCGGCACCTTGCCCTCTACATTTCGCTCTAGCTTCGCCACTGACTGAATGAATCCCATGGGAGGCGACGCCAGCTGAGAGCCAAATCCAAGCCTATTTTTCTCCCATCTGCACGGGTCTCGACGGCTTAAACAAGGGCGACGTACACGCGGCAAGACAGGCTCGCCCCGTCGTCCGTGCAAGTGGCGCCTGCATCCAAGGGAATCGCTCGCGCAATCCGCAGAGTCCTGGTGGGCGACTTGTCAGTTGCTCGATCAATTCAACTGGGATGGGATGGAGTGTGCTACACTGGTTTCTTCTTCAAGCTAGCTCCTCTCTCTCTAAACTCTAGAGCCGTTTGGTTTAAGTCCCGGCCACCTGCGTCAACGCAGCGTCTCCGATCTCGCTGCACTACGCGCTCCAGTTTTAAATGTACTTTGCGCTAGCTCTCCTGGCAAGTTGGTTCTTCTGGCGACTTCTATGACCTCATGGTCCCATTTGGTATGGGTTTGTTGCTTGATAAGGACTAAGAACTAAAGGGTCCACACATTTTGGCCGTGGAACATAGCCGATTCTTACTCGCAAAAAAAGCCGATTCTATCTTACAAAACTCTTTTTTCGTCCTGCTTAAACATGTAGAATTCTTAGGCACTACTCCCCTGAATCAGCCAGAGAGGTTTACCTTTTTTTTTGCGAAAGCTGATTCTAAACCAAAAATAGTTCTCTTAACTGAGTTGAAGAGCTACGAGGAAAAAAAACTAGATTATTCTGATTCACTTACACACATGATCACTTTTTTCTTCAAACTTAACTTAGTTTAGAGAATCATAGAAATCCATTTCCAATCAAAGAAGAATTAGAAGACGGAGGAGACCTATCATACATACCCCGATACCCGTAGCATGCTCCGTATGATGATCTAGCTGAGAATAGAACATTAGTTTGACTGATGAACAAAGTTAGGGCTCAGCCAAATGACCCCGATGACATTTAAGGCTTGACCATGTAGATTAGTGAAAAATTAAGTTAGCTCCTAATTTCCTACAATGCGATCATTGAAGTTAGTCTCGTTTCGCCACTGCCTAAGTATAAAACAGCTCCACTCCTGATGTTCGATATGCTAACTTAGGTTACTCTATGGCACACTCATAAAATACGTGTTCTGTATCGTGCCTACTGCTTGCGATCCTGCATGTGGGTGTTTGTGTTCAAAGGGCATATTTGGTTACTTCCCAAATTTTTCATGACAAAGTTTTGTCGAATTTTTTCATGATAAAGGAATTTTTCCACAAGTTATTGTCCTTGTCATAGACATATATTTCTACCAATCAAACCTTATACTCGGTACGTGGCACACAAGTACACCTGCACCGTGGTCATGATTTGACAGTGTATCAAACCCAACCAAATACACCGTGCATCGTTCGTCGCACCATGCTTCGTGCCACTCAGGGCATATATAGGTCGGCACGGACGAAGCAGATGAGCTCAATGTCGTCAAACAGTTTGGGCCGAAATGCCCAGGCTCAGACAACCAGATGTACAGTATAAAATTTGGAAAAAAAAGTTTGCCGCTAACGTCACAACGTGCGCACCGTCCATGTGGAAAAGAGAATTTTGCTAGAATTTGGCGCGATGCCGCGGGTGTGTTCAGTTCCAAAAGGAGGGCAGGGAAAGTTTGGTGAAAATGTCACATCTGGTCTGTAGCGTACAATAGCATTTTTCGTTTGTTTATGGTAAATATTGTCCTACCATGATCTAACCAGGCTCAAAAGATTCGTCTCGTCGTGTACATCAAAACCATGTAATTAGTTTTTTTATTTACCCACGTTTAGTGTTCCATGCATGAGGAGAGAGATTTGATGTGATAGTTAAATAGTGAAATTTAGAGAGAGAATTTTGAAAAGTTTGATGTTTTAATGGGAAACTAAACACCGCCGCAGTTCAAATTTTAGAAGGGAAGCAGCGAGATCCATCCATCCATTCACTCCATCTCTGTGGGACAGTGGCGGCGCAACTGAACTCCGGCGTAAAAGGTGGACTAAAATAACCCCGCGCGGCGACTCTGTCTTCTAACGCCGAATCCCAATCCGCCATTACCGCCCTCCGCTCCAGAGCTCGGTTCCCCGTTCTGTTACAAACCCGCCGCTCTCCGCCTCCCGTCCTCTCCCTTCCCCCACTTCCTTCGCGGGATCCGAGGGCGATGCTCACGTGCATCGCGTGCTCCAAGCAGCTTCCCGGCGGCGCGCCGCCGCTGCGCGAGCCGCCGGAGGAGGAGGACGACGACGAAGACAACGCCTTCGCCGGGGGCCGGGGTGAATCGGCGGCGACGCCCAGCACGAGGCACGCCATCAAGTCGCTCACCGCCCAGGTGAGTTGTATGTGAAGCATTTCCCCTCTGCCTGGGTTGGGTTAGTGTTCTTGAAATGGCTCCCCTTGGGTGGCGAAAATCGAAATCCATGGGTTTGTTCTCGGTGCCTTTGTGATTCCCGGTCACTAGACAGACCAGGATTTCAATCGTTCTTGGTTGAGTTTGGGTGGTAAAATTTGCTTCCTTTTCTGTTTATATATATCTGATCAAATGTACCTTCCCTTGGCCTGGGAGAAGCCGGAACTGGTACGAATTTGACATGCTCTGGGGTTTTGAGGTCTCGGGATGGCTCGATTTCTCCAAAATCTCGAAGCTTGTTCAAATTGTTGGTACAAAGTTTGCGTTGGGATGATGTGAAATGTGGGATGGGCAATACGATTGATGGGAGATTTCTCTTGGGTTTCAGATCAAGGACATGGCGCTGAAGGCGTCGGGCGCGTACCGGCACTGCAAGCCGTGCGCCGGCTCGTCCCCGCCGGCGTCGTCGCGGCGGAACCACCCGTACGGCGCGTACGCGGACTCCGAGGTGGCCTCCGCGTCGGACCGCTTCCACTACGCGTACCGGCGCGCCGGCAGCTCGGCGGCGTCGACGCCGAGGCTTCGAAGCGGATGCGCGATGTCCAGCGGTGACGTCACGCCATCGGCCAGCACGCGCACTGACTTCCTCGCCGGCGATGAGGAGGGGGAGGATGGAGAGGAGGCGGCGGCGGGAGGAAGCGAGGAGGACGAGACCAATGAGTGGGTCGCTCATGTGGAGCCCGGGGTTCTCATCACCTTCCTCTCGCTACCGCAGGGTGGCAACGACCTGAAGCGCATCCGATTCAGGTGAGGTCCTGCGCCCATCTGTGCCATGGTTTGCTACTTTGCTTCATGGTAGGACACCCTTGTTGATTGATCATTGCAAATTTGCAATACATACCAGAATTTAAAGATTCCTTTTCAGCTATTTTGGTTCATATTTTCATTTTTAAATTCTTCGATATGGGGCTTCCAATTCTCAGGTCCGCAGACCAGATCTTTATGCGCATTGGTTTGTTTATTTAATAGAAATTGTACAATTTATTTGGTTCATTTCCTTTGTTGCTCCATGCCTTTTGTTGAATTCTAGGAGTATTTACAAGAAAGTTTCCCTGTGGCCAGTGGGAATAGAGAAAGCTAAGTTAATAAGAAAGTTACCGTTAAAAAAATGTTAGTGGCTAAGCCTGGGAAAAATTTAAACTTTGATTTCTATATAGGAATTTGGGGTTCCAGCGAACTTTTGATTGAACAATGGCAAACACACTTTTGGATAAATGAGACAAATATACACTTTATCTTGAATTTTTACCCTTTTGTTTTGTTTCCTTTTCGCCTTTGCTTTCACCACAAGTTTGGAATTTGAATTAAAAAGATTATCTTCTAAGGATATAATGTAGAAGAAATGGATAAAGGGCATATCTATCTTTCGAAGAGTCAAATGGAAACTCTGGTTCATCACTTTCCCTAAAAATGTAGAAGATTGATCACTTTGGGTACTCATATGATACCATGAATTAGAATTAGAAGGAATTTTTTGGGAAGTGCACAATATATTTCTAAATTTGGGGAAACCGTGACAGAATCTCACCATCTGCGACTTCTGTGCATGAGCTGCAGGTCTTCTGCAATTCCAAGAGATCTCTCGTCAGATATAAGTTATTTATGTGCATATTTTATTTCAAAGAGAAGTATTGCTCTGCCACCGAGAAAAGAAACATTAAGATTTTTGCCGTTGGTTTAGCATTTAATCAACAGTTCCGAGTTTATCTGCGCAATATGGCTTGAACAAATGGGATGAAAGCACATGAAAAGTTATACGTGATCTCTTATTTCTTAAAAAGCATCACATGTTGATTTCCAAAAAAATTTCCGTTCTTGAAACGGTACACTGTGCCGTTTGAACTGCATTGGGCTAAGGGCATGATTCCTATAAAGAGCATCTAGTTAATCGCTCACATGCTGCAACATGACAACATCTGGATCTATCTGCCTGCATGCCATAATATATTCATCCTTGTAAACTATTCATCATAGGGGTAAGTAAATGTTACTTGCCCTTGAAGCCCTATACTAGATAGAAAGCTGTGAAGCCAACCTTGCATGTTACTGCCTTTTCTGAATCCTTGTGATACATTTCAGTACTTGCATTGTCTTTTTTTCCCATCCTGCTCCAGGATGGGATTATTAGGTTAAGATAGGAGAGGACCACCATCGCAGCGTGTCTTCTGCATTGAGTAATCTTAATGGAACAAAATTAAAGGACAAAAAACTGCAAGTGGCTGTGTTCTCTCATTGTCCTTTCATGATAAAGAAAGGGTAGCCTTGCTTTGGTATCTCTTTATTCTAATTGGGTCCCTCCACCCCCTGCTTATGCGGGAAGCCAGCCAACCTGGATCATTGGGTTGGTTGCACTTCTTTTGCTATTTTATTTGAGTAGTGCTGCCTTTCTATGCAGATCTTATAAATGACTCTTAGAAACTTGATATACACACTATCAAGGAAAAAGATGCTTCTGAAATTTATTATGAATTTATGACATCCTAATTTTTTTTAAATGATCGAGTAATGTACTTTTCAGGATTGGAATGTATTTCGGTATTGAAAATGTTATGAAAGGAGTTCCTCATGGCAGGCTTGTTTGATTGCTTGCAACCAGTAATTTCATGGGGAATGTTAGCATAAATAAGAGGTTCCTATGCTGCTGGGAGAGGATAAACTGAATTTTTATGTCTTTAGGGTGCACTTGTAGCTTATTTTCAATGTTCTAAATCTAGGCAAGAAAGCGTCTTTTACAATTTGACTTGGGGTTCTGCGGTCGCATCAATCTTAGATTGGTTGATGTATTTAACATGATTAAATTTACTTCACAGATCTTATGTATATCTTGCTGAGTGTGGCTTAGATTTTTAAACTGTTAATTGCGAGGTCTACACATTAATACTCCTGCCTATGTATTGGGAAGCACTGGCAAGTGAGTATTACCTGTGGTGGCTATTTAAAACACCTCATATTAATCAGACCCTTTAGTATCACTTCCACAACTATGCCCACATCAATTTTAAAAGCGCCATTATCACGAGGTTTACTGAGTGTTGATGATTTGTTTATACAAGAGATATTTGCAGGAACAGTCATTCCTTGTTACGTGTCATTACTCATGTACCAAAAGTCCATTGATAGTTTCCACACCTATTTGCCGACATGAAATTCTAATTTGTAGGATTAATTAAGTACTATTTTCTAGTGCAAGTCTAATTTGTAGGAATGGATGGGTCTATGACCATGCCAGCCTAAAAAAAATGTGTTGCTGAACTTAAGAGGAACTACATAGCATAAATATAATGATTTTGGAACAAGATTAGGAAAGAGAGTCTAGTCTATGTTCTGTTGGTCCAGAATGGTCCTTCCTCTTCTTGTCAATTTAGTATTTTAGTTAGCCTTCCTTGCTCCTTGTTCTGATGACAATACTAAGTGTTTTCTGTATAGTAATTTGTTTGATAATATCAACTTACCAGTGTCTGTTGTGCTCCTTCGTGCACGAACTAATGCATAAAAGCCGTGAAATGTTCACCAAATGGCGAGCACAAAGATGGTGGACTGAAAATTATGAGAAAGTCATGGAGCTTTACAACGTTCAGAAGTTTAACAGTCAAGCTGCTCCTGTGCCTAGCACTCCAAGGTCTGACAATGAGGTAACACGCTACACACCCTTTGAATCACCTTTCAAGATGTTTCGACTGTATGCAACATGCATTCTTATCTTATCTGCCTCCTGGTGTCATGCTTGCACCTCATGCAGAACTCCAAAGAGGATAACCTAGCTCCAGTTCCACATAACACGGAGCACCTACCACAGACTTTGCATAGACCACTAAAGGGCAGTGGAGCAATAGGATATCCATCTTCAGATTCTCTTGAGCACAAAACCAATCATCCTGGCAATGGTTACCGCCATGACCGCTACCTTGGACACCAGTGCTACAATTCAGTTGGATTGGCATCAACACCTAAGCTGTCAAGCATTAGTGGAGCAAAGACAGAAACTTCATCAGTGGATGCATCGGTGAGGACAAGCTCATCTCCTGAAGAGGTGGATCCATCAGATGAACATTCAGCCTCTGTTAGCAATGCAAGTGACCAAGAGAGGGAATGGGTAGAAGAGGATGAGCCTGGTGTGTATATTACTATCCGGGCTTTGCCTGGTGGCATCAGAGAACTCCGACGTGTCCGATTCAGGTTTGCTGTTTTCTACTTATGATCTTGTTTTATGGATAGAATTACCTTAGTGGGTTTGTGAATAGGATTATTTTTTCCACATGCAATTGTTATATGATCATTGAGGGCCCAAACTTTGAAAATATATTGATACTTAATACGGGTGAACTTAACTACTACCGGACTAAAGTGAGATTTCAGTATACCTTATTTATCAGGTTCCACCAGGACAAGCTTTCATCTTATCAAGAATGAAATGTCACTTACATATCACAACAACAAAATATTTATATTTACATGTCACATATGTGCAACATTTGTCCTTTTTACAGAAAAAATTATGACTAGAAAATGTTGGTTGATTGTAAATCAATAACATCCATTGTGTTGTCGGAAAATCCCTTACTTGTTTATGTCCATTCTTTGTGCAGCCGAGAGAGATTCAGTGAGATGCATGCAAGGTTATGGTGGGAAGAGAACAGGGCGAGAATACATGACCGGTATCTTTGAGAGAAGAAATGTCAGTTACATCTACCAATTGCTACTTCCATCATCATTGAAGCAATTTCTGTACATTGGACACTAACATGGTGTCATCAGGTTTGCTACTTGCTTGGGCAACAATGACCCCTGGAGTCATGACTGCTTACTTGCATGTGTGGCAGTGAGCTTTCAGGCTTGCATTTCTCTGCGTCTAACATATGCTCTGCTTGTGTGATACGTACATGCTTTCATTTAGCTACGCTATTGCAAGTCTCTGGATAGGCGGTTTGCGCGAAAAAAAGTTCAAGAGTTTATACCTTTTTTTATCAGCCATAAGTTGCTGTTTTGGAAAGCTAAGTGTTCATATCATTAGTGACGTTGCAGATTCTCCCCTTTCTTTCTTCAAGGAAAAATATTCATTTTTGCATGTTTTAGTGTCTGTCTTTGTCTTACAGTTGAAGGTGCAAGAGAAGTGTTCAGTATTCCAACCTCTGCATACTTTGCTTTGTTCTGATGAATCATGAGCTGTTATGATGTTAAACTGATGGCTTCGGATTTACTGCTTATGGGGTAAGTTAGATGCCAAAATGCTAGTCCCAATCAAGGTTATCTATGATTATCCACAAGTAAAGTCATTTTCACGCGTCAAGAAAAGTCAGGTTGAGCAGCAACTGAAATTTGAACTATGCGTGCAAATACTTCTATTTTTGCGAAACATGTTTTGCAATGCTTCAAAAAATAATACAAACATTCTCTGATATTTCAGCTATCAGATTGCGAGTAATGTTCGCACATAAAAAACAGAAAGAATGCATTTGTTGAAAAGACAGTAAAGAATAAATGCATTTTTCTCAAAAGGAAACACGTACAAATTTCGAAACTAGAATACCAAAACCTGAAGCCAACGGTTTTCAATTTGTGTGCTACCTGCCTACCTTGCTACTTCTAACCTTTTTCACCGGCGGCTGCTATACCAGAATTGGAAAGACCGATGAACCCATAAACGCAGAAACCAATGTGCCCATCCCAATCAGATGTTACATGAGAATCGGTTTGGGCAGATTCGCCAATAGAGAACTGATATTCCATCTCTTTGTCAGTGTGTCATTCGCTAGGAAACTTATGGTATTCCATCTCTTTGTCAGTGTGTCATTCGCTAGGAAACTTATGGTATTCCATCTCTTTGTCAGTGTGTCATTCTAGACATGAAGTGGACAAAGTTATGGTATTCTTCCCGTCCTTTCGATTCAGCAAAGTAGTCGTATATTCTCAAGACAGTTCAGAAAACAGCTGAAGCCATGTGTTGTAATAAAACAATAGAAGATTAGCAATTTTGCATTGCCAAAGTTCAACAAGACTTTAGATCACTGAAACAACACAAAGTAACCTGCTGAAACAGCATCGGGGGTACGAACAGCTGTTTTTTTCAGCTAAAATTTCTTTCATTTAGAACAGAAAAGTCTGAAACGCCAGAATTTTGAACCCGGAACAGGATCACAAATGGGAGAGTCTGCATAGGAATTTCTAAGAAAAGTCTGAAACGCCAGCTAAATTTCTATACATGCTTCTACATAGTAATTCAGAATCTAGTCAAGAAATAAGGAACTAACATGAACACGACCAAAAAAATGGAATAACGTAGCAATGACTATTGCACCTCTTTTTAAGTACAAACTCTCCAATCACAACATGCTAATTGCTAACTCAACCTGATCAAACATATATAGAAGCATATAAACAACAAAATCAGTGACGAACAAACGACCAAGTACGAACCAGACCCTAATCTAAGCTGCGATTCACCTCTGAGTCTTTGCAAACACACAAAAGCTACATTTTACACGAACATCCCCACGCCTTTTTCTCCTAGCTTACTGCCGTGATATCTCCATCGGCCTTAATTCACCGACCACGCGCCCGGAGCCGCCTTTCGCCGCCTCCACGTCGTCATCGTCGTCGTCACCTCCATCGTCTCCATGGCTATTTTCCTTGACCAGCGGCACGTACCGCGGCTCCTCCTTGTAGAGGCTGCACATCCGAAGGTAGAGCACGACCACGAGCACCACGGTGGCCGACAGGTACCAGCTGAACTGCAGGTTGACGAGCGCCTTGGCGCGCGCCAGGGCGCCGCCCTCCTCGCGGCACCGCGCGACGTCGTGCCCGTGCTCGTGGCTCAGGAAGCACCCTCTCGGCAGCAGCGCGGGCGTCCACAGCGCGACGCCCATGGCCACGAACCAGACGCCCTGGAGCACCAGGCTCGCCGACCGCACCAGCGCTACCAGAATGATCAACATCTGCACCGGTTGGGAACCGGCTTTAGCACCGGGTATCCCAACCGGTGCAGATTTTCCGAGGCTAAAGGGTACCCCTTTAGCACTGATTCCAGACACAACCCAGTGCTAAAGGGCCTGCCCCGCAGCGCCTTTAGCAGGGCCTTGGCCCCGGATTTTTTTTACTTTTTTCAGTAGCCATGCACGTCTATATACGTGTATATATGTATATATTCTAATACGTGTATTCTAATGCGTATTCGGCCGACTCTATATTCATATTAGCTGACATTTCATCAAAATAGAAGACATATATATTACAAAAGTAGATATTCATGCATGTCAACTCGAGTTATATATATTTAAACTGTATTTTCTACTTAATTAAGATTGACGACTTGTTGAACTGTCCGGCACGTCCTCCAGTGGCATGTGGAATTCTTCTCGGGGATTGACGACCTCGTCCCAGATCCATCCGACGAGCTGTTCTGCAATTGCGTCAATTCTTTCTCGCTTTAGAGACTCTTCCTTCAGGCTCAACATCTATAATTTACAAATAATTGAAAGATATTTAATCCGCCGAGTTGGAGACAATAATTGTGCACTTAATAATAATGGAAATATGTTTATTATTACGTACCATAATATCGTGTTGTGTAAGCTTTTTATGTCCCCAATTCCACATGTAATCGCAAACATAGTATGCACATAAATTATTTTTCTTCCCCTGTTTGGCACACTGTCGACCAAAAGAAATTAAGTAAAATTCATATAATATATTAGCCGAGGCCTACATGTACAAATTACTTGCTTACCGGAAAGCCAATGTTCCATTTTAGTGTTTCATGTTGAATACCCGGGTGTTCTTGACGAAATTGATTCCAGGCCCTGCGAACAAAAAAATTGAGTTAAGTCATTGCGAGTGTAAGCGGTGAATTAAGTAGGGGAAAATATACATCACCTTGTCATCATGTCCATGATGTTCTGTAGTTTTTCTATTGGAGTGTGCAATGAATCAAAGACGTTCACGACACCCCGGCCAGGACACAATATTATTAGGAACCAGTGGAATCTGTATACATGTATACATTATAATCAGAAATGAAATAGTACATAGACAGTATAAGAAGAAGCCTGTGTATGTACTCACTCGATGTTGTACGGGATTAGTATGGAGTCGCAGTAATTTTGTTTCTTAATATACTTGTATAGGTTTCCATATGTTTCCTCAGGATTCATCAATATCATTTGTTCACTTATCCTTCGAGGATCCACGAAACCAACGTCATATATTGAGGATCTCCGACATTTTTGAATCTCCATTCTGCATATGTTAAGCAATAAATAAAGCTCGCGTCAGCATAGATTGGAATTATTGTTTTCAAACTGTGAATTATAAGCAACAACAAAGTACTTACAGTGTCCAACAGGTGATCAAATCCACGTCCATGGCGTCGCGGTGGTACAACTCATATATATCCTGAAACCTCAGCCAGACCCAATCCTCGTCACCATTGTAGAAATCATGGTCCTTCACGCCTACTTTAATCATGGGCCGTTTATTCCTTCTTGATTCTTCCAAGTACCACTCATGGAATCGGCGCATCTTTGTCTGTAGCTTGCTCTCCATTTCAGGAGGGACCATAGGCTCGCCAAGCTTAAACGGCCACTTCAATGTTGTGCTTACAGGCACCTCTGCTTCCCCCAGGAGTTGCGCTCTGGATAGTCCAGTCTCGGCCTCAAATTGTTGGATCCGTAGCTCGTGCGGAGTTGGCAATGGAGCCAAGGGCTGCTGAGGTTGCTGGCCGAGCTGAGGAACCTTTTTGGATGTGCCCGCCTCCTTATCTGCAGCCTTCCGCTTCCGGCGAGATTTCAGTAATGAGCGGTCATAGTCTGTTATTAGTACTTCCTTCTGTTGACCCTTGCTCAAATTACCGAGGAATGAGCAACAAATTCTCTGTCTCTGTCTCTATCAGCAACAAATTCTCCCCTCTCAGATGCCCTGAGGATATCGAGGAGACGCTGAGCTAGTTCTCGCAAGTCCTCGGGAAAAACTAAGGAGCCGTCGATTGGGCTTAGGGTGCCTCCATGACCATAGTATCAATGCTTGGTCCTTGTGGGCCAGTCATGTGTCGCTGGAGTGATGCCTCTAGCATATAGATCTTCTTCCATCTTCTCCCATTTAGCGATGCTTGCCTTGTAACCTCCCGAACCCATCTTATGAGAGTACTTCTTATTTGCGGCGTTTCCAGCGTTTCTAGCGCTAGCCGTTGCACCCTCTTCGGAGGTTTTGTACTCAAGGAATGCTTTCCACTCGTCATCAGTGATCTTCTTATACTTCTCAGGATCCGGGGCCTCTCCGGTTTTGAGAAAATGCGAGTACAACTTCTTCTTGAAATCCTGAAACAGAACTGCCATCTTCTTCATTGTCCAATCCCTCAGTTCTGCTTCATGAGTGCTAGGCCAGTCGAATATTGCCTTTAATTCCCTCCATAGCATCTCCTTCTCTGTATCGGGGAGCACGTACTCCTTAGTGGGGTCCGTGGACTTCCATTTTCTGATACTAATGGGCACATTGTCCCGTACAATTACCCCACACTGAGATACAAATTTCTTGGCCACTTTTGGGGGCTCAACTGGCTCCCCGTCATCCTCCACTCGAGTGATGTGAAACTTGACATCCTTCAGCTTCTTCGTGGTCGATCGTTTTGATTTCTTAGCTCGACTTGTAGAAGCAGAGGCGGCCTACACAAATTACATATATACGAGATGATATAGAGATGGTATACATAATTGACATGTACAGTACAAATTTATGTTATATATATACACACCTGACTAGACGAGGGCTCGTTACCGATTCCTTCAATAGTGCTGCCCTGGACACGTTCGCCCTGGACATTGGCGGCCCCTTCAACATTTTCGGCCCTTGCAACATTGTCGCCCTGGATATTGTCGTCCCTTCCAATGATCCCCAACACTTCATCCATGGACATTGGTTGGGTTACAATATTAAAAAGTTGATTCGCAAAGAACGTGTCGTTGTCCTCTTGCATGGGTGGGACAGAGCTGTTGTTGTCCTCTTGCATGGGTGGGACGAGGTTGTTGTTGTCCGCCATCTATAGAATTAAAAATAATTGATAAGAAATATTTCTAACATTTTCGCTAAGGGGGTCGGTGCGTGAAAAACGGATTCGCCAAGGGGTTCGGGTGCGTGGTGTGAATTGATTCGCTAAGGGTTCGGGTACGCGACGCGAAGTGGTTTGTTAAGGGTTCGGGTGCGTGACGTGAACGGGTTCGCTAAGGGGGTCGGTGCGCGAAAAACGGATTCGCTAAGGGGTTCGGGTGCGCGGTGGGTTCGGTACGCGATAGAATTTCCGATAATAAACATTTTTGATAGTATACATTATACAAACATATAACATTTCCAATATACATTTAAATGAAACACATATATTTCTAATATACATAGAATTTCCAATATACATTTAAATGAAGCATAGAATTTCTGATATAAAATTTCCAATATACATTAAAATGTAAATGTTTCAATACAATGTATTTCAATAAAATAAATTTCCAATACATATAAAGCATATATATTTCTAATATTTCCAATACAACGCATTTCCAATAAAATAAATTTCTAATATTTTCTAATATTTTCAATACATATGAAGCATATATATTTCTAATATTTCCAATACAATGCATTTCCAATGTATGGGTTAGCGAACGCGTTCGGCCATGCGCATTTGGCGCGTTCGCTAACCAAATACGCATGGCCGAACACGTTCGCTAAGCAAATGTGCATGGCCGAATGCAACGGGTACCTGCACACACAAACCCGTACACACGGCACGAAGGCCGGCTCACAAACATGCACGCACGGCACGAAGGCCGGCTTCACAGAGGGCTCAACGTGACGGGCGGCGGGCGACGGCGGCGCGGGGACGAGCGGCGGCGGCGGTGGCGGCGAGGGGACGAGGGGCGGCGCCGGCGCAGGGACGACGGGCGGCGCGAGGACGAGGGGCGCCAACGCGGGGACGACGGGCGGCAGCGCGGGGACGACGGGTGCGGGGACGACGACGGCGGGGGGATGACAGGCGCAGGGATGACGACGGCGCGGACCGGGACGAGGGCGGCGGCGGCGTGGGCGCGGGGACCACGGGTGGCGGCGGCGGCGAGCGTCGACGGAGGCTAGGCCGCGGCGACGGGCGGCGGCGGCGTGGCCGGGCGCGGGGACGACGCGGGCGACGACCGTGGACGGAGGCGCGGCCGTTGCGACGGGCGGCGGCGGTGATGCGGGCCTAGGTCGACGGGCGGCGGCGGGGCGGCGGCTGAGGAGACGATTGGGCGCGCGGCGACGGCAGCGATTTCGATCTGAGGAGACGAGGGGGAAGTGGAGGAGGGGAGAGAAGTCTCCGCATATATAGATCCCCGTCTTTAGCACCCGGTGCAGCCACGACCCGGTGCTAAAGGCCCTTTAGCACCGGGTCTATACAGCACCCGGTGCTAAAGGCCCCCCCTTTAGCACCGGGTCTTCCCACCACCCGGTGCTAAAGGCCCTTTAGCACCGGGTCTTCTACAGCCGGTGCTAAAGGTCGTAACTGGCGCCAAACGAAAATTGGGGGCCTTTAGCACCGGATTTTAGATCAACCCGGTGCTAAAGGCCCCAATTTTCGTTTGGCGCCAGTTTCCAAACCGGCCTTTAGCACCGGTTGCTACTATTTGGGAATCTTATAAATATAGTTTTTAACATATAGTTATTAATACTTATTTTAATTTAGTTATTAATACCTATTAAAAATATATATTAAATAAGAAAATCTTATAAATTACTAGAAAATCAATATAAAATGCTAGAAAATCATATAAATTAATAGAAAATCTTATAAATTACTAGAAAATCTTATAAATTACTAGAAAATCAATATAAAATGCTAGCAAATCTTATAAATTAATAGAAAATCTTATAAATTACTAGAAAATCTTATAAATTACTAGAAAATCAATATAAAATGCTAGAATTAATAAAAACAATCTTATAAATCAATAGAAAATCTTAGAACATAGGTGGAACATAAATGCAAATATAGTCATTACAAATTGGGTGGAACATAGTGCAATTAAATTACATGGCATCATCGTTTACTCGGACACTAATAAACTTCCTCTTTACAAATGTTCCTTGATTGTGATCACGCCGTAGATACGGTGTCTCCTCCACCGCTAACAGGATGCTTGGGTCATCAGCCACTGAGAATGGAGGCCGGCCATCGAGCATATCATAATCTTCATCCGTCTTGTCCTCAACTCCTACGATTTTTCTCTTTCCAGGAAGAACTATATGACGCTTTGGCTCGTCTTGTGATGGGTCCAATTGCTTACCCCCACCTTTCTTATCCGCCCCTTTCTTCGGTCTGCTAGCCATGTCCTTCACATAAAAAACTTGTGTGACAGCTTTGGCCAGGACGAACGGTTCGTCTAGAAAGTCAATCTTGTTTAGGTCCACTAACGTCATTCCATAGTCCGCTTCAACTTTAACACCTCCTCCAGTCAGCTTCACCCATTGGCACTTGAACAGTGGGATCTTCAAAGGTCCGTACTCTAGTTACCATATCTCCTCTATGATTCCATAGTATGAGTTCGTATTGCCATTGGTGTCTGTCACGTCGATCCGGACACCACTGTTTTGGTTGGTGCTTTTCTTGTCCTGGGCTCTTGTGTAAAATGTATACCCATTGATGTCGTATCCTTGGAATGTCAAGATCGTGCTCGATGGACCTCTAGCTACAAAAGCTAGCTACGCATCAATGCCCTCGACACCCATAAGACGTCTTCGCAACCAATCTGCGAAAGTACTATTGTGCAGACGCTGAATGAAGGCCGCAGACTTTGTTGAGTTTTCGTCCCTGAGAATCTGCATGTGCTCCTCGATGTACGGAGCAACTAAGGTTGATTGTTGCAAAACTGTGAGGTGCGCTTTACGAAATGTCTCAACGTCCTTGATCACCATCGATCTTCTCCCTAGTGTGCCCTTTCCACCAAGTCTCCCCTCGTGATGTGATTCGGGCACACCAATCGACATAAGATCGTCGACAAAGTCAACACAGAAAACAATGACCTCTTCTGTTTCGTATCCCTTAGTAATGCATCCTTCTGGACGAGAACGATTACGGACATACTTCTTTAGGACAGCGAAGAGCCTCTCAAATGAGAACATGTTGTGTAGAAATACTGGGCCCAATATACGAATCTCTTTGACGAGGTGAACCAATAGATGTGTCATGATATTGAAGAAGGATGGTGGAAATATCATCTCAAAGCTGACAAGACATTGCACCACGTCGTTCTGTAGCTGATCTAAATGGTCTGGATTGATCACCTTCTGAGAAATTGCATTGCGGAATGCACATAGCTTCACAATGGCTTTCCGCACGTTAACTTGTAGCACACCCCTGAGTATGACGGGAAGCAGCTGTGTCATCAACACATGGCAGTCGTGAGACTTCAGGTTTGTGAACTTCTTCTCTTACATATTTATTATTCCCTTAATATTGGAGGAGTAGCCAGACGGAACCTTGATACTGTTCAAGCATTCAAACATGCTTGCCTTCTCTTCTTTGCTGAGAGTGAAGCTGGCAGGACGCAAGTACTGGCGTCCTTTGTCTCTCTTTTCTGGATGTAGATCAGTCCGTTGCTTCAATCGTTTCAGCTCCTGACGTGCTTCCAGTGTATCTTTTGGCTTCCCATAAGTACCCAGGAAGCTTATCAAGTTCACGCAAAGATTCTTCATCAGATGCATCACATCAATCGCGTTACGGACCTCTAAAAGTTGCCAATAAGGTAGCTCCCAAAAGATAGACTTCTTCTTCCACATCGCGGCACGACCATCCTCGCCCGTCGGAGCAGCCTGGCTTCCGTCTCCCTTGCCAAACACCACGTGTAGGTCCTTCACCATATCAAATAGCTCTTCTCCACTCCGGTGTCTCGGCTTTGTACGGCGGTCAACATTCCCGCCAAAATGCGCACATTTCTTTCGTAGCTCATGCTTCGCCGGAAGGAATCGACGGTGACCCATGTACACAACTTTACGACAATGTTTCAAATACATGCTTTTGATTTCCTCTAAACAGTGAGTGCATGATTTATATCCTTTGTTTGATTGTCCTGATAGGTTACTTAGTGCAGGCCAGTCGTTGATGCTTATGAAAAGCAGTGCTCGAAGGTCAAACTGCTCCTGCTTGTCCTCATCCCACATGCTAACACCTTCATTCTTCCACAGCTGCAAAAGTTCGTCAACCAATGGTCTTAGGTACACATCAATGTCGTTGCCAGGTTGCTTTGGGCCTTCGATGAGCACTGGCATCATAATGAACTTCCGCTTCATGCAGAGCCAGGGGGGTAGGTTGTAGATACAAACAGTCACGGGCCAAGTGCTATGACTACTGCTCATTTCACCAAAAGGGTTCATGCCATCGGTACTTAAACCAAGCCTAACATTCCTCGCATCAGCATCAAACTCTGGGAATGCTCTGTTGATGTTCCTCCACTGGGATCCATCGGCGGGGTGTCTCAACATGCCATCCTGCTTACGTTCTTCTTTGTGCCAGCGCATCAGTTTGGCATGGTCTTTGTTCCTGAACAAACGCTTCAGACGGGGTATCAGAGGAAAATACTACATCACCTTCGCAGGGATTTTTTTCTTAGAACGCTCTCCCCCAACATCACCAGGGTCGTCCCGCCTGATCTTGTATCGTGCGCAGGTGCAAACCGGACAACGATCCAAGTGTTCGTACTGTCCGCGATAGAGGATACAGTCATTAGGACACGCATGTATCTTCTGCACCTCCAAACCGAGAGGGCAAACAACACGTTTTGCTTGATACGTCGTCGATGGCAATTTGTTACCCTCTGGAAGAATCTTCTTTACGAGTTTCAGTAGCTCCTCGAAACCCTTATCAGTAACACCATTTGCTGCTTTCCACTGCAGAAGTTCAAGTGTGCTACCCAACTTTTTTAGCCCCTCTTTACAATCTGAGTACAGGTCAGTCTTGTGGTCCTGCAACATGCGCTGTATCTTTTTCAGTTCCTTATCATTGCCGCAGTCTTTCTCGGCATCACGCAACATTTGCCCGAGTCCATCAGTAGGTTCATTTTCTTGAGCAACATCTTCCTGAGCATCGCCTTCCCGAGCAACATCTTCCTCATCGGCATCACCCATTGCAGCATATGCAAAGGAACCGTAGTATTGAGCCAATAACGGAATGTCGTCATCGGCCTCGTCTTCTTCATCTTCATTCATTAGAATTCCTCTTTCACCATGCTTCGTCCAAACAGAATAATTCCTCATGAAACCGTGCCTCATCAAATGCACCTGAAGACAACCTCTTTGTTTGTACGATTGTATATTTTTACAATGGGTGCATGGGCAGAACATGAAACCGGACGGCGTCCTGTTAGCCTCGGCGGCATCGAGAAACGTCCTAAGGCCATCACGGAACGCCTGAGCGTGGGGGTCCCCGTACATCCATTGTCTATTCATCTGCATTATTAACCAATAACAAATATACAATACAATTTAAAGATAAAAAAATTTAATATATAAATAAATACAAATTATAATATATATTCCATTATATAAATAAATTTCTAAAACTACATTACTATATTCATTAAATAAATAAATATACCTTCCGTTAAATAAATAAATAACTATTCTACCTTTTAATAAATAACTAATAATATATATTTCATTAAACTAATAAATAACTATTCCAACTTTTAATAAATAAACCTCTCTAATAAATAAAATACATAAGCCTTATAACTATTCACAAGTCATACAAAACAAAATACTAACTAGCTTGCCTTGTCTCCCCATTTAAAACACAACATGAACACTCTCTCCACCATGAACTCAAGCTCTCTCCTCTCTCTCCTCCAAGAACACAAGCTCTCTCTAGCTAGCTTTACTTTGATTCACAAATCCCTCTATTTCTAAATCATAGAAGGATTACAAGCTAAATAAAACATTAGAGAATGAAAGAGTGTACCTTGTAGTGCTCCTTAGATGAGTAGAATCTTCACAAATTTTGAAAAAAATTTGGGCAGCACCTCCCCTCCCACGGCCGAGCAGCATGTACACAGCGCCTAAGTGTTCAGCTGGCTCGGCCGGGGGAGGAAGAAGGTGCTATATACAAAAGACATTAGCACCGGGTCGTGGCAAGACCCGGTGCTAATGTGCACCAATTAGCACCGGTTGCAGCCAGCAACCGGTGCTAAATGGCCTCGGGCACATTAGCACCGGTTGCTGGCTGCAACCGGTGCTAAAGGGGGAGCATTAGCACCGGGTCTCGCCACGACCCGGTGCTAATGTGTCCGCCCTGACACCCCGCAGCGCCGCCCCCGCTCCTAGCCGTTGGACCCGGTGCTGAAGCCCCATCAGCACCGGGTCCAAAAATGGCCGAGGCGGAGGAGGCGGGCGGATGTGAAGCATTCTGGTAGTGCAGGCTCACCGCGAGGCTCCGGGGCGCGGCGACGCCGAGCGCCGTAGCGGCCAGCCATACAGTTTTAGAAGAGAAATGCACCTCTATCGGAATGAGCCTTTTACAAAGGTTCTCTTCTCTCAGTTAAACAATAGCTTGTTTCACCATCCTGATTCACGGGATCTCCGATCACATAGGACAGGTTACCACTACTGAGTAACATTCATGGGTCTCAAGCCCAATTCCCTGGATGCATTATCTATCACGTTACGTGAAAGACCCTTTGTGAATTGATCTGCCAGGTTCTTAGCCGTTTGGATGTAGTCCAAGGCTATTACTCTGGAGTTTCTCATTTTCCTGATAGACTTCAGCCGCCTCTTTACATGCCTAGATGACTTCATGTTGTCCTTTGAACTGTTCACCTTGACAATCACCGTTTGATTATCGCAGTTCATGAGGATAGCCGGTATCGGTTTTTCAACTACCGGCAGATCCATAAGGAGTTCACGAAGCCATTCGGCCTCAACAGTGGCGGTGTCTAATGCAGTGAGTTCTGCCTCCATAGTAGACCTCGTTAAGATGGTCTGCTTGCAAGACTTCCAGGAGACAGCGCCACCTCCAAGTGTAAACACATATCTACTTGTGGCTTTAATCTCATCTGCATCAGATATCCAATTTGAATCACTATAACCCTCTAGTACCCTAGGGTATCCAGTATAGTGAATCTCGTAGTCCACAGTACCTTTCAGGAAACGCATCACCCGTTCGAGAGCTTCTCAATGAGCCTCTCCTGGGTTAGACACAAACCGACTCAGTTTGTTCACATCATACGCGATGTCGGGTCTAGTAGCGCTGGCTAGGTACATCAGTGAACCAATGATCTGGGAGTATCTCAGCTAATCTCTCATTATTCTCTTGTTTTTCCGCAACACTTTACTAGCATCATAAGGTGTTGGAGCTGGCTTGCAGTCATTATAACCGAAACGACTCAAAATCTTCTCCACATAGTGGGATTGTGTAAGAACAACCCCACCATCACCTTCTCTCACTAGTTTAATGTTCAGAATCACATCAGCCTCTCCCAAATCCTTCATCTCAAAGCTTTGGGACAAGAATTCTTTGACTTCTTTAATCGCATTAAGGCTTGTCCCAAATATCAGTATGTCATCCACATACAGACAGAGGATCACTCCTTCGCCCCCACCATAGCGATAGTACACGCATTTGTCAGCTTCGTTCACAACGAAACCAACTGATGTTAAAGTTCTATCGAACTTTTCATGCCATTGCTTAGGAGCTTGCTTAAGGCCATACAAAGACTTGACTAACCTACACACCATTCCTTCTTGACCTTCTACTACAAATCCGTCTGGCTGATCCATATAGATCTCCTCCTCCAACTCTCCATTTAGAAAAGCCGTCTTAACGTCCATCTGGTGAACGATAAGACCATGAGAAGCTGCCAAGGAAAGTAGTACTCGAATAGTAGTCAATCGGGCAACCGGTGAGTAGGTGTCGAAGAAGTCTTCCCCTTCTTTCTGAGTATAGCCTTTAGCCACTAGCCTTGCCTTGTACTTTTCAATTGTACCATCAGGCCTAAGCTTTTTCTTGAACACCCACTTGCATCCAACAGGTTTGCACCCATAAGGACGCTCCACAACCTCTCAAGTACCATTAGACATAATTGAATCCATCTCACTCCGAACTGCTTCCTTCCAATAGTCAGCATCTGTAGAGAAATATGCCTCTTCAATGGTTCTAGGAGTATCATCCACGAGGTACACAATGAAATCATCACCAAAGGACTTTGCAATCCTCTGTCTCTTGCTCTTTCTGAGAGCTACTTTATTGTCATCCTCCTCAGGATTCTCCACATGTGGTTGTTCATTGTGTTCTATGATAGTGGTGGGTTCTTTAGGTTCATTGTTAACAGACAGTTCATGACTAGATGTGCTAACTACTTCTTTCATAGGAAAAATGTCCTCAAAAAATGTAGCGTCTTTGGACTCCATGATAGTGCCAACATGCATGTCAGGTACTCCAGACTTCACTATTAAAAATCTATAACCCACACTGTGGAAAGCATAACCAAGAAAGACACAATCTACTATTTTAGGTCCTAATTTACGTTTCTTGGTTATAGGCACATTCACTTTGGCCAAACATCCCCAAGTCCGTAAATATGAAAGGGTTAGTCTTTTCTTTCCCAATTCCTCGAATGGTGTTATCTCTTTGTTCTTCATGGGAACACGATTCAGGACATGACATACAGTCAATATAGCATCACCCCACCGTTCCTTAGAAAGTCCCGCTGTGTCTAACATGGCATTAACCAAATCAGTTAGAGTGCGGTTTTTTCTTTCGGCTACCCCGTTTTACTGAGGTGAATAGGGAGGCGTCCTCTCATGAATTATTCGATGTTCCTCACAGAACGCAGTGAAAACATTAGAAAAATACTCTCCACCACGATCAGACCTAACTCTTTTGATCTTTCTCTCAAGTTGGTTTTCTACCTCAGCTTTATAGACTTTAAAATATTGCAACGCTTCATCTTTAGACTTTAACAAATAAATATAGCAAAATCTAGTGCAATCATCTATTAGAGTCATGAAATACTTTTTACCACCTTTCGTCAACACGCCATTCATTTCGCACAGATCGGAATGAATTAATTCTAGAGGTACCAAGTCTCTCGCCTCGGCCGCAAAATGAGGCTTGCGAGGTTGTTTTGATTCAACACACACATGGCACTTGGAATTTTTGACTAAGGTAAATTTCGGAATTAAACTCAAGTTTGCAAGACGCATCATACAACCAAAATTAACATGACAAAGTCACGAATGCCAAACATTAGACTCATCATTAACATTTGAAACATGGTTCATAACTTTATTACAATCATTTGACAAAGAAAAGCGGAACAAGCCTCCGCTATCATAGCCCTTTCCAATAAAACTTCCAAACTTAGAAATTACACACTTATTGGATTCAAAGACTAACTTAAAGCCGTCTCTACACAGAAGAGACCCGCTGACTAAGTTCTTCTTGATGGTGGGGACATGCTGCACGTTCTTTAGTCGAACGGTCTTTCCCGATGTAAGCTTCAGATCGACCGAACCAGCACCAAGAACACGCGCATGCGATCCGTTCCCCATCAACAAGGAGGAAGTCCCGCCTGCCTGGTAAGAAGAAAACAAGGAAATATCAGCACAAACATGAATATTAGCATCAGTGTCGATCCACCAATCAGGTGAATGACATACTGAAAGAACTGTAGGTAAAAGATTACCGTACCCCGACGTTCCACCAGTCTCACTAACAACCATGTTGGCACTGTTGCCATCTTTCTTATCCTTGCGATCCGGACACTTTGCAGCAAAGTGTTCGGTGCTACCACAGCAGTAACACTTCCCAGTTGGCGGCTTCTCTTCAACATCAAGAGTGCCGATAAGATCGACAACAGTAAACTCCTATCTCTTGTGTCTCAGAGAGGTTGCAAAGTCCTTCCAAGAAGGTGGCAACTTGGAGATAATACCTCCAGCCACAAACTTGTCAGGCAACTTACATGGTGCATCCTCGCTGTAGTTCTCAAGATCTCTAGCCAGCGTCTGAATCTCATGGGCCTGCTCTACCACAGGACGGTCTTCAACCATCTTGTAGTCATAGAGCTGTTCCATGACATACAGCTCACCACCAGCATCAGAGACCCCAAACTTAGCCTCAAGCGCATCACAAACTTCTTTGCCACTTGGCAGCAAAAGGTACGTGTCCACAAGGCTTTCAGCGAAAACACTCACGATGGCGCCACGAAACAAGTTATCAGATGCCTCGAAAGCCTTCTCCTCCTCTGGAGAGAGCTGTTCGGGCTTCCCCTGTGCGACATGCATGATGTTCATCGCTGTCAACCACAGTGTAACCCTCTGCCGCCAGTGTTTGTAATTTGTGCCATCGAAAACATTTGGTTTGATTGATGTAGCAAAACTAGTGACCGAAAGCCTATTGATAACATAAGGTTTTTGGATTGTTAGAAATATAGGCATTTTTCGGTACATTTTAATTCTAGAAATTAACAACAAGTTCATGACTATTGTGAGTGATCCAGTGAGAGCAAGGCATGTGCTAGTGTTCAGGTTATATCTCAAATAAAACATGAACAACAAGCATAACCAGAGAAGTTTTAGTATGTACCCAGGGAGGGAACCGGAATCGGAGGAACCAGTATCTCCGTTACCAGTCATTGTGACTAGCCTGCTTGAAGTAGTCGATCTAATTCGGTGCAGTGACGAGGTGTTGCAGTGCAGTCCCTCGAACAGCCTCCTGGAAGTAGACGTACAGACCACCAGGAAGTAGTTGTTCGCTTGAGGAAGACGGACGTCGGGACGTAGTCGTTCGGGCTGACGAAGCTGCCACCAGGAAGTAGACGAAGTAGTCGTTCACGGCAGCGAGCAGGCGCGTACGAGTACGCTCCTCAAAAACCTTATCGCCTGCCTATCCCGAGCAGGATCACTAGGAAGACGAGGTTCAGAGGCAACTGCTCACGCAAGCAGAGTGCGCGCAAAGTTTGCGTTGGAAATGCAAGAGAGCAGCAAACAACAGGGAGAAGAGAGTGGTTTCCTGAAAGGAATACCAGAGGGAGAGCTTTCGGGTGTGTGTTTCCTGGGAGGAGAGGCCTCATCTTATAGGCACTCAGGAAGGAGAGGGAGGATGAATCTGGACGCTATTGACCAGTCATAATGCCATTAAGAGTCAGTTACTAGATTCATGACAGTAACGGTCGTCAGTTACTCGCCCGCATGAAAACTGCAACGTCTCTGGTTTCATGCACGGCACGGCGAGGCGAGCGAGCGCGCGCGTGTGGCACGCCCTTCTCCTTTTACCAACTTCGCAAGTGGTTCCCCTTTGGTCCACCATTTAAGTTAGTTAGGCTTCCCGTTGACTCTCAATCCGGGATTTAGACCCTTAGCATTTATTAGTGGACCTTTAATTTCTTTTGATTAATTGAGACTAAGATGGGCCAATGGCCCAATTAATCCAACAGAGTGGAGGTGGAAGAGCATCAGCTCCTGCGCGAACACCGCCGCCGCGGCGAGCTGCGACACGGTGTCACGGCGCGGCGCCCGGGCACGGTCGAGGAGGATGGCGGCGGCGGCGTACACGAGCAGCGCGAGCGAGATGGACGCGTGCTTGAAGTTGTGGAGGTGGTCGGAGGGCACGGTGCCATCGCGGTCGAGGGTGGTGCCTCGCCGGGCCGATGAAGAGCTCCATGAGGATGGACGCGGCGGCGCCGGCGATGATGAGGATGAGCTCCAGGTGGCGCGCGCCGCGCACGGGGAACCAGACGGGCGCGACGTTCCTGCCGGGGCGCAGCAGGAAGAGCCTGATGTGGTTGTAGAGATGCCACAGGCTGACGGTGAGGAAGCCCACGCCCGGCGCGACGTGGCCGACGAGCGTGCCCATGGCGCGACGGCGTTGAGCTCTGGGTCTCGCGTTCTGTTCGGGTGTATAGGAGAGGAAGGCGCCAAGGCCAAGTTGTGATGGTGAGGTTTCCGGGGTTTTAAGATGGTTCGATGGCTTGGATAGGTATACAAGTTCTTCAGGTCAGTTGACATGTTTGTCTTGAGGAGTTGCATTTTGTAAGTCAAATGTCAGAATAGTTATACTTCAACCTTTTTTTTAACGAACGGGCAATCGTGCACCATTTCTATTAAGGTAGGCCCAGGACAGGGAGGCTTCCCACAGGGACAAAAACTGCACAGAAAGAAAAGAAAACTACGTTATGAACAAAAAGCTCCGCTCATCATACTCCGGGGATAAGAGCTGCCAAGTGTTTTTCTACAGACAAGCACTATGTCCATTTACACGCCTCACTTCAAGATGGATACACAAACAAACATTGCAAATACATAAAGCCACTTAAATCAGTAATACTTTTCCATTAGAAAGAGGAGATCATTAGTGCTTATTAACCATTTGGGCTTCCTAGTCAAATGAAAAGAAAAAAAACGAAATATTAGTACTGCAAAGCTCCGATTAAATTCCACATAGATAAAGACGGCGCCCACAGAATTATACATTAAAAAGCGGAATAGCGCTCAAATGGCTGGTCAGGTCATTTGTTCTGACCAACAAATATATCAGTCAGCAGTCACAACAGAAGCAAATTGAGCTGAGATAAAACATGATGGCAAACCATCGACTTCTCCGATTGGACGTCTAGAAGGACCATGTACGGAGTAGGAGATAGGATGAGGATGCACGCACTTACCAAACAGGTCTATGTATAACTATGTATTAATAAATTATTACAAAGACTTCAAAAAGGTAAAAAAAAGAGTAGAAATCACCTGGTACAAGATTCCGGTGTGCTGCCCAAACGACAGACCACGGTTTTGCTCACCCTCAACTTTTTCCAAATAGCCTACCATCGGCTGCTTTCGCAAGAAAAAGCTCCTTCAATTCAAAGTTCAAACTTGGTGTTCTGTCTAGTTTTTACTTTTTACCTTAGCGTAATGTCAGCTCCTATCCGAGTGAAGATAAGTCAGGTTGAGATGAAACAGTAACAGTAGCCAGAGCAACATGGCACAAGAAGGATGCTCATTAGGCACCTCTACGGTTAGAAGGGAGGATCCTGAATTTGTTTAACCTAGCACACGACAATTATTCATATCAGTTTAGGATATTTTTTTCTTTCTTTTCAGTAATTTACACGAGAATTTTACATGTTTTTAGGGAAACGAGAAGTTCACATACTAATACACAATTATTTTTCAGGTGGAAATTGCATCAGGCGCAACAGACAACATCGTCACTCAGCAGCAGCGGCAGCGGCGAAATGGCATAGAATCTAGGGGCCAACTAAATTTCGGCCCGTAGCAGGCCCATCTTACGGGCAACCCAACGTTTCGCTGTTGTCTGTTGCACACGCTACAGTACAGCTCGCATTTACATGTTACAACTTACAAGTGACAGTGTGACTCGAACGCAGACGTGCACTCTCTGGCAAGTGACCAGCGATCGAGCAACTTTCCACTACACCTGCTCTTCGACGGGAAACACAATCTTCCGCGGCGCCGGCGCATCCCCGTCGCCGGCGAGCACGCCGCCAGGCGGCGGCGCCCGGAGCTGCACGTACTCCATGCACCCGTAGTCCACCCTGAGGCACAGACACGCCGTCACGACCCACACGGCGGCGATCGCCCAGCTGAACTGCAGGTTGGCCATCACCGTGGCCCTCCGCGCCGCCTCCTCCGTCGCGCACGCCACCGCGCTGTTCCGCATCATCGCCGCGCTCCCCGCCTCCGCCTCCGCCTCCACGCCGTGGCACCCGCTCGGCACGAGCGCCGGCACCCACAGCGCGAGCCCCATGGCCACGAACCACACGCCCTGGAGCAGCACGGACGCCGACCGCACCACGGCCACCGCGAAGCTCCGGGGCGCGACGGCGCTGGCGGCGGTGGCGGCGGCGGAGGCCGCCACCACGAGCTGCAGCAGCCAGTGGTAGTGGCCCTCGAGGCCGGCGTGGTCGGCGGAGTGGAAGCGGAGGAGGAACAGCTCCTGCCCGAACACCGACGCCGCGAGCGCCGCCACCACGTCCCCGACCCCCGGCGCGGCGGCGGCGGCGTTGCGGCGGGCGGAGGCGTCGGCGGCGAGCGCCACGGACGCGTAGACGGCGAGGTGGAGGTACATGGTGGCGTGCTCGAGGCTGTCGGGCTGGAGGCGGAGCGCGAGGATGGGGAGGTCCACGAGCTGGTCGATGATGGCGAGCACGGAGAAGGAGAGCAGGAGGTAGAGCTCCAGGTGCCTCATGCCGGGCAGCGGCGACGGGAAGGGGAACCAGGTGGCGGAGCGGAAGCCGGAGGCGCCCCTGAGCTTGTAGGCCCTGACGGTGTTGAGCAGGTGCCACATGCCGAGGATGGCGAAGGCCAGGCCGGGGAGGAAATGGCCTAGGAAGGTGCCCATGGCTTGCCCGGCCGGTTGCTATGCTTGGCTCGTGTAACAGTTGGTCGTTGTCTTGGTGTTGCCCTGTTGGTTGTGTTGGTTTATTTGTGCAGCTGCAGCGTGGAGAAGAGAGGCAGTGGAGTGGCTTAAATAGACGATAGTGCTGGTTCAGAGCTGTGACTGTGAGAGATAGTGTTGCCGTTGTTAGGAGTTGGGACACGCCGACATGGCAGAGGTAGAGCACGCACGCTTGTTTGGAATCCACTTCGCACAGGTTTAGTGCTGGCTTGCATGGAAAAGGTTGAGCTCGATAACAGGAACGCGGGTCAACTTCAGGTGTATGTCTTTGCTTGTGATGCCTTTTAGCATCATCACATATCATTACCAATGGGGAAAACTGCATAGGTTATTTGAGGGAATTGGTGTCAAATCGAAGCTTATCTTATTTAAAACAGGGATCAGGGAAGAAAAAACTTAACGTATTGCTCGAAAAAACCTCTGTTTTAAGAATCATGGAATATATTAACCTACTCCATATAAGCATAGTACAGGAATGGTTCCCGTTACAAAGATTGCACAGCTCTTGCTGCACATGGCATCAAGTTAAAGGTGAGCTAGAGCCTTATTAGTTTATTACAGGAGAAAATGCAAGGTTTTGTGAAGACATCCTGCCGTGTCTCTGCTTTGCAAATTTATCTGGAACTTGGTCTGTGGTCCTTTGTATCTTGATTACTTGAAAAGAGATTCCATCGTTGAGAGCATGACAATGATGTACCAAAGGACTGATAGATCAATGTACTACTGCTGATGGGATGCTTACACCTTAGAGATGTAACTTTGTAATAATGAAGGGAGTACAAAGCAAAGGCCTTGGAGAAGCCCATTTTACTATCCTAAAATGTGGCCGGAGTCGTTTCAACCCCCTAATGCATGATTTAGTTTGTTTAACTTTTATTAGACCAACCATTTTTCACATTTTGCTGCTACAAGTTTCCGGTTTTGCCAACATATATGGTCATATAAATCCGCATGGTTTTACTCTCCTAAAGTGTCTGTTCTTTGTATGCAAATGCAATGTTGTTGGTTGGCTCTAGTGGACACCCCTGTCTCTTGGTTCGCTCTTCCTCTTTTCATTTGGATATGCTACTGAAAAGAGGAGCATTCTCCATGATCAGGTTGACGGCGAGGGACGCCCTGTATCAACACATATTGATCGGTGCTTTGACCACTCCGTCCAATCAAACTATAATCTAGGCATGCACACACGACTAGTGTTTTTATTGTATTTGTTGCAGGATTTGGGAGAAGACAAAAGGTCATTTCCTGTCGATGGCTTTTCCTATATATGATCACTAGTGCTTGGACCTAATTTTGCAGGGAGGAGAACGCATGCGCTCGTCAATAGTAGTGCAGGCTGCGTTCGATCCCATATCACCAGAATGGCGATTGATCGATCAGTCGACGACGTAATTAGTCTTTATCAGAAGGTGACAGTCTGACAAACAAACAATGGATTTTACTTTATAAACTTTAGTTAGGTTCCATTAATTTTGGTCTTGTCCTATGTGTGAGTCGTCGCCTCACTTCTCGCTATTTGATTCAGAGAAACGGGCATAGCTCATTGTTAGATTCTCTGGGATGAAATAATTTGTCCCTCACCGAATTCAAGTGTAAACTTAATACAAGTGCTCGCATGTCCTCGGGATAACATCCGGGGAAGATATGATATACAAGGGCAGGTGGGTGTGTCTAATGCTAGATTGTATGATCGCCGTGTGGTTTTACCAAAAACAAATTTTCTTTAGATGCATTTCAATATCCATTCATTCAGTGATAGGTAACGCGTATGACAGATTGACAGTGGGGTGTGTCTGGTGGTTGTCGGATGTTAGTCACTCAAGACTGTAGTATAGTTTAAGTGAAGAGTGTGTGTGGTTCTCCGGAGAAAGGGAAAGATCTGTATTTGTTTCTTTCTTTTTTCTTCTTTTCTTTTTTTTTGTTTTATTATGCGGCCCAAAATGATGAAGAAGGCTAATGAGTACTGAGGGGACAGTGTTGCTGGGTCAGGAATCTTACCGAACCCCTTGGGCCTTGGCGCGCTTGGAAAGTAGTACGGGCCATCGCTTGTAGGTCAACACTAATAGGCCCATGTAACTTCATCTCCCGAAGTAAAACTTCTGGCCCAATTACAGTCCGTCGGAACAAAATAGGAGGAGAGAGCGAGCTATTGAAAATGCAACGCCAACAACGATGGTTGGATCGTTTCCACACGGCCGCAACATTTTGGCATTTTGCACCGTGCCCGTCGACGTCGCGCAGGCGAGCAGCGCCGGTGACTGCACTCCCAAGCACACGAACGAGAGAAGCTGCCCCGAGTTGGGAACGCACACTACTCTCGGGTCTCAGGTTTTGGTTGGCGTCCGCGCACTGACTGGCTGGTCCCCGTCCCTGGGCACTCGTGGGAAGCAACCAAGCGGGGGACACGCTGCCCGCGCCGCACATTGCGCTCGCTCCTCCACTGCCGCCACCGCGGCAGCAACTGGGACCTGGGGCTGCGACGGCCAAAACACCCAACGCTCGCGGCCCGGGCTCGCACGTCGCTGGATCCGCCGGCTGTCCGCACGCCGCGTAGAGCTGCTCAGCTCAGCTCAGCTCATGTGGTTGCCCACATCGGACTCGCCGCGCGCGCGGACGCGAGTACGCCACACGCGATGAATTTGTAATTGATGTGTGCCTCGTTCGATCACTTGCGCGAACACCGCTCCTGATATTTTGCGAAAAAGAAAGAGAAAGAAATTAAACCCGCTCGTGATCAACGTTTCGCTGGCAGCTGCGACGATCAGTCGCTGTCCAGCCCAACAGATCCAGGCACCGACACCATACCTCGTCGGGATCCCGACGGCGACACAGCCTCCGGCGAAACCATTGTCCTCCGTACGCCAATGGCCGTGCTGGTGATAACCCTGGCGTAATCATTGGCACCTGCGGCCCATGCATGATGCATGGGCCAGTTTCCTTCTTCGGCGACTTGGAGGAGGCCGGCCGTTGGATTTCCTCTCAGAAATTGGCCAAGTTTCATCAGGAACGACATCATTTCCGGCACGTTTTCCCGTCACTTTCCCGGACCAGGAGAAAATGCTGCGATCTACAGCGGTCCGATCGCGTGATGTGTACGTGTGCATACATATGGCTGTCAGAGGCCAAGAGCCCAGGAGTATAGCTACATATGGCTGCATCCATTGGGTTGGTCGATGGATCCTACAAACTATCGCTCCCTGCACATCCTAAACTTCAGATAGTTGTGGTTTACTTTGCACGTCAGTACGTCACAACGACCGGCAATTTAAACTAGAGGGCCGGTACCGTTCTTCTGTTCTTCACTTCTTCGGCAGTCTCGTTGGACTGGATGCTTCTCTCCCGGGCCTTATTTATTTCTCAAATTTGGTGTACTAAATTTAGGAGTTTGTGGTCTCTTCGTAATCATTGCGTTACTTCGTTTGTATATACGAAAAATTGTCCAAAAATTGATTAATTAGGCTTAAAATGTTAGTCTCGCAGAGTACAACTAGTTTTTTATTTCATCTACATTTAGTACTCCATGCATATTATGACATTTTGATGTGATGGAAAATCTTCTTTTTACATAGTAAATTTGGGAGTTGCTTTTAAGAACTAAACAAGACCCAAGGCTCCAGTGACTCTGACGTGGTGACACTAGCTTGACAGGTTGATGCGTTCCGGTGGCGGTGGCCTTCCCGGCGCCACAAGTGTACGTATAGTCGTACGCTACACCGAAAGGACGTACGCGGCGTCCCGTACTGATACCATTGATAGTATGATTCTGCGGGATGGATCGGTGAGTCATGCATTATGCTTGAATCCGCAGCTTCATTCTGCAACAAGCAGGCAAATTGCCACGGATTATTGGCAATTCAGCTGTCCATTCGCCTTTGCATGCGACAGGTTACTGCGTTGTTAGTTGGTCTCCGCGTCTGACAGTATCTAGTGGCAACAAAATTGTAAGTATCAGTATGCAACTACTCCGTAAGAAGTAAGAATATAAACAAAGTTAGCCGCTGATAAAATATAGCATACTACGTATGGCACTGGCACATGCCCCCCTGAAGACTGTTGCAAAAGACAAACCGCCCTACTTGCAACGGCGCCGGTGGCATGCACCCAGTCAGGAAATAGTAAAGCCCCGAAACATTCTCGAAAAAAAAATCTCTAGAACATCGTCAAAGGCATCTTTGGACGAAGCAAGTTGCAACGGTTGACACTGCCTGAAACCTCGGGTGGGGCAATGGGGAAAGGAGAAAGAGACAAGTCGACCAGAGTACGATGGCCAGAATCCTCTCAGAAAAATTCCTGGCACAAGACCTACGCGCAAGGGAGATGTCAAAACGAGAGAATGGCGGGGCCGCGTTTAGATCGGAACAATGTCGTTGGCTATAACCAGCTAACTAGTAAGTTTTAGTCAAGTGATAGATAAGATATTAACTGATTTATCAGATGGGGATTTAAACAAGGTTCTCGGCTAATTTTTAGCATCCAACTGTTATGGGATTCAAGCATATATGGTCCAAGATGCAAGGCTAAAAGGAACAAAAACAGTGCATGCATATAATTTAGCGACTATAGCCCATTTAACTTCATTATTATTAGTTATTCTAGCATCCGCCTGCTACTAAATCCCATAGACATAGATTTATGACACTGTGCACAGGATTACCAATCGGTCGGTACATCATCCAACGGAACTGGAAATGAACAATGTTATTAGTTTGCTCCTTTCCTGGATCAGTCACATCATATTATCCTATGGTACATATCACTACTACAGGAACCTTGGTAATATGATTTTTCAGTGACGATTTGGACGGCACTGGCATTGAAAACCTTATCATCAGTACCTGTTTGCAACCATCACTGATAATGGGTCCATCAGTGCTGCACTAATAAGGCTTAAACCGGCACTGGTACTAGATATAGTTCAAATATAGTTTAATGCCCAAAGTCATTACAATATAGGCAATAGTCTAGTGGTAAGTCATGCTTTGTAGATAAGCGAGGTTATATGTTTGAATTACCCACTGCACATTATTTTATTTTAGCTCTGTCATTTTTTCATAGCAAACCTTTCATTATCTCATATATTTTTCAAGATATGTTCTACAATAGGGCACATGTACTTAGATAATATTTGTATAAGATTTTTTAAGATTATATGACATACATGTAGTCAAATTAGAATTACTACTAACAATGAGTACGTAAAAATTCAATTAATCATTAGAAAACAAAAAAATAATTTTAAAAAGCTTCAAAACTCCTCCAGAGCAACTTATGTGCGGTATAAAATATTTAAAAGATATTTCTATATAATATGAGCAAAAATGTTGTTTTAGGGTGTGTAAACCTTAACGATTGTATTTAGTTATATGAAAATGTTTATGAGATGTATATGTTTGTGAACAATGTATACTCTACTTTTCTTAAAATGTGTTCAGTTTTTTATGACAAGGTCATGCCCCTAAAAAAGGACTCCATGAAAATTTTCAAACATTTTGATGCACTTTTAGCTTTTATTATTATCATTATTATTATTACTATTATTATTAATATTACCAATAAATCTATAAATATAAGCATGGATTATCTATAGCGAACATTTGATGATTTCATATATTTTCAAGATATGATCTAAAATAGGGCATATGTGCTTAGATAATATTTTTATAGTATATTTTTAATATCTAAATTAGCAAACCTTTGTCTCTTCGAGGTCATTTAATAAGTGTGTGACCTTATAACAAATATTTGCTCATCAAAAAAATTTCAAATGAAAAGTTGTCAGCTACAAAGTTCTATATCTTGTCGGGATGTACAATTATGATATAAAGTTTGTATTTATCCGACTTCAAAGAAAAAGTTATAAGGTCAGCACTTAAAATGAGTTTTAGTGCCAGTTTGTGGCTAGATCGGTCACTCAAACGGATCCTATTTTCGGTGACCGTTCTAGCAACAAACCAGCACTAAAACCTATTTTCAGTCGGCTCTAACACTCAATGAACCCACCCACTTTCAAATCGTCACTGAAAACCTTTCAATGCCGGTTTTCACAAACCGCACTGAAAAATGGCACCACAGGAAACATGTTCTATATGAGCTTAATGGTTAATATCTGAGGACCATGTGTATTCGAGGACCGGTGGATGGTCGCTTCTCAGTGTGATGAGTGATTGACAACGGTGTGTGGACTGACTCTTGGCCTAGTACTGCAGGTGTTTGGTGCGACTTGGTTTGCGTTGGTGCAGGTGAAGAACAAGCGTGAAAGGTCTTAGCCAGAGAGTGGCCTCCGAGGTGTGGAGAGACAAGTAGGCTTGGTTCGAGGGACCCGGTGGCCAGACGAGATCAAGTGCAGTCAACATGGTGCAAGAAGAGCAAGACGAGGTCGTGGACTTGGAGCCGGTGCAAGGTGGCGGCTAACGACCGAAGCTTGTACGCGGGGTTTGATGGTTGGGCCACAAAACCATCGGAGGAGGGTTTCTCGGTTTGGGCCTCAAAACCGAGCCCGAAGGCCCAACGTGACGGAGACGGTGATCCGGGCGCGTTCGGGAAGCTTCGAAGCGGTGGACGCGTGGCGGGATCCGGGAGCTTGCGTCGGAGGGAAGCAAGGCCAGATGGACGGCGTGCCCAGCCGGAGGAGTTATCTGCAACTTTACCATTTTGCCCTTGAGGGCGTGTATCGTAGAGTTAAGTTGTAGGGGTAGTATGGTCACTTCCCTTCACCAGGACACTTAATATAAATAGGAGGTGGAGGGGATGGCAAGGAGATCTCTCCGGAACCCTAGTTCATTTCTTTCTTGCTTCTCTAGGCTAGCCCGTGCTTCATGTCGATCTTAGCGGGAGGATGTTTGGGAGGTTGCTAGCCTTGTATAGAATCTGACTTTTGTTTGTTGGAATGAAATCAAGTGCTAGTTGAATCTCTTTGTTTCTCCTCGAGTTCCTTTTTGTGCTATTTTCGTTCTTGGCTCGATTCTTCGTCTCTAGACCGTTTGGCTCCGGATTTGTTTGAGGGGATCATGGGTGAGTGCCTTGCGCCTCTTTGTGTGTGATCTTGCCCTTTCAAACGCCGGGAATCGGTCTCGATTCGTAGTTTTTGGATGAACTCGTGAGAAGGTGTTCTTCCGTGTGATCCGTGATTTCTCGAGTTGTACGGAGTTATAGGCCGAGATTTTTGGGGCATAGCTTTCCCTTAGGGTGCTAATCATCTCCCCAAAGTTTCATCTCAAGAGCTCTAGCCGTTTGGGAGATCCGGTGATGGATTTGGGAGGAGAGATCCGCGGGTTATTGTAGCTGTTCGTTCTGTTCGTCCGTCGTGTTTCTCGGACGGTCCGCGCGGAGTTGGCAGACGGTCCGCGAGGTTGCCGGACGGTCCGCATGTGATTGGCGGACGGTCCGTGCAGAAGAGTTCGACGGTGTTGTCTTAGATTTGGCTAAGTGTTTTCACGGATGGTCCGCGTGACTACCTCGGACAGTCCGCGACACTGGAGGACAGTCCGCGGTAGGAGCTCGGACAGTCCGCGAAAGGGCCTGGAGCTACTGGAGATTTGAGGTGATTTTACGGACGGTCCGCCTTGTCTAGACAGACGGTCCGCCGAGACCACGGACAGTCCGCGACCCCTGTGCGGACGGTCCGAGCTGACCCAGGCAGATCTACCTTGACTAGCTTGTGAGGAATCTTTGGCGAGTGACTTTGGGACATAGGCCGAGTTTCGAGAAGAAATTTTATCGGCTCCCATTCACTCCCCCCCTCTCTGGTCGCCACTTCGATCCTTCAATTGGTATCAGAGCCGGTTACGGATCTTTGTGATTCTAACCAGTCTTAAGATCCAAGGATGGCGTACGCCGGAAAGGGTTCGGGTCCTCCTCTCTTCGATGGAAAGAATTACCGGATGTGGTCGGTTCGCATGGGAGCTTTCCTCCGAAGCAAGGGACAGTTGATATGGGATATCACTCTTGATATGACCTATATCACCCCTGCTTCGAGAGAGACACAAATTGCTAAGGACAAGTTTGAGGCAAATACAAAAGCTGTTGATTTCTTGTTCAAAGCGCTTGACGAGCATGAATTCAATCGTGTGATCGAAGAGCATCTTGCGTGGAAGATTTGGCAAAAGTTGGAGATCGCCCATGGAGGTGATAGTGGGGTTAAGGCTCGGCTCTTTTCGACTTACCGGAGGGAATATGAGAACTTCTCTCATTTGCCCGGTGAGTCAATTGATGCCATGTTCCAGAGGTTCACCGTGATAGTGAACAACATGAGAGCCAACATTACCAACCTCCCGTATACAGACCATGATATGGCTTTGAAGCTTTTACACTGCTTGGATATGTCTGTATGGGGCACTAAGGTTGAGGCGATTATGGAGTCGGCTAGCTATCTGACACTCACAGTCGATGGGTTGTTCTCAAAGCTCAAGTCCTCAGAGGTTGATAGGTTAGCTAGAGCCAAGCTTGAGAACCCGACTAATTCCCATAGTCTGGCGCTTATGAGTGGTTCTAGTTCTAGATCTGGTGCTAACTCTTCACGGCAGTTTGCCTTGTCTTTGCTTGTGTCTTTGCCAGATGAGGAGTTCGAGGTGCTGAGCGAGGAGGATCTCACGTTGCTCACCAAGAGGTTCGGGCGCATGTACGAGAACCACAAGAGTACAAGGCGCTTTGGGAGTACGTACTACAGGTGCGGCAAGATGGGACACTTCATTGCCGAGTGTCCGGAGCCAGCAGAGCCGGACCGCAAGCACAAGCATCGCTCGAGGGACGATCACAAGAACCACAAGTACAAGTACAAGGACAAGGACAAGGACAAGAAGAAGCATGGTGACCGCAAGCACAAGCACAAGTACAAGCGCAAGGAACGAGCCATGGTGGCCGGGGCGAGCGACGTCGACACAAGTTCAAGCAACTCTTCGTCAAGCTCAAGCAGTGAGGATGAAGATCAAGGTCGACGCTGGAGGAACGAGAACTTCAACGACTTGGCGTGCATGGCGTCCCGAGGCTTCTGTACCATGGCGCACAACTCCGACAACAAGAAGAGTGCAAAAGAAGACTCCGAGTCAGAGTCTGAGGATGAGGTAAATCGAGATCCCAACTTCTTGTTAGAGGAGAATGCTAGGTTGAATGAATTGCTTGATAATCGTGATGATGTGCTTCGTAAGACCAACAAGGAGAAGAGGGAGTTTAGATCGTTGCTTGGTGAGTCTAAGGAAAAGGTTGTTGAACTTGAGTCTTTGCTTGTTGCCTCTAAAGATCAAATTGCTCAACTTGAAATATCACTTGCTAAATCTCAATCTGAAATTGATGCTTTAAAAATTGCTCATGTTGTCTCTGATGAGCATACTTGCAATGATTGTGATGCTGTGATGAATGAATGGGTTGAGCTTAAAAACAAGCATATGTCTAAAATTGAAGAATGTGACTTGCTTAAGTCAAATCTTGAAGAATTGAAATCTAGATCTGCTTTGCTAGGAGCTTGTACCTCTTGCCCTGTCTTGCATGCAAAACTTGATAATGCTCTTGCTAAAATCAAATGTCTCGAATGTTCTGCTAAATCACCTGCATGTGCTGTATGTGATAAAAATGCTTTGAAGAACAGTGAAATTGAGGATGCAATGAATCGTGTGCAAAAAGAAAATGACGAGTTGAGACATTGCTTGGGTTGGATGTCAAGTCGAGAGCCTCAGTTGAAAATGATGATGGCTGAGCTCAGAAGAGGTGATTCTCGTGGGCTTGGCTGGGAGACGGTGGTTAAGAATGAGGGAATGATTTGTGAGGGTGTGCCATTTCCTCCACAAAAAACCCCAGCCAAAAACACCTTTGATCCTAAACCCAACCACCTGAGAAACAAACTCGATACTATTCTTGATCCACCAGCTTCTACCACACCAGCCAACAACTTCCAAAAGCGAGTGACTTTTGTGGGAGAGTCGAGTGGTCTCAAACCTAGTGAGAAGCCAGGGCCAAAAGGAGATCCAAAGCCAAAACCAGTCCGTTACCACTATGGGTTTTGTGGTAAGGATGGTCACCAAGAGGAGTCCTGCTTCAGGAAAAAGAGAGAGATGAGGCGTGAGAAGGAAATGGGTAACCGGGACAGGTACCGCTCTTCTCATAGCGTACCTGAGCCTCGTGCACCTTTGCCTAGGGGTGATGGTTTTGTTCGTTCGATTCCTAGAGAAGATGGTCGTGGTTTTGCTCCTCGTGGGAGAGTTCCTCAGAGACATGGTGGTTTTGCCAGGCGTCCTCCTCCTCGTGGTCAGTACGAGTTCAGGAGAGACGACCGTGGTTTTGGTTACCGGAGGGAGCCTGGACCGCGTTTTCCCCCGCGTGGTGTTCCTCCGGTTAGGCGTGAGAGGTTTCCACAGTTTGATAGGTTTGGTAGAGTGGATTTTGCTAAACCTTCTTTTGAGCGGATGGCTCAGCACTGGTTTGACTCCTTCTGTTCTAACCCCAGTGTTGAGTCGTTTGCTCATTCTCGATCTCGTTTTTTATTTTGCAGGTGGGAGGCTTGAGGAGCTTGTGGTTGATTGACTCCGGTTGCTCTCGACACATGACCGGAGATCAAAGGTGGTTCTCAAGCCTCACCCCGGTGATGACAAGGGAGTACATCACTTTTGAGGATAATGGTAAGGGTAGAGTGCTCTCAGAAGGTGATATTCAGGTGAGCGAGAAGTTTGTGTTGAAGCGTGTTGCTCTTGTCAAGTCGCTTGGCTTTAATTTGCTTTCGGTCTCTCAGCTGCTTGATGAGGGCTTTGAGGTTCGGTTTGTTAGTGGTGCTTCTCGGATTCTTGATTCTCGAGGTGACCTTGTTTGCATGATCATTCCCGAGAGTCAAGTTTTCGTTGCTGATTTCTCGAGGTCTTTTGGTGTTGCTCGTTGTCTCGTTGCTGGTTCCTCTTCCGAGCTTTGGAAGTGGCATAGGAGGTTGGGTCATTTGAGCTTCGACTTGCTCTCTCGTTTGAGCAGTCTTGACCTTATCCGAGGATTGCCCAAGCTTCTGTTTGAGAAGGATTTGGTTTGTGCACCATGTAGGCATGGCAAGATGGTCGCTACTTCCCACCCATCTCTGACCGATGTGATGACTGAGCGTCCTGGGGAGCTTTTACATATGGACTTGGTTGGTCCAGCTCGCGTTTGCTCAATCGGTGGGAAGTGGTATGTCCTTGTGATTGTGGACGACTATTCTCGCTATACCTGGGTGTATTTCTTGGCGGCTAAGGATGAAACGTTTGGTTTTGTTCGAGATCTGATCTTGAGGTTGAAAAATGAGCGAAATGGTGATGCCATACGAGCTATACGCAGTGACAATGGCACGGAGTTTAAGAATGCTCGATTTGAAACCTTTTGCCATGATCTTGGTCTTGAGCATTAGTTTTCTTCGCCTTATGTCGCTTGTCAGAATGGAGTTGTGGAAAGAAAGAATCGGACCATTTGTATCATGGCCAGGACGATGCTCGATGAGCATAGGACTCCTAGGAAGTATTGGGCCGAGGCGTTGAGCACCGCGTGTTATGTGTCTAATCGGATTTTCCTTCGTGCGTTCAAGAAGAAGACTTGCTACGAGCTTTTTCATGGGAGAACCCCCAAGGTGAGTCACTTTCGAGTTTTCGGTTGCAAGTGCTTCATTCTCAAGAAGGGTAATCTAGATAAATTTGAGTCTCGGTCTCATGATGGTATCTTCTTTGGTTATGCTAATCATTCTAGAGCATATCGTGTGCTCAATCTTGCAACTAACCAAATCATGGAGACTTGCGAAGTAACATTCGACGAGACGATTCCGTGTAGCTCTGTTGTCTTTGAGTGTGCAGGTGATGAAGAGATGGGACAGTCAATCTTTGAAGACAAGGATGCGGATGATGAAGATGATGATGGAGATGACGCTCCTCCGATGGCGCTTGTACCTACTACTTCCACTACGACGACTACGTTTGAAGATGGTCCATCCACCACTTCAACATCGACACATCTACATGGAGAGCGAGTGGAAGCAGCTGTTGAGGGGGAGGCGATTTCAACACGTGAGGCACCAAGACACATTCAAGCTCGCCATCCACCCTCAGGAATGATTGGAGACATCGATGAACGTACTACACAGTCAAGGTCAAGGAACAACTCTAACTTTGCTCATTCTGCATTTGTTGCCTCCTTTGAGCCCAAAGATATTGGACATGCTTTATCTGATGCGAATTGGGTCAATGCCATGCACGAAGAGCTTGAGAACTTTGAGAGGAATGATGTGTGGGAACTTGTCGAGCCTCCACCAAATTGCCACCCTATTAGAACAAAGTGGGTTTGGAAGAACAAACAAGGTGAAAGTGGTGAGGTTGTGAGAAACAAAGCGAGGTTGGTTGCCCAGGGCTTTTCACAAAAAGAGGGAATTGATTATGAGGAGACATTTGCTCCTGTTGCCCGTTTGGAGGCAATTCGAATCCTTCTAGCATTTGCTGTTGCTAAAGGGTTCAAGTTGCACCAAATGGATGTGAAGAGTGCCTTTTTGAATGGGGTGATAGAGGAAGAAGTGTATGTGAGACAACCACCGGGGTTCGAGAGTGAGAGATATCCCCACTGAGTGTACAAACTCCATCGAGCACTATATGGCCTCAAGCAAGCACCTAGAGCATGGTATGGAAGGCTGAGAGGGTTCTTGCTGAGTAAGGGGTTTGTGATGGGCACCGTTGATAAGACCATGTTCCTGCTTCGTGTTGGCAAAGATATCTTGATCGTTCAGATTTACGTGGATGATATAATCTTTGGTGGCTCTTCTAATGTGCTTGTTGCCAAGTTTTCTGAAGATATGAGCAGGGAATTTGAGATGTCGATGATGGGAGAACTACAATACTTCCTCGGGCTACAGATTAAGCAAGTCAAGGACGGGACGTTTGTCCATCAAGCCAAGTACACGAAAGATTTGTTGAAGAAGTTTGAGATGGAAGATGCAAAGCCGTTGTCCACTCCCATGTCGACGACAACAGCTTTGGATGCTGATGAAGATGGAGAACCGGTGGACCAGAAGACATACCGGAGCATGATTGGCTCACTCTTGTACCTGACGGCGACGAGGCCGGACATACACTTCGCCATGTGTCTGTGCGCTCGTTTTCAAGCTTCGCCAAGGACGTCACATCGCCAGGCTATGAAGAGAATCATGAGGTACCTTCGTTTCACTCCTGAGCTTGGTTTGTGGTACTCTGCCTCCTCCACACTCACACTCCGCGGATATTCCGATGCGGATTTTGCTGGGTGTAGGATGGATCGCAAGTCCACTTCTGGGACTTGTGAGTTTCTGGGTTCGTCTTTGGTTTCTTGGTCCTCTCGCAAACAGTCAAGTGTTGCTCAGTCTACAACCGAAGCCGAATATGTAGCCGCAGCCAGTTGTTGCTCTCAGCTTCTTTGGATGATTTCTACCTTGAGTGACTTTGGTTTGAGTTATACCCATGTTCCACTTCTATGTGATAGCACCAGTGCCATAAGTGTAGCCAAAAATCCGGTGCTTCACTCAAAAACCAAGCACATAGACGTGAGATACCATTTCTTGAGAGACAGTGTTGAGAAAGGACATATTGAGTTATCCCATGTCTCCACCCAAAACCAACTAGCCGATATTTTTACCAAACCGCTTGACCAAGCTACTTTTACCCGTTTGCGAGGGGAGCTTGGGGTGTGTTTTCCCTTCTGAGTTGGTTTTTGGAGCTCACTTTGTAGCATATGTATAGCCTTCTTGTATAATTTGTATATCATGTTTTTTTGTTGCATGTGTATCATATATATTGCATTTGTCATATAGGATGCATTGTGATATACTTAGAGCTTGTTTCTTGTACATATTTATTTTGAAGCATGATAGGATGAGCTTCTCTTATATGGAGTGACCAATATAACTTGCTACATTTAAGCTAATAAACTTGTGGATAGTCTTGTCGTGTTGGATAGCTAAGCACTTGATTAATTCTTTGTATATCCATAATGTGCTTGCTAATGATTTTTTAAAATGCTAAACTTGATCTCACCCATGAGCAAATTGGTTAAATGTTTGAGTTCAAGCCTAAATGCTTTTTCATGCTTAGGTTGTGCTTGGGTATCTAATTCTTGCCATTTGGGTCAAAGATCATTTTATCATTGCAAATGTTTAGCCCATTGTGTATGTTGTGGAGAGGCATAAGCTTCTTTTTGCCGCAAAGGCATTTCATGTACCATGTTTAAAATCTGAAAAAGAAGTGTTAAAAATTCAAATATATGCTCTCCAATTGGTTGATCATGTCCTTTGTGTTAAAATGTGAAAATTGGGTGCTAAACCGTTGCATGTGTCTACCAAAGAGAAGTCTCTTGTTGGAAGTAGACACATGGCTCGGTAGCTTTAACATGACATGAACTAGATTGTGGGTGTTTGCAATGATCTCTTGCTAAGAATAGGTAACCGGGGACAACTTTTGCATGATATAGCTCTTTTTGGCTTGAAAATGACTTTTTGCTCACGAGGTGGTGAATTTTTGAAAAACTTGGTTAAATTGGAAACTACTTGGCCATATGCTTATACAATCATGAAATTTTATTGGCAATGCTTATACAACACCTAGGAATATCTTACTTGCTCATTTGACCATGTGTAGCATTTTATATTGTTCATTGTATATTTGAGAAGCTCTAGGTTGAATCTTTTGCATTTGTGCCTTGATTCATGCATTGGCAACAAGGGGGAGAATTTGTTCCAATTCAGTATATATGCATTGCTTTGCATTAAGAGGGATACTCAGTTCAGGGGGAGAACTTGAGTTTGTATGCACTTGTTCAGGGGGAGTATGCACTTCTGCAGGGGGAGCTCCTTGTGTTCCTGATTTTTGTGTTTTACTCTTTTGCCGATGGTGTTGAGCCCTTTCTGCCTCTTCTTGGGGGGTTGGCATTCGGAGCTCGTTGTCTCGGTTATGTTGAGTCGTTGCATTTGTCTTAGGGGACCGAGACTTTCTCTTTCGAGTGACTTTGTTTTCGGCTTGTTCTTCGCTTTGGTCACTTGATTGAGTCTTCTTTTCTTTTTCTTTTTCTGTTTTCCTTTTTCATATCCTGAATTATGTGTGTGTTGTCAATGCACTCATCAAGGGGGAGATTGAGGACCATGTGTATCCGAGGACCGGTGGATGGTCGCTTCTCAGTGTGATGAGTGATTGACAACGGTGTGTGGACTGACTCTTGGCCTAGTACTGCAGGTGTTTGGTGCGACTTGGTTTGCGTTGGTGCAGGTGAAAAACAAGCGTGAAAGGTCTTAGCCAGAGAGTGGCCTCCGAGGTGTGGAGAGACAAGTAGGCTTGGTTCGAGGGACCCGGTGGCCAGACGGGATCAAGTGCAGTCAACATGGTGCAAGAAGAGCAAGACGAGGTCGTGGACTTGGAGCCGGTGCAAGGTGGCGGCTAACGACCGAAGCTTGTACGCGGGGTTTGATGGTTGGGCCACAAAACCATCGGAGGAGGGTTTCTCGGTTTGGGCCTCAAAACCGAGCCCGAAGGCCCAACGTGACTGAGACGGTGATCCGGGCGCGTTCGTGAAGCTCGGACACTGGCAGACGGTCCGCGGTAGGAGCTCGGACAGTCCGCGAAAGGGCCTGGAGCTACTGGAGATTTGAGGTGATTTTACGGACGGTCCGCTTTGTCTAGACGGACGGTCCGCCGAGACCACGGACAGTCTGCGACCCCTGTGCGGACGGTCCGAGCTGACCCAGGCAGATCTACCTTGACTAGCTTGTGAGGAATCTTTGGCGAGTGACTTTGGGACATAGGCCGAGTTTCGAGAAGAAATTTTATCGGCTCCCATTCACTCCCCCCTCTCTAGTCGCCACTTCGATCCTTCAATATCAGCTAGCAGTGTATCGATCACACTGGAGGTCTTATGTAGCAGTAGTTTAAATTACAATTCACACGAGGGCCTTTGTGGAATCCCGTACGTGCAACGTCCACTCTATGATCCATCATTCACATCGTAACCGCCCAAATGGATGGAACCCATCTTCTTTGACACTATTGGTACTTCACTGTACTTACGCACAAAGTGCTGGACCATGTAGCAGAGTGCAACCATTCATTAAACAATGCAAAGGCTCACTCCCAAGTCCCATCACCATACCGGGCGTCGGAAGACCGGCTCACATGCTCGACGGATGATCGATCATTCGATCGAGGTCGTGGTCGAGCTGAGAGCAGCTGTTGACAACAGGAATAGCGCAACTTCAGCCGCCACGCGCCCGCATTGTGCATACAGGATTTGCGAAGGTCTAGTGATTGTGCTGTGCATATGCTGCCAATCCGTCGATGTTCGTTTCCTTCTTCGCCTATGCCTCTTCGCCTCTTCCGTTGCAGATGGAGCCTTCTTGCATGCAGGTGCGTGCTAGAGCTGCGCGATGTAGAAAAAACAGTAGTGTGCATATCAGAGTTCAAGTGCTCGATCTCTCCGACCACAAATCCTAGGCACGGGACACAGCACCACTGCGAATTCGGTTTAGTACAGCTGTTCCAATGTGATCGTTAGCCTATCTAGGCTAGGCCCTTAAGACTGTTTCTTGCAGGACCTTTTTGACCAGTGGGGGGTGTTTAGTTCCTGGAAAAAAGATGAAAAGTGAAGTGAAAAGATTACATCGGACACTGTAGCGCACTGTAGCACTTTTCGTTTGTTTGTGGTAAACATTGTCCTACCATGACTTAACTAGGCTCAAAAGATTCGTCTCGTCGTGTACATCAAAACCATGCAACTAGTTTTTTTATTTACACACGTTTAGTACTCCATGCATGAGGAGAGAGATTTGATGTGATAGGTGAATAATGAAGTTTGGAGAGAGAATTTTTAAAAGTTTGGTGATGTGACTAGGAATTAAACAGGGTTAGGTACATGTCAACTATCTGCATGCACAGCATATATCCACCGCAGAGAACGCCCGAGCACGATCGATCGAAAGGACAACGCACAGCTACAATGAGGAAGGTGGAAGAACTTATGAGACCACAGCATTTATACATGTGAACCCTCGTCAGGATTAAGATACCTACCATCATTATTACAGGGGCTGGGGGCTGGGGGCTGGGGACATTTAGTTGTTGAATGTTGATCCTTGGAGGCTTGGAGACCAGTAGACCACAATCATACGGAGCATCGATCAAATCATACGGAGCATCATCTATGTAACGTATGTGAACCTACTGCACCGTCGAAAAATATATACAGATGTTTTGGCCGGCGCTCCAGTGCCGGACGGAACCGGGGCCGGAAAGAGCAGGACGACGGCGGTCCTCCGGCCAGTTTTGTACATACACCGCTGGACCTGAAGAGAGACAAGAGCACTCTATAGCTGCACTATGATATTCATGCACACTCTCTGCTAGTCTAATAGCCTTTAGAATCATGCCCCGCTAACAATTACTTTTTCAGTTCTAAATTATAGTTCTAGCTAGATACATAGATATAATTATGTATTTACACTATCAGAGAAATCCCGCCCCACCGGATGTAAAATTGGGGTGTCATCGGGGACCCACCAACCGGTGTTAAAGGGTCTCTGATAGTTAGGTGGCTACCGCTACGTGCGAGCCATGAGGTCCTGAGTTCAAATCCCTATAAAACGCAAATATTTTTAGCTAGTGCCCACCTTTATCACCGGTTATTTGACCCGGTGGTAAATGTGGGCACCCTTTAGCAGTGGGAAAGTAGCAGAGGGATTTCCAACCGGTGCAAAAGGAAGCTTCTCCGGTAGTGTTAGTGTTAAATGTAGTGTATACAACCTAAGTGTTAAATGTAGTGTATACAACCTATAATTTAAAACGGAGTATTTATTAGCTCTAAGGGATCAAAACGGTACCTAAAATATACCATAGATTAACATGTAGAATAATTAGGACAAACACCACAATAGCACGAGGACGTTTCCTTCCCTACATGTATATTGCAACCAAACACGCCTTCAATGGCTGAGCACGCTGTAAGTGACAGATCTTGATCAAATCTTCACACAGTAGCGTGAGGATACACATCACCGTCGTACGCCGTACCCAGACCAGGCCCTCCCCGGCCTCTCCTGTCCTCTCGCATATAGACCGGATCGATCACACATCAACCCAGACGTTGAAAGAGCGTGATGTCTAACAGAGGCCGCGAGCCAAACATGCTCGCGCCCACGCTACATCGCTGTGTGACAACCTGGTTTACTTATGGCATGCTATGACTACTCGTTGCTGGGATCGATCGATAGATGATGCTTGTACCCATCGTCGATTCTGACGACGTGTGAGTGGCACCTGACAAGTTGGAGCGTTCCCATCGCAAGTTGGAGCTCCGGTGGCCTACCTAACACCACATGTGAACTGTGAAGGTGCTCCACAAGGACGTACGCCAGGCCCGTACATGTACGTATGTTGTCGGTACTGTTGCGCGTACTCGATCAGTGATAGATCGAGCATGCGCGCACATGAATAATGGTGCCTGAATTCGGGTCTAATCAGGCGCGCGGATTATTCGGCATTTCATATGAATTCAGGGCTTGGATTTAGCTAAATGTGGTCAGCTATCCAAATGGCTTCTTTACTTTACATGCGACAGCACACCGTTTGTCTTTTGATGATCTGCATGCTAGCTCGTTTGGGATGCGTTTCTCCGCGTCGTCTGACAGTATCTAGTGGGAGCAAACAACTGTACCATGAACCCAAACAAAAGTTATACAAAGCATGGCACATGTACCTAGAACCAGACTGTTGTAAAGGACTGAGTACACATGATTAGTGTCGGAGTGCTGCTAAAGGTTCACTGATTAACTGAATGGCTTGTAGGGGCACTACTCTACAACTAATCATTGATGGCCCCAGGCGCGGGCAGTCAGGAAATATTAAAGCCCTATAACGTGAGAGGCAGGCTGCACTGGCAGCAGCTTCAACGGTTGACAATGCACAAGACGAAGACCTCGCGCGGATGGGGGGAATGGAGAAAAAGGGGAAAGAAACAAGTGGTGTGAGTACGACGGCCAAACATCCACCCAGAAAATTCGTCTCGCACGCACTCACACGCGCGGCGCAGCAGGAGCAGGAGCATGCAAATGCATGCTAGGGTAGCTAGAGAGCTGTGCCTGTGCATGTAACGACTTCTTCTCACTGCTCCAGAAAATGGCAGAGCCAAAAAGAAAGGGTCTTGTCGAGCGGTGAAAAGGCTAGCGAGCTGCCGAGCTAGCTGCGTATGGCCTCGGGAGATGCTAAAGCGAGAGAGGAGAGGAGAAAGGGGGACGAACGGTGTATGCAGGAGAGCTAGTGGCATATCTACATATACATCCTTAATTCCTTGTTCCAAGGGAAAGCAACATAAGGATACTGAATATTCATGCTATATGATTTTCTTCTTTATTTCTCACTGGGGCTTTAAGAAGATTTTATGGCACAATGATATACAATTTGGTTACTAGCTCATTAAAATTTTCCCACCTAATTTTCCAAAAAAAATATGATCAAATGGAGATTACATGAAACTAGTTGATAAGGGGAGTGTTACAATCAAGATTAGAGTAGTGATAAGACAAATCATAGTTAGCAACTGTCATTAGCGAACATAATGATGAGAATATGGGATGTACATTGTGGTGAGAGATCCATGGGGAGGGGGCATGTGTCCCTCGTTTGTGTAATATTAAGTAGTTTCTCATCATTCTTATGTTCATATGCTATTTCAATTCTTGGCCTTCACAAGGTAGGGTGTCGATCGCCTCAATATCCTCAATATCGACATTGAGTCAACTATATATACAACTGGTCTACAATATATTTTGGATTCGCTCTAGCAAAGGGCCGTCATTGAGCTGAGGGATGGAGAGAGAGCTTCATCAAGATTCAAGAGCTAGCTAGTAGTCCAAGGTCAGTTTTAGTCAAAGCTCACAGCGTGTATGCGCATAGTTAGTGTAGACTATAGAGTAGTGAGCAGGGGGCAGATCGACTTACATAGAGCACCAAAAAGGGGCATGGGCCTTACTCAAATTTTCTGATCACAAATTTTCACACCAATTTATCTTAGTTACAAGAAAAAGGCCCTCACTTGGTGTAAACTACCTTCCATTTGGTAACATGTCCAGCTTAATTTCGTACTTAGCTCCACTCCCGGCCTGCAGAGAGGGAGAAGGGGCCGGGCCGGGCTAGCGCAGTCTCACAATGATTTTATTTTGGAAGTGTATCAAGTGTTGGGTAATATAGAGGAAACGGTCTAAATATGATGCGTGTACAACACTGTATATAGTAGATAGCAAATTGAGTCGTCTCTATTATTGACTTGACTCATTGGAGATGAGCTGTGTGACGGAACGTGTCTCCGTTACGCTACTACGTATACTAGCTAGTTCACTGTGCTCACGCACAAAGTGGTCAGCCTATATATGTTTGTCTCCACGCACACAGTACGCGTCGACGCCACCATCAAATCATCAATATGCATGGCTCTCCCGCCCCCTCCCAAGTCCCATCGTCGCACCGGCCGGCCGGCCGGCCAGCTGACGCCCCGAGACCCCGGCCCGTAGTACCATGTACTCCCTCCGTCTCAAAATATATAAGGTTCTGAGTGATTCAAACTTAAAAAACAACAATGAGAGAAAATGATCTTTACACCCCTCATTTTACGCTATCCACCGACTCTCCACCCACCCACCCACCAACCTCATTTAGTTTTTTCCTATCCCTTCAGGACCTTATATTTATATTTTGGTATAAAATTTAAACCCTCTAGAATATATTATAGGACGGAGGGAGTAGATCATCGACACCATCGCGCGTCCAACAACCGCACCAACCCTCAGCCCCCGACGGCGGCAGAACGCTCCTGATCATCCCTCGTGCATCCGGCGCCCCGGGCCGGATTGCGACGTCCCCCACACGTCTCCGATCCCTGCCGCGGCAGTGCCGATCGCGTCTGCCCGGCCACATACGCGTACGTGTGTTCGTTCGGCCCGCACGATATGATATGATCCATCCCTTTCGCGAACCACTCGGCTCGCGCGCGCGCGGCGCGGCGCGACGGCACGGCTCCCCCACCGTACCCCCGGCAGCGCGGCCCGCGCCCCAGCTGGGAAGTGGGAACCAACGCGACTAGTAGTAGACTAGTCTCGCCAAGTCGCCTGGTCGGTCTCCGATCGGCTCCGCCCGGGCGGCGTGATGGATGGATCCGCGTCGGGAGGACGTACGTACCAGCACCACGGCACACGGCCGGCCGGCTGGCGGGTCTACGGGAGCTAGGGGGTGGGTCGTTTTGACGGACAAGATCGACGTGCCGGTCGAGAGCTAGCTCGTGCGAACGAACGAGAGGCGCCGCTCACGGCCCCGCGGCAGCGACGTGTCGGCCGGCCGGCCGGGCGCGCCGAGCACACTGTGCCGGGGGCCGGGGCTCCTCCTGACCCGCGCGGCCGGCGGCCGCCGTCCGATCACTTGACTTGTCGGCCAGGTGATGGGTGACGGGTCGTCGACCGGACGGCCGGGCGGCGTACGTTACCACTGTTGGGTGCGATCGGTCGAGAGGAATGACCGATGAGACGGGGGTCGCGTTCTTTCCGACCTGATCCCGGGAATAGGATCAAGCGCGTCAATCAGTCACTCAGCCGTGTCAGGTACTCGATGTGTGGTGTTTTCTAGTACGGCCGTGTGCGTCATGCGTGCGAGATGTTCTCGTACTGCTTGTCGCTTCAGTCCAACTAATTTTAGCTCCACCGGCCGTGCGTCGACAGTGACGACACCAACCCTAATATGGTTTGCTAGTACTCTTAGGCTCTTAGCTGGGAACAAGTGCAATGCAAAAGGATTTAAATACCGTGAGATTATTTTTAGTATACAGTTTATCTAAACCAGAAACTAGCTAACTAAATTAAAAGAGTACTTTTCGTTCTTTTTTCTATATCACGTCAGCATATTTAATGCTATGAAATTTTTCATAAGATTGGCCTTATGCAAATTAAGATTTATATTTTCTAATTATGGTGAAGAATAATTAAAACGATTCGATTGCTCCTCATCTTTTGGAAAATCTAAATTAGGAATCCCTGAAAGGCTGGGATTTAAGTCTAACCTGGAGATCTCAATCCGTGGACCATCAAACTGTGTGACGAATTGACGACAAGGACGACAAATATAGGACTGGAGCATTTGAATTTGAATCCATCCGAGCACAAGATGTGGCATGCACCATCATCAGATCGATCCACGGATTAACGCACCCGACTTACTCCCACTACTACACGCCCAACGCCGAAACTGACGCAGCACCGAGGACCACGACGCCACACACACACACAGGCACACACACTTACATTGACAACCCTACGTACATCCCCAACACCACAGCTGGTCCCAATTAGCTAGGGTGCAGTGCGTCCCCACAGCTGCAAAGCAGTGAGGGCTCTCGACTCTCTCTCTCTCTCTCCTCCTGCTGCTCCAATCCATCGCATTCCATTCGCCCCATATCCTGCAATATTCTAAGCCTCGCCGCAATCACAGGTCCATGAGCAAGCAAACGCCCCCAGGCGCACTAGCGGCGGCACCGGCTCGCTTTCCTCCGCTCCTCGCCTTCCTCTATCTCAACCCCAATCAAACCCTAACCCTACGCCGCTCTCGCTCCCCCGGCATCTAGCAAGCTTGCACCTTGAGCCAGATCGATCATATCGGGGGATCGATCGATTTAGCAGGATGAGCAGTGAGCGAGATGCGCGTGGTGGGAAGAAGGCCAACGGCGGCAGCGCGGGCATCGACTCCTTCTCGCAGCTGCCGTTCATCCGTTCGGCCCTCGACCGCGAGAAGCAGCAGCAGCCCCCGCCGCCGCCGGGGACGGCAGGCATCCGGCTGTTCGGCTTCGACGTCCCGCCGGACGCCGCCGCCATGGCTTCCTCGACCGGCTCGAAAGAAGAGGCCTTTATCGTCAAGGAAAGCAGTAGCACCGCCGCCGGGGACGCGCCGGCCGCCGAGGCGGCGGCGGGCGCGAGCGGCGACAGCGGGGGCGGGGGCAGCCGGAAGTTCGAGTGCCACTACTGCTGCCGGAACTTCCCGACGTCGCAGGCGCTGGGCGGGCACCAGAACGCGCACAAGCGGGAGCGGCAGCACGCCAAGCGCGCGCAGTTCCAGACCGCCATGGCCATGCACCACGGCCACCAGTACTACTACAACCCGCACCACCCGGACCCCGCCGCCGCCCACCTCTACCCCGCCCTCGCCGCGTACCACCACCGCTTCGCGCCGGCGCCGCCGCCGCACTACCCGTCGTGGGCGGCCGCCAGCAGGTACTACAGCGGGCCCGGGTCCATCTCGCAGCCGATCAACGGCAGCCCGGTGGCGACGACGACGCCGCCGCCCGCGCTCTGGCGAGTCCCCTCGGGCGGCGTCGGCGTGGGGACGCCGTTGGCCGCGCGACGGCAGGAAGAGCCCACGCCGCCGCCGGCGGCGGTGCACGGAGGTGAGGAGCCTGTGGTCGTTGGAGGAGCTGGCTCGGCGCCGTTCTCGCCATCGACCTCTTCCTCCTCGTCGTCGGCTTCGCCTCATAAGCGCCCCGCCCCGCCGGAGCGCAAGGAGAATGTGAGTTTGGATCTGAGCTTGTAGTCTTCAGAAATGACACGGTCGATAAATAGGCGACAGACTTATAATTGTTGCTCTTTTACAAAGCGAAAAACAGTGCCCGGCCTCTTTTTGTTGGCCTCCTCTTTCATGCTTGCAATTATTCAATTCAGTTTCAATACTGATTACAGTGCTTAATCAAGTGATGGCAGGGAAAAAATGATCTCTCTCTCTCTCCGTTTATTGTGCACTTTAATTAACTTGAACTCAAGGTTTCCTTTTGCTCAAATTTCGTACTGAAAATAAGGGAGTTCAAAGGAGCTGGTGAAAGGAGTAATTTACAATATTGGTTCTTGGACTTAGATGGACGTACGTTTTGCTGGAATACATTCGCAATTCCGCATTCATACAGCCTCTCTTCTTGAAAGGTTCGAACTAGCATTTGCAAGCACGGCATGTTTTGGATAACTTAATTAACCTGTATCCATTTACAGATATTCTGCTATTTGAATATGCATGCATTAATTTTCAAATTTGAAGGTCATAACTTTCAGTGTGGATTTCAAGGTTCTTTTGCTAAACTCCATTCAAGGTTCTTTTGCCAAGCCTAAAGAGGACAATGAGTGTACTTCAGAGCATATGACGCTATGTTTAAACTCGCCTTATTGGCTTATCCTGAAAAAAACTTCTTGAAAATATGGGAAATAGCAAGTTGAATGCCCGATCATATCACTACCAGTAGCTCTGAATAAAGGTATGCCTACTATCTTAAAATCTTAAAATTTCGTTTAACCATTGATTAATGATTGAACCGCTATTGCTAGCTACTCTTGCACTTTGGCACCACCTTGAACATTTTACTTCTTCACTCTGAAATGAAGGGCGAAATAACATTAGTTCTATCTGGCTTGGGACCGCCGATGAAAATATGTACACACTGTGAGAAATATATATATACATGCGTCATTCAAATGTTATTAGCCAGCATGGAGGATAGACATGATGCACATCCAGGAGCTAATGGCATGCTTTGTGTGCTTATGGTCAAGCACTGGCTAGATTGTTAGTTTAATCTGAATGTGATATAATCTTATAAATTTCTCTTTTGTCTCCCTTATTATATCATTTTTCTAATGTCAAAACTGTGGCTAAATTTATAATTATTTTACCCTTTGTCCTCTGAAACAGAATATGAAGGGCTTTTACATGTATGCAAAATTATTCTTATGCATGCCAACAAAAACTGCAATCTGCCTTTAAGGAAAAGGCTGAAAAGCTGTTGTTCAATAATTGCATATTCCTTAAAAAGAGCGCAGCAGCAGTAGAATAATCATATCATCCATCATTACATGGAAAGTCAGCCAATTAAGCGAACTTTGAAGCTTTTGAATATATCGTACCTAAATGTTTAGAGCTTATGTACACCTGACAAGTTAAACAAATCTATTTAGTACCACTTCTTATCATGTGGTAGTTTCCTTTTTTTTAGAGCTTAGGAGCTAGTATTCTAATAACAGGTGCAACCTATAGAGCAGTACAAAAAGCTATTGCATTTCATGTTGATGTATATGTGGTACTGTTAAGTCCAAACTTTTATTCATATATGTTGTCCAGAACATGTTCATCAATATTTTCAGACATGTATAGCCTTGATCATATTTGAGTTTTGAGACAATTAACTAATGGAAAGGCGTCCTATGCTTAAACCCGATGTAAAATAAATTATAGAGCATGTTGAGAGTTTACTTCTGTCGATTACGTACATGGTGATGTAGAGTGCTTGAACTTCATGTGAAAAATTGGGTGACAAGTTTGAATTTTTGAATTGCTCTTTTAAGCAATTATTGTTCATATAGGATTGATGCTTGTGTTTTTTAATTTCTTTTTTGAGATCAAGGAGCTATCCACAAGTGCATCTCCAAGCATATGCATGCCTACACGCTCATCGCCAATATGCATGCAAAGCTGTTTCTATCATGAATTATGCATAAATACGTACAATTTAACATCATCACATATGCGCAAATGCTCAACAGTCTGATAGATGGACCACATTGCCAGGAGATCGAGGGCCACCTAATAAGTATATATACGTATAACCAAACCAATTAATTAATCTAATGGTGTACGTATGGGCAGAACCGTACCCATCACATATATGACTACTTAATTTATTTCACGTGTAAAGTCCACATCTACCTCATGTACAACATGTGTGATTGCTGCACTATCGTCGCGAGTTAGCGAATATATCGTGCGCACTTGTGTGTACCGTAGCGTATATCTGTAACACGTCATGCGGCGCTTGCACCTCGGTCGAGCAAGGGACGGCCCAACGCCAAATGTATATGGATTCTCTGGTCAGTGAGTGTGCTAATATATATAAGGCCTTCTCCAACAGTAAGAGATAGATGTTAGTTTATACATGCCACACAATCTAGTGGGTCCCACATGTAAGGTTTTCTTTATTGGAAATATTCTCTCTTCTGCTATTTATAGAGTCCTCTTACATCTACCTTTATACATGTATAACAGATATAGAGGAGGTCACTAATTGATTGGGGCACTCAAAGAGCCTACCTCTTATTTCCTCGCTAGCGTGGAGTAATTTTGCTTCTCTTTCTTTCACGCTGCCAACTGCTAGCTCAGAGCTGTTCTACAATTGTACTGGGGATTTACTTTTGGGAGTTGTGACTTGCCAAGTAAAACTATCTGCCAAAATTAAAGCTCCGATCCCGTACATTTGCAGAATTATATACAGGGAGCTAGAATCCTGAATTCCTGCGAGAATAATAAAAAAATAGATGACCAAAACCCCCAGCATGAGCATAACTACATTCCTAGCGGACAACTTGTCTGGCTTCGTGTGTTGGAGAAGAGTCAAGAGAGTGGATATATGGCCAAACCAAACAGGCGGCTACTAGGCTGTGGCCGGCCTGCACGGTGCTGCAGGTCGGTCAGGATGCATGCGTGGCAGGAGCTGCCCGCGCAAACCGCCAACAAACTGATGAAATACATGCACACCACACACACACATACTGCGTCACACGTACTAGCTGCTGCGCTGCCGTGATTATTCACGTACAGGGGTACAGCTCGGATGCAATGTACCGTGCGTACACTGCCATCGAGTAGACGAGTAGTGTATATATACGTACCAGCGTGTCCAACGTCTTCAGCACCTTTTTAAGGTCTGATAAACGTGTTATAGCGACGTTGGGTTGACGTTGGTAATCGTACTCTTAAAGAGTTGATATCACGGAACAAGATTGTTTGTCGTGTAGGACTACTTGAACCCTTGATGGGATGTAATTTTTCCTTCAGATTTTTCTTTTTTTTGTAAAAGTTTGGGCTGTAGCCATTTTGATCAAGTCCGGATATTTATAAAATTTCCATTATCTAAAAAATATATAGGTACCAGCCGAGCCGAGCCCCAGGCGCCCAAGGCACCTGCAGCAGCCTCAGGCGGCAGCACGCGGTTCAATGCAACTACCAGCTGACCAGCACGGTCCTGTACCGTAGCTAGCCGAGACGTACGTATGTGCATGATGATGTATTGCTAGGCGTTCTACTGCCACAAGTTCACAACACATATATGCTGACATCTCTATTCATGGGCACTGCCAGTGCTAGCTGCCATATGCCCCCGGCTGGCCAAACTGCCGGCCTCTGCGTCTGCATGCATGCATGGCAGGCACCCAGCCAAACGGCCGGCCGGATCGATGTGTCCTCGGCAGGCCAGGTGGGTTGTGCCCATGTGGTGGTAAACTTGTCATGATCCTGCCATGCATCGGTGTGTTCAGTACACTGCGTGCCCACAAATGGAGTTATTGATCTGTGTCGACGACGCCCGTTCGATGGTTTTCTGAATTTCTGGCATAGTGGCAAACCATCCGTGCGTCGTTGGGTACGTGATTTTGCAGACAGTCTGCTGTGCTATTTTTCTTATACCGCTACGCTGTGGGACTTGGTGTTAATAATAAGCTGCTTGCCAATTATATAGTGTAGTTTAGAACGAAGGAGCGGTTGTTTCATATATATAAAACCTTCAATTATATCACGCTAGAAAAATCAAAATCCATCCAACACAAATAAACCAGCCTTGGGTTAAATGGATGGTCCCAAAACTTTTTGATTCGAAATGATAACACCAACCGATATTAAAAATCCATTGTGAATTGTGTTTCTTTGAAAATTAAACAAGTTACCAACTTCAATTGTGGAGTTTGGCGGGAGCTAAGAGTCAATCCTTACTGACTGTCAGAGGGTTTGGTTCGGTTGGTTGTTTAAGCGAGGTAGGGTATATATGTATGTGTTTGGATCTAAGTATAACTTCTTCTCAGTGAATTTATTATAGGTTAGTTGTGGTGGAACCTTCCCACCAGAGTTCAAGTCATCGACTCTGCACTAATGTCATATTTTCCTGTGGTGATTTCGTCAATCTTGATATCTCTCTATCCAATCTCTCAAAGGTGCTCATAAAGTAGGATTAACGTACGTGTAATCATAAGGGTGGGTGCGTATAATCATAGGGGTGAGTGTGCGTGCATTGCGAACGTCACGTCTCCTCGCCATTTTATGTGCTCATAGAGCAACATCAAGTCCTCGTAGCCGATCAGCACAAATCCACAAGAGTTAAATACACCGTAGGCCCTTGAACTTGTCACCGTGTGCCACTTAGGTCCACGAACTTGCAAAATCAAAATCCAGAACCCTAGACTTGTTAAGTTGTATCACTGGGTCCATACCCCTTCGGTGGTCATGTGTATATGCAAAAAGAACCCTTGATTTCTCCGTCTACGTCCTCTTCTCATCTCTCTTCTCTCTCTCTCCACACGCGGCTCGTCATGGACATCACCGCCGACCTCGCCCGCCTCCGCGCCCGCTACTCCCGCCTGGCCACTGGCCCACTCGTCCGCCCCCGCGACGTCCCCGGCCTAGTGGCACGCCCCGACGACCTGCCGTTGGCCGTGTCCGCGCTCTCCTCGCTCGGCAGGGCCCTGCTCCCCGCGCTGCTCCTTTCCCTCCCGTCGCACGCCTGCCACGCACTCTCCGCCCCCGCCCGCCGCCTCAGCGCCCGCGAGGCCACGCTCGACGGCGAGGTGGCTGCCGCGGAGATGTGCAAGATGGCGCGCACAACCTGGCGAGCGAACAAGCTACGGTGCCGCGCCGTGAAGGCCGCCGTCAGGGAGGTGCTCGCGCCGGCGCAGAAGGCCCCGAGGTCCGGCGGGAGGCGGCTGACGAGCGGGGTGGCGGAGAGGCGGATGGAGAGGAGGAGGAGGGCGGGGTCGCAGGCGAGGGAGAGGTTGGCGCGGGGAAGTGGAGGGGGAGGCTGGGCGGCGGGGACGGCGGCGACGCGTCGGGCGGCATGCGGCGGCGGCGGAGGCCAGCGCGAGCGGCGCGCCAGGCGGCACTCGGAGGCGAGCGGTGGTGGGCGGCCAGGGCGCGGAGGAGGCGGGAGCAGCCGAGAGAGAGAGAGAGAGAGAGAGGCGAGGTGCTCCCGACGCTGGTCGCGGCGGCGCAGCGCATGGGAGGGCAGTGACCTAAAGCAGGAGAGAGAGAGAGGAGAGAGAGATGAGAAGGAGGACGTGGATGGAGAAAAATATACAAATCAAGGGGTTTTTTTTGCATATATGCATGACCACCGAAGGGGTACGGACTCAAGTGGCACAACTTAACAAGTTTGGGGTGCTGGATTTTGATTTTGCAAGTTCATGGATATAAGTGGCACACGGTGACAAGTTCAAGGGCCGTATTTAACTCAATCCACGATATCCAGTGTAGAATTCTGTGAACCGATATATGCTAACACCAGCCGCCACATAACTAATCTACTTAGAACTCGAGAAAGTCTGAATAACAGCGGAAGCTATTTTTTGGTTCATTTTGTACCTATGACTATTGGTACAAAACCCACTTAAGGTTTGTAAAGGTGATAGCTGGGTCTGCTCTGCTCAAGTGAATTTTCTGATCAAAGGATGACGATGCGCGACGTGGTCATGACACTGAAGAAGATCAAAAGGGATTATACCAAATTAACATCAGCGAGAATGCAGAGTGCTGCTCAATGATAGATTGATTACCTTAATTTTGTATTGCTAGTTCTCTTCTGTTCGTTCGTTTCTGCAGTAGAACAGCATCAGCTGCAGCAATTTTTTTCTACATTTTGTGTGCCTTTTCCTTTAGTTTGTTACCTCATTGCCTCTTCCTGATATGATTTCTAATACTATTATTTCTGCCCAGTGTGATATAAGTTTGTGTACTGTGAAATGGAGAGTTAATTGATGTGCTCTGGTCGTAACTTGCAAAGCTTGTTCGTACCTGAACTCGAAAATTCGATTATGCATCAAATTGTGTAACTTTTACGCGCAACAAATATTGGTTCACTCTTTAGCTTCCAGTTTTTTAACGGTTTCATTTGAAAATCTCCAATCGGGATCCAGTTGAACCGAGTTTTTTTTTTCCTTTGACACGACTTGAACTGGGGTTGAGAGAACAAGAGTGACAATGCAGCAACTATGCCTGTTTGCCACCGCCACCGGACAAATGGTTTAGTTTCACACGACCGGAAACAATATGTGCCGATGAAGACTAGTTAGTGTTCCATGGATGTGTGAATCACAGTGATGATGCGATGGTATGTCTGCACTGCATGTTCTCTGTGCCGCCGCATGCAGTTACGCATGTTAGAAATTAGTCCGAGTATGCATTCTCTGAAAGTGAATTGCATTATCTGAATGCTGATGCACATTCTAATATCCGATTCATGTCATGCTATTGTGCATCTGAACTGTGGTAGAGGCTATTGTTGCAACCAAGAGGTAGACAGGAAGATCAACTTTTCATGAATGCGGCTTTCACCTTTGGGCCACAAATACAATTACAGAGAATAAAAGGTCGATTGCAGAACAATCCGTGCATTCCCTTGGCGCAGACTGTACCAGTACAGAATTGCAGTTACACATTTTGCAGATATGGCGCTTCATATAGTTGAATCATATAGCTCACTTCAGTTGTTATATTTCTCGGTCTTCTTCCATAAGTGGGTTAAAAAAATGAAAATGAGAAGACGCAAAGATGGTTCTCCCAAGTTCCAATACTGAAATCTGTTCGACACGAACTGGGAGTGTACACATCGGCTGAGAAGAGCCAAATTCTGCATAAAGACTTGGAACAGATCTGACAAAAGTCACAAAACCCTGGTCTCAGACTTTGTAACTTGTACACACCGCCATGTCAGCATCATAGAACTGAACCTGATGGAAGAAATCATAATGAGAATCAGTGTACACAAGTATTCTACCAAAACATTGAACTGACATGTCATGATTCAACAACTAGTAATGTGAATGGATGTGAAAAAGGGAAAAATCTCAAACTAGTCATAAGATAGAAACTGATGCATTGCCATGTTGATTTTAGGATCAAAGCACAGTCTGTATGCCAACCAAAGCTTTATAAACTTTGGAGGTATTTCAGTATTTGTATCAGATAAACAGGAGAATTACCAGATTTCTTGCCTCTGAAATGGTAGGCATTACAGGATTACAGGAATTTGCAATAGACTAACAGACAAAAAGTGTGCCACCCTACTAGCACAGAGTATGAGAATTGTTAAACACACAAATTATTCAAATAGCATATTAGCACGTGCAAACTACTAAACTAGTCACATTTATAGTATACAAAGACAGGTTTACACTGGATCCAATAAACTCTATAGTATCTCCCTCATGCCCTCAAGTAATTTCTACACTACATATGTTTCTTGGTAACAATAGGTAACCAATAACCAGTTAACCACCAAAGACACAGTTCAGGTGCATAAGCCAACTACTCCTGCTTATCAGCTCATATGGATGCACAGTTAGATGGGGCTGTACTTATACTGAATTACTGATGTCCATCAAGCATTCCTACATACACATGTGCATCCAGGTACATTACCAAGGCATCACGCAGCCAAATTTCAGAGTAACTTCAAGGAGATATCATTCGACGTTGGTAGTGCACAAAAAGAGCAGCTGAATATGTACTATTGTTGCTCTGAAGTCCGATCTATAACAAACATTGCAACTTGTGATGCCTTTGGATCATGAGCTTAAATTGAATGCTACAAGGATAGACATCAGAAACACATATATCCAGCAACTCCTGCAGGTAACTAGTATGATCGCGAGAGAATATGGTAATGCAAGTAGAGGGAGCCCAGGACAGACACATCATTCTGCTGTGGCCAAAGGATCAGATTCATTACCCAAATATTGCATACTCCAAATGTCCAATTCCCAGGTTAATCTAAGTATCAAGCCATGTAAAATTTTAAGCATTTTGAGGGGGGAAAAGCATGGCCATGGTTTCCATCAGAGTACATCGTATCGGCACCTCATATGCAATTGTCTCGACAAAAATCTGTTCACGGGTCACTATGGAGTATGGAAAGAGTGGCACTGTGTTCGTCAAGAGAGCACGCACCTGGCAGAACCGCAGAACCGAACTGCGTTAGGGGAATGGCGGCAGCCACAGCGCGGTCTGCTCAGCCTCCACGGGATCCGACCGCGAGATCTGCACGCAGAGCAGCCATCCTCAGCGCACCAGCACGGCCGCACAAGCAGGAATAATCGGAGGTCAGAAGGGGGGAAGTCGGGACGAACCGGGTCGCGGAAGACGGGCTTGGTGTCGTCCGGCGCGGGCCGGAAGGGCCGCTTCGTCTCCTCCGCCTGGCGCCTGCCGCCGCCCGAGGCGGAAGCCGGGGGCGTGGCCGCGTGGGCGCGCACGCCCGCCGACGACATGGCTCGCTGGCGCCGCCGCCGACGAGTGGTCCGTGTGCGTGGTGCGTGCCCGCCTCGCCGCGTCGGCTCGGGCTCGTTGGGTCTGGGCCGAACTGGACCTGGTTCGGTCGGACCGGGTTTGGTTGGGTCCGAACCGGACCGGACCGGATATTTGCTTGCCACCCCCAATCTCCAGCACAGCCGCTCCCCTCGCTGCTCCTCTCGTCCGCACAACACCGAGACGGAGAGAGCCGAGTGGCAATGGCGGGCACCGGCTGCCACTCGCTCCTCTCGCCGGCCTCGTCCCTCTCCCCCGGGCTCTTCTCGCGGCGCCGAGCCGCCGCCGCCGGGGGAGGTGCCTGCGGGCCGAGCAAAGGTCAGTCTTCTCGCTCTATTGGCTGGAGAGTACTCTTCGAGAGCTCATTCTTGGGAAGCTAGTTTTCAGGATGTAGCATTGTTTCCGGCGGTATGTTCTGATGCGCAAATACCAAGTTTATGCGTAGTATTCTTCTTATCTTAGGGGAAATGGTTTTCTTGGAGAAATATAGCTGTGCTGATTTTGGCGATGACTGATGGCTAAATTTCAGTTATTATTGGCATGTTTGTGATTCAGTGCGACCTCAGATCAGGTGTTGCTCGAAAGGTGATGACGCGAAGGGATGTGCAGACATGTCCATGGGGGGCAAGGTTGTGAGTGTTGCCTTCTCCTCATGTCCAATTCGTTATGTTCGCTAAACAGCATGTATCCAATTGCAGTAGCATGTACAACATTTGTAATGTTCAAGCTAAGTCATCGCTTAGACCCTTAGTTCTTTGTCTTCCAACTCTACAATCAAAGTTGAGAAAACATGGATAAAGTTAGAGAGCCTCATCTCATATTGTGCGTGCTAGATTATAACAGTATCTTTTGAATAAATAGGCAGATAAGATTCTCATTCTGTTCTACTTAGGAAACATCTATGGATGCATATCAAATTGAAGCTACCAAAGACTTCAGATATAGCTGTCCTCATTTTTGTTTTATATGTGGTGCCCTTTGTGACTCAAGTTTTTTGTTCTATTTTTGTTCGAGTGAATACATTTTGGGCTACTTTTGAGCAAGCTAATTCTAATCACTCCAGCAGTGGTCTTTCTGCAACCCCAGTGCTGAATTGCACCTTGTTGTGGCATTTGGCATTCCTTTCCAGCAACAATTTATCAGGTTCCCTTTTCTCCCATGTGTTCTGATGCATCATCTATTATGCAGGACAAAGAAACTGGACCTTCAAGACGAAAATGTCTTATCTGTCTAGGTACTGTGACCTTAATCAGTGCAACAGGCCCAACAATTTGTACACCAAATGGACTCGCCGCGGATATGATGAACAAGCCTGGGATACAGAAAGCTGTTTGCAGAAATTGTAATGGTAGCGGGGCAGTGATATGTAAGAGCCTCACGTCTTTTGATCGCTTTGTGTGTTCCTTGCTGATTTTGAATGACTTGTCAGTTCTAGATAAGCTTTCTTAAAAATCGGCATAGTCCTATCAATAGAGCACCCACCTTCAATAGTAAATATAACTATAGATACAATAGTTTTGTTGGTTGAAACGCAGTATGCCATTCAGAATTTCAGATACAAATACAGTGAGCCGTGCATTCTACTTCTGTTTCACTCCAATTACTTATATATAAATTGTTTAGTTAAATTGTAGTAAGAAACACTACTAGAGAGCCATTTTTGGCTGAGTTTATGAAATCAGACATACTAATCCCCTATGTAGCAAGCTTTCTTTTCTGTTTCTATTTCTGTTAGCTCCTTTTTTTCTTTAAAAAGTGAACTCACTTTTAGCTGGATTCAGGTGATATGTGTGGTGGCACAGGAAAATGGAAGGCCCTAAATCGAAAGAGGGCAAAAGATGTTTATGAATTCACAGAGTGCCCAAATTGCTACGGTATGCTCTTGCCTTCCGTTGTCATTTCCCCTAGTAGTTTTATCTTGCACAGTTTAGTCAGTTTCAGATGCATATCGTTTTATCTTGCACAGTTTAGTCAGTTTCAGATGCATATCCATTGAAAATCCAAAGTTTAGTCGATTTTAGATGCATTTTTTTTCAAATCATTTGTTTTTCAAAGTTCCCAAGTATTAGTCATGCTATGAAATTTTGAAGTATTAATCATGCTACTTTATGATTAGGTCGAGGGAAACTAGTATGCCCAGTCTGTCTTGGTACTGGCCTGCCGAACAACAAGGGGCTTCTCCGGCGACCAGAAGCCAAGCAATTGCTTGATAAGATGTACAACGGCAAGATATTGCCAAGGTCGTAGATCAAAAAACAAGAACATTTGAGACATTTGTCGCTCGTGGAGTGTCAATTTTGTTCGACGTTCAGAGATAAGGGGTTTAACTTTCAGAATATGACATGTACTGAACGTTATCCAGAAAAAGTTTGTTGTTGTTGTTGCCAACTAGATTGTTATACAAATATCAAAGAACAATAATTTAAAATCGTTCAAGTTGTACCACAGCATCATATAAACAGTAATATCAAAGAACAGTGCGTTCGTCCAATAACAGAAAAAAATGCGAGCCAGCATACATTAAAAAGAAGATACAAGGGTTTGGGGTTGCAAGGATGCGAGATAACTGTTGGACATCGAGATGCACAAGCCGTAACAAGAACGGCGAATGCATGATAACTAATTCCAAGTTCGCTGTCGGCAACGTACAGCGCTGAATGCGCTACGGAAAGAAGCGCATCAGAGACTCTAATTTGTTGCCTTCTAAAGATACGATAAAAGGAGAATAACCACGGCGATAGCAAAAATTAGCAAAACAAAAAACGCAACGAAAAGAGTTGAGGTGATCGACCCGGGGCCTCAGAAAATTTGGCAAATGGGATGCATCAGAAATTCAGATGGTACGGACAATAGATCTCCAGTCATCGGCCCCGAAACAAGAAAGAGGGGGAGGGAGAAGGGTTGAAGAGACGAGGCGAGAGGTGAACGAGAATGTCTTGGCGCCGCGGCGGCGACCTAGCTCCAGCAAAGGCGAGGCGGCGGACTCAAGGGCTTTGACGGAGGCATGGAGGGAAGGCACGGGGCTTGGTTATATAGGGGCCAAGCTCTCTAACCCTAGGTCAGATGCATTAGTGGGCTTTTTTCTTCTTCGTTCTCTGTTGGGCCGTGCTTTACGAGCCACCAGGACACACTATGGCCTTTAAGCCCATATAGCCCATAGGTAAGCCCAAACAGTTCTACGCTGCGCGTCTCAAACAATTCCGTCATGCTGTAAACGTGCCCATAGCTAAGCCCCTGAGTATAAGATATCTCTTATCAATTGGAATAACAAAAGAATTAGTAGATCGGTTCTTCCAAAATACTAACTCCATTCTAAATCCTAGGTCGTTTTAGATTTTCTATATTCATATATTTTGATATGCATATAGATATATGACGGAATATATAAAGATACATACCAAATCTATGTCTGGATACATACCAAAACTATGAACCTAGAAATCCTAAAACGACCTACAATTTGGAATGGAGGAATCATTGCTAAGGAAAGGGTTGTCTCATGTACGGTACACCTGGGGCAGGATGAAATTGATTTACCTGAACGAAACTATAAGATTGAACCACCTATAGATGGAATTAGGAGAGTTGATGTTTCATCCAAGACTAGGAAAGCACCAGCTATATCGAAGCCCAATGCCAAGCAAAGCCCTAGACAGAAAAGTGAAGAAATTGGCTTCAAGCTTCGCCCTTAACCCAAGATGAGGTGGAGCCTTACCCGACACAAGGTGGGACCCTCCCATTAGGATAATGGGCTTAGTCCGACCAACATAGGTTGTCAACCAAAAAGGAGAAGCTCTCGTTATTGTTGGCTTATGGATATCCTAACCTAAGACGAGAGGATTGGGCTTAGAACAAGACCTTTCGGTGGGAATTAGGAATGATTGCTAGGGTTTACCTTGTTTAAGTGTGTTGGCTTGAATTTCATTTGTTTGAATGGATTTATTATTTATAGAGCTAGATTTATACGTCAGAGCACTATACATTTTATTAGAATGTATATGTCAATTCCTTTTGAAAACAAGAGTAAAGTCCATTTTAGCCGCCCCCTCCCCCCTCCCTCCCCGACCATGTCACAAAATCTAAAAAAATTAACTAAAAAACTAGACATTATACAACACCAACTCTTTGAAACCTCACAGACTAATTGGTTTAGTGGGTGGTTTTGACCATTTTATACTTCAAAAATTAATCCAATAAACACATGATAGGTTTCTAAACCACAAAAAAAATGTTGGCCTCCAAAAATTTTGAGAAATTTTCTAGTGATATATTGCGACATGAGAAATTCAAATAAAATATTTGGAGTTCATAAAAATATCTCTAGAAGCTTCCAAAATTTGGATTTAACCCTAAGGAAATTCAAAAATGATCTAAAAATTTCCCAAAACATTTTAATTAATGTTTAAATGCATTTTGATAACTGTCCACAACAAAAAATGACACGGAGCTAGCTTGAATGCAACATGCATTGATGCTGGTTGCATTCATGCTGGTTTGGTATCATGTTTTTATTAGTTTAAATCCTCAAAATGCATTAGTCGTTAATTAGAATGTTTTGGGATTTTTCTACATATTTTCGTATCTTCTTAGGGCTCTATATTAGGTTTCTTATGTACCACATATTTCTCTATAATTTTTCTTGGAACTTTTTAGTCTAGAGTTTTTTTTTGTGTTTTAAAAAAACAATCTTGTTTTGACTCTTTGAAACCGCGCAAACTATTAGGTTTCTTGTTTTTTAACTTATAAAAGGTCGAAACCACCCTTAAAACCACTTCAATCTTTTGTCTGGTTTTGTAGAGTTTGGGGTGTATATTGTCCGGTTTTTAGATCAGGGAGGTTTTCAGATTTTATGACAATATGAGGGTAAAATGGATTTTACTCAAAAAAGAATAAGGAAAATCCATGTTCATCAGGCAGCAATTTTACACTGAAAACCTATTGTTGAAATCACGTGTGTAATGTGTGTTTATAGTTGTTGTGTCACACTTACCACAACTTTACTTAGATTAGTTAAATAAAATCATTATCCAATGATCGTGTCATCCACAAAAATCATACATCACGTTTTTTTTCCACTATAAGCAAAACCATATATTCACAATGTCTAGTAGACAAAACCCATGAGTGAAGTGTTTTTAAAATAAATCTGCAATCTTTTAATGGTATTTAGACAAATTTGACATAATGTGGATTTACACTCCATGTATCCTAAGAGGTCTAGGACCTTTCTAGGATTTTACAATGTCTAGGATTTTAACTTTAGACTAGTAAGGAAATACTCAGCAATCATAGTTTGATGGCTTACACATCTAAACCATACAACACGATACCAGGCTTGAAACCAACAGAGAAGCCGCAACCCAAGCTAAAGAATCTAGTTCGTGATCCTCCTTTAAATGTTCAATCTTGCCTTGCTAAAAAAAACTCCATAGTAGTTACTTCCAAGCTGTGACTTCTCTTCTTCAGATTGTCTCTCTCTTCCTCTTTAGATAGTAAAGTGGACCTTTTCCACAAAATAAAGTCACAAATGTACACTGCTTCGATTTGAGAATGTTCACCTTTTTTGCTACTCAAGGACATACACGACCGTATCACCAAGACGATGAGCGCCCGGCTTGGACGGCTAAGTGGTAGAAACTTGCCATTGCGACGAAAATTGACCTTTTCGTATGAATTTAGCTGGATTTGTTTGAACGTCATCTTTTAATTTGCCAAAGTATATCGTCATGTTTGCAAAACCCAAAACTCGTTTAAACCAGCGCACGAAATGGTGCTAACTTTAGTCAACGGCAACTCAGTCTCTACGTTTATTTCAAAAAACTCCGTCTCTACGTGCTATTACTCGTGTCATCTTGTGGCACTGGCAGAGACACAATCGCCATACCACCGAGTTCACCAAACAAACAAGAGTACGAAGCAGACGCATTCTAGCGTGATGAATAACAGATGTTTTTAACCCCCATAGTATGCTAAGTTTTGCCTTTTGACATGGAACAACTGGTTGAGTAAAACATGGATAACTATGGCATTTGAGGCCTGACTCCATAAAAATTAGAGATCCAGCTTCAGGCTGTATCACTTCTTTAGATCCCAAAACCAAACACTCCGCGTATCCGCTGAAAGATGAGTTCTCTCCAGCCCCTCTCCGTGTTCTCCACCACAGTTGAATTGCCATACCTATTAGTGCAAAGGCAACAGATTGTAAGTACAAGAGAGTAGAGGCAGTTCTAGCAGATCTGAAAGTTCAACGCACAGGAAATGACACGATGAATAATGAATGAACATGAAACATACTTGTCTTCCTCAGGTACATCAGTTTGTTTGAGCTTTATGATTGTAACTCCAGATTCAGGTTCATCGAACACCAACCTCACCTGCATTTCAAGTTTCATACAACACAGTAAGGTGACACTTAAAATTCGGAGTAGCATGGTAAAAGTGATCCACATTCCATGCACAGTTACAATTATAGAAATCATGGACAATAAGCACACAGGATATTTTTTTTATCAAACAAAATATAACAATTGCCAGAAAGCAGCATTTGAACAGAGTGCAAAAAATCTTAAGCAGCCAAAAAAACTAAATATAACAATACTACTTGGTACCTTTGAAATTACATGAGCCACAAACATATACTGGCAAAATTTCAACAAAATGCTCAATTTCTCATGACAAAATATGACATTAGCCAGCAATGTTGCATAATCACAGATAGGGCAAGGAGATTAGTGACCTCTATTCATAGAAGAAATTTCAACAACCTAAAGTACTCACTCACTGACTAATTCATGATAAAAACTGAACGATTCCACAACTGGGACACATCAGTGGATTTTTTTTTGAACTAAAGTACTCACCCAAGAGAATCAAGCAACCAAAAGCACACAATTAAAGATGAGACCTATTTGCTGCGAAATGTATTTGACTACAGATAACAAAGTGGACATTGGTTGACATGAATCCTCAACTCCTACTTTTGAACTCCTACTTTTGATTTTTATTACTTGAATTCAGATGGGAGGAAATATCAGCCCAACGTAGGCATACAAACTTCTATTTGTTCTTTGACAGAAACAAATCTTAATCCATTAGTGACCATCCCAGTTTTAACTTCAACATTCAAAGTTTTGATATGCAATAGATTGTTGAGCATACACAATCAATACCAAAATGGCTGTGTTGTCATAGATAAATTAGGCATCCATCTCGTGAGAAACTTACCGAGGAATACAGGCCGTCCGGCCAGCTCCCAAACCGCCACTTCTGCGCAATCAGCTTCCCTTCTTGCAGCTCCTCATTGATGCCACTGATGGATCCATCAAAGAGGCTGAATTCCCCTCCAACCTCCCTGCTGATCCTCGCATTGCTCTGCGTGAAGCCCTTCCATCTGTTTTCATCCATTAAGATCTCATATATGTCCTTGGCACGGCAGTAGAACTTCTCCGTCATCTCAATGGTCTTGAACCCCTCCTTGTCCTTCCCCTTGTCCTTCTTCTCCTTCACCACCGGTGCCGGAGCCGGGGCCTCCTCCTTCTTCGCAGGAGGCGTGGCGCCAGCGGCGGCCTTGGTGGGAGTCTTCTTGGACTCGAGCTCGTCCTTGGCCGGGCCGCCCTTGGCCATGGCAGCGACAAACTCGCGGATCTTCTCGAGGACCAGGGGCTTGCCGCGGGCGAAGAAGGCGTCCTTGGCGCGGCGCGCGAGCGGGGTGTCGTCGCCGCGGATGGTGACGCGGAGGTCGGGATCCTCGTCGGCGTTCTCGTCGGCGAGGTAGGGGACCTCGGCGGCGCCGGCGACCTTGACGGCGCCGGACTCGGAGGCGACCTCGGCCTCCCAGGAGAGGGTGAGGGAGAGCTCGTACCCGGGGATGACCTTGCCCTTGCGGATGTTGACGTAAGCCTCGCCGTCGAGCTTGTCGAGCGCGACGGTGCGGATAGTGAGGCCGCCCTCGCCGTCGAGGACAGTGAGGCCGGCGAGCAGCCCGGAGAGCCGCGCGCGGGACCACTCGAGGCAGTCGCGCTCCGCCCAGTGCCAGTTGTGGACGTTGGTGCCGTCGGCGCGCTCCTCCACGATCCACCGCTTGTCGCCCTCGCCGTACTTGGCCATGGTGGCGCGGAGGGGGTGGGGGAGGGGCGAGGCGGGGCTTAGGGTTTGGTCGCGTTTGGATCTGCGCGTGGTCTGTGGTGCGGGGAGGATGGATGGCAGGAGAAGGGGGGAGTTTTTTTAGAGCAGGAGGCGGCTGCTTCTGGATGGTTCGGTGGTGGCTCGGAATACTCTGGAAGTCCAAGGGCAAAGGGGGAAGGTGTCCAGTAGGTTCCATCTTCCATCGCTGTTTCTGCAACGGGAATATGAATATTCGTAGCTTCCTTTTTCCGCATCAAAAAGGTTCATTTTTAATGACAAGCATAAACACGTTAAACGAAATGAATTTTGACCAGATTTGCTATCTGCTGGTGGTGTATTCGCACAACTTTTTGGTAGGATATATTCAAAATACTAAAAGGGGTAAAATTTTAATATCACAAGCATAAATTTTAATCTCCCATATCTCTCATTCTTTTTGTATTTTGATACTTAGTATCAAGATTTGAAATTTCAAAAAAAATTCACATGCGGATGATTGCGGTACAGTTCTGCCAATCAAAAAAATAAAAATAAAACACCTAAAATGTGGAAAAAAGAACGACGCCTGAGAGATTCGAACTCTCGCGGGGAAACCCCATGTACTTAGCAGGCACACGCCTTAACCACTCGGCCAAAGCGTCGTTGTTGACATGTCTACCAGAATTACTTTTCTAAACGCATATTTGCAGGCCTGAGAACTCTGCACTTCTGCAGCCATCTAGCATCTAGTCGTAGTTTGTTTGTGCGCCCGTAAATTAGCGAGGCCCTGTGCAAGATCAGATAGCCTTTGCACTATTCAGGGTGAAAGGCAGAGAGCTCGAAATCACGAAGAAAGCTAAGTGGCAGGAACGTGTGATTGACTAATTGTAAGCCCAAATGAAGAGGATCTGTAACGTACACTGGGGCAAGTCAATCCAAATGTTTCTAAAAAAGAGTTATGCAAAGATTGCCTTTGAGAAAAAAACAAGGAATTCCAAGCTACCTAATTTCAAGATTGTTCACGCAGCTAGCTAATTGAGATATACCAACTGCCACGCATAGAACATGTGCATTACATCGTCATCAATACAAGTGAAATCTTCTCGTCCTTGTAATGGAAGGAGCATTCTCATGTAATTGAAGCAGATTATCGCCGACAAATGTTATGCATGTAGTGTTTCATAATGGAATAGATTATTGTCAACAAATATCTTATATTATGGTATAGTTTTTATGTAGTGCTAACAATTGTCGAGAAGAGTTAATGGTCTCTTGACATGGAGATCCACATCACATGGCAAAATATTTAGCCTGTAGCCTACCCAACAACACGACACCATTAAAAAGCAATAAGATATTGTGTTTCTATGTTGTTGAAAAGGTGTTAGCATACGCTGAAAATCTTGGTTTCACATGGCCAAAAGAGTTCAACATATATCACATTATCTTCATAAAAGCGCGACGATATATAAAAGATAGAGACGAAGATATGGCAACATGTATTTGCAGCCTTGCATGTTTCATGGCTTTATGTAGTGCATTTTTATGGTGTCATATACCTTGTATATAAAGGTAACATCAGATTATTTTAGAAGAAAATAGATGTGCAGACTTGCTATGGTCCTTTATAGCTCGCACGACAAATGTCAAGTGTGTAGCATGACACCATTGAGTCAGTTTTTCGCCGCATATGATGTGTAGTTTGTATGTAGTGTGAACAGGTTGTCAACCACCGAGAAGAGTTAACGTGTTCTAACTTCTCGATAAGCAGGGTCTATCCCACGTGATAAATTTTGAGCTGTAGCGTGACGCGATACCACATCACCGCTAAACGAGAAGATATAACGTCCACTCTTACATACTTTGTAGAAAATTAATACCATCGTGTTTCGTGTTTTCATGTCATTGAAAACGTGTCAACGTGCGCCTGGACATGTAGTCTCGGGCTCACACGACGAATGTTGAGTGCGCCATTTTCATAGAACTACCACGATAGCGGATAGAGATGAAGATGCGATGGCGGAGCATGTACACCTTTCACGGCTCCTCAGTAGAATGGTGTAAAAGCGCTATGTGCCTCACATATAATTCAAAATCATGCAAAAAAAACTCAAAATCATGAGAAGAAATTTATTGGTTGGACATGCCACTATCTCTTTACATCAAATGGTAATTAACGTGACTTTGGTGTTGCCGCTCTATTGTCGATCGCTTCCAATCGACAATTTCAAGCGCCCAAACCCAACGGGAGCGAGAAAGGAAAAAAAATGAGGGAGACGCAGTAAAACTCCCCTTCCGCGGTTGCGCCGGCCGAAACAACCGCCGGACATCAGCACATTCCACACGCCGGCGCGGCCCCCACCCAGGCTTCGGGGTCCGGAAGTTAACGCGGCCGCGCCCGCAGCCCGCGGGCCCCGCGTGACCGAAAGGTGGGGTGGGGCGAGCCGCGACGCGAGCGCTTGGGCGGACTGCGCAGCGCAGTCCAGCCAGTGCTCCCGCAACAAATCCCCCGCCCCAAGCAGAGCAAGGCAGAGGAAACAGCCGAGGCGGAGGCGGCGACGACCCGGAGGACCCCAAGGCGGAGCCCCCCAGGCGAGAGGATCGGCCCCGACCAGCGACCATGTCCACGCCCGCGCCCTCCCCGCCCGCCGCCGCGCCGCCCGAGCCGCCGCCGCCGGAGCCCGGGCTGTTCTACTGCCACGAGTGCGGGGGCACGGCCTTCCTGCCCGTCCCGCCCTCCTCGCCGCTCCACGTCTGCCCGACCTGCCAGCGTGGCTTCCTCGAGGAGCGCCCCAGGAGCTCCTCCCCCCCTCCTCCGCCGCCCCCGCCGCCGCACCTCGCCGGCTCCGGCTCCGGCTCCTCCTCCGAGCTCTCCGACGACTCCGACGACGACGACGACATCGAACTCGCCAGCGAGAACTACGCCGCCACGAGGGAGTACTTCCGGAGCGTCGTGGACCGCAGCAGCCGCTACGACGGGTCCGACCTCGGCGACGCCGCCGCGGCCGTCGCCATGTCCGCGCTCCGCCAGCGCGGCCTCGCCATAGTCCGGCGGCGCGCCCTCCTCCACCAGCCGGCCCTCGCCGCCGCCAGGGGCGGGGAGCCCCCCGCCCCGGCCGCGTCCATCGCCGCGCTGCCCACGGTCGAGGTGGCCGAGCCCGCCGCCGCTTGCGCCATCTGCAAGGACGACCTGCCGCTCGCCTCCCAGGCGCGGAAGCTCCCCTGCGCGCACCTCTACCACTCCCCCTGCATCGTCACGTGGCTCGAGATGCACAACTCCTGCCCGGTCTGCCGCTTCCGCATCCCCTCCGCCGCCGCCGCCGGGCCCGAGCCCGAGGGGGCCGCGCCGGAGGAGGACGGCTCGTCGCCCACGCGGATCACCATCCGCTTCACCACCACCGCGCGCCGCCGCCGCCGCCACGTCCTCGGTGACGCGGCGGCGGCGGGTCCGGTCTCGGTGTCGGCCACGCAGCTCGCGCAGGCTTTCACCGAGGACGCAGCTGCCGGACCTGCCAATAGCGGCGAGACCGTCTCGTCTGACTGGCCTCCGCACCCAGAATCCGATGCAGTCATGTCGGAGGCCCGCGAAGGGGATGGCTCTTTTTGATTGAGCCAGAGGTTCCAGTTATCAGGTAATCACATCGCAATAAATCTCTTGACTTTACTCGCTAAATTTGCATTGTATCACTGGAGCATGAGTTGAATTGCTTAGCCATTGTGAACTCAACGGTTTCAGGGGAGTCAATGATTTACATGTTTTGTGACTGTGATAGTGATCATATATGGTTCTTTTCTATTTGGTTGTAGTTTTCCTCTAGTTCATCAGGCAAATGCCTGGCTAACTGATTTCCTTCGGTTAGAATTTGAATGATCAATTACATGAAGGCTGAAGCTGAAGTTTGTGGGCACTACAAAATCAAGTTATTGTCAATGAAAATAAGATATTTAGGTGCTCTCTGCTGTTGATTATATGTTGTCGAAGATTATGTGCATCTATAAGTGTTCTTGTAAATTCTTTGCTCCTTTATGTTAATTTGACTCGGTGTTCTTAATTGAATTTAAGCACTTGCTTATAAATCATAACTGGATTAAAGCATCCTAATCATTTCAGATGCCCATTGGCAAGTTGTTGTTGTCTTAACACTTATATCTTGTCATAGCTAAGCTGAATTACTGCACAATACTGATTAGGCTATCTATTTGAAGGTTTTAAATTATCATCATCCTGTCTTATGGGTTTGACTTTTGTTTCTGTGATATAGCTGTGCACAAAACTATATAAAAAAATAATGTTTTTTCTGTGGACATTTGGTTGAAGAAGAAAAGAATAGGCAGACCTAACAAAGCTGATTTGGATTTCAATTTCAAGTTGTTTACCGCATTATTTGGTTGATGGAATGTACCTGTTTAATTTGATAGAAATGTACATTTCGGCTGTTGTTTACAATTGATTTATCTAGGTTAAATAACTTTTCTTTGGCGCCTATTGTTTGGATTAGTATGTTTTTGTCGTCAAAGGTGCTCAGAACATGGAGTATATTGCAGATTTTGCCTTGATTTCCTTCAATTGAATGAAAATAGATCATTATGATGTACTTTGACAGCCTTTAGTTCCTGAATCCCGTTTCTTGCTTTTAGCTCTAAATATCTTATATTCTCCTTATTGGTGGTTTGTTGGTTTTGGCACCTCCATTCTTTCCTTTTATGCTTCCTGTTCCTGGTCCATGCTATTTTTTTGGAAAAATTTGCTGTGGGACACTCCACTTTTGTGAAATTAGCTGTGACACACTAAAATATTTTTTCTTTGCTGGAACACACTAATTTCTTTGCTGAAACACACCGCCTAGTGTGTTGTGGCCAATAATTTTTTTTACAATGTCCCACAGCAATATCGAAATCGAATAGTGTCCTGTAGCAAAATTTGCCTATTTTTTTAGTACAACATAAACACATCTACTCCCTCTGTTCCAAATTAATATTCACTGTTTTTCTCATAATGCTTGACCATTCGTCTTATTCAAAGATTTAGTCCAAATATGCGAAAATAAGTCATGCTTAAATCACAAACAAAATAAATGATACTTGCATAATTTTTTTAATAAGACGAATGGTCAAACGTTGTCAACAGCCAATAGCAATTTGGAACGAGGTAGTAGATTATAGTCCATCAAATCTCTCTGCTGTTAACAAATTTTGCTCGTAGCCTCATGCCCTCATATATATGCATCATTCTTGCTGTGTTGCGAAAAAATACTGGAAGAGCTAATTGACTGATTGATGCGCACGAAACTTGACCATCAGATGCGCAGGCTAGAGATTTGATGGAAATTCTGTCCATTTTGACACCAAAGAGATTGATAGAGTAGGATCCACGCGTGACCTAGGCCTTGGAGACTTTACATGCTTATCTTTTTTTGATTGTTTTTCTGTCTGTCAAGCTTTTATTCTTACATCAGCCTTGAGAAGAAGTTAGCCAACTGCTTCAACAGGCATATGCTGTTTATTTGAAGAAATGGTGGACTGCTTGACTTAGGCTGCTCCTCGAAGCATGATATTAAGAAAGCTGAAGTACAGTGCTTTATTAGTGTGCTAGTACTTCACTTTACACATCACAGAAAGCACCTTTATGCCACCAGAATTATTTGACACAAATAAACATTCATCTTAATTTCTATTCTGGTGGACGAGGGGTAGTGGTGGCAAACTAGCTGGGCAATAAAGTAGAACTTCTTATGTGGTAGAAGCATTTATCAACTTGCATGATGAATAGATCCTTCATGTTGAACTGAACTGATATTTCAAGAGAATAAAGTAGTAGGCGATCCGCGATTGCTTCGTAAAGGGCCACTCGATGTCATCTTTTTGACTTTACAATCCTAAGAGCCATTCTTATGCGTTACGATTTTGCTGTTACTGTCCATTGTTCCTTAAAGCTTGCAAAGTCTTTCTAGTTGCCGTGCTCATATATTCTTCTGCCCTCTTCAGGTGATAAGGTGGTTGTTAGCTGTCAGCCACCAGGAGTAGAAAGGAGGCCACCATAGGCCTGGTTCATCAGGTTCCTGTCTCTGCTCGGACGAGGTTTCTCGCTAGGCGATAGCATGTTGTTACTAAATTGTCATATGAGGAGACCAAGGGCATTCGTTGCATGGGTTCTCAGTGTCTTGTATATTGGTTAAAGTTATTTCGTAATAATAAGTATAATTATGTACAAAATTTGTCGGTGTTTTGCTTTCCCGTTACACCTGGGTCTTGACCTGCATTAGTAGGTAAATATGGGAATGCATTGGAGTCTAAAAGTGGATTATGCTCTAGTTAGGCTGGGATAATAGCAAGAAAGTTTTGGCCTCTGATTATATTTGTTGTTCGATGAGAAGTTTTGGCCTCTGATTCTATTGGTTATTTGATGGAAGGTAAGGATTCAGCTGGTGAAATTATCGGCACCTTACTCGCGATGCAATGATATGCATTTTTTTTCATTTGGTGGTTACTTGTAAGTGTTGCAAAGATGTGAGATTCAGCACTTGAGCTGGTCTGACCTGTGCACTTGAGAAATGTGAAGTACAAATGCTTCAGTGAAATCGAATAAAGGATTTGGGGTTTCTTTTCTCGACTGTACTATTCTTGTGGATGCTATAAGGTCCTCGCATATTTATGAGCATATATTCAGAAGCTGGGTACCCCTGTAAATATCGTGCTGTGATACTGATTCAAGAATCATTTTGATGTGTTCTGTTGTACTGCACCTCGTGCTGAACTCAAAGCGGTGTCTTGGAAAATCGGCCATTGTCCATTGCTTGCATTAAGCTGATGTGAGCAGTGCATTACTACTTCAGAGATGTTTCTTGGAGTTCATCAGAGTTACACAGAGTTTCCGGATTACGCTGAAGTAACGAGTTAGTTTCCATTGACTCAACGAGCAATCGGTATTTTTTTTTTTGATACTTGAGCAATGCGGTATTGATCCACATCCACTCACCGCACTGAATGACGGTCACGGGTTTCTGAGAGCAGATTCAGGCTTCAGAGTCAGTGTGCACGACTTCAGGGAAGATTTGTCACAGCATTTTTCCATCCTCCAAAATGGACCAATGAACTACCTGAGTCAAATAGCCAGATTGAACAAATAACGTGGGTATCCCGGATCGCGAGAATTCCCAGATTTTTCTGGAGAATGTGTAAATTCATCGAAAATGGTACTCTTCAAACGACTGCATGTCAACGCGCGGTCACACTCCGTTTTCAAGCATATGGAACCTTCAACATTGGAAATATATTTTGCACGTATCTAGCATATCAATATCATGGGCATGGCTTAGATGTTATAAGAAACTTTTGATCTTTTATTTTTCTTTTTCAAAGATTCCCATCATCCCATGACATGGACAAGGGGGGCCAAGGGACTGTATTACGGACAAAAGTTTTGATCTAGTCGCCTGATCGGTTCTAGCTACTGTATTACGGACAAAAGTTTTGCTCAAGTCACCATTCGTGGATGTTTTGTACAATTGTAATGGGAGTTGGGAGGCTTTGGTCTCCAAGTTGCAAGGAAAATTCCGTTCCCGTGAAATCCTTGAACTTTAGCCGTTAGAAGATTTTGCTGGCAAGAGTTAAGCAGCACATGCCCTTACAATGAATATTCTGACGGATAACGACTGCAACGGCAGGAAACGATGGCACAATCATGAGCCTCATGATCCAGAACCGGCACACGCAATGCATTCGAGTGATTCGTCAGTAATCAGTACGTATCCTACTATTCCCTCATATTTTCCTGTACCTGTCTAAATGTTCAGAACAAGTTGTGTGTGTGAGTGTGACTATATATATCCAAAAAAACACTTGAAGCTGCAATACCACATTTGCAGAGCATTAGAAATCATGGCTGCTCACTGATCTCACTGGACTTCACTCCTCACTGTCTTCATACAATGCCAATATTAAAGAGAGAGAGCAAAGAGGCGGTTCGTGGACCCCATGGAGAGAGGCAGGGAATGAGTGAAAAGAAGGTAGGAAAAGGTAGGTCCATCGCCCAGCAGGCCCAGCTCCATCCAAGAAGACAATGATTTGATGGCCACAAAGAGGGCTCGGCTCGATCGAGCTCGTCTCATGCGGACAGCGGATGGCCATGGCCCCGACCCCAAATCCAATCAAACAGTTGGAGGCAGGCAGCGGCGAGTGGGGCGTCAGACTGACGATCGGTGGCGGCAGCGAGGGGGAACAGAACACGCCGGAGGACAGGCAGGATGCAACAAACTTCACCATTCACGTATCCCATCAAATCACATCAAACCTCTCTCCTCATGCATGGAGCACTAAATGTGGGTAAATAAAAAAACTAGTTGCATGGTTTTGATGTACACGGCGAGACGAATCTTTTGAGCCTAATTAGATTATGGTAGGACAATGTTTACCACAAATAAACGAAAATTGCTACCGTGCGCTATAGTGTCCGATGTGTCATTTTCACCTTCTCTTTTCACTCCTTTTCAGCGAACTAAACACCCCCAATCATGGAGCCTCACAGCGACGGGCCCCTCCCCTCCTGCTCGGCCGGCGTCGTCGCTGCTCCATGCTCATCAGTCATCACCATGCCGGGCGAACGGCGAAGCATGTGCCGGCGTCACCCCGTCACCTATGGTACGTAAAATCTCGAATCCAAACTCGTACCATGAAAAAGATGCCAAAAAGACAAATTCAGCAATTGAGATAAAGATGCCAAAAAGACAGATTCAGCAATTGATATTAAATGTCTTTTTTAGCATATTTCTAATGCGAAGCTGGAATTTGTTTTTCTTCCATCTTTTAAATGGAACAAATTTGGACTTGAGATTTGCGTGTATATCAAACATAAATGCATCTACACTACATCTGTATACAAAATCGTATGGTTTTGTATACAAAATTGTATGCTTTTGAATATATTTTCATCGTTTTAATATTTGAGGTATTTTGAACTGAGGTGATACCCACCCGAGAATTGCCCTTCTATTTTTTAAAAAAACGTTGCCCTTCCATTCTTGAGAAACAAAATGATGGTAGGAAGATGAGAACACTGTACTCCAGTCCTGCAGTGTGTAGGAGTGTGCGTAGCCGCTGGACCTTTCCACGATCACGAATGATTCTGCATTTCTGCTGAAGGGTTCAGACTTCAGTTCAGATGGCAACTTGCATTGTTGGGAGGGAGACCAACCGTGCGCGCTTCTCTTATCTGGAAGCAAGGATTAAATGATGAGACGGAAACGCTTGAGAGAGAAAAGCCTTGTCACGGGTCAGCCCTACACGACACAAGCATAATCATGATCTGTAATAAAGCGCAGACGTGCTTAACGACAGTATCTTGCTCGCCATTTTGGTAGGCTGCGGCAGCGGGTATTGAGTGTCAAGTCACGCTCGGCTTAATCACCTGGTCGGCCAAAATATGGGTTGGCAGTGGCCCATGCCGCACCATGGTTGAGCGTCGTGGTCAACCCTATAATTATGCGCGACCTTCATGGTTGCTTTTGTGCTGCTTGTCAAATGCAGAGGAGGAAAAAATGGGGAGAGTGTATCTGGCAATTAGATGAAGATGAACTTAGGCCAATCCCTACGAAAGTTTCGTATAAATTTCATTCTCATGAAATGAGGTGCATTGGTGCAACGTAGATAAAAGTGACGACGTGTAGAAATTTACGAAAAGAGAGGAGGAATGCATTTCATTTAGATGAACCTGTGTCTATAATGTTTCAAAAACTCCGAAACATGTTGAAACTAGCATTGAGGGCTATAGAATTTCGCTTCATCTCTCCACGTCCAATCGAATGACTTGCAATTCAATACATTGGGTGTGTTTAGTTCCAAAAAGATGTAGGGAAAGTTTGGTGAAAATGTCACATCCGATACTGTAGCGCACTGTAGCAGTTTTCGTTTGTTTGTGGTAAACATTGTCCTACCATGACCTAACTAGGCTCAACAGATTTGTCTCGTCGTGTACATCAAAACCATGCAATTAGTTTTTTTATTTACCCACGTTTAGTGTTCCATGCACGAAGAGAGATTTGATGTGATAGGTGAATAGTGAAGTTTGTTGAGAAAATTTTGGAAAGTTTGGTGATTTGATGGGAACTAAACACAGCCAATGTTGTGTCCAATTTATGCCTCCCCCGCGCCGGCCGCACGCCGCAGCCCCGCTGCGGGGGCCTCGCCGACCGCGCGGGAGCCGCGCCGCTGCCCCGCCGACCGCGCGCGGGAACACCCGCCGCGGGGGCCGTCGGCCGCACACCACAGCTCCGCCGCGGACAGGAGCCGAATGCGCCTGACGAGAATCCCGGACTGAGGTGGTCCAGCAGCTTCCCGTGGGGGCTCGATCAACACCGCGGCGTCGCGGCCACCTCTCCGGCCGAGCCGCAAGTCTCCGGCGCGGCCGCGCAGCTTGCCGGGGAGCGCCGTCTCTCGCGCGTGGGTGCGTGCAGAACGAATGGACGTGGGTGCGTGGAGAACGACGAAGGATTTGAACGAATGGATAAGCTCAAGCTGAAGGGAGATGTGGGGTGGTGTACTGGTGTGGACAAAAAATCAACGTTTTCAGTTCAGCCATGAACAATCCATGTATGCAATAAAATGACTACAAAGATCAAATATGCACTAGATCATCATGACTTGTATGTCAAAGGATGAATTAAACACCCTATAGACAGCCAAATAAACAACCCATTGTAGACAGTTAAATAAACAACCCACTGTACAAGCTGTCTATTGAAGCTGTCTGTTAATATAAAAATACAACAAGCTGTTGTTCTTGCCCTAAAGCGATCTGACAACACACGCCGGTGTACGCGAGTAAAATCTCATGAAAATTTTCGTCCCTTGGAACTCGCGCAGTGCCATAATTTCGCAAATCTGCGCCCTCGTACGAACCGCGAACTGCGAAGCAAATGCACTTCATAAAAATAATACTAGTAGTAGTGGTGGCAATGGCAAGTTGGCAACAGCATCCTTCCGATTTAAGCTGCCAATCAAATCAAGCAAGCCAAAAAATGGAACAAATTTTTTCAGCCTAAGCAAGCTTAAACCCTGAACCATTCGTGCTTAACACGAACACTCCGTGTTCTTAAAAGCATAAACAGAGAGCACTTAATAAAAAAAAGGTTAACGCAGTCCCAGCAATCAGCCTCCGCTTCTCGCATCCCAGCCGTCGACGCGACGGCGACGGACGGCCTCGGAAACCCCAAAAATTCACACGAGAACCAACCCAGCGGAGCCGCGAGGGACGTACGACGGGCGGCGCGCGCGCGTATTTACAAGCAGTTGCTCGCCGGCGCCGGCGGCCGCGGCTGCGAGGAGGCCAGCGGGAAGCTGCGGGTCGCCGCGAACAGCGCGGCGAACGACGACGGCCGGTGGTCGCCGCGCGCCGGGGCGGCAGCGGCGGCGGCAGCGTTGGTGTTGTTGGTGCTGGTGGTGGTGATGGCGGCGGCGGCCGTGGGCGCCGGCGGCGTGGACGACGCGGGCGCCGAGGAGGCGGCGGAGATGTTGGGGTTGGAGGCGACGCGCTCGCAGGAGGGGCACATGGAGAGGGTGGTGGCCGGGAGATGCATGTAGAAGGGCGGCGCCGTCTTGAGCGCGCGCAGCTCGGCGAGCTCCTTGTGCAGCCGCCGGTTCTCCTCGGTGAGCGTCTCGCAGCAGCGCTTCAGGTACTCGCAGTCCACCTCCGTCTGCTTCAGCTTCGTCCTGCATGCCCAATATATCCCATTGCCGGAGAAGACAAGGTTAGCTCCCCGTGGCTGTGTCTAGAAGGGTGATTGATTAGGAGCAGAGATTTTTCTGTGCATGCACCTGGCTCGGCGGTTCTGGAACCAGACCTCCACCTGGCGCGGCCGGAGGTTGAGCTGCTTCGCCAGCGCCGCCTTCTGCTTCTGCACGCCGCCGGCGATGGACAAGCAGGCTCGTCAGCTTCAAGTAGAACGAGGTAGCAATGGTACTAGTTCTAGTTACCGCGATCAGAAAGGAAGGATGCTTTGTTATTTCTTACGGGGTTGAGGGTGCTGTGCTCCTTGAAGCTCTCCTCCAGGAACGCCGACTGCTCCTTGGAGAGGCGCAGCTTCTTGCGCGCGGACGCGCCCTCGTCCTCGTCGCTGGCGCGCGACGACGACCGCTCCCCGCCGCCGCCCCGCGCCGCGGCGCCCTCGGCGTGGGCGCGCCGCCCGAGGTCCAGAGGGAAGGAGCCCCCGCTGTCGTTGGGCGACGACGACAGCGCCGCCGCCGCGGCCGGGTCCTCGTCGTCGTCGTCCTCCAGCGCCAGCGCCCCCGTCGACGGCGCCCGGTTCACGTCGAGGTCGAGCCCGCGCGGCGGCGCCTCGGAGGAACGCCGCCCTGCGCACCGCAAACAATGGAGAAGAGCGCCGCCGTCAGGACTCGGGACGCGCGAATCGACAGGAACGAGGATATGCGGCGACACTCACCGCTGTCTGGAGGCGGCGGCGGCCACTGGAGGCCGAGGCTGGACACGAGGCTGAGCCGCACCGCCGGCTCCGGCTCGACCACCGGCGCCGCCCACCACCTGATGGCTCCCGCGCCCGCCGCCCTGCTCCCCCTCCCGGGCTGCTCCTCTCCCCGTCCGGCGGCGCCGACCCCGACACCGAGCCCAAGCCCCAGCTCCGGCGCCGCCCTCCTGGCGTCCCCCAGGCTCAGCCCCAGCTCCATCCCAGAACCAGCACGGTGGAGCTAGTAGCTGAGCGGGTGCTTGACAGCGTGAGACAGTGAGAGTGTGACAACGACGAGAGAGAGAGGGCTCAGTTAGCTAGCTGCAAGGAGAGAAGGGGAAGAGGGATCAGCAGCAGAGGAGGAGGAGGACTCCGGCCGGGGCTTTGGTTTTGACCCTCCGGGACAGCGGTTTGACGAGCGCACGTGAGTGGCCCGGCAAAAGGGAGCAGGCAGGGGGGATCGAATCATGAGGGCAGGATTAAAAAACCGCAGGGGAGATGGGGGCATGGGGGCGCCTCCGTTCTCGTGCTCGTGCTCGTGCTCTCTTTTCCGGAGGGCAATGGCAATATGGCATGGCATGGCGATGGCAATGGCATGCCAGATGCAGCAGCAGCCAGCAGCAGGCAGGCAGGCTAGCAGCAGCAGCGTCGCAGCCGCAGCATGGGCCAGCGGGACGGCAGCTGCTAATAATTATGTTAATCATCACCGTGGGCGGGCGACGGACGTATCTTTCCCCTTTCGTTGTGCTTGCATTGCATTGCATAGTTGCATGCTCACCATGCTTCCCTCCGCCTCCGCCCGGCCCGGATGATGGATGCGCGTATTTCTTGGGGAGCGTATTGTTTTTGTCCCAGGTGCTGCCATGGGCAACTTGTAGCAGAACTTCCTTTTTACTATTTGTTCTCGCTATATGATCGACGCTAGCAGCCATTTGCCCCAAAGACAAATACTATCCTGAACCATCTATTCATTCATGGATCATCTGTATATAGTGGACAAATGTTTTTGAGGATTCCAAAACAAAAATGTTTCTTGCTCGCTTAGATGCGGCACATTTTGGTAGGTACCTACGGCTTCCCGCCCCACAACATACATCCAATTTTCTCTATAAAATGTAATAGCTTTTATTGTCCTACGGAATTACCACGCATTTCAAACTAAACGGTATTATATACTGAAGTTGCTTCGATCGGGTGTCGGATCGGGCAACGGCGTCTGCTTTCCCTCTTGAGGGTGTTGTCTGTAGGATCTCGTTCAACGGCGATTCGTGGAAGCTCTTCTTGGTGAAAACCAAACGCTGACGTCGTCGCGCCTTTGCCTTTCCTGAAGGCGTTGTTTGGAGTCCTCCGGTAGCCATTGATGGTGCAGTCGTAGGCTCCGCCGGAAGGTCGGGTCCAGTCGATTTGTAATGGTCTCACGTCCTTTTAGTCTGTTCGTTGCGAGTAGTACCTTGCTATCTCTGGCGTGCGGCCTAGAGAGTCCCGTTACGAGTTTGTTGGATGCTGCTCCTCGAGCGGTTTGTGTGTTATTGTAAACTGGTAATCCCAGTATCCTTTGAGGATGCTTTATATATAAAGCTAGCTACGGCCTTTCCTGGAAAGTTGCTGTATTTTATAAACTAACAAAATGGTGAAAAAAACGTAGATTAACAAGAAAACCGTATGATCATTTTGTATTTTTAGTTTTCAACCTTTTTTATCTTAGGATTTTCCAACGATGGATTTTTAGTTGCTTTTGTAGTGTATCTAAAAACTGTTCCAATAAAACATTTCCGTTTGTTTTCTTCCCGTAGCGTGTATCATTTATTTCAACAGTGTATCTTATGACGCGGTAGTGTATTGTTTCCGGAGTATATTTTAGTTGTTGGGATGGCATATGTTAATTGTTCTAAAAGTACAACTCAGTTGGTCGCATAGTGCATCTCACTGACCCTCCAAATTCAAAAGCTTCATGCCATGCCATGTTTTCTTTAAATTCCTCTTTTATACAATTCTCTTATTTAGTTTATTTTTTCATGTGATGCTTTTGCATGGCTGATGTTAGCTTTTTCTTGTGTTATATTACATAGAAGGCAGCTGCTACACGGGGTGAGTAGGCGTGGAGGCTGGTTAACCTACGCTCAAGATAAGAAAACCGATAAAAAAAAGGTTCGAGATGAAAATCAAAATGTTCTGACCATATATAAAAAATTGTTCAAGTCTATACTATAAGGATCCAGTTTATTGGAGACGTGGAAAGTTTTCACAAACAAGAAAACAAATTATGTTTATAGAGAGTTTCTGTCGTTTCACTAGTAGAAAATTCGGGACTAATGTCCCGGATGGAAGGGGATGAAAGCAAAACATAGTTTCTCCGGGGTGGTGTCCAATAAAATTCTCTACTAGTGAAAGAAATTCCATAGTTTTATTGGACCCGGGACTAATAACTTTTAGTCCTGGTTGGTGTTAGGTTGGAGGCTCAACCCGGGACTAAAGAGTCTCAAGCATTAGTCCCGGGTGGTGGCTCCAACCGGGACTAAAGGGTCCCTTTAGTCCCTATTGGAGAGGCTACAACCGGGGCTAAAGGATTCTTTACGGGTAAGAATAAAGGGAAAAGATCACATCTACCATCAATGTGTTGTATAGGTGGAATGGTTAGGATAATATACGCGACGCAATGCAAAAGATTGTGGGTTTGAATCCCATAGGACGCAGCATTTTTTACTCTTGTCCCGGTTGCTAAAGGGTCTTGACAACCGGAACTAAAGCCACCTTTTATACTAGTGTTTACCCACATCACTTAGTTACCAACTAAATAGTATAAAATAGCTTTCATAATAAAGAAAGAAATTTGGTTCTCTAGCAATACACTAAAAAAACACTTTTGGAGTAAAATAAGATATTCTGGTTGACTAAAAATTATTGTTCCAAACCAAGACAAAAATGTCCTAACAATTAGTTGGACTGCTCCATCGTCAAGGCTTTAAAAAGTATTCCATAGAAACATCGAAATATAAAAAAATACTTCATGGTCAGAATCTGTCGAGCGAATCAGCCATGTGTTTAGCTCACCTATACAGGATAGGGAGGACGTGGAGGATAACTTGGAACGAGGTGGAAACTGGAAAGAAAGATCCAGGCTCATCCATCTTCGGGTATTTCTTAACTTAACTGAACAATAGAGCTGTTCATAGTTTTATTATTTTACATGCTAAATACGCTGCTGGGCGTGGTCCAAGGTACTCCGTACTTCTGCTTCCGCTAAGAACCATTATTCTTCCATAGCTGTACATAAAAAAGCTCTAGACTGTTAGAGACGGCCGGGCACGCGATGCGCCAGACGTACGTACAAATGAGGAATCATCCCTAACTTTTTGCAAGCCATACGCGCGCGACATGATGACGATACAATGTTCTCATATAGCCCACGACATGCATGAAGCATGATGCCTCACTCGCCTTTGAGCACGCAATGATTCTGCAGGCATGTCGCCCTCCCTCCCCACCCTAGCTAGCTAAACTCCTTTTGTATGGTATACAGGCCTTGTTTAGTTTCAAAAAGTTCCTCCCAAATTTACTATGCAAAAAAAGATTCTCCATTACATCAAAATGTCATAACATGTATAGAGTACTAAATGTAGATGAAATCAAAAACTAATTGCACAGTTTTGTTGTACTCTACGAGACGAACATTTTAAGCCTAATTAATAAATTTTGGACAATTTTTCGCACATACAAACGAAATGCTACAGTGGCGCATTTATTACCACTGTCGCTTGTCAGACCCAATTCGGCTGCCCCTATTCGGGATCTAAACGCGGCCATAGTTGATTGGTTTTGAACACAAATTAAGGCGGTGTTCACTTCCCTTCAAATCCAAAACTTCTCACAAACTTTCTCTCTCTAAACTTCACTATTCACTATCACATCAAATCACCCTCCTCATGCATGGAGCATTAAATGTAAGTAAATAAAAAAACTAAGTACATGGTTTTGATGTACACGACGAGACGAATCTTTTGAGCCTAGTTAGGTCATGGTAGGACAATGATTACCACAAACAAACGAAAAGTGCTACAGTGTTCGATGTGACATTTTCACCCAAATTTACGTTCCCTTCTCAGTGAAGTGAACACCGCCTAATAAGCACATAGCAGGCCAAAACTGTTGCTTGCATGGACGCAACTACGGCGAGGTGAACGCGTACTGTGGGCATGATTACGGCCATCAATCCCCTCCCGTCCGACGCCATCGTGGCCGCGGCATGGCATGTGTGTGTCTCACTCTCATCACTCACTCTCACCTGCGTCGAGAGCGTCGCGCAATCGGCAGCCCTGCCGGGGCGTGCGCTGGGGACAAACCGAAGACGGGCAACGGGTTTGTTCGTTCGCTCGCGATCGGCTCCATCCAATCATGGAGCAAGCAGCATCATGGTGTCGCCGTGCCCGCGCCCGTGCTCGATCGCTGCCGCCAGCTGCAGGTCGCGGCCAAACGGGGATGATGGCCGGCGAGGCTTGCGGCTGGGCGGTTGGCCGTCAATCATGCGCGCGCGCGCGATGTGATGTGATGGATCCACTCTCGCTCGCGACTACTCCTAGTTGCTGCCAGTGGCTACTACAGTAGTACATCACATGTAAGTGTGCAACGTACTGAAAATGGCAGCTCTGGACGCGTACGTAGCTGGTACTAGTACATGCCCATGAGGAGCGTAGTTTGTTGGGGGTAGTACTACATGTCTTGTTAAGCTGTTCTTCTCGTGTTTCGTACGTCGGGATGAAAAGGGCGCCGCGCCTGATGTATATTTCATCACGATCGAAAGAAGAGGCTAACAAGCAGTTAGCACTAGGACAATGCTGAGCGCGTGGCAAAATTAGTGCGTCGCCGGCCGATTAGTGTCCGGCAGCGGCAGGGCTATCGGCTATTATCCGTGCGCGCGCTGCCGGTGCCACACACGCCTCACGAGCCACGGCGGCGCGCGTGTGCTCACGTCGCCGTCGGCGCCCCCCACCACGGGCTCCCGCCGCTACGTGACGGGATCACGCGCGGGGGACAGTGAGCGAGTGGGCCGGGGGGGTGACGCGTAAATGCCCGGCGTCCAGGCGGGGTCGCCCGGCACGGGGACCTGCCGGGGGCTCGCCGCGCGTGCCGTGCCGATCCATCAGGGATTCAGGGGCGCCGTGCCGCGCCCGCGCCCCACCGCCACCGCCACCGCGCTGTTGCCTGTGTGCCTGTTGCAACCCCTGCTCAACTCCGTCTGTCGCAGGCCGCGCATTTAACGTGGCGCCATCCATCCCTGCACGGACGACGGTACGCGCCGATGCATGCGAGACCCAGACCCCTGTCCGCGCCGCGCCGTGCAGCGCTGCGCGTCGTCTCGATCAGCTGCTAGGCGGGCGCCTGCTGCCGCTGCCGCGCGCGCGCTGGTCCATGCCCCTGTGTGGCCGGCCCTGCCTTGCCTGTGGGTCGCGTCGGGTCGCGTCGCGCAAGCGCCAATCTGTAGCCGCACGACGCCACGCCTTCCGTCTGCTTTGCCCCCGGCCCCGCCGTCCTGCCCCCTGTCGCAGGATGGGTGCATGCGGCCATGGCATGTGCGGCAGCGTGTAGCTGTGCAATGTGCTGTGGTGTCCGACTGGTACAGCTGAGTGAGAGCTCCTCCCTCCGTGCTCAGCTGCTGTTGCTACTGCTACGCGGCTCAGCGGCAGCTACTGTACACGGCAACACGTACCGATGGATGGATGTGGATGCCATGTGCAGTTACTCGTCCGTGTCCGTCCGGCTGGTTGTTGGATGGACGTGGTTTTCCTTGGGCTTTCTGCTTGCCTGGGCCTAGCTGCCAGTGCCAGGCTACTACCACGACCGGTTTTCCTTGGGCTTCTGCTTGCCTGGTGTCTGCTGTGCTCCTAGCATGTCCTATCGGTTGGGGGGTGTCAGTCAGGCAGGCACTGTGACGGACAACCAGTCCGCCAGTGCTGTAACGGACGGGTACTAGCTACACTATACCGGTACATGTACAAATGCGCGGGTATTTGTATTTATACGGGCAAATGCCAATAGGAAGCATGAAGCAACAGCACACGTATTAGTATATCCTGTATAGCGCACTAGCACCAGCACATACCTAGCGCTCGTGCTTTCGGACTTGCTTAGTTCCAAAAAATAACTCCCAAATACACTAAGCAAAAAGAATATTTCTCATCACATCAAAATATCATAATATGCATGGAGTACTGAATATAAATTAAATCAAAAACTAATTGTACAGTTTTATTGTACTCCGCGAGACGAACATTTTGAGCCTAATTAATCAATTTTTAGATAATTTTTTACAAATACAAAAAAATGCTACAGTAGCGTAATGATTACGAAGTAACATCTTACTCCCAAATTCAATCTCGCAATTCTAACGTCTAAACAATGCCTTCGTTTCACACCACTTGTTTCGGGTCAGCTATAGCCGGGGTCCGCGGCGGCGGCACACTTGTCACGCCGGCCGCCCGGCGGTCACCCCCATTGCCCGCGCAACGCCAGGCCGACGCCGAGGCCCGGCCGGCCGCGGCAATTATTGAAGCCACGCAGAGCAATCAAGTGCTCCGCGCAGACCCATCAGATCAGATCAGACGGGCAGCACAGCACCCAGCACCGCCCGGTGGAGACCCGAGGCGCGCACCAGGCAGACAGCGGCGCGGCGGGTTCGCGCCGGCCGGCCGGCCCCCACCGACGCTGCCTACGGGAGGCCGGGGCCGGGGAGCTCAGCTGCTGGCCCGGCCAGGGAGCACAGGTGACGCGCCAGGGCCCCGCGGGGGAGCACGGCGTGCGCCCTGCCTGCCCGTGCCCGCCCACCCTCTCTACGTCGTCGCGGGGCCCTACCTTATCTCCCGTCGCGTCCCGTCCGTCGATCCGCTGATCGTGCGGTCACGGTCGCGCGCGCCTGTGCGAGCCTCGGGCGCACGCAGTGCCATCCCGCTGCACCACCGGTCACGTCGCGGTTGCTGTTAATAGGCGAGCATGCAGCGGAGATCTTTTGGCCCGGATATATCGATGCAGAGATCAGAGAGGGAAGAGAGAGCCCCCGTGGCCTGGCCCGGGTGGAAAAGCAGCTGGCCAGTGCGGCCACGGCCGGGCCCCCGGCTGGTCTCCCCTTGCCGCCTCGCCGCGATCACGCATTCACGCCTGCCGTTCGGAACGCGCGAGGTGGGAAGATTTACCCGTCTCGTGGCTGTAGGAACGGGGCCGTCCGCGGAGTACAAGTGGAGAACTCGACAGCGCATGGCATGCTTGCGATACGCGCGATCTCGCTTCGCCTGTGACTGCGTGTACCGCACATCCTCCCAGTTTTGTGTGTGTGTGTGGTCGTCGTCACGTGGTGGGGACTGTGGAGAGGTTTGCCGGTGGCGCCGTAACGGGTGATGGCGACGCGACTGTGCGTCCGTAGGGCTGCGTCATGTGTCTCCCGCCGCAGCCGTGAGATCCGCGAGATGATATACTCTATCGAGTACGTGCCGTGTGAGTTAAACGTGCGAGGACTTGCTGCCTATTGACTCTCGAGTGCAGAATGGTGATCCCAGTCTTCCAGAGTGAGCAAGACCCTTGGATCCTGTTCGGGCACTGCACTGTACTGAGCCAATGTCTCCTTCGTGTCCATGCCAGAAGCATTGATATCCCTCGTGCTATCACCGTTGGTGGTGAACCTAACTTGAAGTCTCAGGGTGTACGTGGCTTCGCCTTTAGTAAGTCATTTACGAGCGAGGGGTTAGCGAGGTCATGGCGAAGTAGGGAGTACGTGGACGATGGATCTGCGCAGTGCTTGCGGCAAGTCTGATGCGCGCGGGCCGGTCGGCCGTTCGTCCGGGCTGGCGGGTGCCTCGGGGCGCCGGGGGAGCGCTGCGTAGATCTTCCTCCGGGCCCGGCGATGCTACGTATCTCGCGCCAAAGTACGTGCCGCCGCGGCGTCGCGTCGTAGAGCTGGCTCGGCCCTGTCGTCTACTCGTCTGCGTGAGCGGTAACTGCAACGGCACTGCAATGTTGGTCTGCTCTGCCGCTGATGTTCCATCATATGGTGCCGTCAGTTCCTGCAAGTATTTCGAAAAAAAAATGGTGCCGTCAGTACAGCAGCACTGCAGCAGCAGCCAGCGCTCCGCACGAAGAAGCTACGGCCGGATCGAGCTTCTGGCACCGTGTGGCAGAGGTAGGGAGATCTTGCTCGCCCGTTCCGAATTTATAATGATATGAAGAAGCGCGCTACCGCACTGCATAACCCTACAGATTAAACGCAGCTGCGAACTACTCCATGGTAGGGTTGAACTTTGCATCCGGCGAGCCTGGCTCGGCCCTCATGCAGGACACCAAACAGCCCCTAGGCTCGGCTCGGCTCAGCAGGTTGTATAACGGCCTGCCTTTGGGCTACTGGCGAGTCTACCAAGCTTTGGACATTCACATGTTCATCATTTGAGCCAACTAGCATTTACTTGTTTCCTTCACAAGTTGATCCATATCAGACAAGCCGGCTCTTGTGTGTTAAAAGATCCAGAATGAGACAAGCTCAGCTTGACATCCGGCCCTTGTTGTAGTCGCAACGTAGATATGACCCTATTTATAAAGGCTTATAAGCAGCTTATTGACGAGATTAAATGATAATCACACACAAACTATCTACTTATTTTTTGGATAGAATAGCCAAATTAGCCTTTCAATTCGTCGAAGGCTCAATTTCATCTCTGATCTTTCAAAACGGCTAATTAAATCCCTCAACTTTTTTTCCCTGGGTCAATTTAGTCATTTGTCCTACGTGGCTTCCATGTAAGCATGTCAAGTCAGCTAAGATTCCATTCATGCTCCGCTCCAGGCTCTTAATTTACATTTGATGACGAGAGGTTGCAAAATTAATTAAGGCCAATAAAAATTTTAGTAGATCAATAAAAATTAGTAAGCAATTTGTGCAAATATTTGTTTGCACACACCCTTAATTTCGGTACAAAATTATAAAATTAGAAAGTGAATTTGGTGGAGAAAGATAGTCATGACCTTCACATGTTGTTGTAGCCCTATTTAACATGATCCAGCATTGCTCGCCCAACCCTAACACACACAGCTCAAACCAGAACTCCTACCGTGCTTATGTGGCATTCCTATATGCCTATTTGGAAGCCATATAGGACAAAAGGGCTTGGCTTGATTGAACAAAAGCAAAAAATTAAGCGACTTAATTGGTCTTTTTGAAAAATAAAAGACAAAACAGAGCCTTTGACCAAAATTGAAAGATTAAATTGACTATTCCACCTATTTTTTGTTTACCATACAAGCCGTTTTGACTCAAAACTCCAGAAAACAATTGGCTGGCCGTTTACTTCCTAGGCAGGCCGCAGGCGGTTATCAGTTATCACAAGCTAGCCGCGTGCCTGCAGCAGCATACTCCGTAAACAAAGTCAGTAGCAACTAGCAATAGCAAGGCCGGAGTCGCATGGCCGATGGTGTGCTTGCTCGGTCTCGATCGACGGCCGTGACCATCGTGATCTGCCGCCCCGCGCCGGGCCACGACCAGGAGCAGCGGAGGCACGCGGAGCGCGGAGCGAGGAGTGGATCCTCTCAAATCTCAATGATGCGCGGCAAGGCCCACCTGTCGGGGCCGGTCCGACAGCGCGCCAGGCGCAATCATTAGTACGGCCCGCCCGTAGCCGTAGTGGCTGTCTGGCTGGCCGTCTCCACTCGCTCTCGCTCTGGCGGTGCCGCAATAATTCGCCGGTGATTGGCCGTGACGAGCCGGGACGCGGACGGCTGGGCTTCAAGGCCTGGGCTAAGCTGCCGGATCCCGCGCCGGCGGGCCACCGCCGGGGCCATACGTTTTCTGGGACGGTCTCGCCTCGTCGTCGTTCTCTACCGTCGTTTTACGCCGCGCACAAGGAAGACGGCTGCGTGCTGAGGGCAGAATCACGTGTGTTCGTCGGCCGCAGCCGATGGATCGAGTCCCAGACTGATTAAGGAGTGATGAAGGATGAAGCGACCAACAAGTAGGCAAGCGCATGGCAACAAGTTGGAGACGCTAGCTGCCATGCATGCGCAGCGAGGGCTACTAGTACTGGGCTAGAGCTGAGGGGCGAGGTGGCGACTGGTGTCTCGCGCTCTCTTCGCCCCGTCTCGTGTGGTCAATCATGGCACACGCTCCGAGCAATCATCTATCGTCTCCTCCCCGTTTGTCTCTCCTTCCGGTCTTCATCCTCCTCCGCCACTCTGTGTCGCCGGCCTGCTCCTACCCCGCCGATGGAGCCATCATAGCTGCGTCATGCGTGCATGCTGAACAGCCTGAACCTGAACAGTCGATCAGTCGTTGGCCCTGCATGGCTGCATGTGGCAGCAGCTAGCTACCCAGCACTGTAGCATGGCAGGTCGAACGAGGGAGAGGACCGGACTACGGAAGGAAGCGACAGTGCCCGCAAAGTGTACAGGAAAGTACAGGACGAGAGGGGCGCTCGTTTCAGGTCGTCAGGGCCCGGCCTCGTGTGTCATCGATCCATGTCCATCCATCAGTGATCAGTCCCTCAGCAGCTGCCGAGTGCCGAACCCCATGGCCAAAGGAACGACGTAGCCATACGCGATTGTTGGCACGGCGCGGACCCTGCCATGGTCGGGAGTGGCGACGCTCACGTTTGATTCCTGTATTGAAGAACTCCATTTGATTGACGATTTCTGCCTAAAAAAGCAGTCGTACCAGGGGGTCCCTATGTAGCTTCTATTCACTTTTTAACATGGTTGGCTTAGAAGCCCATTGAGCCCGCGAAGCGCGCGGAAGGAACGGACGGCCCAGGAGATAAAGCTGCGGGGCTCAAGTTATAATGGAATTGTTGCAGTTAACATGTGCTTTCAAAATTATCACCATTCAGTATGAAGTTATAAGAGGTACGATGTTGCAGTTGATATTTCAAAAATAACAGTTCAACATTCTTATTATACAATTTTGACATTTTTTATATAAAAGTTAAACTAACATGCTTAAAGTGTTAAACTAATACAGTCAACATTTTCATATACTAGGTTTAACATTTTGCTCAAACTTAATTCAACAATTCATATAAATTGAATCAACATTTTATGTGAAAATGTTGAAGCAGTAAGTCTAAGATGTTGAAATAGCATATTGAAAGTGTTGATTTAAAAAGATACATATATAAAATAAAAATATACTCATATTGGATCTTATTCTGTCGCATTAATTCCAAATAACATGGTAGTTCAAACGGATTCGGGAAATGATTAACGATTCAGGAGAAAATCGCATTGGAAGGTTGGGACTCAAATTAGATTTCCATCCGTGCTGGCGTCGGATGCCTTTCGCTCACCCGCCCGCTGCTGTGACCCGCTTCGGATCCGAACAGAGACATGCGATCTCGATCGTTGCACGGATCTCAAACACTGCAAGCCAACTAGCTAAAAAAACTTGTGGAAGCTATATAGGTTTCCAGTATAGCGATCCTCCAATGCCCACCAAAAATTCGGGTCGGGCCACTGGCTCGATTTGTAGCCCACGGGCTACTACTCCTGACACCACACCACTCCCATTCTCCCCATCCAATATGGATCCCAGCCCAACTAGCACGCTCCCCTTGCGAGTTTCGGCTCAACAAGCACACAGATATAGTATTCACTTTCCAAACCTGTAAACCCTAAGCCCCCTCGCTGTCCTGTTCCGGTGGTTCCCGGCAAGCACCCCCAAACCCAAAGCCGCCAGGAGCGGGCGGCGAGGTCTCGCTGCTGCCGTCGCGGCCCCCTCTTTCGCCGGGAGGTCGGGACGCAATCGCCGCCGCTCCGCTGGTTGAGCCTCCTCCGCTCTATCCCTCTCCTACGCGGCCAGCAGCGGAGCCTCCTGCGCTCTCTCCCTCCCCCGATTCAGCCATTCAGGTGAGGAGCGAGCAAATCGAGCCCCCCTGCCGTGCGTGTGAAATGCTATTGTTTGTTCGTTCCTGTTGCTGCCGAGGACGGTCAGAGGACTGCCTGGTTCTCGATCTGTAGTAGGAGTTTGGTTGTTCGGTTGTATTTGCGACTTTCAGGGTTCTTCTGAACTTTGAACTGTGCGGGACCAATGCTTCTGTAGTTTGATTCTTGTGCTGAGAATAGAAACTAGCGATATTTTGTATCTCTATTTTTGAATTTTCGATGTATGTATCAATCGAATTCTATAGATTCACTTCTGAACGATGTGGATGCGTTGGGCCAACGGGTCGACCCACGGGGGAACAGACCATAGTTTTTTCCAGCCCGACCTGAGGTTTGAACAGGTTTCCTGTCACGTAGGTGTTGTCGTGTTGATTTGCACGGTAGGCTCCCCCCTGGCGCTTGAGCAGTTTGCCTGTACTTTTTAGCATGGCGAAGTTGTTCATAACAGGATTTGGTGGATGAATATGTTCACCAAGTGCTGGGCAGGCAATACCGAAAGGTTCAGGGCCTCTTCACCTTACCTGTTGGAGTCCCTAAACTAACCAACCGATCCAAATGTTTCTGTTCAAACGTGTATGTTGTTGCATGGTCCCCTTTTCGCAGCGTTAACTGTTGCTACAGTTCATACATCCATCTTGTTTGCTTATTCATTGATTCAGTGTGTGAGCATGGTCTTGGCTATGTCAGGTTTATGTGGTTTCTTCTGCTGATTCTAACTGAGACACAGGTTATATGTGCTTAGCCAGGATCTTCAGTGTTAGTCCAAATTCGGGTCATCTCCTTTGTGATTAATTGCCAGGCTATAGTCGCTCTCATGATCATGTTGTGTCTAAGGTGGATCATTGTATTAATAAAATGCAGTTATGTATCTTTGTTTTCTGTTGAGTGTCGAATGATATAAATTAGTTTGCATTGGATGCTGATACTGTTAGGGTGGTTATCTGTTTACCATATAATATATTTGTTCTGTTGTTTAGCTCTGTTCCACAGTGCTGCTCCTTTTATTTGGGTATACAATATTTAGGCTATTGCTTTTGTTTCATGTTTCATGCTCATGTAATATGCAGGTACGTCATGAATATTGCTGCTGTGTAGTTTCACTATCATCCATAGGAAGAGATGCTCCATAGTGTTTCTTTTCTGATATTAGGTTGAAATGTTTAGGCATCAATCACCTTCTGTTCTTGTTTTCTAGTCACGTTAGCAGAGTTGTATCATGACTAGTTGCTTGGAGCATGTTTACCATAGCCTTGTTTGGTCGCCAGTTACATTGGATAAATTATTTGTTTAACTGATATCTTGGATATCTGATGAGGCTAAGCAATTTCTACATAAGGACATGTTGATTGCCTTATGATTATGGGCTTTAATAGTGCTTAAAAACTTGATATCTCACTATCATACATCGCCTTTTGTTAAATGAGTTGTTTGGCTAATGTCTGGTGCTAGCTTTGTTTGAGTGCAAAAAGTAAAGCTAGATTTAACTGTCTCAGTGATCCATTGACCCTTATAGTAATCTAAACTGTTGATTTATTCTGTTGTTTGTTGATTTTCTGTGATTCCTTTGACTGACAGAATCTGTTCCTTTTCATGTAGGATTGAGCATTTGCTACTGCCATGGATATCACTCAGATTTTGCTAGCAGCTCAATCTCCAGATGCTAACCTTCGAACAGTAGCAGAAAGCAACCTCACGCAGTTCCAGGAGCAGAATCTTCCTAATTTTCTCCTCTCCTTATCAGTAGAGCTCTCGAATGATGAAAACCCCCCAGAGTCTAGAAGGCTTGCTGGCATTATCCTTAAGAATTCTTTGGATACAAAGGATTCTGCAAAAAAGGAGCTACTGACGCAGCAATGGGTCAGCGTGGATCCTTCTATCAAACAGAAGATCAAGGAGTCGTTGCTGGTAACACTTGGATCTACGGTGCATGATGCGAGACATACCTCATCACAAGTCATTGCCAAGGTTGCATCAATTGAGATTCCACGTCACGAGTGGCAAGACCTCATTGCCAAATTACTGGGGAACATGACATCACCACAAGCACATGCTCCTTTGAAGCAAGCAACGCTAGAGGCACTGGGCTATGTATGTGAGGAGATTTCTCCGCAGCACTTGGAGCAGGATCAAGTGAATGCTGTTCTGACAGCTGTGGTCCAGGGAATGAACCAGACAGAGCTCAGCTTTGAAGTCCGTCTTGCTGCAGTTAAAGCCCTTTATAATGCTCTTGACTTTGCTGAGAGTAACTTTGCAAATGAAATGGAGAGGAATTATATAATGAAGGTGGTTTGTGATACTACTGTGTCTAAAGAAGTGGTGATCAGACAGGCGGCATTTGAATGCCTTGTTGCAATTGCATCCACATATTATTCGCACCTAGATCCTTATATGCAGACCATATTCAATTTGACAGCTAATGCAGTGAAAGGAGATGAGGAACCGGTTGCACTTCAAGCTGTTGAGTTCTGGAGCGCTATTTGCGATGAAGAGATTGCACTCCAAGATGAATACGAGGGATCTGATGATGGCAACTCTACCGTGCATTTTCGTTTTATTGAAAAAGCCCTCCCTTCACTTGTTCCAATGCTGCTAGAAACTCTATTGAAGCAAGAGGAAGATCAAGATCAAGATGATAATGTATGGAATATTTCTATGAGTGGTGGCACGTGCCTTGGACTCGTTGCTAGAACTGTTGGTGATGCAATCGTCCCTCTTGTGATGCCATTTGTTGAGGCCAACATCACGAAGCCTGATTGGCATTGTTGTGAGGCAGCTACCTTTGCATTTGGTTCGATCCTTGAAGGCCCCTCTGTCGAAAAACTTGCTCCACTGGCCCAGGCTGGTCTTGATTTTTTGCTCAACGCAATGAATGATTCAAATAGCCAGGTAAAAGATACTACTGCTTGGACTCTTGGGAGGGTATTCGAGCTCTTGCATTCTCCAGCTGGTCCAAACGCAATCATAAATAATTCAAACCTTCCTCGAATCATGGCCGTGTTGCTTGAGAGTACTAAAGATGTTCCAAATGTGGCTGAGAAAGTCTGTGGAGCAATTTATTTTCTGGCCCAAGGCTATGAAGATGTAGGGTCCATGTCCTCTGTGCTCACACCTTATCTGCCTAATGTCATTGCTGCTCTCTTTTCTGCTGCGGATCGTGCTGATACCACCCATTTCAGGCTTCGTGCTTCTGTTTATGAAGCAATAAATGAGATTGTGAGAGCCAGCAACATACCTGAAACATCAGGCATTATAGGCCAGTTATTGCAGGAGATCATGAGAAGATTAGACCTTACATTTGATCTCCATATACTCTCTTCTGGTGACAAAGAGAAGCAAAGTGATCTGCAGGCTTTGCTGTGTGGTGTGCTGCAGGTCATCATCCAGAAACTGAGCAACACAGATTCAAAGACCATAATTGCCCAGACTGCTGATCAGCTGATGCTTCTGTTTCTGCGTGTCTTCGCCTGCCACAGTTCTACGGTGCATGAAGAAGCAATGCTTGCAATTGGTGCTCTTGCATATGCTACTGGTACAGAGTTTGTGAAATACATGCCTCAGTTCTTCACATACCTGGAAGCTGGCTTGCATAATTACGAAGAGTACCAAGTGTGCTCCATCTCTGTAGGGGTGTTGGGTGATATTTGCCGTGCCTTGGAAGATAAAATTCTGCCCTTCTGTGATAGAATCATGACTGTTCTTCTCAAGGACCTATCAAACTCTATGCTCAATCGGTCTGTGAAGCCTCTGATTTTCTCATGCTTTGGAGACATTGCTCTTGCTATTGGGGAGAATTTTGAGAAATACCTGCCGTATTCTATGCCAATGCTTCAGGGAGCTGCGGAGCTCCTTGGTACTCTTGATCAGAGTGATGATGATATGGTTGATTATGGTAATCAGCTCAGACGAGGCATTTTCGAGGCATACTCTGGTATGCTCCAGGGTATCAAGGGCCCAAAAGCGCAGCTGATGATCCCATATGCAGCCCATCTACTGCAGTTTACTGAAGCTGTCTTCAAAGATAGGAGCAGGTGTGTTTCATTACATTTCAGTATCTGCTATATTATAGCTTGTTACCCATTACTTACTGTTTTATGTATATCTATGCCATTAGGGACGAGAGTGTGACAAAGGCTGCAGTTGCTGTCCTTGGGGATCTTGCAGATACACTTGGTGCAAGCTCAAAGGATATGTTCCAGACCCACCGCTTCCATGTTGAGTTCTTGAGGGAGTGCCTCGACTCAGACGATGAAGTTCGGGAGACTGCGTCTTGGGCCCAAGGGATGATAAACCAAGTAGTGGTATCTTAGTGTGGGATGGTCTTACTTTGTTGGTATGGGAGGTTTCTTTTGTGGCTGTGTCAAGTCCATTTGCCACAGATGAACGAAAGGTTACCAATATATATGTAGCGTCAGTTTTAGGATCCTTGTAGGCATTTATGCTTTGTTGTTGGTCTTCAAGCTGTTGCGCGTCACATTAGGCCTGTTGAATTCTGTCTGTTGATGTCTTGAACAGCAAAGCTTCTTTTGTTTGTCTTATTGATGGTATCATTCAATGCTGCTGATGACGTTTCCTTTTTCATGGCTAGCAGATCAGATTTTGAGAGAATGTATCTGCTGATGACAAGAACGTGGCACGGCAAACACACACAGCTAGATACATTTTCCCCAAATTTGTTCTGCTGGACATGCTTTGCTACAGAGTGTTTCTTCATGTCGGCACACTGTGGGTTGTATTTGTTGCTTGTTATTGGTTTAATCTATGTAGGCATCACACCAGAATTTCATTTCATGAAATTTGTTCTGAGAAAGTGTGGACAAAATTGGAAGATTACATTGTCAGTTATGGCTGCTTTAAATTTCTTCTTGATAATGAATGATGAATTTGTTTGAGGTTTATGTTTCACCTTTTATTGGAGTTATTGTTTACTTTATAAGTAGCACGGTCTCTTGGAAATGTGTTATATGGGGTATGTTCCATGCTTTCCTGGTTTGCTCATGCAGTAGTCTACCTTTGTTCAAATATCCTTTGAACTGAAACTGGGGTACGATTCTGTTCCAGTAAATTGGTGTTTGTTTACCTTCTTTCCATGTGTCATGATTTGTGAATAAATTGAAGAGCATCTTGAATACAAGTAATGGTTTCATCTGGCCACAGATTTTGTATAAGCCATTATTGCAGAGCCAATTTGTTTATTGAACTAGTCGATCCAGATCATCCATGGCTCTGGTTAGGAGAACCAGGAGCAGTGTTTTCAGCTAGTTTAGTTGCCACCAGTGCTGTCATGTTCATATTGTCTCAGTGCAAACAAGGTCCTCCTGGATGATGGAGCGAGGAGGCTGCCAGTTTCTGCGGTTGAAATCTTCAGGCGAATCCCTTGGCCTGAGTTCTTGTTGAATTTCACACGAGCGCCCACTTGTGTTATGCCTCTCCACAACATGGCAGCCAAGTTTCGGCGCCTTCGGAGACTCCGGCCGGATTCTAGACTAGACGACGGAACGTCCGCGACGTGTGAGACGCAGGCGCGCCAATACTTCGGAGAGAAGACCAGCATTTTCCATTTGAGTCATCTGCCGTGTCGCGACGTACTACCGTACATTGTTAGACTCGTCAAATGCGCTGCGGTTGCTCTAAGGGTTTGATCTTTGAATTCCGCACATGCTCTGATATATATTCATAAATAGATACAGCACGCGCAAGCCGCACAAGATCACAAATGAGCCGGCGCTCTGGCTGCTATGACTGTTCCGTCCTCCTATGACTCCCAACCAAACACACCTTTAATGACTGAATATGTTTATGCTCGTCAAGGAAAACAATTCATGTTGTTGTCTTTTCAAGATTTTCAACTTATTTGTAGTTTCAAATTTCAGTGTTAACTGCTTTCTCTATGCTCAAAAGTGAGTAGATTGTAAGTAGTTTGAAGCTTAATTTGAGCTGCAGCTTGCAGTTATACCTGGGAATGGGTATAACCTATCACGTTTCAGTTCTCAAAGTTCTGCTAAGGAAAATGCAACACATGGAGATAATATAAAATACCGATTCCAGCATACGTGCCATTTTGCTCATGTAGTTTGGTTGAGTTCCTTTTGGGGTTGGAAATTGGTTGGATAAAGTGTTGAAACTTCTTTGCTGAACCCATGCTTCGTTGCAGAAATAATCTATCCACGTGTACTTGTAACTTACTGCACGGCGCAGTTGCCTCTTGTGTAGAAACACCTCGAGTCTCCACATGTTCTTATCTGCGATGTCACGACGTACATCATCACTAGCCTTGTGCCCTAGTCAAATGCGACTGCTCGACGGCTTTGAGTTTTTTCTTTTTTTGTTTTGTGAAAACGGCTTTGAGATCTTTGAATTCCGCACAAACTCTCTACATACATTGATACATACATGCCCATAAATAGATAGACGGACGGATTCTCTCTGGCTGCTATGGGCTCCCTACTACATACACACAGACACAAAAAATGGAGCACGCGCTCTGGCTGCTATGGGCGGCGCTCGGCGTCTCGCTCCTCTACTACCTGACGGCCAGCACGCGCCGCCGCCGCTCGGGCACCGGGCGACGGCGCCTACCGCCTCCGCCTGGCCCCAGGCCGCTGCCGCTGGTCGGTAACCTGCTCGACCTCCGCGGCGGCAACATCCACCACACGCTGGCGCGCCTGGCGCGCGCCCACGGCGGCGGCCACGTCATGCGCCTCAGGCTGGGCCTCACCGACGCCGTGGTCATCTCCTCGCGCGACGCGGCGAGGGACGCCGTCACCCGGCACGACCGCGCCCTCGCCGCGCGCGCCGTCCCGGACATGGCCCGCGCTGCCGGGTTCGCCGACCGCTCCGTGATCTGGCTCCCGAGCTCCGACCCGCGGTGGAAGCTCCTGCGCGGCGCCGCGGCGGCGGGCGCCTTCTCCCCGCGCGCGCTCGCCGCGGCGCGCGGCGCCCGCGAGCGCGGGACCTGGTGGCTTACATCCGGGGCCTCGCCGTCTCCGGCTCCGGCTCCGGCCGGGAGGTTGTTGACGTCGGCCGCGCCGTGTACGGCGGCGTGCTTAACCTCGTGTCGAGCGCGTTGTTCTCCGCCGAGGTGGTCGACGACGCCGGCGCCGAGTCGGCGCAGGGGCTCCGGGAGCTCGTGGAGGAGATCGTCGAGGCGATCGCCAAGCCCAACGCGTCGGACCTGTTCCCTTTCCTCCGCCGGCTCGACCTGCAAGGGTGGCGGCGCTGGACGGCCCGGCGCTTCCGCAAGGTCTTCCGCGTCTTGGATGACATCATTGACAGGCGGTTGATGGCGCACGCGTCGTCGTCGTCGTCTTCATCGAAGCCGAAGGACATGCGACATGGTGATGACTTCCTGGACGCGCTCCTGGAGCTGCTGTCCGCGGGCAAGATCGCTCGTGACAACGTGACGACCATCATGTTCGACGTCTTCGCCGCCGGGAGCGACACCATCGCGATCACCGTGGAGTGGGCGATGGCGGAGCTCCTCCGCAACCCGGGCGCCATGGCCAGGCTGCGCGCGGAGATCCACGGCGCTCTCGGCGGCAAGGAGAGCGTCGAGGAGCCCGACGCGGCGGGGTTGCCGTACCTCCAGGCGGTGGTGAAGGAGGCGATGCGGCTGCACCCGGTGGCGCCGATACTGCTGCCGCACCAGGCGGCGGAGGACGGCGTCGAGGTCGGCGGCTACGCCGTGCCCAAGGGCTGCACGGTGATATTCAACGCCTGGGCGATAACGCGGGACCCGGCGGCGTGGGAGAGGCCCGACGACTTCGTCCCGGAGCGATTCTTGGGTGGGGAGGCCGAGACGACGACGGGGTTCAGAGGGAAGGACTTCAGGTTCATCCCGTTCGGGTCCGGCAGGAGGCTGTGCCCCGGCGTGCCCATGGCGGAGCGCGTGGTGCCGCTCATACTGGCGTCGCTGCTGCACGCGTTCGAGTGGCGCCTGCCGGACGGCGTGACCGCCGAGGAATTGGACGTGAGCGAAAAGTTCACCACTGCAAATGTGCTCGCCGTTCCGCTTAGGGCCGTGCCCGTTGTAATAACCTAGCTATCTACTCCGTATTACGTATCCCATAATCTTATGTTACTACTACATCCATTCTCGAATATATGTCGTTTGATATAAGCTATTTAGTGGATTGATAGCCCTAATTTGATCACTCTGTAACTAAGCATCTACACCCGCGGTTTCTTTTATGCATTCGCTAGTAGTTCTCTATGAGAGTCCCCATATATAATGCATGCAAAGGTGCTGTCTTGTCTATGCTCGGAATAAACCATTATAATGGAGGTACATCCCCGGTGATCGGCAAGTCTAACAGGTAAATTTTTGTCTACCCAGATACCAAAAACGAATCAAATAAATATTTAGCATGTTCATATCATGAGGAGAGTATAAATTTGACGCACATTGTCATCTAAGTACCAAGCAATACTATCACGAGCAGCAAATATTACAACAATAGATTAAATTGGCTGATTTTAAAAAATGAAAATAAGGGGAGGCACCCCTCTTCGATTTGATTGAAAATAACGACAAACTCAATGGCCGGTGGAAGAAGCATTCGGGATACAGGAGTTCAGGTACAAACTTCACTACTCCAGTGGCGTATTTCTCTCTCTCTCTCTTGAGAGAGGTGGCGTATTTCTCTCTTGGGCCTCTACTTTTCGGTCGAGGGACTAAGAGGACTAAGAGGGGCTGGGCCGTTGACATGGGCCTATCTCGGTTAAATTGAAAACACTCTCGTCCTTTTCCGTAATTTTCCCTCATTTCTGTATTTCTTCTAGTGATAGAATCGTGCCATCGTGGAATGAAAAAAAATCCAATACCAGAAATGTGAACCGTTTACTGTGCTTCCATTGACTTTGCGCGGGCCGGTGTGACTCTATAGAGAACGTGTCGGCACGCGAAAGGGCTGCAGGGAAGCGGCGTACGCAAAATCGAATTCCTTTCCGCCGCCCGTTGCTCAGTGGTCTCTGGTGGGAACAGTAGTACGACTTCAAGCTGCAAGCCTGCAACAGTTCGAAGCTGGTGCGGTGGCTATACCACAAAAGTGGTTGTAGATAAATTTTAATAATAAATTAAGGGATGCAGTTGAAATATATATATGGCGGTGTTCACTTTCAAAAATTCTCCCAAACTTTCTCTCTTCAAACTTCACTATTCACTGTCATATCAAATCTCTCTCCTCATGCATGGAGCACTAAACGTAGGTAAATAAAAAAACTAATTGCATAGTTTTGATGTACACGACGAGACGAATCTTTTGAGCCTAATTAGATTATGGTAGGACAATGTTTACCACAAACAAACGAAAAGTGCTACCGTGCGCTACAGTGTCCGATGTGACATTTTTACCAAATTTCCACTCCATCTTTTCAGGAAGTGAACACCCCATATCCAATATCCAATAGAGGTCTCATCCGGGTGCCAATTTATCCACGCGCCCAGTATCGGTGCTATTTTATCCAACATCTCCGCAGCGCTTCCGCACTCCCAATCCAGCCCAGTCGCAACATTTTTTCGATTCCCGCGCTTCCTCCCGCGTTGCATTCTCCCGCTCGCGCCATTTATGCAATCGTGGACGCGCACAGCTGCAGGTCGTAGGGCTCCACTACTGCCGCCATCCATCCAGGGTGGACGAGCGAAGTCGTTGCCGCGCGCCGCCGTTTCTCCGTCGAGGGTGCGGCCTGACCGCCGTCGGCGGCGCTGCTTCCCCACCGTCCACAGCGCGGCGTGGTCCTCCGTCCATGACGCATCCTCCCTGCCTCAACGTTGCCCCCTCCTCTCCGTCAGGGTGCAGTCTCCCTTGAATCAAAGGGGATCCTCTGCATCTACAGTCCCCAGATCCCCTCTGCATAGTACGGCAGGTAAAGGTTGCTGCTGAACTTGACTTGATTGGCATGCGTACTCTTTTGCTTAGATGAGTCTGTCTAGAAATTGTTATTTGGTATTGCCCAGACATCACTTTACACTTATAATTGTTTCCCAATTGCATGACTATAGCGAATTAATGTCAAGCTCTGAAGTTGGATTATGGTTGGTTACTTACTCATTTTATATTGATAGAGTAGATTTTAGTGTAAGCAGCCGTATAATTTGGCAGCCATTTAATATGACTGATCGACTTTTGGAAGAACAACTCTGCTAGTTAGTATGCAGAGCCACATACTGTATGCCCTAAATTCAGACATTCTCGTGAAGTAGTGCTCTAGCCATTTTATTCCTGAAGCAGTTAAATAAAAATAGTGAACAGGGGCAAAAGTACAACAAGCATAAACTATATAGCTCATCAGATCCAGCTGACCCCAAGCAAAGAAAAATAAAATCCTTGTAGCAACTCCGATTTTAGATACAACCACCTAAAGATTGGAAAATACCATGACAGAATAAAGCATAGCCTAGGACATTTATATCGATGTAAGACCTAGGTAAACCAAAAAATACGTGCCAAATCCAAAGATCTTTGGAAGCAATTATCGTAGGCTCGTGCACATGTCCTGAGTACATACCTTGCCACACCGAAGAGCAATTCTTTCATTTCCGATATATGCAATCTATGGAACCTAGCATACCAGAAAAACCTCGTTCCTCTCCAATGGCAAGCAATCGAGTTGTATCACTTTCATTAGGTGATCTCAAGTACTCGTCTTCAAAAACTTCAATAACTGCAGTGACAAACTTTCTCAGGCTCTCTATGGTGGTACTTTCTGCAGTACGAACATACTCATCCGTAGCATCCGCCGGTACTCCATAAGTTAGCATACGGAATGCGGCAGTGACCTTTTGGAAGCACGAAGTACTCATCATGATTTTCTACTGCATGCATTATGCGTAGAAATAGATCTCGATTCATTTCATACCTGTACAAACAAGAATAATAAGACATCGCCATTGAAATGTACAATATAGATCATTTAGACTAAACAAATGTTGGAAAAATAGATAATTTATTGATTAAATTCCAAACAGTAATAATCATGGCACGATTTAATACTAGCATGCAACACTCTAACATACTAGTGAACATCAAAATCATCGTAAATAACTCAGAAAATATGATGAAATAATAGATCTGAACACGGCGTACGCACAACGAACGTGCAGGAGTAGTCGTGGTGACGGGTGTTGATGAAGCGATGTCGATGGTGCGAACGGGACGCAGCAATCGGCGCTGCAGACGACGAGCTCGTACAGCGCCGGACCTTGACGGAAGACGAGCCGTGACGAAGACTTGGAGCAGTCGCGCGGAGCGCTTCCCAAAAATCTTATTCGCCCTCTCCCGGTGCAGGATCACAAGGACGAAAGGTTCCGGAGACCTGCTCTCCCGTTCGCCGGTGCACGCCGTCGATCGGGATGGAGTGGACTACAACGGCGGCGTAGCAGCGAGAGGAGGCAAAACCCTAGGTCAGATATATAGGGAAGCCCACGATCTCACATCACGATCGTGATCTAAACCGATAAGGACTCCGCTTATCTCGCCGACTTGATAGACAAGAAAACCAAAAATAAAAACAGTAAAAGGAAGCCGCGCCCGTGCCCTTCACCCCGCCCAGCGAGCGAGCATGGAGCTTCCCTTCTCTCAACTAGCAATGTGGGAAGGTTGCACCCCTCCACCACTTTCTCATACACATATAAGCCTTTGAGATTTATTAGGGATTTAGAAATTTCTCCGTGGGCCCGCATTAAGCCTAAATTCCATCAACAAATTCATGCGAACCTCCGTCGGAATAGAATCGGGCCATATGTAGCATCATCCGCCGAGTAATATTGAAATATTCTTGAGTGACCTCCTTCCCTGTCCCGATAAATGACCGTATGCCCAGGGATAGAACCACCGTGTTTTTATGCAGGCTGTTGTGCATGACTTTGCACGATTTGAGCAGAGGAAATAAATAGTGCGTCATCATCGTCATCAGACGATTCATCCGGCAGACGTTGGAAGAGGGATGAACCGCGACTCATCATGGAGACTGCCCTTTTTCAAAAAAAAATCATGGTGTCGGGGACCATAATTAGGGGTCCCTTAATTATCGGGGTAATCACCCAAAAAGCGTAAAAAAAGGCTGTCTCCAGGGACCCTTGGGCCTGCGCATACGAAATCACGCGGCCCCTGCGACCCGGTGCGGCCCAACAACAGCCCGCAAGGTTGCGCCGCCCTCACGCCCAAGCTCCGCCTCGCTCGAGGGAACTCCGCCCCCTCGAGCGGCAGGACGCAAATCTCCGCCTCGCCGGGGGACGCTTCGACCCCTCGAGAGACTGTCACGACACGGTACGGCCACTCATTACCATCCTTCCACGCCGGGCACCAAAGTCAAAGGGTAAAACTTCTGCCGCACGTCGCCCCTGACAAAGCCTGATCGCGCTGTACCACCATGGTGCGGGCAAGTAGCAACTGTGCGGAGCGTGCCCGGCACTGTACCGCCGACACGTCCGGCCCCGGTCATTCCACGGCGCTATTCCATCTACTCCCGTCGCCCCCTTCGTCAAAGCGCCCTCGAATGGGCGTGGAGACCCTCGAACGGGAGTACGGACGACGACCAGGGGCGAACCTTGGTCAAGCATCACCATTCGGCCGACGGGACAGGGTACGACCCTCTTGACCCTTGCTCGCTACGTCAACGAGCAGCCACGCCCCGCACTGTGGCAACAGTGAGCGCCATAGCGCCCCTGTGCTGCCCACTCCCGTCCCCTAGGGGAGTGGAGCGCTTGGGACGCGTACGGGGGCCATCGGGCCAGCAGGGAGTCAGCAGCCCCGTACGCACCGGGCTTGACGCGACCGACAGGGCGAAAGCCGGTCGTACCGGTCCGTCAGACCGGACCACTACGCCTCTGGCCACTGTGCTGCACAGAGGCGGATGACAGCACGACAGCTACGTACGTCATGCCAGCTCCTGTCCACCTTCCCCCCATCATTTCCGGGTAGCCAACCCCTCGGGGCAGGGCGGGAGACCCCTCGAAGGAAGCCGCGGACGACGACTCGACCACCACGACGACCGTGCGACCCCTCGAAGCCCTGCCCGAACAGGTACAGGACTCGCCACACTGCCGATCGGCGCCGAAAGCCAACCCAGCTCGCCTTCAAGGCACGGATTCGCCAAGGACCAAGGGCACTCCACGCGGGAGGCGTCCTACGATATCTACTGTAGCCACGATTGTAACCCCTCTATCCCTTGAGATATAAAAGGGAAAGTCAGGGGGCCACGTAGGGAGAGTTGACACGTCCAGGCCCAGGCCGAGACACGAACACACGCACGACATTGGCACTCGCCTCAATCATCTTCTTCCTCCGATCCGGGACTTAGAGAACGACTCTCCTCTCCCACCTTCACTTGTAGCCCCCCACTGCAAGCACCACGGTGCGAAGCTAACACGAGTGCGCGAGCACCTCTTGCTGGACGTACGGCCCCGCGGCCGGAACCAGGATAAACCCGTGTCCTAGTGTTGGCTTCTCGCATCGACCATCAGGGACGAGACACAGCGCACTTTCTGTGCGGCTCAGGGAGTGCCGGCCATTCCCGACGCCGACAGTGGCGCGCCAGGTAGGGGGAGCGCTGTGCGATTCGCTTTTCTCACCAGTTCCCTTGATGGCTACTCACGACGACCATCTGACGCCAGGACCCTCCGACGGGGTTCCCAACGGATTCCCGCCTGGATTCATGATCCAGTTCGGGAGTCTAATGTTCGAGTCCGACGGGTCCGACTACCTCATGCGGCTTCACCGCACCGACGAGGTAGAGACCGCGTCGCCATCGTCTCCGGCGGGCGGACTGCGGAGTCGCCGCCGACTACAAGGCCTGCAGGTGCAGGTGGAGAGCGTCAGTCCCCGCGGATAAGGCTCCCAGACTGGGACGATCCGCCGGTACCAACGCCTGGCACGGAGTCAGGTGGAACCGCACCATCTTCGGCGAACCCTGCGGAAGGGAACCGCCAGGCGGCGGGCGTCGCGTCAGCCCAGTTCCCGATGGGGTTGCGCAACGCCTCTGCGACGATCTCTTCATCGGTCAGCGCCAGCATGAGCGCGAACCGCGGCGCTGCCGGCTCGGTGCGGGCCGGGCTGTCTCCAACCCACCAGGGACGTTGGGGCCGTGTAACACCCTAATTTTAATATTTATAGGTTTTTAAAAACTTTGTAAAATTTGCTAGAAACAATTAGGAAGTATGCACCATTTGTTTGCAAAGTATTTGAAATGAAATATTATTTTCTAAATTAAAATCCTATAAACATGGTTGTTTGCATTCATGCCGTTGCATAGTGTTTTTGTTTGAAAAATGGCTTTTGTTTGCTAGAACTCGTTAGTTGCATTCGGGAAATATTTGAACTCTGTAAACGTCCTGGGTCAAACTCACCAGCAGTCCAACCCGCTTGTCATCTGCCTTCCTTTCTTTTTTTTTTCCTGCGCCAGAACCAGCAGCATGCATCCTCCTCTCAACGCAGCATCAAGGCTGCAGCAGTGCAGCACTCCCTACCAAACCTGAACAGGCTTGTGGCTAAATCGTTGCCTCCTCTACTTCCCTCGCATTGAAAACCCCTAATCAATCAGCAGCAATTGGCAAGTAATTGCCATCAAGGTGCAATTACCAGCCGTGAAACCTCCCCTCCAAATTCCCTGCCTCACGTACTGCTTCTCTCTACCAAACGCACAGTAGGGAGCCCTGCTGCCTTCATTTTGCATGTCCACACAACCACTGCACCCTCACCATCCTCGACGCCGGCAGTTTGACGACCTGAGCCGCCTATTCTTGAGTTCGGGAACCAACAGAGGCAGCCCTGCAATTTCTGGACACGATTAGAAGGCCGTCCCCGTGCCTGCAACGTGCTTCCCCAACCTGCTCCACTCCCTTTTATCTCCGGTCAGGAACATCGCATCTCTGGCCGATTCGAGCCCACAGTAAGAACCTCCATCCTCTCCTTGTCTGATTTTGCCACTTCCGCAGCTCTACTTTGGCGAGCACGCCGCCGTGCTTCCTGTTCTGGATGGCGCACGACAGAATAAAGGGCGGCAGCACTTCGGCCGTCCAACACCTCCTGCGTGCAGCCCAAAAATTAGATAGACTACCTGTTTGTTTATTTAAATCACAGCCGTTTATTTAAATCACAGCCACACACATGAAGTTGAAAGGCCCAGATGCGCCCTTGACTTAAATCCACAGGTCCACATGGCAATGTTCATGTCTACTTCCTGACAAATACTTTAAATTTCCCACTGTTTTATATATATGTTTTGACAAACTTGCGTGCTATACCATGATGTCTAAGCATATTTCCAAATCGTACACCACCAGAAACATTTACCGAATTCCAATAAATATATTCAGACATTCCAAAAATTCTTGTCAATGTCATTAACCCTTGTGATCACATCACGCACCTGTTCATCCAGCAATAAAATAGTTCCCGAAGTGCAGTTTGCATATTAGTCCCCGTTAGTAAAACGCTTGTATCTTTTTGCTCGTAGCTCCGATTTAGGCGATTCTTGCGGTCACGCGTTCGTAGCGGCGAGCTTTGTCTTTTAAAATAAATTTCAGTCTGTTTATATGATGTTTGGTGTACTATTTTTATTTATTTGTGTGTATGCTTGTTTCGGTAGGTATCAAGTTTATACGTGGAGATGTACGTGATCTTGCAAGCTGATGGATTCGAGAAGATTGAGCAGTAGCAGCAGGGTTGTAAAAGCGAGGCAAGTGTCCTTGAACATCTTGCTATTTTATACCTTTATTTTTGTAACATAATATCACCTTTTATTTATGCTTTTTATGCATTTTAGATGTCAATTTGATGGGAATCCTAATAGGTTGTTTACTAGAATTTCTTGATCATCCTTGTAGCCCTTAGAGGTAACCTTTTACGGGTAGTTTATGCTTAGCTTTGCTCAAACATGGGTTGATTGGGTTATAATTAATTTTGACTAATAATATATGCAATAGTGGGTTGGTAATTGTTTTTAGCAACATGGAACCTTAGGTGACTCATGGCAAGTGTTGGAAATGTTGGTTTATGGATATGAGATATGGATAAAAGGTTTCACGAGATTTGTTGTCTTACCAAGTAAGCTGTTTAAGGATTGATCTATGGAGCGACCACCCAGGAATACAGTGCAACCATGAGACCTAATGGGCTCTGGGCTTGGCCAATTAATTAGGGGAAACCGGTGATTGGTGTGGAGAGACGGCGCTGATGAAATACTCGGCAAGGAGTGTGCCAACACGCACTGGTGGATCCTTTGTAAAGGCCTCGTAGTGTACCTAGCCAACACACCTTGGAAGTGTGTAAAGGGAGTAATTAACCCTGGCGTGACGGGTAACACGACTTGTGGTGAAAGTGTACAACCTCTGCAGAGTGTAAAACTGTTATAACAGCCGTGCTCACGGTCAAGAGCGGCCTGGACCCTCACATGGTTAGATTGGTTGGGTGGATCACAGAATTGGAGTCTGTGGTTGGGAGGTTTATAGCTGCAAGTTGTTTAACCTTAAGTTGGGTATGGTTTGGGAAGCTTTTAACAATAATTTCTATTAGGTGCTTAATTAAAATTTGACCAACTAAAACTTGAGCTTTGCAGTCCACTAAATATAGCCTCCTTGTTCAAGCCTTGCATGTCATATTTTTCCCTCCACTTGCGAAGTACACACCTCTAGGTGTACTCACCGTTTTCCCTTTCAACCCCTGCTGTGTCTACATCGCTGCTGTTCAGATAGAAGTAAAAAGAAGCTACAGGATACAAATGGAGTTCTAGGCTGGCGTGCCCCCGGTCGACTGCCTGAGGAAGATGGAGTCCTTCGCTGCGATAGTTTAAATGTGTAATCTTTTGTTTAAGACCCTCTGGTCATTTGGTAATCTATTATACGCTCTGTAATGATATATGTTGTGATATTCACTGATGATGTCACCATATGCATGAAATCTTGATCCTGGGCATGCATATGGTACACGTTCGGTTTGTCCTTAAAACCGGGCGTGACAGGCCGGCGGCCGCGACGCGCCCGACCGGAGCCAACCCGCGCGTCTCTCCCCACTGCCCAGCGCAGTAGCGGGGGAACCCGCCACCCCGCCCCTCCGAGGGGCGGCTACCTGCCGGGATACCGGCGTAATGCAGGCGCACCACGAGGACGGACGACCGTGCGTCCTGTGCGCCCGCGCAGGGGACGCAACCGCGCCAGCCACTCATCCTCGTCGGACGACGCGGCCCGCCACCACACCACCTCACCTGACGAGTGGTACCCTCCTGGCTCGAGCGGCGAGGAATGGGACTACGCCGGGCTTCAGGACGCTGAAGCGCTCCGGCGGTTCCTGAGCTCCGTCGACTACTGCTTTGACGTCTCCAGCGAGGGAGAAAGCGACCCCATGCCAGAGTGCTTTGTCATCGACGGCGACGCCGGCCACGATAAGACTCCGAAGGCATCGGCGACTGGCCGCGACCGACCTTCGGTGGACGCAGGCGCCGCGGTGCCTGCCAACGCTGACGCCGCGGTGCCTGCCAACGCTGACGCCGCGACGCCTCCGGGCGATGAGGCGTTCACGCAAGCCCAGCTGGCGCAAGTCAGAGAGCTGGAGAGACAACTCCAGGAGGAGCACCGCCAGGTGCGGCAGCTGCAGGGGACACTGGAAGCGCAGCAGCCTCAGCGTGGCAATCGCGCCAGAGCCGAGGGACGCCTTGCCCGCGCCCGCATCGAGAACGACGACGACGCCGACTTGCCGCGCGCGAGCCAAAAGCTCGTTACCGCAGCAACGCTACTGCGAGCCATCCCCGAGCCGTCCGCACCATCGGCTCGACTCCTGCACCGCGAGGCGTGGAGCCTCGTCGAGCAGGCGGCAGTCCTACAGGCCGAGAGTTCTGCCTACCGCATTCGACATCAGGCCAACTCGAGGGCCGAAGGCAACGGGCAGGACAAGGAGGAGTCCGTCCACACCCCTCGCCGGGTGAAGTGGACGTCGAACCGTCCAACGGACGACGGTAAGGCACTCGTAACCCATTACCCCGGCGAGCGAAGGCCCGCGAGGGACCGACTTCAGGACATGCGTGGCACCGCCGACGATGGCGATGCCCGCAACATCCTGAACAAGAAGAAGTACGACACCGCGACGAGCCGAGGGTACCATCCACGTCGCGGGGGGCGCTTCGACGAGGAGGAGGACAAGAGCCCGACGCCTGAGCCCGCGGGGACTCGGGTGTTCAGCCCCGCCATCCGCACGTCGGCCATTCCCCCTCGTTTTCGACAGCCGGCAACCATCACCAAGTACTCAGGTGAGATCAACCCCGAGGTTTGGCTCAATGATTACCGTTTGGCTTGTCAGTTGGGCGGCGCCACGGACGACTACATGATCATTCGCAACCTGCCGCTTCACCTCGCGGACTCGGCTCGTCAATGGCTCGAGCACCTCCCCGCGAACCAGATCCACGACTGGGGCGACCTAGTCAAGCTGTTCGTGGGGAATTTCCAGGGCACCTACGTGCGCCCGGGTAATTCCTGGGACCTGCGAGGGTGCCGACAAAAGCCGAGCGAGCCCATGAGGGACTACGTTCGTCGCTTCTCCAAGCGCTGCACCGAGCTCCCCAACGTCGGTGACGCTGAGGTCATCAATGCCTTCCTCGAGGGCACGACGTGCCGCGAGCTGGTGCACGAGCTCGGCCGCAACCACCCGACCAGCGTCAGCAAGCTGTTTGACATCGCATCCAGCTTCGCGTCTGGGAGGAAGCGGTTCGAGCCATTTGCGACGGCAGGAAGGGGAAGCGCGTGGAGGAGGCGCCTGCGGAAGGCGGCCGACCCAAGGAGCAAGCGAAGAAGCCCAAGCCACACAAGCAGGGCAACAAAGGCAGGCGGGGCCCGAGGGCCGTGCGCGGCCATCAGCGCGAGGACGACTCCGACGAAGCCCTCGCCGCGGACCAAACTCGACGGGGGCCTCGACCCCCGCCACCTCCAGGAGGCCGGTTCGACGACATGCTCAAGAAGTCGTGCCCGTACCACAAGACCGACGTCTCGCACACCCTCGAGCAGTGCGAGATGATCAAGAAGCACTACCGACGCCTCGTCGCGAAGGAGGGGGACGCAAGGAAAGACGCCGACGGTGGCGGCGGCGCAACTGGCGGCGGGTTCCCAGTCGAGGAAAATGTCTTCTTCATCGCCGGGGGACCCACGGCGAACATGTCCGCGCGACGGCGGCGACGCGAACGCCAAGAGGTCTACACCGCGCGCCCCCTATGCCCTCGTACCTCGACTGGTCGACGGAGACCATATCTTTCGGTCGCGAAGACCACCCGGATTACATTCCCAACCCGGGACATTATCCACTCGTCGTCGATCCTTTGATCGGCAACACCCGATTCTCCAAGGTGTTGATGGACGGAGGCAGCAGCCTCAACATCATGTTCTCCAACACCCTAGAGCTGATGGGGATCGGCGCAGACAAGTTGCGGCCCAGTTTGTCTGCGTTCCACGGCATCGCGCCGGGCAAGAAGGTCCAGCCCCTCGGGCAGATCGACCTGCCCGTCTGCTTCGGCACGCCCGACAATTTCCGCAAGGAGGTCATCTCCTTCGAGGTGGTGGGGTTTCGAGGGGCCTACCACGCCATACTTGGACGACCAGCCTACGCCAAGTTCATGGCGGTCCCCAACTACACCTACCTCAAGCTGAAGATGCCGGGGCCGAAGGGCGTCATCACGGTCGGGCCGTCGTTCGAGCACGCCTATGAATGCGACGTAGAGTGCGTTGAGCGCGCCGAGGCCCATGCCTGCCTCGAGGCCCAGGTGGCTGACCTCGAGAAGATGCTCAACGAGGCCGCCCACTCCCACAAAAAACATGCGGGCAGCTTCGAGCCCGCGGAGCAGACCAAGGCTGTACCCCTCGATCCGAACGATCTCGAGGGTAGGGCGGCCAAGGTCAGTTCCACCCTCGACCCCAAATAGGAGGCGGTGCTCGTCGACTTCCTCCGCGCCAACACCGACATTTTTGCGTGGAACCCCTCGGATATGCCAGGCATTCCGAGGGAGGTCGCCGAGCACTCCCTTGATATCCGGCCTCAAGCCAGACCAGTGATGCAGCGCCTGCCCTTGCAGAATCATGCCGTTGGCACGCTCCACTTGGCCGTTGCATTGGGGGTGAGCCACGGCCGACCAGTCCACATGGATGTGGTGGTCGTCGCAGAATTCCAGGAACTTCTTGCCTGTGAACTGGGTGCCGTTGTCGGTGATGATTGAGTTGGGCACGCCGAACCGATGTATGATGTCGGTGAAGAATAGCACAGCCTGCTCCGATCTGATGTTGGTGATGGCTCGAACTTCGATCCACTTCGAGAACTTGTCGATGGCCACCAGTAGGTGCGTGAAGCCCCCGGGCGCTGGTCGAAAAGGCCCTACAAGATCCAGTCCCCAGACCGCGAAAGGCCATGTGACGGGGATGGTCTGCAGAGTATGTGCCGGGAGGTGCGTCTTGTGCGCATAGAATTGGCATCCCTCGCAGGTACACACCATTTCGTTGGCGCCGGCCATCGCGGTGGGCCAGTAGAAGCCCTGCCGAAAGGCGTTGCCCACGAGGGTTCGTGGTGCCGCGTGGTGTCCACATACACCGGTGTGGATGTCGCAGATCAACTGCCGCCCCTCGGGAATGGGTATGCATCGTTGCAAAATCCCTGAAGCGCTGCGCTTGTACAACTCTCCTTCGATCGAGACGAATGATTTGGCCCTCCTCGAGATGCAGCGTGCCTCGGTTCGGTCCGAGGGTAACTCCCCTTGGTCGAGCCATGCGAGGTACGGGGTGCGCCAGTCTCACAGCGGCGGCGGGTCGGCGTCGATCTCCATCGCTTCAGCTTCGTCTATCGAGGATGTCTCGAAGTCTGGGCCTCGGGATTACCTCCTGAGGGATCTTTGTCCATTGGGTCGTCGGCCTCCGAAGGTTTCGAGGTTTTCCAAGGGGGGTGCCCGGCACCCTCGAGGTCGACAGAGGGTTTGTCGAGGTCGCGGGCGAAAACATTCGGCGGAACGGTCAGTCGCTCGGGCGCGATTTTCGCTAGCTGATCCGCTTCCTCGTTGTATTTGCACGGGACGTGGTTGAGCTCGAAGACGTAGAACTTGTCCTCGAGCTTGCGCACTGCGTTGCAGTACGCCTCCATCTTATCGTCGCGACAGTTCGAGGTCTTCATGACCTGGTCTACAACCAGTCGAGAGTCACCTCGAACGTTGAGACGCTTGACCTCGAGCTCGATGGCGATGCGGAGCCCCGCGAGGAGGGCTTCGTATTCCGCCATGTTGTTGGACGCTGGGAAGTGTAGCCGCACTACATAACGAATGTGTTCCCCCTGGGGTGAGACGAAGAGGAGGCCCGCGCCTGCCCCGGCTTTCATCACCGACCCGTCGAAGTATAGAGTCCAGCATTCGGCCTGGATCTATAGTGGGGGAAGCTGTGTGTCCGTCCATTCAGCCACGAAATCCACCAGGATTTGTGATTTTATTGCCCTTCGAGGGGCATAGGTTAGGGTCTCGCCCATTAGTTCCATCGACCACTTAGCTATTTTGCCGGCGACATCGGGATTGTGGGCTATCTCACCCAGAGGGAAAAACGAGACCACTGTCACCGGATGCGCCTCGAAGTAGTGTCGCAGCTTTCATCGCGCGAGCACTATAGCATAGAGCAGTTTCTGGATATGGGGGTACCTCATTTTGGTGGCGGATAACACCTCGCTGACGTAGTACACCGGCCTTTGCACCGGCAGGGCATGGCCCTCCTTCGTCCTCTCGACGACGATGACCGCGCTAACTACCTGAGTAGTCGCAGCCACGTAGAGGTAGTGGGGCTCATTGTCCCGCGGTGGCGTTAGGATGGGCGCGCGCGCGAGCGCCGCTTTCAGCTCATCGAGGGCTTTCTGTGCCTCGAGGGTCCAGGTGAAACGTTCGTGTTTCTTTAGGAGTCGGTACAAGGGCAAGCCTTTCTTGCCGAGTCGCGAGATGAAACGGCTCAGCGCCGCGAGGCAGCCTAGCACCCTCTGCACTCCTTTGAGATCTCGGATCGGCTCCATTCGTTCCAGGGCTGTCACCTTCTCGGGGTTGGGCTCGATGCCTCGCTGGGAGACGATGAAACCCAAGAGCATGCCGCGCGGCACCCCGAATATGCACTTCTCCGGGTTCAGTTTTACCCCGTTTGCCAGAGGCAATCGAAGGTGATTCGAAGATCGTCGACTAGGTCGTCCGCCTTCCTAGATTTCACAACGATGTCGTCAACGTATGCCTCAACGGTCCGCCCGATGTGATCTCCGAAAACGTGCTGCATACATCGCTGGTATGTAGCCCCGACATTTCGGAGACCGAACGGCATAGTGACGTAGCAAAACATGCCAAACGGGGTGATGAAAGAAGTCGCGAGCTGGTCGGACTCTTTCATCTTGATTTGGTGGTAACCCGAATAAGCATCAAGAAAGCATAGAAGTTCACACCCAGCAGTGGAATCGACTATTTGATCAATACGCGGCAAAGGGAAAGGAACTTTGGGACATGCTTTATTTAAACTAGTATAGTCTACGCACATGCGCCATTTTCCATTCTTTTTCTTAACTAAAATAGGATTAGCTAGCCACGTGGGGTGAAATACCTCCTTGATGAATCCGCCTCCCAAAAGCTTGTGCAGCTCCTCCCCGATCGCTCGGCGCTTCTCCTCGTCGAAGCGTCGCAAGCCGAGGATCCTCAACAAGCTGAGCAGTCACGGTCGAAGGTGGGTAACCGAACTACCCTCGGTGGTTTGGAGCCTGAGATCCACTTCGAGCAGGGCCACGGGCTTCAGCCCGTTCTTCCTCGTCTACGGCGCCGAGGCCATCCTGCCGACCGACCTCGAGTACGGGTCCCCGAGGCTCAAAGCCTATCAGGAGGAACAGAACCAGCGAACACGCGAAGACTCGCTGGACCAGATGGACGAGGCTCGAGACGTGGCCACCCTGCACTCGGCACGGTACCAGCAGTCCCTGAGACGATATCAGGAGCGGAGGGTGCGGCGTCGAGACTTGAGCAAGGGCGACCTGGTGCTGAGGCTACGCCAAGACAACCGAGGCCGACACAAGCTCACGCCGCCGTGGGAAGGACCGTTCATCGTCGCCGAGGTCCTCAAGCCCGGCACCAACAAACTGGCGAACGAGAAGGGCAAGGTCTTCCCCAACGCTTGGAACATCCAACAGCTACGTCGCTTCTACCCATAGAACCTCTTGTACTTTCCGTAGTCTTGTTTTATCGCACGATGATAATAACAAAGGTTCGTAACAGCATGGAAACATTGTTACTAACAACAATGAAACAGGGTGACTCGCCTTTACCCTCGAAGCGAACTCGAGGTAAAGCCGAGCCTCCCTCGGGGGCTACTTGGGGACTAACCCCCCAACAGTCCTAACTTTTTTCCATGCGCTTTTTTTCGAAAATGTGTTGCCGAGCCTTTCCTCGACAGTTCAGAAAGACGTAAGCGAGGCGCAAGCCTACCGCGGCTGAGAGTCGGCCGAGTCGAGGGACCGCCTACGCCCCCGAAAGGCTACAACATCCCCCTCACCACTCAACGCCAAGGTTACTTGTGTTCCTCCGCCGAAATCGATCTCGAGCTAAGAGAAGAGCACAACACATCGAACGACAAACAAACGCAAACCGCTTCTTTCAAAAACGTGCTGCCAAGCCTTTTCTCGACAGTTCAGAAAGACGTAAGCGAGGCGCAAGCCTACCGCGGCTTGGAGTCGGCTGAGTCGAGGGACCGCCTACGCCCCCGAAAGGCTATGACATCCCCCTCACCACTGGACGCCAAGGTTACTTCTGTTCCTCCGCCGAAATCGATCTTGAACTAAGAGAAAGGCACAACACGTCAAATGACAAACAAATGCAAATCCGGTTGCAAAACCAAAAAACAACGCCTGAATTAAATTTATACATCCTTATCTGTCGCACAACTAATCACGAAAATATGGGGCCAAGCGCCCGAAATCTCTGCAGGAACTCACGGAAGCGGTTTCGGCGTCCCCCAAAGCCCCGATACAGGGCTCGCTAACACGCCCCGAAGATCGCAAGGAGGATCCGACTTCCCCTCGGCCAAAACCTAGAATGCGTTATCAGTCCCTTTCCCTCGAAGATCGAGGAGGATGAAAGCGAGGCGCAAGTCTACTACGGTGGATAGATGGCCGGGTCGCGGGACCGCCTACGCCCTCGAAAGGCTACGGCATCCCCCTCGCCACCCAACACTTAAGTTGCTCGCGAAAATGAACTCCTTCGCGAAAGTCACTCCAGAATTACGGGAAAAGGCACGATATCGCACAAAACATCTCTGATACGAGTACAAGATCGTGCTAACCCACGAAAAGGTTAGACAGACAAACAGATTTATTCCCTACACGCCACGAACGGCAAATTTGCGAGGATAAATTACACTCGGCCATAGGCCGTTCAGAGATACAAAGACAAAGAGCCGCTCTAACAGGGCTCTTGGACCACTTCAGCTGGCCGGCCAGCACACTATCACGAGAAGCAGTTTCCACAGCTTTCTCGCCGATTTTCTTCTGGCACCCAGCCAACCGAAGGACGTGGCGGTCGAGCGGCTGCGAAACGGAGAGACGTTGAATCCCTTCACCGTCGAACAGGACCCGGCTTCACGCCCTGCCGTCGATGAGCGTCCTTGCGAGAACGGCGGCCGACGAACATCATTTGCTAGCTTCCCAGCAAATGAAGCGCCTGCCGCAGCATCCTTGCAAGGCCTCACCGCTGGCAAGGCCACCGCCTCCCCGATGAGGAGTGCGATGTCCTGCTCCTTTCCCGCAGCATGCTCGCCGCCTCTCGCCGACTTTCTTCTGGCATCAATGGCGCGCGCCAAGGTCGGAACCCCGGACCACTCTACTCTCACTCTCGAACCCATCGGGAGGACGAAGTTTGTGGCTCTGCATGGTCGCCAAGCTACACAAAAGCCCGGCGCTGGTCCTCTTCCCCACCCGGACGCCTGTTTTTATAGGCACCCGGGGGCAGCGATTGTTACTCCCGTGGGGAGATAGCCGCGGATTTCGCATGCGGATGCGAATCGCCGTCCGTACTGGGTGGGCAGCCTTAATCACCTCCTTGACTCAGCCCGCCTGCCCCACGATTCCTGCGCCCAACCACCCGGACCGATTCACGGGCGAAACAGCTGTGGCCTAGGTGGACAGGCTGGGGCGAAAGAAACAACCTAGAGCCACCTAGGCAAGGGGGCTAGCTCCGGCCACTGGCGACTGGGTCCAGCCGCGTGGAAAACCACCCCGAAATGAGCAGCCGCGTCCACCCAGGCGCAATAAAACGAATCCGCGCGCCTAACGCTCTGGTCGTCACGTCGCCTCAGCTCCTACCCGCACACGCCACTGCGGCTGGAAAGGCGTGCTCATTCAAACCACGCCATCGAAACGGCTTGGCCGCCCGGGCCGGAGGGCGCACGCGTCAAACGCGGCAGTCGTGGCTGAGCCACCGGCAAAGGGGCCCCACTAAGCGGAAACCGCCCCGGCGTGGGCGGCCGTATTAACTACGGCACGGTAAAACGAACCATCGCCGACTGACACACTGAGCGCCACGTCGCCTCAACTCCCACCCACACGTACCACTCCGCCTAAAAAGGCGCGCCCACTACTCCCACCGTGCGGAGCGTCGCGCCACGTCGGCCACGACCACGCAAATGCGAACGGTCATGCCCGGTCAAAGGACCAGGGAACAACGGTTGGTTCTGAGGTAAGCTAAAAACCGCCCCGAGGCGCTTCGCGAAGCGGAGGTCCGAAACCCAACCCTCGAACGAGTTCGAGCGGGCGCCCCGGCCGCGTCGAAAAACAAGGGGAAGGGCGGCTGACCCGACCCTCGAGCGGAGAGGCTCGCACGCCTCCTCCGTGGCCTTACTGATCAGAAGCTCGAGCCTGGCCCTCGAATGGGTTCGACAGGCGCTTCAGATCAACAGAGTCTGGGACGATTCGGGCGTGCTCATCATGACTTTACCCCGAACACGAAGTTCAGGGACGCCCCTGTTGTGTTCAAGGCCGGACAAAGGCAGCTAGTTGAGGGATCCCACCGAGGGAGAGCTACCGCGCCCTTGGTCCCTGTCAGACGGGACCAAGTCCCTGCCTAGCAAACCTTTGCGAGTGCTCGCTGATGGACGTGTCTCCGGACCACGAGCCGACCCCCAACGAACGGGGCACGGACGCCCACTTGAACTACCCGCTAGCAGCTCACCGAGACGACCGCGTTCGCGAACCCGCTCGAGGGTAGCGTGGAGTGTCTCACCCCTCAGCCCCGCGAAGGGGAAGCGAGGGTCGCAACACGAAAAGACGAGGAACTCTCCCCGATCGCCCTTTCGAGGCCAAGGGCTCGGGGGTTCCCCGCACAGCAACGCGATACCCCCTAAGCGCGACCCCGAATTCGTGTGTGATGTTCTCCCCGATCTAAGCCTAACGCGCAAAGGTTATAGCCTTTGTACGAGTACGAACACTCCCACAAAGGTTCAGGGGCTACACCCGCGGGTGCGCTAGCGCGCCCCCGCGGAAATCTCGCACGATCGAAAACGGACCCCGACACCAAACACTTGCAAAAGACCACCCGATCATGAGCCTTTACATGAGCAAAACCACTCCCGTAAAGGCTCGGGGGCTACTGTCGGGGACCATAATTAGGGGTCCCTTAATTATCGGGGTAATCACCCAAAAAGCGCAAAAAAAGGCTGTCTCCAGGGACCTTTGGGCCTGCGCATACGAAATCACGCGGCCCCTGCGACCCGGTGCGGCCCAACAACAGCCCGCAAGGTTGCACCGCCATCACGCCCAAGCTCCGCCTCGCCCGAGGGAACTCCGCCCCTCAAGCGGCAGGACGCAAATCTCCACCTCGCCGGGAGACGCTTCGACCCCTCGAGAGACTGCCACGACACGGTACGGCCACTCATTACCATCCTTCCACGCCGGGCACCAAAGTCAAAGGGTAAAACTTCTGCCGCACGTCGCCCCTGACAAAGCCTGACCGCGCTGTACCACCATGGTGCGGGCAAGTAGCAACTGTGCGGAGCATGCCCGGCACTGTACCGCCGACACGTCCGGCCCCGGTCATTCCACGGCGCTATTCCACCTACTACCGTCGCCCCCTTCGTCAGAGCGCCCTCGAATGGGCGTGGAGACCCTCGAACAGGAGTACGGACGACGACCAGGGGCGAACCTTGGTCAAGCATCACCATTCGGCCGACGGGACAGGGTACGACCCTCTTGACCCTTGCTCGCTACGCCAACGGGCAGCCACGCCCCGCGCTGTGGCAACAGTGAGCGCCATAGCGCCCGTGTGCTGCCCACTCCCGTCCCTAGGGGAGTGGAGCGCTTGGGACGCGTACGGGGGCCATCAGGCCAGCGGGGAGTCAGCAGCCCCGTACGCACCGGGCTTGACGCGACCGACAGGGCGAAAGCTGGTCGTACCGGTCCGTCAGACCGGGCCACTACGCCTCTGACCACTGTGCTGCACAGAGGCGGACGATAGCACGACAGCTACGTACGTCATGCCAGCTCCTGTCCACCTGCCCCCATCATTTCCGGGTAGCCAACCCCTCGGGGCAGGGCGGGAGACCCCTCGAAGGAAGCCGCGGACGACGACTCGACCACCACGACGATCGTGCGACCCCTCGAAGCCCTGTCAGAACAGGTACAGGACTCGCCACACTGCTGACCGGCGCCGAAAGCCAACCCAGCTCGCCTTCAAGGCACGGATTCGCCAAGGATCAAGGGCACTCCATGCAGGAGGCGTCCTACGATATCTACTGTAGCCACGATTGTAACCCCTCTATCCCTTGAGATATAAAAGGGAAAGTCAGGGGGCCACGTAGGGAGAGTTGACACGTCCAGGCCCAGGCCGAGACACGAACACACGCACGTCATTGGCACTCGCCTCAATCATCTTCTTCCTCCGATCCGGGACTTGGAGAACGACTCTCCTCTCCCACCTTCACTTGTAGCCCCCCACTGCAAGCACCAGGGTGTGAAGCTAACACGAGTGCGCGAGCACCTCTTGCTGGACGTACGGCACCGTGGCCGGAACCCGGATAAACCCGTATCCTAGTGTTGGCTTCTCGCATCGACCATCAGGGACGAGACACAACGCACTTTCTGTGCGGCTCAGGGAGTGCCGGCCATTCCCGACGCCGACACATGGAGACTGCCCTCGGCCGCACACCCGCGCCTTGGCCAGTGCTTGCTGCTCCATGCCCCCCGTCCGTGTGTCTGCTGCCTTGGCCGCCAGCTGCCGCAGGTGATCTATCAATGAGCTTTGATAGGGCGTTGGCTCTACTGCTCTAGATGCAACAAGAAAAAAAAATCTCGCAGGGTTCGCATTACATGAACCGACGGTGTCCTTTGCATAATAACATGTCCTTTTGATTTGGTTGTTGCATAATAACAGATCCTTCTGATTTGGTCGTTGCTAGATGCAACGATAGATGTGACAGGCTTGATCGGTTCAAATAGATGGAGGTCCCACCTGCGTTTTATGTGGCATCGTTTAAATTTTTTGGAAACAAAAAATAGGACTGCTGTTGAAGTTAGGGGTATTTTCTGTGTCCAAAATTTTTTGGCAAGTTCCCAATCCCGAGTTATTGGGAGTGAAAATATTAGCCACTCTTAGAGATGCTTTAACTTGTGAACTAAAAATACTAAGTTGCAAAAAATCTCTACTGATACAAGACAGTGCCATATATGAGTACAGTAAATTGGCATCTCAGAATATATCTGGCACATACGTACTCCGTACATGATAAGCATTTCCAGCCACTTCAGTCTTTGTCTACAATTCTGTCTCCACACATGAAGACACACACGAGAATTTCAGAAGCACACGATGGCACGGCATCTGCAAAGCTTGATATAAACGGATGTACGTGTTCTTTCTCTACGCCTCAGCATGTGCCTCACAAGTCACAAAATGGTTGGCGAGCTCTGGCTGCTATGGGCGACGCTCGCCGTCTCGCTCCTCTACTACCTGAGCCGTCTGAGACGCGGCACGGCGAGCACTACTCCACGGCTGCCGCCCGGACCCAGGCCGCTCCCGCTCGTCGGCAACCTCATCGACCTCCGCGGCGGCGCCCTCCACCACACGCTCGCCCGCCTCGCGCGCGCCCGCGGCCCCGTCATGCGCCTCCAGCTGGGGCTCGCCACCGCCGTGGTCGTCTCCTCGAGCGACGCCGCGCGGGAGGCGTTCACGCGGCACGACCGGCGCCTCGCCGCGCGCGCCGTCCCGGACGCCGCCCGGGGCCCCGCGGGGTTCTCCGAGCGCTCCATGATCTGGCTCCCGAGCTCCGACCCGCGGTGGAAGGCCCTGCGCGGCGTCGTGGCCACGCACGTCTTCTCCCCGCGCGGGCTCGCCGCGGCACGCGGCGCCCGCGAGCGCAAGGTGCGGGACCTGGTGCGGTACCTCCGCGGCCGCGCCGGGAACGTGGTGGACGTCGGCGACGCCGTGTACGGCGGCGTGCTCAACCTCGTGTCCGGCGCCTTCTTCTCCGTCGACGTCGTCGACGTGGGCGCCGAGTCCGCGCACGGGCTGCGGGAGCTCGTGGAAGCCATCGTCGAGGCGATCGCGAAGCCCAACGTCTCCGACGTGTTCCCTTTCCTCCGGCCGCTCGACCTTCAGGGACGGCGGCGCCGGACATCCCGGCACTACGAGGAGATCTTCCGCTTCTTGGATGGCATAATCGACCACCGGTTAGCCGGCGAGGCCTCCTCGACGTCCGGGGACACGCACGGCGGCGATTTCCTCGACGCGCTCCTCGAGCTCCTGTCCGCGGGCAAGGTGGCCCGTGACAACCTGACGACCATTCTGTTCGACGTCTTCGTCGCCGGCAGCGACACCATCGCGATCACGGTGGAGTGGGCGATGGCCGAGCTGCTCCGGAACCCGAGCACCATGGCCAAGCTGCGCGCGGAGATCCATGGCGCTCTCGGCGACAAGGAGACCGTCGATGAGCCCGACGTGGCGAGGCTGCCGTACCTGCAGGCCGTGGTGAAGGAGGCGATGCGGCTGCACCCGGTGGCGCCGATACTGCTGCCCCATCTGGCCGTGGAGGACGGCGTGGAGATCGGCGGGTACACGGTGCCCAAGGGAAGCACGGTGATCTTCAACGCGTGGGCGATCATGCGGGATCCGGTGGTGTGGGAGAGGCCGGAGGAGTTCATGCCGGAGCGGTTCTTGGACAGCGTGGAGTTGAGGGGGAAGGACTTCGAGTTCATCCCGTTTGGAGCCGGTCGAAGGCTGTGCCCTGGCCTGCCCATGGCAGAGCGCGTTTTGCCGCACATGTTAGCATCGTTGCTACACGGGCTCGACTGGCGCCTGCCCGAGGGTGTATCCGCGGAGGAATTGGACTTGAGCGAGAAGTTTACTACGGTAAATGTACTGGCCGTCCCGCTTAGGGCAGTGCCTATTGTGAGAACCTAGTTGTGTTTGTGTGTACTAGGTTCAATTCCAGATAAAGGTATAAAATGTTGCCGGTTTTTTTCCTCAAAGGTTTCCTGCTTTTATAGAAAAGAATATAGCTAGAGAGATGTTACCGCCGGTTTAACGCTGGGAGTCCAGCTCCAGCTTTACAGAATGACAAAGATAGCTCCAAAAGAACAGGAAGACGAAAGTAATATAAGCTAATACAGCAAACAGATAGAGCTACGTACAAAAGATCTTTCATATTATCTTCTCTCTGCATAAGTGACAGAAGTCCTCAAACCAGGCTTAACTTGTTCATACATTCTCCCGCGATCAGACTCCTTCAATCGTTCGTGGATCTGCATAAAAGTCAGATTTGTACACGACAACGTTCGGTGATAGTGGAAAGGCAAGCATGTTCAATCGCAATCTTATCTCATACGAGTAGTCCACACTCAACAGTGACAACAATAGCGAAGAGACATAGTTTCAACTCATAATGGGCTGCCCCCAGTGGCAACGAAAATTCATAGCATTCATTTGTAGCTATACATTGGACAATTCATCTTGAGCGGAAAAAATAGTGTTGTAAATGTACTACCTGGTGTGTCCATTTAACGGTGCTAGTGCTCATAGAAATAGGATTAGCTGCATGTTTTAGATTTTTTTTTTTGAGAATTAGCTGCATGTTTTAGATGGGTGAGTATATATTTATAGCCGTGAATTTTGGCCCGTTCGAGCCCATGCTGAAAAAGACAAATGTATGTAGCCTTTTTGCAGCCCACCGGCACTAAGTTTTTGTTTTCTGTCTGTATTCTGTTATTTGTTCCCTGAAAGCCGGCCCATTATGGAGCCCGTGACCTATGTAGCAGTTTTTTCTTTTACCTTTCTCTTTTATTTTATTTCTTTTATTTTTTTCTTTTTTCTTATCTTTTCTTCTCTTCTCCTTTTTTATGTTAGTTTTTCTTATTGTTTTCTATTTTCTTTCTCTTTTCTTATTTTATTTTCAGCAATACTAACTTCTTTTTGGTAATTATTTTCCCTTTATTTTACTATCTTTTGTTATCTCTCTTTTTATTTTTTTTCTTCTCCTTCTCCTTCGTTTTTGGTAATGTTGTCTCTATTTTTTTTATTTTGTATCCTACTTCATTCTTCATGTGTAAATATTTTGTTTGCCTATAAATAAAATTGTTCGCGGGGCCGCTATGTTTGTTCTACATTTAGAATTATTTGGTTGTTTGTGTAGCCCTTTTGTTCACTTTGTTCTCTTATTTATTCAAGATATTAAATTATTTTGCACAATAATTTGTTCATGATGTTCATTTTATATGGTTTTCACAATGTTCAAACTTTTGTTGTTAGTATACTATTATTTGTGCATCATGTTTGTTTATGTTCTTTAAATATTTGTTCTCATTAGACAAAATATTGTAGCTTGATAAATAAATATTTTTAAAAAATATTACTCAAACATAGCAACGCGGTCTCGAAAGAAATGTAATGGTGCGATTGAAATTTAATTTAGATGTTCGATTTAAGATTTTTTTAATTTCAAACTCTCATTACGTAAGATGGTGCCGTCATTTTTTTTACTTTGATATATGCACCGGTCCTTGCTCCTCCAAAAACATAGCATGTAGGTCCCCACGCCCCTCCTTCTCCCACTTCCTCTTCAGGCAACATTGTCGTTTAACCCAGGCACCTAATACTCCAGCAATGCATACGCCATTAGTAATTATCTGTAAGCAACAATGGACACCAGGCTTTAAAAATATAACTTTAATAAATACTAGTGATATGTTCATTTTACCTATCTTGCAACCTATCAGAAAATTTGTAGAAACATTTGTTTGGGCTTTGGGGACAGGGAGTAGTTCATGGACAGTAAAAAGGGTTTTTTTAAACGAATTTTTTCTTCCGACCTCTATGTAAGTTATGAACATAACCATTCATTATTACAAAATCAACTTTCAAAAAACAATAGTAACAAAATAATAATAATGATACCACCAATTAAGCGCTAAGCCTAATAGATGACAACTGCCTATCCTTAGCGAAAATGTACAACACTGCAATCTTCAACTTGTCACATATCCACTTCAAATTCGGCTTGTTTTCCTCATAGTACAGTACCTCTTTCCCTTCGTTTTCTATCCACGTAGTCTCAATGTCGTGTCAGGACTTCTTCCGGCCAGATCCAGCGTATGGCTGACTACAGTAATTTAAATGTGTGGTGTGCCGGATACTGCCGTACACCTGTAGTGTTCATTGGACCATGCAGATACGTAGGAACGCCGAACGCGAGTTGCCAGTCATACGATTCCACACGGGAGACTCTCATATACACATGCACGGATATAATCCCTGTCTGAACAAAGCAAAGCCACACAAATGGAGCGCGAGAGCTGGCTGCTGCTGGCGACGCTCGGCATCTCGCTCCTCTTCTACCTCGCCGGCCTTCGACGCCGTTCCTCAGGCGCAGCTCGGCGGCCGCCCGGCCCCAGGCCGCTCCCGCTGATCGGCAACATCCTCGACCTCCGCGGCGGCGGCAACCTCCACCACACGCTCGCCGTCCTCGCGCGCGCCCACGGCCCCGTCATGCGCCTCGACCTCGGGCTCACCGCGGCCGTCGTCCTCTCCTCGCGCGGCGCGGCGGCGGAGGCCCTCACGCGGCACGACCGGCGGCTGGCGGCGCGGGCCGTCCCGGACTCCGCCCGCGCGCTCGGGTTCGCGGCGCGCTCCATGGTGTGGATGCCGAGCTCCGACCCGCGGTGGAGGACCCTGCGCGGCGTCGCGGCCGCGCACGTCTTCGCCCCGCGGGGCCTCGCCGCGGCGCGCGGCGTCCGCGAGCGCAAGGTGCGCGACCTGGTGGGCTACTTCCGCCGGCGCGCCGGCCGGGAGGTGCTCGTCGGCGAGGCCTTGTACGGCGGCGTGCTCAACCTCGTGTCGAGCTCCTTCTGCTCCGTCGACGTCGTCGACGTCGGCGCCGAGTCGGCGCAGGGGCTACGGGCCGTCGTGGAGGACCTCGTCGAGCTGATCGCCAAGCCGAACGTCTCCGACCTCTTCCCGTTCCTCCGGCCGCTTGACTTGCAAGGACGCCGGCGTTACGCGGCTATGCAAGTCAAGAAAGTTTTCCGGGTCTTGGATGATATCATCAACCGCCGGCTGGCCGAGGCCTCCGCCGCCTCCTCCATGGACAAGCAGGGTGACTTCCTCGACACGCTCCTGGAGCTCACGTCCACGGGCAAGATCACCCGTGAGGACGTGACGACCATCCTGTTCGACGTCTTCACTGCCGGCAGCGACACGATTGCCATCACAGTGGAGTGGGCAATGGCCGAGCTCCTCCGCAACCCGAGCGTCATGGGCAAGGTGCGCGCCGAGATCAATGGCGCTCTCGGCGGCAAGGAGACCATCGAGGAGCCCGACACGGCGAGCCTGCCGTACCTCCATGCCGTGATGAAGGAGGCGATGCGGCTGCACCCGGTGGCGCCGATACTGTTGCCGCACCAGGCCGTGGAGGACGGCGTCGAGGTCGGCGGCTACGCGGTGCCCAAGGGCTCCACGGTGATCTTCAACGCATGGGCGATAATGCGTGATCCGGCGGCGTGGGAGAGGCCGGAGGAGTTCCGGCCGGAGAGATTCTTGGAGGAGGCAATGGAGATTGACTTCCGGGGGAAAGACTACGAGTTCATCCCGTTCGGGTCTGGACGAAGGGTGTGCCCCGGCGTGCCAATGGCAGAGCGTGTGGTGCCGTTCATACTGGCGTCGCTGCTGCACGGGTTTGACTGGCGCCTGCCGGACGGCATGTCCGCCGAGAAGTTGGACGTGAGCGAGAAGTTCACGACAGCCAATGTCATGGCTGTCCCTCTCAAGATCGTGCCTGTCGTCATCGCCTAGACACTGGCAGGTGTTGGAAAGGGACAGTTGAAAGGCTCAGAACCTCAGATCGACAGTACCATTAATTTCAACAAATCCATTAATCAATTATCCCATATATATGGTGTCTCTGAGCTAAATATATAATAGAAAAAACATAGACATGTCGCTCTGGTCTTGACACCGTTTCCCTATATCGATATGTTCAGCAACTTTCTAGTGTGTGGTTGCGTGAACATTTCCGTACGTGTTCTTTTGATTTTGTTCAGACTCTTTAGCTAGTTGATGAAAATAAACAGAAACTAGCAAGTCTGTAATCGATGAACGGAGAAACCCATAAGATCAGAAGACAGAAGTACCATAGCCCAAAGAAATCACACCTGACACGTCAGAACGATAATGACGCATAGTAGTTAAATGAGTAGTCGCCACCATCTCCAAACTACTTAAGTCTCACGTTTATTTCCGATGGTCCAAACTACTGAACTAGGGATAGAAAGTATGATAAAAAAACTCTCTCTAATCACCACTTATAAATAACTCGTGTTCTGATTGAAATTAGATGGTAAATTTTTTTATATATTCAATACAATTCTAACAGTTGATCATTTTCGCTGTCGTTTGCCGTTTTGGTTCGATGAACGCGACGATCAATCATCCATATAAACAGCGGCCAGGAACTCATGTTGTATGGAAAAATGTCGTATGCCGTTATTTGTGATTTTAATGCGATTGAGTGGCAATATGATCATTGAGACTTATAATTTTGTCTAGATAAATACTTGTAGGTTTATAGGTCCCAAAGTTTAATTCCAAACCATCTAATGCAATGACTTAGAAATATTTTGAGTTTTCAAATGATAGCAAGATCAAAGTAGCCGAATTGGAATAAAGACTCTCGAACAAACAAATAGAGATTGTACACGGATGCATTGCACCTATTCATTTGCTGTGCGAATTTCAAGTCACCGAATCAGTCGGCTTATGCAATTCGCGGGAGTGATCAACAATAGCAACCAATGCATTTCTAAGGAATACACCGAATTAGTCGGTATTGATGGCCAAGATGAGATTCGTCACTGGAATGACTTATTCATCCGGTCATGTCCACAAAGATACACTGAATTAATCGGTGATAAAAGAATATAACGGCTCAAGAGTGTGCATCAATCTATTCGGTGACAAGGAGAGGGCAAAACCGAATCAACCAGTATCTGGGCCCAGGAGTTAGTCGGAGTAAGAAGCCCAACAGCTAGCTGAGGTGGCACTGACCGATTGATTCGGTGTCCCTTCCTGTGCATCACCGAATTAGTTGGTGCTACTCAGAAAAGTTGCAACAGTTGGCAATGACTAGTTTCTTTGGTTAGAGCTATTTATACCCCATTGCTCGGCCATTTAAGAGGTGTTAGAGCTTGGAGAAGTTGATGATGTACGTGTCTTGTACACAAAATCGAGTGATCTATCCATCGAAGTGACCAAGAGAATATTAGGGTAATTAGCAACAAGGCTTAGGTCATGTCAAAATTTTTGATGATGTGGCAAAGAATCAACAAAGAGAGAGGTGAAGTGAGTTTCATGACGATGAAACCATGCTACACTATTTTCAAAAGAATTTTTCTGTTGCATGTAGTCTTTGTAAAAAACAAAAAATAAAACTTTGCATTGAGAGTGAGCTATTTCAACTATGAATTAAATGGCATCTTGGGAATATAAATATGAAATGCCTATTAAGAATGGCCTAATGGGGGTTTCATGTATTAAATGTGCTGATGTGGCATAGGAAAGAAAAGAAAGAGTTTCATGGGATGTGAGAGGAGTTTCATTACCATGAAACTTCTTTGGCTCAGTTACCTAGTTTCTGGTTAACCATGTAATGAAACTGTGCACTAAGACGACCTAAGTCCACATGTGTGTTCTTTGGAACAGGTGTGCATTCTTGGAACAGGTGTCTGCATAACTAAGCATACTAACGAATACTCGAGAAGCAAATGCCAACGAGAACATGGACACACAACAATGATGAGATTATAAGGGTAGTCTAACTCGAACATTCCTCCATAGTTTCTACATAGTTGCCATGACATATAGACACCCTATGAAAACTATACCCAAGTACCCGCACACAATATAAGCACAATCAAGTAGATCGAAGCGGAATCACAAATAATTACTACAAATGAACAAGTGAGTCAAACCAAATTAAAAACACAATGATTTGTTTCCCAAATTTAAGATTGGAAAAAGTTCAATTTATTACCCTCAAGTATAGGTAAGGTCCAAATAACCCTCTAACGTATGAAATGGTCTATTTAATCCCCTAATTTTACTAAACTGGATCAAAACACACCTTTAGACGCATTGTTAAAACCGATGGCTGGTTTTTGAAGTGGTTTTGCTGACTGGATTGACACGTTGTTGACGACCTACGTTGACTGGATTGATACTAGGATTAATCGGATTGCTTGAGCGCGGCGTGCAGGTCCCGGACCAGGAGGCACAGGCGCAAGATCCACGGGTCGTAGGCGTACGCGTCGTGCGGGCTGCCGCTGATCACGAAGCCGTCGTAGCTCCCCATGTCCTTCGCGGCCAGGAGTTCGCCTTCGATGGCGCGGTACACGTCCCACACCTCGCCGGCGTCGCCGAACGCCTCCACGAAGACGTGGAGGTAGCCGCCGTACCTCTTGAGCACGTACTCCGAGTCATGCGCTGCTATCAGCAGCGCGTACCGCCGCCCGCTCCGCCTCCTCGCTGCCGCCTAGACAACAATCATGGGGTCGGTCAGTTAATCCTTGAATTGGATGGCGACAAAGATGTGAAGCTTGCAGAGCTGAAACGATCTCAGATTCTCAGCTGAGAACTTAGCTCATCACACGATTTGCAAATGTCTGTGCGGTGTGTGTGGCAGGTGGCGAGAGATGCTGCAATTTATAGAAGCCGGCCGGAGAGATCGAAGGCGGCGGCAAGGACAGGAATATGCAAATGTGAAAAAGCATTATGCCAAGTCGGAGGAGACGATATGACGCTTTTCAGAGGTCGCGCTCGGGTGGAAGATTTCGCGGACTGACGAACGCGGCGGCAGCCTCGGGTGCTTCCTCTGATCGATCGCGTAGAATTTATATTTTGCCACGTAGGCTGCCAACATGTCAATCCAATCAACAAAACCACCTAAAAACAGCCGTCAGTTTTAACAATGTGGCCAAAGGTGTGTTTTAACCCGGTTTAGCAAAGTTAGGGGGTTAAATAGACCACTTCATACATTAGGGGGTTATTTGGACCTTGACTATACTTGAGGGTAGTAAATTAGACTTTTTCCTTTAAGATTCACCAAATGAATCATATGTCTCCGTTGATGTGCCTACGATAGGTACGTAGGTTTATACACACCAACGCCAATTTTTTTCGGTTACACTAGAACTAGATTAACTTGCAAGCAACCCTCACAAACAATCCGTGACACACCACAAACACGATAGTCCAGCAGCGACACCTAGCTGTTTAGAAGCTTCACCTTCAAGATTAAAAAAAAACTTAGCCGGTGGGGGAAAGACCACCCCCACGGTATTGTTAAATAGAGAACACATCAACCTTACCAGCCAAAAAAACCCCCGAACCCTAGCCTCACCCTATAGGGCCGCACCGTAACCTAGGCCGGCGACCACTGCCACTACCCCTGGTAGGACCGCACCGTTACCATAGGCCGGCGCCCTGCCGCTATTTGCAGTGGGGAGGCACAAGGAGATTTTTTTTTAACCTCAGCCTGAAATTCGCTCCCAAGGGGAGTCAAACCCAGGTCCTGAGGAGTGCTACTGAGTCCATCTAACCAGTCCAGCCAGAGGCCCTTTCGCACCTTCAAGATTTGTTCACAAGTTAAAATCTTAAAATAAAAATAGTCAGCTGCAAAGGCAGATTGCTTTCTACTGCAGCTAGAGTTACTCTGATCAAAACTTGCTTGGCCAACATTCCTGCGTATTTGCTATATTTAATTAAATTTCCAAAATGAGTTGTTAAGCTGTTGAATACTCCATACTCACCTAGCAAATTGTCTATGGAGTGCCGGTGAAGGCCACCATAAGTATCACTTTGTTAACTGTGATAGTGTAAGGACTATGGACGTCTGGGCATCCCCAACTCAGAGATCTGAATATCTGTCTGTTAGGTTCCTGGATTAAAATATATAATCTAGATAATGGTAAGATGTGGAAGGAAGTTATTGATTTTAAATATCAATACCAGTAACCCCAACTTGTTCTACTCTAGAACGGACGTTGAAGCCTGCAACAAGGTCCAGGAGGAGCTGGTGGCGTGACGAATGTTAGAAGGAAGGGTTATGTAGTTCTTTGAGTAGAGGAGAGGGGTCGTCTTTGTTTCTGTAATGAATTTGCTAAGACAGGGTAGGGTGGTGTGAGTGCCTTCTAGGGGAAGGTATGGCCGATGTGGTATATCAGCTTCTGGAGTTGTAGACGATCACATTATCTCTGTCTTTTCAGTAAAAGACGGGGGCTGTGGTCCTTGTTGGTGTCTAATTCACGAGTAAACACCAAACAGGTGAAGAATGGAGAACTTTTGCTATTTTCTCATTATTCTCAAATGGTGTACAGGAGCCGACTTTTATAGTGACACCTAGGTTTTCATTTTACATTTAATACCCCCGGCTCACGCCATTCACGCCTACCTCTATTAGACAACGGTCCGGGATATTGAGGTAATTTTACATAAAAAGAGAAAACCAACTTGGCTACGCAACCCCGTTGACATATTCCACGCTTCTCCTCGCACCTTGTCCGCCCCTGTGCACATTTGGCCTCTCGCTTCGGGCGGCACCTTTTCTTAACCGTGACCTTTCTCGAGGAGCGTCCTTCAGAAGTCGGGGTCGAAAGCGCCCGCCGTGTCGTTGGTCTTGACCGTCTTTTCCTGATCGTGTTTGTTGAACCTCCTCCGTAGCCAAGACCTTTTCTACGACGCGCAGCCGTCTCTACGGCAGCACCTGTTTCGCTCTCGTCACCTTTCTTTTAGCCGGACCTTTCCTTGAGATTGCGCTCCCTCGTTCGACCGGACCTATTCTGTATGGGCTTCGAACGAGAAGCTTACCTTTTTCGCAAGAGGTTGTTTGTTTGCGAGTTACTCCAGTCTCGTTGGCTTCTGTTCCCTTATGAGTACCTATGGTTCCGACCTGTTTGAGGTGACTACCTTTTTTGATTATAGAAGACTCCGGACCTTTCTCGTGTACCGCTCGGGGGGTTGTTTTGTCACTCCGAAAAATAATCCCCAACAGTCCTATAACTCTGAAAAAATGATTTTGTAAACAATTTTACGGTCTAAACGGCACCTGCCAAGATTCGTCCTTGCATCCTCTTAACAAGAAAACAGAAAGGTGGTCAAAGCCACACTTGCTCTGAACCATACAGGTACCTCCTACAAGAGAGAGAGGTTCTGCTCTTATTCAGAGGACAAAACCGTTTCCACATGCATGGTACGATCGCCGTCGTCTGATGATCGAGCAGCAGATCGACAAGCGACAGCAGACCCCATCAACAACGAAACCTTCCTGCTATGCAAGTGTGCAATTGTCATGCCATTACACTCAAGAGCCTGGATGCTAGGTGTTGCTGGAATTAATCTGCGATTGTTCGTCCAACAAGGATGCAATTAAACAAGACTAATGCATTCTGGATCACCAAGCTAATGCTACTGTACTGAGTCACTACACTAGACATGCAACATGGATAGCAGTAGCAGCTACTAGAACACAGTAGCAAGATGAAGTTAGACACACATTGTTATTACCAAATTAATGCTCTACTCTACTCTACTCTACTCTACTCTACTCTACTCATCCTCCACGATCTCCTCCTCGCCCTGGATGCTGCAACTGGCGCCGCCGCCGGTCTTCTTCTTCTTGGCCGCCTTGTGCTTGTGCAGCGCGTCCACCAGGCCGGCGAGGCAGGTTTCCTCGTCGTCGGCGGCGCGCTTGGGCGTGAGGAGCTCCGCCACGTCGGCGGGGGCGATGTCGACCTCCTGCAGCAGCGCCCCGACGTCGCCGAACAGCGGGTGCTCATCGACGCCGAGGTAGTTCTTGGCCAGGAACTTGAACGCCTCGAAGCAGCAGTAGGACATCTCGATGTGCTTGTCCATGCGGCCTCGCCGGATCAGCGCCGGGTCCAGCTTCTCGACGTGGTTGGTGGTGAACACGATGATGCGCTCGCCGCCGCAGGCCGACCAGAGGCCGTCGATGAAGTTGAGCAGGCCGGAGAGCGTCACCGTCGGCTTGCTTTTCTCGGTCGTTTCGGCGGCTGGTGCTTGTGCACGCCGAGGCTCCCTCTTGGTCACCGCCTTGCTGGTCGCGTCAGCGTCGGCGTCGGCGGCGGCGCCCGGCAGCGGCAGCGGCTGCTTCTTGGTCGTGCCGCCGTCGGGCTTCTTGCGGCGCTTCCCGGTGAGGTCGAGGGAGCAGTCGATGTCCTCGATGACGATGACGGACTTGCCGGTGGTGCCGATGAACATGCGCCGGAGCTCGGCGTTGCTGTGGACGGAGGTGAGCTCGATGTCGTAGATGTCGTAGTCGAGGTAGTTGGCCATGGCGGCGATCATGGTGGACTTGCCGGTGCCCGGCGGGCCGTACAGAAGGTACCCGCGCTTCCACGCCTTGCCGACGCGCTTGTAGTACTCCTCGCCGTTGCGGAACGCGTCGAGGTCGTCCATGATCTCCTTCTTCTTGGCCGGGTCCATGGCCAGCGTGTCGAACGTCGACGGGTGCTCCAACACCACGTGCCTCCACATCGACGACCTCCCGTAGTAGTACCCGTGGCCGCCGGCGTTGGTGAAGAGCTTCCGGCGGCGGTTGGCGACCATGAAGGCGCGGCCCTCGCGGCAGACGTGGGGGAGGTAGGAGTCGACGACGAGCTCGCGGTGGCGCTTGTGGAACACGAGCCGGTACGTGCGCCCCCCACCATCGTCACCATCACCGTCTCGATCGAGCTTCTGGCCGCCGGGGCGCGCGGCCGGCACGGAGCTCCACCACACCGTGGCGCCCTGGAACTCGTCGGCGACCTCCTCGTGGTCGCCCAAGCTGAGCACGAAGCGGTCGCTGTCGGGCGCGACCCCGGCCCGGAGCCGCCGCGCCCGGCGCGCGCACCGGTCGCTGAGGTACGCCCTGGCCTGCTCGTACACGCCCCCGCGCGTCGCCATCCCCTCGCCGCCGTCGTGCTCGGCGATGGTGACGGTGAGGTAGGGGTCCGCGACCCCCGCGAGCCGGCGCGCGTGGCGGCGCAGGAAGCGGCCGGCGAGGTCGTGCAGCTGCTTGTGAAGGGGACGGAGGCATGGGCGCACCACCATTCTCCACACGAGCATCACGCCGGCGAGCGCCGACATGGGCCCGGCGAACCGCTCCATCGTCGTCCCAGGTGAGGCCACCGGCGCCGGCTTCTTCATGGTTCTCGGGCGCGGCGGCGTCTGAGCCACACCTGACCTGGGCGAGTTGAGTCCTTGAGTGCTGTGGACTGTCTGCAGACGAGGGGAGATATATGAAGACTTGGAAAGGAAACGGTCCGCCTGTCACGAGATATAGCTTGGCATCGTTGTCTAGTCCTTTGTTTTTAAAATATACTACTTTGTTTTAAATTATAGTTTATTTGATTTTTTCGATCACAAATTTGATCACTCTTCTTATTAAAAAAATTATATAAATATAGTCAAATTTAAGTTATTTTTCAAAAAATATTAATAAAGCAAACCACCACAAAACATAAAAATTTGAATAAGACGAGCGACTAAACTTAAAGTCAAAAAAATTAAATAAACTATACGAAGGTAGTACTTTATGAAAAATAAATTGTTGGTTCTATATCGCATTATCACTCGATCTTTTACTCACACCTTCTAGTGTTACATTGATAATAGTAAAATAGGTTGTTGTTACATTAGTCGATTGAGAGGCAATTTAGTGTTACAATTCTTCGTTATATTGTTGGTGTTCCCTTCTATCTTTCCGTTTCGCACAATTACTTTATTTCATATCATGTGAATTCCATGTTTTGTTCATGCTGCTTGTTGTCTTTATTCGTTCGTGTTTTAGAGACAAATGTAAAAGTGAGAATGAGGGATGGGTTTTCCAACCGTTCCCGTTTATTTTTACCTTTGACAAGACAGATGGCCCATGGACAAACATAGACTAATTTTGATTCTGAGTGTACAATTAAGCAGTTTGAACACCTAAATCTGCAATATGATTAGCGAGTCCCCGATCAAATTTCCTTCTCTCGAAAGATTGCAAGCCCTGTGACACAATTCCAACATCTACATACATTATTTCTGGTTCGTTCCTGAACATTTTGGCATCTAAAAACATAAACAGCCAGATCGAAACACGTACGTAACAAGACTACGGCGGCAAACATACAGGCAGAGTCCCAGAGGCGCTCGCCGCCCGGCACCACACGGAATTCTACCGCGCATACAAGCGTCTGCGTAGATACACAAGCACATACGTACAAACTAAGGCGTCTGTGTCAAATCAAGCACACCGAAACCTCCGAATCATATCCTCCAATCCTACCACGCGCAGATCAGCACACCCCGGTCTTCTTCTTGTCCACGGCTTTCCTCCAGCGCGCGGCGACCTCGCGCTCGATCTCCAGGACGCTCTTCTTCGTCACGACGCCGCCGTCGGCCGCCTGCGCGGCGGCGGCGCTGGAGACCCGCACGGCGTGCGTCGCGCGGGCGTCCAGCTCGTGCAGGATCTTCACGATGTCGTTGACGAGGCGCTCGGAGAGGCTCCGGCTGAAGTCCTCCCTGATGACGACGCGGAGCACGGCGACGTGCTCGGCGTCGGCCGGCATGGTGTACGCCGGCACGATCCAGCCGAACCGCCGCAGGTTCTCGGAGATGTCGAAAACGGTGAACCCGCTGCTGTCCTTGAGCGAGAAGGCCACCAGCGGCACGCCGGTCTCCTTGGAGAGGATGTCGAACAGGCCGGTAGCCGCGACGCCTTCCCGCAGGATCGCCGCGTTCTCCTTGCAGTTCTCCATGATGTTCTTGTACCCCTGCAGCAGTCAGGTGGAACCAACGATTAGTTATGAACTTGTGATGAATGGAATTGATTTTGTCTATGCCTTCTGGTACATGTTTTGTCTGAAACTCTGAATGAAACTATTCTAGGAACCTGTAAAAGGATAATGGAAATACCTCGAAGCCTAGGCGAATGAGCTGATAGTATTGTGCAATGATCTGACTAGAACCTGCAGAAGTTTGTAAGCTATAAATTTCCTGCAATTTGAGAAAGACCAAAAGAACTGAATGACCCAGGAGTCAGGACTGAAAGGGATACCTTTGGAGAAGTTGAGCGTGAACGTAGGCTGGTCTGTCCCTAGGTAGTTGATATGGAAAATGAGCTCTTCAGGCAAATCTTCCTTGCTCCTCCAAATTACCCAGCCAACGCCAGCATACACAAGGCCATACTTGTGCCCACTGACATTGATGCTCTTCACTAGTGGTAGCCTGAAGTCCCATTCAAGCTCAGGGTAGAGGAAAGGCGCTATGAATCCTCCGCTCGCAGCGTCAACATGGATAGGCACGTCCCACCTTCATTGCATAAATAACAGAGTAAGCACCTTGACAGAAACTTGAGCAGAGTATGTTTTATTGCTGGGCTTTGCAGCAACAGTTCTGGTGATCTAGTCATATGACGTGTTCATCGGGATGATTTCAGGAAAATGGAAGCTACATAATTAAAAGGATTAACATGCCAGTGAACTAGATGGCACCATTGCCAATGTTCATTTGTTATTCAACTAATGTTCATTTTTGTAAATAAGTTTCTGACTCACCCATGGCCCATGGCACAGCCCATTTGTTTTACAAATATAATTCAATCAGGATTCATTTTCAGAAATAAGTTGCAGCCTTTCTTTCAATAAATTTTTTTATTAAGGTTCTTATCAAAACTTGTAACAATGATTAACCACCACTTTGAACCCCCAAAACATACATCAGGCATTCAGAAGATAATATCTTAGAGGCCTAGATTACAGATAAAATGCTTACCCAGTTTCCTTGTTCTTTTTGGTAAGAAGATCATTCAATAGCTTAACATCTTCAAACTCTCCTGTGAGAGTAGATCCCAAGATAGCCGCAACACATATAGTGTTCTCATCCACCATCTCAACAGCCTTGACAGGGTCCATGACATAATATCCTTCAGACAACTTAACCTCCTTTAGCTCTACTTCAAAATATCTTGCAAATTTCTCCCAGCAGACCTAGTGACATTAGAAATCACCAAAGGCATCTTTCAGATACTTGATGTTTACAATCATCTTGTCTGATAATTAATACAAGCAAAGCAAATACCTGAACATTAGCACCAGTGACAATGTTGGGTTTGTCACACGGCTTCCCCTGTTCCTTCATCTTGTTTTGCCATTTCCTCTTGAATGCTAGGCCTGCAAGCATGATTGCTTCTGAGGATCCCACTGTTCCAACTCCAACAGCCGTCTCATCCTCCTTAATTGGCGCGTTGAACAGGTGAGCTATCATATTTACGCAACGGTTCTGCAGAGTTTTTACCAATCAATAAGCAAATGTGGAACAGTAACTAAAAATGTAGAAGTATGCTACTCTTAGCAAATAAAAGCCATGTCCCAATGGAAAACTCCTGGCATCAGTAGTTATTGCTGGCCCAGATCAGTCAAACACACCTAAAAACCACTTGTTATAATTTTCCCACAACTCATCGCCTCATCCATCTGAACTGAACCATTTGATTTGTTTGTCTGTCTCTGAAACCACGCTGTTACTAGTGCAGGAAAATGCCTGGAGGAGCGAAGGCAGGCAGTGAAACAGGCATACCAACTCCACGCAAGAAAAAAAAAAGACATTTTACCTGATGTTTTCACAGCGTTATCATGTGAGCCAGTAACAGTGCAACCTCTGACCATGTTATTAAAAAAAACTGTGACCAGTTTACCTGATTAGTCTGGAGCAACCATTTTTTTTTTGGCACCTCAACGTTTATCAGGTATTCAGGTTATACAGAAACACATGAAACGCATTTTTTTTCCCGTGTTCACACAATCACTCTGAAACTTGTACTAGTAGTATTGGTCGCCAAAAAAAAAAGTAGTAGTATGAGTTATCCAAACTCGGATACCTTTTATGTCTGAAGCCCAAATGCTTGGGGACTTCAGAGTTAAGATGGCCAGATCTCTCTATTCTGTTCTTGGCAAATCCTAAGAGATTCTAGTCCAGGTCTGCACATAACCATGACTCTATATAGAAATCGGGCAGATTGAAACACGAGACTGACAGATGTCAGCAAGTCGAAACCAGCAAGAACAAAAAAGCAACTTTATTTTGAAGACTTCTGAACCGCGATTCCAAGATTTGAAGCTCTGGCGAAACCAGAAGACGATGTGATCTGTTGGCAAGTACCTGGAGCTCGGTGGTGACGGGGTACTCGTCCATGTCGACGTAGTTCTTGTTGATGGATCCCATGATGAGCTTGTCGCACTCGGGCTCCATCCAGGTGGTGACGAAGGAGGCGAGGTTCAGGCGCGGGTTGCCGTCCAGCATCAGCTCGTCGTTGATGATCTGGTACGCCGCCTCCCGCGGGATCGACCGCTCCGGCATCCGGTACCTGCAAGCAAGGGCGAAGCAGGGTACACCCAGTCAGCAGCAGTCGAGCAAGGGCGAAGCGGATCGTGGCCGGCCGTCGCCGGTGGTCACCGACCGCGGCAGCTGCTCGCGCACGTAGCGCGACGCGAAGGTGCTCGCCACGGCGTCGTCCCGGCCGATGGAGTTGGCGTGCGAGAGCACCATGGTTGCTGCTTGCTCACGCTCCCCTGCTGATTGTCCTTGCTCCGGGTGTGAGGGGGTGGCGCGGTTTGTGTGGTACACTGGTAGTGGTGGTGGTGGTAGTACTACTAATAATGGAAGCTGTGGCGACCTGGCCCAACCACCGGCCTCCGCGCGGCGGGCCGAGACGGAACTGGAACTGCCGCTGCTGTACGTCTAGAGCAGCGGTATAGTATACTAGCAACTGACCTTGGGAGTGGGTCGCGGACGTAGCGGGACGCGAAGAAGGTGGAGCTCACCGGCTCGGCGTCCGTGCCGGGCCCCGTCGCGGCCACGGTAACCACCATCTCGATCGGCGTCCGGGCGGACAGCGACGGGGATCGATTCGACCGGACGGAAAGGCGAAAGGGAGGAGGGCGACGCGTCGGGAGGCAGCGAGCGGCCGGGTGCGGTGCGGTGTGGCGTCTCGTCTCGTCCGTTGGGGGCCCGGCGGCGACGGGGACTTGGGCTGGGTGGCTTCGTTTGAGCTTTCAGGAGCCCGGCGCGGCGCGACGCGGCCATTTGTTTAGGGGCGCGTCGCACACGTAGGCGTGGTCCGTGGCACGCGGCCGCGCGGCGAGGGGTCCGCGTGGTGGCGCGGGGCAATCGGGACGGGGCAGTTGTTTATTGCGGATCCATGGGATAGTCCGATAGGCGAACGCGGTCGCTCGCGGCGTCACTGCTGATAGTGTACACGGCTGCCACTCGTCGGCGCGGGAACTCCGGACCGGGTGCCAGCCAACTCTGTGACCGGCGTTCGGCCAGGTCTTCTGCGAATCATCGATTTTCTGGCTGTGTGTGCGGGTGGCGGAGTGGGCTCCGGCCTCTGGAGTGTTCTAGCGAGAGTGGATTATTAAGCCATTGTTAAGGCGAGACCGACACGTACGGTGGTTAAGGAGGGGTTCCAAGGCAGGGAAGAACGTACAAAGGCACCGGAGATTTGTTTGCACCATGCGATTAGGCACACTGACACGTACGTGTACGGTGTACCCCGCCAGGCTAATGCTTTTCAGCGCTTATGCACCACATGTGCCGATTGCTGGGCGTGGCATTCACATGTGCCGCTTCATCGCGTAGGGAGGGCCGGAGGGTGTCGCTTGACGTTGACGAGGAAGGATGTGTCGGCAGCGACTGGAAGCGGATTGTCTGCGGCCCGGCCCTGCAGAACTGCAAACAGCAACTGCGTGTGGGATGTGGCACCCGGACCGTCTAACCTTTGGTTGGCAACTAATGTTGCTATGGTAACATAACTAACTTTAATCTTATCATGGTTTTAGGAAAATAATCGTCTAACTTTATAGATTAAGATCCCGTTTGAATCTACTCAGCTAATTCATCAGTTTGCTTAGCTAGAATTAGCTTGATTAGATCAGCTAATTAGATAGTTGCTATTCAACTTAGTAAAAAGGGCATTAGCTGAGAATTAAATGGTTATGTTTAGATCCAGCTAAAATTAGCTAGCCAATAATTAGCTGATGAATCAAATAGACTCTAAGTTAAATATAAAATTATACTTCAAAATGAATTAGCTGGATACAAAATTATACTTTGATCTAATTTTCTCTTTTGTGCTGTGATATTTCAGCAAACAAACTTCAATTGTCCCATTTTCCTTGTAAGGATAAATATGTGTTAACAGGTTACACGATGTTTGAATCTTAAAATGATTTTCCGCCTTATTATAGAGAAATGATGTGATTGGAACTTCGAAATGCGGATGCATACTGCTTATACAATCCTAATAGAATCCCCTGCCGCTTTTCCTTTTTGCATTTGTCTCCCGACATATCAACATCAAATAATCAAAACTAGCTTTACCGAGATCATCTTTGATCCCCACCATGGAATGTCACGCACAAGCGAATAATATCTCAAGCCTCAGGACTCCGGTTTCAAAAAGCCCATTGGGCTTTGCCCACGTCACTGTGGATACCGTCTTCTTCGTACTCATTAGGAAAAAGTCTATTCCACAACCCTCATCTATCTATGTCGTCCAGGTTTCAACCCTCGTCTCCAAAACCAGCTGTTTCAGGACCGTCAACTGTGTAAACCGTCCGTTTAACCCCCTCGGCGGTTTCGTGGGCGGTTTTCGCCAACGTGGCACCGCATGTCCGAGACGCCCCACATGTCAGGGTGGGCCCCACATGCCAGGGTGGCTTTCTTCTTTCTTTCCTCTTACCGAGCCAAGAAACGAGCCACCATCCACCGCCGCCCGCGCCGCCCCTCCACCACTCCTCTCTCGGTCTCTCCGCCCGCGGCTGGATCGAGTTCGCCCGCGGCCGGCCGCTCCGCCGTGCGCCTCTTCCCCTTCGCCGACCGCCCGCCCCTCCTCCCCTGCCTTCGCCACCTCCTCCCTGCGCCGGATCCGTGCGTGGCAATGGCGGTGGCCATGGCGCGGCGGCGGCGGAGCACGTGCGGCGCGGCAGGCGGCCGCGAGGGCGGGCGGCGGATCGCCATCCCCGTCCTCCTCCCCCACCTCCACGACTCTGGCCCCCTCTCTCCCCTCGCGCTGCTCAAGCTGCTCAAGGTGGCGGTGGCGAGGAGGCCTAGGTGGTGGCGACTCTGGCGAGGAGCGGCGTCGGTGGCGAGCGTGCGGCGGCGGCCGCGGGGGCGGCTCCAAGCGCGCGCTCCATGTCCACGTCCTCCCATTAGTCCACGCTGCTGGCCCCTCTTCGCCGTCGCGACGGCGCAGGCCCCCGACGCGTCCCCAACGCCCGCGCCCAGGTCGCAGCCCTCGGTGACAACCCCCCCGCCGCAGCCTCCCCAAACTCCGGCGCCGGCCACGGTTTCTCCCCCCGCGTAGGCCCCGGCGACGTCTCCCCCGGCCTCCGCCGCCGCAACGTCCCTAACCCAGAAGGGCCCAGGTCCTTCGCCAAGGCCGCAGACGCCGGCCGAGTCCCCAGCCTCCACGCCGCCGCTCAACGCCGCGTCCAACATCGCCCCGCCCTCACCATGGTCGGCGCTGGTGTGAAAGTGGGTGGGGCTGGACGAGCGCGCGTCCTCACCCTGGTCTGCGCCATCAGCGCCACCGCTCGCGGCGATGTTTAGCTTCGTCGCAACACGGTCCTCCTCGGCGAGCAGGAAGGCCTCCCAGATCAGCGCGATGGGCTACGGGGCCGAGGACGGCGGCGGGGCGTGGCGGAGGAAGACGAGCTCGGCGATGAGGTAATCGGCGTCGGCGACGACGGAGGAAGACGAGCTCTAGGAGTGCACGGAGAAACGGACCCACAATGCGGCGGCGAAGGAGGAGCGGACGAGCGGCGGCGCTTACTCGGGCCCACCCCGACTTCACATCAGACATGCCTATGTGGCGCCACGTAGGCCAAAAAAGCCACCAAAACCACCGAGGGTTGAAAAATGAACGGTTTCAATAGTTCGGGTGCCCCGAACAGCTGATTTCGCGGTTGAGGGTGTCAAATCGGATGGCGACGATATACGAGGGTTTACTGAAAATTGGGAAGTTTGGTAGGCGCTGGCCCTGTCAGAGACGTAATGCTGGGCCCAGACCATATGGTATCATACAGCCACCGGCCCAAGAAGACACACAGGCAGAGAAGCCCAGGGGAGTCGCCATTATTATCCCGCCATTTCCCCAAAACCCCAATCCCCCTTTCCCGCCACACCGCCCCCTTCTCCCATGGCGCCGCCGTCGGCGGCCACGCGCCGGAAGCTGCAGCGCAAGTTCCGCCTGCGCGGCTTCACCCTCAAGGTCGACGCCCTCGAGGAGGCCGCCGCCTTCCTCGAGCGCTTCCCCGACGCCGAGGACGACGCGCTCGACCTCCTCCTCGACGAGCTCGACAAGGAGCCGCGTAAGCCTCTTCTCCCTCTGGGGCCCCGCGCGCCGTTTGTCCTCTCGTCTCCTGTTGTTTTTTCGGCGGCTGTCGTTTTGACGCCTGCGGCTCTGGGCGCCGTGTGGTGCGCGCAGTGCAGTCGTCGATACTGGATCGGGACGCGGTCCGGCGCGTGGTGGCGCTGCTCCTCGAGGCGGAGGAGGCGGTCGACGCGGCGTCACCGGCGGTCACCAGCGCCCGCTCCGCGCTGCGGGTGGTGGATGCGTTCCTCGTGCCGCGGTTCCACTACGACCCAATCAAGAAAGTTTTCTACGAGTATGTGAACGCTGCCTTTTCTTTCGTAGATCTGGGCAGTTTTCTCTATAGCGAGTCAATAATTTGTTCCCTTTCTTTGGGTTTTCGCTATTGAATTCTGGTTAAAGATGGCTATTGCGGCCAAATTTGTATGCATATTAGTGATTTTGGATTGATTGTGGGCAGTGTGCCGCAAAAGATCTAATTAAGTATCTGATTTGCCTTAATCCGGCGTTAAGTTTTGAGCGGTTGCTAGTAAAAGAAAGGAACTAAACACTGTCTTTCCAAGCATTCGAAAAATGTGTAATCACTGTTATAGTGAGGAATTGGCTGCTTAATAATTTGTCAATTGTCATCACTCACCGTTTAGCTCTGTCATGTGAATTGAACCATGGTTCTATCTTTGACGCTATGCTATTCTGAGATTTTCTGTGCATAACAGGCACACAGGCAGATTAGCTATCCATGGGGAAGCTGGAGATAAAGCTTCCCTTTATAGGGATAGGTATCAAGTGCTGCTTCAGAGACTCTCTCGTGACAAATATTTCTCTAAGCCAGCTTTTGACACGGTTGTGGCAGAAGATAGTAGCTGTGAGGTAATTTTCCTTTCTGTGCTGCATCTGTCTATCATGGACTGATTTCTGTGATCCCTACTACTTCTCCAAATATTGATATATTCCTCAAGGAATAATTGTTCATCCTTTCTTTCTTCCTTATTTTGTTCTTTGATTTTTTCATTTCTGTAGTTTTTATATGTGGATTTATTTATACAGTTATTTTTCATGCAGATAACTTCTATACAGTCTCTAATTGGGTGCACTGGACGGAGATGGATTATGGGGGTCATATCTCAGTTGGAGGAGTGCCAATTCTACTTGGAGGATCTTACTGGAGCAGTTCCAATTGACTTATCGAATGCCATATCCTATGAACACAGTGTTATCTTCTAGTTACTGTTACTTTCGTGTGAATCTTTATTAATATCTTTTCTGTCGTTCAAAAATGTGCTACCCTTTTCTAGCCACCTGAGGGTATCCAAAGGATATTCGTCTTGTTTTATGGGCTGGCCTAGAAGACTTACCATATCTGCAATAATTTTAACATCTTGCATTATCCATGTGGGTTTCATGATTATTGAGACAGTACTGCCACTTTTCTTAACACAAAACACAAAATCACATCAGGATTTTTTGTTGAAAATACTGTAATTGTTGCTGAAGGAGAGCTGCTTTCAAATGGCATTTTCCAGGTCTGACATTCCCATTTCCTAGCAAATAATAGCTACTTCCCTGCTTCTTTTCTATTGAATGGGATTATATTTACATCATGCACAGGTCAATACATGTGGGTTTCCTCCCCTAGAGGACAGGGAAGCATCACTTTCATTGCTTATGGGTCTTGATTTCTTTGGGGGAGGTGTGATACCAACTGAAGAAACAGTAAGTCCAATAAGCTCGCTCTGAACGTTGAATAACTGAGTCTTGTACAAGTTATATTTACTGATGATTTATGGTACTATTGATATCAAACAGTTGAGATTATCATCACTGGAAAAAAAGGCTGTAAATGATATGTTTGTAATACTATCAGATGTTTGGCTGGACAATCCTGAGGTATTTCTATTTTTACATTAGTTCTTAATTTTGTGTTACTATTATTATTTAGTCCTACTCTCAGGATGTTCATATGTGTTATCTCGTAGAAAAGACTATGGAGAAGTTAGCTGTTGTCCTTGATGGTTATGATAGCGTGGAAGTGGTGCCTTCCCTCTTTGTTTTGATGGGCAATTTCTGCTCCCGGCCCTGCAATCTAGCATTCAATTCATTTGAAGAACTCAGGTCTGAATTTTTGACCTAAAGTTGTATTTTATTCTTGCTAGAGCAGTGTAAGACAAGGCCTTAACTATGTAACTTCATGCAGATTGCAGTTTGGAAAGCTTGGTGAGATGATTGCAGCTCGATCTAGATTAAAGGAACATAGTCGTTTCTTATTTGTTCCAGGTCCAGATGACGCAGGTACCCCAAAACTTAATGATACACTTCTAGCTTATACCTATTCACATCCAAACTATGATGCTCTCCTAGATCCAATTTTCCCATCGCTATTTTAGATTGTATATTTATGTTATTGTGATCTCTGTTACCTTACTCGGTATATTCTTTTATTATCCAAATTCTGTAGCTTTAGCATGCCATTTTAGATGTAGGAACATTTCGGTGGTACTCATAGTGATATGACTTGAAATGTGCTTGTTTACTAATATAATGGTAGCTGCCTCCCCTGATAGCTGCAATGTGATGTTTCTTTGTTTCTTCATCACTTAATATGTTGATTCTTACTTGATAACAAACATGCAGGCCCTTCTAAAGCTCTGCCAAGGTGTGCACTTCCGAAATATTTAATTGAAGAACTTCAGAAGCACATACCAAATGCAATCTTCGTAAGCAACCCGTGCAGGTTGGACATGAAAGATGAAACTAATTCCTATAACTCCCCGCCGGTATCAGGATTATACTAATATGAAGCTGTATACTGTTATTATGCCTTCAATGATGGACTGAAGTATCAGCCAAAGGGAATATGTTCAACATGAGTCCTGTTTCTTTTGCCCCCCTCCAACAAAAAAAAATCCGGAGAGCTGCATATCATTTCATAATTAGATGTTATTACCATCCTAAACCCATAATGATTATGTGTTATAATTATCAGTGAAAGTGTAGTGGATGATCAACAGTCAGTGTATAAAGCTAAGCTGTTGATATACTGTAGTTGTTTTTTAGGGATGCTCTCAAGTTGTGATAACTTATACAGCTGCTCTTAATTATTTTGTTACCTCTTTGCACTCTTTCATGATGCACAGTGCACTTATGCTTTTGGGTAGGAACATAAGGTATGCATGATGCCTGTATTGTATTATCTACTTTAGTTTATTTTCTGAATCGTCATCCATTGACATTTCAGTCAAGTCATGGAAAAAGCCTCACACATTCTCTCACTACCGAGAATACTAGAAAGTGACGGGTTTGAACACAACATCCTGTCCAAATTATTTCACTAATCAAGATCTCATCATGGTCAAAACAATAGTTCAGCTTCAGCTTACAGATTTATCAGTTCTCATCTGTTCCATATGCAATAAATAAGCACTATACTATACCTTTTCAGGGTGAAGTTTTATACACAAGAGATTGTGTTTTTCCGGCAAGATCTTCTTTACAGGATGCGACGGTCATGTCTCATTCCACCAACAACAGAAGAAACAAGTGACCCTTTTGAGCATGTTAGTTAAATAACTTCTACTTTTTGTATTACGGTTAGCCTAATCTCTTTTCGTACATTAATCTATCCTTTTCGTTTCAGCTTGTGGCAACTATCACCCATCAGAGTCATCTTTGTCCACTGCCTCTTACTGTACAACCTATCATATGGAATTACGATCATTGCCTTCGATTATATCCAACTCCTCACACGGTATGCCATATCATATAACTTGACCATGCACAATTCGTAGTGTTCATTTACTGAATGACTAGCCACTCATGACAAAGTTCGGATGTTGTTGTGCTCATTCGTCTCTTTTCAAAACTTGTTCAGATAGTATTAGGTGACAAGAGTGAGCAGAAAGCCTTCAAATATACCGGAATTACTTGCTTTAATCCAGGTTCGTTTGCGAATGATAGCACCTTCGCAGCATACCGTCCTTGCACTAAGGAGGTTGAGCTTTCTGCTCTAGAAGGCTAATATAAAGGGGCAACAAGCTGAGGTTCTCCAATTGGTTGGAGTCTATCATTCAACCCAGCATTCTCCAAGTTTTCTACCACTGTACGTCGGCCAGCCGGATTGATGTTTCTGTCTTTGACATATAAACTAAGGAGCTGGGAACTTCCATGCAAGAATCTGAGGAAATAGCATGTCATACATGATGAAGCTGTGGTGTTTCTCTAAAGAGAATTGATGCTGACATCTCACCATAGGCTCAGCAAAGCAGTAGGACGAGCAGAACTAAATGATTAAACTGTCTCACTGGCATTAGTTTTGGTGTCAACAGTATGTTTTACCAAAGCTTTTTACATGTACCATTAGTTCTAATTGTTGTATATCATGGTAACAAAACACCCTTTTGAAAGTGTTGTTCTATCTTCAAGTATCTGGTTGCCCACTTGTCTGTTATCTCATATGGTTTTCTGAAAAAGGAAAAATGAATCAGGTACTGCATGTGTATGAATTTCTGCCGACGTCACACCAACATTTCCCTGTGACATGGTTTGATGATGAAGACATCTCAATGTGCGCAGATTGGCATGATCATGTGTTGCACAAACTGAGTAAACTCTGAACTCATTGACAATTTGAAGCTCTGAAAGAGAGTGCTTCAGCTTTAAAGTATTGTGTGCTGATGCAGAACACCAGACTGCTCATCAGATGAGAAAGTCTGGAAATAATTGCAGTTGCATGTTTTACTGCGAATCATCAGGTCCTAGAAGGAGGCAACGCATCCTTGCAGGTGGGCCCTATCCGCTGTTAATCTTCTTTCTTCTGTTGCAATGAGTTAGGGCCTTAGGGTGTAGGGATGCTGTCCTTAAAAAAGGGCTAATGTCATCTGGGTGTTGGTGATGGCTCTCGGTTTTTGACTTTTGTGGATGTTGTGTGGACGGGACGCCTGTAGGACGAGGTTTCATTTTGTGACGGAGAGGACCTTTGTGAGTTCCTCATAGTTTTGTTGAATACATAACCTCACTAGGGAAGTTTGTGTTAAAATGGCCTAGTTGCAGGTTTGGCTAACCCTATGTCGACGAATTATGTCGAGCACGTCTAACTGGGGATACCCAGGGAGTAGATTTGTGTGGGTCTCGCCGAGTTATAGGAACGAAAGTACACGAACAACACAATTTAGACAGGTTCGGGCCGCGAATAGCGTAATACCCTACGTCCTGTGTGCTTGAATGTATTGCACGTGTGGTGTTACTTGGTTTTGAGGGGGGTCCCTGCCTCGCCTTATATAGTCTGAAGGCAGGGTTACAAGTCGGTTTGTACAATCCTAGTCGTATACAACATGGATAACTACAACATGATGCTTTGTGGAGTTTCCTATCAGTACACGACTAGTTATTCGAATCTCCTACGCCGTCTTGCACCATAGCCGACTGGTTTGAAGTAGTCGGATCAAACTCCTCTCTGTCGAGTAGATTAATCCTCTGGATAAGTGGCCCTAGGGATCCAGGTCCCACAAGCCCCCAAGCATCTTGCGCCTTTGCTTCAAATCTTGAATAACTGGAGTTAAGCCCAAGACGCTCAGTTTTCTCTTGACGAGTAGTTCCATTGGAGTGCATCTTTTGATGCACCCAATGGGTGTAGCCCCCGAGCCTCCGAGTACTTTTGAAGTAGTCGGAGGTTCAAAAGCAATCTTCTGTCTTCATCTTGAGTAGTTCAATGGTGTGCACCGAGTAGGTGCACCCATTGGGTGTAACCCCCGAGCTTCGAGTAGTTTGCCTGAAAAAAACCAGTCGAAGGTCCTCGAGTAGTTGTCCCATAATTATCGGAAAATCAAATCCCAGAATATCCGGTAACAGCCCCCGAGCTTTAAAACAAAAATCTTTTTGATTTAAAGATCAGAGTAAATCCTTCTGGATCCGTTGTAAACTTGAATGTCCGAAATTTTCGCCGCCATCTGTTAACTGATAAGGGAAGGTTATCTCGAAAAAATAGGCGGGAAATCAGGATGCGATACGCCATCGCACTGTAGTGCACAGTAACCCTAACCATGTATTATATAGATCTGCCGAACTTCATTGTATGGATCACTTCATTCGTCTTCAACTCTACACCTCTGAGCCCGAAATCTCTCCCTTTCCTCGCCAATCACCGATCACACCTTTGTGCGTAAGATCAGCCTAGGGTAGCCCCCAAGCTTGTGCAATCAGTGAATGCGAGAGAAATCCAAGGCAGTGAATCGCTCTGCAATGTCTTCGCGAGGGAGAGGCGCATGAAGGGGAAACCCTGGATCTCAGAGGGGCGGCAGAAGAAAATCAACACTTCCGGATCCTTTGATGAAGCCGACATTTGCTGATCCACCATCACCTGCCGTAGCTTGGAAGAGATGCGCGGCCAACTCTGATGAATTAAGCAGCTTGGTGGAACAAGGTTTGCTTCTTGACCAAGCTTCCCTTGAGTGGAAATCTTGTTGGAATCAAGAATTCCCAACTGAAAATAACCAAGAAATTCCTCTTTTCATATCCTTCTGTGAACGTGGAGTTGGATTGCCAATCTCTGCTTTTTTTCAAAAATCTCCTTGGTTTCTATGGCTTGCAACTGCATCATCTTAATCCCAACGGGATTTTATATATCTCTGTCTTTGTTCATGCTTGTGAAGAATTTTTTGGTATAGAACCTAGCCTCCCTTTGTTCCGCACACTATACCATATCAAACCACAACCAACCCATATAAGAACAGAAGTTGTTGGAGGAGCTGACGTCCAATTTTGCCAGAAAATGAAAGCGAAGTGGTTTGATATGCCAATCATGGATTCCTGTGGCGACTGGAAGAGCAAATGGTTCACCATCGGTAAGTGTACTTCAAATCTCTTGTAAATTCAAATACGCTAGTCGATTCTGTTACTAGTATCCTTTGTTTACTTGGATATCTTAAAAAACAGCAGGAAATCATTCGTTGAGTTGTCCTGAAAAAGATGGATGGTACCCCAAGGTCCAAGAGAACTGGAACTCCTGCCCCTCTGCTGAGGAAGCCAAGGATGTGCCCGCATTACTGAAGCGGGTACAATTTCTGAAGGAAAAAGGCTTGACTGGCGTTGGGATTGCCTTCAGCTTCATGAAGCGAAGGGTGCAACCTCTGCGGGAGAGGTCCATCTTGGATTTCAGTATGAAGGAATTACTGATCCATCACGAATGGCTCCCGATGATATCTCTGATGAGACTGTCCTCATGCGGCTGAATAAGATGTTTACTGGTGTTCATGAAAAACCTGTCCTTTTTGGAGAATTGTCTAGTGAACAACCACTGTTGGAGGTAATGTCCCAAATCTTGAATACTTCGAGTCGTATGATGTTTTATAAATAAGCACCCTGATTGTCTTGATCAATACAGGCTGAACCACAAGATCTATTTGCCCCCAATGAACGGGAAGAACTCGCTAAGAGTTCATCTGAGAAGACTCTTAGTGATAAAGCTGTCGATGTCCGCAGTGATGACGAGGCCGTGGAAAATTCTGACATCAGCGCGCCACCACAAGTTTTGACTGCAAGTAAGTATCCTTAGTACTCAAAAGCAGTACTTGTTGATGTTGAAAACATTATTGCTTATATTTGTATCCTGTAGCTGCTCCAGATCTACCAATAACTGCTAGGAGAAAACGATCCACTCGGAGTCAGTCGACAAGATCTGATGATGTCGTACCGTCTGATGATCCATCCAAGCGCATCAAGCTGTCACATAGGCTATCTACTCCTCAAGGTTCATCTTCTTCGAGCACTTTGGGAAGTACTCCTTCTGAAAGTACTACCAGCTCCAGGCGGATGAAACCTCTGCTGAAGTTCCAATTCTAGCCTCTGAAGGCTCCTGAACCACCCAAGGAGTAAGTAGAATACTGTCCCCTAATGTCTTGATTCTGACTTTTTGAATTGTAGATGTATGCTTATAGTTTTTATGACTAACAGGTCACACAAAGAAGCAGTCGTGAAGACTGTCCAACAAGAAGGAACTGAAGAAGCGGCTGCTGTTGAAGCCAATGTTGAAAATCCGCCAAGGCCTCAGTTGGAAGCTGCCACAACAACTCCAACCGAGAGCGCTGCTCATGATGATACTGAAGCTTCGAGGCAGTTGGTGGTTAGTGTCCCTGATGATCAAGCCAACATAACCAATGATGATCTTCCGCCACAAGATACTGTCCTCATTGCTCCGGCTGGCTCCGCTGAAGGAGTCGAATCACCAGCGAAAGCTGTCAATATTGATGAATCTTCTTTGGACAAGGTACTCCTTGAACTAAAATTGTAGTAATGTTACTCCTTATCACATTTATTGTAATATCGACTTGAATCGCATTCTGCAGGATGAAGAAATACAAGAAACAGAGCAACTCGAAAGAGTGCTATGTGAGCAAATACCAGGCGAAATACTTAAAAATGTAAGTACTCATAAAATGTATTTCGTTGTTTGCATGAGTAAAAACTTGATTTATATTGTTAACTATGTTCCTGTTCAGGTAGAAGTACAGGGCAAATCCGTGAAAGATGAAGCCTATGAACTGCACAACCACCTGCAACTAGCTTTGGTATGAAACTGGCGTACCTTACTTGTGAATTCAAGAACATAGATGATATTGTAATAATAGAAAAATGCACAGGCACTGGTGGAACTAGTCGAAAAGCCTAGAGATGCTAAATTATCAGCCCAGATTCGCGAGTTAGAAGCCGACTGGGTGAAGTCTCGTGAAGAACTCGAGAAAGCCCAAGCGGAGCACAAGGAAGAAATTCAAGCACTCCAGAGGCAAAATGACAGCCTTGTTGATGTCAAGGGTAAATTGGAGACTCGTGTGACAAATTTGAACAAAAAAAATACTGGTAAATATTCTGTACTTAATGTAAAGTATTTATACTAATAAGCAGTACTGAAAAATATAACCTGCTATGCACAGATTTGAAGAAAAAGCTGACTGAAGAAAAATGCAAGACTACAAGCTGGTATAACCAGGTACAGCGCCAAGCTGATGATATTACCAAGCTAAAGGCTCTCATTGATAAGAAAGATGCCAATTTCGCCAAGGAACATAAAGTTCGTATTGACATGGAGAAAGAGCTGGCCACTGCCTTGAAGATTTCTCAAATTAAACAAGAGGAAGTGAATAACCTACTTGATGAAAGAAAGAAAATTGAAGAGGCTATGGAACCAATCATGGACTTGCTTATTCCAGAGGGTGCAGGGTCAGGCAACTTATTTCTGCCAGAGCAATTGCGTCAAGTGCCAGAACTAGTCGGCGACTTCTGTAAGGCCACACTGAAAGACTGCATAAGCAAAGTATTGGCTTTGTTCGAGGCACACAACCTGGCTGCAAAGATTGAATTGAAATATCTGCCAGTTGGTACAAGTGAAGAGCAATATACAGCACTAGTAGAGGAAACAGAGCCATTAGCTGAAGAATTTGTAAACTCTGTAATCCAGAAGTGAAAAACAAGCTGTTGCTGTGAGATTGCTATGTAATATATAACAATATAATTGTGCTACTTTGGAATGGAAGTAACAATGCTTATAAATTTGAATGTTCATTGTATGGGATGTACTTGGAGTACTTTTAAAGCCTGAAGTCATTTGTTTTTGACTTGTAGATGATCTTGGAACAGGCTAATGAAATCATGCAAAAGTACAAAGGTGCCTAGACCCAAGGTCAAAAGTCTGTTAAAGATTATTGCTTAAACAAATATATTGATTGGTTGCTGATGCAGAGCCGTAAAAAAGTAGTATGTACTTATATACTGCATGAATATATGGATGTAATGTATGAAAGGTGAATCTGATGATTTCTTGTTAAGCGCAGTACTGAAACCGGATGCAGTCGGCACGAAGCTCAGAGCCGAATTTCAGTAGAAACAAAAGATTTGATACTAACAGCAACTACCATGTGTAGGCAGGTGTAGTTTAACCAGGACTTCTAAGGCTTGATGCCTGCTTTTGTGAAAAAAGTAGACGTGGCATCTTTTGAGTTGTTGTGAACACAACTATCCCTGATATTTGAATGAAATAAAATGAGATTTGAACACAGGGTTATGCGCGAGTAAAAATATAACTTTATTGATGTCTTGAAGATCAAAAAAAGTACATGGTATAGTTCTGTAATCCACTGCTATGGATAGAACTTTCGTAGATGCTCAATGTTCCAGACATTTGGCAAATCTTCGCCTTCTTGAGTTTGTAGGCGATATGTTCTAGCCCCAATGACTTGTTTGACGAGGAATGGACCTTCCCAACGAGACATGAGCTTATGCAAGCCATCTGTCTTCTGTATTCGTCGTAAGACCAAGTCTCCTATAACAAAGGAACGAGGCTGGACAGAGCGTTGATAATAACGCCGTAAGCCCTCGAGGTAAAGGGTGTTCTGAATGAGAGCCGCTACTCGAGCTTCTTCAATGCCGTCAACATCTTGAAAACGTTCCTGTTGAGCGACTTGTTCGTCATAATTCTCCAGGCGTGGTGCCTGCCAAAGAAGATCAACAGGTAGGACTGCTTCAGATCCATAGACTAAGAAATAGGGGGTTTGCCCTGTCGCACGACTTGGCTGTGTGCGGAGCCCCCAGAGTACCGCTGGTAATTCTTGAGCCCACTTTCCACCATATTTCTTGAGTGGTTCGTAGAGTCTAGGCTTCAAACCCTGCAGTAGCAAGCCATTGGCTTTCTCGACTTGTCCGTTGGCCTTTGGATGAACAACTGAAGCGTAATGTGTCTCAATCGAGTACTTTTCGCAGTAATCTTGAAATGTTTCGCTTGTGAAAACAGAGCCCAAGTCTGTAATGATCTCGTGAGGTATGCCAAATCGATGGATAATCCCGTTGAAGAATTTGATGAGATTGTCAGCCCTTGGATTGACTAACGGTTGTGCTTGGATCCACTTGGTGAATTTGTCGATGGCAACAATGAGCCACTCGAAACCACCAGGGGCTTTGGTTAGAGGACCAACCAAGTCCAGGCCCCAACAGGCAAAAGGCCACGATAATGGAATCATGCGGAGTTCATGTGCTGGGACATGGGCTTGACGAGCAAAAAACTGACAGCCCTGACATCTCTTGACGATATCTTCAGCATCTTTCTTCACCGTAGGCCAGAAAAACCCAGCTCTGTAGGCTTTCCCAACTAGTGTGCGTGAGGCAGCATGGTTGCCGCAAGTACCGCTGTGAATTTCCGCAAGCAGAGCTCTACCTTGGTCAGCTGGTATGCACTTCATAAGCACGTTGACAGATGCGCCCCGTCGATAAAGTGTATTGTTGACTACAACATAGTTTGCAGCTCTACGCCTGATGCGGACTTGTTCATTCTCGAGCTTTGGCAATTTATGGTCTCGCAGGTACTCGATGAATGGAGTCATCCAATCAGTATCGATGATCATGACTTGAAGGTCAGGTCGCGGTGGTTCTGAAACAGAATCTGCTTGGACTGGTTCTTTGATAGATGGATGATGTAATTCGTGAACAAAAATCTCTCCTGGAACATCTGATCTTTGCGATCCCATCTTGGAGAGGGCGTCAGCAGCAACATTGTAATCACGAACGACATGATGAAATTCTAGTCCAAGGAAGTGGCGTTCAAGCTTGCGAACCTCCTTGACTTATGCATCCATTGTTTCCTTCGTGGCGTCCCAATCCTTGTTGACTTGGTTGATAGCAACTGCTGAATCTCCATACACACAGAGTCGTTTGATACCAAGTGACGAAGCTAGGCGAAGGCTGTGTAACATGGCCTCATACTCAGCTTCATTGTTAGTGACTGGAAAAAGAATTTGTAGAACATACTTGAGTTGTTCACCTTTGGGGGAAATTAAAAGAACTCCTGCGCCGCCTCCTTCCAATTTTAGCGATCCATCGAAGTACATAACCCAATGCTCAGGGCGAGTAGTTGTTCTGGAGTATTGAGTTTCCAGCCATTCGATAGTGAAATCAGCTAAAGCTTGAGACTTGATTGCCTTTTGTGATGTAAAAGTGAGATCATATGCGGCTATTTCTGCTTTCCACTTGCTGATTCGTCCAGTTGCATCAGGATTGTGAAAAATCTCACCTAAGGGAAATTTAGTCACAACAGTAATGGGAAAAGCTTGGAAATAATGCCTTAACTTTCTGGAGGTGATAAAGATGGCGTAGAGCAGCTTCTGTACTTGAGGATATCGGATCTTGGATTCTGAAAGTACTTCGCTGATGTAATAAACCGGCCTCTGAACTGGAAAGACATGGTCTTCTTTCTTTCGTTCGACCACAATGATTGTGCTGACTACGTGTGTAGTAGCCGCAATATATAAAAGTAAGTGGTTTGTTTTGAGAGGAGCGACAAGTACCGGAGGAGTAGTCAAGTATGTCTTGAGTTGCTCGAAGACTTGATTTGCTTCGTCAGTCCAGGTAAACTTGTCTTGTTTCTTGAGTAGCTTGAAGAATGGAAGACCTTTCTATCCAAGTCTTGAAATAAATCTGTTAAGCGCTGCAATGCACCCGGTAAGCTTCTGAACTTCCTTGAGGCTTGAAGGAGCTTCCATATTGAGGATGGTTGTGATCTTGGAAGGATTTGCTTCGATGCCCCTGTTACTAACAATGAACCCGAGTAGTTTGCCAGTGGGGACACCAAAGACGCATTTGGTTGGATTGAGCTTCCATCGATACGTCCTGAGGTTGTCGAACGTCTCTTGTAAATCATTAATGAAATTCTCCGGTTCTCGTGTCTTGATTACCACATCATCAACATATGCCTCTACATTCTTGCCAATCTGTGAAGAGAGGCAATTTTGTATGGCTCGTTGATATGTGGCTCCAGCGTTCTTCAACCCAAAGGACATGGTGGTGTAGCAAAAAGCGCCAAAAGGTGTGATGAAAGAAGTCTTGATCTGATCATCTTCGTTCAGTGCTATCTGGTGATAGCCTGAGTAACAGTCGAGGAAACAGAGTAGCGCGCATCTAGCTGTAGAGTCCACGACTTGATCAATGCGTGGTAAACCCATGGGATCTGGAGGGCAATGCTTGTTGAGATCTGTGTAGTCAACACACATGCGCCACTCATTGTTGTTCTTCTTCCTGACCAGGACTGGATTGGCCAACCACTCTGGATGGAAGACTTCTTTGATGAAGCCAGCTGCGAGTAGTTTAGCTATCTCAGCTTTGATTGCATTACGTCATTCTTGATCGAAGCGTCGTAATCGTTGCCTCTTAGGCTTTGCGTCTTTCTGAACATTAAGTTTGTGTTCGGCAAGCTCCCTAGGAACACCAGGCATATCAGATGGTTTCCAAGCAAATATATCTTTATTAGCACGAAGGAACTTGACGAGCGCGTCTTCCTATTTACAATCTAAACTTGCCCCTATGAGGGCAATTTTGGACGAGTCGCCCGTCTCAAGGTCTACAGTCTTGAGCTGTACTTCTTCAGAGGGCTTGAAACTCGTATGCGCAGGCTTCTTGGTGGGAACGTCTGACTCTTGTTCCGCTGATTTCTTGGACAGGGCGAGTACTTCCATCATCTGAGTTGGGACTTGAGCAGCCGCAGTGAATTCTACCGCCTCTACATCGCAGTCATGGGAAATCTTGAGGTCTCCCTTGAGAGAAAGGACTCCGTTGGGAGTTGGCATCTTGAGGACGAGGTAGACATAATGTGGAATCGCCATGAACTTCGCGAGGGCTGGTCGCCCGAGAATCGCGTGATATGAAGTTTCAAAATCTGCCACCTCAAACTTGATGTACTCGGTCCTGAAGTTGGCTGCCGTGCCAAAGGTGACCGGCAACGTGACTTGCCCTAGGGGAATTGCTGCTTTGCCCGGGACAATGCCGTAGAACGGGGATTCCATGGGCTTCAGGTACTTGGTGATGTCAAGCCCCATCTTTGTGAATGTCTTGGCAAAGATGATGTTGAGCCCGCTGCCTCCGTCGATGAGTACCTTGGTCAATCTGGTTTGTGCCACGACAGGATTCAGTACTTGGGGATACTTGCCTGGATTGGCAAAATTGGTCCACTGGTCGACCCTTGAGAATGTGATGGGGACCTCAGACCACTTGAGGTATGTGGGAGTAGCTGGCTCTATCGCCATGATCTCGCGGAGAGATAGCTTCTTGGCCCGCTTTGACTGAGTGATGCTTTCTCCGCTGAACAATACTGCAATGACGTTGTCGACTTGAGGGAAGCCATTGTCATGGTCATCATTGTCGTCGTCTTTCTTCTTGCTCGTTGGATTCTTTTTCTCAGGCAACTCCCGCTTGTCGAATTCCTTCTTGATGTGGATGCATTGTGCCATCGTGTGCTTCCCATGCGGGTGGTATGGGCAAGGGATATTCATGACTTTATCCAGGTCAGGGGTGCTTTTCTTCCGCGTAGAACGCTCAACTGCCGCGACCGTGTTGTCTGGCTTGCGCTTGTTGCGGTTGAAATCACGCATGTTATTGTTGTTACGGCGCTCGGGACTACTCTTGTCTCGGTTACTGCCACCATTGGAGTTGTTGTCCTTGCGCTTGTCGAATCGCTCGCGTTCGCGATCGTCTTGATCTGCCCAATCTGCAGCCATGCTCCTGTGCTCCGCAATGGTTTCTGGGCGTCGTCTTCTGAACTCGCGATGCAGTTCGCGTGCCCATAGACCGTCGTGAAAGCAGTCGATGATCTCCCTGTCTGACACATCAACGATTGTGGCTCTTTTCTCAAAGAATCTCTTGATGTATTTGCGCAGAGTTTCACCCTTCTCTTGTTTGCAAGATGCTAATTCAAATCGGGTTCCGGGTCGTGCCCAGGTTCCCTGAAAGTTAGCAGTGAACTTGCGCGTGAGTTGTTCCCAGGTATCAATGTATCCAGGGCGGAGGCCTTCGAGCCATGTCAGTGGAGCGGTATCCATCATGATTGGAAAGTATCTGACTTTGACGTCGTTGCTGCCACCCGCCATGGTGATTGCCGTCGAATAGACTCGTAACCATTGTTCTGGGTCTTGTTTGCCTGTGAACTTCTCTATTCCAGTCGTCTTGAACTTCTGGGGCAGCAGGACTTTCTTGATGCGGCTGGAGAAAGCTAGAAATCCATCATATTTATCAGATGGAGAGCGTTGTCTTCTTCCGCGGCGATCGTCATCTTCATCGTCATTGCGGCAATTCGAGTAGTAACTTGGAGAACCACTCGGTTCGGGGTCTTGGCGACCTCGGTCATTGTGATAGTTGCGATCGCGACCACGCGCGGGACGATCACTATTGCCGTCGTCGCCTGGGGGTCGTTATCGGGTTGATTATCTCTGCCACGGCCATCACGTCCGCTATTGGTGTCGCGTGGCGGGTCTTGTCCCCGGCCCTGCGAAGGCTGCTCTTGATCAGCCGGGATTGGACCGTAGAGTTGTTCAAATTCAGTTCGTCGACGAATCTCAGAAGCGATGCGATTGGCTCTGCTGGCGTTGATTTGGGAGCGGGCGTCCCGGCTGGCGTTAATCGTGTTGCGGAGATCGCCAGCTGGAGGGTTGGCCCTATTTCCTGTTTGTGGCGCTGCTGCTGCTTGGTGGATCACAGGTTGTCGTGCGTTTCCCTGTTGGGCCCGGCTTGGGTGAGGGGATGATACGGAACGACTGCCTTGAGTTCTTTGACCTGGTGTCCTCTGGATCATCCTTGGTCCGCCATCGAGGTGAGGTTGGACTGCTGCAAGTAAGCCGAGTACTTGTTGCACCTGTGGTGAGTCGGGCATAGATCTGATCATCTCAGCGGCGACGGTCAGATTGGTCGGGGCGTCAGGCAAAACGGGTTGATCTCTGACCATCTGAAATTCTTGATCGAGGTTCCGCATAGCGGCGCACGCCTGGCTGCATTGACGCGCCTTTGCTTGCGCTTGAGGTTCCTTGTACGCCTTGTCGTCTTCTGCTGATCCGTCTCGTTTGGTGCAGATGGTTCTTCATCAGAGATATCGCCCATAAGCTCTCACTCGTACTGATCTCCTTGTCCTTGTGCGCCTGCCATGTAGACTTGTCTGCTTGGATCGTGTAGTCGTAGGCTTACAGCGCCAGAGAAGTTATCCCCCGTTGAGTCGGACGAAGAAGTAATCGAGGCGGTCTTGCCGTCTTGATAGGGCAATTCCTCGAGTATAGCAGCACTTAGTCTCGACTCGTTATCCTTAGATGAGTCAATGGGGATCGCACCAGGCTAGTGAACGAGTAGTTCTCCTGGTGAGTTGGTTACGACCAGCCCTGAAGGAAGGCGAACGAGTGGTTGTTCGAGGGTGACGTCAGACTTGAAGTAGGCGCTGCAGTTGAATCGCGCAACATTGTCTGGTGCGTCGCTTAATAGGACCGTGAAATCGTCTTCGCTTTCGTCTTCTGATGGTCCAGGGACCAACTCAGAGTCCTTGCAACGATTCCCGATCTGGCTAGGCGATGAGCTTGTCTTCTCGCCCAGCTTCGCGACGTACACCTGTTGATATACAGCCGCGGAATTGGATAGGCCGAACGGGAATCGATCTGGGTGGTTATCCGATGGCGTGGCTGGCTCGGAGTCCCCAGCTCTTTCCATGTTTGGAAAAGAGTTGTACCCAGATTTGACTTGGAGAGTCCCGATCGGAGTCCGAGTCGTTGTCGAAGTCGAACTTGATGTTGAAGTTGAGGTTGATGGACTCGTCGAGATCTGACTCTCGACGAGATCTTGGAGCGGCTCCAGTGGAGACGCCGGCATCGAGTAGGGCCCCGGTCGATCTGCTAGGAACGACTCGAAACCGAGCTTGCCATCGAAGACGAAAGTCCATGAGCCGATGACGAACGTCGCGCCTTCCTCAATGTCGCTTGCCTTGAAAGTTGATCCCATCGCGCCTAATGTCGAGCTTCGGCGAGATTGCCCCACGGTGGGCGCCAAGTGTCGACGAATTATGTCGAGCACGTCTAACTGGGGATACCCCAGGGAGTAGATTTGTGTGGGTCTCGCCGAGTTCTAGGAACGAAAGTACACGAACAACACAATTTAGACAGGTTCGGGCCGCGAATAGCGTAATACCCTACGTCCTGTGTGCTTGAATGTATTGCACGTGTGGTGTTACTTGGTTTTGAGGGGGGTCCCTGCCTCGCCTTATATAGTCTGGGAGGCAGGGTTACAAGTCGGTTTGTACAATCCTAGTCGTATACAACATGGATAACTACAACATGATGCTTTGGGGAGTTTCCTATCAGTACACGACTAGTTATTCCAATCTCCTACGCCGTCTTGCACCATAGCCGACTGGTTTGAAGTAGTCGGATCAAACTCCTCTCTGCCGAGTAGATTAATCCTCTGGATAAGTGGCCCTAGGGATCCAGGTCCCACACCCTACCATGGTCGGCCAACCCTGGTTTGCCACGTTCTTAGCCCAATATACTACTAATGCAGAGAAACACAATAAGGATTGATTTGGAGTGTTAGACAGATGGCGATTTGATCCAAGGGTCTAAATGTCCAATATATCTATGGGTCCACCAATCCAAGATAAACATTGACTTGACCTGAACCACCACCTCTCAAGAGTCATCATAGATGCCCACAAATGAACCACCAAGGATCGAACCAAAGCGCGCAAGGCAGGAAGGTTGACCAACAAACTTGTTTTCCACGGGACTCTAACCAACATGCCACTAACTACGGAACAAGGGGAAGCAATCCTGAGCATTCAGAGGCAAGTTAGTGCAAATGGAGGGTCAACCAACTCTAGTCCCATGCCCAACCACCATTGTTACCTACCTACAAGTACCCATGCCGAAGAACTGATCTACTCACCCTATGGGCCTATACATGCAGCTGCTTGCCTCGTTACTTGACACAAGAGATGCAAAGCGCTGCCACTACCGTACTAATAAAATATATAGCGAGAGACAAGGTTAGAGCGCAGTGGAGAAGCCAGAGCTACCAGCCTATCCTCTACTTTGTTCCTTAGTGGATGATGCTAAACTTCATGTCACAACACTCAGATCTTGTATGGTAACTCTGGTTCCCACTTATTAATCAAGTATATTTTTTAATTGCCTCCATTTACAGGCACCTCGTTCACGTATTCTGTCTTATAGGACCGATAGTAGGTGATCGATCTCCCCTTCTTACCTCTTTCGATGAGATTGATTTCTCCCAAGCACCCAAAGTAAACATTCATAAGTAACTTATGATCTCCGTCGTTTGTTAGGGGAAAATTTTCTTATCTCTCGATTACCCTATCTATCCACCTACCTATATTTCTCTCCACTCTTTGTTACTACACCACCATCTATTAGGACAAATTAGTTTAGTATTAGCACACTCCGCATTCCTCGTGGAAATGGATACACTTGAATAATACAGGATGAAAGCTACATCAATATCTGTACACTTGTGGAATTTGAGTGTCAACGCTCAACATCCACTCCACAACTTCATAAGTCTGGCATGTATATGTCGACAACATTACTTATCCCAATTTCTAGTGACTCCATGAATGGCCATAAATCTAAGCTTCGATAACCATAAACTATACATCGATTTGTCTGGCGTGTAGAGTGAATTCTGGAGCTGTCCAATCAAAGCAACTTTGAGTCTTTTGTTTGCATCAACTCTTTCATTGGACTTACTATGCTACTGAGTGCTAAAATTCTCACAAATGTGCATCCGAATATGTTTCAACTCAACTAGTTCAAGCCACTAATTCTTACCCGGTCTTTGTAGTATGATAAAAAGATTATGGAACTTAAACTACTTTAAGTGACCTTCATATCCTCTTTAGCATTTAGAAATAGAAGATCTTTAATCTTCATGTCCGAGACCTTTGATTTCTTGTTTAATTCAAATTGGGGACCAGGATTTCCGACCATCATTGTGACATAATATTTTCGTCCTTCGAACAACTTTGTTAGTCATAATTATTCAATTCTCATTAGTCACAAAAACTTATCACTTAACTTAGGTCCAGATACTTTACAAGATCCATATAGGCCCAAAATATAGAGCACATCTCGAAAAAGAATGGTAGACCATAAAGACCCTTTGAATTCTAGGCCCAAGGCTTTCATTTGCTTTGCCAACCCTTCAGCATACCACACTAGCCAAGGAGTCCAACACTCTCTATTTTGATTTTTTTTTGAGGCATTGTAGTGAAAAGTGGAAGGAGTTCATTGTGGATAAATTCTTACGGATATGCTCACTTGTCGTATAGCAATATATAGTATTCAGGTCCCACTAGTGTTTATTTTTTTCTATATCTTTACGGTATAGGTGCAACATTCGATATTAGATATATTGTCGGTGCGGCCGTAAGGCGTTGATTCTTAGCCTAAGGATATCACCAGTACACCAAGTTACTACTCCTCTATCTCAAGGATAGTCTTATTTTTTTCTCTCTCTCTATCTATATGATATATATGCTCACCGTCGAATTGCAATATTTAACATTTTAGGCCCACTAGTCGTTATTGTTTATATATCTTTACGGTATTGTTACTATATGCACAATAATCTATAATAGAGATATTGCCGGTATAGCTGCAAGGTGTCGATTCTTAGCCTAAGGATATCACGTGTACCAAGTTATTACTCCTCTGTCTCAAGAATAGTTTGTATAGCGGCAACCCGTTTGTTCTCTATCTATAGGATGTAGTTTGTGCATCCAAACTTTGCTATATAAACAGGCCCATTGGGGCGTCACTTCCACAACCACAACAACACAATAGAGACCAAAAGTTGCAAGGTCGACTTGAAAGGAAAGAAAAGGAGATTGTGCAAAGAGTATCATGGCCACTCCTCATGTTCTCTTAGTTGAAGACTCATGCGTTGATCGTCTTGTTGCATCGAGAGTTTTAAAGAGCTGTAACATTCGAGGTGAAATGACTAGTATGAATTTTCCATTAGCATTTTGGAATCAACCATTTATGATTCATTCGTTTTTAGGTTTCTTAATTTTGTTGGAAATGTGGAATTATTGTATGTAGTAGTGATTTATGTTACCATAGATGCACTTATATTATTGTTGTTGCTCTTATTTTGCAGTGACCGCCGTGGAAGGTCCTAAGCAAGCCTTGGAGTTCTTAAACATGGTATATCAATTATTTATATAATTAATATTCATAATAATATACCTACTTATTTCATTTATTTTGATTATTTACAAAATATTTGTTTGCGTGCACTTTGGGATATAGGAAAATGATGTGAACTTGATTCTGACGGATTACTGTATGCCTGATATGACTGGTTATGATCTTCTGGTTGAGGTGAAGGTAGGGTCCTTTTATGAAGAAGTTTGCAACGTTGTGTTCAAGGATTAGTATTTAAAAATTCATAGCTAATAAGATTTTTTTTGCTACACAGAAATCACCCAAGCATAACCATCTCCCTGTGGTGATTACATGCACTGATGATGTCCCTGCAAGGATCAAAAAGTGAGCAAATAGAAAACTTATCAAGATATGTATTACCAACATAATTTTACCACATATTCAATTTGGTTTATACTTCTATTTTGTATGAAGGTGCTTTGATGGAGGTGCCAAGGACTACATCATCAAGCCAATTAAGGTGGCGGATGTGCCTCGCCTTCTAAGCTACATTTGATGAGCTAACGAGGGCCATGAATAAAGATGGAATTATAACTCTCCTCTAGGGTTATATTTCTGGTTATGTAGCAATCGCTATGGTCCGTTTGAACTTATCGTTTGTGCACGGTCCGTTTGAAATTATCGTTTGTGCGCGGTCCGTTTGAACTTATCGTTTGTGCGCGGTCTGTTTGAACTTATCATTTGTGTGGGATCTGTTTGAACTTATGTAAAACTATTATGTGACCATCGTTTATTTGGATAGGACCATGTGTGGTCCTCTTTTATGTCATCATTCGTGTGTGGTCTGTTTAAACTTTTGTAAGACTATTTGGTAACTTTGAAGTATTTTGTGTCGTGATGTATTGGAGGTTTGGCCTTCGCGCCTAGCCTGGAAGCTTTTGGAGACATGGTCAGTTTTCGTGCTTTAGAAGTGGCGATGCCCGTTACAACATACAACGTTTTTCCTCTTTAGTATCTATTTTGCAGATCACCATGTAAAGCATAGCGATGGCGCAACCAAAGGTTCTCGGCGACCAGAGTTCATTGCAATGTTAAAGGAGGAGATACAACAAACGGTGACAGATCAAATGAGATACTGAAAGTACAAATCTGTGGAGGTTGAGGAAGGTGCGCCAGTTTGAAGCATACTTGTCAGCCAACTTGAAATCTGGCTATCACCAAAGGTCGCAAAGACCACAACTCCGAAGGCAGTGTTGTTGAAAATTAAAGTGATCATTAGATGTTATTCTTGGGTATTATTCAAATGTAGTCAGTAAGTTGCATCAAAAATGTAATTTTGTACTGTGATAGTTGGCCTCCTTATAAATATAATGGTGTTACACTAGAAAGGGGGCTAATCCAAAGTTGAAAGAATCGACGAGAATCTTTTTCAATAATATCAATTTTTAATTTGTCTTCTATTTTGTTTTGAGTGTTTCGATTTCAAGTGGTAGCTTGCCTTGCAATAGTGTTGTTTTAGCCATCTAAAGATTGATGTGTGTCATATTAATCCTGAACTATTTATTTTAATTATTTTGATACTAAAAAATAAAAAATAATGATCTTAATGAGGGCTCAGCCTAAGCCTAGCCCAAAATAGACATGACTTACTCTGGCCATGGTGTGTGCCCCACATGTCTCGAGTCTCAGGAGACAACCGATGGTCATAATCTAGGTTCACGCCTTCATTAGGCTACAAAGAGCCATCCAGGCATAACCAGCATTAGAACGACAAGAGGTTGAATGGATTATGTAAGCACGTGCGTGCTAACTATGTGCTGCTTAGTACGATTGCGCTATTGTCATATGCAATCGTACTGAGCAGTACATAGTTAGCACGCACATGCTTACATAATCCATTCAACCTCTTGTCGTTCTAATGCTGGTTATGCCTGGATGGCTCTTTGTAGCCTAATGAAGGCGTGAACCTAGATTATGACCATCGGTTGTCTCCTGAGACTCGAGACATGTGGGGCACACACCATGGCCAGAGTAAGTCATGTCTATTTTGGGCTAGGCTTAGGCTGAGCCCTCATTAAGATCATTATTTTTTATTTTTTAGTATCAAAATAATTAAAATAAATAGTTCAGGATTAATATGACACACAACAATCTTTAGATGGCTAAAACAACACTATTGCAAGGCAAGCTACCACTTGAAATCGAAACACTCAAAACAAAATAGAAGACAAATTAAAAATTGATATTATTGAAAAAGATTCTCGTCGATTCTTTCAACTTTGGATTAGCCCCCTTTCTAGTGTAACACCATTATATTTATAAGGAGGCCAACTATCACAGTACAAAATTACATTTTTGATGCAACTTACTGACTACATTTGAATAATACCCAAGAATAACATCTAATGATCACTTTAATTTTCAACAACACTGCCTTCGGAGTTGTGGTCTTTGCGACCTTTGGTGATAGCCAGATTTCAAGTTGGCTGACAAGTATGCTTCAAACTGGCGCACCTTCCTCAACCTCCACAGATTTGTACTTTCAGTATCTCATTTGATCTGTCACCGTTTGTTGTATCTCCTCCTTTAACATTGCAATGAACTCTGGTCGCCGAGAACCTTTGGTTGCGCCATCGCTATGCTTTACATGGTGATCTGCAAAATAGATACTAAAGAGGAAAAACGTTGTATGTTGTAACGGGCATCGCCACTTCTAAAGCACGAAAACTGACCATGTCTCCAAAAGCTTCCAGGCTAGGCGCGAAGGCCAAACCTCCAATACATCACGACACAAAATACTTCAAAGTTACCAAATAGTCTTACAAAAGTTTAAACAGACCACACACGAATGATGACATAAAAGAGGACCACACATGGTCCTATCCAAATAAACGATGGTCACATAATAGTTTTACATAAGTTCAAACAGATCCCACACAAATGATAAGTTCAAACAGACCGCGCACAAACGATAAGTTCAAACGGACCGCGCACAAACGATAATTTCAAACGGACCGTGCACAAACGATAAGTTCAAACGGACCATAGCGATTGCTACATAACCAGAAATATAACCCTAGAGGAGAGTTATAATTCCATCTTTATTCATGGCCCTCGTTAGCTCATCAAATGTAGCTTAGAAGGCGAGGCACATCCGCCACCTTAATTGGCTTGATGATGTAGTCCTTGGCACCTCCATCAAAGCACCTTCATACAAAATAGAAGTATAAACCAAATTGAATATGTGGTAAAATTATGTTGGTAATACATATCTTGATAAGTTTTCTATTTGCTCACTTTTTGATCCTTGCAGGGACATCATCAGTGCATGTAATCACCACAGGGAGATGGTTATGCTTGGGTGATTTCTGTGTAGCAAAAAAAATCTTATTAGCTATGAATTTTTAAATACTAATCCTTGAACACAACGTTGCAAACTTCTTCATAAAAGGACCCTACCTTCACCTCAACCAGAAGATCATAACCAGTCATATCAGGCATACAGTAATCCGTCAGAATCAAGTTCACATCATTTTCCTATATCCCAAAGTGCACGCAAACAAATATTTTGTAAATAATCAAAATAAATGAAATAAGTAGGTATATTATTATGAATATTAATTATATAAATAATTGATATACCATGTTTAAGAACTCCAAGGCTTGCTTAGGACCTTCCACGGCGGTCACTGCAAAATAAGAGCAACAACAATAATATAAGTGCATCTATGGTAACATAAATCACTACTACATACAATAATTCCACATTTCCAACAAAATTAAGAAACCTAAAAACGAATGAATCATAAATGGTTGATTCCAAAATGCTAATGGAAAATTCATACTAGTCATTTCACCTCGAATGTTACAGCTCTTTAAAACTCTCGATGCAACAAGACGATCAACGCATGAGTCTTCAACTAAGAGAACATGAGGAGTGGCCATGATACTCTTTGCACAATCTCCTTTTCTTTCCTTTCAAGTCGACCTTGCAACTTTTGGTCTCTATTGTGTTGTTGTGGTTGTGGAAGTGACGCCCCAATGGGCCTGTTTATATAGCAAAGTTTGGATGCACAAACTACATCCTATAGATAGAGAACAAACGGGTTGCCGCTATACAAACTATTCTTGAGACAGAGGAGTAATAACTTGGTACACGTGATATCCTTAGGCTAAGAATCGACACCTTGCAGCTATACCGGCAATATCTCTATTATAGATTATTGTGCATATAGTAACAATACCGTAAAGATATATAAACAATAACGACTAGTGGGCCTAAAATGTTAAATATTGCAATTCGACGGTGAGCATATATATCATATAGATAGAGAGAGAGAAAAAAACAAGACTATCCTTGAGATAGAGGAGTAGTAACTTGGTGTACTGGTGATATCCTTAGGCTAAGAATCAACGCCTTACGGCCGCACCGACAATATATCTAATATCGAATGTTGCACCTATACCGTAAAGATATAGAAAAAAATAAACACTAGTGGGACCTGAATACTATATATTGCTATACGACAAGTGAGCATATCCGTAAGAATTTATCCACAATGAACTCCTTCCACTTTTCACTACAATGCCTCAAGAAAAAAAATCAAAATAGAGAGTGTTGGACTCCTTGGCTAGTGTGGTATGCTGAAGGGTTGGCAAAGCAAATGAAAGCCTTGGGCCTAGAATTCAAAGGGTCTTTATGGTCTACCATTCTTTTTCGAGATGTGCTCTATATTTTGGGCCTATATGGATCTTGTAAAGTATCTGGACCTAAGTTAAGTGATAAGTTTTTGTGACTAATGAGAATTGAATAATTATGACTAACAAAGTTGTTCGAAGGACGAAAATATTATGTCACAATGATGGTCGGAAATCCTGGTCCCCAATTTGAATTAAACAAGAAATCAAAGGTCTCGGACATGAAGATTAAAGATCTTCTATTTCTAAATGCTAAAGAGGATATGAAGGTCACTTAAAGTAGTTTAAGTTCCATAATCTTTTTATCATACTACAAAGACCGGGTAAGAATTAGTGGCTTGAACTAGTTGAGTTGAAACATATTTGGATGCACATTTGTGAGAATTTTAGCACTCGGTAGCATAGTAAGTCCAATGAAAGAGTTGATGCAAACAAAAGACTCAAAGTTGCTTTGATTGGACAGCTCCAGAATTCACTCTACACGCCAGACAAATCGATGTATAGTTTATGGTTATCGAAGCTTAGATTTATGGCCATTCATGGAGTCACTAGAAATTGGGATAAGTAATGTTGACGACATATACATGCCAGACTTATGAAGTTGTGGAGTGGATGTTGAGTGTTGACACTCAAATTCCACAAGTGTATAGATACTGATGTAGCTTTCATCCTGTATTATTCAAGTGTATCCATTTCCACGAGGAATGCGGAGTGTGCTAATACTAAACTAATTTGTCCTAATAGATGGTGGTGTAGTAACAAAGAGTGGAGAGAAATATAGGTAGGTGGATAGATAGGGTAATCGAGAGATAAGAAAATTTTCCCCTAACAAACGACGGAGATCATAAGTTACTTATGAATGTTTACTTTGGGTGCTTGGGAGAAATCAATCTCATCGAAAGAGGTAAGAAGGGGAGATCGATCACCTACTATCGGTCCTATAAGACAGAATACGTGAACGAGGTGCCTGTAAATGGAGGCAATTAAAAACTATACTTGATTAATAAGTGGGAACCAGAGTTACCATACAAGATCTGAGTGTTGTGACATGAAGTTTAGCATCATCCACTAAGGAACAAAGTAGAGGATAGGCTGGTAGCTCTGGCTTCTCCACTGCGCTCTAACCTTGTCTCTCGCTATATATTTTATTAGTACGGTAGTGGCAGCGCTTTGCATCTCTTGTGTCAAGTAACGAGGCAAGCAGCTGCATGTATAGGCCCATAGGGTGAGTAGATCAGTTCTTCGGCATGGGTACTTGTAGGTAGGTAACAATGGTGGTTGGGCATGGGCCTAGAGTTGGTTGACCCTCTATTTGCACTAACTTGCCTCTGAATGCTCAGGATTGCTGCCCCTTGTTCCGTAGTTTGTGGCCTGGTGGTTAGAGTCCCGTGGAAAACAAGTTTGTTGGTCAACCTTCCTGCCTTGCGCGCTTTGGTTCGATCCTTGGTGGTTCATTTGTGGGCATCTATGATGACTCTTGAGAGGTGGTGTTTCAGGTCAAGTCAATGTTTATCTTGGATTGGTGGACCCATAGATCTATTGGACATTTAGACCCATGGATCAAATCACCATAAGTCTAACACTCCAAATCAATCCTTATTGTGTTTCTCTGCATGAGTAGTATATTGGGCTAAGAACGTGGCAAACCAGGGTTGGCCGACCATGGTAGGGTCAGCCAAACCTGCAACTAGGCCATTTTAACCCAAACTTGCCTAGTGAGGTTATGTATTCAACAAAACTATGAGGAACTCACAAAGGTCCTCTCTGTCACAAAATGAAACCTCGTCCTGCAGGCGTCCCGTCCACACAACATCCACAAAAGTCAAAAACCGAGAGCCATCACCAACACAACATCCACAAAAGTCAAAAACCGAGAGCCATCACCAACACAACATCCACAAAAGTCAAAAACCGAGAGCCATCACCAACACAACATCCACAAAAGTCAAAAACCGAGAGCCATCACCAACACAACATCCACAAAAGTCAAAAACCGAGAGCCATCACCAACACCCAGATGACATTAGCCCTTTTTTAAGGACGGCATCCCTACACCCTAAGGCCCTAACTCATTGCAACAGAAGAAAGAAGATTAACAGCGGATAGGGCCCACCTGCAAGGATGCGTTGCCTCCTTCTAGGACCTGATGATTCGCAGTAAAACATGCAACTGCAATTATTTCCAGACTTTCTCATCTGATGAGCAGTCTGGTGTTCTGCATCAGCACACAATACTTTAAAGCTGAAGCACTCTCTTTCAGAGCTTCAAATTGTCAATGAGTTCAGAGTTTACTCAGTTTGTGCAACACATGATCATGCCAATCTGCGCACATTGAGATGTCTTCATCATCAAACCATGTCACAGGGAAATGTTGGTGTGACGTCGGCAGAAATTCATACACATGGAGTACCTGATTCATTTTTCCTTTTTCAGAAAACCATATGAGATAACACACAAGTGGGCAATAAGATACTTGAAGATAGAACAACACTTTCAAAAGGGTGTTTTGTTACCATGATATACAACAATTAGAACTAATGGTACATGTAAAAAGCTTTGGTAAAACATATTGTTGACACCAAAACTAATGCCAGTGAGACAGTTAAATCATTTAGTTCTGCTCGTCCTACTGCTTTGCTGAGCCTATGGTGAGATGTCAGCATCAATTCTCTTTAGAGAAACACCACAGCTTCATCATGTATGACATGCTATTTCCTCAGATTATTGCATGGAAGTTCCCAGCTCCTTAGTTTATATGTCAAATACAGAAACATGAATCCAGATGGCTGACGTATAGTGGTAGAAAACTTGGAGAATGCTGGGTTGGATGATACACTCCAACTAATTGGAGAACCTCAGCTTGTTGCCCCTTTATATTAGCCTTCTAGAGCAGAAAGATCAACCTCCTTAGTGCAAGGATGGTATGCTGCGAAGGTGCTATATCATTTGCAAACGAACCTGATTAGGTAGAAATAACGTGTTGCTTGACAATATGCTAGTTCCATCTTCTTTGCAGGTGCTCTTTCGTGGAACCCACTAGATAAGGTTCTGGGCGTCACCGCTAAAGGAAGAGAAAAGACCCTTTGTAAAATCGATTTGACGTGCCCTTGAAGCCACTTTGATGGACCTTTTTGTTTCAAATAGATGGTGTTTTATTAATAGACCTACATACTTATAATTTTTTCCGTTGGGTTTTCCGTTCCTGTAATCTAATCTTCCAATTTGTAATAATGAACAGCTATATATGTATTTGTCGATGCAGAGGCTGAAATATTTTTAATAATATTTTCAATTCTAAAAAAAATATATCCAGAGGAGAAAACAGAAACTGCATTGGGATTGGAAACCTATGGTACCTCAAGTGCTCAATTGTGCGAAGAATCAGTGTTAGGGTTCCCAGATTTTTCCTGGCTAGGAATAATCTCGACAGTACAATATTCAACAGTGAATTTGCTTCGATGTGAGAGTGGGGCTCCTCTGCTATGGATCATCTGCTCTTAGCTCAAATCTACAGGGCCGTAACTAGCACGTTTAACCTTCAGGTTTTTAAGCATCAATTATCGTCTGCCTAGCGGTACAAATGTACATTGTTACGGCACACAGTTTCTCAGTACGAGCCTTGTGGCTTGTCCCCTGGTACAGTACAGCAGCCCAACTGTGTTTCTGAACCGTGGTTAAGCTCCTCAACATGGTTCCGCGACAATCTTATTTGCTCAAAGACTTGGTTTCCAAATTCATTCCTTGTGCACCGTGATTCAGGCAATGCATACTCACCAGTGGTGAGTCACCAGACTTCAGTTCCGCTTTTTACAATTTGTCAGTACAATCAGCCGCTAATTCACATCAGATATATGCTTGTACAGTTCATTCAGCCTCTTGTCCTTACGATGGTGATCGTGCCTTTCCCAGCGGTGCGGAGCCTAGTGAAGCCGGCCACCGTCTTGCCCGACGGCGCCGGCCGGTTGCCCGCGGACACCCGAGGGGCGCACGCGAACTCCCCCACGGGGTGCCGGACGGGGCGGGCCGGCGGCGTGAGGATCCACTGGTTGATGTCGGCGAGCGTCACGCTGCCGTCCGCGCCGCCGGGCTTCACCACGGTGAACGGGCGCGCCACTGTGCCGGCACCCGCGCCGGCGGTGGAGCACGGCGCCTCCTTCCTACTCTTCTTGCAGCTTCCGTCACCCTTCTCTTTCTCTGCGTGCAGAGAGATGAGACAGAAATGAGAATTACTATGCATGGTGAGCAGTGGAAAAATTGTTACTAGTATTTGTTACTGCGGTTAAGTGTGAGACAGGGTCGGCCTGGCCGCACCTTCCGATGCCGAGCGCTTGGACGAGCAGTCGCCGCGAGTCGTCTGGCGCGGTGCGACACCGGTGTCACGGGACCATGGATGCACGTTGCAGTGGGATGAGGAGGAACTGGGAGGCTCTGTTTGTGGCTGTGTCAGAATCTTCTCCGGGGATGTCGGCAGAACTGAGTTCAGAGCGAAATGATCATCATCAGCAGAAACAGACTAGTGTTTAGTACAAAATTAAAAGCCCACAAAGCAAACCCAAAATTCTTGAAAAATACAAAAGGCAGTGAGATGAAGGATATTACAATCTGACTGGTATGTTCTCTCGTCAAAAAGAAAAATATTTTCCTAAAGCGGTAGTAGTTCTCTCATATCAGGCGCATGATGCAGAAATGATGGGTCAGGACAGACAGCAATGTGCTGCTAATCTCGAGTGGGCCCGAACATAAATTTCACAAGCACAGTGGTTATTTAATGAAATAATCATGAAAGTGTGTCCTAGTTGTTTGGAATCGTACCACAATCATGAAATCAATGAAAATGTATAGTACCAAAGTCCTTGGTTACAGTAAAGAAAATGGAAGAGTGTAAACAAAGCCAAACCACTTCAGAAGTACAGACTTCAGTGCAAACCAGCTTGCGAGTTCTTACATTGTGAAGAGACAGCACTCGCCTCCTCCAAAGCGTTGCAGGGACTCAAGCCCGCGGCGTGCTTCTCGTCTGAGTCCCACAAGCTCTGACCAGAGTCCAGTGAGGAAAGCAAACGCCATGAGACTCGCGCAACCCCAAGAATTGCATGTGTATCTTCATTAACAGAGATGGAGCTTGCACTTACTTGGAGTAGCTCATCTAGCTCCCGGGCCATCGCCGCCGCATCCTGCGGTGCCGGCAAGCCGGTCACCGCCGCCGTTGACGCCTCGGACACCGGGGACTCCATGCCTAGCACACACAAATGAAACACAGGCACACAGCATACGAGTTAACGCCATGGACACAAACTACAGGGAACGAAAAGCCAAAATGCAACCTACATGGGCATGCTGATCGAGCGAGACTTACATTTGGGGACGAGGAGCTCAAGCTCACGCTCATGGGTATCAAGATCACCGGAGCTAGCTGCCAATGCTCCAAGACCAAAGTAGCTGAGCTGTGGATCGCATCCAAAGAGGAAGCTGCTGGTTCTGGTGGTGGTGTCGTCCAAGCTGCATGCCATGGTGTCCAAAGGCCACCAGGCCTGCCACCCGTGCAGCTCTCTTTCTTGGGCTGTCTCCATGGAGCACCAGTGCCAGCACTAGTGGACTGTGGGGAATGAGAAACTGGGAGTCCGAGACTGGAGGTGTGTAGTGTAGCTAGAAGAGGTCTGCCATGCGTGCTTAAATAGCAGGGCTTTTGGGAGGCCTAAAGGCGAAAGGGTGTCTCTGTGCGGCTGTGCGCCCTGCAGGCGGCAGTACGGCATGTCGATCGAGCACGGCTAGTCAGGGACGAGGGAAAAGAAGGGCTTGGAAATCTTGCAAAGGGTAAAGGGGGCAGCGAGCCAACGAAAGTGGCTTTTGTTTGCTGTGACTCTTCGACCTTTCACTCTTTGTTATGCATATCTCATTCCTCGTCCACTTTTGATTGTATCTCTGATATGGGTAGAACACAGTTGCAATTGTTGGTCAAGCGTATGTATATCCTGTGCAAACCATGTCTTCGCCAGAATCGTGAATAAATCCTCCAAAAGGTATTTAGAAGTTCTTAACATTCTAAAATGACCCGTCAAAAAAAACATTCGAAATAAACATACATGCTGTTTGCTGGGTAACTGATTCTATACAGGTATGTTTTTTTGGAAAAGGTCTACACAGGTATGTAAAAATTTCAAGACCAAATCTAGCTTTTATTCATAAAATGTGAAAGTGACAAACAACCAAGAGGAGGAAAAAAATCAAGAGGAAATAGTGTTTGTGCTATTTCACTACTTATCCTGCAAACTCAATTATGTTACCAAAATTGTTAGATGCCAAATGTTGCATAGCACCTAAGCAGGTGGAGTTTCTTGGGAACAAGGTGATGTGTGGAGCAAGGCCAAGGGGAGCCAATGATATACACAGTGCAGTGTTGACTGTATTTAGTCCTGTAGAAGATCGACCTCACTTGTCACCACTAATCTATTTATTGGCGCCCCTGCTCACCCTTTCCCAACTGACCTTTGTGTTAAGAGTTAATTAGGCATGTAATCAATTAGTTTAACCACATGCTTAACATGTGGATTAGTGTTAATCCCATTATTAGCCGTACCTAATGACATGACATGACCATTAGCGAAAGGGCCTGTCGGGGCATGTCCTTCTCAAACAGGCATGTCGGTTACATTTGGCCACCTATATGTAATCCCATGCATCATTTACAATCAATACAAGAATAACTGTACATTCACTGATTCTAAACACGTTATCAGCACTGCATCGCTCGGATTGGAGTCCCCCGAAGAAGACAAATAGGGGGAGACCTTCGCACCTCCACCACTCGAAGGTGAGAACGATGGACTTACCGGGACATCGATCTGTTTGTTCGCGCGTTCGGCAGTGCCTTCAATCGACTTTGCCATGCACGCCGACTTGTCGGCGCTTCTCGTGACTTTGCACGCCACATGCTCCATGGCTACTTCGGCCGGGAGTCGGACAGGGACGGTGCAACTTGCATTGCAGCGACACTCATCGCGACAACCGCCTTGTCGTGCCGACGCACACTCTTCACATTGGTCACTGTCCTCTTCATGCCATGCGCGTCGGCGGCCGTCCCTTGATGCCCTCATGCTTTCTCTCCACTGATCATGCCCTCTATCGTTGCCTTGTTCGCTTGGCTTATCAGCCACCAGCCAGGAGTGTTTTTCTCTCAGCAAAAACTAGCACTGCCACCAACCACCAATCAGCCAGCAGTGTTTTTTCTCTCAGAAAAACCATCACCATCCATCAGCTACCAGCCAGCCGAACGGGCCAAGTGTGGAAGCTGATTTGCTTAGACAGTAAAGACGTAAAGTACGTCACTGATATAGGGATTATTAGTGACGAAATCAATCAGGAGGGGCCTAAATTATTTTCAGATTCATTTTATTTTCTGCAGAATGAATTCGATACGACATCACGGAACCGATACGACATAAGGCACATATTTTATACTCCTTCACAGTCGATATATAAAAGTGTATTTTAGAACGATAAATTCTTCAAACGAATATTTTGACCATTGATTCGTCCTTATATTGTCAATTGTTACAAAATTAACATCATTCGGATGCAACATTTGTATACTTAACATGCATACAATTTTAATAATTGTTTGTCAAAATATGTAATTTTTGACTTTTCGTGTTTTGCATTGATGGATGGTGGAAGTACATCATAAAACAAGGTCAAAATAGGCAAAAAAAACTCAGAAATATCAGAAAAGCCTAGAATAGTTAGCTGTCTTAGTTTTTAGTTCCATGTTTTTTTTCAATTTATCATTTTCGTTTTCATTTTTTATCATGTTTATTTTCATTTTGCTCCAAAATACAAGAAGACTTGAAACAAGCTCCGGTAAATGGAATTTTTTGTTTTCACTTTGATCGATAGACATTACACTAGTGGTTTTGGGAAGCACAAAAATTTGATATTAATATAGCTATAGTTAGTGGTGCCTCCCAAAGGATGATGAGAAAAAAAATTTAAGTTTCATGCTCTTTTTAATTTGTCATTTTCGTTTTCATTTTCTTGGTTATCATGTTTATTTATTTTCGTCTTGCTCAAAAACACAAGAAGACTCGAAACAAGCTTCAGTTAATGGGATTTTCTGTTTTTACTTGATCGATTGCCATTATCACCAAAATTTGATACTAATCTAGCTGTTGTGTTAGTGGTATTTTTCTTAAAGGTTGATGAGAAAAATAATTATTTAAAAAGCAGTATTGGTGTTGTGGGACTCGATCATTACAACGGTAGACAACGAAATTTATCCATCACTGTGTACGTGTATACCACGCTTTTTTCATGTGGGAGACAGAATTATTGGTACCAGGCCGTGTATCATGCAGCAAGGTGAGACAAACTTAAGGAACCAGGCCCCACTACCCCCCACGCAACGCAAATCCGGGGGCATGAGCAGATGAGCAACATTCGGAGGAGGACTCGAAGAACCAAACAAAACAAGGCCAACGTGGCAATGTGTAACATAGAGCTGCTGGGGACCTGGGGTGGTAGGGTCAAGGGAACCAAAGTTTTCCACGTCATAATTCGTGTGCTACACGCTCATCATGCCATTTCTACAGAGATCGCACTACTGCATGGTATGTATAACAGTATAATAAGGTAATACTGGCACCTTGTTGTCATCACACGCTGCTCGATCGTATAATCGTGTTCTCGCAGTTGTTGTCGCGTCGTCAGAATGTAATTCAACGCGAGCATCATGGCGATTTCAAAATGTTCTGCATTTTGTTGTACGTACGTGTGTGCCGCCAGATGGGAAAAGTATGCGTTGCATGCATGCCAGCTTTGGAGTATCCAATTATACCCTAGCTAGCATTTTGCATTATTAAAAGACTGGTGCCTCGTATATGCCACGGCATAAAAAGCTACTGTGCCGTACTGGTATATCAGTATCTTACATTTTTATCGCGGTTAGCTAGGTGAGAGTGTGTATTCTGAATCTGAGTTCGTATTGCAGTACACTATTCCTGCAGATGGACCAGGGCCGCAACACCTTGAGCTATCCTAGCTTTGCTTGCGAATCGACGCATGCAGCAAGCTTTGCCGGCGATACGTGAAAAGAAGCGTCTGCCGGAAAAGAACAGGCTACGTGCTTGCTGCTGCCGTCTGTATGCAGTGTGCGAGCTTTAGCCGCTTTTGCACTGGTCAATGCAATCCTAGTTCTACGAAGATCTAAGTGATGGCATGTCTCCTGCCTTTGTAATCATGGCGCCATTTCGAACAGTGAAGATCGACATCCTGCCCATGCGTGACTAGCGATAATGCCTCTTTGTTTTTGTCTTGATACTCAACTATCTTCAGGATTTGGTAATTGCTTAGTGCAATTGTCTTGATAGTACTTATCTATTTTAAGGAATTGGTACAATTTTTTTTGGTGGAACATATAGGTGTCGTATTTTCCTATATTTATTTTAAAAATCAATCGACGCTACTTTTTCAGTGATAGACGATGTCCCTATCTATAGTGAGACTATTGCTTCCATATTGTGCCTACTAAATATGTTTACAGGAGGCCCCTTCCGGGCCGGGCTTGAGCATTCCCCTTGTTAAATACTATTTTCGCTTTTTAATATATTACATTTAGAACAAGTATATCGGTTTATTTTTTGAACTAAACTGTTTATTATAAATGATATATAAGATAGTGAATGTGGTGACTGAGAGCCACTTAAGGCAGAAGATGAGAAAATGGAACAGATGCCGACTATCACCGAGGAAGACGGTGGCGACGTGATTTTTTGGCCAACATCCGGCAAGAGTGTTTTCAATGAGAAAAGATGGTGTAGAGAAATGTTTTATGTTTCAATTAAAACATGACAGTCTTTTTAGATATATGCCCAAGTTATCTATAAAAAAAAGATATGTGCACAAGTGGTGTGGTATTTTCTAGAAGCAAAATCGAAAAAGATCAAAGGTACCCACTTGAATGGAATCTCTGCGAATGTGATCAAGTGAACCACGAGTAGCCCTATGGCCCAATTTCAACTCATCTCATCATTTCCACTGTGGCGTTTGGCTTTAAAATTGGTCCATTTCTTTTTTCTTTGCGCGTGCGTCGTGATTTTTGTACTTTGTCCTTCGCGAGTGTGCTTCGTTCCTGAAGGCCTGCCTAGCGGGCAGAGGCGGCCCACTCCATAACGTGTACATAGGCAGGGCCCAAAATATCTCTGATAAAAGTACAAGGGACCACCCAACAAAAACAACTCGACAGGCTTTGTCCCCCAAACAACACACACAACTAACCCAGGGAAAAGTTAACGGCCCGTTTCAGTAAATCTGCGGCCCAGTTCTCCAAATAGAGCTGAGACTCCAGCCCACTTAAGCAAAACTTGTGGCCCATCCAGCAAAAGCCGATGCGGTTCAGAACGGTTGATTGTTCGCCCAGAGCTCTTCTTCCCGCCGTTGTTGCCTTGTTGGACGGGAAAAAGGCCAGTGGGGTGACTGCCCCAAGGCATAAAAAAAAAGCCCTATAAATTTCCTTCTGCAAGGATTCAAATACAGGTCTACTAGATGCTACCTAAACTCTGTAACCACTAAGCTAGAAGCTCTTTCACGTCATTATTAGACGGGCGGACTTAGTTCTTAGAGGTACTCAAAGACAGAATTTGCATACCTGTAATCATAAAGGTGAACGTGCGTAAATCAGAGACAGAATTTGCATACGTGTAACCATAAAGGTGAACGTGCGTAAATGTGAGCGTGTGTACTAGTCTTTTGAAAAAAAAGAGTAGACCAAAATAATAAAAAGCTGAGGTAGAATTAGTTCTTAGATCAACGCGGCACTTTTCACGTTGCAAAAATTGCAAAACTGTGGGCATCCGAATACTGTTTCCCTGCGAAACGAGCAGCTTAACCACTTGGGCAGCAGGTCGGCAGAGCCGACGTGCACGCACGCGGCAGTGCCGCACTGCTACCGAACGTGCAGGCCCCCGACACGCCCATAACCCGGAGAACGACGCGAGGGCGCGGGGGTCCTTCTCGCCTTTTTTGTCCCGAGGCCAACCACGGCTGGATCGAGCGCGCACGTCCACCCGTCACGTACGCGACGACGCAGATCGATCCGGCCATCCCGTGGCCGGCGGCCGGCGATCGACGAGGTGCCCGGTCGCCGATCGCGCGCGGCCACATGCCATGTTCCCGCTGGGGCACGGGAGGCTAATCAATCAGCTAGCCCTCGACCTCGATATATCGATGATAACGATCAGGTCCCGTCCCGATCACATGCCTCGCTCCCTAGATAGCTCGCTCTCCAGGGCTACAAGGCTTGCCCGATTCGATCCATCTGCAGCTAATTAATCTGCTGCCAAGCAGCTGGGGCCTTGGGGAGGGGAGGGGTGTGATTTAGATTAGGCAACCTAGCTAACTGGTAGGGATCCAAGTATCCAACTAACCTCCTTCACTAGCGCTGGTCTGTCTTTCGTGCCAAGAAACCAACGCGACGACAGCAATTAATCGAGCTGGGAATGATATATATGTAGCGATTTTGATAGATGGAACGCGTCAGCCATGTAATCATTGAGAGATTGCAAGCTAGCTAGGTTCACTTTTAATTTGTTCTAATCCCATTCGTCAGCAGCTCGATCGAGGAGTCGAGGCACAGCCTTTGGTTTCGTCTCTCGCGTGCTGAGATGTCATCAAGTGCACCGTGGTACCAAGTCGTAACTACGACAAAGCAGAACAAGAGGAATGTCATCAAGTGCACCGTGGTACCAAGTCTACAATATAGAACGGTTGACTTGCTCTACTCTGGCTGCAAATTTGAAGTAAGTAGAAGTAAGTAGAAGTACTGCCTTTTTTGTTTGTCTCATTAATACAGTTGTTTGTTTGTTTGTTTGTTTTTATTATAGTTGATTGTGACTCCTGATAACGAGATGTTTACGTTGATTTCATCAATCTCAACAAGTTCTGTGGCGCTGGCTAGTTATCAATTTTTTTAGTAATAGGTAGCATGATATGTCCAGCAATACGGAAATGCTTGTGAAAACTATGCTAATCCCAAGATCTGCTAGTCAGCAGCCAGTCTTTCTTATATAGGCACTCATAGATTTTGGTGTGACGGTGTGTGTACGTATCATAGACTTTATATTACTGAATTGGTAATTTACACAATTTTAGACTAAATTTGAAATGTGTGTGCCCCTTAATCACAAAATAGGAAATAAAGGAGTGTACTAGATTTTTATTCTATTTTTTGAAAAGGCTGGGACTTTGATGTTATGCTTACTACGCGAACAGAAAACGACTGTAGCGAAATATAAAGGCCAGCTGAAAGCATGCTGGACCAGGCCGGATTCCTGTTCTTGTTGGGCAGTTGTTCTTGGTACAAATCATGATAACAGATGGAAAGTTTTTGCTTAGGAAGCCAAACCTGGTACCACCACAGGTGCATCGAATTGGAGTAGGTTTAATCAGGTGCTGAACTGCAGTGCATGCACCACAGACAATTGTAGGCCAGACAGAAAATGGACATGATAAGCGTCACATCATTTTGGATCTTCAGTCGTTTTGAATAACACCAGCAGATGCTAGATGGTTTACAGCTCACAAAAGATGACTGATCAAGAGTTGTGTACGTATCAACCAATCAAGTATGTCAAGTACTTGTTCTGTCTCTTTGTGGATGCTTGACTGAGTTGATGCTTCAGACGGTTCAGAGCACATTTTCTTTTGCATGCATGCACTCGGAGAATATGCAGTACATATTCGCCTGCCTTTGTTTTCTTCCTGAATCAGAGACCCATGCGTTATCTAGTACGATTATATGTTATCTTTCCTCTGTAACACTACTCTTTTGATTGTTCGTTCAGAAAGGTTCCTTGGTGCAATACCAAATGGAAGCAGCAGGATGAGGACCCCAATCCCCAACTTCTATCTCCCTCCCCCTGTCCTTGTCCTCTTGGAAGCATTTTTTTTTTGAAAGTATGTTGGAAGCATTTTGGAGCAGGACAAATTAACACAACATGGGATGCATGTTGAGCACAAGCATCCAAAGATCCCAAACGCCTGTTCAGCAATGCACCCCAAAATTCATATACTCCAAAATACCCTTTACGCACACATATGTATCCTTTACCATACCAACAGATGAGGGGCACCACCCATGGTCCAGTACCAGTTGGCTAGGTTCAGTAAAGAATAGTCCCCGGCTTTGGTGCATTGTATCTTCCTGCTGTAGATTCACTGATCAAACACGTCAGACTCAGACCACAATGCGTCTCTCACCGGTGACCGGCTTTACCACTGCAGGAACGATGCCGAGAGGGTTTCAGCATGTTGTATTGTTGTGGTTAGGGAATATTGTTGTGCCGGGTGGAGTGGAGGGAGCGTCTCCGCCACTTTCCAGTGCGGCAGGGCTCATCTACTGCTCTAGCAGCAGCTGGCGGTAGCGGGCGCGTCTGTTTCCCAGGCTAGGTCCATGTCCATGCAGCAGTCAAGCACGCAAGCAAGCGGCGCAGGCGCACGGCACGCATCATCGAGCCAAAGCTGCCGCGGAGCTCAGACACGGCCGAGGCGGGGCCCGGGATGCTGGTGCCCTCCACTTGGAAAAGCAAGTCGGTGAGGGCCAGGCCGGGTGGGGTGACCCGTGCCCCGTGGGCCGTGGACTCGCCGGCCGGCTGCTTTTCTGAGAGCTTGTCTCTTCTGCCCCAGAGGCTGGCTCCGGCGGGCCGGCCTCCGGCAAAGCGAAACCACTTCAGCGATGATGTAACGATTTTACCCCGATCTTGCACGCCGGAGTTTATTCTTTAGCCAAGTAAATGCAGTTGTGCAACCAGATCTAGGTGCAAAACTAACCGAACTGTGGAGCGTGTGAGAGCCAGCGAGTTTTGTACCGTTCCTCCGTACATGATCCCCCAACAGTTTCTCCGCGTATCGGCCTGCGTCGGGACACGGCACACACGGCCTGACACGGGGTGGGGATCCAAGAGCGGCTGCACCTGTACGTCCGTCGATGAATGCATCGCTGTACATACGGCTGTAGCGGTTTAGCCTCGTCAGGCCTGCGCGGGCGTCCAAAATCCAAAACTGGCCGCGCTGCGATGCTCACGCGAGCCCGACACCGGCACACGGCGTGCCGCGGCGTCTCGCACGCCGTGGCGAGCCCGCGCGCGCTGCTCGTCTCGTCAGCGTGCCCGCCCGGCACACAGCGGCCAACAGTGCCGGGAAAACGATCGGGTCAGCGGCGCACAGGGCGCCGCGGCCGATGCGCGGGTCTGTGGCCTGGCCCTGTGGAGAGGTAAGCAAGAGGCAGCGGCGGCAGGCGAGATGGCCGTGTCGCGTGCGGCAGCGTCCAAACTGCCGGCTCGCTGCGGCTGTGCGCGCCTGCGCCTCGGTGCGGTGCCGCGGCCGGTCCCGTGCCCCGCGCGGCAACGTCGCAACCGATCGCGTTGGAAATTGGAGCGGCCGGCGTGCCCACCGGGCCGCTCTGGCGAGCTGCGGCGATCGCGCGCGCGGGGGCCCTACGCACACGGACCGGGCTGGGCCGAGCGGTGCTCCTACCGCGCCGGCAGCGACGACCTTTCCTGCCCTGGGGTGGCTGGGGACCGGGCCGGGGCCCGGTATATGGGGGCCGGGGTCAGCAGAGCGGCGCGCGACGGGTTGTCGATCCGTCGGACAAAGCCTCGCCGTGGCAGGGGGTATGTATGCTTCAGAACCGCCCATCGACGAGGCCGATCGACGCATTGGGCAGCAAGCCATCGACGCCGACCAGGATCCACGCCACTCGTCACAGCCACCAGCAGTGACGAGCGCTGGCCAGGAACCACGCGGCCGTCCGAGTCTCAAAACTAACCCGGTCTGTATATATCGGCCCGACTAATATTCATTTTTTCAAATAATGAAAGTGGTTCCGGCTTCAAACCTTTCAAGAGAAAGGCATCAGTCCATAATTATTACAAACAAAATTTAAACTTATTCGTATTTAACATTAATCAATACACAAAATAAAAGGTCATTCATTGGCCGCAAAGAACTGCATAGCACTAGACTCCATAGGCCGACTAATATTCATGCGTGATGCAAAGCGTGAAAAATACGAAATTACACTTTCAATTAATTTCGGATGTGGTTCCTGCCTACAATTTTAGTTCTTTGTACCCTATTCTTTCTATTTTCTAACCATTGAATCTAGAGAGAGATGGTTATTAAAATTCTCAAACACCATAAAAAACCTCTCTTATTTAATCGTTTTTTGTCTAAGTTACGAGCACAGTAGATTTATTCATGAGATTTACTCATGTGTGGTGCTATGATATACACGGTTAGATTATGCTCGTGTCACGTAGACACATGCCAGTTGTTCTAATTTACCTGTTTATGTTAACGATTGAATTTGTTAATCTATGTATATGTTCAAATTTTCAACATGTAACAATCATCTTCATAGTAGAAAGTGTAGAATTGAATTCTTAGATCATGATCATCGCCACTCCATGGTGGCATCTTGGTTCTTGGAGGACGTAAATTGGGCTACCTACTACTAGCTGGAGGACAACATTTGGAAAGAATCTTTACCATTTTTCTTTCAATTTTTACCAAGGACTTTCCGAAACCATATATATCTCCTGTTTTCCGTTCCTACATGCATCATTGATCAATAATGTCGCTACAAAGTACTAATGGATCACATGCAGGAGGGTAACTGTGTATATAGGTATGGCCATAGATAGGCTAGATGTGTCTCCAATAAATATCGTGTTCTTGAGTACCGATTACTCCTACTGCAAGTAGGCTTTTCCTCTTGCATCACATGACGACACATGGAAGGAATTTCCCGCGGTCAGCTCTTTCTTGGAATGAGCCAGGCCTAATCATCTCACTGCATGCAACTATCTGCAATCATTTTTTTTTCCGCTATTCAATTTCAACCCGTACATTTGAGGACAGTGTTAATCATCTCGCGACAAACTTCTTGGCCGGATCGATCGAGCTGATCAGCGATGCATCACCATGTCTTTCACATGCATGCCCTCTCCAGGATAGGATCGAAATAATCTTTTACAAATGCATCCATCGAAATGGAATCAGGAAGCAGAACATGCATATATAGAACATGAGAAATAGACGGCCCTTTTTGGCTCTGGAAAAAACCAATTCATTTCTAGTGGCAGAACTTGCCACAGAATTGAGAGGGGGCTGACGAGAGAGGTAGATCGTTATATATTATAAGAATTGGATTAAGTAATAAAATTACGAAATGTGTCCAAATTAATTACTTCCATTAAATATGCCAAAAATCTGAATGATTAAACTATTTTTAGTTCAATTTACACCTATAGGCCACATCTATGCTAACTGATCCAATCTACCCTGTCGTACAATTTGTCTTGTAAGATTTGTCTTTTTTTTTTCTCAATGCATAGGTGGTGTTTTAAGTTAAAGTCTTAGGGATATACCTACAAATCCTGGTTCATCATACTTAAACAAGAACATACTATATATCCATAATTTTTATTGCCAGCTTGATTCTGGTATGGAATTAAAGCAATACTTTTTTTAAGAAAACACGAATCATGTTATTTCAATAAGAGTAAAAAATTGGAAGTACATATCGACTTGGAGGGAAGAAAAAAGATAACAAGACAAGAGAGGAACCAAACACCAACATGGGTATGACGACCTACAAGCAAGGGACAAGTAAACATTTGAACCTAGCTAAGTTTCACATCTTGGCCGCCATGTCGACAATCCGAGTAAGCACGACTACCTAGAGTAAATCATGCCTAAAGACATGGTTGTTCATATCTACATGGACCAAGCAACCAAATGCACGTAAACCCTTTTCGAGTGACTTTGCAACCCTCTTCCCACTTGTAAGCCAACAGATGACCAAGCTATCGCCCTACGATGGTGTCAAGATCTAAAGCACTACATGGCTAAGGACTCTAAACAACATATCCCTATTGAAGATGCAGCTACAAAGGAGGTGGTCAATAGTCTTGGACTCTTGAGGGCACAAAACATATAGGTGTCGTCATCTCTTAACCCATGTTGTTGTAGCTGGTTACATGTCTAGATCAGACCATGCATGACCAGCCAACTAAAGAAATGACAGTTGTTCGGTCCTTGCACCTTCAAAAGCTCACTAGCCTTAGGATGTTAGTCTGCCCAAGAAACAAAGCTCCATAAGCGCTAGCAATAGAGTAAATGTCATATTACGACCATTTTCAAATGAAGGAGTCTGGCATGCCATCCCTAAGCTGGACCTCCTGGATGAAGTCTCACAACGAGCATGTATTGCATGACAACCAAGACAATAAGTGTACCTCTAATGTCTCTGACCCAATACTGATTTGAAAGTGGCTCTCTAACAATTCTACTAGAATGCACCTTGGGACCAACGAACCGATAGACGTCCGTGGCGATGGCACATAGAGAGTAGCCCACAACCATCTATCACTCTAGAAGAGGGCTTTTGAGATGACATACCCTATGACCACAAAACTGAGGCGTCAAACAAGGTTATCGCAAGTCTATCAGTGGAGACGCACATCTTGACCAAGTCCAATGTGGATGGATGCAAGCAAGCCATATCCAATGCAGCATGAGCGCCCAACCCAAAATGGTGAGATTAGGAAGGCCAATATCAGTTTTCAGCCGAACTCGGGTGTTGGTGGTTCCACCTCGATCATCGATCGATATACAACCGACTTCAAGAAGTGGTCTACAACATGAAGGGCATGTTCACTCTAGCCTCACATGCCATGTCGACCGATCTCATCCAGCCAGTAGGTCTATTAGTAGCAGTTACAAGGACAGGCAGTGGCCAAGGCCCCTTATAATAGTGAAAATTGCACTAATATTTTCAAAATCCTAATATTTTTTGAAAATACGTTAATGCCCCCCTAAACTAACATCAAAATGAGTTTGTGGCTCTGCCCTTGCAGTCATAATCACTACAATGCTTCACCATTTGCCAATAAGGTAAATGGCCAACAATTTTTAGTATTTTTAGATAACTACATACATAATTATGGGGGATGAGATTGTCGGGTATATGATTATGTTGTTGATGATTTGATAAAACTATAAATAAATATACAAGTTATACTAGAAACATTGTCGACCACTTGATAAAAATAATATAAAGCACTAAAACTACCGGTCACTTGTACAAAACTGTCAGGAAAGATAGCATATCTTGTAGTTATCTAAAAACCGCACCGGACAGTCTCCCCTATACAAAGGATTGCCTCCCCTCGGCTCCTTTAGAAAGCAACAAAGCAAAGGCACCGCGCGCGCGCGCGCGCCCACACACACACACACACACACAGAGAGAGAGAGAGAGAGAGAGAGAGAGAGAGAGAGAGAGAGGTCTACTCTAGGGAGGAGAGGAGAGATACCAGATCCCTTTCAACTCGTATCTTGGGGGCAATGCTCCACCAAAGTAGATTCCTCATCCTTCGCCTGGTAACACATAGATGGTGTTTGCTTGGCATTTCTGTAACGCAATCAAATCACGGAGGGCTAATCATTAACAATACAAGTGTTTGGTTCGCTATGGTCCGCAATGAGTTACCGTGCAATCAGATACCAGCTCATTCACAATTGATACCGGCTGCCGTCAACTGTTATCCAATCATGATGCCGTGCCTTGTGCCAGACGACTCGAGCACCGTTGTGGTTTGCTCACGCCTATGTGCACTCAGGCGGCTCTACATTGATGCATGCCATCGGATAGGACCGCCGTTAATTGATACCTTTACGTATACAAACCTAGAAAAAATCATCATCAATGACTCCACCACTGATACCGGTGTAACCGGATTCTATTGTCGTTTACGTTACCACTAACTCAATCAAATGTTAGAAATTTAGGTATTTTTTTGTATATTTTAATTTTGGAAATTAACAGAAAATTCATGATTACATTTGTGGGATATGGGTACCCCTGGGCCTATTGTCAGACCAGACTACGGTGGCCGGGGCCCACATCTGACAGGCTTGTGGGCCGACCCCTAGGCGGCCCACACGGGCACCCCGACTTGGAGAACAAGTTTGATGAAGACCCGGTGGGCGACTCGTCCGGATATCCAGGGATATTCTGTAACCGACCCGGCTTAGAGTCCTGGTCGGAGCCAAGTAGGTTTAGATGGAAACTGACTTGTTAACCCTAGTTCGTCAACCCTATATAAGGCGGCCTAGGGCACCCCCACGAGGGACATCGAACATCAGATCCCGATCCAGCACCGCATCGAACCTCAGATCCCGATCAAGCATCGCATCGAACCATACAAGCAATACAAACACCACCACCGACACAGGACGTAGGGTATTATACCTCCGGGTAGCCCGAACCTGTCTAAATCAGTGCCTCCTGTGTACCATCAAGTCACTAGTTCATCAATCGCCCCTCCTACAAATCAATCACTTGGGTACCCCCAGGTGGATTGCCAGACCTAAGGTCCGACAGTTGGCGCGCCAGGTAGGGGAAGATTGGTGAGTGTTTTCGATTCGAAAACACCGTTGGCTTGATGGCAGATCGATCCGACATCATCTTCCCGGCGGACGTAAGCGGTAGCCCCAAGCACCTTCCGGGATGCAGCTTCTTCGCCGACTCCAGCAGCTCGAGCTCCACCAGCGTCGACTCGATACCGGTGGATTCAACCTCGACAAACCCGGGGGCTTCCCCCGACGTGCCAGAATATGTGTGTGTGTTAAAGTTAATTCTCCTAACTAACAAGAACAACAACATAAACTAGAACAAGGTTCGGTTCAGGGTGTACCCAGGGGTGGGGTCGGGGCCAAAGGCACCGGATGCGCCGTCACCAGCTGGAGTATTGGTGTTAACCATACTCGACTGGCCTTGCTCAAAGTAGTCGATCTAGTTCGGTGAAGTGTCGAGTTGATGCAGTGGAGTCCCTTAAACGGCCTTCTGGAAGTAGTCGTTCAGGGCCTCCGGGAAGTAGTCGTTCACTTGACAGAGATGGACACCAGGAAGTAGTCGTCTAGAAGCGAGCAGGTTGCGTACTTGTACGCGCCCCGAAAACCTTATCACCTGTCTATCCCAAGCAGGATCGCTAACGTCAGTTACTGGTCCACGGCAATGACTTAATGATTGTCATCAATAGCAAAAACGTTCACCTTTCGCGTCACGACCCAGCGCTTGTGGCACGCCCTTCTCCTCTTTCGCTACTCCAGAAACTGTCATCACAAACAGTTTTGGAGGTCATTTGTGATACCTCCTGGCATCACAAACGTTTGTGATGAGGGGTATCACAAAAGGTTCGTAATACAAACAATTTTGTGATGATGATTACCGAAAAACCTCAGTAAATAGGAAAATAATAGGGAATTTTTTTTATTTTAATGCCACTCAAGCAAGCCGCACCATTTTTGGCGCAGTAAATCGCGTGCTACGCGGTCACTGGGTTTCAACCCACCACCTCTCCCTCACGCGTGACATCCTCTACCACTGCACCACTCCATCACGTGTGTCTAGATGCCGTTCTGATTCCTACCATATTATACAAAACCGAGTGTGAATTACTTGTTTGAGGCCCTAAACGATTTCAAATAAAAAAATTAGCAACTACAAAGTTTCATAACTTTTTGAAATCTATAACTCTTATTTTGGTAGTTTCTCCATCCGAGGTCGTTTATAAAATTTGAATTTCAAATTTGAGAGCATTCAAACTTAGATCTCGTTAACCAGATGATTTCAAATAAAACAGTTGTCAACTACAAAGTTTCATAACTTTTTGAAATCAATAACTCTTATTTTTGTAGTTTCTCCATCCGAGGTCATTTATAAAATTGTAATTTCAAATTTGAGAACATTCAAACTTAGTTTTCGTTAACCAGATGATTTCAAATGAAAAAGTTATCAACTACAAAGTTTCATAACTTATTGTGACCTACAACTCTTATTTTGATTGTTTCTTCATCCAAGACCGTTTGAAAACACTCAAATTTCAAATTTTGATATATGAACCATAAAAAAAAGGGTTTGTAAGAAAAATCATTTGTGATATACTAGCATCACAATGTGCGGCATCACAAAGGGTTTTTATTGTAAGAAAAACCGTACCATCACAAAGGGTTTGTAACAGGGGGTTTTGGTAAAACCCTTTGTGATGAGGGGTGGTTTCCGTTTGTGATGTCGCTGTCTGTAGTAGTGTTTCCAACTTCACAAGCGGTCCACAGCTGGTCCACCATTTAAGTTGGTTAGGATTTTCTCTGATTCTTCATCCGGGATTTAATACCAATAACTCGCTACCATTTACTATTGGACATTTAAATCCTTTTTAATTAATTGAGACTAAAATGGGCCAAGACCCAATTAATCCAACAACAAACACTACCATATTGTAGACTTTATTTTTATCCAATTAATTATTTATGCTCAACATTTGCCCTTTCTTATGAGCTGTGAAAGGCTCAAAAGGGCGGAGGGATCTAGCTGCACAACTGAGCCTTTCTGTAGTCTCTGTGTGGTCCTTGACTTAGTACAGGCACATGAAAAGAAAGCTCTGCCGCTGGAGGAGATCATTCTTGTCGGTCTCGCTTTCCATCGAGCGATCACCTTCTCTGCCTGGTCCTTCACGCCATGGTAGGCCCGTCGTCGATCTAGACGGGCCTGCTGCATTGTGATGCAAAAAAACGACACAGACGCTACGTACAAACCGACCTAGATGAGCTGTGCAACCCAAAACCAAGCCCATGCATGACCAACATGCAGCCTCAACACAAGCAAATATAATCATCATTAGCATGTAACCCTAATGCAAGTGAGACCTAGATTACGCGTGTAGCCATTATTATTGCCAAAGGTTCGATCAGTTCGTGTAGAGTGGCTGCGCGTTGCTATTGCATAGACACAAAAGAAAAAGGATCTAGGCCCTGACGTGCTGGATCTATATGTGCTATATACCTATACTGTACTCCTTGCCGTTGAAGGCTACTGGTATAGCTTCGTGCTGCTTACCACAAACACATGCATATGAATGCTTGAATGCTCGACAAAAAGAGGCAGAGGGCCGGCTACCCGAGCTAGCATGCTGCTGCATGCATAACATGTAGCGCGGTGAGGCGATGTGAATACAAATCTTGTCTCGTGGTGTGGTCATGTCATGCATATATATGTCACAGTGGTTTGCTTTGTCTGGCGGCATTGGCCCTATCTAACTAGTTAACAAAACATGCTTCGTTGGTCATTACCACAAAGAGAGTGGGTTTATCGAGCAAATGCAATTGTATGTTGAAATCAGACATGCAATTAGCACCACACGGACGGCTATATATGCTATAGTAAGTAGTACCCCGTTTCTATATATATATTACATTGTTCAGTTTGATTTTATCCGAATCCTATATCAGACTTTTCTAATTTTGAACAAGTTTATATAAAAATATATTAGCATGTAGTCCAATACCAAATAATGCACTATCAAAACATATTTATGATGAAGTTAACAAAATTAATTTGATATTTTAGATATTGGTGTTTTTCCCTATAATAAACTAGATTGACTTAGGATTGTCCTAAAAATAAATAATTGACTTAAGACAAAACTAAAATGGCTTGCAATTTGGAGGTGGTGTACTTCCTCTTTTCAAGGTTTCCATATTGTAGTATGCTGGTATTTACCACTAACTTAAGATCTGGAGTATCACACAAACTGAAGATAACAAGCAAAAAGGGGGGGGGGGGGGGGGGGGGGGACTAGAGACAGTGACGTACTACGGGCATGCATGTCTCATCAGTATGAACTGCCTGCACCTGAAGCTGAAATCTCCATCTTTACGGGGAAGATCAAAGGAGATCCCCCTAGACCAACGAGAGGATCTCATGAAACTACGCGAAGGTGAGGTCAGAGAGGTCCATGCATGCATGAAACGTTGGGAGCACACTGCACACTGTGCCACCTTCTAAAGGCGATCAAGAGGGCCGTTGTAGAGGCATCGAATGATACGGACTCGTGGGCACTTGGGGTCAGCACGCAGCTGGTCCTGCGAGACCACCCGGCTGCAAAAGATGGCTCCATTTGCCCCCTACTTTCCAGCTCGATCGATCCTCACCTCAAGGCCCATCAGCCCCAACTAGCATTTAACTGAGAAAACTACTGCGATCGGGAATTCACAAGATATGATATGCCTGTCAGTACAAGAATTGCGTGCGGCTGATCGATGAACCTGAATTTTCTCCAGATAACCCTGATCAATCGGCTTCGGTTACCTCCTGGACGCGATAATATATAATGCCCGCGTAGATCATGTCGTCTCGAGAGAGTCTCCACGAGCTGATCGAAGCGGCCGCGCGCGCAAAGCCAGAAAGCCTCAATCTTTATGGGGAAGCACGCCGCGGATCCGCCATGGCTAAAGCCAGAATCTCGTGGGAGTTAGCACACCACTGAACTTCGAGGCCCCGAATGATTAGCACTGAGATTCTCGCGCTCTCTCATGGTGCCCGGCCGGCCAGGGAGAGCACACGGAGAGCCTCCTGCAGCAGCAGCAGCTGGCGACGGCGACATGGATATGCCAATGATGCCTTCCTGCCGGCGACATCGCGTTGGCCTTTTCCGTTGAGAGGCTTGCATGTGTTCCAGATCCCCCTCCCTCTCCCCAGCCATCATTAACCCCAACCCCCGGCCCATCAACGCGCCACTAAACAAAGGGGGATTATTCGCAACAGGACATGCATATGGTACAGATCAAGGCTACATATAAGAACACACACCCTATGGCCTTGTGCACATATGAAACAAAACAAAGCAGGCGACGTCTGTGATGAGAGTAAGCTGCATACTTGCCATGGCTGCTTTTTGTGCGTGTTCCTCCGATCCGCTTTTAGGTCAGGGACAACCACGGGACCGGGGGGCCATATCATCGATCTCAATCAGGCCATGGCTAGCTGCAGCCTGGCCTGCACTCTGCCATCTGCATGCAGTAACAACTAGCAAAAGCCAAGCGTTCCATTTCCTCGTAGGTTCTTCAGACGATTACTAATTCAGTTGCCCATCATGTGCTCATATGGTAGGGCCTGCAGCCTCTCCATCTCGGCTACAACAAATAAAAAAGATATAGCACTAATAAATTAATAATGATGCGTGCATATTTCTTGCAGTGTTATACTTATGTACTTGGTCCTGCACTCTCTTTTTGCCTAATAAAATCGCTATGTACTTTGTGAATATGTAGATGCTTGATGCTCAATTCTCTTTATAAAAAAAGATTGGCTTGTTGATTTGATTCAAGATCTAGCTCGCTACAAAATCGTGCCAGAATTCAGCTTGTGTTCTCTGATCGGTCGAGGACGAATGATGGCACTGTAAACCCCTGGTTTGGTGAGGAGCAAAGGACGCCGCTGTGATGCACTTGCATGTGAGGCCGGGCCTACCAGAGCTCTCGGCCCTTATCACCAAACCAGACGTCGAACAGTTGGTCGCCAGGAGAGAGTAGAGTGCTGCACACGTTTTGCCCCCTCTTGCCATCGATTCTATATATATATATATATATATATATATATATATATATATATATATATATATATATCCATGTCTCTGTGTACGTCTTGGAGGAGTTTGTACGTACGTACGTGCAGGAGACAAGGAGCACGTACCGACGAGCTACATGGTGCTGGGCTGCTGATGTTGTCACTTGTCAGGGCTCCCCCTTCATGCATACTCCCATGCTGACTGAGTGATGACTTGATACAGACAGCTCCAACGCAAGCTGCTGCCGGTCGGCATGGCTGCCGATTTACATGTCCGTTGCCCGGCCGGCCGGCATGCAAGACCGGCCGAGCACGGCACAGGGACTCGCGACTGTGCAGCTCCTGAACCCAGATTCCTGGTCAGTCTCACTGTTTGATCGAGCTGAACTTCATCGACAGATGCAACTGAATGACGTGTGAGAGCAGAAGAGAGAGAAGGGACATCGATCGACTATAGCTTTGCATTGACTGTAAAAGTATGCACAAGTTAGCGCAACCTTCGATTAGTAGCAATAGTATGCGCTCTGCAGTTTTGAAAGTGACGACGAGCATGAAGAGTGTAATAATCAGCGAAAAAAGTTTTCAGAAATTAACAATTCCAAAGCAGAGAATACAACAATGATGCATGCATGGCGCTTGGAGAGGCCAGCGCCGATCCGACCGAAGATTTCACAGGAAAGCATGTGTAGCTTAGCCCCAGTATGCTGTTGGTTCGATCGATCGAAACGGATTCCTTTGGTCTGAAGCGAAGGGCTTTATGTGTGTGTGTGTGGAACAGAAGCTGGGGAGAATAATTGCGTTAGCCCTTCTCTACCCCGGGGCGTGGGTCCTCACATTCCTTTTGGCATTACCAAACACTCATCCACAGTGCCTTTCCCTTGTGCTGTGTCTGCCTGATCCATCAATTTTACATGAGGGCCCCCTCCATTATTTTTTGTTCTTTCTTGCTTGCCCGCACAGCCAGACTCCAATGTACCTAGTCAAATTAGCTTTAATTTGATGGACCAGTTTAGTTGAGCTGTAGATTTAGATATGCATGCTGTCTCAGAGGTAGGGATGAAAGTGATGAAACTAATGGACAGCTCCGAGTCACTTCGTTAGCCCCATTTTGTTTGATTTGAAATCAGCATCACTTCTTAAATGTTTGGGGAGAGAGAGCAAAAGCTGCATCCTTACTTACACGGCTTGAGTCATGCAGTCAAAGAGCAGTAGCTATTTCTAAAAAGATTTAGTTTTTTCTTTCTTTTCTTTTTTTTGCAAATACAGACGATGCGAGGTGAGCTAGTAAAAAGAAGGTAAAACATGCATCATGCTCTGGAATTTTCTGAGATGATTTCTGCTCAATATGCATATAATAATTTTTCATATTTCCTCTATTGATAAATAATTATTTAAACATTTACTTTACTCTTTATAATTGTTGTGGCAAAACAAAGTAGAGACACAGTCACCGTACCGCACACTTAACCCAACTCCTTACCTTTACAAACACCTACAACTAGGTTAATAAATATCGAGGTTGACAAAGTCACCGCAAAGCATCTTGTTGTTTCTTGAAGGAAAAAAAACAACTTTCTATTGACAAGAACAACATTTATCACTGAAGTAATGTTTAGGTGTAAATATGACCAACCATGGTAAGTCAAATAATATCCGCATTTTTTTCAGTTATATGCATATAAACATATTATTATAATTCAACATTTAAACTATTTTTGTAGCAAATCTAATAATACACTTTCCGTCTTTTTATTAACCACGTATTATTAAAATTTTTACTAGTCAAAGTTCAGTAGTGCAAAGTCAACATGTAAGCTTCCTGAAAGTAGAGTTAAAGTATACCCTGGCAAATGGGCCCACTGCGTCAGTAACTAAGCGGCCACATTATTTTGTTGAAAAAAAAAATCTCAAGCGGGGCATTGATTTGATCGTCTTCAAAGGGGATGTTTTGCAGCTGGACGGAAGATCATGTCCTGATCCCCTTCTTGTTTCTTCTCCCTTGTATTGATCTTTCCCAAAGCTTGTGTGCTCCTGTCCTGGAACAGTTGCAAAGCAAGTTGGGGAGCCCCACATAATTCCTTAGCCTAACAATGCAACATTTGTCCCCATGTGCGAGCCTCTCTAGACAGCAATCTAACCGGCCGGCTCTGTATCCCATTATGTCCTAGACAGTGGTTACCATTGTTTTGGCTTTAACTTGCTGGTACTTTGTACCACATGCAAACTGCAAACGCTCATGTGGTCAAGCAAAGGATAGGGATATGGAAAAGTCAGTCAAAACTCTTCTGTTTGTTTGACACGACTAGGGCAGCCAAGATTTAGAAGCATATGGTTGCTTGATTGGTTGCATCACTGGCAAAGCAGTCTGTTGGTTAATTCAGGGATATATTCAAGTACTGAACTTGTATCTTCTCCCTGCTCTGGTTCTGTACTTCTGGTATACATTGTAACAGTGCACTAGTAGCCAAAGGTACTGTATCTCTATGTGTATTCATACACAGTAGCTGATTGTCGCTTCATTATTCATGCTGTGATGAGACATGTCACAGCAACATATAAACCCTCAATTGATCACACACGAGGCCCGGGGTCCGGGTGCCACTGTATGTGTTCTCTGTACTGGTCCCATAATTATCTGCTGGCCATCAGATAACATGACAACGGCCTCTATTTAATAAGATCGATCGGCGAGAATTCGATCCAAGACCAATCACGAGGCAGAAAAATCTAAAGAAATATCAGCCAGGCATCGTTTATTTGTGCAGTGTGGTAGCCGCGCGCATCTGCTGTACTGTCCTGCATCAGCTCAGCTCAGCTGCTGCAACGCAGGTGTTCACGGCCAGGGCCGTGGTCTAATAAAACGGGAGGCGGCTATCTATATAAGTATATCCATCCATCCATGTTTGTTAATTTAATTTATTTGTGCAGTGTGGTAGCCGCATCTGCTGTCCTGCGTCAGCTCAGCTGCTGCAACGCAGGTTCACGGCCATGGCCGTGGTCTAATAAAACGGGAGGCGGCTATAAAATATGCAGGACGCTGTACCGGCCCGGCTGCGTTACGCACGAGGCATGCAGGCGGCAGGACGGCGACCCCCACCTGAGGGAGCAGAGACGAGCAGTAGTGCCGGTCGAGGACGACGACGCTGCCCGCCCTGGGTGAGAGTGAGAGACTGATGATCGAGAGCACACACGTACTACAGCTAGCTATAGCTACACACGCAGCCAGCGCGCCCTACCAAGAGACAGCGGCTGAAGAAAGGGTCGTCAATGATGCCACGAGCTAACTTCGTACCTTGGAGTTATGGAGCATGGAACAAATGTCTATATTAAGAGCAAGCACAGCTGCTAAGTGTTGGGTTGTGATGAATTCAGGATCAATCGACCTTAAATGGTTTTGTTTATTTGTCATGCCACACTTGTCAAAGCATTGTCGTCTTCTCCGGCATTATCTTGGCTCCTTGGCCACATATATGGTATATGTATTTGTGTTCTTTTTTCTTGCCACAAGCATGCTAGATTACCTTTGGGATGTTTATTTGTGCATATGCAATTATGATTTTCCAGATTCCTTCACAAAAGTTATGATTTTTCAATCCGATACATAGTTCATATTGTGATTTCAACTCATGATGAAATATGTTGATAGATAGCCACTTATAAATAGATAGTTCCAAATCATACCACTGGTTTTTCAAATCCGCGCATGAAATTACCCGTGCTTAATTCGTTTTAAATAAAAAATAAAACAGGTTTACCAAATTAAATTCCAGTCTTTAATTTTGCAGATTTGGGCTCGGGGTACAAAAGTTACCCAACTCGTAATAGACATTATAAATAGTCAGTTCATCCAGCAGTACGCAAAATAAACTATCTCCCTCTATTTTTGTACAAAAAAAAACAGCAATACAAGTACTACATGCATTCTCTAGCTAGCTAGCGTCTTCGTTTAGGTATGCAGTTATTTTTGTGCAGACTCCCCTATTCTTCTGTATGGAATATAGACACTCTCCCCTCCAAAAAGCCATTCTTTTATTTATTATTAAAAAAGGAAGAAAAAAGGATTATTTTGAACCCAGCCATCACATACCCAGATGCCTCAAAACTTACAGCCACAGTAGTTTTGTTTCCCAGCATATATGAAAAACTCGTAATAACCATATGTGAACCCAATAAAACACCTACCAACTCCATCTCCTTCCTGGAGCTCCCCACACACCCTCCCTGCATGATGCAATCCTAAAGAAAGCTGCTGAAACCTAAAGCTGGTAGAAAGCTGCCTCCCCTCTCTCCCTTTGGTGTTGTCTGTGTAGCAGCAAAGCCAAAAAAACAACACGGCTCCTCCAAAGACCTTTTCCATCCCCCCCCCTCTCTCTCTCTCTCTCCTCTCTTCTCTCTCTCTCAAATTCATTCCTAGCTGTACCCACATCTCCCCCCAACCCTTTTGTTTTGTTTATTCACATCTCCCCTCCGTCCTCGCACTCATCTTGTCCGCCGAGCTCTATATGATAGACATCTCGGTGATCTACCTCCCAGCTCCGGCCTCCGAGCTTATATAGAGATGCCCCAATTCCATTGGCGCATTCCCGTCGCCGGACCTCCAGACCTGTGAATTGTGATCGCGAGCGAGAGGAGAGGGGATCGATTCTTTGATTTCTTGATTTGGTTGGGGTGGCATTTTGTTACCGATAGATTGATCTAGCAGGAAGGTAAGAGGTGGTGGAAGCCAAGTGACACGGCGGCATGCAGTGCGGCGCCACGCCACCATGTTGAGTTCCTGCCCGCCGACGGCCCTGCCGCCTCCGGAGGCGGGGGCCGCACCGCCGGAGCCGTTCCGGTCGCTGCAGATCACCACGACCAGCGCCGCCGGCGCCAAGAAGAAGCGGCGGCCCGCCGGCACTCCTGGTAAGCGCCCGCCTGCCTGCCTGTCTCAGAAACATTCATCCAATCACACACACAGCACGTAAGCGTGCGGAGGAGGCCGGAGATGATTAAAAAAAGGAAACTTTTTTCTAACTGCTACTCCCTCCGTCCCATAATATCAGCGTTCCAAACATTTAAACTCAAAAAATAACAGAACTGCTAAAAGACATTTATACTCCTCATTTTACACTACCCACCGACTCTCACCTACCCTACCAACCCATCTAATTTTATCTTATATATAGAAATGTTTACATTTTGATAAAAATTATGAACCCTACAAATGCTAACCTACCGGGACGGAGGGAGTACTACTTAGTTACTTACTCGATATGATGTTGCGTGACAATGGCGCCGCCGCCGCCGCCGTTGATGATGATGACGACGAGCAGACCCCGACGCGGAGGTGGTGTCGCTGTCGCCGCGGACGCTGCTGGAGTCGGACCGGTACGTGTGCGAGATCTGCGGGCAGGGGTTCCAGCGCGACCAGAACCTGCAGATGCACCGGCGGCGGCACAAGGTGCCGTGGAAGCTGCTGAAGCGGGAGGCCGGGGAGGCGGCGCGGAAGCGGGTGTTCCTGTGCCCGGAGCCGAGCTGCCTCCACCACGACCCGGCCCACGCGCTGGGGGACCTCGTCGGCATCAAGAAGCACTTCCGCCGGAAGCACAGCGGCCACCGGCAGTGGGCCTGCGCCCGGTGCTCCAAGGCCTACGCCGTCCACTCCGACTACAAGGCCCACCTCAAGACCTGCGGCACCCGCGGCCACACCTGCGACTGCGGCCGCGTCTTCTCCCGGTACGTGCTGCTGGCTGCTGCTCGATCTCAGTCTCATGGCCTGCCGGCCCGGCCGCCTGATGCTGCTGCTACTACTGCCCTACTGCGTGCTCCGGCCTTAATCTTGTTTAATTAATTTAATTAGTCTGCCAAACTAATGAGCCAGCGCCGGCTGATAATCGTATCCAGCGATTTAGTCCGGTCTTTTGGCGTATCTTTCAGCAATCTTTTTCCCTCGCGAGATTTGGCGCAATGGGGGCCTCCGGAAAGGCGTGATGATTTTTGGGGGAAATTTTGCGGGGTCACACCCTTGTCTTTCCAGGCATCTACTCCACCTTTATCGTCTCCTAGCTTCTGCCGCAGCTGCTGCTCCATCTCTCTCTCTCTCTCACTCTCTCTCTCTCTTTTGATGGCGTCCGTCAAGGGAAGGGACAGGCACAATTCCCGAGGCCGGGCAGCAGCAGGGCGGCAGCGAGCGCTGGCCGCTGGCTGACTGTATCAGTGTACGTGTAGTAGTCGCGTACACGTACGTCGGCTGCTTTTTGCATTTGCTGCCGCTGCCACACGGCCATGGGGTGTAGTGTAGTACACGTCTAGGCTAGCTACTCCGCTTGGCTCTTGCGGGGGCTCCATTGAATGCCTAGCTCTGCCCATCCATGAGCCAACCAAACGGCCCCAAAGCTCGCCGCTCGGCCTGACAGGGTGAGAGAGATCGCACAGCTAGCCCCTGATCGCCCCCTTGGCTTCTCTCGGTCACGCATCCTTTGTCCTCTTGGGCTCTTGGCGCATCCAAACCCTCGGAACCCAGCAGCAGCTGATGCACACACAGCCTCCCTGCTGATAAGGAGCTAGCGGAGGGCATCTGCGTAAGCGTAACCCTCAGCACTCACATACAATACAGCCATTGCTAGCTCCATATATGGCTTTTGGGTTTAACAAGTAGGAGTACTCGATCGTAGTAGCTGGTGTAGTGGTCCGTGTGATGTGATATATATGATGCGCCGTTTTCACAGGGTGGAGAGCTTTATCGAGCACCAGGACACGTGCAACGCCGGCCGGCAGCGGGCCGAGACGACGTCGTCCTCGCCGGCCAGCGGCGGCGGCGGGTTCGGCGTCGCCGCGGCGGCATCCACGTCGCAGCACAACCAGCAGCAGCGCCATCAGATGCATGCCGCCGCGGCGGCGCTGTCGCGGACGGCGTCCAGCGCGAGCCCCTCCAGCGGCGACCTCGGTGTGAGCCCGGTCACCTGGCCTGGCCCGGCGATGGCCAGCCCAAGCCCAACCGCCGCCGCCGGGGCGTTCCACCAGCTGTTCGACCCGGCGCTGTCGTCGCCTCCGACGCCGCTGCACGACCGTCCTGGCGCCGCCGCCCACAACCTGGAGCTCCAGCTCATGCCGCCGCGCGGGAGCTGCGGCGGCGCCGCTCCTGCTGCCGTCGGGTCGCCTGCCGCTAGCCCCCATCTGGGCGCCGACCCGATGCGGCTGCAGCTGTCGATCGGATCCGGCGGCGGCGGCGGCGCGCGCGGCCACGGCGGCGGCGAGATGTCGGCGGCGGCGGCGAGGCTCAAGGAGGAGGCCCGGGAGCAGCTGCGGCTGGCGATGGCGGAGAAGGCCGCGGCCGACGAGGCCCGGGCGCAGGCGCGGCGGCAGGCGGAGCTGGCCGAGCAGGAGCTGGCGGCGGCGCGGCGCGTGCGGCAGCAGGCGCAGGCGGAGCTCGGCCGCGCGCACGCGCTGCGGGACCACGCCGTGCGCCAGGTGGACGCCACGATGCTGCAGGTCACCTGCTACAGCTGCCGCTGCAAGTTCCGCGCGCGGGCGGGCGGCGCCATGAGCTCCGAGGTGGCCAGCTACGTCTCCTCCGTCGTCACCGAGGGCGGCGACGCCGAGGTCGACGGCGGCCATCACCACTACCGCCGCCGGCAGCTCAACGCCGACGACGCGCCGAGCCACGCTAGGATGATGGACATCAACTAGGAGCGCGCCGGCCGGCCAGCTCGTACGTCATGCATGCAGATTAAATATTATTTGTTTCATCTTCTTCTTCGGTTGTTCTTCTTCCCCAGCTCGCCCACTCCTTCTGGCTGCTGTTTTAGCCATGGTCCATGGATGAGGCTGTGATGGATGGATTTGCTAGCTGCTGCATGGTGGTGTGATTAGATGCGGTGATGTCTCATGAATGCACAACTGCAATGCAAGCTCTAGACTCCCATGGAGGGAGTCATGCAGGGCAAGTGAAGCTAAGAGAGGGGTCGTCTAAGCTAATCGCGACGTGCATGGAATCTTTCGCTTGTTTGGTTGCTGTTGGAGTTTCTTACAATAACATTTGTTCGATCGATCTAGATTCAGGAGCATTTCGCGGCAGCCGTGCATGGCAAAACCGAGATAAAAAGGATGCATGCCAGCTCTTGTCACTTGTCACCATTTCAGCTAACTTCTTGATAGTTGCAGTTAGCGGACAGGACCTCTTTTTTTTTCTACTACGGCGGTGTTCGCTTCCCTTCGAATCCAAAACTTCCCCCAAACTTTCTCTCTCTAAACTTCACTATTCACTATCCCATCAAATCTCTCTCCTCATGCATTGAACATTAAATGTAGGTAAATAAAAAAACTAAGTACATGGTTTTGATGTACACGACGAGACGAATCTTTTGAGCCTAGTTAGGTCATGGTAGGACAATGATTACCACAAACAAACGAACACTGCTACACTACAGTGTTCGATGTGGCATTTTCATCCAAATTCATATTCCCTTTCCAGGGAAGTGAACACCGCCAGTTTTACATTTCTCGTTTTGCACTCCAGAAACGAGGCAATGGAGTGGGGAGAAGAGAAGAAAAGCAGGTTCAGTCTAAGTGTTTTGCATAGGCTTTCTTTGAGTAGGGGGAGGTATCCTTAATAATTAGGCTTTGAGGATGATTAGAGGATATAGATGGGAAGCATTGCTAATTGGTGCGATGGTAGGGATGCGAGAGGACAACCAGCAGAGTTAGGATTAGGGAGGAAAATCAATAAGATCACTGCGGTGAGAAGAGGGTGTATGTGGGGGATGAGATGAGTTGGGTGGGGGAAGGGGGGCTTCGAACGAAGGCAATCACAATGGTTGGTCTAACAACAACAGAGATGCCGCCGCCGGAGGTCAAGACGAACGAGTAGTGAGGAGAAAGAGAGGAGCAATGCGCTCATGTAGAGTTATTATTGTTCTTTCGAGAAATTACCTTGACAAACATTTCATTAAAAAAAAGAGTATGTTTACAACGAAGAAGAGACCTCACACCTAAGTACTAGGAAGATCACCAAATAAAGAAAGAGAAGAAACGACCTCTTTGCAATGCTCGTGGAGAGTTGCTACTGGAAAATGGCACACGCCAAAGATAACCTCTTAGCAATGTGATCTTGGTCGAACAAGTAGAGAGGAGAAAACAACCATTTTAAAGAAAAAGCATATTGCTTTTGTTCAACATGCATGCATGTGGTCGAAAATGCTTTGTGATTTCTTGAAGGAACCTTCAATATCGTGACCTAGAAGGTGTGTGTAGTGGGGAACATAACATTAACAAACAACAACCCAGGAAGCAGAATGAGAAGGGACAGTGGGTGAAGCTGCCGGGCACCGATCGAGCTGCAAAATGCTCACAAAGAGCTCGGTGACGATGAGGTCTCCGAGCCCGAAGCACATACTGTTGCCGCTCAGCAATTGCACGGGTAGTCCAAAACAACACGCACACACACACGCGACCCAGCAGCCCCAGAGACGATGAATGAATGAAACGTTCCTGCAGATGATAATAAATGGGCAAGTAAGCAGATGTGGACGCATGGTTTTCAGTGCCCTGCCAAGCTCCCCCACTCACTTTCTGGCCCACATACACAACCTTTCTCTTTCTCTCTCCTCTCATCCAGACACACACCCTTTCTCTCTCCTCTCATCTCTGTCTTCGTTTGTCTGTCTCGCTCTGTACCGTCTTATAGCACTGAAAGATAGGCAGAAAGTATTACTGCCCGTGTCTGTGCCTGCAGCGTGTGGGGGCGGCTGTACTGCCGGCACTGTAGCGCCACTGCTCCGGCCACTACTCTACTCCCCTCCTCAACGGGCCGGCGCGGCCGGCGGGCATTGACGACGACGCACCCCGGCCGGCCGGACCTCTGAAACATCACCCATCTGAAATGATCGAATCGCCCATGATTTCGTGATGCATGCATGCGAAATGTTCTGCAGAAAGCTATAGCTACGTACCTGCTAGTCGACTAGCGGCTAGCGATCGAGGGCGCTAGCTCTAGGCCGGTTGAACGATCGAGGAGGAAATTCCATGCACGCTCAAAGAGTATTCGCGGCCGGATTGCTTCCGTAGTGTTTAGATGTTTTGGGAGGTTGAATTTGGGAGCAAGATGTCACTTCGTAATCATTGCACTACTGTAGCATTTCGTTTTATTTGTGAAAAATTATCCAAAAATTGATTAATTAGGCTCAAAATGTTCGTCTCGCAGAGTACAATAAAACTGTGCAATTAGTTTTTGATTTCATCTATATTTAATACTCCATACATGTTATGACATTTTAATGTGATTGGGAATCTTCTTTTTGCATAGTGTATTTGGGAGTCGCTTTTTGAACTAAACGGGCCCGAGAGCACAGGATGATTTGCTCGCACGTGATGGGCACCGAGGAATATATGCCTTGTGCAGGTGACGTCCAGCGTCTATGTGTTACTATATTGGTGCTACGATGTAAAGGCAGATTGTTGGTTGTGCATGCAGATTACCTGTTGATCAGATGCTCGCCACTTCGGTTATCTTTATATACAGGAACAACTGGCAGACTGATTTCCTGGCGTTTAGCACTCAGCCTAGCTAGCTTCCACTTGCTGACTTAAACCTGCCTGTGACAGTGGGGGACAGAGGCAAACTATATATAGTTTGTTCTTCCAATTGTATGTACTCTTAATCTTAAACTTGGCAAAGCGTATGTCAGTGTACGTATCCTTTGGAGGTGTGTTGGATTTCACCAGACATATATATAAGACCACTAGATACCCATGTATGCTTTCGTAAGCTCAACAATCCTAATTAAGGTCCATATGATTTTTTGAATTTTGGGGATGCGACATCATCTACACTTTGTACGCGGGGAGGGGGTGGCCCATGCTAGGGTATGGAAGTATTGCCACTTGCGAAAATACAGTGGGGAGTAAGGGTAGTCCTAACCTAAGACACGTGCTACTAATAGCAGTTTCTATAGTATTCACATTATTATTAAGAAACTAGTATAAGACACTATACTCTCAAAGCAAACATTGATGTTGTGTGTTCAAATTAAATGATGTTCCCCTCTCATTTTTTCTTGAATGTTGTGTAGAAACCATGTCTCATGCAAGACCTGGTTTCCTTCCCTTTCTTCATTAACTCACTTGTCACCTCATCTTTTATCCTATGTCGCACGCTATGGACACTATCCTAGTCACTGGGTTGGAACTATTCAGTGACCCACTAGCATGTTGGGAAACCCTACAACTATCTGCGAGTTGGAGTTACCTAAACAAGTGATCGATTCCTTCATAGGGACTCGACACAAAGATTAAGGAAGAAGAAGTAACTCTCCGATGCATCTGGAAAAAGTTGTTGAGCTATAAGTTTATATTCTCTACAATTTACATTCTACATTTGTATACTGCACTTATATTTCCACAATTTGTTTTTCTAATGAAATTGTCATACCGAGTTTTGTCTTGTCATAAGTTAGCAGGGTTCAAACTATTGTACTAGAGGCATTTAACCTTTTTTATTATGCTCTAGCTTCTCATTTTCAAAAAGCCTAACTCGCCCCCACACGCCGTCATGGAATTATATATTTCGCAAGCTTAGGCTCAGTAGTACAAGGTTGCAAAGGCAAACGAAAGTTGATTGAAAGGACCTTGATGTCACCTAGAGGGGGGGTGAATAGGTGAATCTGCAAATTACAAACTTTTTCACACAGTCAGTACAGAAACCGGTCAGACCGGTTTCCAAAACCGGTCAGACCGCTTTCTTGAAAGCGGTCAGACCGCTTTGCCAAAGCGGTCAGACCGGTTTTCACAGAGAAAACCAACTATGTAAAATAACCCTCCTCTACAAGTTCTAGCACAAACCAAACTTGGTGATGGGCTCCTGTAGAAGATAACTAGCAGGTTCACTTAGTCCCTGCACACAAGTAGAGCACACCCAAGTAGAACGATGCGGAAGCGAATATCAATGCTAGAAATGAACTTGTAAAGTAAAACAAGAGACAAGGATTTGTTTTCCCGAAGTTCGGAGTTCACCGCTGCCACTGAGGCTGTCACAAAGACACGATGAATCCTAGTCTCCGTTGAGGGCCTACGAAAGGCGGGCTTATCCACTCCAAGCCACTTTCCTCGGTTCCACTAGCTTTTGGCCCTTTTCCACGAAGGGGGCAAGGCCAGCCCTTACAAACGATCCGCGGCTTACCACAAACAAGGTAGCTCACCGGCGACACCTAGCCGTCTAGGAGGATCACCTCCAAGAGTAACAAATGCTTCAATTGTTGCTAGACTTCACTGGAAGTGCTCAAGGCTATGGATATGCTCTCACTGCTGCAATTAGCTCTCTTTTGCTATCTAGCTCATAACACATACATCCCTCAACCCAAAACAAAAGATATGATCAAAATCAATCAACTCTCACAAAGAGAGGTTTGGGGAGAGCTTGCTGGTGCTTGGGAAGGCTAGGGACGAGCCACAAAGGCAAATGAACCAGCACCCCTCACAAGAGAGGGGTATGGGGTATAAATACCCCATACAACACAAACTAGCCGTTATAGCCGTTGGAAACCGGTCAGACCGGTTTCCCAAACCGGTCAGACCGGTTTAAAACCAAAGTAACCGTTGCACCTGTCAGAGTCCCAAACCGGTCAGACCGGTTTGGGTCGACTCAGCACACTTTGCGTCCCAACAGCGGTCAGACCGCTTTCCAAAACCGGTCAGACCGTTTTGGTCCCCTCAGCACACAAAGTCCCTAAAGGACTTCTCTCTAGAGGTTATCTCTCATGGGTTGATCTATTGAGCACTTTTTGGTGTTGTCAACACAACTAATGTTGCATCCCTCTTGATAGTACGGCATTCCTAAACTCAAGATAAAAACAATAAATAGAATCTACCACTTGAGCTTTTATATCTTCATTGGTGCCATACTTGATCATCTTCAACTTGAGGCCTTCAACATTTCATGTCTTTGCTGAGCAAATCCAACTTGAGCCAATGGCTTAGAATTTCCATTGTATGAAACAATTCATAAGTCATTCCACTATATGATCAATAAAGATTAGATGCTTCGCATTGCTTCACTTGATATGACTTGATCGACGTATAGAAACCAAACTATAATGTTAGACTTTTCCACAAACAAAGTCCCTCGGCTACAAGACCAACTTGCCCTTCACTTTGTTAGGAATGTCACTCGCATCTAGCTTGATCCCTTCCGTCCTCTCTTGCCAAATTAAGCTACGCTTTGCATTGCATCATTAATGAAATCCACATTGAATATCCTTGTCATCAATTGATTTGAAATGTCTTCAATATTGTTTTGTATGTTGTCTTGTATGTTTTCTTTGGTAGATAACTTGTCCATAAGCATCAATGCACTTGAGACCATATACTAACCATAGAATCATGTCTCATTTTGAATATAACCATTGCCATGGATCAAGCCCAAAGAAATCCCAATTTCTTCAATTATTTTTGTCCCAAAAACCTTTGACAAGTATCCTATAGATGAGACCAACTAATTTGCATAAGACCGTGTCTCATTTGTCATTTTACTTCACTTGTCATTGTATTGCTTAGTTGCATGGGATCACACTCACTTGTTTGCTCTCATGTCATTTATACCAATAATGAGCTTATATTCTTCAACAATCATATTACATGAATATTCATAAGAATAAAACCCTGCTCATACACTTAAGCAAACAAGTTAAATACAAATCATGTTGTCATCCAAAATCACCAAAACATATAAGTGCCTAGATGCACTTTCAATCTCCCCATTTTTGGTGATTGATGACAACATGATTAAAGCTTATAAAAGATATGAAATTTAAGCTCAAGATGACTGAGATATATGGTGAGCTCCCCCTTAATATGTGCTTTGAATGGAATTTCAAAAATTCGGCCTCAAATGCCAAATGCACATATAAACAAAAAAATGAGAGCTCCCCCTATATCTCAGCATCCATCATGTGCAAACATGTGTGTGTGACATAATAAAACAAGGTGTGATGCATATGACATGTATAGCACTCAATAAGACAAAGAGAAGCACATGCTTGCTGTTGGGGCCAAACCGGTCAGACCGGTTTGGGAAACCGGTCAGATCGGTTTCACCCAAACAGCAGGTATGTGTGAAACAACATTGCATCACCCAATAAATGTAACACACTAGCAAATTGTCACTTAGAATACATAAATAGGTTCAACACACATAGTAGCACACATTACAAATTCTCAAGTCCACAAATAGATAAAGTACGAATTTATTACATCCAAAGTGACAATGACTACAAGTTCAACTAGATAAGCTTTAATCCATTTCTTCTCCCCCTTTGTCAGCAATCATCCATAAAAGGGCCTGGAGAAGCTTGTAGTCACACTCCCATCATGCATCCAATCTCCTCCGTCGCTAGAAGGTCGGGCTATGATCATCTGACGAAGAAGATGTAGTCCAATGAAAACCTTCACTCAAGTGAATGTGTATGTGTGATAATATGGAGTGATTCGGATGTGCTAGCCTTGGAAGAAAATATGGATGAGCTAAACATACCATGACTAGGAGCAGAAGTGGGTCCGAAGATAGAAACTGCTGCCTGTGAAGCAAAGTCTTCGGGAGATGGAGATGGTGCACTAGAGAACTGAACTCCCGCCATAGAAGATGACGCACCACCATATGCATATGACGAGGACGGGAGTGTGGCAGCTGCATGGGTAGGTCCTGGAGGTGCAAACCCAAACGAGGAACCAAACAAGTCACCCTCTGAAGTAGGCATGTATGGCATGGTCCCCGGAGCACCAACTGACTGTGGAGGGGGTGGTGGATGCTGTGAGCTCGACCCAACGTGTCCATATCCAAATATGTCACCATACTCCTCAAAGTATCCCGCATTCATGTGATCGGTCAGGATGTCTCGAAGCGGGGGTATCTCAGGTAGCTCAAGTGGTGGAGAGATAGGTGATGGCGGATCATTCGGACTCAACGCGGCGCACAGTTTCTTGAACTCATCACGAGTCTTCTTATTCTCTAGCCTCTGCTGCCTAATATCAACCTGGACATCCCTCTGGCCTTTGCAAATGCCTGTGAACATAGATATGAACTTCTTGATCGGAGAGGTCCGTCCCTCTGGCTGTGCACCACTGCCAGACCCAAACCGGTCAGACCGGTTCGGGGAACCGGTCAGACCGGTTCTGGCCTGCAGTTGTGAAGGCCGCTACTGCTGCTGAGTTTGAGCTCCTCCGGCTGCTGTATCTGTGTCTGCTGGTGGAGGAGAAGGCATCCTAAACTTGTGAGGAACAGGAGGACGAAGTGGCTTGTGAGGGGTATCTTTCTTGATTTTGAGACTAGTGACCCTCTCTATGATAAACATGAGAAACGGACTGTAGGCGCAAATCTTTTGAGGGCTCTCAGAAATTGTCTTGATCTCATGCCAAATGAAATCGGCAACGCTAAATGGAGGAGTCTCCTCACCAATCCTCAGATAATACATCAAATTTCTCATGTAGAGTGAGATTTCTGAGGTGTTGCCATCTCTAGGAGTGAGTGTCTTTCTGAGCAACCTATAGAGAGACCCATAGTAGGTGTAGAGACCACTCACTTTTCCCCAACTGCCACGCTGATCTCTGGGATACATGAACTTTATCTCTGATGGTTCCATAACACCTCGGTCATGTATCCTAACTGTGCCATCACTCTCATGTCCAACTCTGAGAATAGAAGCAAAGTCAGAAAAGGTGACATGAAAGCGCTGTCCCTCTGTCATCCAGTGCATAGCTCTTTCTCGCCCACCATTCTCCTCATGATAACCAAAGAATACAGTAGCATAGAACTGAGCAATGACTTCCTTGTTCCAATTGTGCTTGAAGCCCATGAGATGTTTGACCCTCTTTTCAGAACAAACTCTGATAATCTCATTGAACACAGGATTGTCTTGCTTGATCATGTACTCCCAATCTATGTACTGTGCATCTGACGTGATCTTGGTCTTCTTCATAATAGCTGTGACATAGAAATCCTGCTGAAAAAGAGTCCAAAATCTGTAGTCAGTGGCTGTCCTATCCACATCAAGTGGATTAGTCCTCCTCAACCTCCTCACTGTATCTGTCATCCCACCCACAGAGTAATCTGTCACTCTCCTACTAGCTGGGCCAATGGGTCGGCAAATCTCCAGAATAAGAGGGGCATTTTCATCAGCAGTGTCATCATCATCTGCCCCCTCATCCTCATCATCTCTCGCTGCCATCTCCTCCTCCTCATCATCGTCACCACCCAATTGATCACGCCGATATACAACCCTATAGGTTTCATCCTCAACCTCATCTTCATCATCGGTGGTGTTTCCAACTTCATCAACTTCTTCAATCTGTTGCTCGGCTGTCCTCTTCGGCCTTCTAGGCCTTAAAGATCTGCCACTAGCCGTACCCGAGCTACTGCCCCCGGGTGTATCAAACTTCCCCTTTTTTATTCTCTCGGCATGTGATCCTTTCGGCATATTCACTGTCCTTTCTGGGTCAAGATAGGTGGATAAACAAGATATAAGTGCCCAGAAAAAGATTGACTCAAGAATAGGATTAATAGAGAGCACCAAACAAGTTTTGGGTCAGCTCAGGGCCAAACCGGTCAGACCAGCTTCAGAAGCCGGTCAGACCGCTTTTGCCTGAGCTGAGCCAAAACTAGTTGGGGGCCAATCTGGACAGAGTTTGATATGGAAATTAGAAGAATGTTGCAATATAAGATATCCCTAGTCCATATGTAGACAAGCACGCTGCATAACAAGGACTTGGGCCTTCACTGCCCAAACCGGTCAGACCGCTTTGCGCAGTGGAGGTGCAAATCCTTGTTGCGCAAAATGTAGCCCACCAAATCAATTCATCTCTTAGGGATAGGTTCCTAGGAATACTAGAAGATGTTCTACCAAAGGGTTTTGAGAGATATGCATTGAGTTCATAGATCGGGCGACGGGAAGATTTGAATACCTTGAGGACCTTGAACTCGAGAGGAGATGAAGATATGAGTGCACAACTCTATGGGGATTTGATCTAGCAGCCTTGGAGCACTCCAAAACGGAAGAGAGAACGACTTTTCCTTAGTTGAATCTTCAAATCGCCATGGGAGGTCCTCCTTGCGGAGAAGAACAGGAGAGAGAATGGCTGGGGTGGTGAATGAATATGGGAGGAGAGAGGGAATCACGGGATGAGCTAAATCCATGAGGGCCCGCTGTCCTGGTCAAACCGATCAGACCGGTTTGGGAAACCGGTCAGACCGGTTTCGCCCAGACAGCAGGGAAAAGATTGAAATAAGAGCATTTGATCTTCCAAAGCTTGCTCACTTGTCTTGAGAAAGTATATGATGGTTCAGGTATCCAAACTCTCAAGATTGTCCATAGAATAGACAAGATTTCCAATAAATCCTTTTTCTTTCGTTTCTTCCGAAAGATATGGGAGATGATAGATAGATAAAAGATTTATGGACTTGAGAAAATCTCACCATTTGTGACTAGCCATCAATCAAGCAAAGTTAACTATAGTCACAAATAGATCGACAACGGTCAAAAGACCAAAAACTCAAATATTTTCAAAATCACACAACCTATCATGCTAGTTGGATTTTTCAAAATCTAACCTATGTCACATAATCACATGCACTCATATTGAGCTATAGACCATGTTAGTATATTTGGCTCACACCTCACTTAAACAATATTTGACACCAAGTCAATTGTTAAGAAGGTGTCGAACAAATATCCAATCGGTGCACAAAACTCAATGTACTTGCATGCGAATGCACATACTAGCATGATGTAAAGCCTAGATGCACAAGGTAAATACTAGTCAAATAAAACATACCTTTGCCTCTAGCTAAACTTGTTGTGCAATATAATCAAATTTTATTCATATGCCCTCTTTCATGATATATGCCAATTCTTAGACAAAAGAGAGACAACATATTAAATTGCACAACAACTAGTTTCATAATCAATGACCTTTGTATGTGGATGCCAAAAAGATCATTAATTATAAGACCTCGCAATATAGACCGAATTCCCTTTTTTCTAGTGCATATTTGATTAAATGTGTATGGGAGGCTCTCATGCACCGGATTTGAATCACAAAAGATTAACAAAGGAATTTAGACTATATTATGATGAGTTGCCAAGACATAGATTAAACACGGGATCCAAGGTATGAGATGACACAAGTTTACCGCTTTGGATCATGGATAGAGTTGACAACTCCGATCGAGAGAATCACTTTCTCACCATTGAGACTACAAGTTCACTAAAAGAAACGTTAGTCTCAAGGACACAAATATTGAAGTAATCTCCCCCTGAATGAGTGCATCATGGATGGATTACATGGGACATGCACATTGTCTCGTTAAGGACTTGGGAGGATTAAGTCAACATTTGGTCAACGGCACAAAATAAATTGCTCATATTCAAAAGTGCCAAGAAAAACTTACAACCACATAGGTGCAAGTTGATATACATATGCCAAAAAATGATATCCCAAAGAAATAACTCAAATATATCTTCATTTCACACTTGACAATCAAGTTGCAACATTCTGGGCCAAACCGGTCAGACCGGCTTGGCAAACCGGTCAGACCGGTTTTGCCAGAATTTGCCTCTGTCGGAAATTTCCGGTCTAGAGCCCAATTTACGGCAAATGCGACGGAAATTTCCGGTAGTCAGCGTAAATTTCCGGTGAAGCACAGCCATATGGTCATATTTGAGTCTCGAAGCACCGGGGATTAATTCTCTGCAAATTTGACACAAAAATGCTCTACTAGGGAGCCATTAGACATACCACGTGGCATATGTTTAAATCATTAATTAAAATCTTCATTTCTTATGAATATGCCAAAGTTGCAACTGTCTGGGCCAAACCGGTCAGACCGGTTTGGAAAACCGGTTAGACCGGTTTTGCCAGACTTATACCTATTGGCGTGGATTTCCGATGTTTGATTCAAATTTCGTCGGAGCTTGATCCACTGCAACTTAACACAATATTGCTCTGCTAGGGAGCCATTAAAAGCATCACATGGCATATATGAATTAAAGTTTAATAAAGAAATCTAAGTCACTATCAAGCGTCTCATGAGTCAAAGGCTTAGAGACATTTGATCCTACCAAAGGCACTAGTGACTCGGATTTAATCAATTTAAGCGCAAAGTTACTGAGATGTCATTGGGTATAGAGTATGAAGCGGAAGCAATTTTTCTTGGCTTGCTAGTGAATTTTTGAAGATTGTCATTCAAGCCAAGCCACCAATGCATCTCGTAGTCCCTACAATCTCATCAAGCATGCTTTGGTACCCAACTCGTGTTGGGTCCGATGTTGTTAGTTCCTATATGCTTAGGGACCCAAATAGCTCTTGTGCCGCTCCTTGGAGAACGAATCACTTTGGTGGCACAAGGGGTTTTTGGAGAATCCCCAAGCTTCACTTTTGTAGAATGGACAATGTCGGGTTTAGTAATTTTACCATTGGGACATTCTTTACCAAAGTGTCCTTTCTCCCGACATGAATAGCATGTCTTGTGTTTGATGTTGGTTGCCTTCTTGAGTTGCTTGGCTGCTGCTGCCGAAAACCGGTCAGACCGCTTTGTGAAAGCGGTCAGACCGCTTTTGGCAGGGCAAGCAACACTTTGATGTGTTGAGCTCTTGACAGCCACTTCTCCATTGAATTTTGCTTGGGCCTTGAGAAAGCCTTTGTTGAGCTTGATAGAGGGCTTCTCTTGGTGTAGTTCCACTTTGCTTGGGCATGAAGCAATTTGATGCCCCTTCTCAAGACACCCGAAGCATCTTCTCTTTTCAATGTTTCTTTGCCTTTTGGAGAGAGTTGGCTTGCCTTCTTTATTTGTGAAACACTTGGTATGAGCCAAATTTTCACTCTTGCTTTGATCTTGGCTTGTGTAGGACTTGACTTGATAAATATAAGAGCTTTGCACGGTTGATCCCTTCTCAAGCTTCTTCACCATGGGTTCACGGTTATCTTGAGAAGGTTGTGCATTGCTCTTCCCTTTGAGAGTTGTCAAGTTCTTTGTGAGTCTTTCCACCTCTTGCTTGAGTTCTTCATTTTTCTTTGCAATGAGGTTGTCACAAGACTCTACACACACTTCATCATACCAAGATCGTTTTGCTTGAGAGCAACATGGGTTAGCACATGACAAGTTATTTTGGATTGGAGAACATGTGCATGTGTAAGATTGAGGTTCAATTGATTTTACCGAAGTGATTATAACCTCATGAACAATTTCTAATGAAGCATATGATTCTACAAGTTTTTCATGAGAACACAAAAGTTCTTCATGTGTCGCTTGTAGTATCTCATGCTTACTACCAATTAATTCTAATTTTTGCTTGAGCACTTTGTTTTCTTTTTCTATGGAAGCCATATGAAGAGCATCACAAGTATAATCATCAACAATTGCATCATACTTACAAACCAAAGTGGCGTTTGAGAGTTTGACTTCCTCAAGCTCTTTGAGAAGAGCTAGGATAGTCTCATCCTTTGAGTTCTCCGCCTTCTTGTCTTCTTTGGACTTGTAATATATGAGTGCCTCATCATTGGAGGGTGATATTGCTTGTGAGCTTGAAACTTTGCTTGCACGGCGTCGGCCTCCCTTTTTGCAGCCAGCTGCACGCTTCCTGCCCAAACCGGTCAGACCGGTTTGAGAAACCGGTCGGGCCGGTTTCTGCAGTGAAGTGGCAGCTGAGCCGTCATGCTCTTGTGGATCCACGGTGGTCATCACATGAGGCTTGGTGCATGTATTTGATGATGTAGAGCACTCCTCATGTGACTTGGCTCCTTTTTGGTCTTGCGTGTCGCTTTTGATGTTGCCATATAGTTCCTCAATTCGAGCCCAAATAAGATGAGCATCGAATAGAGTTGCTTCATCTTCTAGAATCAATTCTCTAACTTCATTGCTCACAACATCAAATAAAAAGTTAGCGACACGAGCATTGAGTTGAAAGCAATTCATCTCATCTTCGGTTGGATTGGACATGCTCCAATCAACACTAGGACGATCAATGCCTTCAACTACAACCCGCTCAAGAATAGGACTCATGGCCCTAAGATCATTAAGCACATGAAAAGACCAAGTTGAATAATTTGAGCCGTTACTAGCTAGTGGCTCATAGGTTACCTCACAAGTGGTCGACATCTTTCCTCACGGCGGTTAAGCTTGGATGTGAGGCCAGGCTCTGATACCAATTGAAAGGACCTTGATGTCACCTAGAGGGGGGGTGAATAGGTGAATCTACAAATTACAAACTTTTTCACACAGTCAGTACAGAAACCGGTCAGACCGGTTTCCAAAACCGGTCAGACCGCTTTCTTGAAAGCGGTTAGACCGCTTTGCCAAAGCGGTCAGACCGGTTTTCACAGAGAAAACCAACTATGTAAAATAACCCTCCTCTACAAGTTCTAGCACAAACCAAACTTGGTGATGGGCTCCTGTAGAAGATAACTAGCAGGTTCACTTAGTCCCTGCACACAAGTAGAGCACACCCAAGTAGAACGATGCGGAAGCGAATATCAATGCTAGAAATTAACTTGTAAAGTAAAACAAGAGACAAGGATTTGTTTTCCCGAAGTTCGGAGTTCACCGCTGCCACTGAGGCTGTCACAAAGACACGATGAATCCTAGTCTCCGTTGAGGGCCTACGAAAGGCGGGCTTATCCACTCCAAGCCACTTTCCTCGGTTCCACTAGCTTTTGGCCCTTTTCCACGAAGGGGGCAAGGCCAGCCCTTACAAACGATCCGCGGCTTACCACAAACAAGGTAGCTCACCGGCGACACCTAGCCGTCTAGGAGGATCACCTCCAAGAGTAACAAATGCTTCAATTGTTGCTAGACTTCACTGGAAGTGCTCAAGGCTATGGATATTCTCTCACTGCTGCAATTAGCTCTCTTTTGCTATCTAGCTCATAACACATACATCCCTCAACCCAAAACAAAAGATATGATCAAAATCAATCAACTCTCACAAAGAGAGGTTTGGGGAGAGCTTGCTGGTGCTTGGGAAGGCTAGGGACGAGCCACAAAGGCAAATGAACCAGCACCCCTCACAAGAGAGGGGTATGGGGTATAAATACCCCACACAACACAAACTAGCCGTTATAGCCGTTGGAAACCGGTCAGACCGGTTTCCCAAACCGGTCAGACCGGTTTTCAAACCAAAGTAACCGTTGCACCTGTCAGAGTCCCAAACCGGTCAGACCGGTTTGGGTCGACTCAGCACACTTTGCGTCCCAACAGCGGTCAGACCGCTTTCCAAAACCGGTCAGACCGTTTTGGTCCCCTCAGCACACAAAGTCCCTAAAGGACTTCTCTCTAGAGGTTATCTCTCATGGGTTGATCTATTGAGCACTTTTTGGTGTTGTCAACACAACTAATGTTGCATCCCTCTTGATAGTACGGCATTCCTAAACTCAAGATAAAAACAATAAATAGAATCTACCACTTGAGCTTTTATATCTTCATTGGTGTCATACTTGATCATCTTCAACTTGAGGGCTTCAACATTTCATGTCTTTGCTGAGCAAATCCAACTTGAGCCAATGGCTTAGAATTTCCATTGTATGAAACAATTCATAAGCCATTCCACTATATGATCAATAAAGATTAGATGCTTCGCATTGCTTCACTTGATATGACTTGATCGACGTATAGAAACCAAACTATAATGTTAGACTTTTCCACAAACAAAGTCCCTCGGCTACAAGACCAACTTGCCCTTCACTTTGTTAGGAATGTCACTCGCATCTAGCTTGATCCCTTCCGTCCTCTCTTGCCAAATTAAGCTACGCTTTGCATTGCATCATTAATGAAATCCACATTGAATATCCTTGTCATCAATTGATTTGAAATGTCTTCAATATTGTTTTGTATGTTGTCTTGTATGTTTTCTTTGGTAGATAACTTGTCCATAAGCATCAATGCACTTGAGACCATATACTAACCATAGAATCATGTCTCATTTTGAATATAACCATTGCCATGGATCAAGCCCAAAGAAATCCCAATTTCTTCAATTATTTTTGTCCCAAAAACCTTTGACAAGTATCCTATAGATGAGACCAACTAATTTGCATAAGACCGTGTCTCATTTGTCATTTTACTTCACTTGTCATTGTATTGCTTAGTTGCATGGGATCACACTCACTTGTTTGCTCTCATGTCATTTATACCAATAATGAGCTTATATTCTTCAACAATCATATTACATGAATATTCATAAGAATAAAACCCTGCTCATACACTTAAGCAAACAAGTTAAATACAAATCATGTTGTCATCCAAAATCACCAAAACATATAAGTGCCTAGATGCACTTTCATTGATTTAATGGCTTGTTTTAAGCATCAAAACCTTATCAAATCAAGACTTCTCAAGTTCTCAAGAATACAAACTTTTTTGAAATATAATAATAAATACAACCTATGGAATAGCTTCATGTAGCTATATAAACGAAGGTCTCCAAAGCACAAAAATACAAGCCACGTGATCAAGAACGGGATACTAGGGATACAAGGTGGGGGGGGGCATAGCTCCCCTCCACTCATGATCACTAACGAGTCTAGGGGTGGTGTGGTATACACACCCTAACATTCGCCTAAAGACCCTCATCACCTATCTCACCCAATGTGGCGACGGGCCACGAGGTGCATGCATGACTGTGTGACGCTTGTTTTTTATTTCGAGCTTAGGTTTGCCGGGTCTTGGGTCTGCGGTCGCTGCAAGAGAGAACAACGAATTGGAGATGAAGCCAGAGGGAGCGAGCGATTTGATATCTGGCAAGGGAGGGAGACACTATCTCTTGGGGTAGATACCATGGTGGTTCATTGGCGACCCAAGTCACTCAATAATTCACTAATTCCAGCAATTTGCAACTTGTTTCGGTAGCTTGCAAATTGGTAGCCATGGTAGGAAGTAGACAGTTTGGCACCCAGCCCTATGCCAAGCCTACTCTAAGAAGTGGTGTTTTTCTTTATTGTCTAAATGTTTCTTGTTTGTGAAACACAATATAGACGCAGATGTGCAGATATGTACACTCACCCTAAACCCTAAACCTAAACCCTAAACCATATACACGCCACCCTACCCCTATGAGCATATCCAAGAGACTAAACCGGCTAATTTCGAGATTGGTGAAGTTACCACAATTGCACCATTGTCGATTGTATTGCCTACCACACTGTTAAATCCTGAAATAAATTTAAAAATATGCGAGAACCGGCGCCGAGTCAAGGATTTGAAAATCAGATGGGTAGGTTCTACCACAAGAAACCTTGCCAATTGAATTTGGTTTATTGTTTGGATGTTGACCAGGAAGGAGTCAAAGCAATACATGATTTCCATGCGGAGGAATTTAGGCCCTATAAAAGAAGTTGTTTATGCTGCATATCTAAAGTTTAACCAAGTATATATATGCCTGTGCAAGTGATGTTAACAATGCTGGAAATTAAAGATAAATTTCAGAAAATAAATGATGTAATATTGCAACCACTAAGATCTTTGAACATTCGTAGGTTCTGCTATAAGAGGTTAGTGTTATGTAAGATTTTATCAGCATTGTGATAATAAGTAAGTTCCCTCTGTTATGCACGATTAGCTCCATGCTCCATGTATACTACTGATCGAGTATACCATATACATATTTGACGTGTTTAATTGCTTTGAAGTTTACTATTTGTCGTTTCGAAAAAAAAGATTACTGTTTGTCCATATATTTTGAGAAATTACTAGTTAGCCCCCCTCTTTGCACAACTTATGACACTGTCCCGGCCCCACAAATGGGCATTATTTATTTAGCGACTCCCAGGTTCAAATACTCTAACTACGGCCAGTTGATTTTACTTAGGTTGGCTAGGAGATCAGCATATGCAGTACAAAATGAGTTTCTTTTATGCGTGGAACTGGAAATTAGGTGCGCTATTGCATTTGAATAGGAGAAAGCTGCGGTAAATATGCATGCAGTACGAGCATGGCGTCACTAGCTATACTGCAGGTCTGAAACGCAACATCTCGGCTCCCCTTTTCATGCATTCTGCTCCAGATGCACGCATGGCCTAACCCGGCAGTGTCAACGTATAACTGGAGTCGGCTTTGGATACTTTTTATCAGTGTGATCGCAGTTGGCCCAGCATATATGTACGTTTCCCTTTCAGAGACTTTAATTTTTGCCGTCTTGCAAAATGCTCAGGCAGGGCTGCAGACCCTGGTTGCCCTTGTCAGGGCAAGCTTTCACTCGATTTGGAAATTTCTGATATCTTCTCATAGCTTTAATTTGCACAAGCCCCCTTTTCCCTTTCTTTTAGTCTGCTTGTTTTTTATTGTACCTTTTGAAAACTGCGATATATATCGAAAATGGTTCTAATAAGCTAGTTAGCCAAACCAACAAAACTTTTCTATGAAAAATAATCACCCACTATCTCCCTTCCCTTATTTGTTGTCTTCGTTGAGTGACTCAAGAACAAGCGTACCGAAACCCATTGCCATGTAAACCTAAAACTGTTAGTTGGCGATGTATTCGCCTGAATCAAATCTATGATCGAAATTCAATCCCTAGCCATCGTGGGAATCATCGTGGTACTCAACATCAAGAGAGAAAGAAAGGGGGGACAACGAACGGTACCTGAAATCCTACGTAGTTAATCATTGATGAAGATGCAGCGGGAAGGAGGCGCCGGCGCAGGCCGCAGGCTGCTGACGCGCGGCACAGCAACTTCCCATTGAAGATTGGTGGAGAGGATAGGGTGGAACAAATAAACCATCATGGGATGCGGGCCTGGGCCTGGGCCTGGTCGTGGCCTGTTGGTTGGGCCATGGAAGGCTAGGGCCGGTAAGCGTGCTGGCCCAGGTGTTTCTTTAGAACTTGGCCCAGGTGTTTTCGATACACAGTACGGAGTACGGCGTCGTCCAATCCTCCTCGCGAGCGCAAGATCACATCAGCGAGACAGCGACGCGTGTGCACCGTGCACCATGGGCGGTGGCGCCTCGCCTCCGCCGGCCTTCGCCGCTGCGGTTCAAGCCGAGGTGATCAGGGTAGGAGACGTTCTTCCACACTCGACGCCGCGCGGACACGGCGCTACTGCTAGCTTGTTCCGCTGGATGCCCCTCAGATGTTCGACGAAATGCTGCTGCGGTGACAGCGGATGGAAATTGTGAGCATGGGGCGGTGAACGCGGACTCCGGCATGCGGCACTGGTTGGCGAGACCACTGTTGAGGTATAATGCACCTGTGATTTTGGCTTTCAATCTTCTGGTACTGGTTCCTTTCTACAGCCTGTTTCTGAGTTCCTCACATGTCTGTCCCACTTTGTAGTTGATCATGTCTTAGCAGCGGGTGATAATGGCTACATCAGGGCATTACCAAAGGAATCAATTATAAACCCAGATAAGTGGTAAATAATCTGTCCATGCATTTTGTCAATTGCAGTTTAGTTGGTTGGTGGTAGTTGATGCTCGCTCCATCCACCACTCTAAAATCAACTGCCTACTTTCCAAACTAAGCAGCGTAAGTTTTGTCCCAATTTTTTCAATGCAGATCACTAGAGTTCTGTGAGATAGAGGTGCAGGCGTGCAGCACTGCAGCATATCTACCAAAGGTGCTAAACTGCGATAAAACTGAGTTAGAGCGGTTTCCCTTTCCTACTGTTCATATTCATGGATCAAAGTTTAAGTATAATAGTCCTTAACACAGACATAAAACCATTAGGTTGTTTTCCATTCTTATGAAAGTGATTTAGAATTCTCTCACACATAAATAGGCTACTAGAAGCTTTTGCACGTAACTACTAGGATGATCAATTCACAGTTAGGCCATTGGACCTCACTTATGACTTTCAAGTTTCAATGTTGGCTTTGAGCTGACAGACTTACTAATTACCTTAGAGATTATTAACAGGACTATCTCCTTACCCCAGTTAAAAAGGTGTCCTCGCTAGTCCATTGCGCCTCACTTATGACTTTCAAGTTTCAATGTTGGCTTTGAGCTGACAGACTTACTAATTACCTTAGAGATCTGAACTATCTCCTTACCCCAGTTAAAAAAGTGTCCTCGCTAGTGCCTAATCTTGGCCTGGAATATTTCTGAATGGACATTTTATTTCTAGTTTGCCAATGAGGAAAAACAAATGCTGCAAAACTAAATAACTTTCATGAATGTTATGCCATCGTCCGATGGTTGAACAGAGAAATGGCTATATATATAGTTTTACTATTATGCGGGCTATATTTTCCCTTTTGCCCCAGCTGTACCTCTGAGGGAAAACAAATCATATAGAAACCGTGCCCATATTTTTTTTATCCTTGCCAAGCAAACATGCATTGAAACAAACTAAATATGATAAAATGTAAAATCTTGCCTGCAGCTTGGTCAAAACAATATTCATTTTTTTATTTTTAGGCAAGGAACATATGGAAGCCAGTCCATTGCAAGCTTCTACTTGTGTTGACAAGGAATATCAATTGAGGCATTGAGCTCTTATCTTTATGTAAGCGCATCACATACTGGGTTTTTTAATAGCTGTACATTTTTAGAATAGCATTCGGCCTTTTCTATCAGTTATTAATGGCACAGGTGCTAAGGCTTTGACTGAAAAAAAACAGGAGCCAAACTCCCCAGTTGTGAATAATAGTCAAATTTCCTGCACATGAGTGAACACATGAGCATTGCGTGCCCAACGACTTAGAACCTGCTTCCCTAGGTAAAAATCATAGATGATTCTGAACTGTTGGTGCTGGTTATGGTTGTCGATTTTCCGCTAATATTTTTGGGATTTGAACCAGTGGCTCGTGGAGTTGTGAGCCTTATGACAGTCTCAGTGGGGGTTTCATATATGGATAGTTTCATGGCATTAAATATACTGATGTGGCATAGGAGAGAGAATGGTGAGTTTCATGGTATGTGAGAGGAGTTTCATCACGATGAAACTCTTTTGACACAGTTACCTAGTTTCTGATCTAAGTAAGCGTGTAGTGAAAATGTGCCCTGAGACTCGCCTTAGAACAAGCACAGTGCCAATTTTGTAACCGTGTTCTTATGATTTTTTTTTGTAAAACGAACTTGTGTTCAGATAAAAAATTCGAATACTCGATGGACTGAAAATTTTAGCCAAAAAGGAGAAGAAATTGCAGCATCCTAACGCGGATTTCAAAGAACATTGCAGCCAAACACATTTGACCTTTGGCCCAGAAATAAAATTGGGTTAGAAATATGATTATTATGGCTGTTTCATTCATATTTCACATGTCTTTAGACTTCGGACTCCTGCTGAACATATCAAATTCCTGATTTGGCATATAGATTATTAACTGGACTATATATTATCTCCCTACCCTACGTCCCTACCCGAGTTTCTTTTTAAAAGCTCCTTCCTCGCTAGTGCCTATCTTGTTGGCCTGAAATATTCCTCAGTGGACATTCTGTTTCTCGTTTGCCAATGAGGAAAAGCAAATGCTGCGAAACTAAAAAACTTTCAAGAATATTTACCATCGCTTGACACATGGTTATTGTGGGAGGCTATCTCTGTTTTTCTTCTTTTTGAACACGTACTAAAAAGATCTTGAACAGACTAGTGACTATATAGGAGTTTTACTACTTTGTGCACTATATTTTTCTTCTTTTTTTTTCAACTCCATCTGTACCTCAGAAAAAAGGAATCGTATACCGACCAAGCCCAGATTTTCTTTATCCTTGGAAAACAATCATACATTGAAACAAACAATTTATGATTGTCAAATGTAAAGTCTTGCATGCAACTTGATAAAAATAATACTCCATTATTTGTCATTTTGAGGCCAAAATGGAACATATGGAAGAACATGGCCAGTCTATTGCAAGCTTGTACTTGTGTTGATGAAGAAATTATTCTCGATTGAGCTGTTATCTTTATGTAAGCGTGTTTGCATCACAAACTGTTTTTTTTAATAACTGGCAGGTGCTAAGGCTTATTGAAAAATGTAGGAGCCAAGTCCCCCCCCCCCCCCCCCCCCCCCACACACACACACACACACACCCACCCACCTGAATAAGTAGCTAAATTGCCAGTACGTAGGAAAATAATTTTTAAGACATGACCCTTGCACACCCCAACGTCGTATGGCCTGCTTCCCTAGGAAAATTTGACCTTCGGCCCAGAAATAAACCTTGGTTTTGCAGCAGCATGTATAGAACTCAATTACTAGTTGGAGTTTTCTGGTGGTTGCGACAGCCTATTTAGATTCACACAAACACAAGGCTCAACAACTTGCATTTTGGGCATCATAATTTGTTGGCAAATTAAATGTCTTTGTTCATCCATGTGATCATGGCTTGCCCCAGTACTCCGCAAGAACGTTCCTTCCAAGTAATGTGCTCTAATATCTAGTCTATACAGCTAGAACAATTCATCCCCATCAAATAATTGAAGAGGATGATTCTCACTTCTCAGCATTGCCTTCTATCTTCTAATCTACTCGTGCCGGTGACCAGCCATGTGACACCGACAGGTCAAATACTAGTTCGTACACACTGCATTTTTTTAGATCTAGCATACATTTGTTAAATTAGTGTCAGCATGTCTGGTATGACGATGCAATGTATCGTACTCCGTAGTCGTACCCACATCGAGCAACTGATTACCCAATTGTCACCAGTGCTTACTCGTTCTGGAATGTGCAAAGTACATGTGGAGCAGCATATTTCTGCAAAATTGCAAAGTTCTATCAACATTTCATCAAAAGTACGCCAAGGTTGCAAACTAAAAGAAAGTAATTAGCAATTAACCAAACACATTATACCAACATCTCATCAAAATCACGCTGATTTTTTTTTCGAACAATGACAATTTCATTACCAAAACAATGTCCAAGCTCCATTTGGAACGCTAGGATATCTCGAATCTCAGCCACTGGTAGTGTACACGCAAGAACATGATCAGGATTTTCAGGGACTTCAGAATTAGAAAAGCTTGACCGGCCCACCACCACGGCACCACCTCTGTCCCATTTGGCCATTGCCCCCCTCTTCTCCGGTCCTCCCATGCCGACCATTTGGCGTCACCTCCTTCGTCTCCCTTCCCTTACTGCCTGACACGTTCTTGGCGCGTTGTTGCTTCCTCTTCCTAGTTCCTACCCACCGTTCAGTTAATTTCGTTGGCCTGGCCACTCGTCTCTGCGAGCTTTCATCTCCGTTGCAAAAGCTCTAGCGGCCAAGAACGCGTGGAGCTGGCTACCGTCGTTGATCTGATCTTCCCGCGCCGCGTCGAGCTCGGCGCCGGCGCCGGGGAAGCCGGCGACGCGAGGTGGTGGGCCTACGGCGCCGGCGGCCAGCACCAGGGGATGACGACCGCGCGTCAGTGGTGGCGCCGCGCCGCGGCGGCCGTCAAGGACAGGCGGAGCCTGTACCTGACGCGCGTGGCGGCGCTGCGGCCGGCGGGCTCCGGGGCGGCCGCGGCGCTGCGGGGTTGCCCCGGGCTGGAGGCGGCGGTGATCCGCGCCACCAGCCACGACGACCGCTCCGTGGACTGCGGGAGCGCGGCGCGGGTGTTCGCGCTGGCGCGCGCGTCGCCGCCGGCGCTGCGGCCGCTCATGTGGGCGCTGGCGCGCCGGGCGGAGCGGACGCGGTGCTGGGCGGTGGCGCTCAAGGCGCTCATGCTCGCGCACGGCCTCCTGCTGCGCTCCGACCTCGCGCCCCGCGCCGCGCGCCTCGGCCGCGTCCCCTTCGACCTCGCCGACTTCCGCGACCGCTCGGCGCCGCCGTCCACGTCGTCGGGGTTCTCGGCGTTCGTGCGCGCCTACTTCCGCTTCCTCGACACCCGCTCCCTCTTCGCCGCCCAGGAGCTCGATGACGACGGCGGCGCCGGCGCCGGCGAAGCCGACGACGAGGAGGACGCGCGGCTCGACCGCGTGACCAAGCAGCAGCACCTGCTGGACCTGCTCATGCAAATCCGGCCGTACGGGGACGGCATGGAGCAGGGCCTCATCCTGGAGGCCATGGACTGCGTCGTCATCGAGATCTTCGAGGTGTACAGCCAGGTATGCACCGGCATTGCCCGGTTCCTCGTCGCCGTCCTCGGCTCGGCGCCGACGACGCCGCGGCCGCGCCCGGGGGAGACGCTGGCGGCGGCGCGGCGGCGGAGGGGAGTGCAGGGGATGCGGGTGCTGAAGAAAGCAGCGGAGCAGAGCAGGCAGCTGTCGTCGTACTTCGAGCTGTGCCGTGGGCTAGGCGTGCTCAACGCCGCCGAGTTCCCCGCCGTGGAGCGCGTCCCCGACGACGACATCAGGGAGCTCGAGAAGCTCATCATGAGCCACGTCGTCGAGGAAGGAAGCAAGGTGCCGGAGAGCGAAGCGAAGGCGTTGGTCGCCGTGGAGGAAACCGGCCCGGCGTCGAGGACGGTGGTGACAAAAGAGTGGGTGGTGTTCGACGATGACGACGATGCTGTCGCCGGCGCCAGGCAGGGGCATTTCGGTGGTTACGTGAACCCGTTCTTGGCCGCGCCGTGGGACGCCGTGGCGGGTAGCAGAGACTTGTTGGTTTAGAGATTGAGCGCCATCTGATCCATCGGATTAGCCAAAATAATTTCTCAAAATTTGTCGCCTATCAATTTGACCCTGCTTTTGATGACTAGAGCAATGAGTGATTCTTTGTAAATATAGCTGCAATGTCGTGCTTGGGACTTTGGGAGATGGATGCCAAATTGTGAATCACTCCTTAAGTTCCAAAATGTTAGGTTTCTTCGTGGATTCTTTTCGAGAGGTTTATTGCATACTTTGCCCAAATTTTGTTTCGGTTGAGTGTTGGTTCAGTCAAATGTAGTCATGCCGCAGTGGTATCATCCGATTCATCTTTAGCAACAGTGGGTGTGGCAAATATCATTTCTAGCTACAATATCATATCAGTAATAACTTCAGGGGACAAGCGGAACTTTTCTCGCTTGAATATTCTTATTGCTAGTTACTACAAGTCGTAGTCCACTAAAAATGCTATGGAAGGAAAACATCAAGACATTAAAGAAAGAGAAGAGGGTGCAAAGGCATTTCCGCATTTGTAGGGACTTGTTACAAGTAGAAAGCGCCAAAGCGGTAGGGCATTCGTAACTTGTAAGTAGTACAAGTGTTTATATTTGACTTGTGTAAGTGATGCAAATAAGCTTGTAAACATACATGAGTAACTTGTAAACGCTGTAGCTTATGAATACGTGAGCATGAGACTGTTGTTTGACTAACTTGTAAGCATAAAGGCTTGTGTGCACGCAACATGTAATCATATAGGATTAACTTGCAAGTATAATTCAAAATGTCGTGATTTGTTGCCGACTGTTTTTCGTAGGATGACATACATAATTTCCTATTGACATACATTATTGTTGGAAGGACACTACTATCACAATAGCAAAGAGTGTTTTATCCATCTTTCGGACACACCCAAGGGCGCGTTTGCTTTCCTTGCCGGTTCCTGTGTCGCCTCGTCGGGCAAGGCTGTACAGCGAACGGAGATGTTTGCTTTCTTAGCCTAGACGTCTCGGGGCTTGCGCAGGCAAGATTTGGCTTGCTCCCGTGGGAGAGCCAAATCGGCTCGCCTGCCTCGGCAAGCTCCTCGTTGCCTGCGCTAGCGACGCAAGGCGAGGCGAGGCCAGCCCGGGTACCAAACGTGCCCCAAGTTGTCGCAAGTCGCGCGTCGGAGCTTTGGATCTGCGATCGGTGACCACTGACCAACCAACTATTCTTTGCCTGACAGACACGATGCGATGCGCAATTATTGAGGAGCCTTCACATCCCTGTGTCGACTACTCGACCATGATCTTTCTGTACCCTGTACACAATTCAAGTGTTCGGGGACAAAACCGTACGGTGCGGAGCTCGGCAGGTCGAACAAAGGACCGAGCAGTAATTCCTGCTCCCTTGCCTGATCACCGCAAACGCCTATCGACCTATGCCTATCAAGGGTCCTCCATCGACTCATCGTCCTGTGAAAGTAACTGCCTGAACAGCGCAGAGAACCGGACGAATGGGAAAAATTCGATCAGCACGAGGACACAGTTTGGTTAATTGTAGGCAAAGCTTGGAAGCGTCCGGACGTGCCAAGAGTTCCGGGACGAAGAATGCGGGTAGATCTTGTCCATTGCCCTCCCAATTGACCGGGCTGGCCGACCTGCCGGTGCACGGGGACAGGATCACGGGCAAGAGAACGTGAAGCCATGCCACCGCTGCCGCGACAAGCGGGTGGTGCCGTCAAAAGGCACAGCACCTCCGCCAGGAAATGGGGATTCCACTGTATGCCTGTGTTCATGATTATCATGTCGTGAGTCGGTATGGGTCAGTCGGCACAAGACGGGGGTGGACCGAGATCAAATGCAGTGGATGAAGCCACTGCAACTTAACTGCTAGGCCTAACTGCACTCCGAACTGTCTTCAGGGAGTACTCCTACTTGCCAAGGATTTGTATCCTTTTGTGATTCATTATAGCTCGTGTCTCCTAACAAAAAGAAACTACCAACCATGCAAGTGAATCTATAATCAGACGTCAAATTTCTACAAAGTTTTCAGACTTCGAGCTCCCTTCTTCCAGGCTTGAGCTGTTCAAGAATTATACCGGTCCGGAGTAACTGCGGTTCGACCTAAACTGCAGCTGGTGAAATGGAGATTCAGATCATTCTACCAGAGAAATGCCTAGAGCAACTAGCATCCCCATTGCCAGGGAAATCAACTGAACAATTGAGCTTTTGAAGGTTGTTTTCTGGTCGTTCATCTGCGGGAGTACTCCCGCGACAGCAATGTAAATGAAACCACCAGCAGTGAAGCCCTGTAAAAGATAACAATTGGCAAGCCGGATGGTGAATTAGCTCGAACAGTGAGACCTATCAACAGTAAAACAGGAGTGCATTTCAGAAAAGGGCATACCTCGATCAGGGAAGAATGCCCTGGATCTTTACCCAAAGACAATGCCTGCACATGCAGTAGAGTAATGGGTTATATCCAGAAAAAAAAAATCATTACTTTGGGTGAAAACAAACCGAAAGAACAAGAACTCACTAGTGCTGTTCCAGCAAGAGCAACCAACGCAGATAGAAAATTGAAAAATAGGGCCTTAGATACTGTGAAACCTGATCGCACGAGGATTCCAAAATCTCCAACCTTAACAAAAAAGAATATAAAGATTACCATCAACAAGTTGTACAAATGAAACTCAACATGATTGGAAGTTTGGAACCAAAGCATCCTATATTTGTCAACTGGTATCAAAGAAAAAATAGTAATAAATGCTTGAGGTGACAATCTAACTAACTGTTTTAATCTAAGTCCCAGAAATCAGGAAAAAATGATGGCACTTTAATAGATGTTATATAATCGCAGAATACCTCCAGAATAGTATTTTAGCATGAACTAGTTTTATCAGATATTGCCTAGATATAATTATCAGCAGCAACACCATATAAAATTGCCAGAAAGTAAAGCTAGACTAGAATGCATCAGGAATGTTGTGCTGAAAGTACAATGGTGAAATTTAAGCTGATCTAATGACAAATATAACCTCTTGAGGAAGTTCATGTGCAAGCAGAAATAAAGTCCTCGACCAGCCACCAACAGAACCATGTAGCAAAAAGGCACTCCCAAGAGCCATCCCATCAGTGAAGTTATGCTGCATCATTCACATGAATTTCCATCAAAATCCGAACTAGCAAGAAGTTCAGAAAATCAAGCGTACAAACATACATGAGTGAAACTGAAAACATGATTCAGGCGATAGACTTACAACACCATCTGAGAAAAGGTTGAGGTAGCCAAACACCAAGTTAGAGTTTGAAATGGACGAACCATCACTTGATAATGCTTTGTCAGGGACAGGATCATTATCGGAATTGGCGTGCTCTCCATCAGTGGGTTTGGAACTAGCAGAAGAGCTTCTCTGTTCATGTCAAGTTTGTAAATGATAAGTGGGTCATGTGATCCAAAAATGCATATCACATGATTTTTCAGAAATACAAAAACAATAAAGTATCAAGTATACAATTAACAGCTTCCAATACGATGCAATAAAACTTCTGACTTTAGATCATTATCCATAGCTCATTTACTCTTAGTACACCTACATGCACAGGGTTAAAAACCTGCATTTTATAGCCTAAAACTTCTCTTATGCTTGAGCGTCGGGAAATTCTCCCTTCCCCAGCACCACAAGGTGTGGCTCATGCATTAGCCCCATTGAGTCGGAAGAATGAAGATGAGCCATAAAAACTGGGAACCAAATAGTAAGCTAATTGCACAAATGAAGAATATGCGGCCCACGAGCTCTAGAGATTTGATAGCATGTTATAGTCAGCAGGACCTGCCAGTGCAAAAGGAGGAAATTGTGGCAGGTTTAGTAGGGACATGGGTCCTATTGGCCCACTACTGATGAGTGTTAAGATAACTTTAAATAGATTGAATTCTATCTATAAATAATCAGTCTATTAGGAAGTCGTAAGTTCTTAGGGAGCAAGTTGAAAACCCATTTAAATAGGAGGGGATTGGTAATGAAAGAATTAAGAAGAGTTTAGGGATTATTCCCTTGCCACTAGGCCCTCCATGCTGTTCACGTCCTACTGTTCATCATGAACAGTGCCTATGAGCATATATTAGGTTAAGGTGCATATACTGAAAGCTTGATACAAACAATGAAAAGCTTCTGGTGGGAAAAAATCTTCATAAAAAATAGTATGTACTACAGTGAATGGTACCATGTTATGATAAAAAAAAGTATATATTAAGGAGAAATCAGGCAAAGCTACCCTCAGACAAGAGACAACAAATGGGCAATAAGGTATCATTTATGTTAATCCAGTTTTTAGCACTACAACATATGGGTTCAGCAGTAGCTTCACCAAGGCTTTTATGTTATTTTGGAACTTAAATGAATTAATCAAGTATCTCTTTAAACCTGATTGCCAACAACTTTCATTTTAATTTTCACAAGAACATAAAATGTGGAACAAATTTTATGTTTTTTTCATTTTAGTAGGTATCTGTAAGTGACACAGTGCCTTTGCCCTTCAACCATAACTTTTACCGACAGATTTTCAAGTCTGATATTCCTCTTTTTGGCAGTGCTTGAATTGCTACCACCCTACCACAGTTGTGAGTGACACACCACACTTTCTTAGACCTCTTGGTTAGCTTTCATATTCATATTTTATGGTTTTCTATACTTGAGCAGATAATTGTATGCCCAATAAGATGCTCTGTTCCACATTTCGCCATATAATGTGTGATAAAATGTGCAAGTGAATCATATTTTTCCATTGGCTGAACTACACATTGTCTTCTATATTTGGATTCAAATAAGTTATGTTTCCTAAAAAAAATTAGTACGGTTCACAAGAATTTTATATGCACGTTGTCTCCATGCCTTCTTTTGTTCGAAAAATAATGTCAGCTTCCAAATTCCTATTGCCCTTTTTTTTTCCTTAGTCAAAGGCAAATGAATTGCAGCACAAAGAATACATAAGTAATCATACAGCACCTCAGAATGGAATAGGTGATGGATTGAGAAAACATACTGGATATTTTCTATGTTTTGCATCCAAAACAAAGTTCAGCTTAGCGTACCTTGCGTATCGTAGCTTTTGGTTCATGATGATTCCCATCACTTGTTTTTTCGGTCGTGCCATCAACCAAAGGTTTGTCTTCTGTTTGATTGATCTCTTTACCATTGTCATCACCCTTTTGATGATTCAATTTGGCATTATCACTGGAATCATGCCGTTTATTATGGTGATGATGGTGCCCATAACGAGCCCCATTTTGAGAATTGTCTTCAACATACCTAACGATCTTCTCAACAATAAAAAATAGTACAATGCCAACTGCATAAAAATAGTTGACCGCAAGATTAGAAGTTAGATTCATGGAGAGAATAAAAAGCATATCAAGGAAGTTAGACGCATGGGGAAAGAAAATAGATCAAAGACTACTGAGCGATGAAATGTTTGGAATAAATTCATCTCATTAAGAGCTACAGTGATTAATGGCTGAGTGGATTTAATACTTCCGGTTAAAAGAAACAGTCTGCAACAACTCAGTCCAGAAATATCCAATTTTAAAATTCAGTCAAGAAAAGGGCATCCACATATTGGAAAAAATGTGCCTAAAGGCCTAAAACATAAGTTCATAAAATAAAACACAATTAGACATACACGTGTGGGATATACTCACATAGTATAGACAAACCCACAGAAAGATCTTCCAGTGAGTGTGCATGTGCATGCTCATGAGCATGATCGTGACCCTCATGGTCATGAGAGTGAGAATGCCCTCCACCTGAGAAGCAATACAAAAATAAGGTAAGTGAGAAAGAGTACTCCTAATGAGAATTAAGTAAAAGAACTCATCTGCATGTACAAGGTGGGTAACAGAACGAAACTGAAGGAATGCAATATACAATAGCGTTGTAACAATGTGTGCAATGTGTGGAAAATATTAAGAGGTGGCCCAGAAATCAATGCAATGCTAGCATGAGCAACATACTGTGATGTTTTTTTTAGGTTTAACACTTACAGTTTAATAACTCTTGGCACAACAGAAAAGAACATGCAAGAAATGGTAGGAACCAATACAATTTGATCACAATCCAACTAGATTACCCAGTACATGATTCACAAGTTTAGTGCTTTTAACAAGGCATTGGGCAGTAGACAAAATATGCTTTGGAGCCATGCTTCTATCTAAAATTGCAAGCAGCTTGATTTAGGGTCATAAGTTATATTGGAGTAAATAGACCATTTTTCATTTTTTTAACTTTTCTGGGACCTTCGCAAAATCCACACATTGGTTATGCTCCAAGATACCCTCCTATGACTGAAAAAACATGGGGGCAATACACTACAACCTTGAGAAAGCCTTAGGACGGAGATATAATTATAGCAGACACGGAAACAGTTTCCAGCTTATGAGATTTGATATTGGTAATCAGAAACACAAAACAGTGATTGGTAAAATACAAGTCAACAGATATATATACAAAGCCGTCACGAATAAATAAAAAAGGACCAAAAAAGACCTTAGCATGTATCAAAGGCTATACCAAAAGCATGTGGCAGTTGATGAAGAAATGAATCTCCAAGCATTGCTCCTGCCTGCAGAAACATCAAAACCAAACAAGAAAAACACATAAGCTGTAAAATATTGATTCTGACCAAAGTAGTAAAATAGATTGGTACTATGCGTCTTTAAATAAAAACTATTAGCGCAAGACAACATCATACATAAGCTAAATAATCTCAAAATTAGGGGGTGTCATCTCATGGTTGATACTTCTGAATATAAACTTATTCAAATATCTAAAAAGTGTAGGTATGTTTTGCGCTGCATTACCCATTCGGTTCCTTACATATGTGCTTATATTATATATATACACCCAATCAGGGGTAAAAAAAGATGTTAGCAAAACAAGGGCAGAGGACATCGCAACAATTCGCAATTTTAATAAACTTTTGCAGAACAACAAATAGTCCATGTCTGTGACTTTCAGTGAATGCAGATATGACTGTTTATTAAAGTGTAACAGCCTAATATTAACTTGGGGTAGATTAATTTCAAGCTGCATTCACTAGAATGTAAAAGGGAAAATTGCAATGTAGACTCCACACTTACCCCAAACACTGCAAGTGCGTCCACCATGGCCTTTGATGGTTTCCCCTGAACTGCAACACGGAAACAAACCAAACATTCTGAATCTGCGCAGAAGGGCAAGCAAATAATTCCCGGATTGCAATGGGTCAAGCGGGGGGCACTCACAGAAGATGACCGGGAGGAGGACCAGGCAGACGAGCGACGCCATGCTGACCAGCAGCGAGCACCCCATCGCGCTCAGCCACACACCTGCGCGATCCAATCCCCAAATCAGTCGATCGCCCTCGGAATAAACAAAATCACGCGCGGGAATCGCGCCCCCGGCGCAAAATCGAGCAGGATCGGAGCGAAATTGCCTAACCCATGGGCGACGTCTCCATGTCGCCGTGGCCGTGGTGGTGGTGGTGATGGTGGTGGCCGTGGTCGTGTTCTTCGTAGCCGAAGGACTCGAGCTCGAGATCCGCCTCCTCGGCCATCTCCTCCGGGAGCAGCCGCCGCTGGATCTCGTCGCGGCCATGCCCATGGTGGTGGTGATGGTGTTGGTGGTGGTGGTGCTCGTGGTCCCCGCCGCCGCCGCAGCTGTGCCCGTGCCCGTGGTCGTGCGTCGGCTCGCTGTGGCCGTGGCCGTGGCCGTGGCCGCCGTGGTCGTGGAAGGGGCAGGCGGATTCCGAGTGCCCGGCGGCGGGAGCGGCCACGGCCGCGGCGGCCGCCAGGAGGAGCAGGACGGCGGCGAGGCAGCGGCGGCGCATTCTTACGGCTGGCGCTTGGGGCCCCCGGGGGGTTTGGGGGAGAGTGGAGTGAGCGAATCAGGAGGCGGAGGGGCGCTTGCAGACGCCCTCTATGGTGACGACGAGGACGAGCACGAAGAGGAGCACGACTATGCCCACCACCACGCCGAACGTCACCACGTCCATGTCCACCCGAATTTATAATTACACTTTCACCCCTCAATTAACTCGGGAAATTAAAAACAAAATAAAATCGAATTAAACCGTATCGCTACGACATGCGTCGTCCGCGCAGCGGAGCCTCGGATCGGGGGAATTCAGAAATCAGAATTCTGGCTCGACGGCGGGGGAATTCAGAATTCAGAAAGCTTCTCTGGCTCAGTAGTGCTCCCCCGTACGCAGCGGTGTACACTTTGTGTCGGTGGCAAGCAAGCGAATTCTGCAATTCCCGGAGCGCCGAGGTGGATCAGACGTCGAGGGGTTCGCAAGAATTCAGCAGAGAAAGGATCGTGGGATGGAAGACGGCAACAGGTTGATGAATGATGATAGCTCGAGGGGAGCACGATCAAACCGGGGCGATTGGTTGTGATGGAGGGTTGCGGACTTGCGGTGGTTGTTGCAGGTTGGGGAGAAATAATGGATGAGTCGTCCTCTCAGCTCAGTCAGTGGAGCAACATCCTTTTTCTCTTGTTCTGGAGGAAGAGCTTTATGTTACTTCTCGACTGCCCTTTTTGCGGCCTAGAGAAATGTTGGTGCTATCTCCAATTCTCCAGCTCTCTCCTCGCCCTTTGATGGATTCAGGGCGAGTGATTGGCCATGGTCCATGGTAATTGGGAGTAAGCACGTTGCACCTGGTCCCTCACCCATGTCGTGGCACAGGAGTCTTGGCTAGCTGTTCTCGGCAATCAGGGCAGTCGGTGGGGCGGGTGCTGTGTCTGTGCGACTCTGCCGATGAAGACTCCCCGAGTGGGTCACTCGGAGATTCCGGATTCCCGATTCTGGCAACGGTGCCACGGGGAGAATTCGGTGAGCCGAGATCACAGCCCTGAAGATTCGGTCACGGACTAGGAACAAAAGGATGGTTTTTTTTTTGTTTCGTTATTGGAACCAAAGCACGAATTATTTCGGTATCTTCGCTATCTTGCACTTGAACTACCAGCTTTCACACAAGTAGTTTCTTTAGAGAATGGTTCAAGTTGCGTTTTGGATCCTCCAAAAAACGTAACACATTTGTTCAGAAATTGGCTACATGAGGTAGACTCAACTTTGAGGCCATGATTTTTGGAAGGAGCAAAGCATATGTTGTGTTATTTGAGTTGAGATGATATTGTTTTTCCTTCTTTAACACCAGGGACACACTAGGCCAAATTCGGAACGAGATCCTCTACCATCATCTTGCGTGATGGCTCTCGGCAGTCACCACATCCACGCCGTTCCGCATCGATCCGACGATGACCAGCTCCCACCCCGTCAAACTCATCTTCACAGGCTACAAAGCAGGCCATCGAGTGGCCCATCTCAGCCCACGGCACCACGCGAGTCGTCGTCTCCTTCCCTTCCGCCGGCGTCTTCCTCGCTGGGCTGCCGTCCCCTGCTGGTACTGCCCGCCGCCGCCGTAGTCGTAGCCGTCGAACACGTAGTTCGACCACTTGAGCTCGTCCAGCGCCGCACCGTACTGGTCCACGGCAGCGGCGGCGCTCGTGCCGAGCTCCAGCCATGGCAGGTGGTGGTTGTTGTACTGTTCGTCGGTGGCGGTGGTGGCCGCGGGGCTTAGGCCAGCCATCGAGTTCGGCGTGTTGGAGCTCGACACCGACGACAGAACGACCGCCGGGACACAACCGGAGGGGCCGCAACGAAGCGCGTCCGGGTCCTGCTGCAGGTAGCCCGCCGCCGCCAAGTCCCCGGCCAGGCTGTTGTACCCCGCCGACAGCGACTGAAGGGAGCCGTCGCTCGCGCCGCCGTCAGCGCTGATGCTGCGGCTGTACACGTAGCTCTCCGCCGCCGTCGTCACCGGCGGCGGCGGCATGTGCTGCTGCTGGCCTGCGGCCGACGACAGGATAAGTTTGGCGTCGCTGAACACCGCCTTGTTGCCTTGGCTAGCGGCTTGTGCGTGGCCGGGTCGATGCCGCGCTGGCGGAGCTTCTTCTTGATGTACGAGTTCCAGAAATTCTTCACCTCGTTGTCCGTCCGCCTCGGCAGCTGCGCCACAATCTGAGACCACCTGGGACGGCAGCCACGAAAGAAGAAGGGGACGACAGCCCAGCGAGCGAGGAAGACGCCGGCGAAAGGGAAGGAGACGGCGACTCGCGTGGTGCTGTGGGCTGAGATGGGCCACTCGATGGGCTGCTTTGTGGCCTGTGAAGATGAGTTTGGCGGGTGACTGCCGAGAGCCATTACTTTCACATCTAGGCACTTAATCAATTTTGGTGATTAATGACAATATAAATTTGGATACAATGCTTTTAATGAGATAATGCAGGGGTCAATCAAAAAGGAAAAAGAAAAGGAAAGTGTATGCATGGTGATTCAACCGGAGATAGTCTTTGAAGGAAGATCTTGAACAATTTAAATTTGATTTCTGTTTTGAAATTGAGTATAGGATCACCGTACTATCAAGAGGGACAGGTAATCGTGAATCATGTGAGTTTGATGCTCTAACCCACTCTCAAACCTATCCCATAGCCACAGCACCAAAACTCCTAACAATTCCATTGAATCTCTGGTCATCTCACCGGAAATTTCCGGTGATCATCGTATATCCGAGCTGTTCTGTTGACCATCGGAAATCTCCGATGTACTATGCAAATATACAGCAAATGCGACGGACATTTCCGGTAATTTGTCGGAAATTTCCGCCATAACTCCCCCCAACGGTCACATTTATGAGAGAGCTATAAATACCCCCTCATATGCCACCTACCGGCTCTCTTGGCCCATTTGACGAACCCTAACACTTTCAAAGCCTCCAAGAGCTCTCACAACACCCCTTGCTTCCATTCTCAAGTTGTGGTGGTGTGTTGGTTGAGGGACTTGAGTTAAATGATCCAAGTTTCATCTTTTCCCTCTCTTGAGCATCAACTTCGTGGTTCTCGGTGATCTTGTTTGTTACTTTTGGGGATTAATCCCCTAGACGGTTAGGTGTCACCAAGAGCATCCAAGCAAGCTTGTGGATTCGCCTTGAAAGTTTGTATCACCCAATCCTTCGTGGATTTGCTAGTAAGTGGGCTTAGCACCTTTGTGGTGACTAAGTGGAGGAAAGAGGCTTTGAGTTGATAAGCCCGCCTTTCGTAGGCCCTCAACGGAGACGTACCTCCTTTGTGGAGTGAACTTCGGGTTAAATCTTGTGTCTCTCGTTGATATTGTTGCTATTGTTTCTTGTGTTCATATAGTTCATATTGCTCTAAGCTAGTTCATGCTCTTTATCTCCCGATCTATCATTTCGTGAAGTTGCTACGAGTAAGTTTGTTTTCAGAGGGTCTATAACTTACTTTTGAACATCTTGATTCAAACAAATTGTTATCTTTGCTCTTAAATCTGTTACAAAGAGTTGTAGTCGCCTGTCACCGGAAATCTCCGGTAATGATCGGAAATTTCCGACAGTCTAGCGGAAATTTCCGGTGGCTACCGGAAATTCCGGCAGATTTGATATTTCGCGGAATTGTTTTTGATAAGTTTCAGGAACGCCTATTCACCCCCCTCTAGGCCTAGTGTTGATCCTTTCAATTACGCAGGGTGATGATAGAGGATCTCGTTCCGCCAAATTCGGTCTCTTTTGCAAAAGGAACAAAGCTATATCCCTGATGTTAGAGCGCTAGATAAATCTAATCTAAACAATACTCGTACATTGTAGGTGGGTGAGCCGCCCACTCCTGCATTCACAAATTTGTCAAATCTAAGTTTATTGTTCCGAAGATTGTCTGCTCATAATTTCACAAATAAATGAATGAAATAAATGAAAAAACAATTTAGTCTATGATACGCTTGAAGCGCTTTTGATTTCAGAAGTTATTGACGATCAAATTTAAATGGAAGTTAATGGCGCAGGTTCTTTCAGAATACGATAACTCCCTCTTCGGTTTCAGCCTGCACCCACGCCCAACCATGCGTTTGGATGGATGATGCTGAATTATCCCGACAGAAAAATATTGTTGGATAGCCGGTGGGTGCTGACAAAAAAATGAGAAACATGTAAGTTCGTGTCCCGCGGGCTAGCGAGGTTGGTCGGCAGACTAGCTACTGATGAGTTGTAAATTTTCAAAAGTCTCTCGAGTCCGTATGGCCCAAACTAGCCCATCTGGGCTTATAAATGCAGAACCTACTCCGTACTTGATAATCACGGGGGCGCCATGCTCGTTCTGGGTCACCCTGCCGCGCAGGTGGACACGAGTGCCGTCGGCCATCTCACACGTGCCGCCACCTCGCCACGCGCCGCCTTACCTGAGACGACCGGAAGGCAAGCACCGCAGGCCGGCCGCCGGCCGACGCGAAGGCACGCGCAAAGCGGCGAGCGACCCACCGTAAAGCGCTCCGACCCAGCCCATCACGCTTTTACTTCGTGCCGCTGGACCTTTCGAGAACGCCTTCCCCGTCCGGTCAGGCCAGCTCGAGATGATCCCTGGACGCCACGTCCAAGCTAAGCACCCGATGCCACCGCCACCTGCCGCTCTAGCGGTATAAAACAAAACGAGCCTATTCCCTTTACTCCCCTACTGAATCTCCGCTGTCCCATCAGCTGAAGAAACCTATCCTTCTCGCGGACACTGCCGTCTTGATCTGGTTGGTGTGTTATAGTCTTATAGAGCTTGTTTTTGGACCTTGCAAGTCGATCCATCCGAAGGGGAGAGAAAATGGGCAAGTCGTGGGCGATCATCAGCCACCTTCACACAGTCGCCGGGTATGTGTGTAGAATCTCTTGGTTTTGTTTCGATGATTTTGTGAGTGTCCAAGCTGTGTCTGATGTTTGTATGTTGCCCGCTCTTCGGTTCCATCTGCAGGCCGAGCATCACCCTGCTGTACCCTCTGTAAGTGCATCCAAGTCTCAGCTCCAAGGAATTTACACGGAGTAGTACTCGGTGCCTTATTTAGCACTGATCGACTTCCAGTCGATCTGAACGTGGCGTGATGGTGTCTGGCGTTGTGCTGTTGTGCAGGTACGCGTCGGTGTGCGCCATGGAGAGCCCGACCAAGGTGGACGACGAGCAGTGGCTGTCCTACTGGATCATCTACTCCTTCATCACCCTGCTCGAGATGGTCGCCGAGCCCGTCCTCTACTGGTAATTAAATTCCCAAACCATTGATTGCCTCGAGCAATAAGGCTGCTGTTCTTCATGCTTTATGCAGTAAGCAAAAACTAAATAAATCTGACGCTCGATCTCATGGAATATCTGTGATAATCATCAGGATACCGGTGTGGTACCCGGTGAAGTTGCTGTTCGTGGCGTGGCTGGTGCTGCCGCAGTTCAAGGGCGCCTCCTTCATCTACGAGAAACTCGTCAGGGAGCAGCTCAGGAAGTACCGCGCCAGGCACCCGCGCACGGGACCGCCGCCGATGATCAGAAGGTGCACATAGCCAAGGTAGGTAAGGATTCGATCCAACTCTCTCATGCTTAATTTTTGTACGACTATGCCGTTTTCTGCTGCAGTCCGTGCGTGTTAATTTGATTTAATTCTGATGTTTCTCTCTCTGTTGGGCTTATAAAAAAATGCAGACTGAGCACGGCCATCTGCAGTGAAGAAGGCGGTCGTCGAGGTCCGACAGTTCAGAGACCACCAACTTCTGTAGATTGATGCTGTTTATGTATCCTAGATGTCACTGCTGTCGTGGAACGACACACTTGGACTTGGCGTATAATGTATCTGAACTCTGGATTATAATGAGTGGTTATGTAACGCCGTGGCTGCCCGAAATGCTTCAGCTGTAAGATGTGTGTACGTACACGTATGTCATCACCTTGAGCTGAATTTCTTGGCGATCATGTCTTGCTTGTTCGAGAGATACTAGCATCCACGCATGCAAAGAAAGATATGTACTGGACATACATTGGGACAGGTCTCTCCGGGGGACGCTCGGTCGCTCTCTCCCGGAGAGCGACACGAGTGGAACCCGCTCCGGCCGCCAACCCTCCGCCGTGGCCTCCCGCCCCCGCCGCCGCTGGGTGGCCGGCGAGGACGGTGGCGGCGGGCCCCTCCTTCTCTCCCTCTCTTCTTCCACAGGCGCATCTCCGACGAGCTCCCTGCGGCCGGGCGCCCCCTCGCCGGCGCGGCTTCCCCTGGCGTCCCGCTGGCGGTCCGCTGGCCGGGGACGACGCCGTGGTAGCCGCTTCGCCGGCGGCGGCCGGATCTGGGGGGCGGCCCCAGATCTGGTTGGCGGAGGTGGCCGGCCGGCGCCCCCTCCCCGGAGGTCCCGCCGTGGCTCAGCGTGGGCCGCCTGGCGCGGCTGCCCGACGCCGGCGACCGGATCTGGGGAGGGACCTCTTCCTCGCCTGGATCTGGGCAGCGGCCCCCCATGGCCCTGGCCGGCGGTGGCAGGCGAGGAGACTGGCGGCGGCACACGTCCCGGGCTGCCGCCCGCGCGGCGGCGACGGCGCACATGCAGGGGCTCCGGCCCTCGACGATGGGGGGCCGCCTCGCCCCCCGCGGCTGCTCGTCCTCCGGGCGGTGCAGTGATGAGGATGGGAGGAGCGCCGCCTGCGACTCCAGCATGGCTGGAGGCGGTGCCTCCGTTCTTCGCATCGCCAACGAAGCAGCTCCCGTAGCGTCGTCAAGACTTCGCCGCTAGGTTCATGTTTTCTTTCCCACTTTGTGAGGCACGGTGCCGTCCCGTCGAGGGGACGACAGAAGATTTGGGGCCATCGGGGGTCCCAAAGCCTTCCCGAGGTGTCGGGTGTTGCTGAGCGGGTGCTTATGGGATCTAGTGGCGACCTTCGGCGGCGGCGAGGGTGGGCGGTGGATGGAAGCGAGCGGGATTGGTACAGGTGCTCTCGGCTCGTCGGACGGATTTCCTCAAGCATAAGCTTCGTCCCGGGTGCCGGGTCGGGCAACGACGTTGGCTCTTCCCTCTTGAGGGCGTTGTCTGTAGGGGCTCGTTCGACGGCGGTTCGTGGAAGCTCTCCGTGGTGAAAACCAAACGCGGGCGCCGTTACGCCTTTGCCTTCCTGAAGGAGTTGTTAGGAGTTCTTCCTGTAGCCGTTGGTGGTGGTGTTTTAGGCTCCGCGGATGTTCGGGTCCGATAGATGGTGTTTCAGTCTTCTGTCCCTCTAGGGTGTTCGTCGTGAGTAGTCCGTCTTTCTCGGACGCGTGGTCTAGAGGGTCCTCTTTAGGATGTGTTGGATGTCGCTCATCTAGCGGTTTGTGCTTTATTGTAAACTGGTACTCCCAGTATTTCCTTTGCTTTATATATAAAGCTGGCTTCGGCCTTTGGAGACAAAGAAAGATATATACTCCGTCGCACTAACTAATACTTCCTCCAAATTTTCACGCACGGATAGTAAGATTTGAACCGTCTAATCTTTGATCAATGGTTTAGGTGAGGCCAGTCTCGGCGCATTTCATTGTACGGGGATGAAATTCGTCTCACATGGTAGCCACCAGCAAAATTCTTACTTTTTTTCCACATCGGTAAAATTGATGATATGAAACTCTCCATAAAAGCTTATAAAATCTCATCTTATTGAGATGAGACTTCTCTGCTGCATGAAACTTCACGGATGAAACTCTCTCTAAAACCTCATTTACATGACAACTTTACTGATGAAACTCTCTAAAACCTCATTTAGATGACAAAACCTCACTGAGTGACTCTCTTCTCTGTTATATCAACAAAATTAAAATCTATTATATCAAAAAAATTAAAATTGACGGCACGAATGAAACTCTGCATGAAACCTCACTGATGAAACTCTCTAAGACCTCATCACTGAGATGAGAAAACCTCACTAAGAGTGACTCTTATCAACAAAATAAAAATTGATGATACGAAACTTCACTGAGATGAGACAGGCCTGATTATTTTTTTTATTTTATAAAGGTTGAATTTTATAATCAAACATAGGACCATACGATTATAAGTGTGTAACTATAATAAGATATATAATATATAATATATAATATATAATATAAAAGAATTGAATGCTAAAGTCTAAATTAGAGGACATGTCGAGTTAGATTACGTTTTATATAAACTAGAAAACTAAAACAGAGGAAGTAGGCAGCAAGCTAGTCATAAGATTGAACATTTTACTTTTTTAACCTAGAGCAACCAGGGTGGTTTAAGAAAAGAAACTATAAACTTCACCAGAATCTATATTTGTTCAGCAGTTCTTTTTTATGATGGTGAAACCTACAATATATCTATGACTCAGGATCTCTAATCCTCGACGACACAAGCCCTTCAGATAGTTTAAAGATGTGTCAACTATTTTATCGAAGTGTAACAATGAGGATCCTCAATGTTTTTGTCGTGGCCACTTCTCTCTTCTGACCTGACACCCTCAATGGAAACATCATCCGTGTCTGCTTCAACTAAAGATTGAATATTATACAATACTATTATATTTCCTTGCTAATGAGCATATTTGTAAAAGTCACAGTGCTGACTCTTGTAACATAGCTAGGGAGCTACAACTTTGTACTTTTGGAGTCGTTCTCAAACGTTTGTCCCCTGCTTATACTGTTTGAATATATTGAAGTCCTCATAAAAAAGTATGATAATGCCATGTATGAAAACCTAGCAAATAATACATTTGCTCAAAATAAAAATAAAAGTTTCTTAGATTCACACTCATCAAATTTCCATATTAAAATTTACTTTATTGAATTTTAATTAGATCATATCAATAAAATTATCAATTTCATTTGGACGATACAATATTTGTATAGTGTAGAGGTCTAAATGACATATGAGGTTTAGTTGCATGTTGTATCCCATCCCCATCTCGAAATTTCAGAATCATCTTAATCAACATGGCACATCAAGTTGGTTACAACTAAGCTACATATAGTCACCGAGGATTAATCCTGGTTTGTCCGGTTCCTTTACGCCAGTGAATATCCTCTCGCAACCGAACGCGCCGTCCCCCACCCAAGCCCACGAGTCCATGACCCAACTCCTCCCCCAGATAGCGGCGAGGCGAGCCATCCCGCACAGGGATTCAAACCCAAAACCCTAACCGACTCCTCCCCCCACTCGCCGGCATGGCCCCGAAGCGCCCGGCCGACGCCGCGCCGGGGTCTGGCTCCGACGCCTCCGATGGCGAGGCGCGGGGCGATGTCCGCTACACCCGCCGCCGCCGCCGCAACTCCCCCTCCCCCTCCCGGTCCCCGTCGCCGTCCCGATCCCGCTCCAAGACCCCTCCCCCCAACCTCCGCCCTAACGCCGCCGCGCTCTCCTCCACCCCGACCTCTGCGGGCGCCGACTTCGCGGCCGCGTCCGACTCCGACGCCGATGCGGGCGCCGGCGGCCGCGCCTCGCCCCCGATGCGCAGGGACCGCAAGGGTGCCCCCCGCGACCACATCGACTCCGATGCGGACGCCGACGCCGACGCCGGCGGCCGCGGCCCACCACCGAGGCGCCGCGGCGAGCGCTCCCCCAGCTTCCACTCCGACTCGGACGCCGACGCCGCCGGCAGCGTCCGGTCCCCGAGGCGCAACCGCGAGCGCACCCCCCGGCCCCGCTCCGACTCCGACGACTCAGTGGCGGCCGCCGGCTCCGAGGACGACGGCGCCGGCGACGCCTCGCCGTTGCCCCGCGCGCGTCGCTCCTCCCGCATCGAGACCTCCAACATCAAGCCCGTCAGCACGCGCCAGATGGACGCGCCCCGCCGCGCCCCCGCCGCCCCCGCCGGATCCTCCCAGCGCCGCTCCAAGCGCCCCCACCGCTCACCGGGGCGGAGCTCCCCGGACCAGTCCAAGCGTCATCCCCGGGTCTGGAGCCCTGAAGACGAGATCACCATACTGAGCGCCCTCATTGAGTACCGTGCCAAGAAAGGCCGGCTCCCTGCGTCGATTCAGGACACCGGCAAGGTACACAACCAGATTAGCGGCCAGCTCACTGCTAATGCGTCCACCACCCAGCTTAGTGATAAGGTCAGGCGCCTCAAGCATAAGTACAAGTTGCTGGTGAACCGTGCTAGGAATGGACGGGATCCTGACTTGCCGACAGAGCATGACCGTGATGTCTATGAACTTAGCAAGAAAGTTTGGGGATTTAAGAGTGTTGGTGCACTAGGAGGACCTCGTGCTTTCGAGGATGCGGAGAGTAATGAAGAAGAGGAGATCGGAGAGAGTGATGAGGACATGGAGAATGGGTGGGAACGCAGTGAACGCACGAGCAAGAAGCCAAAGACATTTAGATCTGAAAATGGAAATGGCAATGCAATTGTGATTGCAGGTAGGGCTAGCCATGGCAATGGCGATGGGGGAGATGGTGCTGAGAAGGGGAAACAAATGTATCCATACCTGTGGGAGGCTGTTGAGGAGCTGTCGAAGGAGCACCCGAGTGGACCTATATTCAGGAAGGCGTTTGGTGTACTTGAAAAGTCAAAGGCACGAGGGATGGAGGAGAAGCTGCGGAAGTTCAGAATGTCAGAGATCAGGCAACAGCTGCATCGGATGGACCTGATGAAGGAGACAGTGGCGATAGTGCTTGATGCGCTGGAGGGTGCAGACTGATTAGGCTGAAATTGACGTACTGCTGGATTCTGGAATCTGTGGTTTGGTCAGTATTTTGCTCAAAAAGGGTGACCTAAGTCGTCCAGTTACCTAGAATAGTCTTGGTTTAGTAGTTATGGACATATGGTTCATTGTGTCAACTCTTGTGGCGAAGGATAATGTCCTTGATCCCAACTAGACCTAGATCAAGGAGTTATGACCGCTGCTTGTTATCCTCCCTAAAAGATTATGCTTTATGTTCTTATGTGCTAACTTATGCCTATTTGTCATGTCGTTGCTGCTATGTTTTTGTTTAATTCTAACTACATCTTTAGGTATATCCATTTCAGTTTTCCCTTTTCAACTGCATCTGTAAATATGAAAGTCATTGCATTTCATCGAGGTTAAATCTAGCGTGACATTTGTCGAATTTTTGCTACCGGGTGAACTGAATGAATACAAGCTCGGTGCTTGTTAGGCACTTCCAGCCAAAGGAACTAAAATCAGTTTGTTGAAATGATATGTGTTGGATTGGTCAGGACTCAGGATGCAGGATTGTGAAATGCAATCAGATTTTTTTTTCTTGTAGTTATTTACCCTTGATGATTCTAGTGTCACTCCCCTGCACTTATGGCTTGCTAGTTTAGTATATAGAACACATTGGAATTCATGTCAGTGTACTGTTATTGGATGGACCTAAGGTGGTCAATTACTCGTTTGTAAGCAACGTGACCATTGAGTGCTTGGAACTGAAGAGTAGCAATTTGGATACTTGGATAGATTATTTTGAGCTGTCCAAGTTTCTTTGTTCTGTTCAAAATTGTTTCAGGAGTTGGTTCGTGTAGTGAAAGGTGACAGAGTGAGTTCATCAGGGACCTGCTTATATCATATAGCTTCAGGGCTATAGGCAATATGGATGAAGATTATAAGGGTTCGCTTCTATGTGGATTATTATCATTTTGTTGGTATGTTCTTGTTGATTGGTTAACCTAAATGCTAGAGGAGTAAAAGGATTCTTTTTTGGAATAAGTTTTGGTTGAAAGTTGAAATCTGTAACCTGTTTGGATGGCGTGGATTTGGGCTCCGATTGTTAGGATTGAGTTCACTTCCTAGAACAGTCTATCTGATGGGTCTGAAAAAGATTGGAGTATGTACATGGCTACTGGGATGAAATTTCTGTCCAGTGCATCTTAATTCTTAACTAACTTGGATTTTTTCAGGATGATGAAACTTGCTCTACTGGAATTGGATAATAGGGATTTGGTTTTGTACGTGCTACATATTGGAGAGGCCCCTGACTCTCTTGGCCTGCATGTCAGGTGGGAAAGATGGAGATCATTTTGGTGACCTGAAAGTAGCCTAGTGCTGTGTCGGCCCGACGATGTTCTCGGCCATAGATACCGTTAATCTTGAGTCTTTGTTGTCTGGTAGCTCCACATGCTTCTCATTATGCTTAATTGCATATGTCCCAGGACCTTCGAAACACACATCTTTGTATCTTCACGAGCAAGCTGGAATCCCATTGACCGTGGGTCAATGTTCCTGAATCCTTATTTTCAAAGAAGTTTACAAATCCTGGCCCTTGTTTAGTTTCTAAATTTGGGACCAAAGTTTGGTGTTTGGGGTGCGTGTGATACTGTAGCATTTCGTTTGTACGTGTGAAAAATTGTTCAAAAATTGATTAATTAAGCTCAAAATGTTTGTCTCGCAGAGTACAACAAAACTATGCAATTAGTTTTTATTTTATCTACGTTTATTTAATACTTCATACATGGGTCGATATTTTAATGCGATGAGAATTCTTTTGCTATAGTGAACTTTGGTTTAGAATTTGGGATCTAAACAAGGCCCTCTGATAACATTTCCAGTCACTGTCTTCTGCTTTTGCCCTTCCCATCCCGAGAGATTTTTATCATTTTGACCACCAAAGCGCTGGGCTTCTCTAAAATGACCACCATACACTGGGCTTCTCTAAAATGACCACAGATCCATTGTTACATACACTAGAATGACCAAACTCAAGTTTCTCCACTCAATCTGACCCAAATACCCCTGTCATCTTCCTCATGTTCCCTCCCTCTTCTTCTTCCTCTCTCCATCCTCTCCCCAGTGCCGCCGCCGCCCGTGCCCTCCCGCCGCGCTTGCCGGCCTGCGCCGCCCATGACCTCGCCGCCGCCGCGCCCGCCGGATGTCGCCGCGCGCGGGCCGCCGCTGCCGGCCCGCCGCCTCCTCGCCGCGCCTGTGGACCAGGGTCGACCATGCCGCCGCGCAAGGGCTGGCTGCCGTCGAGGGAGCACCGACCGCCGCGCTGGGGCTGGCCGTCGTCAAGGGAGCCGCGGCCACCGCGCTGGCGCTGCGGTGGACACGGGCGCCGCCCCGATGGGGGCTGGCGGAGGCGGACGACCGGGCGGCGAGGAGGCGGCGGGCCGGCAGCGGCGGCCCGCGCGCGCGGCGACGTCCGGCGGGCGCAGGGGCGGCGGCGGCGAGGCCGCGGCGGGAGGGCACGGGAAGCGGCGGCGCTGGAGAGAGGATGGCGAGAGAGGAAGAAGAAGAGAGAGGGAGCACGAGGAAGAAGAAGACAGGGGTATTTTGGTCAAATCGAGTAGAGAAACTTGAGTTTGGTCGTTCTAGCGTATGAAACAATGGAATCGTGGTTATTTTAAAAAAGATGGTCATTTTAGAGAAGCCCGGCGCTTTAGCGGTCAAAATGATAAAAATCTCCCATCCCGAAGCCCGAACCCAACACCCAGCCCACGGGCAAGAGGTCATGGTCCAACTCTCCCACAGGAGCCATTGAGCCAACACAGACCGGCGAGCAATCCAGCTCCGGACTCCGGAGGCCCAAGCCCTCTCCTTCCCCCACTCGCCGGCATGGCCCCGGAGAGCCCGGCCGCCGCCGCCACCGGCGTGACGGGGTCAGGCTCCGACGCCTCCGACGCAGAGGCGGACGCGGCCCGATTTTACAGCCGCCGCCGCAGCTCCTCCCCTATCCCCTCTCGCTCTCTGTCCCGCTCTCCATCCCCCAACCTACCCCCTAGCGCGGCCGCGCTCGCATCCACACCCACCTCTGCCGGTGCCGACATCGCGGCCGCATCCGGCGTCGATGCGGACGCCGGCGGCCGCGCCCCGTCACCGAGGCCCAGGGACGGTACGGGTCTCCCCCGCGACCGCCTCGACTCCGATGCGGACGCCGGCGCCGGTGCCGCCCGCCGCGTCGCTTCTCCGATGCGCCGCGGCGAGCGCTCCCCCAGCATCCATTCCGACTCGGACGCCGCCGCCGGCGGCGACCGCGTGCCGTCCCCGAGGCGCAACCGCGAGCGCACCCCGCGGCTCAACTCCAACTCCGACAACTCCACCGCCACCGTCACCATCACCGTCTCCACCTCCTCGGAAGATGGGGACGAAGGTGCCGGCGACGCCTCGCCGTCGCCTCGCGCCCGTCTATCCCCCGACATCAAGGCCTCCAGCATCAAGCCCATCCGCACGCGCCCGATGGACGTGTCCGGCCGCGATGCCGCGGCGACCCCCGAGGTCCGCGCCAAGCGCCGCCACAGCACCAGCGGGCGTGGCACCTACCAGAAGCGGCCGCAACGGTTTTGGAGCCCTGAAGATGATCTCACCATACTGAGTGCCCTCATTGAGTACCGTGCCAAGAAAGGCCGGCTCCCGGCGTCGATTCAGGACACAGGCAAGCTACTCAACCAGATTAATGGCCAACTCACTGCTAATGCGACCACTACCCAGCTTAGTGATAAGGTCAGGCGCCTCAAGCACAAGTACAAGTTGCTGGTGAGACGTGCAAAGAACGGACTTCCTGATTTGCCAACAGAGCATGACCGTAGTGTCTATGAACTTAGCAAGGAAGTTTGGGGATTGGAGAGTCTAGAAGGAAGATCTCTTGCACATGAGGATGCTGGGGGTGCAGAGAGCAATGAAGAGCAGGAGATCAATGCAAGTGACGAGGATATGGGGAATGGGGGCAAATACCGTGAACGCAGGAGCAAGAAGCTAAAGACATCTAGATTTGAAAATGGCAATGGTGATGCGATTGCCACTGCAGGTAGGGCTAGCCATGGCAATGGCAGTGGGAGGGATGATGGTGTGAAGGGAAAACAAATGTACCCGTACCTGTGGGCGGCTGTTGAGGAGCTATCGAAGGAGCATCCGAGTGGACCAGTTTTCAGGAAGGCATTTGGTGTACTTGAAAAGTCAAAGGCAAGAGCGATAGAGGAGAAGCTGCGGAAGCTCAGAATGACACTGATCAGGCAGCAGCTGCATCGGATGGACCTGACGAAGGAGTCAGTGGGGATGGTCCTTGATGCGCTGGAGGGGCATACTGAAGGTTGGAATTGACATACTGCTGGATTCTGGAGTCCGTGGTTTGGTGAGTATGTTGCGAAAACAGGGTGACCTAGGTCTTCTAGTTGCCGAGAAGAGTCTTGTTCTAGTGTTATGGATATATGGTTCGTTGTGTCAACTCTTGTGGTTCGGGATATAGTGTCCTTGACCCCGACTAGAAAACTAGATCAAGGAGTTATGACCGCTGTTTGTTGTCCTCCCTGAAACATTATGCCTCATGTGCTAATTTATGCCTATGCTTCATGTCGTCATTGTGTTTCTGTTCAATGTTAATTACTTCTTTGGCTACATTCATTTCAGTTTTCCATTTTCAACTACATCTGTAAATATGAACTTCATTGCATTTCATCAAGGTTGAATCTAGCTTGCATTTACCTAACTTTTGTGACCGGATGAATTGGATGAATACAAGTTGGTGCTTGCTAGGTTCTTCCAACTGAACGAACTAAAATCAGTGTTAGCTGAAATGATATATGTTGGATTTGTCAGGATGCGGGATTGTGAATTGCAATCAGATGTGTTGCTCAAAGTTATTTACCCTTGATGATTCTCATGTCACTTCCTGCACTTACAGCTTGCTAGATTTGATTTATGGGAATTGAAAATACATCCTTAGGTAGTATTTGCCGATCCAAGAAATCTGGAGCTAGAGGCATGTCGAGAGCATCTAGATGATTCAGTTTTTATACAGTTTAGACTATTTATAAGTATTTAAACCATTTAAATTTAGTCTACAAACTGCAGATCAAATCTGGATCTCAAAGCTCGAGCTGTCTGTACTGTTATAGGATGCACCTATGCTGGTCAATTGCTCAATGTGATCATTAGTGCTTGGAGTTGGAGAATGCAGCAATCTGGATGCTTGGAGAGATTATTTAGAGCTATCCAAGTATTTTTGTTCTGTTCGAAATTGCCCCAGGTGTAGTGAAAGATGACCGAGTTAGTTCATCAGGGACATGCATAGATATACAGCTTTAGGGCTATTCAATATGGATGAATACTACACGGGTTGACTTCTATGTGGATTATACTGTTTGGTGACTGGTTAACCTAAAGACTAAAAGAGTAAAGGGGATTCTTTTTCTTAATATTTTGTGGATGAAAACCTGTAGGGCCTGTTTGGGCTTCAATTCCCAGGATTGAGTGCAATTTCTAGAACAATCCATCTAAGGGATCTGGGCCGTGTTTCTTTGGAGGAGGAAATTTTTTTCCACCACATTTGACCAATAATTAAGGGTATTAAATAAAGTCAGTTTACAAAACTACCTTCACAACATTAGACTATTTCGCGAGACCTATCTAATGAGGCCTTTGACCGCATGATTAGAGGATGGTTACTGTAGTAAAACATGGATTAATTAGACTCATTAGATTCGTCGCGCAAAGTTGTACTCATCTCTAAAAAGGTTTTGCAAATAGACTTCATTTAGTACTTCATGCATGTAAGATTCCCTTTGGAAAAAATTTTCCGGGTACGAAAGAAACATGGCCCTGAATAAGTTAGCAGTATATGTGGCTTAGGGCATCAATTGGGATAACCTTTCTGTTCATGATTGTTTATGAGGATTAAGCTTGTTCTTCTACTGGAATTGGGGCATCTTTTGTAGGAGGGACAGCTGGTTTTATTACTCAATACTTATACATACTATTTTTATGAGGCTGCTGAGTCTTGACACACTTGGGCTAGCATGTCAGGTACTTAGGTGGGAAAGATGGAGTTTGTTTTAGTGACCTGAAATAGTCAAGTGCTGCATGTTTCGCCCCAACTATGTTCTTGGGCAAAGATATCATTAATGTTGAGGCTTTGTTATCTGATATTTCAACATGTTTTTTTTTCATTATGCTTAATTGCATTGTCCCTGGACCTCTAAAACGCATATCTTGCATCTTCACACATGCACATCATTTCATCTTAAAACTAATCAATTATTGCTTGGTGTTTCCTTTGTGTACCACTGCGCCATGATTTGCCTTTTGGTTATCATCCAAGAACATAATGGACTGCCCCTGGAGTAAACTGTGGTCAGAAAGGAAGTTATCTCAGTTCGGTTGCTATGAGCCTTTTACGGTTGAAGCAGCTGCCCAGTTCTGGTCTTCCGGAATGTCTGTACCTTTAGGGAGTTTATGTCTTGTAGAGTACAATAAGCTTGGCATGGTAAAACAAGCACTGGACAGCAACAACAATCTGATTCGTTCGTGCAAGCGTTTGATCTTTCGCTCCTGTGTTAATTGTCGCATCTCAGAATCATACTTACGTGATGCACAGTACAACGCAGTTGGTCAACGCAACAACGGGGCGCGAGGTTGGGAAATGGTGCGGAGAAAAAGTGTTGAATCATACATGGTATTCATGGACGTACGGGCACGAGAGGTTCAGGTATCTGAACTCCACAAGCTCTCTCCATCCCAACGCTTGATTCTGATTTCCGAGCGACGGAAAAAAAATAATATGCGAAACCATTTTCTGCCTGGCCCAAAATGACACTGGTTGCCGTCACTGATAGATGAGTGGCTTAAAAAAAATCCTATTTACCTCCCTGGATACAAGACCGAGTTCGTGAAACCACCTAGACACGAAAACCGGGTGAACTACCTCCCTCAACTTTCAAAACCGTTCACTTTGCCTCCTTGCGGTAGTTTCAAGCGGTTTTCAAGGTGGTTTTGCCTTTTTCAATTCAAAATAAATGTCATAAATATTTATTAAACCAAAAAAAATATTCGTAAGCTTCTAAAAATTCTAGAGATGGATTGAGATGCAAAAAATATAAATAAAATATTTAAAACTAGTGAAAATGACTACAAAATTTTCTAAAATTTAAATTTAATTCTAGCAAAATGAAAATATATCCAAAAACTTAAACACACATAAAATTTTCTAAATGTATCTTGAATACTTTTCTCAATAAAAATATGAAATGAAGCCAGCATGAATACATTCATGGTAAATGCATTCAACCATCATAAATGTAACATATATTAATTTTGAATGCATTTATGCATTTACGATAAGTGTATTCATGCCGGCTTCATCTTATGTTTTTATTGTGGAAAGTATTCAAGATGCAATTACATATAGATTTAAATATTTAAATATATATATATTAATTTTTTGTAAATATTTTCTATTTTGCTGGAGCTAAATCTAAATTTTAGAATATTTTAATCAAAATTTTATTAATTTTAGAAAATTTTATTAATTTAGATTTATTGCATCCCATTCCATCTCTAAAATTTTTCTCAGAATTTTTAGAAGCTTAGAAATATTTTTTGTTGTTTAATAAATATCTATGAGATTTATTTTGAATTGAAAAAGGCAAGACCACCTTGAAAACCACTTAAAACCACGACAAGGAGGCAAAGTGGACGGTTTTGAAAGTTAAGGGAGGTAGTTCACCTGGTTTTTGTGTCTAGGGTGGTTAAGCGAACTCAGTCTTGTATCCAGGGACGTCAATAGGACTTTTACCGTGGCTTAATAATATCTCCTCGGCCTGGCCCAAAATCACATTGGGCTTGGGCTAAATTTTATTTGCTCGCTTCAGTGTACTCAGCGAGTCACACTGGTCCTATGAACAAGATGAGATGCTTTCCATATCTCCTCGGCCTGGCCCAAAATTACATTGGACAAACTGGCGAGGCTCATCATTTCCATAGCATCTCATCTTGTTAATTTCCTTCATGTAGCAATCGCAAAGTGTTGATATACTTTCTTTTGTTGTCGTAATGGACTCAATCAATGACGAACGGGAGCAAAAAAAAAGTGCGTCCATCCGTACTCGAATGATGGTTCGGTTCTGTTTATTTACCGAAAAAGAACTTTCAGTGTGACGTGGTTAGTGCAGTGAGTGAAGCATTTGGACAAGTAACTGCTGGCCAAGGAGAGTCTACCGTACTTGTACACTACCTACTGGAGTACTCCCTCAAGCATGCACCTCGTTCTCTTTTCCGGGTTTTCCAGCCATTTTCGCAAGTGGCAGCAGCCAGGCTCCTCCATGAGACGCAGGGATGCCTGCGCCGCGGCTAGCCGGTCGGCGGCGGCCTGGTTGGCCTTTCAAGGCTTCTTTCTTTCTTTCCGGTGAGATGACATGATCAAACTCAAACAGCATTGGCGGCGGGCTACAGAGACTTTCCTGCTGAAGCTGAGCTTTCGCAAGTTCAGAACGGCTTGTTTCGTTCGTGCAAGTGTCTACTTTTTTGCTTTTGGGTTGTCGTATCCTAAGAACCATCGCTTGCGTGATGGGCCGTACATTGGAGATGGTCAATGCGCCAACAGCATGCGGTTGGAAAACGGAATCGTGAAGTGAATCTGTAGAGAATGTACGGCTGTTGCATCAGCAGCGATGCTCTTGTGCAAAGTGACAGGACGCATATTCTGCAGATTCAGCCATTCACGAGCTCTCTGTTCCACGTTTGGTTCTGGCTGAGCGACGCGACAGCCGCTACGACGAATATGTGACAAGGAACAGGCAACCTGTACAATGCAAGGAAAAAATCCTCCCGGACTGAGCTTTTTTCTACGAAATTTATTTGCCTGAGATTCCGAATCACAAAAGTCAGTAGCGTATCGACACTTTTCCAGCCTCAAGGACGGCCTGCACTTGATGGCTGAATGGCTCTTCGCGAAGTGACAGAACGCATATTCTGCAGATTCAGGTATCTGAAAACTTCACGAGCTCTCTATCCCACGTTTGATTCTGGTTCTGGCTGAGCGACAGCCGCTACGACGAATGTGTGACAATGAACAGGCGAACTGTACTACCGGGAGAAATCGAGCTTTATTTGCCTCAGATTCCGAATCACAAAAGTCAATAACATACTTTTCCAGCCTCAAAGGAGCACACATGATGCAGCGGTATGAAGCACGCCTGGTTCTGATTTCAGCGTGAGGACGAATACGCGACAAGGAGTACTGCACAAGAGAGAATTTCTTCCCGAACTGATCGCCGAAGTCAAAAGCATACCGGGACTTCCCAGCCTCACGGACGGCCTGCACGTCCTGCTGCTGCTGAATGAAGTGTAGCGTTTGGACAAGCAACTGGTTAGCTACTCGGATTGATCAGCTCCAATGGAGGATCTCTTGCCGTTGCGCCGAGTCGCATACGAGGATGCGCGCGGCAGGTTGTGCAGACAACCTGCCCGACCTTCAGGTTCCGTGAACTGACAGAGCAGCTCTCAAGTCTCAAACTGACAAACCTCTTCGATCTCAGCTGTTGCTATCGATGGAACTATCAATGACCCACGCATGATTGGTGGCTGACAGGCACATTAGTGCGTTCTAAATCACTTCGTACAGCCTTGATATTTTTGAACTCGAAGAGCTCTATCACAGAATACAGAACTTATACGGTATCAGAACCATTTGTCATCTTTTGGACACGATCTATGGATTTGTCTTCACCTAATACCACAGGCAAAATTTCAGTCTATAGGACCGTTTTAATAACAGTTCCGTCTCGGTCATCAAATATCTAGGCTGAGAGAAAATTTTATTCCTACCCTTCAAAGTTCAAACAAAAACAATGTGCCCGGCGTCAGCAGAAAGTTTGGAAACGAGAAAGCAAGGAAATGCACGGATCGTACAGAAAACAAACGGAGTCAGATCAGCGAAGGTCTCAAACCGAGAACCAACGATTTGGCAGTGTCGTCACTTTGTGAGCATATTGTATCGTGCTGAAACAGTCCATGTCAAACCAATAAACTGAACTTATAAGTAGGAAGTCAGACAGAGGTGCGTGGTCAGTACGTCTAAGAAATATCCAGACTCTGTACACGGTAAAATCCGTACAAATTAATGGATTGAAATGGTCGATTGTTTGAGTCTACTGGTAGCATATTTCATAACAGATTGTTGACCGAATTTGCATTTCATAGCAACACACGTTAATCAGAGCAGGCTGCGCAGAACGTTCAAGCCAAACATAGGCTGCAAAAGAACTGAAGATTAAGCATATCCACCAAAAAAAAGCTGAATATTAAGCTTGTCAAAGACAAGTTCATATGTGACCAAAAGTTTGAATTGATAGATTCTAGCGTGCATATTTGAAGCGAGTTAAATCACGTCCAATGGTTGATAGATTCCTGCTTGGAGAGTAACCATTGACTCAAGCACTTAATTCATCGTGGCATACTGGCATACAACTGGATAGTATACAAGAAACCCTCTTTCTGACTTCTGAGTTCTGACTTCTGGGTTCTTGATTTCGAAAAAATCCCCAATTAGTAAATTAACATGGACATATGGCTGCCATATTGAAAGAGATATATAGGCAATCCACTCCATTTAGAACCTTTCAATCCCACATGATAGGTAGCACACAAGAGAGAACAGATAAGATATTTATCATTGTGGGACAAAGCGCCCATTGTTACCATGAAGCTAACACCAAGTCCATACATGCATAAATACGACAATATTCTTGCAGCAATATGTAGGACTAGAGTAATATATTTAGGAGTCATTACTAAACAAAAATAAATTCAGCCAACAAATCAAATAAAATCCATTTTTAATGACGTTTTCTGTGCTTTTCTAGGGCTAAAAGCTGAAAAACTCGGTGAAAACAATGGGGATGAATCATTCCTCTTCCTTTAACCGCCCTTTTGCCCTTTATGTTGGTCCTACCACCAAGCAGAGGAGGGTGCATAGGAACCTCACAAGTTGACAGACGCGACTAATAAACTATTGTCTGAACGACTGAATCTCAGCTCCATGCCAATAGCATGCGAACCAAGAAAGTCGAGCTGCGAGCGATTGGCTAACGTCTACGTCCTCCTCCGAGACCACCAGGCCCACACATGAACGACGAAATGCTACAGGCTACCTAGACTTGGGTACGAAATTCCCACGGCTCACAGGTGAATTTGGCACCGTTGGAACGATCGGATGGTTGCCCCTTGCCTGCAGCACGTACGGGCAGCGCTAAAAATCAAAGAAAGGGATAGCACGGGTGGTAGCGAGTACATGTTTTCTGTCAGAAGGAGCTAGTAGGTGATCCAACGGAAAATGATGGGGACCCATCAAAATGTGTGTATCTCAGCGAACATATAGTGGACGGCCAATCGCCACGACGCTGGACCGTGTTCGCAAAAAATGTTATCCTGCTATATTTATACGATGCATGGAAAAGAATACAAGATCTTGCCGTGTGGGAAAAGGAGGGTTAGTGCCCATAATTTTGTGCTTTGGTTTTCTATGACATTACTTACTTGGCCTCTGTATTTTGTATATCATCTGACCCTTTTGATTCAAAAAATCCTTCATCTGATCGATGTTGCCTGCACTATACTTTTGTTGTGTCAGCGTCGTGGCCCTGGCCACAGCGCAATGATCCTAGAAATATCTCTCTTGTGCTGGCATGACCGCGCTAAGCGTGAGCTGCAACGATGAATATCTCTGCAACAATCTGCCCAGCACATCGGTCGTTCTCGTTCACATTTCACGCACCTGTTTCAACGAATTTTTATTTGCCTGTTTCTGGATCGGTCGATCCAATGCAGGGGGCACCTTCACAAGCTAAGTAAGCACGCGTGTCAGGCGTTTAGCGTTTCGCCGGCCTATCTAAACTAACTTTGCCGAAGCATTCACGGAACCAACTCGATCTGGAAATAGCCCCAGAGCGCGCGCGTCAGCCGGCCAGCCGGTAGTCCTGTTTCCTGTGTGCCGCGCGGCGGCGTGTCCACAACATTCGCGCCCGGCCGGCACACGTTTACAGGCGCGAGGCGAGAGGAATAATCCCAGGGCGCGCGCGCGGATCCGCCGGTGTGGTGTGGTGGCCCGGCGCGATCTGTAGGCTGTAGTGGCTTTGCCCGCATCCGCCGGGTGGTGTCGCGTGTTCCCCGCCGCACGGAGAAGAAACCAGCTGCTCCAGAGCGCGCGCGCGCGCGCGCGTGCCCGGCCCTTGGCCCCCGCTATGAGCCAGGGCCAGTTGCGCGCGGCCGGCCGGGAGAGGCGAGGCCAGGCCACCACGGCTAGCCGCGGCCTCTCCGCCTGCCGCGCGGCGCGCGCTCGCTCGCGTCCCACTTGGCCGTTGAGCGCCCCATGCGCCAACTCTCCCCAGCGCGCGCGCGAGGCCACTGGCCACGGTCACCCCAACCCCACCCGGCGGTCACTCACCCACCCCGGCCGGCCGTGTCCCGGTCCCGGCCCGGTCGCTTCCATGCGTCTCGCTCCGCGAACTGCCAGTAGCTGGGTGATAGCAGTACGTGAATTGTAAATTGCTCGCACGTCGTGTGGTGTCGCTGCGGCGACATCATATCGATCGCCCTCTCGGTGCATGGATGCCATCCATGGATGGATTATTTGTTGCAAAAGCTATATGCACGATCGATCATCCATTCATGGCTAGCTGCTGCCGGCCTCTCGCAATATACTAAGCCGCTAGTGTGCCAAGGATTCCCTTTTAGAGCTCAGCATCGCCACCACTTGTTAGTATATTGTTTGTCATCTGGACTTCTGGAGGCTACTGGTTTTCCTGGGGAGATTTGTGGCGACTTTTTGGCGTCCTGGCGGCGCTCTTTTTCTCAGTGGCCGAGTTCACTGGACTGGGGGAGGTTGTTGTCTGCTTGATTGGCTGCTAAGTTAGAGACCAGCCGTGGCAGACCCCGAGTATTATTGAAAGATTCTCAGATAAGATTCAGCAATCATATATGTTCATCTATAGTATATTACAGAGAAGGGGCCATAAAGCTGATGATTAAGTTTGTATTTTCGACATCTCGGTTGCACTCCCAATGAGATGCCTTTTACTAATATCTACTACGCCCCCATCCACATGACCCTATCTCAATAAAGAAGCCGGATGCAACAAGATCAGCCGCCCCCTATGCGTGTTTTCATGGCGAATGGAAGAGGCAGCAGGTCCATTTTCCTGCTTTGGAAAGCCAGCATTATTGGTCGGCGCTGTTCTTGTGTGTGCACATTATATATTTTCTATTGCGAAGGTGTGCTCATTATATATGTAAATGCATAATGTTCGAAAAAATATGCAAATGTATACAAAATACACAGGTATATGGCACATATGTCGTGGTCACCAGCTCTATGCATGCATGGAGAGCTTCAACACTAAGATTATGTATGCAGCTTATTAGCATCGGAACACTGAATCATCGATCGACAAGCGTGATCTATCGAGAAATCAGCAAAGTACAACACGACTTTGTCCAGTCAGAGTGCAGCAGATGATAGACAACATATATCTGGGTGCATTATTTCCGATCCCAAAAAACTAGTGCATTATATTATTTCCAATTATTAGTCTGCTCCGCTAGTCAACAGTACAACACCTTTGAATATCTTTTGAGGACGTTACGGTTACACTCAGCTGGCAGCTGGAAACTGGAATATTAATCTTACATAGATCCACGGGATATCTGCGAGTGATCCAACAACCCTGCAACAACAAACATAGCCCAATTGGGCAAATCTGGGCGCCTCTTGGTGCTCTCAACAAGTATGGAGCTGCCTGTTCACAGTTGGAGCAGTGGGACGTGGAGTCCCTGCATGGACGCCAAGGCAGGCAAGTGCCCTACGAGCCATCAGGCAGTGCTGCCTCTTCACGTGCCTGCGTCCTATCTAGCTAGCGAGCTACCTGGCTGCTCCCTTAGCTTGCATGGGCGGTCGGACCAACCGCGCGGCCCTTCCCGCATCTGAGGAGGCACACGCCGGCTGGCCTGCTCGCTCGTCGCCGACGACGACAGCCGCGGTGTGTCGGGAGCACGTGGCCGGTAATCTCCGGGGAACGTGCGTCACACACTCGGGCAAGCGCTCCCGCCGCTCGTGTGATTGGTTGGTGGATAGGGACGAAGAAGAGGGTAGAGCTCAGCAGGGCACGTACGGCATGATTGCCAGCGACGGAAACCTGATCAGCCGGAGTGCACGGCGGAGAGACACACCGCCGGCCGGGGTAGGGAACTAGGGATGGCTTTGCGGCGACGCCGACGTCGTTGGAACCATGCTCTTCAAGTATTTTAATTTGCTGTTGATGTCATAGATGGAATAAATGATCGACACGTATGTCGACCTAGGATCCTTTCATACATATTCTGCAATATTCTATAGCTGGTTAATGTTTTTTTTAAAAACTATATATTGAGATATAAATACACTCAAGTAAATTTTCTCAAAACGTACTATAGTTTCAAAACTACAATTATTTTGTTATTATCAAACATTATCGCAAAACAACATTTTGATATCATAGCATGTTGGGCTTACTATATGCCCATTCTATAATACAAATTGCACATTTTTGTGCTTAGAAATGAAACTTTAGAAAACACGATAATTATAATGATGGTGCAGTTTTGTGAAAATGATCGATTTTTAAAAAGTGTAATATGTTAATGTATCATGATGAGAAAAGATGTACTTTTTTAAAAAACTAAACACAAATGTGTGTAGTTTATGTTATGTGAGAATAACATATAAATTATACAAATACGTATATAATATTATGAAAATTTCTTCCTTTGGTCTAGTATATTGTATATTAAGTCTATGCATGGATTCTTATGAGTAGTCTATATTGGTTAAAGTTTACACAATAAACGATGTAACATTTTATGCTTAGTCTTAGACTCCTTTTTTTTAAAAAAATTAATGTTTGAAAAAATTTGTGCTGGTTCTTATTGATGTTCTTAACAGAATAATAGTAGTTCTCAAGCATCATTGTGAAATAAGAGGAAAAATATATTAGGATAGAATAGAAGAGATTCTTGTCTTACATCTTCACTGAACTGTTGGTGAGATCGATAATCACTTTTTTAGCGGCGATTGAGAACATTACTTATATTATTTGATAGATATATCTAGATAGAGTTTTGATCTGCTACATATTTGGTATCCTAACAACACTTACTACATCCTACTCAATTGTAAAAAAATAAATCAAAGTGTTAATTATTAGCTAAAACTTGGTATGAAGCAGGGGCAAAGACATAGTATGACCATATATGCACCACAAAGCTCAACACCATGCACCCACAATGCAATTGCATCCCTCTCTAATTTGCTCTAGTTTCACCGAAGCGCAAAAAATACTTAAAATTTGATGTAAGTGATAATTTAACTAGAAAAAGTGGTGTTTTCTGCAACGCACTCAAAGAAATTATAGTGATCAAAGGCACTTGATGTGTATCGACGCATAGGTGAAGAAGAATAGTCCAGAAAATAACAATGTGTGATACAAGAGAAGAATAACATGTCAAATGGTTGCTGGCGTTTTCCAAAACCACCAACACAAACCTGTTTTAGGTGTAAGCACAAATGGTTATGGTACTAGGGACTCCATCCTATTGAACTCTAAAAGGTAGTGCAAAGTGATAATTATTAAGCTAAAATTTGGTCCAAGATAAAAATAAATACTTAAATGTGGTACAAGGTGACAAATGACTCCATAATGTGCTCAAATAGAAAGAAGTTAGAGTGATAAAAAACAAATTACTTGTGTTGATGTATATAGAGTGGCTAGAAGAGTAGTATGGCGGAAAATATCGACATGATACTAAAGCGATTTTAAAGAGTAAATTTTGAAAGATCACTCTTGTTATGCTTACAATGTGGGGAAAATATCGGCATGTAAGGTGGTTGTCACTAGTATCCCTACTAAACACAAGGACAAGAACCCGAGAACAAGGACAAAAATCCATCACTTTTTCAAGAGATACGATGAAAACGAAGCATGCATTTCTTTTTGTCCACTTTACAAGACACTTTCACTTTTTTCTCTTATGAATACATGTACGTATATATACTTTATTTGTTATATTTCTTATGTCCGAATTCTAGAGGTGTGTAAACATACTTTAACAAGATGTGTGCCCTTATACTTTTCTATGGCTTTCAAGTGTAGACGCACGAGAAACCTTCGGGTGAACAAGACCCACTCCAAGTTGAACAGATGAGTGTCCACTCCCACTCGCCACGGTTTCCACATCTTTTTTAGGGTGCTCCGGCATCGTAGTACCGGTACATCTGCTCCCGTACTTTCCACGTCAACCGAGTTGAGTTTAGCCGAGGAATATCCGATCGATCCCCCTCACGCTAACGCCCACCGTGGCGCGTCGTTCTCACGGGTCTGCCGTACACGCGTCCGGGCCAGGTAAAACCCAGCGCGGTAACCAGTCATCCATCCATCCGTCCCGATCCCGTTCTCGTTATCTGCGGGCGCGCGCGGCCGCTAGCGTTGCACGGCGCAGAGCCGAGCGCGGAAACCAGCCGCGCGGTCGGGGTGGGCGCGGCGGCCCGTCAAGGCCAACCGCGTCCGCGCGCGCAGGCGAGGCGGGCGCACATGGTTAGGCAGCGAGCGGCAGGCCGCAGGCAGGGCGATCGCCGACCGCGCGATTGCCGCCACGGGCGTGGAGCCCCCCCGTGCCAGGATGCCGCCGCGCACCACGCGCCACTTCGCACTGCGGAGACCAGCCCTTGGCGCCCCCCGACTAGCCGGCCCCCTCCCCCGGGGAAGAAGGGCATGGCTCCCTCCCTCCGACCCTACGCCGCGGGCGTGGGACGCGTATATAAACCCGGCCCGGCCGCGGATTCCAGATCGGAATCGGATTCCTCTGCTCTGCTCGCTAGGCGGGGGCTAAAGAATTCGCCGGGCAGGTCAGAGGCCAGTTGGTGGGTGCGATACCTGCTGTGCCGGTCCGTGGTTTCTTCGTGGTTTTGCCTCGACCTTGGCGCTTTCCGCGGTGTGCCGACTGCCGTGCGCGCTGCGTGCGTGCGCGGCCGGTCCCGGTCGGCCGGCGGGGTGGCCGGAATGAACGATTCGGAGCTCGACAGCCTCTGTCTCGGCCTCTCGGGCAGGGATGCGAATGAAGCTGAGATCTCGCGGTCTGAGTGGCGAGGTGTCGTGCGGGGATTGGATCGATGATCGGGTTTAATTAGTTACACTGGAGTGTCTTTGCTTGTGGATATATACAAATTTACCGCTGAAGCTTTGCCATCCAACATTTGGGGACGTACGCAACATGTAGCTAACATGGGCCTTCCCTTCAAAAGGGAAAAATTCTCTCTCTAAAATTCACTATTCACCTATCACATCAAATCTCTCTCCTCATGCGTGGAATACTAAACCTGGGTAAATAAAAAAACTAAGTACATGGTTTTGATGTACACGACGAGACGAATCTTTTGAGCCTAGTTAGGTCATGATAGGACAACGATTACCACAAACAAACGAAAAGTGCTACAATACGCTACAGTATCCGATGTGACATTTTCACCAAACTTCAAATTCTCTTTTCGCGAACTAAACAGGGCCATGGAGAGCAACATACGCACTGGATCTCGATGTTGGCGTATGCGATAATTAATGTATTTGCGTGTAGCAAGTTGCACCGGCAGAGATCGATCTCTCTCATCGAATCCAAGTTGAGCTTGGTTCTGAGAGCCCGTCTACATGCATGGTACACTAGTAGATGGTACATCGTGATGTTCACAATGTACTAACGCGGCTCCTGCGCGCTTTTCTCTACCCATATTAATTACTCCCGTCAAGTCTCTATCTACTCTCTCCGTTCCAATTTATAGATCGTTTTGGCATTTTAAGATTCATAATTAGTAGTATGTATCTAGACATAAGTATGTGTAGATACATACTACTAACTATGAATCTAAATTTGCCAAAACGACTTATAATTTGGAACAGAAAAAGTAGCTATTAATCAGTGATGCATGTATCAGTGTGCTCTATATATAGCTCGTTGTCTATGAGTGTGCCAGCTTGACGAAGATACATACGGAGTACACTGCTTATTGCTCCAGCGAGAGCGAGCTCACAATAATCCTTATCGGTTTCATGATTACATACAGGAGAGGATTACTTTTCAAGAATCAAGTGGCTATAACGTGCAGTATTCATTGTCACGCTCAGGTCAGGTGGAGGCAGGGCCGATAGCGAGTGAAACCCATCTGGTATGGACACGTCAGGGATCTACTATACATATGCCATGTCACATGCGACTGTGGTCCCCTTCGATCAGCTTCATACTGTATTGAGTGGCAAGAGTATCTTGACCCGAAGATGCAGGGTTGCCCCGTGCTAGCTGCATGGATCTCTGAACGAGCTGCATGTTGAGATGCAAAGATTCCTAAGTTGATTGGCGCGCTCATTGGTACAACATGTTGGTGCTTCTTTTTTGTGGGTGGGTCCGTTGCATGCCTTAAAAGTTAAACCAACGGACGCAATAGAAAGAGAAGCACACTTGCAACTGTCTGTGGAATCTATTGGCTAAATTGGGTCAGGCGAGCGGTCTCGCGCTTTCTGACGGTATCTGCTCTTGACATTGGACTAAACGGTGTTTAATGTCGACATGTTTCAATGAGATATCATTTCTTTCTTTTAATTTGTACGAATATCAGCCTGCACTTAATCAGAAAATTGTTTCAAAAGAACAAAACTTTTCAAAACAAAAGCCCTCGGTTTCAAGACAATCATAATACTAAGTATATATGATGATCAAGGATATTTAGTTTTCAAATATAAGAAAGAAAAACAAAACATATCACCTGTTTCTTAAGGATTTTTTAGCAAACATCCATGAATATTTAGCAGTACTGGCTCCCTCTAACACAAAAAAGTTTTGAGTTTCTGGCTCCGCACGGAAACAAAGAGATAAATATCTTACATTATACCTAAGTTTAACATCAAATATCTAACATTCTGATGCTCCGTTTGTGGTGGACATCCCAAACAGAAATACACTTTTTTTATTATACAAGAACCCATGAAATTACGAATTTCATATAAAAATAGTACAACCCGTGTGGGGATTTATGAAGTTTATATGTTTCAAAATAATAGTAAGTTCTAGGATTACCTAAACCCATAATTCTTCTCCAGATAAAAATCTTTGTCTCTTACTACTTTGACAAATTTATTATATTTATAATAAAATAGTAAAAATTTGCATCCGTCACCTAAGTGCAAGTCTGGAACTCAAGATGTGTGCTTTTTTTTTGCTTTTTTCTTCCAATGGCAGGTGACATGCTTGTGACATCTACGGTGACTTTGTCAATTTGAAAAGAGTAAAATGCACCGTGGGCACATGAACTTGTAGCGCTGTGTCAAATAGGTCCACGAACTTAGAAGCCAGACATCTAGGTCCTTAAGCTTGCGAAACCGTTCACCCCAGGTCCAACCCGGTTTTGTATGTCACTGTGCGACCCGGATTTGCTACAGTAACCGGTTTTGTTTTTCCCCTTTTCTAATTTATTTTGGCTGAATCTTTGAAAAATCATAACTCTTCGATATGACATCGGATGAATATGGTTTTTATATGAAAATTGTAGCCCTCGACGAGATCTACAACTTTCTAGTTTTGAGGTTTTTCATTTGATGATGTTAAGATGCTCAAAAAAATTATATAAAATTACAGCACTATAATAATCGCGTATTTTGCTTGTCGCAAGTTCGGCAGCGCTCCTTCCCGGACATTGCCGGTCCGCCTCCTCGCCGTCAATGTCAGCTAGCGCAGCTCTTCAAAACAAGCAAAAATCCAGAAACGTCCGGGAAGGAGCGCCGCCAAACTTGCGACAAGCAAAAGTACGCGATTATTATGGTGCTGTAATTTTATATAATCTTTTGAGCACCTTAGCATTGTCAAATGAAAAAACTCAAAACTAGAAAGTTGTAGATCTCGTCGAGGGCTACAATTTTCATATAAAAACTGTCGATGAATTATGTCGAGCACGTCTAACTGGGGATACCCCAGGGAGTAGATTTGTGTGGGTCTCGCCGAGTTCTAGGAGCGAAAGTACACGAACAACACAATTTAGACAGGTTCGGGCCGCGAATAGCGTAATACCCTACGTCCTGTGTGCTTGAATGTATTGCACGTGTGATGTTACTTGTTATCTGATCTACCGAACTAGGACCCCTGCCCTCCTTTATATATCCATGGGGCAAGGTTTACATGGTAAGTATCCTAGTCGGTTTACAATTGGGAGTCCTAGTCCTAGTAGGAGTACACGAGTAGTTGTCCGAGTAGTTCTACTAGGACTTGGTCTTCTGTCTTGAGGGTACCCGGGGATGCATATCCCACAAAAACCATCTTCATCCGATAGGATGATGTCGTATCGAAGAGTTATGATTTTTCAAAGATTCAGCCAAAATAAATTAGAAAAGGGGAAAAACAAAATCGGTTACTGTAGCAAATCCGGGTCGCACAATGCCATGCAAAACCGGGCTGGACCTGGGGTGAACGGGTTCGCAAGTTCGGCGGCCTAGATGTCCGGTTTCTAAGTTCGTGGACCTATTTGACACAGCGCTACAAGTTCAGATGCCCACGGTGCATTTTACTCTTTGAAAAATATAATGGCCTAATCTTCTGGAAGGGTTTATAGAGGTAAGGTGTGCATGTGGCAGTGTATGTGTGCCTGATTGTGGGTACCTCTTGCAATGTTTAAAAATCACCAACATCTTTACATATGAAAACATTTTATCTCATAGTATTTCAAATAATTTATTTATGTTTTCACTAAAAAACATATTTACATTGATTTAGATAATTGTAAACATACCAATTATTCTAGAAAAATATACAACTACACTGATGATTCTTCTATAGAGGATATTCGATATATCTTTCGTACTACAGTATATGGTGGAATGGATATTTATGCCATTATAGTAACTAAGAGTGTAGCATAGGACCTAAAGGTTTAATTCCATAATAATATCCAAATATAGAATATATAATAAGAAGTGCATTTGGAGAAAAGAAAAAAGTCATACAAATGGGAAGCCAAAGTCATGATTTATGAAGCCACAAGAGACTAAAGTATAACAGAAATTGGCATAGTTCAAGTTAATGTTTTAATTAAACAATGCAATATGGAACATTATGACTGGGTATTAAAAAACATATAGAGTAACTGGTAACCTAAATTTACGACAATGGGACAAATTTGCATAGTGTCTATGTAATACTTGCGCATCTAAAGTTGCTAGTTATGGATGCAAGTGGGGTTTTCTGCGAATCCACATATATACCCACACAAAAGATAGTCTACATGCGTGGATAAACCTACTTGTATCCATATTGCAACTATAAAGTAATTAAATATCTGAAACTACCAATTTTATATCCAATTGCGAACCAAGAAAAAAAACAGTATACCATATCATGCCATTTTAGGCCGCAACACAAACTAAAATGGCAATATATATAGCATTATTGCAAAGCAAAAAAGAATGACGAGATCAGCAATTTTTGTGGCCTCGAAGTGTGCTACTCAAAGTGCCAAGCGTTATTGTGGTCGCTCCGTGTAACAACAAAATAAACTTGTGGCGCATACTCGCTTTTGAAGACCGTGCCCGTGTATATATACACACACCGCTCCTACTTCCTCCCGCAGGCACCAAATCAAGCCTCTTCCACCAGGCCAGCCACACTCATCACACCAGCTGACCAAGCAGCAGGCACAAGCAGGCAGAACCCAAGCAGCAACACGTACCCTCAAGCTCCTGAGAAAATGGCCGCTTCTGTCGAGCCGCGGCAGTTCGGCCGCCTTGAACCGGCGCGCGGAGGCACGAACGGCGCCAAGGCGTTCCCTCCTCCGGCGAGCCACATCCCTCGCCGCTCCGACTCCCCCGTGCGCGGCTGCGGCTTCCCTCCCCTCGTCTCCCCTCCCCGCAACGCCGCCTCCGACGACGAGGACGACGAGCAGGAGGACTGGCGCGAGCTCTACGGCTCCCACCTCCAGCTCGAGGTGGAGCCGGCCGTCCACGACCAGCGCGACGAGGGCACCGCCGACGCGTGGATCGAGCGCAACCCGTCCCTCATCCGGCTCACCGGGAAGCACCCGCTCAACTGCGAGCCCCCGCTGGCGCGCCTCATGCACCACGGCTTCATCACCCCGGCGCCGCTCCACTACGTCCGCAACCACGGCCCCGTGCCGCGCGGCGACTGGGCGTCGTGGACCGTCGAGGTCACCGGCCTCGTCAAGCGCCCCGCGCGGATCACCATGGAGGAGCTCGCCCGGGACTTCCCCGCCGTCGAGGTCCCCGTCACGCTCGCCTGCGCCGGCAACCGCCGCAAGGAGCAGAACATGGTGCAGCAGACGGTGGGCTTCAACTGGGGCCCCGCCGGCGTGTCCACCTCCGTGTGGCGCGGCGCGCGCCTCCGCGACGTGCTCCGGCGGTGCGGCATCATGCCGCGCAAGGGCGGCGCGCTCAACGTGTGCTTCGAGGGCGCCGAGGACCTCCCCGGCGGCGGCGGCTCCAAGTACGGCACCAGCATCACGAGGGAGTGGGCCCTGGACCCGTCCAGGGACATCATGCTGGCGTACATGCAGAACGGCGAGCCGCTGCTGCCGGACCACGGATTTCCCGTTCGTGTCATCATCCCAGGCTGCATCGGCGGGCGCATGGTCAAGTGGCTCAAGCGAATCATCGTCACGCCGGCCGAGTCCGACAACTACTACCATTACAAGGACAACCGCGTCCTGCCGTCGCACGTCGACTCGGAGCTCGCCAATGCAGAAGGTAAAATCATCAAATCCGTTCTAACACTGTATTTCTCTGCTGGTAATTATTGGTAAATGGATCCGATCGACGATAGATGGCTGAGCAAATGTGTGATTGATTGTTATTGTTGCGAATGCGCAGCGTGGTGGTACAAGCCGGAGTACATCATCAACGAGCTGAACATAAACTCGGTGATCACGACGCCGGGGCACGACGAGATCCTGCCCATCAACGGCGTTACCACGCAGCGCGGCTACACCATGAAAGGATACGCCTACTCCGGTAAGTACCATACGGCATCAGCTCCGACTTTTCTTTCTTTTGACTATGACTTTGAGCTGGTACGAATAGGAAACTTGGCGCCGTGTTTTCAAATCCATGGCAGCCGTGTTACAGGCATAACCCAGTTAGATGATAAAACCGGTATCCTTGATACAATTTCAAAAACTTGTACTGCCGCCATAACCCAACAAATATCTCTATTGCCATCTCTCGTAGCCATGTTTGACCTAATAAATAAGTGACCAAGTTAGTGCGGATGCACCTTAAATTAGATAGCTTGTTATTATATTACCACATTCTTAATTCAAGAAAAATAATCTGACTTGGGAAATATGACTAGTGGTGCCACGAAGAGACATTCCTGAAGAAGACCTTTCCATTCTATTGTTCAAAAAGGGAACATTTTTAAATTTCACCTGACGCAATAAGCAGCTTTAAAACTTTTGATAATCTACAAACACTTTAACATGCCTGCAACTCAAGTAATAAGCAGTCCATGGTGTAAACTCCGATGATCGGCAATCCATGTTAGCACCAAAAAGATCTTAAATATTGAGCTGTCGACTTCATATTTCGCAAAGCACATAGTTTGATTCTTTCATGAAGGTTACTTATCAGCAACATACCAAATCTAACACGGCATACATGACGTTACAAGGATCACACTTTTGATTTGGTAACACTGAACTTTTGACTGTTAAGGAAAGTCTAGATGACCAAGAGCAGCACTAAGGATGCCCAACCAGCAATTTGCCAACAAGTAGGACCCATTCACTAGCACATATTCGATCAGTGACCGCATACGTACTAGCCACATATAAGTTTAGGAGTAGCTTGAAAACCGGGTGCTGGAAACCACACACAAGCTGATAGTTTGCTAGGCCCGAGATGTGCACTTTTCTGCTACAGAAAGCGTGCATGCATGAAAAAGGGACGTTGCCACTTCGTTGCCTCCAAAAGCTGCCCAGTTGGACGCCACAAAAAAATGGGGTTTTGCAATGGTCAGCTGAGAATTATGTGTCAAACTGAAAAACAATAGTAGCGCTGTCACTGTGCCTCTGTTTTGTCGGGTTCCTCTCCTGTGGGCTGTCAGCTGTGGCAACATGGATAGGTTGCACCTGGTGCCGGCTGGGAGACGTTATTGGACAAGCCCACTCTCGGTCCAAAAGGGCTGCAATCTGAGTGGCCAATCACAGCCGAAATAAAGATCCATCTTCTATCAGGACGGAAATGACCTTTTTACCTGTTCTAGCAGTAAAAGAAACTCACTGTTTTTTTTGGAATTGAAACTCACTGTTTTGGTAAAAAAAGAAGTGACTGGGATCGAGCCTGACGGCTTCTCTATGTTTGGTGTGTATGTAGGCGGTGGCAAGAAGGTGACGCGGGTGGAGGTGACGCTTGACGGCGGCGAGACATGGCTGGTGTGCGACCTCGACCACCCGGAGAAGCCCAACAAGTACGGCAAGTACTGGTGCTGGTGCTTCTGGTCCGTCGAGGTCGAGGTCCTCGACCTCCTCGGCGCCAAGGAGATCGCCGTCCGCGCCTGGGACCAGTCCCTCAACACCCAGCCCGAGAAGCTCATCTGGAACCTCATGGTATGCATTGGCAATTAAGCACTCTGTCATTGGCATGCATCGCTCGTGCAGTAACTCCAGCATTCTGTTTCTGGTGGATTATTCTGATGGTTCTGTGTGATCGATGGACGATCATTGTACGTGCAGGGTATGATGAACAACTGCTGGTTCAAGGTGAAGGTGAACGTGTGCCGGCCGCACAGGGGCGAGATCGGTCTGGTGTTCGAGCACCCGACGCAGCCGGGCAACCAGACCGGCGGGTGGATGGCGCGGCAGAAGCACCTGGAGACGGCGGAGGCCGCCGCGCCGGGGCTCAAGCGCAGCACCTCCACGCCCTTCCTCAACACCGACGACGGCAAACAGTTCACCATGTCGGAGGTGCGCAAGCACTCGTCCCAGGAGTCGGCGTGGATCGTCGTGCACGGCCACGTCTACGACTGCACCAAGTTCCTCAAGGACCACCCCGGCGGCGCCGACAGCATCCTCATCAACGCCGGCACCGACTGCACCGAGGAGTTCGACGCCATCCACTCCGACAAGGCCAAGGCGCTCCTCGACACCTACCGCATCGGCGAGCTCATCACCACCGGCGCCGGCTACAACTCCGACAACTCCGTCCACGGCGGGTCCGTGCTCTCCCACCTCGCCCCCATCCGCGAGGCCATCAGGGCCCCGGCCCCCGTCGCGCTCTCCAACCCGCGCGACAAGATCCACTGCCGCCTCGTCAGCAAGAAGGAGCTCTCCCGCGACGTCCGCCTCTTCCGCTTCGCCCTCCCGTCGTCCGACCAGGTGCTCGGCCTCCCCATCGGCAAGCACATCTTCGTCTGCGCCACCATCGACGGGAAGCTCTGCATGCGGGCGTACACGCCGACGAGCATGGTGGACGAGATCGGGCACTTCGACCTCCTCGTCAAGATCTACTTCAAGAACGAGCACCCCAAGTTCCCCAACGGCGGGCTCATGACCCAGTACCTCGAGTCGCTCCCGATCGGCTCCTACATCGACGTCAAGGGGCCTCTGGGCCACGTCGAGTACACCGGACGCGGCAACTTCGTCATCAACGGCAAGCAGCGCCACGCGAAGCGCCTCGCCATGATCGCCGGCGGGAGCGGGATCACGCCCATGTACCAGGTGATCCAGGCGGTGCTGCGCGACCAGCCGGAGGACCAGACGGAGATGCACCTCGTGTACGCCAACCGGACGGAGGATGACATCCTTCTCCGGGAAGAGCTCGACCGGTGGGCCGCCGACTATCCCGACAGGCTCAAGGTATGGTACGTGATCGATCAGGTGAAGCGCCCGGAGGAGGGGTGGAAGTACAGCGTCGGGTTCGTGACGGAGGCCGTCCTGCGGGAGCACGTGCCAGAGGGCGGCGACGACACGCTGGCGCTCGCCTGCGGGCCACCGCCGATGATCCAGTTCGCCATCTCGCCGAACCTGGAGAAGATGAAGTACGACATGGCCACTTCTTTCATCGTGTTCTAAGGCGTACGTACGGTTGCAGCCAGACACAGTTAATTTGGTACCTATCACGCACCAGATGCATGTATATACAACTAGTCGAAATTGCCAGCATAATTATTACATGAGATGGGATTATTATTGTGGGAAGAAGGGATTATAAGTTGTACACTTGTACTCTGCTCTAGCCAAGAATTATGAGGCTAGAGCAGCAAATAGGCCGTGTTTTGCCCTCAGAATGTGCAGCTTGTGAATTCTGAGGAGACTCTTATTTCTTCATGTATACTACTAGTGTGTAACTATTTTTCTTAGTCTTCAGATGGAAATATCTGAATATGTTCTTTTTCATTGGAGACTGATGACGAGAGTATGTATTGTTAGTAGATTCAAGAAGAGAAAAATAACTTCGTCAACAGATTGTTTTGTTTATCTAAGGTCTTTTTTGAAGAACTCTTAAAAGGACAGGGAGTTCCTGCAATTCTCCGTAGAAGAATGGAATTGACCCAGTTTATTATAAAGAAAAAATGAGCCAAAAAACTTACGACTACATGATTTGTTGATGTGCGCCTAGGAGGGGATTGCCAAGACTTGGGGCAAGATGGTATCACAGGGACGCACCAGATGCATGTATATACAACTAGTCGAAATTGCCAGCATAATTATTAGGGTTAATTGGATATATGCCATTGGAACTTTCCGACTTCAGAGAAATGCCATTACAATTCGTCTATTTGGATTTATGCCATTATAATTCACTGAAAGACCAACATATACCATTACATACCCTTTCGATCTGTTTTTCAATTTATTTAGACCAAATTACCCTTCTTCTTCCCCTCCCTTCCTCCTCCCCTGCATTTGACGCGACCGCCGCGTGCTCGGCGGGTTCCGCTCTGGCAACGTCTCGTCAAGGCCATCGTTATGTCACCTCTCGACGGCCGCATCTACACCGGCCACCAGGATGGCAAGGTCCGCGTGTGGCGCGTGCCGACTCCGCCGGACGACCCCTTCGCCGCCAACGCCGACCACCGCCGCGTCGGCTCCCTCCGGCGCCTCCGCAACGTGCTGAAGAGACCCACGACGCCCACCAGCGACGCCGAGGACTGGCCGAACAGGTTGGGGAAGAGCTTGGTGATCTCATCTGCAACAGATCGATCGAAACACCCCGCAAATCTGATGCCCTAATCAAATCCACCGAAGACCCACAAGCAGGACCCGAGATCCAGATGAGCATCCGACGGCGCACGGTCGCGTCACTTACCGGGGTTGCCCGCAACGGAGCTGGCGGGGCCGTCGACGACCGAGAAGATGGAGCGGAGGACGGAGGGGAGGGGCAACGCGTGCAGGAGCCGGCTCGTCTACACCTCGCTCTACACGGAGGTGAAGGCGAGCCTCCCGGGCCCCGGCCCGCTCGCGGACGCGGCGCCGCCGTCGTCGTGGGGCCGTCCGCAGGCGGGAAGCCGCCCGCGGCCGCCGTGCGCCGCGCCCGCCGCCGCCGTGCGCCGCGCCCGCCGCCGCCGGAGCCGGGGTCCGGCCTTTCCATGCGCCGCCGAAGGCCGGCCCCATCGCGGAGGGAGCAGGGGGAGGAGCGCGCCACGCGCGCTGGAGGGAGAGGGAGAGGGAGAGGGAGGGGTCCTAGCGCGTGTTTGAGTTGGACTCCGCGTGTTTGAGTTGGACTCCGATGGCGACACGCCGGAGGAGGCCATGACCCCCGCCGCGTGGCTCGCGTGGAAGGGCGCGTCGCCGCTGGCGTAGGTGAGCTCCATGGGGCGACATGGCTGGAGGTGAGGGAGCTTCATGTCGTGGAAGAAGAAGGATCGGACGAGAGAGGTCAAGGGTAATTTGGTCTAAATAAATTAAAAAACACATCGAAGGGGTATTCAATGGTATATGTCGGACTTTTAGTGAATTGTAATGGCACGAATCCAAATAGACAAATTGTAATGGTATTTCTCCGAAGTCGAAAAGTTCCAGTGGCATATATCCAATTAACCCTAATTATTACATGAGATGGGATTATTATTGTGGGGAGAAGGGATTATATAATTTAAGTTGTACACTTGTACTCTGCTCTAGCCAAGAATTATGAGGCTGGAGCAGCAAATAGGCCGTGTTTATTTTGCCCTCAGACTGTGCAGCTTGTGAATTCTGAGGAGACTGCTTATTTCTTCATGTATACTACTAGCGTGTAACTATTTTTCTTAGTCTTCACATGGAAATATCTGAGTATGTTCTTTTTTTGGAGACTGATGATGGGTGCATGTATTGTTAGTAGATTCAAGAAGAGAAAGATAACTTCGTAAACAGATTGTTTTGTTTATCTTGGGTCTTTTTTGAAGAACCCTTAAAAGGCCAGGGAGTTCCTGCAATTCTCTGTAGAAGAATGGAATTGACCCAGTTTATAAAGAAAAAATGAGCCAAAAAACTTACGACTACATGATTTGTCGGTGTTTGGTGCCAGTATTATACCACCAGTGTGCCTAGGAGGGGATTGCCGAGACTTGGGGCAAGATGGTATCTCAGGGACATAAAGACACATGATCTAGTCATGTTCGGGCTACTATATTGGTATAATACCTATGTTGTATGGGTGGATTGTACTGTGCCCCTACGCTTGGGTATTTGATTGTTGTGTTTGTTCTCCCGACTCCTATTGTCTTTCTAGGGGCACCTCTATCTCCTCTTATATACTATGAAGGGTAGAATTTACGTGGTAAGTAGGGTAGAATTTACGTGGTTAGTCCCCTGGTCAGTTACCATACATGAGGAGTCCCGATTGGACTCTATCTTCTACCTTCCTTCTGGTACCCGGGGATATACCCCCAACATGGTTAATTAAGGAAATCACACAAAAGTCCCCAGTGGAGTAAAAATAGGTCTAGATGACTATCCGCAAAGAGCCCCCCCGCCACTTGCCAACATCCTACAAACAATGGATCTCAACATAACTCATTGTTGCCAAACTTATCATATAGGTGATACAATAGCTTCGAGTTTATGGGTGAGAAGCCACCGAAACCAGGACAAAGTTTTGGATTGAATTAGACTTATGTCGGGTTTACTTCAACGGTTCATCCTACATCTGCTACACCGGTTCAATTCCACATTTACATTGATTTCAATAGCTTGCTAGATTTGTTGCTTAGCATTCATCCTACAATGCTAAGTTCGATGATCAATGTTCATCCCACAAATGCTTAGGTTTTTATATGTTCTAGAATATTAGGCTAGGTTAACTTGCTACTTGTTCTAGAATTAGAGATAATTAGGTATAATTACCCCCTTGGGCTAATAAGATTCTTTCACATGTAAAGCAAAGGGCGAAACCAGGAAAAATTGTACTAACTTATATACCTCATGATAGTATAATACCATGCGTAACATAGTGATAAAGTGTCATAAAATACCTATGGCACAATGTGATAAATTTTTTCACAACACTAGTTATCTTTGACATTTATTCTCCGTGGCTCCTGTCTTCCATCTTGTCAAAGTGATCTTTCACACCACCAATTGGAACTATATATAGCTAGAAATCCTTAGCCCATGAAGCATACAATAAAACAACCATTCACAACTTTAAAGTCCTTCCATAATAATCCTCGCTCATTATCATAGGTTGATGGGGATAATTTTCTTTGTTAGGAACTGTTCCAATGAGCTTTCATTGTTTATAATTTAGTGACCATAACAAAACACTAAAGTAGATACAGAATATGCATGCAACCATATATATATGATTAAATTTAGTAATTTACTTACTTCACACTTTGATGGAATGAACATTGGAAGAAAGCTTTTTGATGAAATGCAAACAACAAAAATGGCTACTTTGTTTTTGAAAATGTTACTGAAAAAAAACTAAGTTCTCATTACTCAGACTTAAAAAACCTACAAACATGTTTCATGGAATTGATCCACGCATAAACAATTTAATCCCATCATCCATATGACTAGAAAGTTTACACCTATTTGTACAGGTCGGACGGGTCTATGTGTATGGACTAATAGACATTCTATACCAGTGGAGTAACACCGCTACATAGTTTTTCATTAAGAAGAAGAAAACTTCTCCCCCTGAACCTCGGCAAATAAGCCAGGGGGATTTTTTTAACCCGACTAAAGCATTGGATATCATCGCTTTGGTTACCAGGTATGTAGTGCCTAAATAATACAAAGCAAAACAACAAATGTCATAATGAAGAATAGATCTAAGAACAACAAATGACAGAAATCAATGTCAACAAATGACATTCACTTGACATCAACCTGGATACACCCATGACACAAAAATATCATATATCCGCTAACTCAAAGAGAAAGACCAATAAACTCTTTATTTCTTCTCTCAAATCGTTAGCCTCATCCGCACAGGAAACAAACCCTATGAAATGCACGAGTCGGCTAGAGGGGGTTTGGTTAAGGCGCGTACCAAATAGTCGGCCACCATAGATCCCAAGCCCAAATATATGTACGCCACTCGAGGAGTGGATTCGATCTGACTCTTGAACGTAATCGCCAGTGAATCGATTGATCCAGAATTACTGAGTTTGCCGCATCTGCCACTTCCCTCCTATAGGATTCGAGAGATGTTATATAAAAATCTTGCATGAGAAGAGAGACCGAAATGAAGCAAAGACACTGCACAGGGTGCTAGTCACACCTGTGATATTCTACGATTAAAATACAACATAAGAATCACAAACATGTGCATTTCTATCCAAAAATAAAAAGACATAGGTGTTGTTGTCGGCCATTGGAAGTTCTTCGGAGTTACTGTGGATGGGGAAAAGAATGACTTGAGTCGGCAAGAACTTGGAAGACGAAGAACTTGGTGAAAAACTGTGGGCTGCCTGGATGTTTATTTATAGAACCCGCAGAGGAAATCGTGGCCAAAGATCGTGGCGCGTATTCCGAAGAGTTCGGAAGGTGGAAAGGATTTTCCAGCCGATCGGTTCTCATGTCGTTTGGGATTCTTATCGAGTCGTATTCGGCTTTGACTGGGTGAGATTCGGCTATGTCATAGTTGAAGCGTTTTCGGGTCTGATGCTATTAAAACCAGCTTTGCCGAATGAGTTATCCACAATGGAGAGAAAGCAAAAGATTGGTGAAACTACAAAGTTGGTAAGACATTCGGCTAATTAAATATTCAATACAACTACACACCCAAGTATTTGGAGATTACATCTTTAGCATCAGATATCATTCTATTAATGGTCTCCAAAAGATTTTTGCCTGCTTCTTGGGATTTTGTCAGAGCAGAGAGCTTCGTTTTGAGCTGTTTATCTTCAATTAGAATTGCCGATGCTTCCTTTCGTATCCTTTCTGTCAGATCAGGGAGTTCGGCTAACTTCTTCTCGTCAGCTTCGATTTCGGCTGACAGGACCCTCAGTTCGGCTTCTAGTTCAGCTTTTCTGGTCTTCTTCAGATCAAGTGTTGACTGCAGTCTAGCTGACAATTCTTTGTTACTCTGAGCTTGAGTATGCAGATCTTTCAAGGATTGCTTAGCTATGGCTCTTCTTTGCTCTAAAGCTGGTTGTAAAGATTGACCTTTCAGAGCCTGTCTGACTGCAGCAAATTGTTGATCTAATTTAGAGATTGGTTCCAAAGAAGCTTGAATGTCAACGGGAAGGTTGTGTTCAATGGGCTCAAGCATATCTCTCAGAAGATCAGCATCCTTGACTTGATCCTGGATGTCTTTGTGCAGAAAGGAGAGGATTTCCTTTAGTTTTGCCTGGGTTTCTTCTGATAAAGTCTGACTAGAAGAAATTTCCTCTGCTTGTTCGGCAACAAGATCATCCAAGGGAAATGAGTAACTGGGTGATGAAGTTATTTTATCCTGGAAAAAGATATTGCCGAATTAATGATTATCCATTGAATAAAGAACTGGGGAGACTGGGAAATTATCTCTACCTCATTTCTGATCTCTTGGATGGAGAGAGAAGACGGCTCAAGCTCAGGCAAAGGTTCTTGTGTGTCATGCTGAGGAGAGCTTGGAAGGTTCCTTGGGGGAGATGAGGCTTCTAGCTGAGGTACATCAGGTAGGGCTGAAGCTGGTTCTTGATGAAAAGGGGAGCTCTCCGAAATTGGATCCATTGAAGCTTGCCAAGACTGGGGAGAAGGTCCTGTGACACCAGCCAGCAGTGATCAGCAGCCGATCGAAGCAGTCGGCTCTCATAGTAATTTTTGATGGAAAATCCAATTGATGGAACTGATGGAAAATTAGGACGTGGATTTGTGTCGGCCGATAAATTAGAAGAAGTGGACATTGGAGATGATGACAAGCCAAGGCCGACATTTATCAGTGCTAACTTGGATTCGGTTTTCAAAGAAAAGTTGGTGACATTGTTAAAAGAATACAAGGACTGCTTTGCTTGGGATTATTCGGAGATGCCCGGTCTAGACCGTACTATTGTTGAGCATCGGTTGCCAATCAAACCTGGATACAGGCGTTACAAGCAACCACCCCGAAAAATCTACAAGGAAGAAGTGTTGGCCGATGTGAAAAAGGAGATTGAAAGATTACTAGGTGCAAATTTCATTCGGCCATGTAAATACGCGGATTGGATCTCCCCAGTCTCCGAAAAGTGTGTTGACGTAAAATCTGCACCTCACGCCAAGCACACAGCAAGCCGAATTAGCTGGCTTCACACGTGGCCCGGGCTTTTGAATCCGGAAGCGTGCCAGTCAGTTAATTCGGCTTGCTGTGTGCTTGGCGTGAGGTGCAGATTTTACGTCAACACACTTTTTGGCACGCCCGGTGGGACACACACAAGTTTTCAAGATGCCTGATTTGAGCGACATCATGGATGTCACTTTGGAAGAGTTGTCTGAAGAGCATCAACAGATGGTAAAGGCTGCTGCTGGCCAATTCATTAACAAATGTTTACTGTCTTTCGCCAAGAACAGGAGTGGTGCACCATTTCTCAAGTCCGACTTGCCAAGAGTTCTCCTTCCTGGACAGTCTGATTTTACTGAAGAAGAAGAAAGGGAGAGATTCTCGGGCTTGTTATACAAAGCTTTGGGGGAAGTAATGACTAATCACAATGCTGCGTTCTTGAACAGTTTTCGGCATATAATGGTAAGCATTTTTGGTCAGCATGTGGATAAACCCTTCGAGCAGATACATGGGCAATTGGGTGGTCCGACATACTTCAATGTTCAAGCACCAGTTCAGAAACCACATGGTAAAGGAAATGCTGATGAAACTGGAGGTTCTGGTGCTAAAGATACAAATGGACAACCGATTCGGCAAGATCCTCAGCCTGCATTGCCGAAAACTCGCACATACGGTGATATGGCATTCGGCACCACAGGGAATCCACCTGCTTCTGCTTACAAGATATCTCCCTTGAATAATAGGCTGCAAAGGGACATGTATGGAAACGGATATTCAGAGTTTATGGATTACAATGCTATCGACGCCCTCCCGAACCCTGGGTATGTTGGTACTGCAGGCATGCTTGCTGGGAGACCAGGGAATCAAGATACCAGTATTGACCTCATGGTGCAAAAAATGACCGATGTATTGCAAAATCAATTCGGTCTGAAGCCTAAAAGTCAGGGGTACATGTACTCGTCTCCTTTCCCGGAATGGTACCAAAGGGTATCATTGCCGAATAGAGTCAAGGTGCCTACAGAATTTACTAAATTCTCAGGACAAGATGATACTAGCACTGTGAAACATATAGCTCGATATCTGATGCAGCTTGGAGAGGCTTCGGCAGATGAGGCTTTTAGAATCAGATACTTTCCTTTGTCACTGACGGGTCCAGCTTTCACATAGTTTGCTTCTTTGCCTGCTCAGTCGATTTGTACTTGGAAAGACCTGGAGCAGAAATTCCATGCTCATTACTACATTGGCAGTACCGAGAAAAAGTTGGTTGATTTGACCAGCTTAAGGCAGAGGAATAATGAAACACCTACGGAGTTCCTCAGGAGATTTAGGGAAACAAAGAGTATGTGCTTTTCTCTGAACATACCTGATGATCAACTGGCTGGTATGGCTGTAGCTGGCATGCTGCCTGCCATTCGGGAGAAGCTATTCGGGATGGAGTTTGATGATCTGGGCCAGTTGTCGCACAGATTGGCCTTGATGAGTAACCAGGCATATGGTTTCAAGAAAGATGCCAGATTTGCTAAAAATAATGATGTAGCTGACATCTATAACCAATTCCTTGAAAGAGCAGATCAAGAAGATGAGTATGAAGATAGCGAGGAGATAGCCGCAGCAGAGATAGTGTGGAGCAAAGAACCAGTTACAATGGCTCAAAGGTGGATCAAACAGATGAAGGGAACATATGATTTTGATGTGACTAAGGCGGACAAATTGTTTGAGTTCCTGGTGAAAGAAGGCCGAATCAAATTGCCAGAGGGGCATTCTATGCTTCGGCCCGATGGAGTGAAAGATAAGAGGTACTGTGGGTTTCATGATAGAAACTCTCATTCCATTAATGAATGCAGAGTCTTTAGGATGAAGATTCAGAAAGCTATCCAGGAAGGACATCTGAAATTCGACAACAAGATGAAACTGGACAGTAACCCTTTCCCTCAGAATATGATCGGTTTCTCGGTTAATATGGTGAATGCTGTTCCATCTGGAGAAAAGGGAAGATTGAAAGTTTTAACCTCAAAGAAGGCAAAACAGGATGGTTCAGTTGATCCCACTCGGCAGATCACAATTGAACAAATTCGCCAGAAAAATCTTCGGTTCCCGAATAGCCGATTTGAAGTGGGAGAATCCTTTAAACCTAGAGTTACTACACGTATTCTCCTCAACAAATGGCAGCGTCAGCAAGAAAAAGAGCGTTTTCAAAGGCGTGAATACGAGGAGGAGAAAAGAAGGCGCGAAGAAGAAAGGTTTGAGGAAGAACAAGAAGAGTATGCTCGAGAGCAGGAACGTGCGCATTGGGGGTGTGCATTCTTCAGACACTGTTGGAACGAAGGTTTGAAACTTCCCACATGGAATAGTTGTCCTGAATGCAATAATAGGTATGATGAATATAGGCAGGGAACTGTCAATCGCCGATCTGTCCATGAAAGAATTGGCAGGGTGCATCCTAGTGATGATCGGCGTTTTGATGATCGACCAAGAAAGAGACATGCTGATCATAAATGGATTAATCATGAAGAAGAAGAAGATCATGCGTATGTTTGGCAGAAAGGACAGTGGTGTCCACCTGGTTTGAGAAAGAGCCAGAAGAGAAGAGTACAGCGCCTGAGGAATCGGGAATTGAAGCAAGCAAAGGTCAAGGTGAAGTCAATATGGCTCCCAAAAGACAGGCCTGACGAACATGGTCATTCGGCTCCTACATGTATGGTATGTTTTCTGCCGAATGAATTCATGGCTCCAGCTAACCAAATTGTACAGGAAGAGATATTGCCTGATATAGATGATGCCGAACAATTTGGGTTAATGGCACAATTGATGTTGAACAAACAAGCTGTTTTTGAGAAGCCAACCCAGAATCGGCACATGAAGCCACTGTACTTGAAGGGATATGTTAATGGCAAACCATTGACCAAGATGTTTGTCGATGGAGGAGCTGCTGTCAATGTAATGCCATATACCACATTCAGGAAGCTTGGTATGGGCCCTAGAGATTTGACACCAACGAGCATAATTCTAAATGATTTTGCTGGAAATCCTTCGGACACCAAGGGATGCGTGCACGTTGATCTGATGATTGGGTCCAAGACTCTGCTTACGACTTTCTTTGTCATTGAGGGCAAAGGGGCATATAGCTTACTGCTTGGAAGAGATTGGATTCATGCAAATTGTTGTATTCCATCTACTATGCATCAACAGCTTATTCAGTGGATAGATGATGAGGTGGAGATTGTCCAAGCAGATGATTCAATAAGCGTGCCAAAAAGTGTGTTGACGTAAAATCTGCACCTCACGCCAAGCACACAGCAAGCCGAATTAGCTGGCTTCACACGTGGCCCGGGCTTTTGAATCCGGAAGCGTGCCAGTCAGTTTGCCTGAAAACTAACAAAGGGACAAAAAGGTTTAGATCAAAACCTGGAACGTGCCGGGTGAGACCAGACAGTTCCATATTTGCGGCGTTGAAGCCAATCTCGAGAGACATATAGCTACGGACAAGCTATCTGTCGGCAGTTAAAGCCACATTCAGCAATCGGTAAGGCACACAAGGAGCGCACTGCCGAATGCGTGACGTAAGCATGACGAAAGATCGGCTTTTAACCGAATGAACATTGTAACACATACTCATAGCCGATTAACGAGAAACAGAGCATGATAGATAAATAAAAGGGTGAAACATGATCATAAATTCGCAGTAAAACAATGAATGCATAGGCCGAAAGCAGCACCCGTCAAGCATGATAACAAACAAGTTAATCCACCGCATGATACGACTTGTTTGTGGCCACGCCACTAATCAGATTAGATCAATCCACCGCATGATACAATCTAACCGTGAAAAGCTAAAAGCATTCAATGTTTAATTACGAACCCACAACACAGTTACGAATTTACATTGAAAACAAGAATGCATAGGCCGAAAGCAGCACCCGTCAAGCATGGCAACGAACGAGTTAATCCACCGCATGATACAACTCGTTTGAGACCACACCACCAATCAGATTAGATCAATCCACCGCATGATACAATCTAATCGTGAAAGGCTAAAAGCATTCATTGTCCAATGCAAACTCACGAACACACGTTCACTCGTGAGAGCACTACCGAATGCGGCTATTTAGCCGAATCGGGGTCCATGGCGAAGGAACAAGCTTAATCGGTAAAGATAAATCTATCAGATCGAATCGAATTCTAATCCACCGGATGATTAGCTCTAAGACGACCCAAAAACCTGCATCTACCGCATGATACCCGGTTCTGTCAAGATCTACACGATACCGACAAGTTCGAACCCGCGACACGTGGCAACCTAGATCGGTTTCGGATTCGGCTATGAGGGGATAAGTCGTCGCACCGTAAAGCAAAGCCGATTCTAGCCGATCTAGATTGGGCAAAAGTGTGTTGCATGAATTAAGCACATAGTAAAAACGAAGCAACACGGGATAACTTAATGAATCTGTTAGATCTTGCCGAAATCCAACAGAGCCGATAACTTGGTTCATACTAGATCTTAGCCCACCGCATGGCTCATGACCTAACAGAGGAACCTTCTTGAGACCACAACTTAAATCCACCGGATGATACTAAGCATGGTAACAAGACTACTTGCATCAAAGTTTAAATCCACCGCATGATACTAAGCATGATACAAGGTTGCCGGTACTTACGGAGGTCGACGGATCGATGACTCCTCTCGAAGAACTCGACGACTCGACTAAAGGACTCGATGTTGGCACGGGGCCGGTTTGTCGTATGATTGATTGTATTATCCCTCTACAGATGCCATGGGTTTATATTTATACCCAGGTCTTGATACAACTCCTAGTCGGACACGACTACAATACTTGTTTCTAAAAATAAATGACGGATCTTCGTGCCCATATTGCATTCCTTGTTCGAACCGGCCTTTTCCTTATGTTTTTCCACGTCATCGCGCTTTCCCGAATGCTACCGTTCTTCTCCTGCGGAGCAATGCCTCTGTCGAATGATGACGCATTCCCGACCGCAGAGTATCTCTGCCGAATGCTTCAAAGAAAACCTCTTAGCCGAATGGCGACGCGTTCCCGACCGCAGAGCATCTTTGCCGAATGCTTCAGAGAAAGCCCTTCAGCCGAATGGCATCCTTCCACCAAATCCGGCTCACATGTCAGCCTCTTCCTGGTGCTAATTTTTGGTGTCAACAATAGGTTGGCGAAGATGTTGCCGCTGACCCATTATTCTATTAACATGCGAAGTAATGCGAGCCTTTAATCTCATATCCAAGGCACCGTGTCGTCGATTGACAAATGCTATAAAAATCGGTTGTTTAACTACTAGCAAATTTGTTGTTTTATCTAATGCTTAGATCTACTTATCCTTATTTGTTTATATTTGAATAATTCAATAGTTCTAATTGTGTATTATGCCATATAAATTAACTCTTTTTTAGAGTATTTAGTAATGACTTATGCATAAACAAATTTTCTTTCAAATAATTTGTAATATCTAATGGTATTACAAAAATATGTCCTTTGGGTGAGCTGTTATTGGTTTACCAATTGCGCTTTTAATAAATTGTGATAAGATATTATTTATGAGAACTAAAATATGGCACATCACCGCCCGTTTTTTCTATAGAAAAACTTATGCAAACAATTCCATGCCAAGCTTTATTTATCTTTCATGTGTCTAAATGAATTTGTATTGTAATAGATTTACGATTGGATACTGAAGACCTATCTCCCGTAAATTTATATTATAATAGATTTACGATTGGATACTGAAGGCCTAGCTAGGTTTTGTTTGAACTTCTCTGGATTCGGAATTTGGACATGGAGTGAAAAATGATTGAAGATTGCCTCCCTCTCTTTATCCCATTTGTAGATGAGAGGGTGATAGATAATTCTCTGTCTACCTTTTGATATTTTTGTAAAGCAATGTCATGGTGTAAAAAAGTAGGGGCATAACGATTTTCCTCCATGTTAAAATGTAACAACAATACAACCTCGTTATAGCGTTATGTGCATGATAGTAACATAGTCATATGGGTTGAGGCCATTGCTCAATATACATTTGTTTATTCTTGGAAAAAGTCCATTCCATACCCCTCAACTATTGAGTTGTCTGATTTGCAACCCTCAACCGTAAAATTAGATATTTAACATTCTCCAACTTTCTAAACCGTCCGATTTACACCCTTTGATGGTTTTGAGCGTGGTTTTCGCCACATGCATCGTCCTAAGTGGCGCGAGGGGGTAAATTGTTCTATATAGATAGTTCAAGGGGGCCAAGTAGATTTTATCAAAATAATATTACAATATATATTTTTAGAGAACATATGTGATTAAAAATACTAAAATCTGATTCAATCGTGAAAATGCTTAGAAAATATGTTTTATCTCAAAAAAATATAAAACCACTAAACGGTGATGAGCAAAGTCCTTTAATGTCGACTAATTATAATGAGACTAGCTTTCGGCAAATAAACAACCAAAGGTGGCTGAAAAGCTCAAAATAACCCCTAACTAAGTACTCACTCCGTTCAAAATGTAGATCGTTTGTCTTTTTTGACTCTAAGTTTGACCGCTCGTCTTATTCAAAATTTTGTGCAAATTATCATATTTTTTGTGGTGGCTTGCTTTATTAATAAGAAATCTATAAAAATACCTTAAATTTGACTACATTTGTACAATTTTTTTGAATAAGACAAGCGGTCAAACTTGTGTAGAAAAAGTCAAAAGACCTACATTTTGGAAAAGTGGTAGTACTAGAAGAGTATTGCACGATTGAGTACAAAAAATATAAAACTTATATTTTTCTGGGGCAAAACAAATTTTCTATGAATTTTTTAAACTAAAGTAGATTTTTGGATTTTTAATTGCATATGTTTCCTAGAAAAAAAAATATTTTGTAGAATTTTTTGAGAAAGTGGCTTGGCCCCTCGAACTATCAATAGAAAACATTATTAAGAACTAATTTACCCCCCTCACTGGACATGACGCCACGTCGGACAACACACGTGGGGTCTAGAGGGTATGAAACATCAGATTTTGCAGTTAAATGTTATAAATTAGACAAGGTCAATAGTTGAGGGACCTGAAATGGACGTTTTCCTTTATTCTTTTCGTGTACATTGATCTTCCATTACATGTGGACCTATGCTCCACTTGTTCATCTCTACATATACATGAAACTATTTATTATGAATTGTCGTTTTGGCATAGCACGCTACCAACTTAGAAGACGACGAAGGAGCTGGACCTGTGGTACTTCATCTTCTCAAGGTTCGTCGAGACCGCGAACTCGATCATCGCCGGCGGCCCGCACGCGAGCGCCAGTGTGTCTTCGCCGCCGCCCTCCGGCACATGCTCCCGCAGTATAGCCTCTGTCACGTAGCCGACGCTGTACTCCCACCCCTCCTCCGGCCGCTTCACCTCGCTGATCACGTACCACACCTTGAGCCTCTCCGAGTACTCCGCCGCCCACCGGTCGAGCTCGTCGCGGAGGAGGATGTCGTCCTCCGTCCGGTTCGCGTACACCAGGTGCATCTCCGTCTTGTCCTCCGGCTGGTCGCGCAGCACCGCCTGGATCACCTGGTACATGGGCGCGATCCCGCTCCCGCCGGCGACCATCGCGAGGCGGCGCACCTGGCGCGGCTCGCCGTCGTCGTTTATCACGAAGCGTCCGCGGCCGGCGTACACGACGTGGCCCAGAGGCCCCTTGACGTCGATGCGGGAGCCGATCGGGAGAGAGTCCAGGTACTGGGTCATGCGCCCGCCGTCGGGGAACTTGGGGTGCTCGTCCTTGAAGTAGACCTTCACGAGGAGCTCGAAGTGGCCGGCCTCGTCCGCCGTGCTCGTCGGCGTGTACGCCCGCACGCAGAGCTTCCCGTCGATGTCGGCGCACACCAAGATGTGCTTGCCGATGGGGAGGCCGAGCGCCTGGTCGGGCGACGGCAGGGCGAACCGGAAGAGGCGCACGTCGCGGGAGAGCACCTTCTTGGCGACGAGGCGGCAGGGGACCTTCTCGCGCGGGTTGGAGAGCGCGATGGGCGCGGGGGGATCGAGGTGGGGGAGGCTGGACGCGCAGTGGACGGAGGCGGCGTCGGAGTTGTGGCCGGTGCCGGTGGTGGTGATGAGCTTGCCGATGAGGTAGGCGTCGAGGAGCGCCTTGGCCTTGTCGGAGTGGATGGCGTCGAACTCCTCGGTGCAGTCGGTGCCGGCGTTGATGAGGATGCTGTCGGCGCCGCCCGGGTGGTCCTTGAGGTACGCGGTGCAGTCGTAGACGTGGCCGTGGACGACGATCCACGCCGAGTCCCGCGACGCGTGCTCCCGGACCTCGGCCATGGTGAACTGCTTGGCGTCGTCGTCGTCGGTGGTGTTCACGGTGGGCTTGTTGGGCGTGCTGCCGCTCTTGATGAGTCCCGGCGCGGTGGCGGTCTCCGCCGTGTCGATGTGCTTCTGCCGCGTCATCCACCCGCCTGGCTGGTTGCCGGGCTGCGTCGGGTGCTCGAACTGCAGCCCGATCTCCCCCTTGTGCGGCTTGCACACGTTCACCTTCACCTTGAACCAGCAGTTATTCATCATCCCCTGCAAAAGAAGATCCATCGTGTGGTGTACCATCAGAATAAATCCACCTGAAACAGAGAGATGCATGTGCCAGACGACAACGCCTTCATACCAAGAGGTTCCAGACGAGCTTCTGGGGCTGGGTGTTGAGCGACTGGTCCCAGGCGCGGACGGCGATCTCCTTGGCGCTGACGAGATCGAGGACATCGACATTGATGGACCAGAAGCACCAGCACCAGTACTTGCCGTACTTGTTGGGCTTCTCCGGGTGGTTGAGCTCACACAGCAGCCATGTCTCACCGCCGTCCAGTGTGACCTCCACTCGGGTCACCTTCTTGCCACCTCCTACGCACAGAAAAAAGAACAGAGAAATCATCGTTATGTAATGGCTAAGATAGAAGTCATAGTACAAACCACAAAACACGTTATGTAATGTTAGCCCCACACAGACTGCCTTCATGCGAGGAAGGAACATCCTGGAAGGAGTTATAACCTTGCATGAAACAGTCCACGAATTGCACAGGAAAAATCTTAATGGGTTATATTTAAAATTGACTTCGAGAAGGCGTATGATAAAGTCAAATGAGATTTCCTGATACGGACACTGCAATTAAAGGGTTTTTCACCAAAATGGATTGAGTGGATTAAATCCTTTATTTCGGGTGGTAGTGTTGCTGTCAATGTTAATGATGAAATAGGTCCATTCTTCCGTACAAAAAATGGGCTTAGACAAGGTGACCCATTATCTCCCATCCTTTTCAACATAGTCGCAGACATGCTCAATCTCCTGATCACCAGAGCTAAAACAGATAATCAGATACAAGGTGTGGTGCCCCACTTGATTGATGGAGGCCTTTCCATACTACAATATGCTGATGATACAATTCTGTTCTTAGATCATAATCTGGAACAAGCTCAAAATATGAAGAATATTCTTTGTGCGTTTGAGCAAATATCGGGGCTCAAGATTAATTTTCCTAAGAGCGAAATCTACTGTTTTGGTGAAGCCATGAATTTTGAAGATCAATATAAAGAACTGTTTGGGTGTAATCCTGGAACTTTCCCGATCCGTTATCTAGGTATCCCGATTCATTACAGGAGATTGTCTAATAACGACTGGTTGAGGGTCCAGGAACGATTCGAAAGTCGCCTCCGTAGTTGGAAAGGGAAAAACCTTTCATATGGAGGCCGTTTGACTTTAATCAATTCAGTTCTTAGTAGTCTACCGGTGTATATGATGTCCTTCTTCCAAATTCCAAAAGGGGTTCGTAAGAAGTTGGATTACTTTCGGTCGAGATTCTTTTGGCAAAGTGACGAACATAAACGAAAATACAGATTGGCTAGATGGCACATTATGTGTATACCGAAAGATCAAGGAGGATTAGGGATACATAATCTAGAACTCAAAAACATCGCTTTGCTCAGCAAGTGGCTTTACCGTCTGTTAACATCAGATGGAACCTGGCAACAGATCTTGCGCAACAAATATCTAGGGACCCAACCGCTGGTTCAGGTCCAGTGGAAAAGTGGGGATTCTCACTTTTGGGCTAGCCTTACGAAGGTTAAAAATGATTTTCTAAAATTTGGATCCTTCATTATAAAGGATGGAACCCAGATAAGATTCTGGGAGGACAAATGGTTAGGAAACAGTCCTCTTCGGGATCAATATCCACAGCTATATAACATAGCTCGGAAAAAACAGGATACGGTGGCTGATGTACTTAGTACAGAGATTCCCAATATATCCTGGCGTAGAGATCTGATTGGACCTAAGTTAATAATGTGGAATAATCTAGTGGATCGAATTAGAAATATTGATCTTACTGAGGAACGGGATGAATTTAAATGGAGTTTGGACCAGGAGGTGTTTTTTTCAGTTAAAACACATTACATGGCTCTCATTTACCAAAATGTCCCAAGAACAAATAAAAGATTATGGAAATCAAAAATCCCATTAAAGATTAAAATTTTTATGTGGTTCCTCAAACGAGGGGTTATTCTAACCAAGGATAATCTGGCTAGACGAAATTGGAATGGTAGTAAACAGTGTAGTTTCTGCCACGAGAATGAGTCAATTCAACATCTTTTTTTCGAATGTAGGTTCACACGGTTGGTATGGGCCTCGGTTTTTGCGGCTTGGGGTTTACCTAAACCAGATAGTGTGAATAATATGTTAAATGGTTGGCTCAATCTAGTTCCATCAAATGTTAAACCTCTGGTGTTTGTAGGCGCGGCAGCCTTATGTTGGGCTGTCTGGCGATGCAGAAATGCAGTGGTGTTTGATAACAAGACTCCAATTTTTTTGCAGGTCATTTTCACAACTTCACACTGGATCCGTACGTGGGCTATTCTACAACCGCCGTCATCGCAGGACACTCTTGTAGCGGCGTCGCATTGCTTGGTCCAAGTGGCCAAGGTTATTTTTTCCCGGGCGTTTGGGTGGCAGTCTAGTCGTAGGATTGGCAGCTATTAGGGTCCTGGGTTTTTGATAAACATTTGTTGGGCTGTGTGTCGTAATGGCAGAGGCCGGGAGTGTGTTTTCATGTGGATGTATCACCTCGATGTATCTAACTGAAAATTAATAAAGCACCCCTTTTCCAAAAAAAACAAAACACGTATATGGCGAAATTGATGAACACATACTTCGAACTAAGGTTTCAGCTAGTTTTATGTTATACACACATGTAGGTGCGATGCAAACATAAAAAACTATATATGAATGGGGAATAGGAAACATACCCAGCAAAATATAACTAAAGTGCATAAAATCTTATCCTCATGGATAAATAAGAAAGAGATGGCACAAGCACAACTCTATAAACAATCATATGATTGCTGTGTGTCCCACAAGAGTACCCCTTTAGCTATTACGTATCATAATAATTATAGTAGCCCGTAGTATGGCTTGATTGACTAGTCTATTTTCTAATTATGAGGGTGATTTGGACAACAACTTACACACTTCACAAGTTTATAGATCGATCTGAATGCTAATTCTTTTAAAAAAAACATGGGAACCTACACTGTAGATGATACCGAAGGATGTGTTTAAGGATATCTGGTGTTGCATGCATTTTACATGAAAAAAATTACGCGGTCTGCAAAGTGGATACGGTCACCGACCACACATGCCACCTGTACTTGTGAAGAGAATATTTTGTAGCTTGTGACGGTACGGTGTATACCATTACCATGACTCATGGGTATATTCTAACATGCAAGTAAATAAGAACAAAAGCTGTAGCAGTAATTATAAAATGGTACTGCAGTATGGAATGTCGTCGGCAGAAAAAAGGATCAGTCCTGTCGGCGAGATTTATCACACGACTTACCGGAGTAGGCGTATCCCTTCATGGTGTAGGCGCCCTGTGTTGTGCTGGCGTTGACGGGCAGGACCTCGTCGTGCCCAGGCGTCGTGATCACCGAGTTTATGTTCAGCTCGTTGATCACGTACTCTGGCTTGTACCACCACCCTGAACGAGTTATTAAAACACCCATTAATTCCTTTGAGTTCAGCCATTCAATTAATTCAGTCAAGATTAAATTCGATCGAATCCGAAATTCTCACCTTCCTTGTCGGCGAGCTCGGCGTTAACGTGGGACGGCAGGAAGCGGTTGTCACGGTAATGGTAGTAGTTGTCGGACTCGGCCGTGGTGACGACGATGCGGCGGAGCCACTTGACCATGCGCCCCGCCGTGCAGCCGGGGACGATGACCCGCACCGGGAAGCCGTGGTCCGGCGGCAGCGGCTCGCCGTTCTGCATGTAGGCGAGCATGACGTCCATCGTCGGGTCCATGGCCCACTCGCACCGGATGCTGGTGCCGTACGTGGTGCCCCCGCCCCCGCCGCCGGGGAGCTCGTCGGCGCCCTCGAAGCACACGTTGAGCCCAGCGCCGCCGTCGACGACGCCGCACCGGCGCAGCACGTCGCGGAGGCGCGCGCCGCGCCACACGGACGTGGACACGGCGGCGGGGCCCCAGTTGAAGCCCAGCGTCTGCCGCGCCATGTTCTGCTCCCTGCGCCGGTTGCTGGAGCAGACGAGCGTCACGGGGACCTCGACGGCGGGGAAGTCGCGGGCGAGCTCGTCCATGGTGAGCCGCGCGGGGCGCCGGACGAGGCCCGTCACCTCGACGGTCCACGCCGCCCAGTCCGCCCGCGGCACGGCGCCGTGGTTGCGGACGTAGTGGAGCGGCGCTGGGGTGATGAAGCCGTGGTGCATGAGGCGCGCCAGCGGGGGCTCGCAGTTGAGCGGGTGCTTCCCGGTGAGCCGGATGAGGGACGGGGTGCGCTTGATCCACGCGTCGGCGGTGCCGTCGTCGCGGGGGTCGTGCACCGCCGGCTCCACGGCGAGATGCAGGTGGGAGCCGTATAGCTCGCGCCAGTCCTGTTCGCCGGCGTCTTGGTCAGACGCGTGCGGTGGGACATGGGCAGTGAAGCTGAAGCCATGGTCAGAGCGGCGGGGGATGTGGTGGGTCGGGGCAGGAGGGTAAGCCCTGGTGCCGTTCATGAAAGTTTGCATCTGTCCGGAGCTCAACTCAAGTAGGGCCAACTGCGCTGGTTCGACTGAAGCGGCCATGGTCGCGATGCTCTCAGTTGATGCGCTAATGATAGACTGATAGTGAGGAGGACTGCTGGACTGGTGCGGAGAGAAGGCCGTATGGGTGGCGTATATATAGGCGCTTTGGAAAAATCAATCAAACTCTTGTTAAGAAAACACATGACACTAAAAAACATTTTTTAAAGACTAATTTCATCAACCATACAACAACTTGGTAAAAGTGTGCAAATTGATCCAACAACTTGTAAAATTCTCAATTAGTGCAATAATAACTTGAGAGGTGAGTGCAAATTGATCCAACAACTTGTAAAATTCTCAATTAGTGCAATAATAACTTGAGAGGTGAGTGCAAATTGATCCAACAACTTGTAAAATTCTCAATTACTGCAATAACTTGACAAGTGCATACAAATTGATCCAACAACTTGTAAAATATTAAAGTTGGTACAATGACTTGACATGTGGGAGGAAATTGTCCAACAACATGTAAAAATACTTAATTGGTATATCAAATTGGCAACTTTGTGCATTTACAGTCCAAACTTTACAACGACAATGTATTAAGAATAGTAGATGGATCTATGTATAATTATTGCACTAAATTGAGTATTTTACAAGTTATTGGATAAATTTGCACCCAGCCACCTGCCAAGTTTATTTTTGGTATGGTGGATGCAATTTACTCTTTTTTAAAAGATTTATGCCGATAGGATAGAATTAGTGAATCTTATATGCCCTGGCGTATGTGAAGATGGCAAAGGCAGGTTCCTAAACCTTTCACTTGTGTAGTCAACCTAAATAAATATATAAAAGACAATAAACATGGAAAGTATGCATATATGTCACCATCTATGCCCCACTTATTTCATGTTTGTTCAATAAACAATGAAAACATGATTCACAAGTGCTTGAGCCCTAATGGTGTAATGTCAGCTGGACCAAATTTATTTTTGTCACCATTGGATCGGTGGGTTCTTCCTTGGTTGATCTCCATAGCAATCTGTAGCATGCACGTCAGATATTTATGGAAATGCCAGGAGTAAGCTTGGCCTGCACGTGGGTCTTTGTTGAAGTCCCAAAGTGCCAGAATTTGTGAAGTCTTTAAATGTTTCAAAACCTTTTTTTTCTTGTCTAAACAGCATGCATATCTTTGATGTTGCTGCGACTGTTTCCATTGCATACATGCTGGTATTTTCTTTTGAGGTAAAGTATTCCACGAGAACCAAAAAGTTTGCGATTTACAGCTACGATTGCAAAATACTAGAGTTTTAGACATGTTTTCTTGGTATATTCCCTTGATTGAATTGTTGCATCTTGCTTGCTTCATATATTGAGTTGAATTCAAGGTAATGAGCAAATTGAGCTCTATATCTTTTCTGGTTTTTGGCTCCATACAAACAATAAGGTTCATCTACAGAATATAACATATATTCAGTGCAACAAAGCTTTGGCATTCATAACATGAAATTTCAAATATAATGGAGCTACAAGTTTCGTCACTATTACCTTCTTGCTTACTGATAACAGTAAGCTCACACAGTATGGATATCACCATCTTATGCCCCTCTTTTTTGTCATGTTTGTAGAGCAGGCAATGAAAACATGATCCACACTTTCCATTAGCAGTCCATAATAGTTGCATGAACATGCAGAAGCTGGGGCTAATGATATTCTGAGATGGACAAAAGCGACACCTTTCGGAGGTTTGTGGGTTTGAGCCACTTGCAAGATTCACGGGGAAACATTGAGAATAAAACAGATTAGAGATGATAACGAGGTGACAATCAGAGAGCAATATGATTCTCGTGTCAGAACAGTTTTTTTAGGCTGTATCGTTGCTTGTAGGTCTAGTCTTGAATATCTATCTGGAAGATTTTTTTCAACATGCTGATAACACATGACTTTGTATCACTACGGAAGAACTGCACATCCATCCTCCATATTCATACCAGAGAGAATGAGGATGGTCCTTGGAGACCTTCTAGTACCAGGTTGTAATAAATTCAAAACCGGTATTAAAAGTTCACTTTAGTACTTGATGATCTACTTGAGGTATACCACATACAACTCCTTCCAAACATTTAAATTATTTATCCCTCTCCTCGATCTATGATGCTTCACGGTCAAGGTTCTGTATTATATATGTAGTTGTATGAGATTCAATTCATCAGCCTGTAAGCTAACTAGATTTAAATTGTAGTTTTGGAACCAAATGTGTAGTCTTTATTCGAAAGAATAAATAGCTAGCCATAAATTCAGTGACTTAATATTGAGTTGCATACACCCTGTTTTCGCGAGAGAAATACTCAAAATTTCTCTGCATACGGCGTTTTAATTGCGGGCATGCCAATATATGATTGTATACAAATAAATAAATAAATCACACATAAACACAATAAAAATATGGAACTTGCATTCTTTATTTATTTCAAGATTTTTTTACAAGTCTTCTTTTTTATAGATATATCTGCATAGCGCCTCAATACACAGATGATTGCATAGTTCCTGAATCCTATAGCCTCGAGAAAACTCTAGTTAATTACATCTATAGGTGTGAGCCTACGGAACACCTCTGAATATAGTGCGTCAAATGGTTGTCGCGGTCGGGCATCTTGTCTTGTACTCCACGGATAAATATTGTATAAAAATAAAATAAAATAAAATAAAATGGCACAAAAGAATAGGAGTTGCTAAGTGACTTAATGCCATATCCATCATATACAAAATTCTAACTAAATATGTCCTTGTGTGTAGATGTGTTCAGCCTTGTCGGTCACGAACATAATGTGTCCAGCCTCGTCGGTCAACATAGTAAACACTTCCGGTCTCGTCGGTCACGAAAGGATGGTAACGATGAACAAATAAATTTAATACTTAGCTAGACTCCTGGCATCACAGAATGTGGCTTTCCATCTAACTTGACTATCGTATACAACTAAACCTGCATAAAACATAAATGCCCGGCCATCATGATGCCGTGGCCATTTATATATCGCCTGAACCCTGCGAGTCTGCGACATGTGCGATTGAATCTGTAATTCTGTATCCTTTGGAACCTCCTATACCTGCAATGTGCCGAAGCACCGCTATATCCGTAGGGAAACCAGTCACAGATACATAGTGGGATGACCGAGATAATGTCGTTTTTGTACCTGCAAAAGGAGAAGAAATGGATATGCACTGCCATTGGCCTGAGACGCGCGTGCCTGAGCGCTGCTGGCAATGATCTTGCACATGAACGCTGCTGGTATTTCTTTTCTAAAAGAAACAGAGAATGCATAGCGCTCACGGCCCTGCCACCGAAGTGGCATGTCCCTGTAGAATAAGAAGAAAAATTCAGGCCGTGATGGCCGTGCAAATTACTCACCATGAGACGACGCCATGGAACAGGATGGAGAAGAAGCACTGGCAAGGGAAGCCGATCTCCTGTCCAGCTCGCTCGCCATCCCTGCGAGATGGTAGTATTTGTGAAATGGAGTAGAGTATGCGGTGGTGTCTGGTGTGTGTAGTGTGTGCACGTAGCAACCCAAAATTTCGTAGGAAAATGTTGAGTGCAAAAATGAGGATTTAAAATTTTTTTGGTGAATTGTTGTGCATGCAAACCAACATATAAGGTTGCTCTCTATTTGCTCCCTCTGCTCTTAGGCAAATTTAAATTTAAATAAAAATGATTTGAAGTGCTAAGGACCAAATAGTTGTGATTTGGAGTTATTTTGGTTTTATTGGATTTTTGGTTGTGTTTGAATTCAAATCCTAAATTTGAATTCAAACAAATACTAACTAAACTAATTCAAACCTTTACTAACATTCCTTGGGCCGAATTCCTTCCGAAGTCTATCTTCGCCCCCTGATCTTTTTCCCCAAGCCAGCTGGCCATTCGGCCCAGCTGCGGCACAGCAACTCACCCGCGCCCCCTCCTTTTCTTCTGTCGCCGACAGGCGGGCCCCGCCTGTCAGCTTTCTCTTCCTCCCCTCTCTTCCCCGCGCACGGCGCCCTGCTCTCTGGCGCCGCGCCCGTGACCTCGAGCCGGTCCCATCAGCCCCCTTCGCGGCCCGTCGCGATGATGACACGTGTCCGCGAAAGCTCAAGCCCTCCATCTCGCCGTCCGCGCCCCAACCGAACCCTAGCCGCGCCGCCCTACAAGTACCCCCGCCGCGGCAACTCCCTTCTCCAGCCGCCACACCCTTCGGGGTTTTCTTCACCACCAAGTTGAAGCCGAGGGTGAGAGGAGGGAAGAGGAGTCGGAGGAAGGAGGAGGGAAGCAGAGGAAGGGAAGCCGACGCCAAGCGCCGCGCCGCCGCGGCGCCGCCGCCCGTGAGGAGGCCGGAGAGGAGCCGGACCAGAGCTGTACGTGGGAGCGCGAGGATCACCGACGAACCGCGAGTCTTCCCCGAGCTGCGGTGTTCATCTTCTAGCCCCTAGGTGAGCTGCCGCCGTCGACCCCCTTTTCTTCCCCTGTTTCGGCCGAGCGCCGCCGCTCTTGTGCTCGCCGTCGTCCAGCCGTCTCTGGGACCCGACCTTCGTGTCGTGGCCGTGTTCATCTCTTGCAGGACCCTGTCGCGCCGCTAACCACTTTGCAAACCGCCGACGACCGAACCGCAGCCGAGGCCGCCGCGGCCGAGCTCTGCTCGCCGCGCGCGCATGCCGAGGCCGTGCCGCGGCCGTGGGCAACCACGCACCCGCGCACGCGCTCCTAGCCGCGTCCCAGCAGTCGCTGGTGATCGCGCGCGCGCGAGCCAGCTCTTCTTTCCGGCCGTGCGCTGCTGCGCCGTTGTGCAACGTCGCCGGCCGTCCGCCGTTGTGTCGCCGTCGCCGCGTGCCTGGGAGGTCAGGACCCTGCGCGAGGATTGTGCGTGAGCAAGCCGAACCCAAACCTGCACTCCCTGAGCCGCTTCGCCGGAGTGTCGCCGCCGCGCTCTGGCCGCGCCGTCGCCACGACGTCGCGCGCTCGTGTGCGGGAGCACTGAGCCACACGGTTGGCCACACCAGCACGCCACACACACAGCCGCAGAGAATCCCGTGGCATCCACAACCTGATCCCGTGCGCCCGGCGCACCGTGAACCCATGACACGGTCCAATGTGGACCGAGTCCACCAGACCAGCGCAGCCGACTCGTTCCCTTGGGCCTAAAGTTAAACCTCAAGTCCGGAATCGTCCCCCTGGACTTTCTCGGCCCAGTCACCTTTCGGCCCGTTGCCAGCCCAGCCATCGTTTTCCTTTTTCTTTTTCTTTTAACTACGCTGACGGCTGGGGCCCACCTGTCATACTCTGGCAGTCACTAACATGCGGGACCCACTGACCAGGCTGACCCGTCGACCGTTGACCGTTCAAGGCTGACGTCATCCAGACCCATGATGACGTCAGCATAGGGCTAACCCACTGATGACGTCATGCTGACGTCAGCAGGCTAATTTTTGTGTCTGTTTTCTTTTTCGGAAATTATTTATTATTTTCAGAAAATGATTTAAACTTCAAAAATTAATAATAAATCAACCGTAGCTCAGAAAAATATGAAACCAGTTTCTATATTTTTCTAAAATCATGATCTACGCGTTAGTGTAGAGTTTGGTGTTCCTTGGGTCTTCTTTCCTCGTTGTTTTTGTGTTTCTTTGCCAGTAGCCGCGTCTTATTTTAATTTCTGCGACTCTAGGAGCTCCGGAGAACCTGGAGGAACCGGACTAGCCCGACAACTGCTTTGAAGAGGAGAAAGAAGCCTATCCATGTTCACGCCCGACCAATCTCTGAAATACCTATTAGACATGCACCTAGTATGCTAGTGCTCTGCTTTACTCGCATGATAAACCTGCACTGCTTTTTTTAATATCCTATTATCTTGCTACCTACTAATCACTTTATGGAATATGCTATGCTATGCATGTGTTGGGATGGTTGTGATTTGATCCTCTTGGCGTGAGTTGTGGGTGGTATGGGAGGTGTAGTGCAGCTAGGCGGTGTAAGCGAGTAATAACAACTCGATCGTTTGATCGGGATGCTTGGGGACTGCACTCGGGCAGTCCCTACGGAGTACCTGTTGCGGGTACATGGTTCTTGGATATTTGGTTACTAGAGGAGTTTGGGCGGCAATACCTGTTATGGGTGCCGATTGCGGACCGTTGCGGCGGATCGCTTATGACGCTGATACTCGCTTTACCGACAATTAAGGACCGAGTCGAGTTCCATCTTTGGACGTGGGAATACCGTGCTCACCATCTACCCAGAATGGGGAGGGTTCCAGCAAGCCTACTCTAGTGCGGCGCCGAGACTGTAGGAGATTCGAGCTTGATTTGTGTAAGGGGGACTCGTTGCGGCGTACTCTCCCTGATTTACCACAGCCCCCGACTGGCCCCGGTGGGAAGGTCCGTACCTTGAAAATAGAAATGTGTTTTTGGAAAACTAAGAGAAAACTGTTGTGGCAGACGGTGCGATCTGTGTGATGCACCGAGGAGAAGCTCAGAACTGTGTGAATGAGCAAGGTGGGAGATGCCATAACTGTGTGTTTGGGCAAACAGTGCGATCTGTGTGATGCACCGAGGTGATGCTCAGTTCTATGTGAATGAGCTATGTGGAAGTGCCCATGTTTTTGGAATAAAACTAAAGGAGGGATGTTGTGCCATCTTGCCTAACCCACATGTTAGTACCTCCACTCGACCGTTGTATGTGGCAATGGCTTAGCATAAATCCCATTGGTTAAATTGGTAGTTTGCCAAACGATCTGTGTGAATTAGAAGGTCATGGAGCCGGGATACGAACTGTGTGATGTAGTTTCCCTGGGTAGAACTATCTATGTGAGGTTGCTAGCCCCTTGATCATTCTGTTGCAACTAGTCAGTTTAACTATGCTGGGTAATGGCTTTGCTAGGAGCTGCACTGGCACTAAGGTGTTCATGTTGTGGTAGCTTACTTGTGGTTGTGTACGACCTCTGCAGAGTTAGAACCTATCCGGATAGCCGTGTCCACGGTATTGGGCGAGTTACGGCTTGGTCACATCACGAGTCTTTTTGTTTTAATCCAACTGTGTGAGTTGTTTGGAAAGTGATGGCTTGTGCCGAGGCTACGTCGGATGAGAAATCCGGTAGCATTAAAAATGGAACTTGGATTCTGTGTGAGCCAAGTTGATGATATACTATTTATGATCCATGGAAAAACCCCTTTTAAAAAACCCTTTTAAAAACCAAAACCCTTGCATATGAAAATATGGATTTTACTGCAAATTAAACTTAGCCTTGTCCTTGATAAAATTCCTTGCATACTACTGCTTTGATCCCTCCGTGGGTGTATATGAGCTTGCTGAGTACAGTTGTGTACTCACCCTTTCTTAATTCGTACAGTGGAAGACCCGGACCTTGTTCCGGAAGACGAGTAAGGGTTACGTGCTGCTTCCCAACCCGACCTGTGGAGTTAAGGGTCCCCCGCAGGAGTTTCCGTATGGCGCGTTGCCCTGATGAAGACATCTACCACCTCAACATCTTCATCTGGAGTTTAGCTTTCGTGTTGTTTCTGGTGGCACTGTCTTGCCCCCGTCCGCATAGAGTTGTTTAAGTACTGAACTATCTGTTGTAATAATGTGAATCAGCCTCCTGGGACTGATATTTGCAATCACATTAGTCTCCTCTAATCAGAGGGACGCTTCACCCGACATTTTCTCCCCCATCTTCTCCAGAGAGGCAACCCCATCTTCTCCGCCTCGGGCCCCTGCTTCCCTTCTCTCTCCCGCGGTCGGCGCATCCGCCGCGTCCATGATCGGTCGGCGTGGGCGCGGAGCAGCCCAGCTGCGGCGGCGGGCCAGCTCATACACCGCATCCATGGCCGGTGGGCGCGGGCGCGGCCCAGCTGCGGCGGCGGGCCAGCTCATACACCGCATCCATGGCCGGTGGGCGTGGGCGCGGAGCAGCCCAGCTGCGGCCGTGGGCCAACGCATCCGCGGCGTCCATGGCCGGTAGGCGTGGGCGCCGAGCAGCCCAGCTACAGTGGCGGGCCGACACATTTGCCGCGTCCATGGCCGGCGGGCATGGACGCGTAGCAGCCTAGCTGCGCGCGACCGGCCGGCGCGGCCTGGTCACTCCTCGCTCCCTCCGCGCGGCGCCCCTCCTGCTCCGCCTCCGTTCTCTCCCTCCCCTACACCTCAGCAGAGTGCGCGGCCGAGCTGGCGAGCCTGAGCTCTAGCAGCGGCGGCAGTAGGAGCTTGGGGTGGCGGCCGGAGGAGCAGCTTCAGGCGACCATGGCGGGAGGAGGACCTCGGGGCCGCGGGAGGAGTCGCGGTGGCCGCGCACTCCACCAGTGGAGGAGGACGGGGGCGGCACGGCTCGCCTGTGGTGGAGGATGGGGCCGGCGAAGGACGGGGAAGACGAGGGTAGTTTCGGGAGTCAGGCATTGCAGCGTGTTGGCATGGTGTGATAATGGCAAAAGAGCGAAGCCCATTTTGATGATGACAAATGGGCGCACATGGGCGGAGCTACACGGTATGCCGGGTGGGCCGAGGCATACCCTGTAGAATCCAGCCCAATAGTATAGGGCCCAGCCGGCCAGCCCATATGTAAATCAGCAAATCGGCAAAACAATCGCTGCAGACGGCCCGACGTGCAAGTAGAAGCACAGCAGTCCGACGTTTCGTTTTGCGTAAGGCCGCCGCTCCTGCCGCTCCCGCATCCGACGCGGCGACGCTTCGTTGCGCGTGTCGCCGTTGCGACGGCGAATCGGCGATCCCTCCGCTGCCGGCCTGCCGCAGTGCTGCTGCGCGCTCCTCGGCGAGGCCTCGCCGCTGCAGCGCTGCTCGCGGACGCGGAGTCGCGGCTCGCCTGCTCGTGCTCGTCCGCAGTTCGGCGCGTAGCATTCAGGTACGGCGCGTAGTGCAATTGTGCAAATAACATCCAGGTATCTTAGGCATCTAAGCGTTTTTTCTCCATGATGCGGCAATTTTGAAAAACATTTCGTTTGCGATTTCCCTCCTAGTAGTGCTTATCATCCAAATGGAGTGGCAATAAATATGAATTTGTTGTCAATTGTCATGACGGTGATTTTTCTTCACTACAAGAACAGATTTTCTTAATTTTCCAAGTATATTGTTTGCATAACCAGGTGTTAATCTAATATGTAAGTGACCACGCGTTGTGAATTTTTGATTGAACCAAATTGCATGACAAAAAAAATGATGAGGCATACCCTTTAGATAATTTCTAGCTCCGCCACTGTGGGCTTCGCCCACTTTTGAGGATTGCGAAATCCCAATTTTGTCAACCTACTGAGAGCGCAACAGAAAACGAATGAAGAACACTTTTTTTTTTCCTTTTGTCTGAACGGAAAGATCGAAGAGCACCTCGAAGCCGCTTGCCCACTTTCCTTTGCTGTTCACCTACCGTCTTCTTACGGTCTTACCCCGGGACATGCAGAAAACCCAGGACCCAGCGGAGAGAAAACGATGCGGACTCTGAAGGTGCCATTGTTTTGCTGGGTCATTTGATCGAGCATCTGGGGTGCGCACGGCCGCGGTGGCCGGTGGGCATGGATAATGTTGCGTTCTTGCGGGGAATCATGTCCCCGGGCGTTGCCGGCGCCGTCTTCGGCGCGGGTTGGCGGTTTTGGGTCCACGCCGTCGTCTGCATCGCCTTGCAGGTCTGAGTTGTCCTTCCTCCACTGCCTCCCCGGTGAGTTCTCCCATCCTTCTGGCTTGGGGTGGTTGGATTCGTCGGAGGTGTTGTGGTTTGGGGTCGCCCAACTCCACGCGTCGCTGGCGGCGCTCATGTTCAACTGCGTGAACAAGGATGGCATAGGATACGATAGGACTGCTACTCACCTTACGGGGACATTGGGTTGGGATCATCTTATCCATCGAATTCATAAGTAGCTACCGGTGAATTTCGTTTCGAGCCCTGCATTTGTACGGCTACTGAAACTATGGAAATTATGATTATAGGGCATCGGCTGTCCTATTCTCCTTGCAGGGAAAGACCCCCAAAACAAAACTCGCTTGCAGATGTGGATCTGTGGATCTGGAATGTAATAAGTTCTGTGTAACAAATGGCTCTTCAATCAGGAACCAAATTTCAAAAAATCTGAATTCAACTGCATTGACAATGCAAATTAGGTATGTTGTATATGCACCCTCAGCGCATCTTTGCTAGCCGTATTACACGAATTCGTTAGCTGAGAAATTTTATGATCCATTATGAACTATGTCAAAGCATCCTATTTTGTATTATGCTTTCTTTTCATCAAGCAAGAATTTATTTTGTTTGAAACAAACCATTCAATCTATCATGTATAGAACAGTTTCATTGTCAGCACTTACAGACCTGCAGTTGAGCTTTTCAACTGCACATCTGTTTTGTATCTTTGTTCAAATGCTATATCAATTCTAAGAAAGATGCTTATACATGATGCCTTTTAATCTGATATTGTTAAATGATTCAATCTGAGACTGTTGGTGGTCAGTGTCGGCCTTTTCTCTTAACTGTAGGCTTTGACAGTTCCCATAGAAGCATTGCATTAGTTGCATTAGGTGTTTTAGGTATGTTTGGTCGCATAAGGCGTAGTCTGGTTGTTAGTCGTGTTCTTGGTAAGGTTGTGTTTGGTCGTTGTACCTGGATATTTTGGCCTTTCTCCTCTCTTGATACAATGATATTTAGATCTCCTGCATATTCAAGTAGAAAGATTTTGTAATTGACCATGGTTATTTGGTCAAATGTTATTTACATTTCTTATCATTTTATCTTCCTCGACACTTGCAAATACTATAAAGCAGATCTTAGAGGCAAGCTAACTTCAAAATTTAACTTACTTTTGGTGTCGTCAGATTTTATTTTAGGAACTCTGTTTCTGGGATGATACGTTTTCATGCATTTTTGGACCAGGTCTTTCAGCGACCTTTGGGAGGACATTGCCTCTAGCGGTTTAGCTCACTTGATTTGTATTCTATCCTTAGCACTATGCTTAGGTAAGGAAGTAAAATTACAAAACTTTGCCAGATTGTAAAAACTGGCCGGAAAGAGCACCAGTTACTGACTGGTTCAGATTCAGTTGTTCTTCTTGTTGTCGTTTATGACCACAATTACAGTCTTGCAACCCATAATTTGTTGGACCATTGAGATGGTAAATCATTAGTTTTTCATCCTTACAGGCACACCAAATCACAAATGATACCACAGAAAGCAATTTGATGGGTAATTATTTTCTAGGAATAGCTCGAAGATTTATAGCTAAATTAAAAAAAGAAACACATGTAGGTGAAAAAGGTGCTTGGTTAATAAAGCATAAATAGGCACCTACATTTGCATGGGAAAGGACTAGAACTTGGATGGTCTGTGCAATACACCCCTGATCAACTATGGTAGGGTAGATGACAACTTTTGCACAACTTTTGCTAAATTATTGTAATGGACAATTGAACATTTGTGTAGTGACACTGCATGGTTTTTTTCAGGATTGTATGATCATTAATGTGCAGAGTGAAACTTTGGCTCCCCGTGGCAATTTTGTTTCATCTGTCTGCACAGCTGGGGCAGTTGGTTTGTTGGTGCAAGATGCTTTCACAGACAATGTCTTGTCTTGCTGGTGTTCTGCAGTGCGTTCTTGCATTGATAAGGTATTTCTGTATGTTTGGTTGACTCTTCCTCCAGCTTGTGATGCAATGTGATAGCTATTCTGACGCTGATCTTGATCATTCTCCCAGCAGGTTAATTTATTGGACTTGCTACAGTGAGCACTGATGATGAAATGTGCCAGAGTCATGAGCTTAAAAGGTAATCAGGATTCAGGAGCTCTTCACTTGAATGGTTTCCTTGCATATTGTGGTTCCTGCAGTATCTATTCGTTCTAGTTTCAGAATAGGCTTGGATAGGTAGTAGGAACTAGGAAAACATAATGATTTACATGTGCATAATTGAGCTATCGTTATGTGAGATGTGACTTGCTTCTCTTTTCTTCTTTCTTTTAAGTATATCCTGTGTTTAGTGCTTACTTCTTTCGGGCCACATGGGACCACACTGCACACTCCGTCAAATTTCTGCTAATTGCACTAAAGCACCATGGAGGCACGGACCACGGCTGACTGCTGACATATAAGCACCCCTCTTTGTCAAAAGAGTAGCACAACAGTGCCAACATTTGGTAAATACACAATGGTGGAGGCATTGTTACTCAAACATTTCTTATGGGCTCTTGCACAGCCCTGCTGTTGCATGGAGTGGCAGTTTCACGCAATGTCTCATGCTGTTTTTGTGGTGACATTCCATATCGTGTACCATATGTTAAAGCACGGCCACGGCAGGTGTCAAGCAAGAGCTTGAGAGCTTCAAAGGCAGTGGTGGAGTGCCAATGCCTTATTACGGTCGATGACTGCCCTGTCTCCATTGAATGGTCTGACTGGCATATTCGGGGTGGATAACAGGAGATAGTATATCATGAGTTCATGACTGCAAGCTTCACTAGTTCACTTATTATAAAGCTAACCCATGCCTTCACTCGGGGCCTTGCTGTTGATGGAACAGGCATCACTGCCTACAATCGATTAATTAGAAAGCAAAATTTAACTGTTTGAGGGCATGAGGGTTACTAGAAGCAACTCAAGCAAGAGGGAAGGAGAACATGACATGGCTTGTGGTGATTGCTGTATTGGTAGTTGCATGTACAACTGATTCAGTTTGCATAGAACAGTGTATGGTAATCATTTTGTGCCTCCATGGCTGTTCAAGTAGCAACGCTCGGGTTGAGTGGTGCCTATTGCTGTGGAATGTGTCATGTGTGTCATTTTATGACTTGTATATATCCCTCCGAACAGAGGTTTTTGAATTCTTTGATTTGCTTCTTGATCGAATGGGTGAGATATCTCCTTGACTGAAGAGAAACAAGCAAAGAATCACCTTTTTCTGGTAGAGAGGTGTGAGAGAGTAGTGAAACACAAATACACAATTTAAGGCATGATGATGATGAACTAAAATTGAATGGTTTAAAACAAGCTTGGAAGGGTGAAAACTAGACTATTCGCTTATATCAAAGAGTACTACAAACCATAGTTTGCCACTGAGAAGCAGAGTGGCAAGTCCAATGATGTGTAGTGCGGAAGGTATTCCGTTGCGATCCTTTTGGATTTGCTTGGCAATGGGTTTGTGATAATGTGCCATGCTATGTCAGCGACGCATTCACATACAAATCTACAAGATGGTTGAATATTGATCTATAAATAAATCAGCAATCAATTCACAAAGTTTCTTGTCACGTCAAGATGGAGGGATGGGGTTCTTTCAAAAAAAAGAGAGAGAGATGGATTGTGAACAGCAGTGGCGAAACAATGTTGTACTGAAGTGTCATGGCATCATACTAAAGGTTTGATAAGCACACTATGAAAGGGATAGCCACTTAATATTTGACCTCCACTATATGTCAACCATTGTGCGAAATGAGATGGATTGTGAACAATTTACTACACGACTCCACTGAATCCTGCCAAGCACGCACAGGCACAATTGTGATAATAACACAAGGATTCATAGGCAGCATGTGACATCTTGTCCCACAAATATATATGAACTCAAACTATACATAAGTTCTAGCAATGTAGCATCCATTTTTTTCTCTCAAACATGGAGGATAGCTACGAACATTTCAGTGAGCGAGAGGTCTTGTAGCCAACCCCTCCTGTTGGATTATTTTTTCCTGATTGTAAATTATCACAGATTCACAGTATATAACATATAAATCTTCTATTGTAGCTTATCACAGTATATACGTATACCTCTTCTGCGCGCTACTCCATTCCATCGTAGAGGCACCGCACAAGCATGTCACAACTCAGATCTGGTCACACTGAGTGGGCGCGAAGGAGAACTTCTGGTTCTGCACGTCGAAGAGCACGTGCATGTTCTGCTGCTGGTAGTTGCCAATGACTGCTTGCTCAGCCTCCCCGGTCACTAGGCACATCTCGCCAGGTTTCATCTCAGCGAGGTAGTTGTCTCGAGGCACCACCATCTTGGCGCCACCCTCGAAGTGGTATAGCAATGGCGGCGTCTGCACCGCCGTCATGGGCACGCCGTGCGGCAGCTGGAAGCAGAAATCCCATTCTGGATCAGAGGAGTTCCCCAGCGGCAGCTTTATGGCATCCACCAGCGCCTCCTTGAGCACTTCTCGTGCTACAGCTGTGAGGCCGCCGGTCGTGTAGCCGGAGTCGACGATTGTGCCGTCGAAGCTCGCCGGCGGGATGTGGATGAGCTTCTTGGCCCCAACGGAGATGCCGGCACGTAGTAGAAGATGTTGCTGCCGATCCGGTTGTTCAGCAGGGAAGTGGTCTGGATTGGCCCCGTGGTCCTGTACTTGGACAGGTCGGCCATTGCCCCGAAGAACATGTGGCCACTCTTACGGTTGGTGTGGGGACTGAGGCAGTAGGAGAACCTTGGTATCTGCAGCTGCGACACGAAGGATAACTTGTCTGGGACTCTGGGCTGAGCCCTAGGAAGCCGGAGGCGTTGAAGATGTCACCCTCCAAGAACCTGCCGCACCCGAACCCGAGGGTGGCCGGGACCTTGTGGCGCGCGCCGAAGGTGAAGGTCTCGGAGGCGAGCTCGCCGTAAGCCTGCCCGCTGCCGTACGAGTAGGTGTAGAGGCACCTGTTGCTGGAGCAGTTCTTGGTGTCGAACTCGCCCTCCCGGCACAGCTTGCCGTCGCAAGGGATGATGGCGAAGGAGGATGACTTGGCCGGATCGTAGACGCGGTCGCCGGTGCCATGGAAGGGCTTGCACTGGAGCCAGACGAGGTCGCTGCCCATGTCGGCGACGAGCGTGAGGAGCTGCTGCTGCGGAGTGCCGACGCCGACGGTCACGGTGTAGATTGACATGCCGAGGGACGTGATCGGCACGTCCGGCGCGGAGATGGCGCCGCACGCCTTGGACACCCTAGCGGCGTTCCAAGCACACCGGGCCTTGCTCGCGCGGACGGCCTCGCGGACCATCTCGTACTTGGAAACCGGGCGGCCGGCGTAGGGGTGGTGGAGCTCGGCGCGGAGGTCAAAGGAAGCATTCCCTGTGGTTGCAAGGAGGCACCAAGGATGGGCACGAGGAGCAAGCTAGACGAAGGCAGAGAGCCAGAGAGTGCCATGCCTTGGATTACTAGTTTACTACTGCTATTTTAACTAGCTGCCGTACGTCTGCTGAGAAGGGAGTTGCATGCGCGGTCGGTTTTTTAATCTGTGCTCACACGTGTGGCCATCATCCTTGTGCTTCCGTGCTTATGCGCACGAAGTGAATTTTGTGTGTAGATGAGTGTTGGAGTGCGCGGCCTTTTATAGGGGTCTCTGGCCATGGGAAGCCGCTGATATTGCGACTTCGGTGTATAATAGTGGAGGGATGCATATTCTATTAGATGTGATGCTCCACATTTTGTTGGTTAGCTTTGTATCCGGTCGTTGTCAACTTTTAACCATTGTCCTAGTTCGTAGGTCTCCAACATATAGTCCACCAACACTACTCCATTATTATATGATTCGCAGAATTCGCATGGCAGCTAGTGGAGCACTGACTTTAGAAGTATTTACCTGACGACAACAAGAAGGGAAGTCCACACTACACAGGTGACAACTTACACACCCATGCATATCACGATACGCAGCTTACCCATACTAGTTCTTCTGATGAGGCATTTGGTAAACGGATGGCTACAATTTCAGGGTAGATAAACTATGCATGGACTAAGTTATACTACTAAGTTATACTACTAATTTGTGGGACGGGATTGAGCAAAATCTAACTGGCACCATATTGCACCAATTCTGCGAAACGGCAAACAGCCAGCTTTGTGCTAATTAAGGTGGGGGGTGCAGCACTAAAAGGAAACATTAAAAGTTGGCACGTACATTTTGGCCATGTATGGCACCGCTTTATTCTCTCTCTCTCTCTCAGATGTGCCGTCCCACTGGATTGTATGGTGGACTGCGAATAAAATGGTTTGACGCGACTCCTCTATATTCTTTTTTTTATCGAATACGCAAGAGAATTGCGCATCTTTGTATTAAGTGAGAAGAGAATGTTTACAACAGCGCCCACAGCGCCAAGACCTACCAAGACTCCTACCGAAGTAGAGAGATGGTGAGGCCAATTACAAAGGATAACTATGCTGATTACTCATGAACTAGACAACCTAAAGCTATATTGCCAGCTAAGATCCACTGCTCGCCTTGCCTCTTGATAGCGTCAATTATTCCATCAGATGATTCTTGTTCACCCCGGAAGACCCTTGCGTTGCGCTGTTTCCAAATCTCCCAAGTGATCAAGGCAACCAAGGAATCGAAACGCTTCCTCTTTTGACCTCCCCAAGGCCTTCTTGCCCGCAACCACCAATCCTGTAGGGTATCCTGCAACCCCGGCATGCTGCATTGCCGGCCTAGCATCAGCATAATGCGATCCCACACCTGTCTTGTAAATGGACAGAAGACGAACAGGTGAACGTTGGACTCCGAAGATTGGTGACACAAACAGCAAGTTGTCACTGCATCCAAGCCATGCCGTTGTCTACGGTCTGCCTCGTCAACCATGGTACGAACAGTGTCGCGCCGTGCCCTCGCATTGAGGCCGCGCACGTTCCACGAAAGGATAGAGATGTTTTCCATCGATGTTGACAACCTGCCGCTTTCGGCCCGATCAGGCCGCGGCAGTGATGCCTCGCCGTCCCCTCGTTGCCGATGGTGTTTTGTCAGCTGGGAACAGCACGCGGACTGCCACGAAGTCACCATGAGCGAGCTTGTTGCCGTAGAGCTTGTCATAGGCTTGCTTGGCTTCCTTGATTTCCTGTGCCTGCACATCAAGGGCGCCCTGGCTAGTTTCACGTCTCTTCATAAGCACCTCCCCCCTGCGGCTGACGGGGACGTTAGACAGCGCTTGGCTTGCCAGACGTCGACTGCGTAGCGGCAACTTTGGATCCACATTCTCTTTGGTCGCAGGAGGTGGACGCGAAGGTGCGGAGGGGGCTAATGGTGTAACGATCTTGGACTGTACCGCTTCAGTGAATTGCGCCAGGCGCCGCACAGCCAAGTCATCATCTTCATCTTGAGGTGAGTATGTATAAGACGGATCGCTTGTTGCTGTGCATTGTCGAAGTTTATTTGCCAGCTGAACCCCAAAGCATGTGCCATGTTTGGGAACATTTCGTGCTATAATCTACTATGGGATGTTCAACTTGCAAATTCCAGCGGCACTAGAAAGGAACTTAAAAATCGCGTATAGCGCCATGGAAGGTATATGAATTATCTAGGTTTCGTGGATCCCCACGGAATTATCGTTGATGATTATTGTTACTATCTCATTCAAGTGGTATATTATTACTATCTCTATTATAGCGCCATGGAAGGTATATGAATCGGATCTCAGTAATTTTTTTATACATATTTTGCAATGTTCAAGTGGTGATTTCTGATGTTGCAAGAGGCAATTTTTAATGCAATGGAGCGTCTACTAAAAAATCTTACTATTTTGGAACCATGTTATATTTGGAAGGTTCGGAATTCACCTTTGCTTTTGACGAGCCGGCCCCAGTATCTGATACAGCAGCGGAGGAACCAACCCTATCTTGGTCAACCGGGAAGTACATGGCGGCGGCGGATGGGAACATCGGTGCCAACCGGGGACGACGGCCCGGCGGCAGCGCTGGCCGAATCCATCGCCTGGAGCTGGAGAACTTCAAGTCCTACAAGGGGACGCAGACGATCGGGCCCTTCTCCGACTTCACGGCCATCATCGGAGTCGGACCCAACGGCGGCGGCAAGTCGAACCTGATGGACGCCATCAGCTTCGTGTTGGGCGTGCGTTCCTCCCACCTCCGAGGCGCGAAGCTCAAGGACCTCATCTACGCTCTCGACGACCGCGACAAGGAAGCCCAAGGCCGCAGGGCTTCCGTCCACCTCTTCTACCACCAACCCGGCCAGGAGGAGCTCCGCTTCACCCGCAGCATCACCGGCGCCGGTGGCAGCGAGTACCGCATCGATGGACGCCTCGTTAGCTGGGATGACTGCAACGCTAAGCTCGGATCCCTTGGCATTCTCATCAAGGCCCACAACTTCCTCGTCTTCCAGGTCTCTCATATTTCCTCATCAGTCAAGTCTATGATATTCCTGACAATTTAGTCATCATATTCATCCTGCTATCGTAGGGTTTAATTAACTGATGACAGGGCCTGCGGCCTGATGATGATTTGCACTGCAGGGTGGTGTCGAGTCCATTGTCTCCAAGAACCCCAAGGAGCTCACTGCCCTTCTGGAGCAGATCTCTGGCTCCGATGAACTGAAGAGGGAATATGATGAGCTCGAGGAGCAGAAAGCCAGGGCTGATGAGAAGTCCGCGCTCATCTATCATGAAAAAAGGACCATTGTCATGCACAGGAAGCAGATGAAGGCACACAAAAATGAGGCAGAGAATTATCTACGCCTCCAGCAGAACCTGTATGTTATTATTTGAAAAATGAGGCGTTGCCTGCACTTCATAATTGACACATTAACATTATGCACTGTCTCATCATTGACCACTGCCCAGAAATTGTTGAAAGCTCAGCATTCCCTGTGGCAACTCTACACCATGTTAGCAAATAATGCGAAAAACAAGATCGAAATATCTCCACAGACCACAGCTGAAATGGGATTATCCAAACTTACTGGAACTCTGTTGTATAATCTTTCTTGATGCATAAACCAATCGATACCATACTACAATCTGGATCAATAAAGTGGTTGCCATTGTTGAGAGTCCATCAATTTCCACTAAGAAACAATATCGTCTAGCCCCTTTTATTATAAAACTTGAGCGATATCTATCTTCTTTCTTTGTTTTTTTATTATTTGTTCATTTTTGTAGTGCTATATATGCGTTCACTTTTCCTTTGAAGACACAATCGCTTTTGTAGATTGGCTAGTGGCTACTCTATAAACAAACCGAGATGCCTCTTAAAGCGTAAGAACGATGATCGACCTTCCAAACCCCACATATTTAGAGCTTTATGCTGGGAAAGGAAAAATAAATAAATGTATATTACGACGGGGGGACTTATTCTTTGGTCATTGCTCTTGTCGATCGCAAGGTTGGATGCCTCACACATTTTACATCCATTCAAATTTGAAAATGAATAAACTGACTATTATAGCCTGCGATCGCGTTGCTCAGATGTCTTCACATTGCGTGGGCGCGAAGGAGAACTTCTGGTTGCGCACATCAAACAGCACGTGCATGTTCTGCTGCTGGACGTTGCCGATGATGGAGACGCCGAAGTCGTCCGGCGCACTGCCCACCGCCAGGCACATCAGCCCGGCTCTCGGCTCCTGGAAGTAGTTATCCCGAGGAAGCACCATCGCCGCGCCGCCGTCGAAGTGCAGCACGAGCGGCGGCGTCTTCACCGCACTCATCGCCACACCGCGCGGCAGCGCGAAGCACAGCTCGTAGTCCTCGATGGTGGCATTAACCACCGGAAACCTCACCGTCTCCAGCACGGCCTTCTTCAGGACCTTGAACACATTCTCCGGGAGGTACGACAACGTGCTGCCGGAGTCGACGATGGTGCCCCCGGTGCCGTCCGGCTTCATCGCCAAACTGGCCGCCGGCACGCGCAGCCGCTTGGTCCCGAGCGAGAGCCCTACCAGTGGCACGTAGTAGTAGGGGGTCTCCATCATTGCTGGGTTGCTCAGTATGGCGGTGGTCTGGATTGCCCCTGTCGTCTTGTACTTCTGCAGGTTAGCCATTGCACCGAACAACAGCGGGCTGGTCTTGCGATCGGCGAAAGGAGTGAGGCAGTACGAGAATCTTGGTATGGACAGGGACCGCTGCGATATCAGAGACATGGTCCCCGGGCTGAGGCCGATGAGACCGGAGGCGCCGACGAGGCTCCCCGCTGAGAGCACGCCGCAGCCGAAGCCGAGTGGGAGAGAGACCTCGCCGGCGAAGGTGAAGGTGTCAGACACGAGCACGCCGCCGGCCTCCGCGCTGCCGTACACGTCGTCGTAGAGGCACCTGTTCCGGGTGCAGTTCTTGTCGCTGAACTGGCCCTCCTGGCAGAGCCGGCTGCTGCAGGGAAGGAAGGCGAAGGAGGAGGACTCGCGGGGGTTGTAGAGCGGCTCGCGCTGCCTCGCCGTGCGGCGGAACAGCCGGCACTGCGTCCAGATGAGGTCGCTGCCCGTGTCGACGATGAGCGTGTGCGGCTGCGGCGGCGTGCTGATGCCCACGGTCAGGGAGTGGCCCTGGTCGCCGAGCGGGGCGAGGCGCACGTCCGCCGCCGAGAGGCCTTCTTTGCCGAGTGCGCGCGCGAGCCTGGCGTTGATCCTCGCCGCCCGGGACTTGCTCGCGCTGGCGGCACGGCCAATGACCTCATCGGTGGAGAGGGAGCTGCCGGCGTAAGGGTGGTTAAGGTTGGCTCGGAAGTCGGTGGAGCCACGAGCGGTGGTGATGGCGAGAACGGCGAGGCAGAGAAGCGGGAGGAGGAGATGGCGCGCCATGCCTTGCTTGGAAACTAGGACACGGGCGGGCAGGACACGCTAGGCTTTGGCTCTAGTAATAAGGTGCTAATCCTAGCGGTGGTTGGGTCGTGGCCGTGTCATCTTGATTCGCATGATGGTGCAAAAAAATTGGCCGATACCATGAGGCCTGGGAGTATAGGTGAACGGTGCCTTTCGCCGTGGAAAGCGATGGCTTTGGCTTTGGATCAGTGGCGCCTGACGGCCGGCAGCAGAGACTAGCAGAACCTTATTGGCACGCACCACTAGACACTAGTGATCGAGTAGTGGACCTAGCAAGGATTCTTCTGTTGTATGGTACCCCTACACCTACGACGGAAGTGAAAGCTGGGTCAAAAATGCGTTTTGAGGCACCGATAGACCATTGGTGAAATTGGATGGTTGGGAGCACACGACTGGCGCGAATGAAAACTAACTTTTAGTTTTGGAGAACACCTTTAGGATATTTATTGTTGGGGTGTCGTTTGGCAGAGATCGAAGGAGGAGGTAAGGCGCCGTTGGATCATTTGGATGAGCTACACCGTTTGAAAGTATTTTGGCTTATTGCTAATAAGATGATAGACTTTACGATCGAGGAGTGTTCCTAGTTAAAAAAGCATATAAGAATTCATTTTCTTTAAAACACTTCTCAACTAAATAATTTCTACTCATCCCTCAGTCCCTCACAAAGGACATACATGTCAGGTCTAACGGTAGAAAAGATGTGGAAAGTTTTCACAAACAAGAAAAAAATCAATCTTTTTAGAGAGTGAGTTTCTGTCGTTTTAGCATTACTTTTCTTACCATGTAATTTCTTTACACACCCCACGTACCCACCAGCTAAATAGTCTAAATAATCCCCCCCATAATAAAGGTAGCACGCGCTTGTCGCATGGGCATATTTGCCAGTTAAAAATAGAAAAAAAATCTAAATTATTACCATCAAGTATGAACAAAGTTCGAACAACCCTCTAAAATATGTTTTGGTTCATATGTATCCACATCTCAATTGGTCCAATCTACCCTTTCGAAAGATTTATCTTTTTTCCATACATAGGCTCTGTTTAAGTTAAAACTTTGTGGGATGATAGAGCCGCATAAAGTATTTTAGAAAATATTATATAAATTTTTCATCATTATTTCTCCTAAAATTTTATATCAATATGGTTAATTTATTATTATATATTATAGATTTTTAAAATAATGATGAAAAAAATTATATTATATTTTTAAAAATACAATATGTGGTCTTCTATCATCTCACAAAATTTTAATTTAAAACACCACTTGTACATAGAGAAACAATAGACAAATATGATGAAGGGGTAGATTGGACCAATTGAGACACTTGTGGATGTAAAATCAACCAAATCATACTTTAGAGGGTTATTTGAACTTTGTCCGAGGGTATTAATTTGTTTTTTTAAAAAAAAGATGATTGCGCAGCACAGTAACGCGACAGCCTCCAAATGTTAACCTTTTTTTAGAATGACACAGTACAACACAGACGCTCACACACGCACGCAAACTCACCCCTATGAATACACGGACGTAAACCTGTCACCGAGCACCAGTACCGCAGTACGTGGGAACTGTTCGCTTCTGGGCAAGCGGGCTCTCAGTGTACGCATTTTTCCAGGCCCAATAAGCATGCCACTATTCCCACCAACAACGGAGAAGGTCCATGATAATTAATTCTCCCTCAAAACACACCTGCCTGCGTCTCAATTTTTTGTCTAATGTCAAGTTTTATGTGCTTTAAGTATTATGCTTCAGCACAGGCATATGAAGTACAGTACATCTCAAGCAAATATATGGATTCCCTAGCTCTTAAACACTAGAATTTAGCTCAGATTTAGCAAGCCCATCACCTGTCTACGAGGCCAGCCCTGGGTGGAAGCTCCCCTGGCTAGAAGCAAGACGAAGAGATTAATTAATCGACCCATCATCTTTCAGAGGGACTCTTGGCCAAATAAAGAAACAAGCAAACCCATTTGCCACTGTTGTTGTGAGGAGAGGCGCCGAGCAAAGCAAGGTGGCAAATTGATTTTTTATTAGGCAGTGGGGGACCCCTTTGGTGCCTAAACAATGGTGCAGCACCTGGAGCCATATACTAGAGGCTAGCTAGAAGAGAACTTGATACTGGCAGAAATGGAAGCTTTTATGGCACTAAAATTTCTGCTACATATAATTGGGGACAACACAACACTACAATCTCAGTGCAATACAATGGCTACTCTACACGGTAACATTGCAGCTGCCACGACCAGCAGCGAAGTTATTGAACGCTAACGCAAGAGCTCACAAGAAACTAGAGCTATATAATGTCGCACGGAGCAGTCACGAACGACAGGAAGCTGTTGGCGACGTCGTAGAGAATGTGCAGGTTCTGCTGCTGGTAGTTGCCGATGATGGTGCCGACGCCGGACGGCGCCATCGCCAGACACAGGTACCCCGTGGTGCCCGCGATCAGCATGTAGTTCTCCGGCGGCAGCGTCATGTTGGCGCCACCGTCGAAGTGGAACACGAAGTCCGGCACCGCCACCGTCACGTTCGGCGGCGGCGGCCAAGCGAAGCACGTGTCCAGGCCTATGTCCGTGTCGTTCACCGCCGGCAATGGGATGGCTGCCAGGAGTCCGCGCCGCACGGCCTCGTACGCGTCCTGCTGCAGCCACGTGATGGACGTGCCGGAGTCGATGACGACGCCGCCCGTGCCGTCGTCGTTGATGGCGAACGCCAGCGGGTCGATGGGCAGGCGTTTGGTCCCCAGGCTGATGCCCTCGAGCGACAGGAAGTACATGCTCGGCAGCGCCGGGTTGACGACGAACGGCGTGGTCTGCACCGGCGAGCCGGAGCTGGTGTTGGTGCTGTTGAGGTTGGCGAACACGCCGAAGTAGAGCCTGCTCGGCGTCGGCGTGAGGTAGGACGTCAGGCAGTAGGAGAACCTGGACGGGCCGAGCTGGCTCACCAGCGACAGCGGGCCACGGCCGAATCCGATCATGCCGGAGCTGTTGGCGAGGTCGCCGGCGTTGATGCTGCCGCACCCGAACGCGATGTTGGGCGCCCTGACCTTGGTGGTGGAGTTGCCGCCGGCGCCGAACGTGAAGGTCTCGTTGGCGAGCACGCCGGCGCTGGAGGCGGTGTCGCCGTAGTAGTACTGGTACACGCACACCTTCTGGAAGCAGGCCGGGTAGGAGAGCTGCCCGCACCGCGGCGACCGGCACGGCAGCGCGCGGTACGTGGCGGAGCTCCTCGCCTGGAAGTACGGCGTGGGCTGGTCGGCGCAGAGCAGGCACGGCGCGCACTGCGTCCAGATGAGGTCGCTGCCGGTGTCCATGATCGCCGTGTAGCGGAGCGGCGGCGTGCCGATGGCCAGGTCCACCAGGTACTCGCCGGTGCTGGCCGTCACCAGGACGCGCGCCGCGGTGATCGGGTCCGCCGCGGGCGGCGCCGTCGTCGTCGCCACCGCGGCGACGGCCTGCAGCGCGGTGACGCGGGCCTTGCTCCGGGAGATGGCGCGGCTGAGGAGCTGCTGCTTGGTGTAGGACGTGCCAGCGTCGACGTGGGTCAGCTTGAGATGGAAGCCGACGTTGTCGTTGCAATGTGCGGTGGGCAACGACATGGTTGGAACGAGTAGGACCAGCAAGAGCACAAGGTTTGCCATTTTGGAGCAGTAGCGAGTGCAACACTCAACTAGTAACGGAGGTTGTGGCCAAGGAGATTCTATGGTCCTCACCTTATATAAATCAGTGATTCAGTGTAGCTCTATAAAATTAACTATGCCTACGTGTAGTGTGCAGCACGGCATCAGGGCTCATCTACTCAAGGTGTTGCAGAATGTATGGTATGAAATGTCAGTGCTCGATCGATCAACTAGCAGAGACTTAGGAAGATTGGTTAGGGAATGTACATGCAGAGATGTCTTGGACATGGCGCGGAGCTGTAAATATGGCTAGGGTGCTTGATTGGCCATGGATAATGGCGTAAACTACTCGAGTATTAGAGGAGGTTATTCACAGATCGACTTCAGTGTCAGTGAATAGTTATGGGTTCCAGCTCCGGCAGATCAACGCAAGCTCGCCAAGTTTAGAGATCTGTGATGGGAGACATTCAATACCTTATCAAATGGTGATGGGGAGCAGCCAGGACTCAAACTTTGGTCCATGTACTTAGCATGATGATAGCACAAATTTCTTGTTTGATCAAAAAGAACATTAGTACGCTTTAAAGAATTTTTCGACTGTATAAGGAAAAAATGTTGCTGCTGGTTGATACACACCAGTCGCCTGAACCCATTTGTGCTATCATCAGTTCATATCACCTCAATCCATTTAGCGGGGAAATACAAATATACAATGGCCAGCACTTTTGTTGCCCTGATGTCCGGTTGGAAGCTGGTTATACCATGCTCGACGCTCCCCTCGGGAGGAGCAACGCTTGAGTGATATGCAAGGCAACTCTGCTTGCATCGAGGTGTACCAAAGCATGCCAGTTTGAATATGGATCCGAAGTGTAAGAACAAAGTTTACTCTCATTGGCAGCACTTTTATAAGAGGAGTGCACTGTGTACCTTCTGATCATTGTAGCTATTATTGCTCCTTCCTTTTAGGTGCAAAAAAAAGAAATAAAAACAAACATCAGAGATCAAGCTAAAATGTGCCTTAATCTAATATGTGATGAGTGATTAACTGTATGATTTGAAACTTTTCTGGTTGAGTCTCTATTCCATATGTGCTTGTTTATGCTAATGGTTAATCGGAGCTGTTGTCTGTGTTGCGTTGAGTTGTGGTATGTTTGTATAAAACCATATCTTATGTGTTGTGTGTGAAGGCCAAGCTCCAACCATGTGTGATGTACCATGCGGTGGTGAAAGGCAAGCAGGAGACTTGGTGCCGATGAACCATATGGTAGTGAAGGACAAGTGGAGGCTTGGTGTTAAAGGACCGTATGATCCAGGTAGAGTCGTAGCTGACCTACATCGTGCACGTGAAGGGCAACAATACACGGTGATGAAGATGGCGTCGATCAAGTCAAGGAGAATGATGATGGCAAGGTCAAGTAGACTGCCCGTGCGTGGGAGTGCGAAAGACTTGAAGGCGTTGGGACCAGGAGGACATGTTGAACTTGAGGTATGGCGCAACTGAACTAAACGAGCTTCGAAACCTCTATTCATAGCAGCAGTGCAGAAAAAAACATTGAAGAAAGGTACCATATCAAATAGAATAGGATGTTTCCCATAAAACAAGGTATGGCAGTGGCCATACCTTGCCATACCGGGAGCTCCGCCCCTGGTTGGGACGTTGGCGGAGGTCGGACACGTGTTGACATTGATTAGTCACGTCGGGCATGACGTATACAGGGTTTGACCAATTTGGCCTCAAAACTGGGAGTGAGTCACACTTTGTGAGGTGTGCGATAGGGTTTGCTGGTTTGATAATCAAAACTGGGGGCATGTTTGCCGGTTTAGACCATAAAACCCGGCCGTTGGCGGGTTTTCCCGGTTTGGGCCTTAAAACCGGGCGACGACGAGTCGGAGGATGGGTGGTACCATCACAAAGCTTTGCGTCGAGGTGAAACAAAGTTGTGAAGGCACCGAGTCCATTCGATGCTCCGAGAAAAATCTGGACGGTTTTACTCTTGAGCGGTATTTAGGATGTGTGCTTCATTGAAAAGTGTTTTGGTCATTTGTTGGATGTGGGCTCGGCTTAAATTTTATTATAATAGGCTCACAAAAATAGTCGGATATCGTATTATAAGCTTCGGATAATCCGCGATCAGTTATCGGATAATCCATATCCGTCGGTTTCCTAAACCATATCCTACTTCCCGCACACAATCGGATTCGGATTATCCATATCCGCTCGGATATCTAAAAGTCTTTTCCATATCTATAAAATTTGAATTCATACCAGATCGGACGCGGAAATTATCCGCATCACTTTCATCCCTGCAGCTACAAGGCGTCGGCATCGGGTAGGAGGCGAGCGCGCAGCACGCGCGAGGCGGCGCGGTGCAGCAGCCGGGGCCTCCTATCTAGCTTCCGGAAGCTAGATAAGACCCGTAGCTTAGGCCCAACTACGGCCCACCAAGGCTTTCTTCTTCCTCGGCGCGCTCGCGCCTGCGCACGCCACCGCCCCGGTCGGCGGCCGCCGTCGCCGTGCCTTCCGCCCTCCAGCCGCCCCCGCCCTTCCTAACCCGATGGGTCTCACTGCCCCCGCCGCCGGTCGCCACCCACTGGCCATCCGACCCCGCCCGGCCGAGCTATTGCCTCCGCCGCCCCAGCGAAGCCCTCCCCAAGAAACCCCCGAACCCTAACCCTAACTCCTCCGCCGCCGCTGCCCCGCCGGCCTCAACCACCGCCTGCGGCCGGCGGCGACCTCGCCGCCGAGCCGCTCCCGCCCACGTCCCGCCCGTCCGCCCGCCGGCCGACTCCCGCCCCTCCGCCCTCATTCACGAACAGAGGTAGGGGACGATGGAGATCATGCGGCTCACGTTGGCCGCACGAATCTCAAATATTGGAAGTTAGGTGGCCCAATAAACTTCCGGAAGTCATATAGGATGCCCGGCAGCAGCCTGCTCGCAGGCAACGCGGCCCGCCGCGGCTCGCGTATGCGTGGCTGGCTCGGAGGCCCAATTCGTGGCGCACGCAGGTTGGCGCGTGACGGCCCATTTGGCGGACTATCAGCCGGCGCAGCAGGCCTAGGCGGCCCAGCAAAGCGCGTACGCGGCCCAGCGCTGCCAGGCCAGGAGCAGGCAGCCCACACGGGCGCTACCTGGGAGTCACACCAACCAGACGGCGCAGAGACGGCCCGACTTCAGCGACCGTTGACAAAGCCCTCGACCTGTCCTCCTACGCAATCCCTAGAGAGTGTGATTGGTTCGTTGGCTTTGGCCTAGTTAGGCACTTAGGCTCGGAAGCTGCAGCTTTGGCCTAGCTAGGCCGGAGTCACAGTACAACACCGGAACACGCATCTTCAAGTTGCCATGAGGCGTTGTTGCTCTCGTTGATGAGCGACATGGCCAGGCTGGGCATTCATGGCGAGTGAACCCGGCCGATCGATGCCCTGACGACCGACCTGCATGTCCCTGCATGTCCCTCCCCTGCAGCTCTGCCCGGGCTGAACTATTTCTGAGATTGATCGCTGCACTGGTTTAGGTCGTTTTCGTTTGGTTTCGGTCGTCTCTTTGATTTATACTAGCAAATATGCTCGTGCGTTGCTATGGGTAATAAAATAAGTATTGGCTAAATTTGTTTTCACGAGACTGTAAGGTTGACCGTAAATTATCCGAACGTTTGCAATGGGAAAAAGTTAACAACTACGTGTCTCACATATTTATAAGCAAACAACATGGTAATGAAATATTGAGCACGGTCAGTTTAACTTAAAATACACGTGCTCTTAATGATATTTTGGTTTTGTCGCATTGTCAATCCAAATAAAAATGGATGAAACCCTACAAATTTCTGTGAAGAAACCCAGTGTCTCGTACACCAAAGCGGGTGGTTAGCCATATAATCTGCATGTAAGGAACTAACTTGTGTGTGCTAAACAAATAATGCTGTAAATTTTTTCTTAATACAAATTAAAGATACATAACTCTCCTTTGAATTTTCTAAAAAGAATTAAACCATAACAGCTTGCAAGGATCCCTGCTCCAGTTCGAAGTAGTGGTTGTAAATTAATTAATTGCTTGCAGCAAATCCAATTCGAAGTGGTTGTAAATATCAAATTCGTGGGTACATATTCTCGATCAATCTCTGACAACCCTTAACAGAAAGAAGAGACGGAAGACGATACAAGGGGGCGCCACAAGCGGTGCTCGGACGCCCGGACGGGGCTCTACATACCGCAGCTCAGAAGTCAGCACAACGGAAATTAACGTCGGTTGCGGAGGCGGCAGTGTGCACGGTGCGAGCACAGATCGTGCTACAGTAGGCCGGGGCGACGCAACCTGAAGCGGGAGGTGGCCGGTGTCCTCCAACGAGATACAGCGCTCGAGGGGCTCTCTCGAAACAGACGGCATGAGCGTGTGCGTGCGCCGGCGGTGGCAGCATGGCTGGCCAAACCTATTGAGGCCAAGCTACCAGATTACCGTCGAGGGAGCGACGGCTCGATGCCGAGGTGTCGGGCTGCCGACGAGGGCGCGCGCGCGAATATCAACAGGCCAGGTGCCATCCACAAGCACGTACGTGTGTGTCACTGTGTCAACCGGTTTGTCGCGGCGGGCAAGTCGATCCTCTTCCCTAATTTTTGCTGGATATATACTGATCAGTTCATGTTATCTCCTTGTCTATCTCGTGTCCTCGACAAATCACAGAAGAGGTCATGATAGTTCATGTTATCTCCTTGTCTATCTCGTGTCCTCGACAAATCACAGAAGAGGTCATGATGTATACGGAGTAGGAGGAAAGTAGAGGCCGCCGACGCTGTAATATTTAGCAAAAACAAAATCTATATTTTGCCAAGATCAACGTGACGCATAGGGACAGGATGCCAGGAGTCCAGACGTGCGCGTGCTATATATTTTGCCAAGATCAACGTGACACAAAGGAACGGGACACTAGGAGTCCAGGCATGGCACCCGCAGGCGCGTTGCCGTCTCAGTCGAGTTCGAAACATATTAGGGCCACGGGTTGGTTCTTCAAGATCTCAAGGGTTCTTTTATAAAATTACGACGTACCGCAGAATCAATTGTTTCCTATGTAGCGTGGAAGCAATCCTTGCTTTATAATTAGGTAGAGATAAGTCCTATCCAGTCTAGTATAATAATCATTGGACTTAATCCGGTCACAATCATCAACCAAGGAAACTCATCATCTGTTTGAAAACTTATTCAGATTGTACATATTAAATATGACAACACAAAGAACGTGCGAGTAGATTTAAGTGGGCCAATTTAAGTGAATTTTTTTGGATTTTGGGGAAAAACCATTCTCTAACGTCGAAAAATGGGTCTCACCCCTCCCATTCTATCAAATTTTTGGCATGACATATGAGTCCTCTATGAGGTGGGAGGTGGGCCTAATCTTAGAAATAATTGTTTTCAAATCTAATTCTATTTATAGTATAGATTATTTAATAACAGTAAATTAGGTAATGTTTGAGAAAGTGTAATATATCCAATGGTTATTATTATCAATCATGATTAGAGGCTAGTGGATTGATGGCTACATATTTATGATTTTTGTGATATTGTTTTAGTAATTTTTATCTAGTGCATCTCATGAAGATACGGAGGCTCTAAAAGAAGTCTTCAATATAGTAATACACCCTCTATATCGAAATATTTGTCACTGTTGATTTTTCCTCACAATGTTTAACCATTCATCTTATTCAAAGATTTATTTTAAATATACGAAAAGATAAGTTATTTTTAAAGTACCATTCACGATAAAATAATACACAAATAAAATAAATAATACTTGCACAATTTTATGAATAAGACAAATGGTTAAAAGTTATGAGAAAAAGTCAACAGTGATAAATATTTTGATATGGAGGGAGCAGTAAGATAGCATGGTCATGAAGATACTACTTTAACTAATGATTAATTAATTATATTTATTAATACATATTAGAAATTCTAAAATTATTAACTAAATGTTTTCTTTTGCAGGATTCTGATTATAGAAGTGTAGATTAATCAACTTAAATTAATTTGGTTAGTACAGCTATATTATCATTTCTTTAACAAAAAAAATCGTTGTGTCAGGTTAGTGCATAGAAAGGAAACAGAAATATAATGATATTTTATTTATCAAAGTAGTGGGTCTCTTACTATCCCCTGTAGTAAATTTAAATTTCTTATCTTTATCAAAGTAGTGTCTATTACTACCTCATTAAATAGATTTACCTCCTTGAACATTCAGAGTGATCAGTGAAAAATTAAGTCTTGAAATCAGTAAATAAATATGGACATGTGCTTATCTCTTCTTGAAATTTAATGATAACAAACATCAAACGGTATCTCTATCAAAACAAACAAGAAATGGCAATTTTCAACTCAACATAATAGATAACAAAACGAGAAAGGCAAGCTCCATGTTTTTTTTTCAACAGTAGACATTAGAGCTATATTGTGAACAAGTACTTTACTGTTCTCTGAAGCATATGAAACATTGAACAAAGTTACCTCTTTTTTAATGAGGTAATAAAATTTGAACTAATGGTGCATGTACCTCCTTTGCAAAGAGGTGCCAAGATTTACATGGTAACTCGTGATGGACCGTTAGGTTGTACACACCGGGACCGATAAAACCATCCTTCGTACCCGTATAGAGGAATTCCCTTTGCACCGGGGGACGGTAAACCATCCGATAAAGTAGCGGAGGTCACAGTTTCCTCTATTTTCAGAGGGATAGCGGAGAACCTCTATGCCTCGCGCTGGCCCACCTCATCTTCGTTGCCGTTGCTTTCCGTGCCACCCAAGCTACTGCTGGAAGCCAAGATCCACCTCGCCGCCGCGGGAGCTGGACGCGCGGGTCGCCACAGGCGTCCTCGGGCCCCTCCGCCTCGCGGCCGCCGGGACCCGGCATCCCGACCTCGCCGCGGCCATGCAGGGGAGGAAGGGTGCGACCGGCGGCGGCGAATGAGGCCCCTACGACCCTGCTCCATAGGATGAAAATAGAGTATGACGAATGCATACAGCCTTAAAAGGAGTATGCTTTAGAGAGGTATCATAACTTTGGAGGCACTATATTATCTGTATAACTTTGAAGTGATCATTTACAACAATGTGTCTATGGGTGTGCTTGACCATAAATTATCATGTCATATAGGGAAATCAAATTCATATGCTAAATATTGAGAACTAGCTTGTTACTAAAATATTCTGATTTGGTATTACTAATTGGGATGGTATACGTGTATATGAAGGCTCAAGTGCAATTAAAACAGATTCAATGGCTATAGGCATGACGGGAAACGGCCCTTAAAATATTCTGATAAGGCCCATCTAATTGCCATGCAGTCTTTTCTTAATTGCAGCCCATGCTAATGACCCTACTTAACTTAACGTGTACTTCTGTGTGGGCCGAAGTCCACGCTATTACGAGCAATGGCTGATTACTGTGATTAGCTTTTGAATTTTCGAATATGTTGAGCGGTGATTGGCTGATTACTGTAATTAGCTTTTGAATTTCGAATATGTTGAGGGGTGATTACTGATTAGCTTTTGAATTTCGAATAAGCGGACGAGGACGCGCCAAGAGGAGCGGCGCCCTCTCATCTCGGCCTTGACTAAACAGAAGAATGACGGCGGCCCACATCTAAAAGACTGCAGGTGTCAAGGCTACATATTGCCGTCTGTACTGAAGGTGCAGGGGGCTCTAGATAGTTAGAGTTCCAGAGATCACACCCCACACACCTGCACTGAAACAAACCGGATTCTCGACGATAAGAATCCAACTCCTGTACCCTCGAGATAGTTCCAGAAATAGCAGCTATCTCGTACAGAACTCATCTCAGTCGAATATCACATCCATATAGCGATAAGAGATCCAATACATGACATATATAAAACATAGCGGTCTGGTACAAGCCCTCTGGGCTAAATCGACAGTAAGAAACAACTACGAAGCGGTAGCTAAATCATCTGGGTCCACTTCCCGCAGGCATCCTTGAGCATAGTGCGCACCCTTCAATCGTACCACCCGTCCTGGTTGAACTCGTGGTCGGGGTCTTCACCTGAGAACCCAAAGTCTGTCCCCAAGGAAATGGGACAGGTTCACGTCACCAACCAAAATATGAAGCAAGCTTTAAAGTGGCCTATTCTAAGGTATAAAAATAATCAAGGTTTAAGCCAGGGTTTTCCTATGCGAGCAGCAGCAATAACCCAAATTCATCTCATCACCAACTCCTTTCCTCACAAGCACATCCACTCCCCGGATCCACCCATCAGCCTCACATTCACATCGGGCTCGTCCTGCCACAGCAGGTTCCCGCAAACATATTCCACCAACACCTTTCGCTCACTAGTCGACTCGGTAAGCTCCCTCCCCACCTTGTCTCATCAGCAACGCTGGACCAATCTCTCATAACCCAAATCAAGGATGAGGTAAGAAAGCAGATTCTCATGCTAGTCGGAACTTATCAGAAGCGGGTCATCCGTAACCGTGGACACGGCTATATGTATAGTTTACAATCTGCAGAGGTGGCACTCCAGGAATCCATCCGGGCTGCAAGGCTAGTCCGCAACCAACCTGAGACACAGCCCACAGCAAAGACCCTAAACAGTAACGGCGCCAATCCTGTCTCCCTGGGCTCGGGAAACATCTGATCTAACATCTGCCCCAGGGGTGCTTTTGTAAACATCATGTAGTTGAAAAAGTAACCAGGTCCTAAGCGTCACTAGCAATGATTAATGTTTAAACAGAGCAACATCATATTCAACATTAATCTAGGTTTGCAAGGAATAGTTATCACAATCAAGGGGTGGCTATCCAATCAGGGTTTAGCAGTAAAAACATGCAGGTTTTATAAAAACAGGCCACTGGGTTGTGGTTATAAAAATAGGACATCAATATGCATCAAAGGGTGCATAAGAACTTGTCGTGCTCAAAGCCTTCCGGGAGGTCGAGCTCGCGGTACGGGTCTTCCGGCTCCTGCTCAAGGTACGGCTCGTCCCCGGGCTCCTCCTCGATCACTCCGTGGTCTACGGCGCACACAACAAACAAGCATACAATAAACAAACAAAAAAGAAAGATTTTATTTGTCGAGCTCGAACAGAGAGTGAAAGGAAAGCGAGGAAGAAAGGATTATTTCTGGGATTATTTTGGATAGTTGTGCTGGAAATATTGTAGGAAAGGGCGTGGTGAAATTTGGGGTCGATCAGGATTAAAATGACGCATGAAATGACACGTCATTTGATTATGGTGGGTGTTTAAAAGAGAAAGGATTTATTTGGAAGCTTTCTAAAAATCTAGGGTCTTATCTGGAAATATTCAGGGGCACAAATGAGATGATTTTGTGGTGCTGGAGGAGTCATTTGTGAATATATAAAAGGTGGAGGGTTTTTGTGGAAAAAGAATAGAGATAAAGAGTGTTTAAGGGTTGTTTAAATAAATCAGGGACCTGTTTGTAAATACTGGAAAGATCAGGGGGTTATGGCTGAGGAAACAGAGAGAGAAGGAATAGCGGCGCTGGACTAGGGGTGGGATATTAGAATCTGGCAGGGGGTTATGGGGAAAACGACCACCTTCTTCGTTTTAAAACAGAGGAAGAGGGAGGAGGCGGCGGTCGGCGACGGCGGCGGGGAGCTCGCCGGTGTTTTGGGGCGGAGATGGCGGACGAGAACAAGGGGAAAAGAGAGAGGGCGCCATGGCAAGCTCACCGAGGTGATTACTGCGTGCGGTGGTGGCTTGTAGTGGCGGTACGACGGAAGGGGGCGGAACGACGGCGACGGCGAGCTGGGAAGTGGTGCTACGGCGGCGGGGAGGGGCGGTTGGTGGGTTGGGGAGCTGAAGGGAGTGGAGGGGAAGATAGGCGTGCCCTTGGCTCGGCCGGAGGTGGAGCGAGGCGGCCTGCCCACGAGAGCCTGGGCGGCGGCGGCTATGGCGAGCGGCGGTGGCGCTTGCGGGAGCGAGGGGGAGCAAGGAGCTGGTAGGCGGCGTGGGGGTGGCGGTGAGGCGCTGAGGAAGTGCCTATTTATAGGCCGCAGGGTGGGCTGGGGAAGGACGGCGGCGGGGCCTCACCGACACCGGCGTTAATGGCGCTGGCGGTGAGCTTGGCGGGGAGCGGTGCTTGAGGCAGAGGCAGCAGGGCGACGTGCGGCGGAGGCAGCAGGGCGACGTGCACGTCGGGGAGCAGTGGAAGCGGGGAGGACGGACAGCCACGCGTGCGAGGCGCAGAGCGCGGGTTCGGGACGGTGGCAGAGCGCGGCGCGGATGCGGTGGCGACGCGGCGAGGATGGCGAGCGGCGTGGCGCCAGTGAGCGGGGAAGGCAAGGCGGTGAGGTGAGGCTGTGGGCGTACCACGGCGGAGCTGTGCGGAGGTACGGTGGGGACGGTAGGCGGTGGCGCGACGCGAGCGCGTGTCCGGAAGAGGACGGCGGCGAGGACAGCGAGCGGCGGCAGCACGACGTGCGCGGCTGCGGCGAAGTAAAGGTAGCGTTGTGGCGGGGCCTGCGGCGCACGGCGGGAGCAGGAGCACGGGTAGTGCGCGTGCGTGCGTGCTTGGTCGCGGCGGTGCACGGCGAGCGCACGGTCCGGCGGTGGCGAGCGCGTGGCGCGGGTGCGCGCACGCGGTGCGGGCGCAGAGTGCGGGCGAGCGGAGCCGGGGTGGCGCGAGCGTGGGTGGGCGACGACGTGCGCGGGGAGCGGGAGAGCGAGGCAGCGTGGGCAGCGCCGGGAGGAGAAGAAGGAAAAGAAAGAAGGAAGAGGGAAGAAGAAAAAGAAAGAAAGTAAAAGAAAAGGTGAGGAAGGAAAAAGAGAAGAAGGTAAATAGGAAAAAGGGGAAAAGATTTAAAGGGAAGGGGAGAAGAGAGAGAGAGAGATTCACGGCGGAGAGGGGGACAGCGCGGGGCGGAGAAAAAGAGAGGAGAGAAAAGGCCGGGGCCCGGGTAAAGGCTGAGATGGCGGAAAAGGACAAGGGATCAAGATTCTGGGAGCTCGGCGGAAAAGATTTTGAAAACAAAATTTTTACCGAGTGATTTTTGAAGTGATTTATTTTGGAGAAAAAGCGGGTGTTACATCGGGGCAGAGCTCGCCGGTGAAGGAAGGACAGGCGCCGGCATGCTTGCCGGGTGTGGAGGATGGGGGCTTGCGTGGTGGTACGAGGAAGACAGGGGCAGTTTCGGGAGCAAATGCATTGTAGCGTGTTGGCATAGTTTGATAATGGCAAAAGAGCGAAGCCCATTCTCATAATGGCAAATGGGTGAAGCTCAGTTTTGAGAGCTGCGAAATTCTAATTTTCTCCCGTAGGTTCGTAGTTCCATGTATACTTCTGTACGGCACAACTTAGACATATACTACTTTACACACAACTCAGTAAAAAGACATAAGAAATGAAAAGTCTTTAACAACATTTCACCTTTTTTTATTCCATTCGAATTTGCAACTTAGTTCTTCAGCCTTAACCCTTTGATATGGTTGCATGTCGTTTACTTATGTGTGTGTGATGGATACAGACTTACCCGTCCCGAGTCCCGGCTTCCTCGGCAACTTGAGATCCGACAGAAACGAGAACCATGTCTGGCCATGAACATTTGACGCAACCTCAGCCGGTGGTGGCCTGGCCTTTGTAGCACCGTGGCAGCGATGGGCCGAGGCAGGGCAGGCTCAGTGGCGGCGGCGGCGTTGACGCTGTGGTGGCTGTCGGGGTGCGCCGGGGCGGTGTGGCTGGAGCTGTCGACGACGGCGTCCAAGTGCCTGTCCGAGGAGATCCAGTCGAACGTCGTCGTCATGGGCGACTACTCCATCCTCTTCGAGGAGCACCCCGTCCGCCCCTCCGTCTCCGCCAAGGTAGTACAACTCGTAGTCGAGAATAATTCAAGCTCGACTGGAAAAAAGATTAGTTATGATGCAAACGTGAATGTGAATGCAAATGTATATCAATAGGCAAATATATATGGTGCGATCGTCGTCTGAGTTTATTCCTGGATTCTCCATCGTCCTGCAGGTGACATCGCCTTACGGAGACGTCATGCACCTTGGCGAGAAGGTCACCCATGGCGAGTTTGCCTTTACCACGGCGCAATCTGGGATTTACCTTGCCTGCTTCTGGGCGGAGACTCTGGACCAGGGGATGGTGGTCAACCTCAACCTCGACTGGAGAATCGGGATCGCGGCAAAGGATTGGGACTCCGTTGCTACGAAAGAAAAGATAGATGTGAGCACAATGACAGCAGGAAATGTGGACCTGGCAATTTGGTCGTTTCCCTTTTCCCCACCAGAATTTCATATCATTTGCTGATTCTTAATCATCCTCTCTTCTTTTTTGGACAGGGTGTGGCACTAGAGCTTGTCAAATTAGAATTAGCCGCTCGAGCAATCCATGGAAACTTGCTCTACCATATAGTAAAGTAAGTAAAATTTAGTGTGTGTTTCTATACAACATCAATGACTGTCTAAATGACAATTTGGTTCTGGATGTAGAGAAGCAGACATGAGAGATTTGAGCGAGTGGACACAGGTTAAGATCACATGGCTGAGCCTTATGTCCCTTGCCGTCTGTATCACGGTCGCAGTTTTGCAAGTGTGGCACCTCAAACAGTTCTTCCGAAAGAAGAAACTCATCTAGACTTGTAGCGTAGTTGGAGGAAACAAGCTTACACAGGCTTGAGATGATCTGGGATTGTTGATAGCATCTGAAGCAATTTTAGGATTAGAGTGGGTATCCTTCTTGGCCTAATGCTTAACTATTGTGTGGATTTGAAAATGTTCATTCTAATTAAGTGTGTGCGCGTTTGTGTAACATTTCTGTTTGATAAGTATTACTTTTCATTTGATACGTTAATTACTTAAGGAAATTCCAAAGGGTCCCTTCATTTAGGACTGTAGGAGCACCGAAATGCTGGTTAACAAGTTTTCTTGGCTTGGTAGATTCTTCAGTAGTGTTTCCATGTTTGTGCAAGTGCAACTGCCAACTGGAGGGTGCTAATTTGGACAGTGGAACACTCCACTGAAATGGAAAGCTGGTACTCCTTCCTTCAAATATCTTGAATTTTTCATTAATGTGACACACCTATTGACAAGTAATTCCTACTGCAAGTTGTATGAATTAACTGGAATAATTATCATCATATTGCAATTCCATTCTACCAATCAGCTATCGAATGCAAACTACAATTCTTAAGATTAAGGAAGATTAAGTTTCATCTCATCAAAGCACTACAAATGATCAGTAGGCCCACAATCAATCCTTCTGTCCTGGATGTTCTGATAGCTAGCCCAATGACTATTGAAATCAACCATACACTATTTCTGTAGCCAACTTAGCTCTAGTCAATGAATAAAATGTTTAAATCAGGCATAGTTGGACATACAGCAAGAAATCACAGCTGTTTATTACTCAGGAAACAAAGGACAGTGCATTTTGCAAGTACAAAACTTACACTGGTCTAAAATAGAACCAAATGATCTCTAGGCATGCTGAAGCCCAGGTACATTTCAGATCAGATGAACAAACAACATTAATCAATTATTCAATAAAATTGTCCTAAAGAAACAGCATTGGGTAAAAAATGCCTTAGTTCAGCCACAACTCACTTCAAGAATGGCACAATGCAGCACCTCTTCTACTCTATGCACACTCTCCCGCTATTCATGTAAGTGAACTTGCAAATCTCCTCAAAGAAATCATCAGAAGCATCATGGCAATTCTTCATCTGAGAGATCCTAATGATCATCCTCCGTAGCCCCACGCTATACCTGACAAGGGACTCTAGGGTGCTCAGCTTCTGCTCGGCATTCAGAGGTGACCGCACAGTGACCAGGACGTGCTCCAAGCAAGGTATGGCAAACCTCGAATCCAACTGCATTGGGAGAGAAATTAAATTAGGTACACCATACACCAACAAGAAGTGGAACATTGCAATATACAAGTGGTATGACAGTGCTCACATTCTTCAGGCTGTTCTTCTGGCACAACGCAGCGAACATTGCGCCATGGATCTCAAACTTGCAAAGCTTCGGGTGGCTGTTGAAGAATTCGACGAGGTCGATCTCGGGGAATGGCTGGAGGGTGTCATAATCACCACAGAACTCGACCTTCATCACCAGGTGCTTCACCTCGCTCGCACACTGCAGCACCGAGCTGATGGCGCCCCAGCTCCACTGCACGCCGCGCAGCGAGAGCTGGTCCAACTCCGGGAGCTTCCCCATCTCGACATGATACACACTCCCTAAAACATTCGACGAGTTAAACGTCAGGCGATGCGAATTGCGAAATGGACTAAATCTGCTCCGCAGGAGGAACGCAAAGGGGATCCTGCCGCTTACCGGTGTTCTTGGAGATTGTGAGGTGTTTGAGACGGTCGCCGCCTTGCAGTGAGATCCAGCAGAAGCCCTGGACCTCAAGGGACTCGACGCGGGGCGCGGCGAGCCTGAGCGAGCAGTTGCCGGCGCCGACGAAATCGAGCCGGCACCGCTCGAGCAGGGGGAGCGAGATGGCGGCCTCCCCGGCGCACTCGCACCCCAGCAGCGCGAGGTCGGTGAGGTTGGGGCACGCGGCGACGGCGCCGTTGACCGCGGCCTCCCCGAGCACGGCGCCGACGATCTCCAGCACGCGGAGCCGCTCCATCTGGCCCCACGCGGGCGGGCGCGCCATGGTGAGCCCCCACAGGCGGAGCTCCTGGAGGCCCGCGGCGGCGCCGATGCAGTCGAGGTGGCCCGACTTGTCGGCGGCGGCGGAGTCCACCCGCAGCTCGAGCACGCGCAGCGTGGCGGCCCGCGCCGCGACCCAGCGCGGGAGCAGGGACGCGGAGAAGGGGCAGTAGACGACGAGCTCCTCGAGGCGCTCGGCGGCGGCGACCATCCGGCCGATGGCGTCGTCGGCCGCGGCGACGGCCGACGCCGCCGCGCCGCCGCCGGGCGCGGACTCGAAGGCGCCCCGCGGGAAGTAGAGCGACGGGAGGAAGGGCACGCAGCCGCGCCAGCAGCGGGCGACGGCGGCGCAGGCCGCCACGTCGCGGGCGTTGCTCAGCTGCGAGAGGATGTGCTGCACGACGCCGTCCGGGAGCGCGTCCATGCCGCCGTCGAACTCCATCGCCGGGGCGCTGGCGGTCGAGATGGGGGATTGGGGGGCGCGGACGCGGATGGGGTGAGGGAGGGAGGGAGGAGTGGGGGGGAGCGTGCGCGATTCGTGTGAGGGTGGAATGGGGGTGAGGGTTCGAAATTTAAAAGGAGGAGAGGGAGGAGGAGGCGCGGCGTGGGAGGATTTGGATTTCGAAATTCGGCCGTTCGGAAGGGATTCGGGGGGATTTCGTGGCCTGTTCTGGGGGCCTGGGGCGTTCGAACTTTGAAACCTGGGGAATGGTGGGAGGTTTTGGAGCTCACTTTTTCGAGTTGGCGCTTGCAGCTTGGGCGGCGCGGAGCGCGTGCGCGGCTGGCCGCGTGGGTCATTCGTTTTTCCCCGCGCGGCGCCTCGGTGGGGTTGGTGGAGAAAGAGGCGGGAGCGCGTGTTTTTCCAGCCAGGGAAGTTTTATTCGTGGGCCGAACGTAGAAACAAACTGACCTACCTGCTGACATGGGCTTTGGTTTATATGGTTTGTTCGGGTGCCTTTTTTCGAAAAGAGAAGAAGCGAAATTCAATCCGTTCAAAGGCTTTAAAAAGGTTCTTTTTCAATAATCGAATATACATTTTTGACTTAGGATCCTCTTTTGTTGATGAATCAAACTCGACGTAGCCACCGCTGTAAGATTAAACACATGTTCAAAGTAATATATAGCGAGAACATCATAAATCTCTTATGTACACTAAGCAACAAAGGAAAGGGAAAAAAATCAATGATTATGTCAAAAGAAACTTTGATAGTCCAGCTGCTCCTCATTCTCTAGTAAGCAATTATATATGGACAGGCATGGGCAGCCAATTTCCCAGCACAAGATATTATTAATGGTCAAAAGCTCACATTTGTAACTATAATCTTTTATTTGTCCTGTAAACACCACTTTGTGCTATTGGTCGTGCTTTAAGAGTTGGAGCTTTTGAAATTACCCCTCGATTCCTCAATTTTTAAAATGAGTACAGAGAATAAAAACCCAAGTATCCACGAATATACAAAAGAAACATAGATTGGCCCTACCCATGAAGCTCTGCTACAAAATTTGACCATGGGCCTAATCGAGCAAAGAGAAACAAGAGGTGTGTTTAGTTCCACGTCAAATCACCAAACTTCTCAAAATTCTCTCTCCAAACTTCACTATCCATCTATCACATCAAATCTCTCTCCTCGTGCATGGAACATTAAACGTGGGTAAATAAAAAAACTAATTATATGGTTTTGATGTACACGACGAGACGACGAATCTTTTGAGTCTAATTAGGTCATGATATGACAATGTTTACCACAAACAAACGAAAAGTGCTACAGTGCGCTACAGTGTCATATGTGACATTTTCATCGAACTTTCTCTACCTCTTTTTGGAACTAAACACACCCTGTAGGAAGAATAACAGGATAGACGATGAGGCCCTCCTATGTAGCAAGTCTGGATCTGCCCCTTCATGAGGGGCAAATGATAGTTATATGTATTAGTTTTAAACTACATCAAGTTGTTATTTTTAAATGGGGAACATAAGAGCAAAACTACGTTTAGACGAGGTAGTGGAGTTATTTGTAAGAGAATTTTTGTGCTAAAACATAGTTTTAAAGCAATGGTAGTGTGTGCTAAACATTGCATGATTGTTTCTTAACCCTACAAATTTAACTATAGAAGTTATTATTATTATAGAAAACAACAAATACATATGCTAACGTCACTCTAACCCTCTTCGAACGCGTTCGTAGAACAATAGCCATATATTTCCTTTTGTGCTTTATATATAAAATTGGCTTCGGCCTTTTCTGGAATAGCCATATATATTTTTACATGTCAATATTTTATCTGCGAAATTTCTTGGTGATTTATTTTGATGTTGACAAAGAACAATAGCCATATATATTTCTACATGTCAATATTTTATTTGCGAATTTTCACGACGGTGACAATGGGCGCGCGGATCGAAAACCTTCACAGGAACCACATGAAAATGTTGTCGTTGTTGTTGTGTGACTCTCCTTCTCATCTAAGACAGATCATTTTTTATAGCACCTCTAAGACCGATCATGTTCTTAAACACCAAACATAACAGAAGGAATCACTCCATCTGACACTTATCTTAGAGGTGGGTGTACAATACACAAAACACACGATACTACAATGCAAGTCTCATAGACATTTTGTACAGAAGCGATCATGTCCTTTCACTTGATCACCTCCCGTTGATGAGCAAACCGTGATTGCAAAAACCGCGGCTCACACAGGCCCGCAGGCGCAGCAAGGCTCGCATCATCCTATCCATAAGACATACCACTAGGGCCTTGTTTAGTTCCTAACTTTAGCATATTAAAATTGGGACTTTATAATCATTGCGGCTCGGTATCATTTCATTTGTATCTATGAATAATTATCCAAACATTGATTAATAAGGCTCAAAATATTCGTCTCGCAAAGTACAACAAAAATGTACAATTAGTTTTTGATTTAATCTATATTTAGTACTTCATGCATGTTATGACATTTTGATGTGATGTAAATTTTTTTACGGGTCTTGTTTAGATGCAAATTAAGGGGGTGGAGAATTGAGGGTTTGGGTCACTTCGCAATCATTGCGTCACTGTAGTATTTCGTTTGTATTTGTAAAAAATTATCCAAAAATGATTAATTAGGCTTAAAATGTTCGTCTCGCCGAGTGTCGGGGACCATAATTAGGGGTCCCTCAACTACCAGGGTAATCACCCTCAAAAAACGCAAAACAAGGCTATTACCCATAAGCCTATGAGCCCATACCAGCGAAACCACGAAGCCCACTACCAGCTGGCAGGGCCCAAACTACGACCCACGAAGACACGTCGCCCTCACACCTAAACTCCGCCTCGTTCGAGGGTCCCTCGCTCCCCCCCCCTCGAGCTACAAACCTCCGCTCCGCCTCGCCGGGACTCGCTCCGACCCCTCGAACGAACGCCACGTCTACAGCACAGGCACTGACGGTCTCAACTCCCGCACCAGGCGCCGGGGTCAAAGGGAAGATCTCCCCATCACGTCGCCCCTGACAGAATCCGGTGCACTGTGCCCTCTGCGGCACGGATAGGCGGAAGCTGTGCAGGGCCTGCGCGGCACTATACCCCCGACACCGCTGACCCCGGCCGTACCTCCGCACGGTTCTACCGGGGGCCCCCCTCCGCCTCTCGCGCTGAAACGCCCTCGAACGGACGATGAGGGCCCACCAATAGAAGATGGCCAAGCACAGGGGGCTCACCACGGTCAAACAAAGATTACTGGTCCGGCAAGGCAAGGAACGGATCCCTTGACCCTTGCCCACCACGTCTCCGGGCGGCAGGATGTGCACTGTGGAGTAGGCTGGCACCTCACCTACATCACCCACGCCCGTCCTCCAACGGAGGGGGGCCCCCCGCGGCGAATACGGGGAAATCTCTGAGCCACCCCGGCAGCGGCCGCCCCCGTACGAATATGACATGCTCCCTTCGCCAGGGCAAAAGCCGGTCGTACCGGCACAGTAGGGCAGGTCGAGTCCATCCTGTCGCCACGCCTGACAGTCTGACGCTGAGGCGACAGCCTACGCCATGCTAGCCCCGTGCCTCTTAGCGGGCTAGCCCCCGAAGCGGTCGGAGGCCCACTCGAGGGGGTCCTCGAATAAACGGCCAAACCACCTCGACGACTAAGCGACCCCCCGAGACCCCGTCGAAGAGGAAGCGAGAAGACACCGCGTCAGCAGACAAGACCAGGAAGAAATCTTGACGAGGCCTGCAAGGCACGGATACGCCGTACGACTCACATTGTAGCACGTATTGTACACGCGAACTGTAACCCTTCTCTCCCTTTAACTATAAAAGGGAGAGAGGGGAGTCCCATACGGGACGAGACAACAGAGCAACAGCACAAGGTTCATCGCCTTGGCTCTCGCTCGCACAGACACACACATCCGATATTGGCATTCGCCTTAATCATCTCCATCGACGACAGGGACTTGGAGACCGCCTCTCCTCTCCCGCATCCACTTGTAGCCCCCTCTCTACAAGCACCCCGGTGCAAAGCTAATACGAGTGCGCGAGCACGCCCCTACTGGACGTACGGCCCCGCGGCCGGAACCAGGATAAACCCGTGTCCTTGTGTTAGCTTCCGCATCGACCATCAAGGGACGAGACACGGCACATTTCTGCGCGGTGTAGGGAGTGCCGGCCATTTCCGACACCGACACCGAGTACAAGAAAACTATTTCCTTAGTTTTTTTATTTCATCTACATTTAGTACTCTATGTGCCGATATTTTGATGTGATGGGAATCTTCTTTTTGAATATTGAACTTTGGGATGGAATTTTACACCTTGTTTTAGGTGGTGTTTAGATGTTAGAATTGGGAGGTTGAATTTGAGAGTAAGATGTCACTTCGTAATCATTGCGTTACTGTAGCATTTCGTTTGTATGTGCAAAAAATTGTTCAAAAAATGATTAATTAGGCTCAAAATGTTCGTCTCGTAGAGTACAACAAAACTGTGCAATTATTTTTTGATTTCATCGTACTACATACATGTTATGACATTTTGATGTGATGGGGAATTTTTTTTTTGAAACTGTTGGGAACCGTTTAAACAGGGCGTGGAATTTGGGAAGTGGCTCGCTGAAACGCCGATACGGCCGCAACTTGCAGCCGGATCGAAAGAACGATCCGCACTGCAGAATCTCTTGTCATTGTCAGTCATGTCGCGGCAGGCGATGAGGCGATCGGCATCGTGCACAGCACAGAGAGGACACGTCACATGGAGAGAAAGAGAAGAGAAGGGCCTCCCGGTGAGAGCGCGGTGACCCCGTTATTTTGGCAGGGTGCATGCGTATGGAAGGTCTCACTGCTCTCTGTTCCGTCTCGTCTCCTCGTCGCTTTGCACAGTTCCAACTGCGCGAAAAGATTCGCTCCCTATATATGTGAATGTGATACGGTCTACCGGTATATATTGCCACGTACCACCATTTGGATGTACTCTGTTTTCTGGCGCATCTGGTGAATGGCGATGCAACGTGCCCGCGAACAGAGCAAAGCCTTGACCATAATGAAGCTGCCCTGCCGCCTGCGCCGGTGAAGAAAGCGCGGAACCGTGCACGCGACCGGAGTTCTTCCGCCACCCGACACGCGCAAGGCCGTTTGCGCAAGGCAAGGCACACCACCGCCCACCCCCACGTCCGTCTCGGCGGTGCGTGGCGTGCCACGCCCACCCCCGTGGCATGGCACCCCCGCCACGCGACATGCGAAATGCTTTCGCAGCTGACGAGACGAGACGGGACGAGGCGCTGCTCCTCCACGAAACCATCTGGACAGTGTATAGTGGAAAAATATTTCGACATCAATAATTAAAGATATTAAATAAAATAAGTTTACAAAACTGTCCCTAGTTAATTCACGAGATAAATTTATTGAGGTCTTTGACTGCACGATTAGATGATGGTTACTGTAGCATCACTATAACAAATCATGGATTAATTAGGCTCATGAGATTCGTCGCGCAAAGTTGCACCCATCTCTAAAAGATTTTACAAATAGACTTCATTTACTACTCCATGCATGCACGTAAGATTCTCTTGTATTTTTTTCCGGCAAGAAAACATTTGGTTCGTTGGCCAACCCGCGCTCGCTGCCACCGTGGCCCCACGCGACCGTGAGGGGGACTGGCTGGCGTGTGGCCCCAGGACTATCGGGCCGGGCGGGGATCCGAGATCCAGATCCCCCAGTCCGATTGCTCGGCTGCCAGCGAGGACGCGGGGATTGGAGTCGAGCCCGCGAAGCAAGCTGGCTGCCCTGCCCAGCCCACCGCCGCCCCACCGGTGGTTATAAGAGACGCCTCTCCGGCCCCGCTTCCCCTCTTCTTCCTCTTCCTCCACTCCCCAACCACTCCCTCCGCGTCGATCCATCTCGTCTCGCCCGGCACGCAGGCAGCCGCAGCACGCGCAGCTCGGCGAGAGAGATACAGAGAGGAAGCAATTTAGCACGGATTGGGCGGAGCAGCAGCGGCGGCGGCGCAGCTGACGCGGCGGCGAGACGGCGGGGAGGGATGGACGGGCACGGCGGCGGCGGGGCCGGGGCGGGTAGCAAGCTGGCGCGGACGCCGTCGTCGCTGCTCCGCTCCCCGACCGTCCGCGCCGGCGCCGCGTCGTTCGACGACCCGGAGCCCGACGACAAGAAGGCGCAGCCCCGGGCGCTGCTCCGCCGGGCCCACCACCGCCTCCGCCCCGGCCCGGCCCACTCCGCGCTGCTCCTCCTCCTCCTCCCGCTCCTCGCCCTGCTGCTCCTCCTCCTCGGCGGCGGCGACGGCGGCCACCACCTCGCCCTCCTGGCGGCCGCGGCGGGGGCGGCGCTGGCCGCCGCGGCCGCCGTAGCGCGGCTCCGCGCCGCCCGCGCCGGCGTCCGGTCGCGCGCCTCCCCGGCGCTCGCGGCCTCCGTGCAGTGGTTCATCGGGGACTGGGAGGGCGAGGAGCAGAGGCAGCAGCAGCGGGAGGCGAAGAAGGCCGGCGCGCGCGGGCGCGCGGCGGAGGTGCGGGAGGGCGTCGAGTTCTACAGCAACGGGGACCGCTACGAGGGGGAGTTCCACGGCGGGCGCTGCAGCGGCAGCGGCGTCTACAGCTTCTTCGGCAAGGGCAAGTACGAGGGCGACTGGGTGGGCGGCAAGTACGACGGCCACGGCGTCGAGAGCTGGGCGCGCGGCAGCCGCTACCGCGGCCAGTACAGGCAGGGCCTCCGCCACGGCCACGGAGTCTACCGCTTCTACAGCGGCGACTGCTACGCGGGGGAGTGGGCCGCCGGACAGAGCCACGGCATCGGCGCCCAGACCTGCTCCGACGGCAGCTCCTACGCCGGCGAGTTCAAGGGCGGCGTCAAGCACGGACTCGGCTGCTACCATTTCAGGTAAACAACATCGCATTGCATTGATCCCCACTTTTGGTGCCCAATCAACAACATTGCATTCTTGTGAACTGTTCCATCGCTAAATTCTACTAGTTTCTGACAATAAAATCCTCTGCAGGAACGGCGATCGGTATGCGGGGGAGTACTTTGCAGACAAGATCCACGGTTTCGGTGTATACACCTTCGCCAATGGCCACTGTTATGAGGGGTCTTGGCACGAAGGCAAGAAGCAGGGGTTTGGGATGTACGCATTTCGGAATGGCGATGAACGTGCCGGGGAGTGGGATTCTGGAATCCTTAAGAACTCATTGCCCCTGTCAGACCCGGATGTTCAGCGTGCCCTACAGGTATCCAACAATCCCCCCAAGTAAACATTGCCAATTCATGTGCTTATTTCCTTCAGGAATTCTGACACCTCCATTGTGCAATTAGGCTGCTCGACGGGCTGCAGACAGCGCCTTTCACCTCCCAAGAGTGGATGAGCAGGTGAACAAGGCCGTCATGGCTGCAAATAGAGCGGCCACAGCTGCCCGAGTCGCTGCCATCAAGGCAGTGCAGAACAGAATCGATGGCAAGCTCTGTTTCATCGACGTGTGAGGTGTGTTCAAGAATTACACCTTTCACTTGTAAACTGTACATTAGAGTAGCGAAGAGCGGCAATAACTAATTGCTGAGGTTCGCGACCGGAGCAGCACAACCGCTCGCTCCGTGTTGGAGAGATCAGTAAGATCGGCAGCCACCAAAGGGCTGAGCTGCTGTTGTCAAGATCGTCAAGAGGTTCGCATCGTGCTAGATTGCTGAGGCCAAGGTGACCGTCTTCCTCATCCTCGCTGTCCAGGCTGCAAATTGTAGATAATTCCATCCATGTGTGTCAATGGTGGAGGTGGCTCCTGTCTTTTGCTGCGCCCTGTTGTACTGTTTGGGCATTGTACATGTACATGTACATGTATGTTCTCTTCCTCGGATCAAATGCCCCAATGGCAAATTTTACCGGTTTGAACTTGTGGCGCCATGTGCCGGGATTCTCCATTTGCAATCGTACTTGGATGATGCACATGGGGTGACTGTAATCTCTCGTGGTGCGGCTGCATGAAGACACACCTTGCTGCTATATCTTACAACCTCTGATCGATTGATCCATCCCCTGCAGACCTGCATCTGGGCTCCCTGCATCCTTATTTCAAGATCTCTGTGAAGTTTATAGCATCTCTGGGTCCACATGCTGCACCAAGTTCTTGTACTGGAGGAGTGAATAAATGAAACCTGCAAATGTTGAGGTAACAAATGCGTTCATGTACGCTGGGTCCAGTCACAACTATAAACTTCATTGCGTCAGTGAAGCAAACCAATAGTTCAATCGCACTACCTGAGAAGCCATCTGCTTTTTTTTTTGCCTTGTACTGATAGTGATAGGTCAGTAATCTCAATAATATTGTTTGCTCATCTGGATGCTTGCTCTTGTCTTGTTGGTAGCAGAAGCAATGCAGCATGGTAAATTCGGTGCCAAATGCAGATGAAAGTCTGGTAGTAAAATGTTCAGCATCAGAAGCGATGTTCATGCTGGTCTACAACAAACAAGCATGATGTTCATGAAAGCGCGAAAAGTTCAGAGACTTGGATTATGCCTCAAAATCAAAATTTCTGATCCAATTCAATAGTACAAGTGAAGTAACAGACACAGTGAAGTTGAAATAGGCACACCAAGTGGGTCGCTTGTGATCCGTTGTGGATAACTCCTGGTTTTCATTGGTTCGGATAAGCTGACCTGGAAGTCTGCAAGAAATTTTCGAGCTTAACTTTTTTTTTTATACTTTCTGGAGTCATCTTTCTGTCGACGTCAAGGTCCCTAGAGACAGGTGACGGAAATGTCCGTTTGTGTTGAATGCCGAGAGATCTTGCATTGTGGAACTGATGCTCTGCTGTGTGCTCATATGCATATGCTCCCAATAGCAATTGCTTTAACTTGTAAGCATGGCCATCTTCAGTTTAACTCCAGAACAGCGCTTGCTTTCCTTGAATTTAGACCTGTTTTCCTTTGACTTGAACTTGTAACTTGTAAGCATGGCCATCCTCAGTGCAAATTCAAAACAACGCTTGCCTTCCTTGAATCTCAGCTGCCTCTGCAAGGGCTATTTCTCCCAGCGTCAACTTGCTCTGCAACTGTCGCTTGGCCGCACGCCATGCTCTGCTTCTTCAGTTATGCTCCTCTGCTCTTCCGCTGCCTCCTGTTTCAAAACGATGCCCGCACCGAGATGCTGCCAACGTTGCGTCCATTTCAAGCGCCGATTCGCCATGTTTGCTGCATGGAAACTGAAAAGAACCACACGAGGCTATCACCAAAGTGGCCTACATTCCACACAGCGGCTACAGGTCTCCAATGATTGTCAGCAGGACACAACACAAGCACAAGCCCATCGCGTACCTAAAATCTGGTGACCAAATTGGGCGTGACGCCGGCGTCTCTTTGGAAAGCTAATCTATTCGGGAAAAAGTCTCTCGCTTTGACGCATCCGGCCGTCGCGAGGATGCTCCAAAGTCCAAATCTTACGATACGAAGGGAGGCCCGAGGAGACCCTACTTGCTCGGCGTCGCATCACGGTGACATGGCGAAAACATGATGAAGCAAGGCCCTGGGAAGGCGACATTTGGTGACATGGGGATAAGCACCGGGTAGATCGATTGATTACTCGTGGCGCGGTGGCAGCCGGCTTTCGTTGGGACGTCGCTTCCCTGAAGCCCGGCCTGAACTGAACCGAACCCCTCCACTTCACTTTCGTATTGTTCTCCTGCACGAGAAGCTACGGCGGCTATTGCTGTGGACGTGTTCTCTTGCGTGTTCAAAGCCGTCGCTGTTGAACCAGGTTGTTGTGCTGCACATGGCGAGGTGAACCTTTTCCTAGTCCCCACAAATATAAGTGATTTATTAATTCAAGACATCGACATTTGCCAGGTTGAACTTTGGCCACGAGTTTATACCAAAACATATTATTTTGAGTGTGGATTATATATTATTAATTATTAAATTATTTTATGATTAATCTAATAGCATTAATCTCTATGAACCTTTGAGAGAGAAATGATATGATTGTATATTGCTGCTTTCACTAGTGTGTGTATTCTCTTCTCTTTGCAAAATACAATTCACATGCAAAACGTTCACTCACACGCATTCTTACCCTCTTTGAACATATAAATGCAAACATTATCCCTATGAACCTTTGTGGAAGATTGGACTGATGCAAAGTTTAACAACTTTTTTTTCTTGGGTAGAAAATTTTAGCAACTTTAATAAGAAATGAATAATTTCAAACCTAGTCTTAGATCCCTGCTAGGTAGGAGATACAATCACACTCGCTACCCATTCACTATACCTAACCATTTTAGGCCCGGTACGAGCCTATTGGGTTTCGGAAGTGCTAGCGCCCGGACGTCCGTTCCGGGCGCCAGCCATCGGACGCACCCGACGTCGTCAGATACGATACGAGTATTGTAGCCGTCAGATCCACTCGAACAAAAATATTCCCACCGCAACACCAAGTCATGTTGCAACCGTAAAAAAAAATCCCACCACAACTTTCATACAATATTTGCTAATCACGATGAATCAAATGAAACGCCGAATTACTGATGCGGTAGCAGATAAAACACACACAAAAAATAGCTACTGCAACATCTATAACATGGTGAAACACAAAAATTACAATATTGAAAATTAACATATGAAACACCAAAACACAACTATTGCAACATGCATATAATTTTGCAACATTCAAAAAATTATGCTGCAACATTGAAAATTAATAGATGAAACAACTATTGAAACATGCATATAATTTTGCAACATTCAAAAAATTATGCTGCAACATTGAAAATGAAAAGATAAACACCAAAACACAACTATTGCAACATGCATACAATTTTGCAACATTCAAAAAATTATGCTGCAACACCGTAGGATGCCTACTGCAACATCTGAGTCAGAGAGTAAAAAAGTGAAGGCCTCGCACGCCGCCGCTCGTGCAGGCTCGCCGGCCCCAGCTCTGCCGGCCATGGCCGCCGCCTGGAGCTCCTCTCCCGGCTGCCGTGGCTCACCCCTAGCAGGTAGCGGCGAGCCGACGACTGGGGAGGGGACGGTGCATGGGAGCGGCGACCCGGCCCCCATCGCATGCGCACCACCTGCTAATTCGCCATGGCCGCTCGCCCTCCCTTTCTCGCCGCGGTGGAGTAGCGGGCGGTGCCTGGCCGGGCAAAGCGAGCTCGCCCCGCCCCTCCTCGCCCTTGCCGCGAGGGAGCGGCCTCCACCGACCGGCCAAGCATCTCCTCCAGAGGCCCCTCGACAGGAAGCAGCCGATGCTGGTAAGCAGTAGCCGCGCGTGGTGCCTCATCATGGGGGAGCAACAGCCGGCGCGCTACACTCACCCCTCCTCGCTGCGGGGGAGCGGCCGCCAGTGCTGGGCCGAGCAAGCAGAGCGCAGTCAACGACGGAGAGCAGCTACGCATCACGGGATTGAGCAGAGGGAGCCGTGGCGTGAAGAGATAAGGGCCCTGTTTGCTTCCCTTTAAAAGCCAAAAATTCTCTCTCCAAACTTCACTATTCACCTATCACATCAAATCACATCAAATCTCTTTCCTCATGCATGGAACATTAAACATAGTTAAATAAAAAAGCTAAGTATATGGTTTTGATGTACACGACGAGACGAATCTTTTGAGCCTAGTTAGGTCATGGTAGGACAACGATTACCACAAACAAACAAAAAGTGCTACAGTGCGCTACAGTGTCCGATGTGACATTTTCACCAAACTTCACGTTCCTTTTTCGCGAACTAAAGACCCCCAAGGAAGTTAGACGTTGCGTGTGGGAGATGATGAGGAGCCAGACATTGCGTGAAGGTGCCCGTTATTGTTTCCGTGGTGGAGAATACTCCACGTAGCGTCCGATTTTGTACCCACACGCCGGACGCCCGTAGTATAGCATTACCGATTGGGTTTTGCTTGCCCACAACCCTTTATGGAATGGGCTTGGACGGAGGACTTTTCTATCAGCCACCAGCCAGCAATACTTTTCTCTCAGAACAAATCAGCCACCAGCCATCAGTACTTTTCTCTCAGAACAAATCAGCACCAGCTACCAGCTAGACAAACAGGCTAGAAGCTTGAAATTTTTTTCTTCGCTCGAACTACCTTTTAATTCTTTTTACACTAACAAGAATGGGAAGTCCAACCCTGGCACGAAAAGGCCTGACAACACACATAGGATGGTCTTGGGCACAAATATTCAACCCAAAATTAATCGGGTATTTTTTTTTGGCCTGGCCTGATATACGCTCAGACCTGCTACCATGCATTCACTAACTACGAAGCCCCATCAGAGCATGTTTGGATTTAACGACGTGTAACTTTGAAAAAACAAATTGCTTCACTTAAACCTCTATTGTGATGTGATACTTGACCAAGGGTTACACATAGATTCTTTAGAGTTTTTTTAGAGGCCGTGTTCACTTCCCTCAAAAACTCAAACTTTCCATCACATCCGCATCACATCGCCATCATATCGAAACATTAAATATAACAAACGATGCATGCATGGAACACTAAACGTGGATAAATAAAAAAATAATTGCATAGTTTTGATGTACACGACGGGACGAATCTTTTGAGCCTAGTTAGGTCATGGTAGGACAATTTTTACCACAAACAAACGAAAAGTGCTACAATACGCTACAATGTCTGATGTGACATTTTCACCAAACTTTCACCCTCTCTTTTTGGAATTAAACACAGCCAGAGAAGGGAACATGTGTAAAGGAAACGCGCACCAACCTCCTATATATACGATAGTCGAATAGTCGATGACTATGGCCTATGGGTGGGTAGGCAGCATCCACAATACTTGATTAGACGCTGGAGCTCCATGGAGGTCCTGCACCTTGGCCGTTCGATCTCTGACGTTGAATATCATCATGCGTTTCTTCCACGTATAGGGTACATAAAGGCAATTCCGCTCGAGCCCGCACTCATCTGCCGAGCGTGAAGCACCAAAGTGCCAGTAAGAGAGCAGGAACGCCCTGCCGCCGATGTCGTCGACTTGAATCCATTCATCCCTGACGAAATCCATCTTGTGAACAGTGAGCCCGAAGACGACGTCGAGATCGAGACCCGACATCAGGGAAACCATGAAGAGCTCCTGCTCGGACTCGACCATGAACACCTTCCGGAACACCTTGGGCCCGGCAATGGGGTTACGGCGGATCACGATGGTGCTGAACACGGGCGTCGCAGCAGCAGCAGGGGAGGAGAACTCCAGCACGCCGACCTCCTTGAAGCCGCAGCCGCCGTTGAAGTAGAACTTTCCCCGGCACGCCGCGATCGGGCATATGATCAGCTTCTCACTTTGGCCGTAGCCAAGGTCTAGGGTTCCGATGTCGTACTCGTGCCTCACCCATGCTTCGCCGCCGATGCGGCAGTACCAGATGACAGCGGCGTGAGTCTCGACTAGGAGCACGACGCAGCTGCTCCTGGTTTGGCCTGCGGCGGCGGCATCAGCTGATGGGTAGTCGGAGAGCAGGCAGGTGCATTGGGTCGGCAGGTTCTCGTCGGGTAGATGCGGCAGCGGGATCCTCCCCGTGTCAGTGTCGGTAGGGTTGTGGGGATCGGCCAGGTAGGTGGTCTGCGACGGCGCGTCACGGACGAGCACCCAGCCTTGCGGAGTAGCCCAGCAGTTGGTGTTGGTCAGCGAGCCTAGACCCTCGACGCCGCTGGCCTTCTTCGTATAGACGCTGTAGAAGATGGGTTGGTCTGAACCTTCGACTTGCTTCAGTGCGAGGTAGGGCGGCGCACGGGAAACTACGCCGTGGTTGAATGACGACGACGCGTCCATGTTGGCGTGATCCAGCCGGCCTGAAAAAGTTGCGTGTTTTGCCGCGATGGACGATCGATCGGTTTCCTCCGGTGGAGTTTTAGGGATAAAAACTTGCGATAGTTGCTTCTGTTAAATATAGACGTACGGGGGCCTGAACCGTGCGTACCTCTCCGGATGGAGTCCTGGTCCCTGCCGAAAACCTAGCGCCGGCAACTGAATCGGATGGGAAAGGTGGACTACATGAACCTACTAGTATATGCCAATCGATCAAATAAATAAATTTTCGATCGAAGAGAGGAGAAGAAGCTGCACATAGTTTTTTTAGATTTTTTTTTTGAGAATCACACAGTACAACACAGACGCTCACACACGCAGGCACACTCACTCCTATAAATACACGTACGCAAACCTACCCCTATGAACACCTCCGAAGAACTGAGCACCCGGCATCTGGAGATTCCGGAAGTCACCATTGACACCTCGTTGTCGACGGGAACGCCGCTTACCACTTAACGCATAGCGTCGGAAAATCCTGGAAAAATCTCAGAAAAAGGTGCGAGCACCAGGATTTGAACCCTGATGGATAGCGTCCCACTGGACCGTCCTACCATTGGACTACAAGCTCAATCGCAGTTTTTTTACTATCTAAAAAAAACTTTTTTATTTTAGTTTTTTTCTAGATAGTAGAAGCTGCACATAGTGGCCTGGCCGGGAGCTCCTATGTGTCTTCCATTCACCGGTTAAGCGAGTTGGCTTAGAGGTCCAATGAAGCCCACCAACAACGCGCGCGTGAGGAGAAAAAAGAAGAGGCGCACAATGGTCAGATTTTTTTGTTATCGCTCCGTTAAACCCGTGCGGGTGGTGGAAAGTACCTTGCGCCTTTTTTCTTTCTTTATGTTTCAATTATCACTACTAAGTATGCAGTTATAAAAGGTACGATGTTTCAGTCGACATTTCAAAAATAACATTTCAACATTTTGATTATACCATTTTGACATTTTTTACATAAAAGTTAAACTAGCATGCTTAAAGTGTTAAACTAATACAGTCAACATTTTCATATTCTAGGTTCAACATTTTTTCAAACTGAATTCAATAATTCGGATAAACTAGATCAACATTTTGTGAAAATTTTGAAGCAGTAAGTCCAAGATGTTGAGATAGTTATTCAAAATGTTGAAATAGCATATTGCAAGTGTTGATTATAAAAGATACATATATAAAATAAAAATATAATCATATTGGATCTTATTATGTCACATTAATTGTAAACAACATAGTAGTTCAAACGGTTTCGAAAAATAATTAACGGTTCAAGAGAAAATCACATTTGAAGGTTGAAATTTAAATTAGATTCCCGTCCGTGGCTGACGTGGGATGCCCGTTGCTCTCACCCGCCCGCTACGAATCCGCTTCGTATCCGAATAAATGTGGGATCCCAACCATTACACGAATCTCAAATAGTGGAAGATACCTGATCAAAATAAACTTCCGGAAGCCCTATAGGTTTCCCGGGCCTGACCTGACCAGATCTGGGCCGCGTTCCTAGCTGGGCGTGGAAGTGGAACGCCCATCCAACCCGTCCGTGGGCTGCAAACGGCCGTAATATTTCATTTGTGGGCCATTTTCCCTTGTTTTGTGCTGTTTCGGCCCATTCGTCGAACACACCGGGCTGTCATCCGCCTGAACGCCTTGCTCGCTGTTCGTCTCCCTCACCCGCCGCTCCATCCCGCGCGCTCGTCGCCGGCGGCCGCTGCAACGTACATGAACAGGGAGGCGATGGTGCATGCCGCGGGCGACCTCTCCCGGCGGTTCGCCGTGGCCACATGCTCACGGGACGAGGCGCTGGAGGAGACAACGTGCCTGAAGCACACACCGCCACACTGCCTTGCCGAGCTGGAGCTGGAGCTCGCGCGCCTTGGGGCGCTACTGCAGCTTAGGGATCCTCTGGTTGAACGGAAGTGGTGATTCCCTCTGGTTTCCTCTCTCTTCTCCTCTTATTGCTCAGGAGTTCTCCAGCACCAGCGGTGTCCGCCACACGGTGGCCCGTTTTTTCGAAGCACACGGTCGCCAGTCGGCACGACGCAACCCAATGCTCTCGTCACGATAGGAGACGCCGAGACGGAGAGGGAAATGGAAAGTTACCTTGCTATTTCACGCGCCCTTCCCGCAGGCGCGACGCGTTCCACATCCACTACGCCTCTTTTACGTACAGACTTTCAGTAAACCGGTTGCGCCGCGTAACACGGTCGTTCAGTTCAGCGTCAACACGCGCTGCGGCTGCTAATTTCAACCTCCCACCAACCGCAAGTTCGAGCATTCGAGCTGAGGCCTGAAGAAGCACACCTGCTTCTGTTCTGTCACCAACTGACTCTACTACCTACGTCTGGGAAGGAGCGTCACCGTCACCGTTCAACTGCTGAGAAAAAAATGTTCAGGCTTCGGCGCCACGTGCCCCTTCGCTGTTCACTCGAAGACGGTGATGGTTGATGGGCGCTCTAATCTGAAAGCGGTACTTGTATTTTTCTGCGAATTCACTGGAGAATTGTTTGCACACTGCTGGTTCATGGCACACGGCGCGGTTCTGAACTTTTGCCGTGGTCATTTACTCATTGTGACAGCGGCATCTGCCGATCGGCGACCATGAGACGGTCCCGTTCGTCGCAGTCCTCCGACATCTTGTCGTGACGATTCACTTGACCTTTGCTACAGTTAGTTGTGGTTGTGGGGTAAGGCCGTCCATTAACTGTCAGGGAATTCAGGTACTACTGTCGTATGTTAATGCCTAGTCATTCCTTGATCGATCCAGTTCTTGTCTCATAGTACACCTACAGTATTTCTCATGGTTCATCATCCTTTTTTTACTTAAAGTCTGGTCTGCAACTTGGACTTTTCTTAAGTTCATATTAGAAGCTTCCGCAAGATCGAGCTGAAATGCTGCCGCGATCCCTTCAAGATTCTTTTTTTTTGCGGGTGATCCCTTCAAGATTGTACTCTGCGTCGCGCGCAGAAACATCAAACGAGGACGACCGGCTGGGATCACGTACAGCTTGTCCTCAGTACACCGAACCGGGATACGCATCACGATCGTGCCGGCCCTCGTCAAGCATGACCGTTCCTTTCTTTCTTTTTTCGATAAAAAAGAGACAACTGTTTCGACGAATTCTCAAGCCCTGCGGACCGCCACTGCTTCCTTGGCGCGGAAGGTTGGACCAGTCCACTCCTCTTGCACAGGTATCCGGGTCACGCAATCGATCTGCTCTGCTGCATACAATTCAACATGTCTTTGCTTCCTCGTACGTGGGCAGAGGAGTCAACCCGCATACAGTACACTATACTTGGAGAAGACTCTCACCAATGGTCGCCGGCAGGCCGGGCACCACCACCCACCCGGCCAGGGCGTTTCACATCACACGGCATCGGACATTTCCGCCGCATTTCTAACACGCCTTGTGCTGCCGCATGCCCTTCCACTTCCAGAACGAGAAAGTACTGTGTCCCCCCTGACCTGATGGGCATTGCATTGGCTCGATCGCGTCGTATGATCTCTCCTCGCATCGCCGGAGAATGCAGCACGAGTCCAACATGACAACGACCGACCGACCCACCGAGCTGCCGATGTTTCGCTCGCACTCGTTTTCCCCTTTTGGCTTACGCACTCGTCCTTTTACCTTTCAGAATATTCAGATCAGAGTTCAGACTTGGTAAAACTGGGTTCCCACCTGTTTAGAACCTTTTGTATACTGCCTTTCCGTTCAGAAGAAACTCATCACGCGGCTTCAACAAGTGCGACTGCTAAATTTCAACCTCCTACCAACCGCGGGAACCAACGGTACCTCAAACTTGCGTAAGCCGTTCAACCGCCCCGGAAAAAGGTTCAGACTTCGGAGCCATGCGCGTCTTCGCTGTTCATACTCCGTATTTTCTACAAAAGACGAGAGTAATATAATGGACGATCTGATCTGAAAAGTACATCAGCTGCTACGCGACGAGATGGCCTTTCTCTCTTCTCTAATTTTTCCAAAACTGGAGTTGTCTATACTGGTGGTCCAGGTCCACGGGCACCGGTGCGGGGCTGGTACCAACAGCAACAGCGTGGCCTGACCTGTTGAGCTTCTGAATTGGCCGTCCTTGATTCCTCGAGGATCCTGTGCCATTATCCTTGCTACAGTTCATTCATTGTGGGCAAGGGACAGCAGGGAAATCAGCAGGAGGTTAATGAAATTTAAGAGCCCTTCTTGGACCTAATTAATGGGTAATCAATCCTTGATTGACTCATACAATAATAATAAGGCAGTCAGAGATGTTCGTGTTGGTACCACTGCTGCGCCCAACAGTATTTTAACCTCCAACACATCTCGATTTCGGGAAGAAGACAAATCCTACTGGATCAAGATCAACCATAACCAAATCGTTGGATTTCTTTTATACCCCTTGACAAGACTCTGCCAGTAGGATAATCATGCGTGAGTAGCAGCCTCAACCACATGAACAAGGACCTATATATATATATTTTTTCCTGTAACAGGCCCACCAGCGTGGACATGAGCTCTTTATTTAGTCATATCATAGTAACGGTACACGAAAATTAAATACATTACAAAGAATTTTAAAATTTCTTTCTAACTACTGGTGTCTCCGCGTCAGCTCGTCATGCATGATGAGCCTCTGCTGGGAAATGGATCCTCCTATCTAGTAATGCCTATGGGGCTTTGGCCGGAAGATGCTGATGTCCCGGTCGTTCGCCGCCTGCACCGGCCTCGCGTTCTTCTCCATGTCCTGCAAGCAGGTAAAGGAAACAGCACGTTTAATGATCAGTCAGGCCGAGAAAATTAGTCTAAACCAAGTTTCAATTCATATTGCTCTCCTCTCGATCGGGATTTTAAACCGTGTGTGTGTGTGTGTGTGTGTGTGTGTTGGTTCCAGGTGCCTTCTAGATGCCCTGGTCAAATCAAACGTGTGGAATGGAGACAAGTAAGGGACATGGAGTCATGGACTTACGTCGTGCACAGCTTCCCTGAGAAGCTCCAGCTGGTGCTTCGACACGGTGCGAACCTGCACGAGAAACACAAGAAAAACTTCAGGAAAATGCTACCCCAAGAACAAATTTTTCCTCACCAACAACCCATATATGCCGACACCGACAGGATGAAGGCCAGACGCAACACGAAAGAATACACTGTCATGACTTGTTTGAGCACGGTTTGTAGCCGCGATCGAATGATATGATAGATTATCTGAAGAACGGAATAGGACATATACCCTCTTGACGACGGTCCAGATGACCCCCTCGGTGCAGGGCGGCGTGGTGAGGGAGCCCATGTAGCGGTAGTACACGCTGGCCCTGCCGCGGGCGGCGCGCGGGTCCACGACGCCGACGCGCTCCTCCTGGTCCTGCCGCTCGGCGACCCGGTGGATGGCCGGCTCGAGCCCGCGCAGGAAGGGGTCCTCGTCGCCGACCTCGTAGAGCATGCCGATCACCGCCGCCTTGTTCTCGGCGCTCTCGTGCACCAGGTGCAGCTCCATGTCGTACCGCCGCCCGTCCACGGTGTGCTCCGTCGGGGAGTGCCAGTGCAGCTGCCTCAGGTGGTACGCCGTGCCGTTGATCACCACGCTCCCGGCGTCGCCCTTGAACTTCACCTGCAATCGAATAACCAGCTGCCAGCGTCAGAGATCGACCTGGACAGGATCTAGCCATCAATGATCGATCCTAGCTACCTGCAAACGCTTATTCGCCCCTGAACTTATTCCTACCATAAATGGACAGAATTTAGGCAGCAATGAAAGAAAGGCCATGAATGCGCCAGCAGCCGGTGTCCCTCGAGTGAGTCTCGACAGGTTGCGTTGCGTACCATGATGTCGTGGCCGCGGTTGAGGATGGAGGCCTCGGCGGGGCGGTAGGAGTGGTTGAGGTAGCCGAGGGCGCGCACCAGCGTGACGCGCTCGTGGGAGAGGTCGATGGGCGACTGCATCCGGCCGGCGCCGCACGCCGCCCACTCCTTCTTGATGGAGCCCCAGTGCTCCGGCCCGTGCTCGTCGCCGCGGACGTAGCTGAACTCGTGCTCGTCCTCGGTCTCCTCCTGCGCCCGGGCGCCAGGAACCGCGGCCGAGACGAGCAGGGCCGCCGCGGCGAGGGCCGCGAGGAGAGCTGGATGACGAGGACCCATGCTGATGTGCAAAGCTTGTTGGAGTCTTCGGTTGTTGCGCTGATTTGGGATGAACAGAGGGGCGGTGCGTGCGGTGGTGGAATTTATACAGGGGGCACCGGCGGGGGAGGTGTGTCAGGCAGTCAGGGTGGAAGGGAACGCGTCAAGCAAGCCTGCTGCCAGGACTGGACGAGAACCCCAGGGGGCAGCGCAGTAAACGCTGGCTTCTGTACGTCTTCCTTCCATCGTCGCGGACGCGGAGGTGACGATTAGGCATGCGCGGATGAGCACCGTATGTACGGCCGGCGATATCTAGATCCGGGTAAAAGTTTTAGGCCGCGTGCTCGGCGATCTGGTGATCTCTCGTCTACAGGAAACGTACGCGCGCTGCTCGTGCTCGACCCATGGCGGCTCCGGTACGGTGGCGGGATGATGGAGAAACGCCGGGCGGTGGTCAGTGGCTATCCTCTACAAGTGCGTGCGTACATACATCGTTGTGGTTGCGGGTCTTTTCAAATGGGGGATTGCGACAAGTGCGTAAGCGATACTCTGAACCCTCTGGTATACCTGCTTCTGGCCTTCTGCGCATCACAGGGATACAAAAGCCGGACCGGGCACTCGGTCACCGGCCTATTTGTGCACTCGCGGACAAACCCCGGCCCGCGGTTGCGTTTCGTACCAAGTAGTGATAGCGACTACGAAGAAGTTAGCCAAAAAGTGTTCAAATGGTGACATCCTCACACGACGTTGCGAGCGGCAGGCGGCAGGCAAGTGACAATTTGGACCGCGCGCCGCCTACGCATTTCTACCTCGCATGGTCGCAGATCGATGAGTACGGAGGCGCACGGCGGACGCGTTACACACGCATGCTTGGCACGGACGTACGGCGAATCGGATATACAGTATATATGCATCGAACACGAAGGCTTCATCTCGGCGGTGGACTTGTCAACACGAAACGCTCGATCCATGGCGGCTCCAACTCTCCAATATAGCTGCCGCCTGCCGGGACCGGCACGGATCAGAAACGCGGGGGCCGTCCCACATGCCCGTCGTTCTCCAGCCACCCATCCGTCCAGTCTTCTTCTTCTTCAATTGGGCCCTTTCATTTCTCCCCGGCCTACGAGGTTTCTCGTTCAGACACGTCCACCGCAGCGCACGCACTGTCTCAGCAACCATTCTGCTGTAGCAAATCCTGACTGTCTGATACTCTGATCACGATCGACGACTAGGGGCCTTCACACGCGAGCAAAAACCTGCGTGTGCAATAAGCGGCTCTGTGATTATGTGTAGCTGCGGTTTTTTCAAACGCCAAAGATGGCGACGCCGTGCGTTGACATGTTTTGGTAGACCATACGGCCGGCACACATCACGCATTGCATGATGCACGCCTGGTACTATACGGTGGCTGGGGCAAGTACGTTAATACGTACGTACGCTGCAGAAGTAAACGCTGCTGCTGGTGGCGTCTGAGCTTTTCTTGCCCTTTTCTTCTGAGCCTCGGAGGTCACCGGAGGCACCCGACAACCCCCCTCCTCTAATACTGTATCCGGCAACGGAGAACACAACTAATCTTACCGGCGACCAGCAGTGTGAGCACGGGAGTTCACTTCCCCGATCGAGTGAATCGATCATTCGGGAGGAGATAGCCGGCATCAGTTACCGGGTCAGCACCAGCTGGGTATATGACTTCCATTCAACAATAGAAAGTAGTTTATGGCGTTCAGCTTTGAAACATTTTAGCTGCGTAGAAGTTCCCATTACTTGTGTTTTGTACGTCATGTTCATAGTGCAGATAATGTTTTAATTTGTCTGATCGGGAACAAAGCTAAAGTGTTTGTATCGTTGCTACTTGGTCTTTTCAAATATAAGCACTAGGAGCTCTGCCAAACAGTTTTTCAGAGCGAAGTGATTCTCTGCTGATTCTATAAAGTAATTCTTTGAAATGAACTAAAAAGCTGGGAGCTGAAAAACGTAGATTCTCCTGATTCTGTGAAGTGATTCTCCATCCCGATTTTGATAACTAGTCCATCAACCCGTGCACCAGCACGGTCTATTAGTTTTAAAATGCAGATGAGTAGTTGATCTTGCTTTACATCAAATGGAAACAATTTCTATCTTCTGTACACCTCTCACTCTTAGGACTGGTTGTTTTCAATTGTTTGATAAATAAGTAAGCCACTACCAACTATATTCGAAGTTTTGAACCCTTTGATCTATATGTAGCAGTATTTTTTAAAACTGCATAAAGCATTTATTTGGACTACACTTTCATGTGTAGTCTGGTTATAGAAAAGAAGTTAACATCTTAAACATTGAAGTGATATTTATTTATTTATTTATGTTAAAGTAAATATTTATATAGTATCAGAATTGGACATGGGATAATGGCATTAGTGTTATTGTTTATGTGTGTGTGGTATACATCATTTTTTCACACTTTAAATATTAATATATATATTCAAAATAAGAAATTGAACCATCTCATTCTATCTCTTTATGTTTCTCTCATTTTCTTTTTGGCTCTCTCACTTCTCCATTTTTTTCCTTAGCACATTACACAAATTGTTTCCTATATTCTCCATCAGGCTTGGGCAATCACCCAAAATGCTGCCTGGTAATGGTATAAACATAATTTACCAATCATGCTAATTATAGGCTTTTTGAGCCTCCACGTAAAATCTCATGAGACATGCTAGAAAAAAAAGTCAAATCCTAAAAATTCAAACAATAATAAGAAACAGCTGCCCATAACCTATGAAGATTGTAATCATCATTATTACATTACCCACCTATACCATTATAAAAATATTCTAACATAGCCTCTTAATATTAATCAAAATTACCTACCTATACCATTATAAAAATATTCTAACATAGCCTCTTAATATTAATCAAAATTACCTACCTATACTATTATGTGATGGTCACTGAAATCAGCCACTCATATATAGAGCTGCTTATCTTACCAAACGGGAAGAAAAAAAATACAGCAACATATCTTGCAGGGGCCAGTAATTTTGAGAGGCATAAGTATTAGAAAGTCATGATTTTTTCTGACGTAGCTAATAATCAGAATTGGTACCTTGATTATCTTACCAGAATTATTATATATTATAGCATAATACTCATATAGATATCTACTTATATATATCCTTATATGTATCCAGTTGTGATAGATTTTAGTTAACGATTACTCTATACACTTTTCATCATTTTCATGGTTTCTATTCAATTTGCACGCACCTCCATATGTGTTTTATCGAACCCATAGTTTGAGTTATGTCTTTGCATTAAACTATCATAATTTCATCAAAACATGTACATGGTTTTTATGGTGACACATACATCATGCATGTATATGATAAATTAGATTTCCTATATTAACAATGACAAAAGGACAATTTAGACTCGTGTGTTAGTGTACTTTAACTTTTGTTAAAAAAATGATACATGTAGTCATTTTGACATAGATTTAGTGATTAGTTTAGCTTGTTTATTAATGGCATATGTGAACAATTTAGAAGTAAATTTAAGGATTACTTTAGATTATTTTTATAGTGACATAGGTAGGTAATTTAGATGAAAATTGGGGTTTATTTAATTATTTTGGGTTATTGACTGATGTCGGTAATTTAGATCTAGATTTAGACGTGGTCTGTTTTTACAATGGCAGTGGTGGGGTATTTTCTTAAATAATATAATAGTTCCATTGGCTATGATGATTAAAGTTTATGGGGTTGGTAGTCGGGTGTTTCCTTATTTTTGAAAAAAATATAGAATTTATATATTTTCCCAGTATGTCTTGTGAAGATTAATTTGAAGGCTTCCAAAGTGGACATCTAAATTAGTATTGGATATGTGTTCTTAACTAATAAGCTAATCTAAGGCTACGTTGAGCTCTCTTGCTTTATCCGTTGCCTATTGTATTCTTGATTTTTGTAGTTATTTTTATCTAAATAACACCTCTCAATCATTTATCGAGGAGCACAATAGTGTAGTTTTGCTTGCTACTATAGACTTGTTTGCATGTGACTTGACGTGTGTACAGTATTGCTTTGTCACCTCTCTTTAATTTGCCAGGTGCAGGAAATTAAGTTAAATATATGTAACTCTTACTTGCCTCTATTTGTCGTCTCTCATTAAGAATCAACCAATCATGCATGACTATTTGCATTGTGTAATGTGTCTAAGCAATATCGGCTGGAATTGTTAGAGTTACATACCAAAATGCAGCAGGCGGATCAGTGCAGCAGCTCATCTATCTCGTCCACATGTTAGACTATTGTGGGCTTTACTGCTTCCTTCCGGCCATGTGACAACGTCAGGCCAGCCTTTTCTCAAGCATCACATCTGCCGCTCAAGAGTCAAGAGCTTCCTGCATCTGCATGCAGTGCCATATATCTGCAACAGCCCACGCACTTGCGCTCTGGCGCGCTGCCGCCCTCGTCGATCCTCCTCGAATGATGTCATATCCATCACTCCCCTGTCCCGCAGGGTGCTTCTCTTTTGGTTTTGGCACGGTAATGGTGGTGGTGCGCCAGCCTCCGGCTCGACTTGTATGTGCCCGCCGTAGATCAGTGCAGAGGGCTCCCGTCGGCTGCTCGCTTAGCTCATTGATGGCGGCGGGGACCTTCTCGTGGACAGGCTTTACCATGTATGACGGCTAGGCCCCGCGCCGGTTAGTAATTAGGCCTACGTGCATGTGGGTCATGTGTAGATGACGTGATTAGTCATGAATCCTACCTAGGATCGTAGCATATATTGGTTGGTTACACGAGGGAGATCAAAAACAACGTTTTGCTTTTAATTTATTGGATGGATAAATCTCTCTTTTCATATCATATTTTTTCCATAGTGGCAGAGGTGGGTAATTTATAAGTATGTATAGGGGTTACTTTAAGCTATTTTTTAATGGCACAAGTGGGTAATTTTTTTTAAAAAAAATAGATCTAGCGGCTATTATTATTTACAATGATGAGAGCAGAGCAAATCGATGGTCGGATGTTTCTGTTTTTTATGAGAATTTCTAGAATCTATCTTTTTTTATAGCGCGTCTCGTGAGAATTAACGTGGAGCCTTTAAAAGGAGCGTTCAATTAGTAATAGTAAGATTTATGTTTCCCTGCTACCAGCTAGACGTGTTCAGTTTGTCAGCAGCAGCATATAAATTGACATACTCTGTTATTTGTTGTCCTATTGCTCCTGAATCAGCAAAGATCGTTATAACAACTTTTATAAAGTGAGAATAAATCTCTTTCGTCCTTTTAAAAATGAAAAAATCATGACTAGATGGATCATATTTACAGGCATGTTGTCCTGCAAATACTCACCAAGTTTAATCTATACAAGGTACATCTTGAGTCATCCGAATTTTCTGTAAAACTTGAATGGCGCAGTATGAATTATTAGGTGCTCATCTACCACGTGCTTCATAAAGAGATAATATTTGTTTGGATGAGTGCTATTCCATTGGACTGCTTGAAATATATGTTGAATTTGGCTACTATCTCTCCCGTTCTAAATTATAGTTCGTTTAAGCGTTGTCTTAAGTTAAACTATATCACCATCTATAATATCAAAATAAGTTTTAGGATGAATTCAATGAAGCTAATTTGATGTCGGTGTTTTTTCTATAAATTTGATCAAAGTTAGACAAGTTTGACTTAGCCCTTGTTTAGATCCCAATTCCCCACCCCCAAAGTTCACTATGCAAAAAGAAGATTCGCATCACATCAAAATGTCATAGTATGCATGTAGTACTAAACATAGATGAAATAAAAAACTAAGTGCACAGTTTTGTTGCACTCTGAGAGACGAACATTTTGAGCCTAATTAATCAATTTTTGGACAATTTTTCACACAAACAAACGAAATGCTACAGTGGCGCAATGATTACGACGTGACCTCCAACCCCCAATTCTCCACCCCCTATTCTCCATCTAAATAAGGGCTTAATACAATACGGACTACAGTGAGCTGCAATTTAGAATGGAGGTAGTGGTTGGACGTTACCTGAAGATATTTTTGGTCAAGAAAGGAGGAAATAAATTGCCAAAACAGTCACTAGCTCTTACATCCCTCACAGAAAAGTTGGGCCGGCCTCGACTAGATTTTAATATGAAAAATGAGATTGCCGCTTTGAACATCCATGCCACTTGAAGAATCATAAAGCATGCTCTATTTTGTTGAAGCAAACAAATGTAGACCACGGAAGACAGTCTTATATAGTTTTGATTGAATTACTGTAGTTTCAAAGAAATTTGGAAGACAACAGCTAACCCCTGCGGGCTGCTGGCTGGGGTTTCATAATTTCTCAAATTCTGTATTTCCTTCAAAATTTTAATTTCTCAAATTCAGTATTTCTGTCCAAATTTTGTTTGAAATTCAGTATTTTCATCAAGATTTTATTTGAAATTCAGTTTCAGCGCTCAAAATTAGAATGGTTCAACAAACATTCAACAGAGGACATGCAACACATAATAAAAAGAAAATAAACTGAAAGAGATGCAGCCATTATTCATGGCTAGCTGGCTACTCCTGCATGACAACCAGCTTAGTTGGGCAATTTTCCCTCTGCACAGGTGAAAAGCCTGCAGAGAGATGATAACGCACGCGGTATATATCCTGTACGGTAGCTTTTTATATATACTGCCGTTCCAAACGCTAAGAAAATTATATGCCGGTAACAAAATGTGTCTCACATTCCAAGATAGCTCTAGAAAATTTCTTCCGCCTGTACAATTATTTTCAGGTTTCCAACTGATGATAAGGATGAAGTGGCGATCTGTTACTCGATCAAATCTGTATTAAGCAACACCTGTATGCAAACGTTATCTACAAATGTTTGACAAAATTATCCAAAACACCTGTATATAGCGCTTGCTTGCATACAGATTTCTTTAATTTATAATCTACGGAGTACAACTGAATATGATTTAGGATATTTCTTGTTTATAAATTCATACTCATCTCATCCGCCATTTCGTTTTTTACGCTAAGACTGAATATCTTCAAGCAAGATGTGCCACGTTTCCAGCTCAAGATTTCGATATGGGAGACAAACTACATAAAAGAAATGCATTCAATATACTATCTGTCTGGCACTTGGAGTTGGTCATTGTGATTAAAAAAACTCAACCATGATGCGAGGCTCCCATAAAGCTTTGTTTTAAAAAGGTGCAATGTTTCGAACCTGTGTCAGGACGGAAGTTAAAATGACTTCTAGAGTTGAACGCTCTCACCAGTCCGCTGCTTGAAGCTTGGCGGTCATTGTGATTAAGAGTAGGTAAGTGTCACGAGTTTGTCATAAGCAGATCTAGATCGAATAAAGATCAAACTCATACCCAATGTACGCATCCCTTAGTTGCTTGCAAAAGAATGATATGAAGTTAAATCTGTGAACAGCTCGTACCAAATATTCTAGAAATGGGTGTCCTTAATAGTCCTTTTAGTGAACACCATTTTCTTGCGGGTACAAGGAAAGTCAAGCTGGATGGCCTTATTATATGAGTGCCAGTTGGATGGCCATATTTGAACAGTTTAAGACTTAATAGCAACTCCAACAGTTTCTCTTTCTCCTTTCTCTATATTTTTGCTATAGTGGAATTCCCTTTCAGATTTATATGATATTGGAGAGAGAGGTGCTCCGACATATCCCCTTTTCTCCTTCCCCTTTCCCTTTCTCTTACACGTGGGTCCCATCTGGAAGTGACTCGTTCTTTTTTCTCTCTGGTTCCTCCCTCTCTTCTTGGCACTGCGGCGGGCAGGCCGGCGGCGGCCGCACGGGCGGCGAGCAGTCGACGTGTGGGCAACACGACGCGTGCGGGCGACAGCGCGGGCGGCCGGCGCAGGGGTTGGGCGGCGGCGCTTGTCGGGCCGCACCAGGCTCAGCGCGGCAGGGGCCGCGGCGCTAGGCGGCCGGCGTGCGGGTGGTGCGCGGCGGCGCGACGCAGAAGGCCGGCGCGAGGCGGGCGACCGGCGCAGCGCGGCGCCGCGGGTGGTGCGCGGCGGCGCGGCGCGAGGCCGGCGGCCGGCGGTGCCCGGCGTTGCGCTGCGGAAGCCCGGCGGCCGGCGGCGTCGCCGCGTGGAAGGCCGGCGGCCGGCGCGGGCTCGCGCCAGGGCGGCGCGACGTGGGTGGCCGGCGGGCGCGCGCGACGGCGGCGGCGGCGGCGGCCAGCGGCAACACATTGCGGGCGGTGGCGACGACGTATAGCGGGCGGCGGCGGCGCGCGTTGGGAGGCACGGCGGCGGCGGTGCCTCGGTCTGGCGGGCACAACGCGTAGCGCAGGCGACGGAAAAATTGGGAAGGATTAAAAGGGATTGGAAAAGAATATAGAGAAGGAGGAATAGAAAGGGATCTATGGGAGCTAGGTTTTTTCTTCTCAATTCCCTTTAACTAGAAATATAGGAAAAAAGAATTGTTATTGAAGAACTGTTGGAGTTGCTCTAACAATAATCAAATCCATTAGTACTTGACATGGGCATGTAATTTTTATATGCACATGCAAGCCCTGAACTTGGACATGATTTTTTTTTACTTACTCATCATCATACATATAACCAAAGTCACAGAAATATGAATAATAATTACAAAAAGAATCTTCACCAGCCATAAGCAATCGAAATGTGGTAATCTACCATGAATCTCATCCAGGCGCTGAATCACCCAATGAATGAGCTACGTGTACCATGTTCATGCTATTCTGAATCACTACTGGCGACCCACGTCAGGCCATACATCGATCAGTAAGAAGGATGAAGCCGGAAATGGAACCTAATAGTGTTTACGGGGGCTCGGCCGGAAGACGCCGATGTGTCTGTTGTTCACCTCCTGAATCGGCCTCGCTTTCTTCTCCATGTCCTGCAGCAGGTAAAAAAAATGCAACAATAGGCAACTTGGTCAAGCTGGGGAAAACCAAAAGCAGCCTTCGTTGATATTGTTTCATATTCTAGATTTCTAGCCATGTTTGAATCCTCCCAGGTGCCTGCTTTAGACAGGTGTGGTATAACACTGTAACACACTCGGAGGTTGTGTCGTCGCTCATGCATGTTTTGCAAAACAAAACATACATGGCGGTCGGTGGCAGTGACATATATGTTCTCTTTCGTCTATCGTCAGGCGTGTAGAAACAAAGAAGATATGTCATAGCTCAACTTACGTCGTGCACCGCTTCCCTGAGAAGCTCCAGCTGCTGCTTGGACATGGTGTGAACCTGCACAAAAAAAAACTTGAGGGAAAATGCTACCAAAATTTCGTCACCAACCCATCCAGCATGCCGATCGACAGGCGGATGATGGACGACACAGACACGAAAGAATATCATACTAGCACTGCTGTGCTTTCTCCAATTAAAGTCTAAATTAACACAGTTGGTTTGTCGCGTCATGATCGTTCGATCAAATGATAATGATTGGTGTGAAGTAAATAAACAATTAAAAGCCAAATTAAGCTCGTGGACGAACGAACCCTCTTGACGATGGTCCATATGACCCCCTCGGTGCAGGGCGGCACGGTGAGGGACCCCATGTAGCGGTAGTACACGCTGGCCCTGCCGCGCACGGCGCGGGGGTCCACCACCCCGACACGCTCCTCCCGGTCCTGCTTGTCAGCGATCCGCCTGATGAACGGCTCCAGCTGCAAAAATTATATATCCGCGAGAGTAAAATACACCTACTTGTCCCATTGTGTCAACCAGGTCCCTAAACTACTTCTAGAGTGCACGTCCAGGTCCCAAACTTGCTAATTGGTTCACACGAGGTCCAAATCACAGTTAAAACATGTGTTTGACTATTAAAACATGTCCAAATCACAGGAGGGCTCGCCGGTGCTGAACTCGTCCAAGGAGTCAGCTGCGAGCGGCAACCATGGCGCCGGACTTAAAGACGGGAGCTCGGCCGACACGGCGACGGGCGCGGCGGCGGGAGCTCGGCCCGCACGGCTATGGCAACGGGTGCGGCAGTGGGAGCTAGGCGGGCTCGACACGCGGCCATGGCGACGGGTGCGGCAGCGGGAGCTCGGCCGGCTCGATGGGAACGGCGGCGGGAGCTCCTGCGCGGTGGGATGACGCGGCGGCTCGGCTCCTCTGCTGCTCCAGCGGCTCCCCTCCCCTGCTCGTCGCCGCTGCGGGCCGCGGCGGCCGTCCCCTCCCTAAACTCGCCGGAGACCCTCGTCGTCGCCGCTACACTCCACCTCCCCCCCTCTAAACTCGCCCAGAGCATCACCGCATTCCCGTCTACCTCCTCCACCCAAGCACGCGCTTGCACGTTCACCCACGCACCACCTCCGCCGTCGCCATGGCCGCCGTCGAGCACCCCGCCGCCGGCAGCTCCAACCGCTCCACCCCCGTCTAATCTCTCTGTGCAGGTAGATTTCCCTTGGGGTGGTGGTGCTCACGTGCTCGAATCCGGGCTCGTACCGCCGCTCCTTCGCCGCCGCGCCATGGGAGGAAGGCCGCCGCGCCATGGGAGGAAGAGAAGCAAGGGGAAAGGATGGCTGAGGCTAGCGCCGCGTGTGTTCTAGGGCTAGGTGATGCTCTCTGGCTGGCAGAAAGTCGAGGAGGTGCTGGGATGTGGCTGATACGGCCTTGCCGCCGCCATGCTCCTACTGACGCCGTTCATGGCGTCGCGGCTCAACGCCGGCCATCTCCCTCTTCCCCCTCCACTTGCTGCTATCCCATCTCCTTCCCCACACTCTAGAACACGTGCCGCACCCTTTTCCTCCGCGCCAGGCTCCGGTTGCTGCTGCTCCGGTCGATTCTGCTCGGGGAAGGAGCAGTACGACCTCTGCTCTCCATCGCCGTCACCTCTGCTCGCCATCGATTCGTCGTCGTCCTTGCACCACCACCTGATTCCCTCCGTCTACACCTTCACGACCTCCCCAGCTACGCATCTGACCTCTTCAATTCCAGCCCCGACCACCCCCATCGCCGTGCGCCGTCATCTTCAACCTCCAGCCGCCGCCGACCACTTCAAGGTGAACTCTCGAGGGGAGCTAGGTTAGAGCGCCATAGGGGTCGAGCTAGACTTGTAGCTAGATTCGTTAGGTCCTTGCGGTGCTCACCAAGGTGTTCCTGGCCCGAGCGCTAGTGCCGCCGAGCCGGAACGCCAGCACCGCCGCAGGCTGCGCGGCCGCGCCATGGCGATCACCGAGGGGAGCTATGTGCCGGCGACAAGCTTGTCGCGCGCGCCGCCGCTGTGCACAGCTGCACCATGGCCGCCGTGCACAGTTGCACCATGGCCTCCCCGCCTGTGTACGACGACGAGCTGGATGACACGCCCGGCTCCATCTCCTCTGCTCTGCCGCGCTGGCTCCTCCGCGTCAGGCTCCGCTGCCCCGCGCCTCGTCGCCTGCGCCGTGCTCCACGGTCACGACCGCGGCGCCCGCGTGCTCCGCGACGCCTTCAACGAGTTCGGCGAGGTCCGGCGGGACGCCGGTGGAGGGGAGGGGGTCGGCCGGTCGGGGGAGATGGGAGAGAGAGAGAGCAGCCGGTCCAAGCACGTTTAGTGGAGATTCGGACATCATGGGAACCCATTAGCAAGATTGGGGACCCGAACGTGTATTTTGGAAGTTTAGGGACCTGGTTGACACGGCGGGACAAGTTTAGGGACCTGGGTGCATTTTACTCTATCAGCAATCATGCACGAGCACCATTATATTCAATCATGTTAGTATGTCACTATACTTGGCTGGAACTGACAAAGCAGCCCAAGTTGGCTGTACTGATTATGATAGTAATAGCATCCATGATTAAGCAGCAGGCGGCGTAGGCAGCCGGACCTGGTGCAGCAGCGGGTCTTGGCCGTCGCCGGCCTCGTAGAGGATGGCGATCACCGCCGCCTTGCTCTTGGCGCTCTCGTGCACCAGGTGCAGCTCCAGGTCGTACCTCCGGCCGTCGACGGTGTGCTCGGTGGGCGAGTGCCAGTGCAGCTGCTTCAGGTGGTTCAACAATTAATTCAATGTTTTTTCTAAAAAATATTGAAATAATATATTACAAATATTGAACTAGTTTATGACAAATGTTGATTTAGAAAAATACCGAACATATAAATGTATTTAAATTGAGCTTGTTTTGTTGAATAAATTCTAACTAACACCACGGTTCAAATAGATTTTAAAAATAATTTATAGTTTAAAAGAAAAATAAATTCAAAGATCGCAATCTAAATGGAATCATATTCGACCAACTCATGCATGCTACTAGCTACGTACCTCCAGCTGTCTAGGTGCATCTCTCTCGTTGTTGTCAGCTCTTCTTCTGCATCAATTTGGTTCGGTCATTCGATCTGCACAAATATCAAACATTGGAAGCTATCTAGGCAAAAAAAAAACTTCCAGAAGCTATGCATGTTTCCCGGACAAGTCTCAAAACGCGTCAAAACCTGCCAGCGGCCACGGGCAGCTAAGCACGCCGTTGGAAGCAATCGCTTCTGCCATCCACACATTTCTATATATATCTTGGATAGTAGGATCATGTCATAGATGCAACACGTGCCTGGTCATCCTCTACAGTCTACACCAATGTTGAAGATGTTGCGTGGATTTTTCTTCTCCGTAGCGGCTTCAATAAAGGTAGTGGTGGAGGCCACAACATCAGCGACTCTCTTGAAAAAGCAACATGCAGACTTAGGTATCCTTACGGCAAATGCGAGATGAATGCACCATTGCCGTTATGGAATAAGTGCCTCTAGACACTCTTCTATCTTGTCGTGATTAGATCCAGCCACGATAAAAAGCTTATGAGAATAATTCTGTCCTCAAGTCGATTTTGATCGGTCTTGAGTTGGGTTATTTGGGACCAATCTCTCTTCTTCATCAGTGGTGGAAAGAAGAAGAAAAAAAACACAAGATCAAGAAAGAAAAAGATTATGCTCGTCTCTACCTACAAGGATGTTGGCTGTCATTCTTCGGGGACTTGTTCTCGGTCTGCTTGTTGACTGTTCTTCCATATGAATCTTTATATATATGTTTGAAATCGAGATTTGGAGCTATATAGCATGATGCCTGAGTACAATAAAGACAAAGAGCAGAACATGATTGTTCCTAATTGTATTTTTATTTCTTTAGAAGTGTTGTATGTTCCTAATTGTAGTTTTATTGGTGGTTATTTTTTACATAAAACAAAGTAGATCCAATGGCTATCATTAGCAATGCTAATTAGAGGATATTGAATTGATGGTTGGATGGTTCTGTTTTGTGAGAATTTTTAAAATTAATTTCTAAAATTTATCTATTTTTAGCACGTCTCATCCTCTGGTGGAGCGAGTTGGGGCTATGGGCTCCGCCCCCCCTGCTCATGAAATTTTGTGAAGCCAAGCTGCTTGATGCCCTTGGTCTGTTCCTCTCCCAAGCATCTGCCATGGCTATTGGCCTTCTATCCTTGCTGAGAAAGACCGCAAGACAACCGAGCAAGAGATAGTGAACCGTTTTTGGGCCAATGCTTATGGGCTTCAATGTGGGCTGAAACCTTGTATTAGACAATATCCGGCAGCTTGCCTATCTGCATAATTCTCAAAAAAAAAAAGCTGGCCTACCTGCATCCCGCGCTGCTAGACATGGTCACATCACATGGACATCACGCACACATACTCTTCAGTTCTTCCGATCCCCTGCCACGAGATTGCCGGCCACTGACCCTGTTGTTACTGTAGCACCGGCCTCCCCTTGGATTGACTGCACGCTCCGGCACTGGTCTCGTGAAGATTAGTACGAAGGCTTCAAAACAATCCTCTAATTTATAATAGTAATATTATTTGCCCTGTTAAAAGCTGTGGACCGGTAACTCATATGTGTATCGGCTATTCCATTTGTATTAGTAGGTGCCCTTAATTAAGTTTCCTGAGTCCTCGTAGAGTAGTAAATGAGATGAGATAGAGGAGTGAATGACCTAGAAATTTTTATATTTGTAGACAAATGAAGACCTCCAGAAATACTTATGTCTTTGGTGGGGGGAGTACTCTATGACATCATGTGGCATCTGCAAGTTGATTATAAACATTTGATTTTCTCAACTCTTGAGGATCAAATTTGGACGATTGTGCTAAGAAGTTGAGCTAGCTTGAAATGATTATTTGAATTTATGCCACGTAATCTTATGGATATACTGTAAAATTTCATTACTACTTATGCCACATAATAGTTGTAGCTGATTGAACCTCAAATCATAAAGTTAATTTGGTAGCTAATTTGTATTGGTTTATTTTACCTAGCTAAACTGCAGCCGGGGTGTTTGGATCCTCCGACTAATTGAAGTACAATCCACCATGCACTATAAAAAACACACATTCATTCACTGCATTTAGTACCGGGCATGAAAAGACCCGGTTCTAAATTGGTACGGAGCCCCCGGAGCCATTTAGTACCGGCTCAAAGCACTAGCCGGTACTAAAAGTGGCATTTTAGTGGTACCGGCCGGTATTAAAGTGACGTGACCATTTAGTACTGGCTGGTAACACTAGCCGGTACTAAAGTGTGATATTTAGTACATTTAGTACAAACAGTTTAACGGTGTTTTTCTACTTATAACAACCCAGGTCTGAAGGTAATTTAAGGTTGTGGTATAGAAAGAGGCCGTCCTTGGCCCAACTGCCAACCTGTAACACCCAAAAATACTCAAATTTAAAATTTTTTTTGGCATTTAATTAAATATTTAATGCTATCACCTATTTTATAAAGGCTAAATAATAATTTTCCAAAATTTAAAATCAAATATAGGTATTAGAAACATTTATTGTTGCATTCATGCTGCTGCATTTATTTTTGTATTGCTTGTGATTCAAACAAGAATTTAAATATAATTAAATTCAAATTTGAATCACTTTGTTTGGAGCTCTAGAAAAGTTGTTAGGCCCATGGTTCACTTTTGCTCCCTGAACTTTTCCCTCGGTCCACTTTTGCCCCCTCATCTTCCCTTCCGGTCCAGCCCAGCCCCTCCTCTCCTTTTCTTTTTCCCCCGGCCCAACTCCCTTTCTCTCTTTCTTTTTTTTTCCGAGGCCCAACTCTTTCTTCCCCCTCCCCCCCGAAGCCGGCCCAGCCAGCTCGCCCGCGGCCCAGCACCGCCGCCAGCCCGCGCGCTCGCTCCGGCCCAGCCGCAGCCGCTCGCCCTGCCTCCCTGCGTCACTGCCAGCATGGCCCCACGCGTCAGCGTCGCTCTCCCCTTTCCTTTCACCGGCGCCGTTAATGGCGCGGCTTGCCGCGGCAAGCCCGCACGCCGAGGCCGCCCCCCCGGCGCTTACTTAACGCGCCCCGCGTCGCGCCCCTGCCGCATCTCGACACCACTGCCGCCGCCCTCCCCTCTGCACCTCTCCGCGCAGCGCCACCGCGGCCAGGACGCCTCGGAGCACAGCGCTGCCGCCGGCCTCCTCGCCACAATTCCGCCGCTCCGGTGCCCTGCTGCCCCGGCCGACCCCAGGAGTTGTTTCCCCGCTCCACCAGGAACACGCCGAGCCGCCGAACCACTTCCCCCGCGCCCGGAGCTCCCTCGCCGACGAGCACCGCCGCCGCCCTTCAAGCTCCGCCGCCGTGCCGTCGAGTTTCGCCTCCGGTGCAACTCGCCCCTCCCTCGAGCCCCGGAGCCGCTTCGCGCGAAGATGAGCAAGCTAATTGACCCCTTCCCGTCCTGACCCGCGGCCTCTAGTTTCCCCGTTTGTGCTCGCCGGAGACCACCGCTGCGGTCCACCGTCGTCCGGCCGCTGCGCCACCCCTCAGCCGTCTTAAACCGCCCAGATCGGTTCGCCGCGCCGCCCTGGTGCTGTAGGGCACAATCTCGCCCCAAACCGAAGTCCCTAGCGCCTCCTAGGCCCTGCTCCGGCAAGCCTCCGCCGCGTTACGGGGCGGCGCCGCCGTGTTTCCATCCCCTCCGGCGACACAGCGCCCCTGACTGATCTGGACCGTCGGATCCCGATCTGACGGCCGAAATCAAACCCCGCCGAGTCAAACTCAGCAGCTTACCGGTCAACTCCAGGCCGTTTTGCAAAAGAGCCCCCGGCTTTCTGTTAATTAACCCGCGGTCCTTTTTAATTCAAAAATAATTACATTTAGGTCCTGTTTTATTCGTTTTAGCCCCTGGAAATTTTAAAACTTTGCCAGCAAGCCCCCGAACCTTAGAAACGCTATAACTTTCACGTTTTAGCTCCGATTTGCGTGATTTTCGCGCTCATGTGTTCGTAGCGAAGCGTAGATTATTTCTAGATCCTGTTTTTGTACTGTTTTTACTGTTTGGTGTACTGTTCTAATAGAATTACTTTTGCTTGCATGTGATGATTGTTTTGGAATGCGTGCGTGATGTTCGTGTCCAGTCGGTGAGCCCGTAGCGTTGGACTTCGAGTACGTTGAGGACGTGCCGGAGCAGGATTTGCAGCAGCAGCCGTACTCCGAGGAAGGCAAGTTATAGCACGGACAATCCTTGCTACCTATCTCACTTTTAATACACTGTTCATTACATACGCATGTGTCTAATATTGTTTACCATTAAGGTTATTCCTAGCATTTATTTCCCTGTCCTTGTATTCCTATGGGTTTTTGCTTATGGGTAGTATCTTGCTAGGCACAACTACTGTCACCTTTACTTAATTGTTAATATTGACTTAATGGTCCACTTCAACTTTAATGTTAAAACTTGCTTTTTAGCAACATGGATTAGGGAGTTAGAGCATGTGCTGTGTGCTTTGCTCTAATGTCTCCCTCTAAGGACCGGTTCTTAAAGCGGCAACCCAGGAGCCTGTCGCCACCGCCGGAACTATAATGGCTCTGGTCTTGGTCAAGTAGCTCGTACGGCTCTAGCTTGATAGTGGTTACCGAGGGGCCAGCGGCGTTGTGGGAGGCAAGGCACGGGGTGTTTTCCCGATTCCACCGAGGACGGTAGCCCCGTCGGCTAGGTCTCGTTAGACCCAGTCCCGTGTTGGGAGTCTCAGCGATTGAGAACTCCGCACGTTGCGCATTGTTGGGGTGGATACCCGCGCTCTGGACGCCATCGACCCCCTCATGGTGTGACTCCGTGGGCGTACGTCGATCTCGGTGCCTAAGGACTCACCACCTTGTAGTACTCCAGCGGCTACTATCTTGTTAGGGTGTCTTGTGAAAGCCTCGTAGCGTCCCTATGCAGTCACACCTCGGAAGTGTTGATGTGCGTGGTTGGGTGCAAAGTTCCTTTGAACTTTTACGCGACTGGTGGGTAAAGGGCGAAACCTCTGCAGAGTGTACGATCTATCATGATAGCCTTGCTCAGGGTCACGAGCGGCCTGGATCCTTTTTGATTAGAATATGGTATTTATTCATGCTTAATGTCACTTACACTTTATTAATTGGGTTACAACCGGGTTCTCCTTCACTTGTAGTAACTTGGATAAAGTTAAAAACGAACCAACTAAAAGTGCTAATGCAGTTAAGCCAGTGTCCAGCCTTTTTGAGCCTTCATAACCCGTGCTATACTTGCTAAGTAATTTCCATTACTTACACTTGCTGTTATTACTATTTTTTTGGGCAAAATCCCGGACGGGTAACAGATTGGAGTCAGGCTGATTATGCTGTGGAGTTTCCGGAGGATTTGCCGTACTTCTGAGTTGGCGTTCTCCCAGTCAGAGTCCCTGCGGGATTGCGGCTACACTTAAAGAGAGAGTTTATTAGTCTTCCGCTGTCCATGTATTTCATTTATGCAAAACTCTGATGTAATCGCTACTTTATGATGAGAAATAAGCATTGTACTCTGATTTTTACCATATTTGTTCGCTATATGTGTCTGTGGACTTCATGGGCACACATATGGCCACATTCGGATTTAGAGTAAATCCGGGTGTGACACAACCTCGGTCTACCAAACCGCCCAAACCCAAGTCCCAACTGGGCAACCCCCATGAGGTAGGATTAGACATTTTCGGCCATTTTGTCTTTTTTTTTGCTTTTGAAATATACATTTGATAAAACAATACATGCATATATACTCAACTCCACTATATCTTTATAAGAACCTTCCGAGAAACTAAAAATGTCATGAGACTAAGGGGTTTATATCCGTCCGAATTCGAATCCAGATAGTTAGTATCCGCCACCGATCCGAATCTGAATAGCAAAAGTTGAATATTTAGAATGTCGATATCCATTCCTATATTATCCGTCACAAGTTGACACTACCCGTATCCGATCTGAATCCGAGAGAAAAAAAACTATATGTATCCGTATCTGACAGTATCCGTCCATATTTGATCTGTTTTCATCCGCCGCCTGAGACTAACGAGTGAGTACCAATGCGGATGCAGCGGATAGTATTCGCAACATGGTTTGCTCGCATGCATGGTCATGGGCTTCAGCTTTGCCACTCCCTTCCATTCATGTGGAATCTATCGGGGGATTCCATGCATTTTCGTTCTTATGTCCTCTTTTTATCTATGTGCTTTGTGGCACCCAATTGCATATCAAGAAAGAAAAATGTTATTTATAATTATTTTCCCTAACTATTTTCAAAAGACATATTACCATATTATTTTTTGCATCATTAATTAAACTTAGATAGGCTTAACTATACTCATTTATATGGAGTATTATTTAGATAATAGGCCACAATGAAGCTTAAACAAGGTATGGCTGGAAGACCCAGCTTACAATTAAGAACCATACTGGTTCAGAGACCACTCAAACAAAAGTACAACCTAAACCAGAACCCAAAGACTCAAAATGATTAGGTTGGTTATATGGAGTGTTATCCTTGATTGGTTGTGATGGTTTGCATTGCTGAATTATGAGTGATTTGTTTTTTTAATTTCTCCGTACGCTTAGGTTCTTGATGAGCTCGTCAGTACTATAGTACAGTACATACTAATTCAACATAGTATAAGAGGTGTCGCGCCCACGTGCTGCCAATTGCCGCGCCGGCCGGGCCCAGCTCTGCTCTAATGAGAATGGAGGAAGGGAAGAAGAGGGAAAAAAAATTGAGTCGAACGTTTTAGCTTATTTCTACTAGTAATTTTCTGGCGTAATTAGCAAACGGAGGTAGTACTACTTAACAAATCAAATGATAACTACATTAACATGGACATGCGTTTTACTTTTATGAACATGCAAGCCCATCAACGTGGACTTTGACTTAATATTTTTATTTACTCATATAACAAAGGCATATAAATGGAAACAATTACAAATTAAACAATCTTCATCAGCCATAAGCTATCGAAATGGCCGAATCACCCAACGAATGTATCATGTGTCCCATGAACATACTATCCTGAACAACTACTGGCGTCTCAAACTCTCAATGTCAGCCCATACTACATATCTGAGAATGAAGGCGGCAGTGGGACCTAATAATGTTTACGGGGGCTAGGGCTGAAGATGCTGATGTCTCTGTTGTTCACCTCCTGAAGCGGCCTCGCGTTGTCCTTCATGTCCTGCAGCAGGTAAAAAACACACGCAAGAAGCAAATTAGTCAAGCTGGGGAAAAACAAAAGCACAGCGCTCGTTCGATCATATTGCTTTAGATTCTAGCCATGGTTGTGTATTTTCCCAGCTTCCTGCTTCTAGAAAGCTATGGTTAAAACATGACAAACAGGCGGCCGGTGGCAGTGACATGTTTACTTCCGTCAGGATCAGGCGTGTGGAAAATATACAGAGGAGTTATATTATAGCTCAAACTTACCCCGTGCACCGCTTCCCTGAGAAGCTCCAGTTGGTAATTGGACACGGTGCGAACCTGCACAACCAAAACCACTCGAAAACTTCAGGATCCTGGCACTGTAAAATTTCCTTTCACCAACCCCATGCCGACACCGACAGGGATGGACACGACACGACTAACTGTCTTATATATGTTCAAGGCAGTTAGTTGGTCGCGTCAGGATCAAATGATGATGGATATGGTCTGAAGTTAACGAAAGCCAAAGCTTAGCGAGTACCCTCTTGATGATGCTCCAGATGACCCCCTCTGTGCAGGGCGGCGCCGTGAGCGAGCCGATGTAGCGGTAGTACACGCTGGCCCTGCCGCGCGCGGCGCGGGGGTCCACCAGCCCGACGCGCTCCTCATGGTCCTTCTTGTCAGATATCTGCTTGATGAACGGCTCCAGCTGCAAAGAAAGAATCGAATCAACAATCATGCACAAGCACTCCATATGTTAGTATACTTGGTTGGAACTGAAGCCCAATGCAAGTTCAATTCATGCATGGTCAAGCAGGAGTCAGGCAGAGATATATGATGCAAAGGGTATGTACCTGGTGCAGTAGCGCGTCGTGGCCGGCGCCGACCTCGTAGAGGATGGCGATCACGGCGACCTTTTTGTCGGAGCTCTCGTGCACCAGGTGCAGCTCCAGGTCGTACCGGCGGCCGTCGACGGTGTGCTCGGTGGGCGAGTGCCAGTGCAGCTGCTTCAGGTAGTACGCCGTGCCGTTGATCACCAGGCTGCCGGCGTCGCCGTCGAACCTCACCTGCAACGACCAATCAATCAATCAGCATCCAGCGTCAGAATCCTAGTACCCTCCAACGTACTATTACCCCCTTCGCCCCTGAATTTATTCTACTAATGGATGGACGGGGTTTATGCCAATAAAGGGTGAGAACGAAGGGGTTCTAATGCTGCCGGCCGGCTACCCGCGAACTGCCGCCGCCGGTGTGGCCGGCTTCGTCCACGTACCATGATGTCGTGGCCGCGGTTGACGATGGTGGCCTCGGCGGGGTGGTAGGAGTAGTCGTCGAGGTAGCCGAGGGAGCGCACCAGCGAGACGCGCCTGTGGTGGAGGTCGATGGGCGACTGCATCCGGCCGGTGCCGCACGCCGCCCACTCCTTGTTGATCTCGCCCCAGTGCTCCGGCCCGTGCTTGTCGCCGGGGATGTAGGTGAACTCCTCCTCGCCCTGCGCTGCGGCGGCCGGCACGGCGCCGGCGAGCAGGAGGACGGCCGCGGCGAGGAGCGCGGCCAAAGCGAGGTGGCGAGCTGGACTACTCATGCTGTGCGTGCGGGTTAGCTTGTTTCTTTGGTCGTTGATCGATGAGATGATTTGTGAAGACGGGGCACAATGGTGGGGGTATTTATATAGAGAGAGATCGAGGTGGGTGTCTCAGGCAAGCAAGCTAGGGTTGGAATGGAACGCGTCAAGCCTGCCACCGGCGGCGACGAGCAGGTGCGCACGCAGCCGGAAGCACATTTCTATCTTGGATCGTGTCAGAGATAGAGATGATGCAGCACACGGCCGCGCGTAGCACCGAGTCGTTGCACTTGTACAGATGCGTGCATGGTGCCTTAGTTCCTCTCGATAGTCGCTGATCCAATTGTACGTTCTATACTATACGCATAACTCGTGCCTCAATTGTATAGTCACTAGTAGAAGTTAGTGCTAACTTGCAGTGGCGGAACATGCATGGACAAGCACTGACGCAACGCCTGCATTGGGCAGTGCATGGAGGAAGCGGGTGCCGGAGCCCAGTTTGGCTTCCACTACGGTCGGCCACTGCTAACTTGCACATATTGATTTTGTGAAAAATATGGCTCACCAGCTATTAATACGGTACATGCAAATATAGGGTAATAGGGATAACAAACATATGCTGCCAACACCCAGGGGGCATGCATGTATATGTTTTGTGTACTATTTTGACATGTAGGCTTCTGCGTCAGTATTACGTTTCGCGAGAAATATCTAATAGCTATTGTTGTCAATATTGGTTACGGTCTCTATCTACATGATAAATAGTTAGATGCTATGCTAATTTTTTCATGACAATTATTCAAGCTTATTTTTCTAGTACGTCTCGTCTGAGGATTAAGACCGAGGTCTTAAACTGAGGTGTATCTCCAGTTATAACAATATATAAATAAAGAAAAAGACAATTTCGATTGCGGGATGGAGAAAGACGACGGCCACTGGCTTATGGATGGCATTTTCCTGTGGTTACGTATATATGTCTCATGCTGAGGCTGGAGACATTCGTATTTTAAACAAAGCCATAAGAACTTCTCTTTTACCCATTGTCGTCGTGTAATCTTGTTGACGAGGCTAATCCTAATATATACTATATTATACCATTTTCTCCAAGATTGTCACATCATATAAATTAAATACAAGTATATATAGTATTGCCCATATAATGATTGTATATATGCTATCTTATTATTTTTTTCTTAGTCATCCAAGTTAATTAATCATTGTGTGTACAACAGTAAGTCCAAAGTATGTAAACAGTTTTTAACCTTGGTTATATACTCCGTATGTTCCAAAAAAAACCCTCCTTGAATCTAAGCTGTATTACAGATTTCAGTAATCTATAAAACGCTTGCTGTTGTGATTTTTACTTCTTTTAGTGCAGCTTGCAAAAGGGTGACTGTGACTGACTGAGTTGACAAACACATTTTTCAATTAATTTGGTTGACCGCACGGCATGCTACGAACTGCCTGATGCATGAATGGCACGGTGGTTGCATTTGGCGTACTGTACTGTATGAATAACTTTAGCAGACCAATGGGTACACGCATGATGCATGCACTGTGGGCGTTCGGCCAGGAAACAGATGACGACCAGGAAGGGAAATTAACACTAAGCGATGACATCCTCGGACGTTGCATCGAGCAGTTGATCAACAATTTGGATCGAGTCGTTGCGGTAAACCAGTTACAGTGTGTCAGGTTGGAACGTTTCAGAAACCACACGTCCACACTTGAGTTACGGACGAGTACGTACGGTCGTACGTACTCTGCAGAACTAAACATCTCTGTCTCGCGTCGTCACGGAGCACGGGAACACGGTTCTCTCTGCAGCACAGCCTTCAGACCATTTCGTATATGCATGAACACATTGCGTTATACCGAGTCAGAGAGATATGTAGTAATAATATATGTAGAACCTCTGATATGATCAGGCTGGTCAGCCTCTGATATGATCCCCTGCTCCTTGACCTGATCCTTAATTTCTTCCCACGAGGTTAATTCCTTGTCCAGGGTTCAGAGACACGCACGCGCTGCTTGAACCTGTCGTCTTCCACTCCTAGCTTGCTGCCCAATCCTGCTAGACGATCACAATAATTCACACGCAACATGGAGGACGTACTTCACGGTGTCCTTCCCGTTTCTGGAATTGAAAATGGAAGTTTACGACAAGACGACAAACAATCTTCTGGTTGACCACATCTGCAGCCGCCTAGCTAGTTAATTATCTTAAAAATTCCAATGGTGGAATGGCTGCTGTTGTTCGTCATCAGTTCGCGAGTTCTTTACGAGCTCATTACGTTCGCGTAGTCGATCGTCCTTGTGATCGACACGAAATGGAGTATTGATAGGAAAGAGACACGATCATTCGGGGGCAGATAGCCGGCATCAGCTACCAGGTCAGCAACAACTGATAACTGTTTCTTATTGTTGCTTGAGTCAGCAACAGAAAGTTGTTTATCTCTTTTTGCGCGGGAACATCAGGACGGAATCGAAGTTCTTTGTGACGTTCAGCTTTGATCCCTTTGGGTGTCCATATATACAATTTCCAATTTTGATGCAGGATCGACTTTGTCTTCACTCTTCATGTTGTCGACTAATGTTTGTTCTGACCATTTTTTTTGGGTATGCAATCGAGAACACGGCAAAGTGGTGTTGTTGGCTAGTTGCTATTGCTACTTGGTCTTTCAAAAGTTTTCCGTACGCGCAAGTAGACATTATCAGTTCTGATTCGGCTAAGAAGTTTGTTTATTTGTACCGAATGCGAGAATGAATCAATCCAGCATGTTCACATTCATATGCTGCAAATTTCACCAAGTTTGTTAAGCTGTAGGTTTCGTGCCGAGCATTCCAATTTGATGTACAGATGTAAAATTACCAATGCCTAGACTTATGATCACTGTTTTTTGTTTAATTTCAGCCCATGCCTAGAGCTGGACAGAAAACCGAGGACAAAAGACCGAGGCCAAAATACATGAGGATAGAGCCCAAAATACACAAACTATGGGTCTTCGTTTGTCCTAGATGACCGGTTTTCTCTCCCCCATTGAACTCAGCCACTGCCTTCAATTAACCCAACTTACCATAGATCCCTCGCTCACCAGACACTTAGCCGTCACTAGCCTGTTATCCTTCTCATCTCGAGCCCTTTTTACGGTACCTTAGTCCTCCATTCTCCATTATCTGTTGCCATAAACCCAGCTAGGTGTCGTCCAACACTCCTTGTCTCGGTGGATCCACTACCTTTCCTCCTCAAGCATTTAAGCAAGAGATGCTGAGCCTGACCAACCAACAGTCCTGGTCTGACTGAAACCAACAAAATGTTGGGTACCCAATCTTTATGACTGAATCAACAATCCAGGGATCAACTATTAAAGAACGCTAATAACCAGACCATAAAACTTGGCTAATAACTGAATGCTCACACCCGATTGCTTGCTGCCGGCATGTAGGAGACATTCCGCCTAACCCTAACAGTTGTCCGGCATGTTACTGCTAGTGCCTAGTGGACAGTGGAATGAAGACCTCATTCGGAACACATTCATCCCGGTCGATGCTGATGCGATCTTACGTATACCAGTGCGAGCATGTTACTAATTTATACGTTTACTTCAACCATATGATCTCAGCTAATGGGAGCGATGGATCAACAAACACAACAGTCAGAAACACAGACCAGATCATGATTAATTTAGTACCTGATCAGAAAGCTCATCAGGATAATGTAAGATGTGCGATACCTAAGTATTGCACCATCAGAGTATCAGACACAGTACATCAATTAAGGAAAATTCATAATTGACATAAAAAAATACTTGTGGACTTCTTTTACTCAAGCTTTTCTCCCTTTTTGTAGAAGTGCTTTGTTCTTAAGTCCCTGTTTGTTTCCCACACATAATATATTTTTTAGATAAAGGAACACAGTTCCAGCCTTTTACATTGTTATGTGTACAGCCTTCAAAATTATTACCAAATTATAGAAAAAGATTTATGATAAAGCAGAACTATGCGCAGACCCTATTATTAGATAGCTTATGATCTAGATGCTAAAATAAGCTGCTGAAGATATGTTTATTTTATCTTATTTTGACATATAAGATGATCTTTTACCGTACTGTTTTTGGCATATAAGATGATCTTTTACCGTGCTGTTTTTGACATCTAGGAAACAAACATGAGCCAAATCACGCTGTAACAAAATATAAGAATAGCTTTTCCGGACTCAAAATCCGTAACAGAGAATACAGGCGGCAGCTAAGAAACAACGAGCCTTTAACAAAATGGAACAAAAACAAACCCCTCTTTCCGTTGTGAATTTGTAGAGAAGTGCGGGTCTGAAACCACGCCGTAGTCTGTTGGCTGGACAATGTCACAATACGTGACAACTAGCTTGGTTCAGCAAATCAGCATCTCTGTCATGGTCGCATACACATGTGAAACTAAGAAAAAACCGGCAGGGTTCTAAAGCACACAGTATGCCGATCTATTTCGTGCTAGTTGTACACTGTTTCGTCATCTAAAATGAATTATGTACAACCTTTTATATACTGTCGTTTTAGTGGCTCCAATGATGATACCCTGTTGAGAAAATATATCGCACAGCATTCCATGACAGATCCAAAAGATATCCTTGACCACCTGTTAATTAATAAGCCTTGCAGTCGCAGCAAGAATTTCTAGTTTCCAGCTGATAAAGACGAAGTTGTGATATGTTTCTCAATTGTATCCATACATGCATATATGAAGCAAGACCTGTATGCAAATGTGATATACAAATTTTAGTCAACCCTCCAAAGAATTATATAACTGAACATGGTTTAGTGATCACTTATAAAAGACTTATCCCATTCTCCATGGTAATTAAAGTTTTATGCATGTCTCCAATCAGCACGCGTCACATTTTGTTCGCTGATTCGATCGGGGAGCTAAATTAGGCCTATAAAGTCCAACGCAAATATTTGCCAACTGCTTCTTCATTATGATAAGAATTAGTTTAGTATGACGAGTTTGTAAGCACACGTATTTAGTACTAGCAGAGTAGAAGAGGATAAGTCAACTCGACCCTTCATACTGAGTTGGGTCCAACACTACTTCAGCTTATGGCTGACCCTTGTAGTACTATAATGCCAAACTGTCTATATTGTATTTTCAGATAGTAGTTGCAGTAGTTTACGTAAACATAGTACAAACAACTACTCCCTCTGGTTGTTTTGGTTTTTTTAGATATATAATTTTTGTTTTATATCTACACATAGTATATATCTAAATGCATAGTAAAAATTATGTATATAAAAAGGTCAAAAGAACCCATAATTTAGGACGAAGAGAGCATATATATGCAATTGTTGACATTAATATTTTTTAAGAGAAACCTGTTATTTCTTTTAGTTGCAGGTGATATGTCAGTTTACAGTGAGATAGCTGTGATGTTTTCTTTAATTTCAAAATTTACCGGCTCAGTCTATCAAATGTGCTCGTAGAGAGATAACTGGTGACTATGCACCTGTATATGATTTTTTTTCCTTATACCTATATGTGATGTTTGAGTCTCTACTGTCTATGAGAAGCCTCTCCGAGATGTTCGTAGGAAGCTACAGTTACATGTGGGTCGAATTTATGTTACATTAATAGTGATATATATTGAAAAGTGTATATATGAGTTTATGTGTCTGTACTGCCATTCCACAAAGTCACGCGTCGCGCAAAGATGTATCTTTGTGCCCTGCATTTTGTTTTTCTCAAACAGTATAGCCTGTAGGCGCGCTGTGTTGTGGTGTGTGTAGCTGAGGAATTTTATTTTTTTTTAGAACAAGCTGAGGAATTTTAGTTGTCAAAGCTAAAATTTGGGTATTTTGGTTTCTCGTAATTTTAGATGTCAAAGCTAGGCCCATGGTTGAGCCCGTCCAACTTGGACAGCATTCCTAATAGGCCTACAGCTAATTTTTTATGTGAACAAAAAATAAGCTCATGGGCCCAACAACCACAGGTCACGAAAAATGTCCATAGTGCATAAGCTCATGGGCCCAACCAGGTCACGAAAAATGTCCATAGTTGAGTTCTTCTGAAGTTTACTTTTCGAAATTGAGGTTGTACTTGGTTTTGTAGTCAAGCGCTAAATCACGCAAATCCAAAGAAACACCTTTTTAGGTCAAATCCAAAGTAAAAAAACTGATGAGGAACTCGAAATGGAGTTGTTAATGACAAGACACTGTTGTTGTACAAATTGAACTGACGGCTCGATGTCAAATAATTTCCACGGGTGGAGGTGGAATTCCGTGGCTTTCTAGGTAGTACTATTAAAAAGGAAGTTTTCTGGGATTTTAAACTATTTTACAATAATAATAATATTATACTCCATCCAATCACAATTAAGCAATGTTTTGGACTTACCATGTCAACGATTTGAAACTTTGACTACTGAAGTCTTTTATTTCAACATATAATATAATATAGCATTGTATACTTTCACAAAACTAATTTTCAAGTCAAAACTATTCCTGACACTTCTAAATATATTCAAACTCAACTTGTAAAGAATTAGTCAAACTGTCAAAGTTTCACATAACTCAGTTCGGACAACTCCAAAACGTCAATTATTTGTGTAGTTTCTTCCAAAACCCTACATGTTTTTATGTAGAGAATTCCTAAACGTCAATCGATTGATATTTGTCTTCTAGATGTCGTGTAGTGGAAGCAAAGGTGGTAAAGACTGAAGAGGAAATAACAAAGGATCGGGACGTGAAAGGACCTCTAGCCTAGTGGTTAGAGAACCCGAGTAGCACCCAGCAGACCCAAGTTTAACTTCTGTGGGAGCGAATAATTAGTTTGACACATCCTATTAGCTTCCTGTTTCCGTGTTTCGCATCTGAATATCTGATCTGAACCCCTGAACTAATTGCGTGTTTTCGTTTCGCGGATATATCATGGCTCCGACCGGCATGGGTCCGTCCAGGATGGCATCGTCCGGTGAATTGTCGCTGAATGGACCGGTTCTGCAGATTGGCCTGCTACTAACGCTAACAGAATGAAGGACGACGGCGACTGGTTACTGAAACTAAACATTTTCGAATTGGGTCGATTGTTTGCCACAGGTCCATGCAGCATACCATTGCCTCATATTTACTCTTGTCCAGTATGACGTTTGGGACTTGAAAAATCTGAGTGTGGAAACCCCGAGGAATACTCGAGTGTGATTTAGGATTTTTTTTCAAAATTTTGTTTTCAAAGTTATTGCAACATATAAATTAACTATAAGCACAATACATTCAATCTATAGTATATTGCAATTATTTTAAACAATAAATCAATTAATTGTTAGATATGGTGTACCTATGACAATCACCGTCGTGCTACGCTGGTGTTGGGTAGGGAAGGAGGGCTGCCAAGTTGGTATTCTAATCCGCAGGTAAAAATGCACCAAGTTTGTTTAAAACGAACTGTCGGTATTGAAACTTAGTTGGGCTTCGGCCAAAACTTGTACTAACTTGGGTTGGTGTTCTCTTTCTTGCTTATTTTGCCATGTCATAAAAAATCCTATATATATTGCACACATTTAATATGTATGATACTATGTATTGGGACTAGTTTTATATTTTTGTCAAATTAACAATACGGTTTTCACATACATAACTGATTCAACTAATTATTTAAATTAATGACAAAAATTAATAGTCTTAATGATAATAAGCATAGGTCTTTAAGATGAACCAGTAGACATACATAGTAGCTCAATAAGGTATATGCGCTAGATCAACTAAGTCTTGACGGGTACAATTTAAATGAAAGAAGTTAACCATCCCCTTTTATACAACACACCATGAGCACTGACCAACATGTACTAACAGTTGCAAGGAAACAATATGAAGCGACCATCCATATTACTATCAATGTCATGATAAAACATTATTTCAAATCTATTCTATCGGTGTATTTAATTAGGGGAAGGGAGTGTAAGTGTCACAATAATTGCACTCTTATATCCTCTATAATACTTGTAAATAAAAGAATGTTGATGTGGAATTGCGAGCAGAGCTCATGCCCAATATTCTAGAAACGGGTGTCCGTCAGAGAGTTCTTTCAGTGAGACGCTCACAATGATGTAGGTCACTGGGACGGACACTTGTGGATCAGCCCGTCGACCAAGTCTCAGGACCGGGCAGTGCCCACAACGTGCAGGCCGCGATCAGAGACGATGAGGCCAAATGAGTAAGTTCAGGTCCTGTACGATTTAGTGTATGTGGTAAAGCCGGTTCTGGTACTAACTGTAGCTTGAAAGGTAGGCTCCATATTTCAGGATCGAACTACTCTCTTCTACACCAATATAATGCCTCGAGACCGATCTGCATGTTAGTTCCAATCAACCTTCGCGTTCACTCGCTTTCTTCCTACCGGTGCCAATTTCTACGTGCAATGAAAAAGCTGATCCGCAAAAATTGGTAAAGTTAAAGCTGCTGTCGACCGACACATGCGGCTTTGTGGCCGGCTTGACTAAGGTAAATCAAGTACAGAGTTTTTTCACATTACTAAACTAGGAAAATGACAAGAGAGACCAACAAGTAAAACCTGCTTTTACTTTAACTCTTATATATAACTGATAAAACTCATACTACTCCATCCATCCGTCCTAAAATTCTACGTGTAGTCCTATTTTTTTACAAACTTAGTCAATTTAAAATAGTTTGACTTAGAACAAAATCAGGATCATTTCAGAGCATATGGAATACTTGTTTTCTATACCCTGATCATGCCAAGTAGTTGGTCACTTGGCTTTTCACCACGAGCTGGAAAATTTCACCAGCATCCGGTCTCCGTCCAACCTTAATTAGTCAGACCTGCAGTCAGATCATCCGAACAGCAATTTACGTTACTCGATCGCGCGCGCTTGGTGCCAAGCTGCATGCCAACGGCAATAAGCTCGCGAGGATGCGCGATCGGTGGATCATGCATGGACGTACGCCGGTGGCGCGGCCGGCAGCTAGCACAGCCGGTGGACGGGGACGCCGGCCGGCAGGCGGACGGGGCGTGCTCGCGCTCCGGCGCGGATCACGCGGTGGGCTCCGGGCCGTCGTCTACGGACGTGCGCGCAGGACGGACGACGGACGCCAACCGACCACCGGACCGGCGTCCTCGGTGGCCGTTGACCATGCTCGGGCCTTTGGTGGCAGCTCGGAGGCCGCAACAAGCGCTACCGGCTTCTCTGCCCTAGGACCAATTCCTGTGGTCCTCCGCTACTTCCCCGAGCTCCCCTTGGATGCTTTACACTAGCTATAGTATACTACACGTGTACTAGTTACTACTTTTACTACTCACATTACGTAAAAAAATGCGCCCATCTGTTTACCAACTCAACATACGTAATGCATGGAAGAGCAGGGTCTAGCTTGGGCAATGGAATAGTTTGATCAAATAGTACTTTGGTAGTTTGATTATACGGATGAAAATTATTGGCATCCAAGTACAGGAAACCATGCACCAAAGACAAGTTTAAGAGATTGATGGCAGGGGTTTATTTTGGAGTATGCATTTGTTCTTGCCTTTTTGGACTGGTCTGATGTGTCAGGGAACTGCTATACTAATTACTAGCTATATAATAGTATCTCTATAAAAAAGATTACTCCTACATTATGATTACTTTTCACTCAATCGAACTAAAACCATAATCAAATTAATAACATATAAGAAGATCGTACAAGTGAGTCACATTATCTTACCTATGCACAAGCAAGTGACAAAGTTTCATGGCAATTCTACAATCCTTAAGAAACTCCCTCCGTTATAAATTAGTATTTATTATCGATTTTTTTCTCGCAACATTTGACACTTCATCTTATTCAAAACATTATGCAGATATCATTTATTCCGTATGTGATTTCAATGATACTTGAAGTATAACTTATCTTTTTTTTTGTATATTTGGACTAATTTTTTGAATAAGAAGAATAACCAAATGTAGTGAGAAAAGAAACAGTTGCGCAGATTCTTTTAGTGTTTCTTGACTATACAAGTGTGTGAATTTATAATTACATAAGTCACAGTTGTATGAAAAGGATTCATTTAATATAATAGGAGCTTCGACTTTCATTTAGTAGAATAGAATTATATATCACACTGATGGTCATTTAATTTACTAGGCGGCTAGTCATAAGCTTACATACACTGTCACACCCGGATTTACACAAAACCCGAATGTGGTCATATGTGTGCCCAGGAAGTCCACAGACACATATAGCGAACAAATATGGTAAAATTCAGAGTGCAATGCTTTATTTATTCAGCATAGAGTAGCGTTTACATCAGAGTGTTGCAAAAATGAAATACATGGACAGCGGAAGACTAATACATCTCTCTAGCGTAGCCGCAATCCCACAGAGACTCTGACTGGGAGAACGCAAGCTCAGAAGTAAGGCAAGTCCTCTGGAAACTCCACAGCGTAATCAGCCTGACTCCAATCTGTTACCCGTCCGGGATTTTGCCCAAAAATAATAACAACAGCAAGTGTAAGTAACAGAATTACTTAGCAAGTATAGCACGGGTGATGAGGCAAAAGAGGCTCGACACTGGCTTAACTGCATTCGCACTTTTAGTTGGTTCGTTTTAATCATAGCTACTACTTTAGATGAATCCCAGTTGCATCCCAAATTAATTAATGTAAGTCATCATTAACAGTAATAAATATCATCTTCTAATCATAAAAGGATCCAGGCCGCTCGTGACCCTGAGCCGGGCTATCATGATAGATCGTACACTCTGCAGAGGTTTCGCCCTTTTCCCACCAGTCGCGTAAAAGTTTAGAAGAACTTTGCACCAAACCACGCACATCGACACTTCCGAGGTGTGAGTGCATAGGGACGCTACGAGGCTTTCACAAGACACCCTAACAAGACAGCAGCCGTTGGAGTACTACAAGGTGGTGAGAACCTAGGCACCGAGATTGACTGACCCTCAGGGCGCAACGTGAGGGGGTCAATGGCATCCACGCACCGGCAAATCATGCCAACAACAAAGTAAATGGTGCAACGTGCGGAGCTCACCGCACTCACGGGGGCTCCCAACACGGGACTGGGTCTAACGGGACCTAGCCGATGGGGCTACCGTCCTCGGTGGAATCCGAAATCACCCCGTGCCTTGCCTCCTACAACGCAGTAGGCCACTCGGTAACCACTGCCAAGCTAGAGACGTACAAGCTACTCAACCAAGACCAGAGCCATTATAGTTCCGGCGGTGGCGACAGACTCCCAGGTTGCCGCTTTTACGAACCAGTCCTTAGGGAGAGACACTGGGGCCAGGCAAAACACACAAGCCCCAGCTCCCTGATCCAAGTTGCTAAAAAGCAAGTTTTAACGTTAAGGTTGAAGTGGACCATTAATACAATTTTAACAGTTAAGCAAAGGTGACAGTAGTTGCGCCTAGCAAAATACTACCCATATGCAAAAATCCATAGGAATACAAGGACAGGGAAATAAATGCTAGGTACAACCTTAAAGGTAAACAGTATTAGACACATGCGTATGTAATGAACAGTGTATTAAAAGAGTGAGTAGGTAGCAAGGATTGTCCGTGCTATAACTTGCCTTCCTCGGAGTACGGCTGCTGCTGCGAGTCCTGCTCCGGCACGTCCTCAACGTACTCGAAGTCCAAAGCTACGGGCTCGCCGACTGGACACGATCATCACGCAAGCATCCAAAACAATCATTACATGCAAACAAATTAATTCTATTAGAACAGTACACCAAACAGTGAAAACAGTACAAAAACAGGAGCTATAAATAATCTATGCTTCGCTACGAACACATGAGCGCGAGAATCACACTAATCGGAGCTAAAACGTGAAAGTTATGGCATTTCTAAGTTTCAGGGGCTTGCTGGCAAGTTTCTGAAACTTCCAGGGGCTAATCAGTGAAAAACCGAGGACCTATACGTAAATAACAGTAGCCACCAGGGGCTAGCGCATAAAACTACGCGAGCTGGACCGCGGGTTCTATTTTTCAAAAGCGCAGGGGCTAAAACGAATAAAACAGGACCTATCTGCAATTACTTTTGAACTGGAATGGACCGCGGGTTGATTAACAGAAAGCCGAGGGGTTCTTTAGAAAAACAACCAGCGCTGACCGGTATTGACTTGGTCAGGACGCGTGGCAGCCGTTGGATCTGATCTGAGCGGCTGAGATTTAAAACGGGAAGGGGTATCAGCTGATCTAATCTCGGCCATCGATCTGAGATCGGACGGCCCAGGGCGAGGGCTCGCCGGGGACGAAGACAGCGCGGCGGCGCTGCTCGGGCCGACGGCGAAGTTCGCCGGAGTTGGACATAACTCGGGCTAGGGAGCTCGGTTTTCGACTAGATCTAGTCCTACAGGTTCAGGGAAACATGGCGAGTCATCCTAGGGGGTTCAAGTCGAGCGTCGGCCGGCGTAGCGGGCTGACGACGACGAGCGGCGGAGCTGAGCTCCGGTGTACCGCGGGGAGTGGGTTTTGGGTGGTTTGGGGTTCGGTTTTTCGGCTCTGGAGCCTCATGGTGAGGTGGAGAGTGAGTCTGGGTGGTTCTAGGTGAGCTTCGTGCAGAGGAGGGAGGTGGACGACGGTGACCGGCGGACGACCATCGACGGCGACCGAGGGGATGCGTGTTACGGTGCTCAGGAGCCAAAATTGAAGGGGTGGAGAGCTTCGTTACCTCTTGGCGATGCTCCTGGGGGTGTTGAATTGGAGCGAAGGGGTCCCGGCGATGGTGTTCGTCGGAGCCCGACGCTCGGCGGCGGCGCTACGCGGGGAAGGAGAGCTGCTGCAGCTGCTGGAGGGCTTGGAGTAGCTCGGCGTGCTCCACGGGGCTCGGTGATGCTCCTCCAAGGGTCGGTCGGGGCGGAGCTGCACCGGAGCGTCGGGTCGGCGGCGAGCGGCGGAGCACGGCTCGGCGGACTCGGGAAAAACTCGGTGGAGGTGCGGCGGCGCTGCTAGGGTTGTGGGCGAGGGGATGAGGGGAACTCGGGCGCGTCGCGGTCAAATTAAGTAGGCGCGGGGGGTGGAAGGGCCTCGGCGTGCGGGCCACCCGCGGCAGGCGCGCCATTACCGGAGCTCGGGAAGGAAGGTAAGGGGAGGGAATGACAGGTGGGGCCGGGCTGTCGGAGGGGGAAGAGGGGAGGCGCGGGCTGGCTGGCGGGACCTGCGTGGCAGTGGCTGGAGGGAGAGAGAGGCGAGCTTGGGCCGGCCTGGGCCGAAGCGCGCGAGGGGAGAGGGGATGGGCCGCGGAGAAGGAAAAGAAGAGAAAAGGGAGTTGGGCCGGGGGTGTTGGGCCGGGGGTGTTGGGCCGGACCAAGGGAAGAATAGAGGGGGCAAAAGCGAACCCGAGAAAGAGTTCAGGGAGTGGAATTGAACTATGGGCCTAATAACTTTTCTAAAGCTCCAAACAAAGTGATTCAAATTTGAATTTAAATAAATTTAAATTCTTGTTTGAATCACAAGCAATACAAAAATAAATGCAGCAGCATGAATGCAACAATAAATGTTTCTATCACTTATATTTGATTTTAAATTCTAGAAATTTTATTATTTAGCCTATATTAAATAGGAGCAAGCTCTAATTAATTAATTAAATGCCAAAAAATTTTAAATTGGGCATTTTTGGGTGTTACATACACACATAGTTTTAATCAAGTCCTACTTGGCTAAATTGAAAAAAAGGTAAAGAAATTTCATCACAAAAACAATTATTCATTGTATGATGTACGTACCATCCGTGAAGGACTATGACATCTCACGCCTAATATCCATACAGGAATTGTCAATGACCTCGCTCTATGAGCGCCACAAAGTATGAATTGTAGCACATGCCTGAGTAGTTGTTGAGTCACTTGACTGAAAGTTGATTTTTCTCGGATTAATGGTATATAATTTAGATTCCTATAAAAAAGACAAGACAGAAAAAGAATCCAAGAAAGGTCTGTAAATTACTCCATCCACAAATATTTAGTTTTCAAACAGAATTCAATTCTGATCAGTGTTTTAATGTAGGAATAATACATTAATTAATGTCTTATACATACCCAGTAATAGTTTTATTAGTATGGAGCTGTCTTTCAAGACATGTCCTACTCACATAGTTTTCATGTCTGTCAAATTATATTTTCTGAAAGATAGCTAAGCCCTAAATGTTCAACAACCAAGGTTTGTCCAAAATATCGTGTGTTTATGACTGAAAAGGAGTAGCCAACAAGAATAGGGAAAATAACAGGCTAGCTGTATCAACAAATAAATTAACATACCCGTCAAAAACAAATAAATTAACATAAATAAAAAAGATCTAGCTGCCATTTGCTTATTTTTCATACGGAAAACATAAAATTCAGGACCAAATAAACTCAAATAAAAACTTTCATGGTTGTAACTCCTACATTTTACAATTCTCAAGAGCTTATTAAAACATTTTTACATGCCTTGACAAAAGAGAAAAAACTTTATTACTACATGTGAGATGTACAACAATTGCTGAATGTGGTTAGCGGCTTACAGGGATCTTTTTGTTTTATCTACTAGTCTGGGATTCTTGGTTGGAAATACTTGGTGGCTAATTCGGCTTATTACTCTTGGGCGGCAAATAGTCTTCTGTGATACTTGAAAGCCGTGAACCACATTAGAGGAGCAAATAATAATAGTGCAATCCGCCTCTAGGCCATTCACCAAAAAAAAAACTCTTGCCAATAGTTTTCAATCTTGTATAGATGATTTTTTTTCTATTTCGTCACCTTATATCTCCCATGATGAGAGCGAAATGAACGAAGTGATCTTGTCTCTGTCCATATTGATGCCGTGAGTGAAGCCCTCTCACGTGTTCTGTTTGCCAGTGTCTGAACAAGAACAATAATACCAGATCCAACTTGTACCTAAGGTCGGCCGGGAAGGACGTCTCATGGTGGCAAAGGCACACAAAAAAAAAACTTCGTTTCTTCTACAGTGTTTTGGCATAAGCTTCATTCACTACAAAAAGGATGCAATGATGAGCCAAGTACATATAATTGAATTTTAAATTCCCCTCCCGTGTGCTTAAAAAGGCCTACTTATGCTTCTTCAAATATTTTAATTTGCTATTCCTAATAGAAAAGAACATGATCACTCCTCAGCACCTTGCATCAACTGTACTTTGCTTCTCCAAATATTCTAATTAATTTGCTACTCTCAAGCATGGTGTCGTGCATCAACTACTGTACTTTGCGACGGAACCATTTGATAGGCACAGTGCCAAGATCAGCCCTAATATGCACTATATATTGAGCAATCGCGTGAGAACCTATCTAGCTAGCTGCGTGATGGAACTGAAATTTCTTATAGTTTTTGCGTCTAGGTGCAGGGGACGCCAATAATACAATCCGCATTAGAACGACGACGTATTCAGGATCCGTTCATCCGAACCTGTCACTGATTGGCTGATCCATGACGTACGAAATGGAATACCAGCTGGTTAACTTGTTGGAGCTGAGACGATAGGTAGTCTTTTGATATGAGGCAGCAGGAAATATGCAGAAGGAATAAGCAATCCAGTTAGGGCTTCACTAAAAAATTACACTAAAATGTACTTTAACTTTGGATGGAATTAATATACCAAAAATCTAACAAATATTTGAGTTGAGAATATGGATAGTCAGTAGTCATTGGTAGATATGATACAGTGAAACAACTACTGTGTCTGGATGTGATTTCTAACTAAGTCAAGAAAATGAGGATATATATAGTTAAATAAATAAGAAACTTAAACAAAGTGTTTTGTTCAATCATATATCCCAACAAAAGGACCCTTCATGAAGATATTTGGGCTACTAGACAGTCGGCAATTCTTGAAAGGTCCTCAAATGTCAGAGGACAGATTCCGTGTCTCTTTGAGACATTATCTTGACACATCATTTTCAGGAAAACAAAAGACAGGGATAGTTTATCTCTTTAACACATGCTACTTTGTGAAGCCAGAAAAAAGAGCAACAAGACTCCCGATAAAATGGAGAGAAAAAAACATTAAAAGACTGATGCAAGGGAACACAAACACTATGCTCTGTCAAATCCAGAGAGGCCACCTAGCTACCAGCAATCCCCTATAAATAGCACCTCACCTTTAGCAACAAAGGTAACAACACAATCTTCCTTTCATACACAAGCCTCCGATCCGGAGAGGCCAGAGACAAGCTAGCTGATAGGTGATAGCTTTGCACCACCACTCTTTCTCCGGCTCCTCTTTGACCGACCTGTACACACACTAGCTCCCTCGTCAAGAACTCACCATCCAGTCGGGAGCTAGCCTCTCGATCAGGGCCCTGAATGGACTTCGACATGCTCAACTCCCACCCGGAGGCGCAGCTCGAGCTGATGAACGCAATGCTCCAGCTGGAGCAGCTCACCGCGTTCCCTGCCGACCACGGCTCCATGATGATGGTGCCTTCGTCTCCCCCGTCGCCGCCGGGCATGCAGCACCAGGCTCTCCACCACTTCTCCTCGGTGGTGCCTCATCACATGTCCGCGGGCGGCGCCACGACCTGCTACCAAGACCACCACCAGTACTCCACCGTCGTCACGGCCGCGTCGTGCAACGGCGCCGGCGCCCGCTCGGAGTACGTGGCGCAGGACACTTCCGCCTGCGGCGGCGGGGGCGGGGGCGGGGGCAACATCGTCGGCGGGGAGGGCGGCGCCACCGCCGTGGGCTCGTCGGCGATGCGGGAGATGATCTTCCGCGTGGCGGCGCTGCAGCCGGTGAACATCGACCCGGAGATGGTGCGGCCCCCGAAGCGGCGCAACGTGCGCATCTCCACCGACCCGCAGAGCGTGGCGGCGCGGATGCGGCGGGAGCGCATCAGCGAGCGCATCCGCATCCTGCAGCGGCTCGTCCCCGGCGGCACCAAGATGGACACCGCCTCCATGCTCGACGAGGCCATCCACTACGTCAAGTTCCTCAAGACGCAGGTGCAGTCCCTCGAGCGCGCCGCCGCCGCCAGCGGCCGCCGCCCGGCGGACAACGGCGGCGGCGCCGCGTCCTACCCCGGCCGCAGCAACGGCCAGTGGTAGACCGATCGATCGGACACCTAGGTCCAGGCTCCAGGTGATGACCGGCCGGCATGCATATGGCGCCATGTTGCGATCGTTAATCGCCGTTGGACCTGGAGATTATTTGCACCTGCACGTACGTACTACGACGAACACGCGCTTCGGCAGCACGTGTCGTACGAACATCATATGTGTAAATTAAGATGCACTTTTGGCTAGACGCCTTACATTTTTACTAGTACCTGGCTAGAAATGCTTTTTATTTACTGCCCTTTTGCATGCTTGCGATTAGACTCGCAGCACATGCACACATATGTAGCTTGTAAATTGCACGCATCATCTCATGTTATCAACGTGTTTTATCCATTCGTTGCTACACTACTCCTTTTCTTTTTTCCATCATCACTTGACCTAGCTTAATTCTTCGGTCTTTTTTTGAGAAGTGAGAAGAACCGGCCATTCTTCATCTTCGCACCCCATATCTTTACTGTCATCCGAGTGTCACTGTCTACCGCCAGCAAGTTTTACCAGCTGTTAAAAAACACGAAGAAATTAAACCCCCAACCCAGTCAAAGATATATTCATGGAGCCCTATCATACTCACAGTCATAGCTGGGCGATCGAGGAAGAGGAGATCGAGGACGCGAGCGATCCAACTTTCCGCGCACAGGGCGTGCCTGCGCGGCGACGACAAAAGACTATTCGCGCTGCATGATCCGCAGGCACCAAAGGAGAAACCTGGCGGCGCCTCGGCGAGCGCGGCCGCGCCGCGGCCTGCCCCCTCCCTCGTCATCTCCTACCCTCCGGCACAGGACCCGGCGCTGTGCGCGCACAGCACCGCCCGGGCGAGACTGCCGGCCGGCCGGCCGTGGGGACGACGCCGGTCGAGCGCCGCCCCGAAGAGGGGCGGCCCGGGCCTCGCTTTCCGACGGCGAGCCAATTCCGGTGCGCGACCGGGGCGACCGTTTCTGGCGCCGGCCATCTCCATGTGCTGGTGTCAGGGGTGATGTTAATGCCTCGGCGGTTGGTACGGTGTACCCCTGACTGCCCGCCGTCGATCAGTCCGTATCCTACCCGTCCCGTCCCAGACGAGAGTACCTGGTACAGGGTCATAGTGTACAGGTGTGTCTACTTGGACTGCACACCGATTCCTTTCGGATTGAAGTTCGTGAAGTCATATTCTCTTTCCCGGTTCAATTAAAATGCATGACCCGTTCTTAAACTTTGTCACCACGGTCCACATAGATCCATAAAGTATTTAAATGCATATCAGAATTCCTAAACATTTTTTCAAAGAACTATACAGTTTTAAAATTTAGGTCAGTCTCAGTGGGATTTTTCTGAGAGTTTCATGATATTAAATTTGCTGATGTGGCAGAGGAGAGAGAAAAAAAGAGTTTCATAACACGCGAGAAGAGTTTCATCATTACGAAACTTCTCTTGCACGATTACCTAGTTTTTAATCTAGTTAACTCTGTAGTAAAACTATGCACTGAAATTGTAACATCAAAAATCAAACATATTTACCAAAACAAAGGAAGCCAATGCATGGATACAACGGTCAACGCACTATGGAATATTAATTTATTGGATGAACGCCTATGCACCCTAGCTCATGGAGTGGCGGATTACCGCCGGTCTTACAAACGTGATCTTTCTTTCTTGTGTAGGGTAAAGAACTAAAGGTGATATTTTTCTAGTTAAATGTTTGAACATAGAGGATTGTCCAGGCCTCAGAGTGGTGACACCCAATATAATAGTGGAATGGCTAATAATTAGTTCATACCTTATTTTTCTATATGTTGAAATCCGGATTGTTTTATTTTTAATGAATCTCCAATAAGCCCATAAGCTCGCATCCCTACCGGATGCCGCTCACCATTAGAATCCCTACTATCATGACAAAAGATCATATTTTGAAATTGCGAGAACATGTGCACTCATCTTCAATTCTCATGCTCTCCCTCTATTTTAAAATATATGGCACTGAAACGTCATATATTTTGAAACAATGACAGTACAACAAAAGCTCATGTTACTCTCGCTTATGTTTCTTACGACCTCTAGATCAGTCACCGTCTTCATCGCACCTATGTCCAATGCAAGGTCATGATATTCATTGTAGCTGGCTAGCGCTTCTAAAGTTGACGGGTGTGACATACCGTTGTACGTATCCCATTTGATGTCAAAGTCACCATAATTAGCATGAACATGTGGTCCAAATCCAACTGACGATGTTGTCACATATGGTCACGTTAATGCTAATTAGGGAGATTAAGACTTCAGCGACAGTACACTTAACAAGTTTAGAGAGACACTAATACTACGGGACAAGTTTAAGAATGGCCAGCATATTCTGCCCTTTCGATGGAACCAACTACCGGCGCTATGGCAACCAAGGATCAATCACGGCCGTCCAAGCAAGACGAACGATTGACACCCGGATTGATATCCACCGTACGATGCATACAGTCTCGATCGCTCTGTTCACGAAAGCAAAGCACACACGTTCAGGATTTCAATCACCGTTCTCTAGACCCCTACACCCCTAGTCGCGCATCCATCAGCTCAATCTGAAACCTCTGGATCGAAATGGCCCGGCACATGCAAGTACAGGTAAAAAATAGAGACGTTGGCAGCATTGCATGCATATCCGATAGCCAAGACGGCCAATGCCCGTCGTGAAACCGTGATAATGCCGCGAAAAGACCGGGGGCATTCTACCACAAGATCCAAAGCTTTCTTCCATTCATGTGCCCCCATCGCAGCCATGTGCGGGCGAATTCGCCGCGCCCGGCCGGCCCGTTCGGCAAATTGACCTGTCGCGAGACCGACATGTTCAGTTCAGTCCCTACTCCCTACCCCCACAAGACCGTCGAGTCGACGAATCGTCTGGTACCTTCACTGGACTCTCCTGGAATTTACACAGGCGTGGAAGAAGAAGAACAAGAAGAAGAAGTCTTTTCGGCCGCCCACACCCTGCCTGTCGGCAGCCACAGTTCGTTCACAGAATCACACAGGTCGGCAAGCAATGCAACCTGCCGTCTCTCTGCTGTGATAATAAACTTGATAATATATACGTGCCCTCGGAAGAGAGGAACACGGGAAGGAAGGAAGGAAAACGCGTGCTCTGAACCTACGCCCAAGATATATCCACACAGTGAACGGGATTTGCGAGACATTCCCCATCAGCGAGGGAGATCAAGATCATCGTCGTCAGATCGGGCCTCGTTGTCGCGCGGGGTGCGCGCGCGGGCGCCCACCACGGCCGCCCAGCCCCTGTCGCCGCCGACCGTCGAACCGGTCGCCGGGGGCACGTGTCGCGCCGCCGGAGCCCCTGGCCCCGCGGTGCCAAGATTTGGTGTGGCGCCCGGCAGATTCAGAGCGGCCAGGTGCATCCCCCTCCTGGCGCCAACGACCGAGGACTGGCCAATGCCGGGTCGGCGTCATCACGCGCGGGCGCGAGCAACGGCCGTCCTACTCGGATCCGCCGCCTGATCCTACCAAAACGTCCCTCTCCAACAAAGCTGGCATCTGGCATGGCATGGCATCCCCCGTCGCCCGCCGATCGGACCGGGCCAAGCGAAGCGAGCTTCAATTCCCGGTTGATTGGTTTCTCATTGCCCCATCATTGGGTGGCCGGGTGCTCAGCTCAGCGCTTTAATTTCTTCTTCCTTTGCCGGGTGACGTTGTTTTCCGCCGTGGATTCGGTTCCGCCCGGCACAAACATGCTCCGGATACTGTGAGGTGCAGTCGGAAAGGGAAATTGTTCCCCATCAGGCGGCCTTTCTTCTGATCACTGCGTACAGGTGAGCACATGCCCATTTCCTTTCTTCTTCTGATCACCTTTTTCTGCTCAGGCGATCCTTTCCTCTGAAGCTTAGTGCTTGCTGAATTGAAGAAGCAAGTATAGAGTATGTAGGGAAAAGATGAATTCAATAAACAACATAGTGCCCACTTTTGCCATGGGAAAATTAAATTAGACATGGAAGCTTGGATTATTATTTTTTTTCCCTTGGTTGACTATGTAGATGGCGGACCGGAGCTGGATGTATCTCAAGAACCGGGACTGTGATGAGTACTTAACTGGTCTCAAGTCATTCATGGTCGCAGCAGAGGCAGATAAGTTGAATCAGTGCAAGTCTGCTGTGTGTTGTCCATGTGTTGATTGTCAGAATGTCACAAAGTTCTCGAGTGCATTGCATGTCCATGCCCATCTGATTATTCGGGGTTTTATGGATGACTACAAATGCTGGAACAATCATGGTGAAGAAGGTGTTAATGCTCGAGACCTGCAGGCCAATTTTGAGGCTGAAGAAACATGTGCAAATCAACAAACCGCCGATCAGGACGGCGAGGAAGGCCTCACTGGCAGTCATGCTGCTTGTCAAGATGGTGAACCACTACATGACAATGAGTTTGCCGGGAATGATGACCTTAGTGAGGAGGACATAGTCGAAATCGGTGAAAATTATGCACAAATAGCGGATCAAATGGAGGAGATGGTGCGTGATGCCATGGGATATGATGGCTATACAAGTACAGAGTTTGAGAAATTGAAGACGATGGTGAAGGATATGAGGACCCCACTCTATCCGGGCTGTAACAATAAGTACACGAAGCTATTCACATCACTTAAGCTTCTTCAGCTAAAGGCCACTCATCATATGACTGATCGGGGCTTCAAGGCTCTCTTGGATCTGCTAAGAGACATGCTGCCCGAGGGGAATGAGATACCAAAGAATACATACGCGGCCAAGAGGAATATTTTCCCTTTGGGACTTGAGGTTGAAAAGATACATGTTTGTAAGAACGACTGCATCCTGTTCCGCGGCAACAATGCAGATCTAACTGAATGCCCTGAATGTGAAGCCCCTCAATACAAACGAAGAAATGATGGGGGTGATGAGGAAACGAGGCATGGATGTCCTCAAAAGGTTGCTTGGTATTTCCCATTAATTCCTCGCCTGAAGCGTTTGTTTGCTACAAGGACGGATGCGCAGCTATTGCGCTGGCATAAGGAGGGCCGAAAGAAAGATGACTACATAAGGCACCCGGCAGATTCCACCCAATGGCACACAATTGACTTCAAGTATGAGGGGTTCTCCAAAGATCCGAGAAATATTCGGTTTGCCATGAGCACGGATGGGATGAACCCATTTGGCCACATGAGCAGTTCACATAGTGTTTGGCCAGTGTTATTGACGATCTACAATCTCCCGCCGTGGCTTTGCAACAAAAGGAAATACATGATGATGTCAATTCTCATCTCAGGACCGCATCAACCAGGCATTAACATCGATGTGTATCTAAGACCCCTAGTCGATGATTTGAAAACACTATGGTCAGAAGGTGTGCAAGTCTATGACGCGTACATGAAAGAGCGCTTCACACTACATGGTATGTTGTTTACCACCATTACCGATATACCAGGTGGTCGTTCTGTGTCTGGGCAATCTAAAGGGGAAAAGGATTGTGTGCACTGCTTAGATGACACTGAGGCTCTTTGGCTCAACAACTCACAGAAACAAGTGTATGTACGACACCGCCGCTTCCTTCCAATTTCCCATGCGTACCGAGGTATGAAACGGCAATTTGATGGTACGAGAGAGATAGGGACAACTCCAAGGCATTTTAGTGGGGATGATGTTTACAACCAGGTAAAGGACCTCAATGCCGCCCATGGCAAGAAAAGCACTACGACAGCTTGTTGAACATATTTGCTCTGTGAATTTGCCTGCTGTGATTGTTTGCCTGCAATGTACCTATACATTTGTCTGCAAGATGTGCCCCAACAATTTGGCTGCCGGCAGTATAGTCCCTGGAGACGCGTATACAACAGACCGCGTCTCCTATAAATAGTTATAGGAGACGCGGGTTTACAACCAAGTGTCTTCTATAACTAGTTATCTTCTATAACTAGTTATAGATGACGCGGGTGTACAATAACGTGTCTCCAATAACTAAAAATAGAAGACGCGTCTTTACAAACCGCGTCTCCAATAACTCAATATAGGAGACGCGGGTCTACAAACCGCGTCACCAATGACTATATAGGAGACGTGTTTCGTCTAATACAGTGTCTCCAATGACCTTCTTAGGTGACGCGGTTCAATAAACACGCGTCATCAATATATTAGTCATTAGTGACGCGTAAAATCCGCGTCTCCTTTAACTTTACATTAGAGACGTATCTTTAGTGACGCGTAAAATCCGTGTCTCCAATGTCCCTATAGACGCGTCTCCAATATTGGTTCCTTACATGGTGTCTGCTGGACCATCAACCATGCATGATCCTGTGTATGTGTTCTGCTGCTGCTGCTGATGATGCTGCCACCAAGTTGGCAACTTAATTAGCATCGATAGTGACTTCATATCAGGAAAACAAATTGTTGGCATCGTGTGGGAGCCCACACTGACCAGTGTTTTTGTCTCGCGAACAGGTGGGTATCCTCTTCAGATAGGTGTGTGCATGTGGCGAGGACTGGGCACCCCCTGCTGAAAGCGCATGCATGGCTGCGCGTGTTTATCGTATATCCGATCCGGTGATCGACAAAAGCCTTGTCAGCCAAATCAGGACTCAACTCCCCCTCGCCAGAACATGCCGGCCTCCAGCCCCGGGACGTGGACGCGACGCCAACGCCTTGTGCGTGCCCGCGACCGCGGGCTCTGTGAGCGCGCCGGGAGCGAGAGCGACGGCTAGCTCGCGGCCGGCCGGCGTCAGAGATCAGAGGCCTACCGGCTACCGGCCTCCGGACAGGGACAGCGCGCGCGGGCCTGACGGGACCCTGCTGCTCGCCGCGCAAGCACGCATACGCTCCACGACTCGACCGCCACGGCCACGCACCCGGCCGGCCGGCCGGATCGGAGGACGGAGACGGAGAGCGAGGCCAGTGAGATCGAGGCGGCGAGAGCGAGCCAGCGACGACGACGGGACAAGGCCGGGATCATGAAGCCTCCGTTCACGCACGTGTACTTAGAGACAAAACCGCGGCGAGATACGCACAGGGCCGGGTGAAAGAAAACCGCGCGCGGGGGGAGAAGCAGGGCCGGGTAACGTGACGACGTCGCGTCGGAACGTGCCCGGCCGGCCGGCTGGCCGGCGCCATCCCCGTGCACAGGGCCTGGCCGGGTGACACCTGACACCTGAGCGAGAGATACGGCCGGGGGGTACTTGGGGCAGGCAGGCCGGGAGCTAAGGGTATGGAGAGGCCGGAAGGCACCAAAGCTTCCTTTCCCCTCGCGCTATCGCTTCGAGCGGCGCCCGAGGAACGCGCGAGGCGAGTGAGACCGACCCCGGGGCGCTCCGTGGCCGGACACGCGCGAGGGTGACGAGACCGGGTACCGAACCCGGCCGTGGCGCCGCCGCGTACGTGGCCGGGCACTTGTACACCCGCCGCGCGCGGCTGTGGTCTCGCCGCTGTGGAGTGAGGTAGATGTGTACATGTTACGCTGGGCGTGGCCGGGGAGCACCTCTGACACCTCGGGCTGGCTCTACAGGGATCGAGCCGTGCCGTGCCGACGGCCACATGGGATCGAGCGCGGGGTGGGCCGGCGATGGCGCCGGGGGTTTGGCCGGCTACTACTACTAGCGTAGGGCGGCGGCTGGCAGGGTGGCCCCACGGAACTGCTGACGATCGGAGGGATCGCGACGCGGGTCGATGGGGACGACGATTGGATGGGAATGGGATGGGTCGTGCTCGATCGGGTCTGGTCGTTGGATGGGGATTGAATGGGAAGGGAACGGTGGCCGCGCGCCTGACGGTTGCTAGCTGCTGCCTGCGCCCTGCAGATCGACCAACGGTTTACCGACCATTAGGGCCCTGTAGCATCTGGCTAGCTCTTCCGTGACCCTTCTTCGTGTTCGCGTGCACGAGCCCTGGGCCTTGGCTGTCTGCACAGCCCATGCGTCGTCGATTGGTGGAGAACTGTTCATGCGAAGATCGAGTAAAACAGTCGAGGCCCGGCTCCACAGTAATATCAGTATCACTGTCCTAATCTTAGCTTGTGCATAGTATTATTTGTAGGAATTCTCAAAAGAGTATGAGGCGCTGGAGGTCTCTCTGGCCAAATGCCGCGAACTTTGAGTGGCAAAGTCTTAGTATTTTAATTAAAAAGATATAAAAAAATATTTGCGTACACGAAATGGCCCGAGTCTCAGTTGCCAGATCTCCGCAGGAAGCGGCCCCGTCCTGTGAATACACACGATCTCGTCAGATCATGGGCCTTAGCAGATGCGGCTCTGTAAGCACCCTATCGAATGAACGATGAATCAATGATAATTTGCAGTAACTAAAGGAGAATCCGATACAATCGACGGAAGAGATCCGCCGCCAAATCCTACGGCAAAGTCGGCCAAGTTCTATCCTATTACAGCTTTCCCTTCCCTCAAGAAGAAGCCATGTTCTTAACAGACACGATGTCCTCACACCACCCAGGCTGGACCGGAGTATTTGGGATCGGGCCTTCTGTTCCTGGGCTCTTGGGCCGTAGCAGAGTGTTTAGTCGAAGCTATCGTTTGGCCCGTGACATCCCCTTCTTCTTCAGACACGGCTTGCCCCCAAGCCGTTGCAGCCGGTAACCTTCTCTTGAGTTCAGCTTTATCCTCCCAGGTAGCCAACGATGGAGGCCACGAAGACCACTGAATTAAGACTTGAGCCACATCGCGATCTCTAGATTTGATGAGTTTTCGCTGCAACACTTTGACTGGAACTTGATAAGCATCATGAAGAACAGGGATATCAGTACTCACCTTACAAACGAAGATTCCGTCCCAGACAAACGAAACAGTTCTTGCCAGAAACTGCTAGTGAAGATTCTGTCCCTGTCTGAGATAATAGCTTCAGGAAGCCCATGCAGTTTGAATATGTTATCCATGTAACACAGAGCCACTTTCATTGCTGTAAAAGGGTGTGCTAGAGGTATGAAGTGTGCATATTTTGACAGCTTGTCCACCACAACCATTATACAATTGTACTTGTGAGATACTGGTAACCCCTCTATGAAGTCCATTGTCACCACTTGCCAAGTGAATTCTGGAACAGGTAAAGGCTGTAACAGACTAGGATACTTGACTCGTTCAGCTTTTGCATGTTGGCAGATTTGACATTGTGCTACTGCCTCTTTGACCATTGTCTTCATTTTAAACCACTTAAAGACTTGTTTGACCCTCTTGTATGTAACTTGATAGCCTGAATGTCCACCCACTGCACTGGCATGAAGAGCTTGGATTATTTTAGATTGCATAGCTTGATCTGGTGGTACCAAAATTCTATTTTTAACTCTGATTAGTCCATCTTTCAACTCATATATGCCAAAAGGGTTGGTGACAGATAGGGCAGTTAACAGCTTTGTAGTCTCTGGAAATTTCAAGTATCCTTGCATGATCTCTTCACACCACTTGGGTTGAGACATGGAAATTGCCAATACTTCCATCTTATCATGATGAGGCATTCTGGATAAAGCATCTGCAGTTACATTTTCCACCCCTTTTTTGTAACACAACTTGAATTGGAGGCCTAGTAATTTAGTCGAAGCTTTATGTTGCCAAGGAGTTGACAGTCTTTGGTCATCCAAATGAGTAAGGCTCTGCTGATCAGTCTTGATGATGAATTCAGCATGCTGAAGGTATGGTCTCCAATGATCTACAGCCATGAGAATTGCTAAACATTCCTTTTCATATGTGGAGAGTGACTGATTTTTGATCCCCAATGCTTTGCTGATATATGCAATTGGGTGCCCTTCCTGTAGTAAAACAACACCAACTCCTTTATCAGAGGCATCAGTCTCAATAGTGAAAACTTTGTTGAAATCAGGTAAGGCCAAGACTGGAGATGAACTAAGAGCTTGTTTCAGTAGGTTAAAAGCTTCATCATGCACTGATGTCCATACAAAAAGTTCTCCCTTCTTCAGTAAATTGGTCAAAGGCTTGCTAATGACCCCAAAATGCTTTACAAACTTCTTGTAATACCCAGCCATACCTAGAAAACTCCTGACATCTTTAACACACTTGGGTGTTGTCCAGTTCAGAATATCTTGTACTTTTGAAGGGTCAGTTGCCACACCATCTCCACTGATAATATGTCCCAAATACTTGATGTGTTTCTGAGCAAAAGAACACTTAGACAACTTTGCTTTGAACTGATGTAATCTCAGTAGTTGTAATACCTCAGTCACATGTTGAACATGCTCTTGCCAAGTCTTGTTATAAATTAAGATATCATCAATAAACACAACTACACACTTCCTGAGCAATGGTGCCAAGACTGAATTCATTACATGTTGGAATGTTGTTGGGCCTCCTGTCACTCCATATGGCATAACCTTGTATTCATAATGTCCATTGTGAGTGTAAAAAGGTGTTTTATATTGATCAGCCAGTTCTACTAATATCTGATGGTATCCAGATCTGAGGTCCAAAGATGTGAACCAGACAGCACCGGCAAGCTCATCTAAAAACTCCTCCATAATAGGCATATGATAACTATTTTTTATAGTTAAAGAGTTTAGCCTCCTATAATCAACACAAAGTCTCCATTCCCTTGTTTTCTTCTTGACTAGCAAGACAGGTGATGTAAATGGACTGGAGCTCTCTTGAATCATCCCATTCTTCAGCAATTCCTTGACTTGTGCTTCAATTTCATCTTTTTGGGCAGGGTTGTATCTATAGGGTCTCAATTTGAAAGGCTGAGCTCCAGCAATGAGAGGGATAGAATGTGTATGAGATCTCCTGGGTGGTAATCCCTGTGGTTTGTCAAACACATCAGCAAATTCCTGAACCAATAATTTAATTTGCTCAGGCCATTCCTGTTTGATGTCTTCTTGTTGAATTGTAAACAGTTCTACCAGACACCATATTTCATTGTCCTCTTAGAATTGTTGTATCTTGCTAGCAGAGATCTTTGGTAAATTGTTGAATTGTTGAAGTAGTCCCTGAAGTCTGATTTGTTTACCTTCATGATTGAAAGACATCCACTTACTGGACCAGTGCACACGCATTGGGTTATGCATTTCCAGCCATTCCATGCCTAGAATTATGTCAAAACACTTCATAGGCAGTATTTTCAGGTTGACCTCAAAACAGTGGCCTTGCATAAACACTTTGCACAGTTTCAACTCATGAGTACACCAAATTATAGCTCCACTTGCCACTCTAACTTGAACAGCTTGTGGCAGGAGTGTCCATCCAGCAAATCCAGTAGCCATTTGTTCTGAGATGAAGTTACTGGAACTTCCAGAATCTATCAGTATCAGAGGCTTTTGGCCCATCAGATTTCCCACTATCCTCATGGTTTTAGGTGCTTCTCTGCCATTGTGTGCATGTGCTGACAGACACATAAGATCATCACCTAAATCAGATTCTTCCATATATGACCCCAGATTTGGTGATTCAGTATCTTGAAGCAACTGCCATAACTCTTCTACCATATGTAATGCCACTGTTGGAGCATGTCACACCCCAAATTTTCTAAATTTGGGATGTGAATAAATAATATAAATAAATACAATGAATAAAACAAAATATATATATAATTTATAAGGTTTATAAAATTTTATAAAATTTGGAATGATTCTATTTAATTTATAAAATTTTCCAAGGGTTAAATAATTAACAAGGAATGTTATATATATAATATAAATATATTCTAATTTCAAAACAATATATGTTTATAACTCCCTAAAATTCATCACAATTAAATTGAAGCAACCCTATGAATTTTCTAAGATTTATTAAAGCTTAAATAAATTTTCTAGGAATTAATTGGAATTTCTAGCCTTTTATCAATTTAAATATCACATTAAATAATTTTTTTAGTCAAAATAAGTTTTTGTTGCATTCATGCTGATGCATATATTTTTGGTTGCTAGTGAATCAAGTTGGAATTTAAATTCGGTTTAAATTCGAATTTGATTTGCATTTGTTTGAGTTTTAGAAAAGTTTAAATCGCTGAGTTCGTTTTCGGCCCTTGAACTCTCGGCCAAGTCCACCTTTGCCCCCTGAACTTTCGGCCCAGTTCTTTTCCTCCCTCACTTCTTTTTCCTTTGCGTATCGGGCCGTTTCTTCATTCTCAGCTCGGCCCATCTCTTCTCTCGGCCCAGCTTGGCCCGTCCGACTCTTCCCCGCCGTTCTCTCTCTCGTTTCGCTGACATGTGGGCCCCCCCGGTCGGAAGCTTCTTCCTCCTTCCGTCTCCAACTCGAACCCTTCCCGAGTTCGATTCCGCCGCCGTGTCCGCCTCCGACTCGCCGTTGAGTCCTGTCGCTCCACGCGTGTCCTTTGCCCTGGACCTCGGCCTACTTAAAGCGCTCGTTGTCACAGTTTCTTTCCCGTCTAATCGAAGTCGCAAACCGAGCCGCCATCGTCGCCGCCGCCGAACTCCACGCCGCCGACGCCGATCTGCCGTTGCACCGCTTCTCCTTCAGCCCGAACGAGTCCAAGAGGTTCGCCTCGACACCACGAACCTCTCCTTCGTGTTTTTGAACCGAATTTGAACGCAATTCGTGCTCACCGTGTTCGCCGTCGTTTCATCAGGGCCGACATCCGCCATTACCGTTGATTCATTGCTCTTGCTGCTCGTGGTGGGAGGCCAAGGCCGCCGCGAGTTTCCCCTCGATTACGCGCGTTGATTTCGCAGCTGCTCGTCGAGGATCGGCCGCCGTAGCTCCTGGTCCGCGTTTAGCCGAGCGCCGCCGCCGCCGTTGCTCGTCGCCGGCCATCGTCGTCGCTTCTCCCTCGTCAAGACCTAGACCTGTGAGTTCCCCATCTCCTCCTGATGCTCTAGGACCAAGTCTCGTCGTGTTTGGCGTTGTGTAGCGTTTCTCCGACGTCTCTCCGGCGATGCGCCGCCGCAGCGCCGCCGTGGGCTTCGTCCCTGCCGTCGTGCTGTTCCCCGTTTTGATTCCAGCCGCTGATTCAAGATCCAACGGTCCGCAGCAGATCCAGTCCCAAGTCAACCATGAAGAAAACGGTCAGCGCGACACTTTTGCTAAAGAGTCCTTAAAGATTTTGGAAATTAACCCGCAGTCCAAATTAAATTGAAAATAATTACGAATAGGTCCTTTTTCTTTTATTTTAGCCCCTGGAACTTTTAAAACGTTGCCAACAAGTCCCTAGACCTTAGAAAAATCATATCTTTTGCGTTTTAACTCCGTTTTAATCCGTTTTTGTTGCGTTAGCTTCGTATCAACTTAAACTACGCGTTAGTACTGTTATTTACCATGACAAATATTTCTGAATTTTATTTCACATTAATTTAATTAAAGGCTAGTTTAATGTGTTTTTCTAAATTAAAATATAATTAAGGGTTTCAACCCGGTTTTCCTGTCAACTATGAATTTGATTAACATTATTCAGTAAGTTTTATAAATAAAAGATGATAGGTTACAAATATTTTGGTTTCATAAATAATATTAATATGATTAATGTTTTTGATAACTAGCTTTTCTAAATTTAAATCCAAATTAGAGTTAAAACTTCGGTTTTATAAAATAAATATTAATCTGATTAATATCAATAAAAATATGTTTTAATGATAATATGACTAGTTCAACTCGAAATATAAATTTATTCGATAATTACTCTCACATGTTTTATTTAAAATCAATACTTAAATTGGTATAATTTATACATAAACAATTATAAACAAAATGTGATTAAATTATATTTCGGATTTTAATAAGCTTATGTAAAATTGATTAATGAGTATTAAACTAGATTTCAAACTAAAAGGTGGTTAGCGTCAAACTTAATGCTTTCTTAAATAAGTATTAATTTGTGTGAATGTCAACATAAAGGTGTTTTATCAATAATATTGATTAGTTCAACATGGTCAATAAAAGTTAATCAATTAGATGCTCGCATCTGTTTTTATTACTAAAGTTATGTGTTTAATTACATAATGTCTGCAAAAGAAATAGTTATAAATAAAATACATTTTTGGTTTCACATATTTAAATATAATTCAATCAATTTCCAGGAAATAGTCTCTTATATATGATTTTATCAAATTAAAATTTATAAAGCGTATAGTGTCTCCTTTCATAATCTAAAGTCTTCCGCTAGTTTTAAGTTTTCAATCATAGTTCTGTTCTCAGCCTTTCCTATGCTTCTAAACCCAATTCTGTTAGTGCACCCTACGTTTCTCACTTAGTCCCTATTCTGTTTTGCCAATCAACTGTCTCCAATATTTATCACATCCTATAAATTCATCGGCCAGTGTTCCAATGTCCGCAGCACTCTCTTCTGCAGTCCTGACGCTAGTCTATCTTTTCTGAGCCATATCACTAAGTTTGAGTATAGATCTTTTCTTACGTTGTGGTTTCTTTGCAAATCAATATTATTTTAATTTTTAACTTTATATTGCTTCAATGATATGGTGTGAGTTACTATGTCATTGTATTGTAATATAAAATTAAATTATTAAAGTAATATATTATTGTTTGAGATCCTCGTATTCATAAATCCTCTGTACGTGTGATATTCCTTGTGCCAATTAAAGCTCTGCCATGAATCCTTCATATCTTTCTTTCTTTCTTTAATCTTCGTGGTCCTTAGGTTCTCGTGACCTTAGTAACGAGCCCTATCCGTTAGTGCGCTCTTTTAAAGCTTCTCTTTTGATTGGTGTATTGTTCTTAGTTGTATATTGTTTGTTTGCTTGTTTAGCTTCTTCTTGTGCTTGATGATTGCTGCGAGTAGACGAAACGTTGTTCAAATGAAGAGGACTTCGAAGAGAATCTGAGCAGCTATACTTTGGAGAAAGGCAAGTGTATTATGTCATGCAAATGTCCTAATAATTATTAATTTCACCACCCCTGCATGTGTCTTAATTTGATGGGTTCCTATTTAAGGATTTACCTAGCCACTATATTTTCCCTGTCCCTGAAACTGGGGTATTTAATTAATTTTGATGGTAGATGATGCTTAGTTTGCTCAACTGGGATTGGTTAATTGAACCCCTACTCTATGTTCCATATATTCTTTTTAATAATTAATTGGCAAGATCATATCTTTTAATCGGAACATGGAGAACCACCCAGGAAAACAGTGCAACCATAAGTACTATATGGCTCTGGTCTTGGCTGATTAATTAGAGACTTTAGTGGATGGTAACCTTACCCGAAAGGGGCAGGGGGGGCGGCGAGTTGACGGGGTATAGCTCGGTCCTCTTGAGCTGTGGACTTTGGTAAGAGACAGACCTCATTAGGGAGGGTTATACTTTGCTTCGGAACCGGAAACCTTAGCGGGTTACTATTTACTACGGAATCTTTGTAAAGGCCTCGTAGCGTCCCTATGCGGTCACACCTCGGTAGTGTGATTTAAGAGGATTGGCCCCCTCGGCATGGTTGGGTTTAAAGTTCTTTTGAACTTTTACGCGGCTTATGGTGAAAGTGTACAACCTCTGCAGAGTGTAAAACTGTTATAACAGCCGTGCTCACGGTCAAGAGCGGCCTGGACCCTTACATGATAATCGTACTTGAACAAAGATCTAAATCGTGGTTACTTGAGTTATGTTGGGAATATGACATTCATTAATTTGTGGGTGGTATATACTTTCATTTGCTAGTAAATAGTTGCTTAATAAAACTTGACCAACTAAAAGTGCTTACTGCAGTATGGTCAGCCAACCTTTTGCCTCAGCCTTGTATGTCATATTACATTTGCTGAGTACGTTATGTGCTCATACTTGTTGCTTTCCTTTCTTTCTTCTATTGCATCTACGACAACCGGAATGCTGCTCAGTTTGGGAGAATTTAGAGGATTTCCACTGCTGGTTTTGAGGAGTTCTAGGCGTACGCAACCCCCAGTCGACTGCCTGTGAAGTTTGGAGCCTTCGTTTCCAGGATACGCTGTATACTCTGATAGACTCGTAAGTCATTTATATAGTTTATTATACGTGATACTTTATCTGTTATTCACATTCTGGCTTACTGTATGTGTGAAATTTGATCCTGGCACACATACAGTGTACACTCGGTTTGTTTTCTAAAACCGGGTGTGACAGAGCACATTTATGTCCTGGTGACCACTTTACCCCACATTTGTAACATAAACCTTTGGCTCTTCTATAGGCTTTGATAGCTGCTAGATTGTCTTCAGGTTTCTGATGCTTTTGTGCTTCCACATGTTTCTTTTCTTCAGGGCTGGAATATTGTGGAGTTTTAACAGTTGGTACAGAAACTGGTGTCTTGGTCACTTGCTTGAAAGAATTGAATGCTTCAGCACACTTGAAATCTTTCTTTGAAGAAACAACTGAATCAGAAGGAGATGTGAAAGTTGTCACCACTCCACAGCCAATTCTCTTGTAATCTTGCTCTTTGCGATAACCAGATTGTCCTGAATTCCCTTCGTGTGCAGATGGCGCCAGCTGAGCAGTGCCAGACTTGGTGAGGTCAATGTGTTCAACATCGAATACCATGTTAGCAAGGTCGACCTATTGAGAGATCTGGTCCAGCTTGGAGCGGAGGTCGTCAATGGAGGTGGTGAGTGTCTCCACCTTGTTGTCGACGTCGTGAACTCGGTTGTCAACATCATGGATCTTGTTGTCAACGTCGGTCTTCCAACTCTTCATCTCAAGTACGAGCTCCTTGAGCGTGGTAGCTATCTCAGCGACTTGCTTGTCCGTCTCCATGGCTTGCTTTTGAACACGGGTTTGATACTGCGGACGCTTGAGATAGTCAGGTAATTCCGCCAGGATGGGCAGAGCGGATCTGGATGATTTCCCCAAAGAACAACCTAAGCGGCGCGGAGAATTTTGTGGTCGACGGCGCCGGAACGGCTAACCGGCGATCTGCGGTGGCCGCCGCCGACTGGGAGTCGGTGGGCGGGGCGTGGGCGACGAGATCGGAAGGAATCTCGCCGGAGCAGTTGCGCGTCAGTGAGACGTCGGCAACCAGGGGAAGAACAGAATCAAATCCGCGAACACGAACACGCCCAGAAACAATCTGAATCTGATACCAGATGTAAGCACCCTATCGAATGAACGATAATTTGCAGTAACTAAAGGAGAATCCGATATAATCGACGGAAGAGTTCCGCCGCCAAATCCTCCGGCAAAGCCGGCCAAGTTCTATCCTATTACAGCTTGCCCTTCCCTCAAGAAGAAGCCATGTTCTTAACAGACACGATGTCCTCACACCACCCAGGCTGGACCGGAGTATTTGGGATTGGGCCTTCTGTTCCTGGGCTCTTGGGCCGTAGCAGAGTGTTTAGCCGAAGCTATCGTTTGGCCCGTGACAGGCTCTACCTCTGTGTGTGGGCACGAGCCGAAAATACGCAGTGAGGCCCAACCATAGCCTGTGGCCCAGGAAAACTCGGCCTGGCATGCTAAGCTGATCGCGAAATCGGCAATACCCCGGTCACAGCCATGCGCCCACGGAACGAATATATATCGCGCGCGCGAAAAAATTGAGTTTGTCGCCCACGCACGGACTACTGCCCTCTTTTCCTGCGGCCCAAAACCGAACGGCCCAATAGACTTGGACAGGCCATACATAGATGACGGCGGACGTACAATTCGCGATAACTGCTCAGGATCAGACCACCGTTCATGGTCCTTTTGCAGGTTTCTCCTTTCCCTTTTTCTGTTTCATTTTTTTCTTTCAGTTTCTTCTCATTTCTTTTATTTACTTTTTATGTTCATATCCTTACTATTTCTAACCCTCTAGACGATATTATTTTCCTGATATTTTTTCTTTCTTCTTTTCTATTTTTTCCTTCAGTTTTTTTCTTTCTAATTCTATGTGTATATATTTATTTATTTATTCTCTTTGTTCTTTTTTGTTTTTTATTTCAATTCTTCTAAAGATATTTTTTACATAGCATACTTCATCTTTTTCTCATAATTCATATCAATCATCTTTATTTATATATAATCGAATGTTAACAACTCTATACTATATTATTCATATAGTGGAACCATTTGTTCGTATTGAAAAATAATTAATGCTCAGTTCATACTAATTTATTTGTATTGTAGACTCATTTGTTTGTGACGTAAACCAAACTATTCAATTCTTTCTTTTTTTGTATTTTTTCTTCATTCTAATTCTCTTTTTTGTTTTACAACCTTCTATTTTTTGTTGTTTTTTCTATTCTACTCTGCTTTGTTACTTTAACATGTGCAATAATTTGTTCATAATGTTAACTGATGTGTTCTCCGTATGCAGTTATTTGTTCGCAACGTGAATTTTTCTGTTCTCCATATGGAGCAATTTGTTCGCAACGTGAAATCATTTGTTCTCTATGTACAGTTATTTGTTCGCAATGTGGACTGATTTGTTCTCCATGTGCAGTAATTTGTTCACAGTGTGCATTGATTTGTTCTCCATATGCAGTAATTTGTTCGCAATGTGGATTCTTTTGTTCTCTATGTGCAACAATTTGTTTGCAATGTGGACTCATTTGTTCTCCATGTGCAATAATTTGTTTGCAATATGGACTTACATGTTCTCTATGTGCAGTAATTTGTTCGCAATGTGGACTGATTTGTTCTCCATGTGCAGTAATTTGTTCGCAACGTGGATTCTTTCTGTTCTCCATGTGCAGCAATTTGTTCGCAACGTGGACTCATGTGTTCCAGTTGACAAAAAATATTCGCAAAAAAATATCATATATATATATTTAAGTGAGATCTTATTTTGAAGATTTTATGCCAATGAGCATTATGATGCGATCGAAATTTAATTTTGATGCTTGGCTTGAGAGCAATGACATTTTTTTCAAACTTTACATACGGACAAAACAGTTCAACTATGAACAGTTCAGCTGTGAACAAAATAATCGATCTGTTCAATAAAACGTGTACTCAGTACAAAAGGTGAAACCACGTGCTCATAGATTGATAAATATAGCTCACGAGAAACAGTCCAACGAGATTGACTAGTAACCTGGGCTGAAATCGAACGATCCAACCAATCAGCCCACGCAGCAGACGCGGCCCGAAAACAGTCCAAGGAATCGGCCCAACATCAGCCCAGTAAAAAAATAGGAAGAGCGCCGCTTTTTCGGGCGACAAGCGTGTCCGCGTCGCCGGCGTGACGTCCAAACGCGCCCATGCGCCCATGCCGCGCCAGTGGAAGGTCCCAGAATCTCGTCGATCACCGCTGCCCACCTCGGCCCCTTCCACTAGCCCACGCCGCGGCCGTTGCCGCCATCGTCGTTCGTCGCGTCATACGGAGACGCCGTTGGAGAGCAGCAGCGACGATGACTCCGAGACCTCCTAAGAGTCCTACGAGACTACGAGGGTTCCAGACTTCCAGGGATAGGAAGACGAGGAACAGATCAAGAGGTCACAAGAGTTCAAAGAGAAGTTGAAGGTGCACGTCGAGGAGGACGAATAAGGGTTCATCGACGAGGAAGAGGAGGAATAGGGATGAAATCGGTCAGAAACGATCGAAAATTTTTATTAACATTTTCTAACCATATTTTTTTACTCGAAAAAAAACGATAAGTTCGGAAACGATAGCGATAACGGAACAATTGGTATATCGAAAACGAAACCGTCGAAAACCTCAAAGCGAAAACTTTATAGGCCAATTTCAACAACCAACATTACTACATATTTATATATCATTTATGCATGTACATCAGAAGACAAAAACAATGGAGCTATGTAGGGTGGGGATTCATTTTCATATGCGACAAAGAAAATTTTAGACGAAGTTGAAGGGGCAGGTGTGCATTTTGGGCCTCAATGATTTAACTGGACCGAATTCAGAATTTCATCGGAAAATTTCCGATTAATTCAGTTGATAGAGCTATTCGGCGGTATAAATCCAGTATCGTTTCCGTATCGTTTTCCGACGTGTATCGTTTCCGTTTCATCGGAACGGAAAAATCTCGGAAACGAAGCTCGGTCGATCGGGAATTTCCGTAATCATTTTTATCCCTAAGGAGGAAGAGATCAGATGCCGAAGACTGGGGAACACCGGACCGCGCCGCCGCCAACGCTAAGAGCAGCAACGTGGCGAAGGAAAAGCGAACTATCTTCAAGCCGGTCCAGAGAGACGACTGAGGCAAGGAGCCAGCCGGTGCAGCTCGATGTCGAGGCTCCAGCGCCGATCGATGGTGATCGGGCCGATGCCAATGCCCCATGTCGAGTCACCGCAGGCTAATTATGGCGGCGCGGTGAGGTGGGCCTGTCCGGCGATGAGATCCAGCGGTTCGAGGACGCCGGGTACGTGACGATCAATGTGGTGCGGCTGCGGAAGGAGAAGCAGGTGTACAACGCCGTGGACAAGCGCGCGCTCGCCGAGTTCAACCACGAGCAGAAGGCGAGGCGGGAAGCAAGGCGCGGGAGGACCTGTTTCTATACATCGGGTACCCGTTCACACACAAGTAACACCAGGCTTCCTATACAACTTGTGTTACCTGTTTCTTTGGCTTACCAGTAGTCAGCCAGCAGTATTTTTCTCTCAGCACAAATCAGCACCAGCCACCAGCCAGCCGAACAGGTTGAAAGGATTGGCTTCACCCAGTTCACCCGAAAAATTGACGGTTCTTTATAAAGCTAGGCATGAATGCATGATTACCACTACTTATTTCTATCATTAAAGTTGTGCATTGTTATGATTTTTTTAGAGAACGTGCTTCATTAAGAATAAGAAAGAGATTACAAATCTATACAACCTATATAGATGCACCCCACTAACAAATTCTCTCAACATGCAAGCTATCTATGTCACTATCCACTAAAACACTCTCAACATGCAAGCTATCCATGTCACCATCCACTATAACAATCTATTTATATCTTTCATCGATTTTCTGTAACTAATAGCATATGCAATTTTTTAGTCTATACGAGTACCATGCTACAGAATTTCTATAGTAGAAATACATGAAAGAATCAATCATTTAAGAGCCATTGTCTCTCAATAAAATAAACACATTTTCATATATAATATTGTTTGCAAAAAATGTTGCCATACAATTCTTAGACCCCGTTTGAATGCTTAGAATTGAATTACATTCTAATAATCATCACCAAGACTTATTTATTATTATTGGCTATATAGGAGAGATACTTATGTGATGCACTTTTACTATATGGGAGGGATCATTAAGAAAGAGGATCTATAAAATCAATTCCCATCCCCCTTCCCCATGAATTTAAGATAGACTTATATCTAAACTTCGGAATGTTGTGAAATGTTAAATTTCGAGATAAATAGTCTATTCTATATATTATATAGTAGATTCTAATTCGATCAAACTGAAAGAATCCAAACAAGGTCTTAGTATTTCCTACTTTCAAATTTTATCTTACAATGTTGTTTAAGATTCCTGCCGCAACGCGCGGGGTATCACCTAGTAAATACAGGTTTCAACAGCCACCACACACGTAAACTAGAACCCAGCAGTGACGCATGGCTTGCTATTACATCCTAAACCCACAACCAAGCATTGTCATGATTTTTTGAAATCTAAACTAAAGCCTTGGGTAATTTTTTTGGAAATCTAAACTGAAGCCTTGGGTAAATTTGATAGAATCCTTTTTTAGAAGTTGCAAAAAATTCTGGACATGGGCAGGTGAGGTTAGCGTTGCACGTCCTTGCAAAATTTCAAGAGTAGATTTGATCATGAAAATTTTCAACAATAGATTTAATCATGCTCGTAAGATAAAATAAAGGTATCACCGGTGTGTTAACATATATCATGTAGTGCTATGGCGCCTGAAGTTTGTCTTCCGTTGGTCTTTCCTGGAAGCAAATGGTTCTGTTACCATATGTCGTTGTTGCAGAACATTTATAGAATTTTCAAAACTCCGATGTAGATCAAGTTTCATGAATTTGCCAACAGAAAACTAAATGTTTCCACTTGAGATGCACATTTGTTGTGGAGAGTATAGCTTGAATTCCATGCACTAGGTTATCCATCGATGTTTGGGTTGGCCTTGGCGACTGGGAAATATATTGTTCTTGTAAATGTTCTTGAATCACGAAACATTTCTGTAGGTGTTAACACAAAAAAAATGGCATGCTCTACGACAAAGCCGATGCCGATACCAATGAAAATGCTGGTGCCGATACGGATGAAGAGATTAACACCAATTCGGAGATATGAAACCGATCGAGGTAGTGGGGCGTAAGGAATCTCATGGAGTGGGTGTTGATTTGCTTAATAAAACGACGATGTCATACAAGACCGACTCCAACTTGGTTTTGTTTTATAAATATAGTAGTTTATTTCTTTTGCTTCAAGTTTGTAATAAATTGTAATTGACTAGGAGTCTTTGATCTAGTGTATAAATATGTACTGGGTGGAGATGTAAAACTGTACACACACCAATTAATATATTTTTTTCTCGGCTTTACACTAAAACCTTATGAATAGGAGTAACGGAGTTTTTCTCACCGAGTTCTCGAATAATCTTTGATCTCCGCTTTGCTTGTAAGTATATTGTTAGTTATCGAATAATTTGGGTTCAATTCATAGCTTGAGCTTGTGTTTGGATCTGCTTTATTCAAAGTTATGAAATTTTATTTCATATGTTGGCTTATATTCCTTGAAACATAACCCAAACAGTAGAATGGAAAGAATTAGCTAATTCCTATCATCCTTCCTCTTCTTTATTCGTGTACATGGGCCTCTATTTATAGTAGAGGCTATTACAAAGAAATGACCAACGGATACCCTCCAGTCACATGAAACATGTCATAACCTATCTAATACCATTGAAAAGTATCGAGGTAATTTCTTACAAGAACACAAATTCAAATTGGCTTTAGCCTCTGAGCACGAGAATCACGACACTTAACACCTTCTCCAAATTTTCTTCATCCAACATCAGCAACCATCTTGAAAACAGGTGCCCACTTTGCCTCTTGGTCTCCCAATGCAAAGCGCCTTCCCTTGAAGCCACGTTCACCTTGTATTGCGCGCACCTTTCTTCTTCTGGGACCATAGCTGGCGACAAGCTTGGCTGGTGGTGACCTCTCGCCATTATGCTCCCCGATGCTCCGGAACTTTGGCGGGCGGTGACCTTGGCCGATGATGACCCTTCACCATAATGCTCCCGATGCTCCGGAACCTGAAATTGGATACCTTACCTTGGCCGGTGGCGACTTGTTGCCAAAACGCTCCCCAACATCATATTGCTTGTAAAGCTGCATCTTTTGATCTCTTGCTAGTATTTGTTAATGAAATCCATCCACTATCATACTTTGGTTTAAAACTTCTCTTGCTTGTATTTCTTAATGAAATTCACCCATTATCACACTTTGGTTTAAAACTTATGGGCTCAAAGTATTCATTGTAAAAAGTATTTATTTATCACCGGAGATAAAGTGTAATAAGATAAATTAAAGATCAATATAGCATGCCAAGTTTTAACCTATAGTGTTTACTCAGATTTTTATTGGTTTTAGATTGATTTTCATATTTAGACTATCGGCTCAGTGTTAGTTAACCTATCACCCTGTTGTTATTGTTGTCTCGGTTACGTCTGATCCAATAATGGTGACAATAGTTTAATTCTCATCGTTTCAATAAATTTATTTGTGGAAGATATTAAAATATAATTAGAAATCATTAGATACAATCGGTTGCTGGTAGACGATGAAATCATGCTAGTATTCAAAGTTACATATCTTCACGATTCGGAATCATAGCCGATAGTAAAATTTGTGTTAGGATATTTCAAGAATCCAGCAGATGTGATCCTATCAAAACTTACTCATTAAATATCAACTACAGATCAAATTGACTGTCATATTACGAACCTCAAAGATAATATAGATCCTACGCCAGCAACCGGTCTGACCGGCAAAACCGGTCTGACCGACTCCCCAACCGGTCTGACCAGTTCTAACTGGGAGTTGGTCTTAACTCTCCATTCTTTCCCTTGTGGAATCATGGGCCTGTACTTGTTGAATGCTTCGTCTCTCTGCTTTTCCAACTCTTTCTCCCTCATCTCCTAAAACCTCAAGCGTTGAAGCTTCCTCCTTTGAGTACGAGATAAACCGGGAGGACACCATCTTGACAAGAAGTACTTGGAGTTGGAACCACTTCCACTGGCCTCATGATCATTAGCAGCAATAGATCCCTCCTGAATAGGTGTCTTAACCTTATCGTCTATGACAATCGGTCCTTTGCCACCGTCTCCAAGGGGAACGTTCATCAATCCAATCTGAATAATATCTTAATTTGTAGTCCTCTCTGGGTCAATATCCATCTTATGCACATCCTCTCTCTGTTTTGGCTTGTATACTTGCTTCACAGGAGGTTTTGCCGATTTCCCAAGGAAACCGGTCTGACCGGTTTGTGAAACCGGTCTGACCGGTTGGGTCTGGTGCCAAACGGTCCTGTCCAGGCCTTGAGATTCTGTCCAATGCTGGCCTCCGTGGTCCTCCCCATCCAGGCTGGAAAGGCTGCTGATACGGCACCCACATCACTCCATTATTGTCATAAATTGGATGAGGTGAATATGAACTTGATGCCTCCCACCGCGGAGTAAAATTCTTCTTTGGTTGAGAAGGTTCTTCTTGGCGTGGAGGTGACCTCATCCTCATTTTTATCGTCCGATCGCTTGTAACGGCCTTTTGTTTGGAGTACTTGTCAAATAGCATATCAAAAGTGACCTTAGCATATTTTTTTAGTGCATAAAATTTACTAGAAAACAGAGGGGGCATATGTTGGCACCCAAAATTGGCGATCTCCCAGACCTATAGTATGTCTTAATGCGTAAAGATCATTAGCCAACTTTTACGTGAACAATAGACATATTTGGATCCTAGGACATATATTTGATCCTAATAATCTAATTCCATGTAGATCCAATTTGATGAAATTGGATCCTAGGTTTCTTATGGTGCAATGATCTTTTCTAGAATTGTCAAATTAAAAATTATGTGTGGATTATTGAATATAGAATCATGTGTGACTTTATATTTATTTAAGTGCTCTTAAATGTATCCCATAACTCTACCTTTGATAGTGTCGCCTTGAATGAAATTGGGTTCATGCCACTTTTTTAATTTCAATAGCAAACCCTCTCCTGAGTGAACTCAAGAACTATAAATTGCCAAAAAAAAGATAAAATGAAAACAGAATCATTTTTTGCCCTCACTACCAAATACCTTCGTCCCTTAAACTATTTAAACTAGACATTGTAAACTACTCAAACTTATTTGAAAGAGGGTTGTACCTATAATATGGTGATCAGGGATGAAAGTGGTACAGATAAGTTTCGCATCCAATTAGATCCGAATTCAATTTTTGCGAATACAGAGAACAATTTTTTATATCCATATGGATATGGATACTCTGAATGTATTGAAGTGTCCACCAGAAATTGTGTAGTATGGAAATGTCACTACTCTGATATTATCTAATAGTTTCAACTCTGAAAACTGAATTTGAGAATTACAAAACTAACAAATTATTTATTATATCAATGGTAAACCATTATTTGTTTAGTATGTTTAAGTTCCCTTTTTATAATAATTGTGTATTATTTGTTTCTACGTCATTATCTAATATTAATTTTTTTAATTGCGTTCAACAATTTGAGTATCATCTCTCAGTAAGGCAACTCAAACATGTCTCTGCTTTTAAAATGACAACAAAATGTTGTGAAGGTCATGGTCGGATTGCATGTTTCCACTTTGATGAATACGAGCCACTGCTATGATCTTTGACTTGTTTTAGCTTGCACTACTGAAAACTGTAGCACATCAAAGGAATAAAATCATGCTAAATCGGTTGGTTACTATTTTTAAAGATCTGCAATATTCTTATACTAGATTTGTCGATAGTTTTAGGCAAGTGTAACAGGTTATTCATGAAGCTAAGATTTCGATAGAAATTGTCAAACTTAATGAGATTTTACAGGATATTATGCAAAAGATGGAGAATATTTTATAAACAAAGTAAAAAAATTCATAATATGTATTCCAAATTTCATCATTAACTTTTACATATAATAAAATATAAATTATGAAGTTGATTTATTGTTTGCAACAAAATGTCATGCTATCACTTCTACCATATTTGTATGCATGCATACAAAAGGAGATCCCAATATTCACATTAGTACATCAATTAGCATAGGTATCTTAGTGACTGAGCTCTACCCCCCCCCCCCCCTACACACACAAATTTACTAAAGAGTACATTCTAAATACTATGAAACCTTCCAAGCATATGCCACCCTTAGACTTGTACCCTTATGAAACATTCTTAGCATATGCCACCTTTAGACTTGTACCCTTGCAATTTACCCAAGAGTACATTCCAAATACTAGAGATTTGTACCTTTAGACAACATTATGAGCCATCACATTTTTTCCATGTGACAAACTATCAAACATAATCTTGGACAAGTATCTAGATATAGAATATTCATGTAGCTAGTATTATCTATTTATATTTTGTTAATATTTTTCAAAGATTTGGAACCAAACCCTATCTCTTTTACAATTACCATACTACACCCACGGATGAACAAAAACTATTAAATAAGTTGATGTGATTGAACCTAGTATAGTGATTGGAACATTTGAACGTTCCAAGCATTAAAAGATGGTTTCTTATTATCCATATATGTTTTTGTTTATTTAAATTATTTAGTTCTAGATATATATACTTCGACTTGTTTGACTATTTTTTTCCTCTAGCTCATGTGCCACTTTGTTTTCAATTATGAGTTTATAACTATTATCTATACTATAAGGACTCGGTTCTTTGGAAAACACTTCTCACCTAAATAGTTCCTACCCACCCCTCACGGATGACCCACATGTCAAGTCTAACTATGGAAAAGACATGAAAAGTTTTCACAAATAAGAAAGAATGATGTTTCTAGAGAGTTTCTGCCGTTTGACATTACTTTTTTCACAATAAAATTTCTTTACCCATCCCACGTACCCCCAACTAAATAGTCTAAAATAATCCTATAATAAAGGTATCCGTGCGAGCATATTTGCTAGTTCTATTTGAAGTTTTGCACCCCAAAATGATGAAACCTAACTGAGGTGGTTTTGTGTTGCATGCCATGTGCCACTAAATGGATAATTTTGGGTTGTCATAAACAAGCAATTGTAGTTTGTGGCATTGATTGTATTTTATATGATATTTGAGATTAAATGTTAAAAAATAGATAATTATGTCGTTCAAGGTTGAAAACTAATAATTTAGTTCATAATATTAAAGGAGGCAACGTACACTTACTAAAATTATGGGTATGTTCTTGAGGGTTATAATCCAGCAATTTTTGCTAATAAGAGATAAGATTTATGTGGAATCTAGTTATATATTGTGGTTTAGATAATTCCAACATCAATCATAAATACAAATACAGTCATGCACTATGAACTCATGCAGTTGTCTCATTAACAAAGTATGATCCAGATTATTGTAAAGCTGACTTATTAATTATCGTTCAAACTAGAACTCACAATTGAGGCCGACAATACTAAACAGAACTTTGCATAATCGAGCAACTATGAAATATTTCTTGTACCATGGGACTGAGCACGAGAATGTGTGCCCTTGCCGAGTTGCCGAGGAACTTAGCCTCCATTAATTCAGCATTTCATTTAAAGCTTATAGTAGCACGAAAAATTCACATCTAAATGTAATTTAATGTTCATTGACCTAAGCGGTGCAACAAACTATACAACATGTCATTTGGTTTTCTTTCACATCAGCCAGAGCCAACAATTAGCACAGACCCCTAAGGCCAGTTTTAGTGCACAGTTTCACTATACGACTACCTAGACCAAAAACTAGGTAATTGTGCTAAAAGGAGTTTCATGGTGATGATACTCCTCTCACAAACTATAAAACTCTTCCTTCTCTCTCATATGCTACATCAGCACACTTAATACCATGAAACTCCTCATGAAACCCCCGCTAACAACCAAGGCTTGATGATGAATAAAAATAGATAGATACAAGTCATTGGCCCAATCATACCGCATTATCACATCGTCTAATGATTTTTTTTTGTCTCGAAGCCCACACACGTATGTACTGTTTTCCGCTCTTTTGTGATGAGGACGAAGAGGGAGGACATGTACATATATAGCATTGACTATTGTAGCCATGTACCACACGTAGTATGTCTATTGGCCATGAACCTCGCGTGTTTAGGACAGTCCCAATTACAGTGTTCAGTTTCCATATTACTATGTGAACAAGAAACTTTATTTAAAATTATATGCCCAACTCATAGTTTCTTAGGTGGGTCCCTAATAAGTTCTATATCCTCTCTCTCTGTCCTGCCGTGCTTCGCCGGCAAGCGATCCACGCACGGTGCTGCGACGGGCAGATCGGCGCGACGTGCTAGTGCTACCTGCGAGTGCCAGCAGGAGGGCGACAACGAGCACAACGGCACAAGGACGGTGCTAGCGGCGGCAATAGACAAGGCGGGGCTCTCGGGTTGGTGGCGGCGGCGGCAGGGCGCGGACGGGCAGAGGCGGGCCTCTCGTCATCGTCCCGTCTCCCGTCCCTCTTCTCTCGATCCAAACCCCTCTCCAGGCCGCAACGACAAGCGAGCTTCCCTAGAACAGAGCCCTTCGTTTTGTTTTCTTTCCAAGTCTGTTGTCTACCCGGTGGCAGAAGACTGAAACGGACCTCAGCTCGTAGCCAAAGCACACTGCAGGTCTGCAGGCCAAGGCCAATGCATATGCAGGTCTGTAAATCTGAACCAGATTTTTCGTTTGCACTTGCGAGATCATTCCAGTTTCCTTGCTCCAATTTGGCTAAACTTACTTTGGTGTTCCCCTGTTCCATTTTCTTTGCTCCATCCCGGTTCCATTTTTGAAGCTACTCATATGATACCTGAATCTGTGACTTTATGGAGTTAAGGCACTCCACAAACCAAACATATTCATGTGTTGGTGGCGGCACCCCGATCGCTTGGCCATCCGGTGATCCGGTCCCTGGTTACGCTAGCTGTCGCATTGGTCCATACTCTCTTCATGGCCACTCTGTATCTGACGATGCGTGCGCCACACCAGCCCGGTTAGACTTCAGAGCGCTCTGATAATGGGCTTCTCGCTCAACATCAGGAAACTACTCATTTTTCTCATGCATTATCTCTTGTATTTTCCTGTCCATCGTGTTCGGAATATTAAGATCCAGATGGGTACAGAAAGGGATGGCAATTCGTCGGCCGGGGGCGTAGCAGCTACGATCCGCAGGACACGTCGCCTGGGCCTGACTGACGTCCGTATCGATACATGCTGTCTACTGTCTACGTAGTAATATCCCTCTTCGAGTATATAGCACTAGCAAGGTGCCTCGCGCAAACAGCGCGGGAAGCTAGCCAGTTTTTATGATAATATTGTTATTACTTATAACTTAGTTCTTTAATATATTTTTCTTTTGTTGTTTAATTTTAAGTTTTGTCATAAGAATTTTTCAATCATTCATTGCTATTTTACTTTAGAAGTTACGTATGAATAAAAATTTTTAAGTGTATATTATTTTGGGTATGGGTCCACACATATTTTGTAAAATAAATTTTTTAATTTAGATTTCATATGGAATGATTCATGTCTAAAATTTTCAGCATATATCTTAGTCATATATCTTGTATTTCTATTTTCCAATGAGGGCCTATATGTATTCTATTTTTATTTTTGTTGTTTTCATGTCTATTTTTTCTATTTACTTTTATGTGTCCAAGTCTTTCATAGTTTGGGTCTATCTTTTTTTATCTCTTGAGGTATCCTTTTATGTGTTCGGTATTGCTTTGACTCAAGATACGTGCGAAGGCACTTCAATTTAAGGTTATTTAGTTGAATATCTAATATTTTTCTATAAAAAATATGTTTATATAGTATGTGCAACGTGTGTGTATTTAAAAAATAAAGAATAACATAAAATAATGTACTATTTAAGAAACTCAACCCGAACAAAAATAGTAGACCACATCTTCCTTCCTGACTACTCCACTCTTAGTCCAGTGGCAAAGTGGTCCATTCTAGCCTCGTAGTTTTTAATTTAATTTTCTAGCCCCTACATCTAAATCGATTCATTGAGTGACACAATCCCTACACTTTCTCCCATTTATATCATAGTGTCGTTCTGGTTTTAGAAAACACAATAACAATTTAGTTCAACCTTGTAAAATATTTCTTACCACGATCCATGTTTCTTAATCTATTGATCTGGTAACTTTGTGACACTGCGTCATGTTCCTTTCTCCATTGGAACCTAAAGCGAGCAAGTGTGGTGGTGGTGGCTTAGTGGAGGGTACATGTGTCAAGGCCTCAAGGGTTAAGGGCAGCGGGTACACAGTAAGGTGTCCCAAATCTTGTGCCACCCCTGCTCTACATGTCTTCTTCAATGGCATGACAATGTTTGGCTTTGTGGCTTAAAGTTTCTTGCATGTGTTGTGGTTCCATCTAGATCTTTATTGTGCTTATTATGAATTCCATCTCTGACTTAGGATTTATTCTGCTTAAATGGAGAATAATTTTTCGAGAGTTTTATTTGAGCCTAGTTTATTGCTTTTCATATGGTTTGAATTTTTCTTCATATATTTTTAAGCCAAAACTTTATTGTCCATATATGCAGTCCCTGGATCTTTGTGCATGTTCGGTTTACTACACTGTAAATCTGTTAGGCTTATATTAGACGGTGCTTTCATTTTCATCACCTAAGTCTGCAAGAATGCAATGAACTTTGACTTTATATTTTTGCTAGATATCTTACGCTGGGGTGCAACTGCACCTATCTACCGTTGACAGCTTTCCGCTAAACTGCACCATACACTTGTCAGTGTGCTTCCTTGGCGTCTAGCTTGTTTTCCCTGATAGATTACCGCCAGACTTCACTGAGCGATGATTTGTTTCCTACATACCCTACTTGCAAGCCCTGATATACGGGTATTGATTTGTTCGTTTCACCGAGTGCTCTCCACTCTCCAATTCAACACGGACTCTATTTATTTTGAAATTACTCCGTGCATATAGTTAGTAGTTGTATTTAGCCCGAAATATATGAATTACTGTAGACCATTGTATCATTATTAAACGTGATGGTGTAATAAGTTCTTTTCTTATTTAGACTAACGTGGAAATTTCTACGCACTCTCAGCTAATACGGAGGGAGTAGTTCATATGAAAATCAAATGAATAATTTATTCTTATTTGAATTTTAAATTAGGAAATTATTATTTGTGGTTGACATATACTCTTTTGGTTAACTTAGACCGTTATATCTTCATAAAAATTTAATGATTTGTGTCTTTATTTTTTCTATGTACCGTTTAATATAGAATTTTTTGGAATACGTAAAGTCTAACCGACGACTGGTCGCGCAGAAGATGCCCCGATCGGTTAGGGTTCCATGTTTTCGGGGGGAGGGTGACCTAAAAGGGGTGTCCGAGGCGGTGGCTGGCCTAGCGGCGACGACGGTCACCGTGTGGAGAGGGATCTTTGGTGGGAGTTGCTGACGGTGGGGGCAGAGACGGAGAAATAGGAGACGACAGCGACGGATTAGCTGGTGGTGGCGGGACGTCGTCGGAGCCGGGGGCGGAGGAGGCCGACAGGTTAGTGTGGCGGTTGTATTAATATAATAGATATAGACATCGAGTTCTCATGTTATTTATTTTTCATTGTCTATTTATTAATTATATTCAGTATAGACTTATTGGGTTGATGTAGACCATTAGATCTTCATAAAATCCAACGGCATATATTGTTCTCTTTTTTTATCAACAAAATAACATGGACCGTTAGCTCTTCATAAAATCCGATGGCTTGTAATTTTCCTTTTTTATTTGGATTAACGGAATAATATGTTCGGTCAAAAAAAGGAATAATATGGGCCGTTAGATATTTATAAAATCCGACGGCATATATTCTTCTCTTTTTTATTAAAATGTGGGAATTTCTTGATCCTCTCGGCGAACGTGGTGACTCCTTTTAACACTATTGTAGACAACACAACATTAATTTATTCAGAAATGGATACGTTTTATGATGTGAGCTTTTCTTTATTTTTAAAAATGACGAAAATATTATGTTATGTTATGTCACTTTTTCTATTCGTTTTTGGACTTGATTTTCTTTTTGAGCAAACGTTTTCGGACTTGATTAGGGCGTGCTTTCCTGAAGCATGCTTATGGAAAGGTGGAGTCAAGTCCGATCGTGGGTAGCAAGGAAATACGAAGAAACCTTTTGAAGTTTTTTTTAAAAGAGTCCAAGTCTGATTTTTTTTGGACTTCGTATACTACCGAAACATGCTTTTATCCAAATCTAATAGGAGGTACATTTTTTATTCGATATGGAATCTTTATAATAATATATATATTTAGAATAATATAGACGGTTAGATCTTCATAAAATCCAACGGTCCATGTTTTTTTAAAAATAAACGTGGGAGTTTCTTGAACGTGGTGGCTCTTTTTTATAATAATCTAAGCTGTTAGATCTTCATAAAATCCAACGGTGGGGGTTCTTCTCTTTTTTAGATTAACGTGGGATTTTCTAAGCCCTCTCGGTGAATCTATGGCTCCTTTTGCTTCTATTGTAATAAGATAACAGATTGATAGCGAGCGGCGCACCAGTCAGGCGACGGTGGAGTACGGCGTACGCCTCCACGGCGCGGTGCGCGTCACAGATTCAATGGCGCGACGCGTACGTACGACGACCGAGGATGATGCGTACCATACGCGCCTGTGATCGGCTAGCTACACGTGGCGGAGGGCGTGAGCGAGAAGGCCGTGAGCCACCGCGGTGGAGGCCGGTGGGAGCACGGCACGGCACGTACGGGTCCCCGCCGCCGCTGGCCGCTGTGCGGCGGCCGGCCTTCCCTTACATACCCTTGCCGGCTCGCCACGCAACAGCGGCAGCCTCCGCGCCGTACCGAAGGTTCCCGGCGTGCCGGGCCTGCCGGACCAACCCGACCGCGGTATTGAAACGGCCGCCCTTCATTGGTCACCAACCAAACCCCGTGATGCCATTATCGATTTTCTGTCGCTCGATTCTAGCTACGCACGTGCCGCCAAAATCCGCGGGACGTTTTTCACTTGCTCTCATCATCCTCGCGCCTGCGTTTGCGTTTTCCCGTCGATCCTACCGGTTTATTGGTGATCGATCGATCGTGCGACCAGATGAGGATGAGATCCGGCAGTGTCAACTGTGAGTGTCAGTCTCAGGTCGACCGAGGCGCCGAGATTCCCCAGGCGGATAGGCCCGCTGGCGCCTGTACGCCCGTGGTCACACCCAGTGCTGCGTGCGTGCCCGCCGCGGTGTCAAACTGTCAAAACTACAGCGGAAACGGACGATCCCCACCTGTCACCAGGCGGCTGCGCGCGCGTACGGCGTGCTACGTAGCGGCGCCGGACACCGGCTGGTTGGTGGCTGGCTGGTGAGCGGTGAGCCACCGGCCGGCCGGCTGTGGCCCGCGCTCCGTGCTCCGTGCACTGCACCCCTGGTGAGCACTTGCACTACGGTGTCATGCACTCATGCCTGCTGCCACCTCGACTGGCTGAGAAGTCTGAGATCAATCCATCCAACTAGAGGTGGGACTTGGGCCGTGCCGTGCCGGCCCGGCCCGCGAGGGGGCCTTTCGTGCCTAGACTTTTAGGCACGCGAGGCACGCTGTGCCGTGCCGGCACGGCACGACAACCTTTTACCTAGGTCCAAGCACGGGCATGGCACGGTGGCCCGTATTCGTGCCATGTCAGTCCAAACACGGCCCTCAAAATACATGTCCTTATATTCTGTGATCGTTCATATGTTCATATATACTATTACTTAATCTCAAAATATATATACTATTACTTAATCTCAATATATATATATACTATTACTCTATACGATACAAGAAATTATAAAACTAATATATTAAATGACTCTTGTTAGTGAACATTCGGATTGCCATGTGGCCATAGAAAATGCTATCAATTTTCTTATTTAATAAATAATCGTTGATATGTTTCCATATATTAAAGGTAGATTTTTGTCATTTTTTTATATAGTAGTAGTTATTTGAGGTTTATAGAAAGTCAAATAAAAAATATATGGATAACAATACATGTTAGTGTAATGGGCCATCTTCGTGCCGTGCCGGCCCAAACACGACTCAAAATTCGTGCCGTGCCGTGCCGCCCATCGTGCCGAGATCCTAGGCACGATACGGCCCTCGCATTCGTGCCGTGCCGGCACGGCCCAAAATTTATCGTGTTGTGTTGTGCTTTAGGCGTGCCAAAACGTCGTGCTTCGGGTGGCCCATAAATAGCACGGCCCAAGCCCAGCTCTACATCCAACCAACGCCGTGAAAAGCACGAGAAGCTTGGTTGGTGCCGGACTGCCGGGAGGCTTTCACCGCTGATGATGAGATCACTGGTCATCAGAGTGAAAAAGTCCGGCGGCGCAATGACTGCGGTAGGCGGTAGAGGCGGCGTAAATCTGAGCGTGCCCGCAGTTATTGCGACGACTAGCCCCAGCTCACCTCACCACGTTGGCATCGGCCTCGAGATGCCCGTACCCTGATACCCTCCTCCCCTGCGAGTCTGCGACCCTGCTGCTTGTGTCTACTGTCTACTACTGGTAGTGAGTAGTGGCGGCGTGGCGAGGCCACCGCGCGCGGTGGCGGCCCATGGCCATGGGAATGGGATTGGGATGTGATTCATTTCCCTCCCACCTCGCCTCCTCCGCTATTAAAACGCCACCACCCCGCACCCGCCATTTTTAATACCGCGCGGCCTTCCCGCTGCGCCGTGCCGTGCCGTGCTGTCTCCGCTCTCGGCGCTGCGCCTGCTGCTGCTGCTGCCGCTCACGTAGAGGAGTTCTTCTCTGGGGAACAGCACGGCCGGAGAGATGCGGGTTGTTGATGGTGGCGGCGGCGGCGAGGTGGGCGGAGGCGAGCAGCCGGTGGTGAGGGGGAGGCGGCGTGGGGCCGTGGTGGAAGACGGGGAGGCGAGCGGGTGCTCGGCGTCGGCGACCTCGACCAGCCGCAGGAGCGGGAGCAGCGCGCGCGGATCGTCCGGCGGCGACTCGGTCAGTCATCCTCTCCTGCCTGCATTGCGTAGCTGCGTTGCTTGGTTTGCTTGCTCGCGCTCATGGCTGCTGCTGTTGCTACCTTGTAACCAACCACTGCTCCTCGACGCACTGCCATGGTGGAAATGCCAAAATTTTAGATGGAAACGAGGAGCAGAGGTCGAGCTTGATTCATTGTTTCACCTTTCCTCGAGCATTTCCTGATAGAGATGACGAGCCAGTGCATGATCATATCAGATAGCATGAATGCGTCGTTTCTCTCTGTTTCTTTCCCTCTGTTCTCGTGTCCTGGTATCCGAGGTGGGATCGATCATCGATGTTGGGTGACACTACTGATTTGTGGCAATTTTCTAAGCAAGTGTTGTCGCACGGATCTAGGTAGTCAACGTGACAGTACACGTAGAGATGCCCATCGCGATGCTAGAGACAAGAAGCAGCAGTGTGATAGATCAGATAAGATACTGTCCAGCTATACACTGTAGCAGACAGATACAGTACGAGCTCTGGTAAACCCCATGGGCACAAACAAATGGGCCCCCTAAACCTTGGATGCTGAAATTCCCTTGCTCTTACTCTGGGTCGATCGTTTAATGGCAAATTGCAGCTTGTTAGGCTAGGCTGTGTTACGATACGTTGCTTAATCTAAGAGGAATTGTTGGTGCAGCCTTTAACCAGGTTCGTGCGCCGGGGCGGTCGAGCGGGGACGGACCCGGAGCCTGACGAGAGGCTCACTTCCTCCTCCTCCTACGGTGAGCATAATGCGGTCAACAGCTCATTGCGTGTACACTTGTACTCTTACACTGCTTCATTGTCTTGCCTGTACATTGTTGTTCCTTCTTTGCTTGTTAATGCACAACTTTGCAGCCATTAAAGCTGATGGACTTTTGCCTTCTGAAGTCTCTGCAGGTTCCACGGAGCCGCAAGAGGACGACGATGGGGCATTACAAGGGGTCAAGGACAACAGGTGGGTACGTGCACGACTCCTGGGGCAGGCCAAGAATGCAGTCCCCCGTCCTACTGGAGGTAATGTTCTTGAATTTGGTGGTGATCCAATGGTGGTTCATGGGTACTAACAAGTTATGCTCATATCCTGTTTGATAGAATGCCAAGATCAGAGGCATCGATTGGGGGCTGTTCTTTTCCAAGGTAGGAAGGACCGTGCACAGCGACCCGCCTCGCTTGATTTTGGCTGCCCTGCTGCTGCTGCTGCCAAATCCTTGACGCATTCTCCTGGGTTCCCTGCCAATGGTGCTGGGGTGATGAACAAGGGATTTGGTGTGTCGTATTCATCATACGCCAGATCAGATGTGTTGTCTAGTCCAGGGACACCAAGCTACCATCGGTGTGGGACATCAGTTGTTGGGTACCAGCAGGGACTGAATTCCGAGAGAATGATCCCGCCTTCGACCGGTCATAGAAGGCGTCCAGGAAGCAGCATGGTGCTACCTTATAGCAGTGGGAGGACACTGCCATCAAAATGGGAGGATGCAGAACGGTGGATCTTCAGTCCGAATCCCGGCAATGCACTGGGGAGGTCAGTCCCGCAACTCTGGCGGCCGAAGTCCAAAAGTGGACCTCTTGGACCTCCTGGCAGATTTGGTGGACCATACTCATCTTCTTCATCATCAGCTTTGTTCCTTGAGAATGGTAGAGGTGGAAATCTCACTGTAAACTCACCTTACTTGGCTGGAGTTTTGCTTCCTGAGCATACATGTGGGAGCGTTATGGACTCTGGAAGGGATCTGAGTGCAGCATCAGGGGAGGGTAGCAGGAATGGACGAGAAGGCAGGTCCAGTCAAATGAATGGTTGGTATCCTGCTATGCAGTCTATGAGGGATTCTCAGCAAATTAGTAGTGCAACTGAGTCATATCAGTCATTGCCTACTTCCCATGAATCTATGCAAGGTACACGCCTCATGTTCTAGCACTACTACCTCCATCCTTTTTCATATGACGCTAGGACCAACTATTATAGCCTGTTTTCCAGTACTACCACCTGTCCGAAACGTCATCTATTCACTAACGGAGGTTGTAAATGTTTTTCCATCCTTTCTACAAATTTTCCATTATTGTTTGGGTAGCATTGAAAATTTAGATCATAAAACATTAAGTTGTTCTTGAATGCATTTATGGTTACAAAGATGCAACAGAATTTCTTATTGAGGTATTTTTTTTTCATGATAATTTAAATGCTGATGGAAAGCTTGGAACTAATGTTATTTAGCAGAACAAAATGCATTCAACCTTATTCCTTATGAAAGTATGCTCAAATTTCTCAAGGGACATTAATATCCTTTTGAAATATTATTTTCTGCTTGTGCAGATGGACGAAATGAAAGCATAAAAGACTCTGCAACTAGCAGTTCTCCTATAATTCTGAGGAAGGATGTCGCAACACAAACAAGCCCTGATATAAGCAGATCATCTTCTCCCACCATGAGGACTTCATTCTCCCGTTCGCTGTCTGTGCAACAAGTCAAAGAGTTGGAGAGTTGTTTCTCTAAGCTTGAGATCAGGGATGTGCAGATTGATGATCGGGTAACTCTGACTAGGTGGTCCAAGAAACATGTCACCCGAGGCTCTGACAAGAATGCAACAAATATTATAGAGTGGAAGAAGAAAACGATGGAATCTAAATCTTCTGCTTGGGAAGTAATGGAAACTGCTAAGTGTATATCAAAGTAAGGGGCCACTATTACCGTTGACCCTTTTCAGATAAACTACTTTTCACTATCTTCTAATATAATAATATGCTATCCTACATATGCAGAGGCCAGAAAATTTTCTTCCATTATCTAAATAATATTCTAGCCTGCCTCAAATATGGCCTTTTCATACTGCATTTTACCTTATCATGGGTGATCTTCGAACTCCTGGGTTTCTGTTACTACTGATGTTGAAATTAATCCTGTTAGTGGTGGCCCTGTGGTGTTTCTGTTCATTACTTGCAGTGGTGACTGCATGTTTCTAGTAGTGACTGCAGTTGGCAGTCTGCATGCATGAGTGTGTGCGTTAGTATGAAATAATGATCATGTGTTAGTGATCTTTGAACTACTGTCCGGGTTATATATAAAGCAGGAGCTAGAACATGTATGTGGTGAGAAAAACTTATTTGAGATTCCAAATAAAAGAACCAGGCTCTGCTTGTTTATCCCTTGTTCAAGGATATAACTATTTGTGTTGAATTTTGTGAACTGTAGTTAATATTTGTTCAAAAACAACTTTCTGATGCAAGCAAAAGAATGAATTTAAGTCCTCGCTTAAAACTAATATAACTGTGCATCATGTTAGTACGTAGTACTTTTTGTTGTAGGTCTTTCTATTACGCCTGGGCCCATCTGAGTTTGAAGTGGGAAATGGTTTACACCTGTTGTGCCAGTGCTGCTGGATTCTATCTCCTCCATCTACTGTTCACTAAATTTTGCAGCTAGTTCTTATCTTTGGTGGATGGTCAATCATCTAACGTAGGGATTTGAGAAGATAATGAAGTTGTAATACATTTACTGTGCTCTATCAAATGCTGATGGATGAACCTCTTGTTTGCTTAAAGGATTGAAGGAGAGGAAGTAAAAATGACTGCATGGGAGAATGTGCAAAAAGCAAATGCAGAAGCAGCCATACAAAAGCTTGTGGTATGATTATTTCTATATTTCCGGGTTTAGTTTTTCTTTTCCGCCTTGTGCATACTTCATTCTTGTCCCTGACTGCTTGGAGGTTTGATACCGCCTCATACTTGTGATTCTTCAGATAAAACTTGAAAAGAAGAGACCATACTCGCTGGAGAGGATTTTCAACACCATCAGGTCTCGTCCTCGGAAAATGCAGGTGGTGCGCAGTACATCAACTGCCAATCATGATCAGCATATCTCCAGGACTATCAAAACCGCACCACACCTCAGCAAGAATGGCCAAATGAGTTCATTGAGTGGATGCTTCACATGTCATGCTTTCTAGAGATATTAGTTGCACGAGGTCAAGTAAGATGAATGCCAATTTTCGTAGTTGCAGTTATGATCTTCATATTCTCTTTCCACATATGCCCTGTGGCAATGATTGTCAAAGTGTTTTCCCTGTGATCTATTACAATAATAAAAATATAATATTCTGTAGCAGTGGATCTGGCACATGCATTTGTTTTCTGTGACAAAGCATTTGTCAGTTCTTGAATAAATTGGATTGACGAATCAAAACCCAAAATAGGCATTTGGTAAAAAGACGCCAAAAAACATTTGCCATAGACAATAAGACAGAAACCAGAAATATGCTTTTGAAATTAGTTTCTGGATAATCCTGGTAAACTACAAAATCATTCTAGGCAGGAGTTATTAGCCCTTGAAAATGCTATCCTTGTGCACTTGTACCTGTATCACATGTCCTGTTCCTGAGAACCTTTTGTTTTGGTAACACAACAAAAAATGCTGTGTCAATACATTCTGATAATAAAACCACATGGCTCTGTACAAAAAATTGGATTCATGTGCGCTTTACTCTCTAATTTGAATATAATGTTTGCTATTTTCAGGCACTGTATTACTTTCAAGATGGAGTTTAGAGTAAAATCGGAGCCTCATCAGTGAGGAACTGGGGTCTGCCAAATTTATCATCTAATGGCCTGTATGCAACAGGGTTCATATTCAGGATTTTTTTTTCAGATTTGATTCTGCCAGGGTAACATTAGTAGACGCAAAACGAGAGCTGTTGTTATCGTGTGTGTTCTTTGTGAATTGTGATTATTTGTGTCTCACCACATAAAAATAAAAGGGTTCCTCTTCTGCTAGTTTTCCAGTGCGCTGTTGTTACAGAAACTACCACAGAGTATAGGAATCAGTCTCAGAGAGCTCGGAGCTAGGAGCCATCTTACACTTGGGTCAGGAGCAGAGACACACCGGATGTGGATGTGCATCTGTAAGGCGCTGCCATATGTTAATTTGCCTTAAGTTTGGCTTTGTACATGCGCCATGCCCCCTACCGCTGTTGACCATACGACTTGCCTGTGCCTAAGAACAAAAAAAATGTCTACTTGTTGCCCAAATTAAACCTACTGTACATGGTTAGATGCAGTACTACCCACTTTGCCACTTGGGTTTCTTGGGAAGACTGCTTGGTGCAGTGTGTTGTACCTGCCTGGCGTGTTAAATTTGTAATCGATTTCTTTGCGTTCCATTGGGTTGACATATAGAGACTGAAATTGCAGCTGGTCCCTCATATTTTTTTTAAAAAAAAATCGAACTTAAAATTCTGACAGGTCGTTAGCTTGTGGTGACATCTGTTGGTTTCCTGCAAATGGTTTTCATTTCTGTAAGTTTAAGCACTTGAGCATTGAAGTTCCTTGGAAAACTTAGGAATTTGACAAAAGGGAACTTGCACTATTTCAGAAGTGAGATATCACCAAATTGTTGTTGAGCCCAAGTAGTCAATATATGTTTCCTTTGTACACAAAAAGAAGTGTGTGTGTTTTTTCTAACAAAAAATTCAGCCAAGAAAAAGATCATGTGTGTGGAAACACATTCCTATCAACATCAAATAGAACTTACCAGTTAGGATCCTAGCATAACTCGGTCATTTACCTGCCAACAAATCATATAAAAGAAGATGAAGAGGTAACGGCCACTGAATCCTCCCGGTGTAAATTTAGTCCATCCTGATATATACTCCATATCATGTAAAAAACTACTTAAAATCTAAACGGTCAATGTACAAAAATTGATTATGCTATCATAAAACGGCACAAGGTTTCAGGCTTTGCTACGTGCCAGTTGACACGTGAACCCATTTTCCCCTAGCGCCCGAACTGGATCGGCTCAGCCATTCCAACGCCGGGCCCAATTTTCAGTCTTCTACCCTGGCCCTGGATCCGCCTTCCGTCTCTCACCTCCTCTCCTCGGCGCCGCCGCCCGCCGCCGCCCATCTCCATCGACCGGGCCCGGCAATGCCCTCCGCAGCGCCATAGCTCACCCCCGCGATGCCCCCGCCCGCGCCCGCGGCGCTGCCCCGTCTCCTCGCGGCCATCTCCGCCGCCGCCTCCTCCCCCGCCGACCTCCGCCGCCTCTCCCACCTCCTCCTCTCCCCATCCGCGCCGCCGCCCCCCATCCGGTGCCTCAACACCCTCCTCATGGCGCTCGCCCGCCACCGCATGCTCCCGGACATGGAGTCGCTCGCCGCCCGCATGCCCGCTCGCAACCTCCACACCTACACCACCCTCATCAACGCCTACTGCCTCGCCGGCGACCTCCCCGCCGCCAAGCGCCACCTCTCCTCGCTCCTGCGCGCCGGCCTCGCGCCGGACTCCCACGCCTACACGTCCTTCGTCCTCGGGTACTGCCGCGCGGGGCTGCTCGCGCACGCCTGCCGGCTGTTTGTGCTAATGCCGCTGCGGGGGTGCGCGCGCACCGCGTTCACGTACACGGCGCTGCTCCAGGGGCTGTGTGGCGCCGGGATGGTGCGCGAGGCCATGGCGGTCTTCGCCGGGATGCGGCCTGATGGCTGCGCCCCTGATCATCACGTGTACAGCACGATGGTACACGGATTATGTGGGGCAGGACGAACTGGAGAGGCGGATGCGCTGCTCACAGAGGCAATGGAGGAGGGATTTGTGCCGAATGTTGTTGTATACAATGCTTTGATCGATGGCTACTGCAGTACTGGGGATCTGGAGCTTGCAGTTGGGGTCTTTGAGGGGATGCAGAGTAAAGGTTGCTTGCCGAATGTCCGTACATATACTGAGCTGATATGTGGGTTCTGCAAATCTGGGAAAGTAGAGAGGGCCATGGTGCTATACAGTCGGATGGTTGAGGCAGGTTTAGCTGCAAATGTGGTGACATACACAGCCTTAATCCAGGGGCAGTGCAACGAGGGGCACTTGGAATGTGCTTTTAGGCTTCTTCACTCGATGGAGGCTAGTGGGCTGCTCCCTAACGAGTGGACATGCTCAGTGTTGATTGATGCTTTGTGCAAACGTGGGAGAATTGAGGAAGCTCAGCAGTTTATGGAATCTCTTGTTCAGAAGGGAATTAGGGTGAATCAGGTTGTCCACACCAGCGTGATAGATGCATTGTGCAAGGCAGGAAAGTTTGATTCTGCTCATAATCTTATGAAGAAAATGGCCAAGGAGGGGTTTGTGCTAGATGCCCATGTGTACAGTTCACTTATTGATGGACTATGCAGGGAAAATAACCTGTCAGAAGCAATGTTGCTGTTGGATGATATGATGGAGAATGGAGTACAAGCTAATGCTGTCACATATACCATTCTAATCGATAAGTTACTTAGGGAGTTTGGCTCAGAAGGTCCAAAGAAGATATTTGATAGGATGGTTATAGCAGGTATAAAGCCTGACGTTTTCACTTACACAGTATTTATACGCTCCTACTGTCAAGAGGGAAGGATGGAAGATGCTGAATCCATGATGGTTCAGATGATGGATGATGGTGTTTGCCCTAATTTAGTCACATATAACACATTGATTAAAGGATACGCAAATCTTGGATTTGTGAGTCAGGCATTTTCATCTTTTAAGAGCATGGTTGATAATGGATGCAAGCCAAATGAGGAGTCTTACACAGTTCTTCTTGAACTGCTGCTAAAGAAAAATTCCTCTGATGACATAGTTGCCAACTCTGTTAATGTTTGGAAAATAGCTGACATGAAAGTTCTCAATGAACTTCTGGAGGAGGTGCTTAAGCTTCAATGCACTCCAGCCACCTATATTTACGATTGTTTTATTAGATGTCTGAGCAGATTTGACAGATTGGAGGAAGCAAAAAGTTTTCTCGTAGGAATGCAGAGTGCTAACTTGACCCCAAGTGAGGATGTATATACTTACATTATAGAATGTTGCTGCAGACTGAAATTGCTGAAAGAAGCTTTAATGTTTCTTGATTCAATGGCCAAAAATGGCTATTTACCACATTTAGAATCTTATAGGTTTATTATTTGTGCTCTTTGTGAAGAGGGAAGCTTTCATACGGCTAAAAGAATTTTTAGTGACATATTGTCAATGGAATACAACTGTGATGAGATTGTTTGGAAGATTTTGATTGATGGTTTATTACAAAAGGGGAACACTGCTGACTGCTCTAATCTGCTATCATTCATGGAGGAACAGAATTGCCGTCCTAGTGCTGCAATATATGCTAGGCTTACGGGTGAAATAACAGTTGCAAGTGAAGTTCAGGAAATTGCTACTTGAATTCATATGGACAAACGAACCAACTTTAGTGTTGTTGTTGATGGGCCCGTCAATGTATACAAGGTACATGCCCCATGTTCTCAAGCACTGTGTATATTCTTTCTTTATGTTTTGATTTAAATATGACTACTGTTAAAATGTTCATGATGATAAAGCATCGATTCTTGAATACATCTATGGTTACTGTACCAGAATTCCCTATTGAGCTATATGCATTAAATGTTTGATGGTCAGCTTCATTCCAATGTTATTCAGCACACAATGCATTCAACCTAATTGTGTGTGCTCAAATTTCTTAAAGGGCACTAATATCCTTTCGGAACAACGTTTTCTTGTTGTGCAGATGGATGAGTTGAAATCATAAAGGACTCTGGCACTAGCAGGGTCCCTGTAATTGTCAAGAAGGATGTGGCAGCACAAACATGCCCTGATATAAGCAGGTGCTCTTCTCGCAACATGAGGACTTCATTCTCCCGTTAACTATCGGCGCAACAACTCAAAGAACTGGAGAGTTGTTTCTCTAAGCTTGAGATCAGGGATGTGCAGGTGGATGATCGGGTGACTCTGAATAGGTGGTCAAGAAACATGTCACTCGAGGCTCTGACAAGAACGCAACATATATTAGAGTGGAAGGGGGAAAAAATGGAATCTAAACCTTCTGCCTGTGAAGTAACAGAAACTGCTAAGTGTATATCAAAGTAAGGAGACTACTATTACTGTCAATCCATTTCAGGCATATTGTTATTTCTATGCAGTATCTTTTATTAGAGTAATTACTTCTGCTAAAAAATATTAGACTTACTACACAGATACTTCATAAAATAGCAACATGTTTTCTGAGTGTATCTTTTAATATGATGGACTGCTGACGACGCTGAGGTCTGGAATTTGCATCCATTATTAAAAAAAAATCTAGCCTGCATCAAATTAGTCTGTGAATTCCATCTTAGAATGATAAAGTACTAACAAGGCTAATTCAATCCATTATATTAGTTTAGTACTTGCCCTCATTCTTTTGTTTGCATCAGGCAAGTAATTTAGAACCAGTATAGATGCAAGCCACAAAACTCAACACAGGTAACAGGAAAACAAGAGTTTGAAGATCACCCAAGAAATGAACTGCCAACCAGCTCTAAATCCATGACAATTACTTTTGCACTCTGGGAACGGAACCTGGAGACAGATTCATATCTTTTCAAGTACTAAACTAATATAATGGTTTGAATTAGCCATGTACATAGTTGTTTGCAAAAGTACATGGTTTGAACTAGCCTTGTTAGTACATAGTTTATGCATCCACAGTGCAGCTTGAAGTCCTCTGTCACCTGTTCTGCAAAATCTGCAGCTAGTTCTTATCTTTTGTGGATAGTCAATCACTGAATATAGGTATTTACCATGTTCCGTCAAATGCTGATAGATGTGCTTGCTGACTTGCAGTTTGTTTAAAGGATTGAGGGAGAGGAAGTAAAAATGACTGCATGGAAGCATATGCAGGGACACAAAAGCAGCAATACACAAGCTTGTGGTATGCTTGTTTCTCTCTTTCAGGGTTTAGTTTTTTTTTTCAGCATGCTTCATTCTTGTTTCCTGGCTGCTATGAGGTTTGATATCCACTCATACTTGTGATTCTCTAGATAAAACTTGAAAGAAAAGTTCATACTTGCTGGAGAGGATTTTCAACACCCTCAGATCTGGTCCTAGGAAAATGCAGGTGGTACGCAGTACATCAACTGCAAATCAAGATCAGCATTTTCCAGGAATATCAAATGGCACCACACCACATCTCAGCAAGAATGGTCAAATGAGTTCGTTGAGCGAATGCTTCACATGCCGTGCTTTCTAGACATACAGTTCCATGCTCAAGTAAGATGAATTCAGATTTTACCGTTGATAGATAGCATTCACTACTTTTGCAGTTGTATCTTTCATTTCTGCATTTGTTTGGTTGCAGTAATTGTCCAAAGTGTTTTCTAATGATCTGTTATAATAAAGATATAATAGAATCTGCTGTAGCACTGAATTCGAAATCTGCCCTTCATATTACTTTAGAAATCATTCCAAAATCCAAACCCAATGATACAGCAGATTATCAGTCAGCAACTCAGCAACATGAACACGAGCATTAACATTAAACCTACCATAGAGGAACAAAATGCATAGTCCATGACATGTTGCTGCCAACAATTTGGCGTTAACACAGACGGGAGAGAATTAACATCACTAGATTTGAAATCTGAATTTGACCATATGATAATAGAACCACAAAATTCTGTACCTTGGATCCATACATAACTCTAATCTTAACATATCTTTTGCTGTTTACAGGCACTGTTGTTACTCTCAGTATGGAGCGTAGAGGAGAAATCAGAGCCTTGTCAGTAAAAAATATGCCCTGCCATTTTTTCCCCATCGAATGGGTTCATATTCTGGATATTCCTGTAGTTTTGATTCTACCAAGCGGGACATAAGAAAGTAGAGACAAAACAAGAGGAACTACTGTTCTCATGCATTCTTTGTGATTTATGATCACCACAGAATAATAAAAGAGTTACTGTTCTGCTAGTCTTACATCGCATTGCTTTTACAGAAAATGCCACATGGTACATTATATAACATTCATATCATTGTGACCTGAAGACTGGCGCAGGCAAATAAGCGATGCTGCTGTGCTAACTGCCTATTAAATCCAGTAACGTGTGTCCTGATAATGACACCAACCATGTGGAGCACATGTCCCGCTCAACCCGTCAATAAGGAGGATCGAGATGTCTCTATTGTGGGGCCATATCTCTCTTAAGGCCGAGCGCATGTCCCGCTCAACCCGTCAATAAGTCGAATTCTGATATTTCGACTGCAATGTACTCATCTAAACGTGCACAGCTACCTGAGTCATCATAGTGACTCTCTCATCGTAGCTAGGAGGCAACAAATGTGTTCTTTGGGATGCAAGATCCCACTCTTGTACTCTATTTTCACTGTTTTAATATAATCGAGTCCTTATAAAAAAACATCACGTTAAAAAGCATAATCCATCAGTAATGCACAAAAGGAGTGGTCAATATGACTAGAAGAAGTGAGGTCAAAGTGACTTCTGATTAAAAAAACTGCGACCAAAAAGTTCCAATTTAAGCGAATACTGATTCAGTCGTTAGCCTACACTCCTGAAACGAGTTAGATAGGAAGCTTCTCAGATGAATTCGCAGATTGTACATAGCAACATCTAAGGTCTTCAGACCTCCTGAAACAATACAGGCAGACTGGAGACAGTAAAGTTTCCTCTGAATGCATATAATATGCATATGCATACAGGACGTTAGTAAATTTCCTGCAGAGGATTTTTGATAGGAAGCTTCTCAGATGAATTCGCAGATTGTACATAGCAACATCTAAGGGCTTCAGACCACCCGAAACAATACAGGCACACTGAAGACAGTAAAGTTTCCTCTGAATGCACATAATCTGCATATGCATACAGGAAGTCAGTAAATTTCTGCAGAGGGTTTTCTTTTCTGTAAATTAAGAGCTTGAAATTCTTCAGAAAAGCTTAAGCACTTGAGAAAAGGGAACATGTAATATTTTAATAGTGAGATGTCACCAAATTACAGATTTATGTTGCCTTTGTACACAAAATTGTGTGTTTTCTTGTTTGTTTACCTAAGAAAAACTTTCATCCAAGAAGAATTTCATGTATGTGGAAAGAAGTATTCATGTCTATCAACATCACATAGAACTTACCAGTTAGCAATCACTCTGTCATGTATCTGCCAACAAATCATATCAAGAAGGTGATGAAATGACTCCCACTGTAGCTTCCCAGTGTAAATTTGGTCCATCCCAACATATAGTGGATCTGGAGATTTCAGTCCAGCTGTCGAGAAAGGCAACATTAGAGGAACCTCTTGCTGTCCCAAACGCATCAGTTCACCTTTTATCAGGAGAATAGATAGCCAGATCTTCAGTTACAGGCATAGATGTGTCTCCTAATTGCACACATTCTGTAGTTTCAACAATTCTTGGTGTTTCAGCTCTTAGGGTACTCTAAAACTATTCCATTAGCCACACCTTTGGCTCGTCCATGGCCATAAAATTTCCTGATGATAGCTAGGGCAAAATCAACAACTGTCCCAATCCCCTTGCCAGTAATCAAATTTCCGTCAATCACAACCCTTGATTGGTCAATAACTTGACATGTGAGCTCATTGGCTACAGCAGGAAGAGCTGTCACAATTTTATCCTAGGCAAAAAAAAAACAATGTCATTTCAATATCCACAGAATGAGGTGCCATGAGTTTTTGAGCCTTAGAATCTCACCTCAAGTAAACCTTGCTGCTGCAAGATCTTCAGAGAAGAACAGACCCCACCATACATCCTGCCAGATTGCTTTTGTTCTTTGAGTAACTTCTTCAGAATTCTTGACCTGTGCAGCCGCTCAGCTCCAGCAGATCCTCCCTGAAAGACACAGCATATAAAAATGAGATGCTAAAGAGAAGGGGTAAGCAACATACAGCGCACAGTTGCACACACTTGAACAGATAAGTTCAGATCAGTTTAGCATTTAAGTCCCCAATACTACACCTTAAGTACACTAAAATAGTTTTGAGAACAAGATGGGGATTCATAATTGAAGAACACATATAATTTATCTGAGAAACATGCAAACAGTGGTACCGAACAACCTATATGCTGACTGACATACAAGAACACTAGCATAGGAGCATGAAGTTGCAACAAGGTTATGTACAGTTCTTATTCCACTAAAAACTAAACAAAATCAATAAAATCTACAAGATCAATGTACCAGTACTATTGATTGTGATGCCATAAAAGTATAATATATGAAAACCAGGCCTATGTAAAATGCAAGAATAGATTTATCTTGTTTTAAGCTTTTATTCATTGGATCCTTTCATAGTAAACTAGCTCACTACTAATACACATCTATACCAATTCTTGTACAGAATGAGCTGAACTTGACCGTGATATGTTAGACATGGATTTACCTTCATATTTTATTTACAATATGACATCATCAAAAGGATAAGGTAGGCAGTTGGGGACAATTTTGTCCCACGTCCATGAATTAATTAAATGGCAGATATCTTGTTGAAATGTGTGTTGTCATTTATGATTATGCAAATAAAAATATGAGCTGCAAGAAAACTTACAGGAAGAATGATTAGATCATATTTTGAATCAAAGGCACTCATAATGCCTTTATCAGCAACAATCTTCATCCTTTGAGATCCAACAATGTGTGGAGATTTCTCAACTGATGCCAATACCACATTTATCTTTGCCCGTCTTAAAATATCAACCAGAATTATGATCCCCATTTCTTCAGACCCATTTGCGATTGGAATAAGAACCTGTTTCCCATGTCAAATTAACATCATTGTTATAATAAAACAGCCAACCCTCCAGCAAAGTATAACTCAAGCCAATCATACCACTTCAAGTAATTTGTCCAGGCATATGAGCATGACTGCACTTCCCAAGAGAACTAGATATGACAAATGGCAGCATTTGATTGGGAATAGAGAGATCAGCTAAACCATGTGCTAAGGAATGTGCAACCAAATTGAGCTTTACTAATCAATGGTATAACTTTGAAAAAGAGATGGTAAGAATAGCAGACCAAGTTGGGTAATAATTTACTACACTGCAGTGACTTTTAAATATAAACGATTTGAGCACACCGAGATTTGGTCAAATTTTATTTAAGCATGATGCCTCCACAATGAAACCATGCATAGCATAACACATCATGAAAGTTTAAGGCGTACTTACACGAGGGTTGCGATCAATAGACCACTCAACTTGATTGACTTCTGTAGTCCTTTCAAGATCGCAGTCAGATTGCGTCATCTATATGGAAATATACAAAATAAACCAAAACTCAGTAGTTTGAGTAGCCGGTAAGTCTGAACAAACTGGATTTAAGAAAGAAAAAGAAATGAGGATACAAAGGAGGAAATACGTGTTTTTCATTTTATTAGTTAAAGGTGGTTGGGAAGTAGAACCCATGAACTTAACCACCACAACTATGGGACACTGAATTTCTATGTAAAATAACTAATCAGCTAAAAGAGAAAAAAACGATGAGATGAGAAGGAAGATGACCCCCTTTTTCTTTAGAAAGGGGAGTACTGAACGGTTTAGAGAGGTATTCACACTACCTGGGAGCACCCAGGTATAAACCTAGGTTGTTGGCCTCCCAATTGGTGGTACCAATTGAGATATCACTCGGTGCTCTCATCAGCTAAAAGACTATGATATTTAAAGCTATTATTATGTTAAATAACAAAGGTATTGAGGTTTCTTTTGACAAACCAAAATTCTGCCCACATCTTCAGCTGCATGAGGCCCAAACATTTGCTCAACAAATGATAAAGCGAACTGGAATGATGTCCCTGGCCCACGACTTGTTGTGAGCTCTCCTGAAACCTGAACATTTGATTCAACAGCTCGGAATGTAGGGAGATCTCCGATAAAAGATGGGTGACAGGTGATCTTGTAAAAACAAGAATAAAATGTCATTAAATAAACACAAACATTGGTGGACTAAATTTATCCATATAGTAAATGACCACCTTTTTTCTCTTGTGGAGACCCCATGGCATTAGAACGACTGCAGGTGCAGCACATATAGCACCATAAAGTCTTTTCTCCTCAGCCTGACGAACTGTGATCCTCTGAAGGATATCACTGTCTCTCAACCGCACTGAACCAGGCGTTCCACCCTGAACACATCAACCCAAGTATCAAAATACAATATTCTAGAGTCTAGACACTGCCAGCAAGTGATGTAATACACATGTAACACCACAGCACAAAAAGGTGAAATAAGGTTGACCACTTGTCGGCAGCACCAAAAAATGAGTAATAATGTGGACAATAGCAGGAGTGAAGTATATATTGTCAACATTTCGGTGTTATCTCAAACACTAGAACGTTCTTTCCCGCTAATTCCAGTCCTCCGTACGCTAAGCTCCACAGGAATCATTTATACCAGCAAGTGATCAGTAAGAGAAGAGAACGTGAGTTACCGGAAGAGCCACAAGGTCGAACACCTCGTCTGCGCAGGAAGCAATGTGCGTGTCCGCGACGATGCGGGAGCCGCAGGATGCCTCCACTTCGAGGCCGTCCTCGACGGAGGCCAGCGTCACGTCGGCGCCGGCTCGCCGGAGGACGCCGGCGAGGATGACCGCCTCCATCTCCTCCGTGCCCATGGCGATGGGCACGAGAACCTTCATTATACAAAGCCGCGGAAAGTTAACCTCCTGGCCTGTCATCGAAGGAGGCGTCGAATGGATACCAGACCTTCTTCTTCGGAGACGGCGGCGAGAAGACGACCGTTGCGGTGGCGGAGAGCGTGGGGGCGGCCCGCGCCACGGAACGCCGTGGTGGCGATGACTGAAGGGAGGAGTAAAGAGAGCGGTTTGGTGGGTGCAGCGGTGCCCGTATCTCCGCGGCAGGAAGTGCGGTCGGGGAGAAGGGAGTTTGCCATGGAGAGAGCATGGAGAAAAGGCGGGGGTCGTCGGAGCAGTGGAGACGACGACGAGCGTGGAGCGTCGGTTGAGACTTGAGAGCGGATGGATAACCCCGGGAAGAAAACCGAAAAATACCTGTGTGATTTCATTTCAAAAAGAAAAAAAAAATCGTTAGTAACGGTACTAGAGTTGACTTTCTTCAAACTGATTTTTTTATACAGCCCTTTAATTTCAGAAAAGCTTTTTTTATAAAAAACAACTGCTTGTACATTATTTTATCTTTCTATATACATTACAATACATTCATATATATATAATAGTGATAAACAGAAGTGTGACTAAGATTCTTCTGGCAATCTGATGAACATAAGAGGAAATATAGCTTAGCTAGATGGAATATCTTATGCCAACCGAAAGAAACTGGGGGGCTAGGGATCAAAAACTTAGAGGTACAGAATCAATGTCTTTTGAGTAAATGGTTGTTTAAGCTTATAAATGAGGACGGCTTATGGCAACAATTACTTAAAAACAAGTATTTACGTTCAAAAACAATAACACAAGTAGAGAAGAAACCAGGAGATTCACATTTTTGATCGGGACTGATGAAAGTAAAGCAATCCTTTACCAGTTTTGGCACTTTCCATTTAAATGACGGCAAACAAGTCAGGTTTTGGGAAGACAAATGGTTGGGTAATTTTACACTAAGACAACAATATCCGTTTGTGTACAATATTTAGGAAGAAAAATGATACAGTTGCTACTGTTTTTAGCAAAATTCCTCTGAATGTGTCTTTTCGAAGATCTTTAGTGGGACAGGATTTAAATTTATGGCATAACCTTGTTCATTTAAATAATAGTGCAGATAGCTTCATATGAAATCTTACTCAATCTAGTTTGTTTACTGTCAAATCTATGTATATGGCCCGAATTTGTAATGGCAATGTTCCACGAAACAACTACATATGGAGGGTGAAAGTACCACTAAAGATCAAAGTTTCTATGTGGTATTTACAAAGGGGGGTGATCTTGACAAAGGATAACTTGGCCAGGAGAAACTGGAATGGGAGCAAATTGTGCTCTTTCTGTTCCCATGAAGAAACCATTTAGCATCTCTTTTTTGATTGTCATATGGCACGTTTCTTTTGGAGAACCGTGCAAATTGCTTTTAATCTACGACCACCAAATAGTTTTAATGTGATGTTTAATAACTGGTTGGTGGGGGTGGGGGGAAAGTTCCAGCTATTAGTCGGTGCCTCAGCGCTATGTTGGGCATTATGGCTCAGTAGGAATGATATGGTTTTTGATAAATCTCCAACGAAATCTTATTTGCAGGTACTCTTCAGAGGGACTTACTGGCTTTGGTTTTGGACGCAGCTACAACGGCGTGAATCTGTGAGAGATGCAATAAAGGATGTATGTCAGACACCGGAGGTTTTGTCGATGCGTATCTTTGCTCACCATGGATGGAGGTTTAGTAATAGAATTGCTTTGTAACTCTCATCGAACTTGCATGATGTCTTTTTTTCTTAAAGTGTGCGAGTGCAGACGGAAGAGCTGCTAATTTGTATTTGAGGCCGTAGCCATTTGGTCAAGGCCAGATTTATCCATTATGTAAAAATCTATGCACAATGAGACCGAGGCCATATAATCCGTCTAAAAAACTATTCTATGAATTTTAAGGACCAAACTCAAATGACTTAATTTTTATATGTTTTTAGCCATACTGCTAGTGTAATTGGCGGTGAGTATCAATAAAACATTGCGATAGAGACTCACCAAGATCAGCTTACAGAGGAGCCGAACTATGGCAAAGCGTAAGATAGCTTAAGAAAGATACACGAGGAAATCTATGGTGCATGAATGAAGGTGTGCTATCTGCTTAGGAGTTGGCTAATTTGGCTGCTTGCTCCTAGTGAATAGTCACTGCTACCAGGATGGCTAATCGAATAGCTACTCTGCTTGCAACCAAAATTAGCCATACTTGCAACCAAAATTAGCCATATTGTTTACGGATTTTGTTGCAAGTATTATGTACTTGTTGTAAACAATATGGCTTTTGAAACTTTTTCTAGCAAATCTAACAAAGATTCATGCATTGTAGGTACTATGTAACAGTCATACCATCTAAACTGATATATTGAAGACAGTGTGATTTTTCAAACTTTTACCAATCAATCTTAACATCCATCTTTATGACAAAAGGAAGATAAGGTTAGAAGAGTGCTCTTGATCTAATTAGGCTAACAGAAATCTTATGAGTTATGAAAACCACTTGTCACAACCAAATAGTAGAGAGTAGTGTTAGTTTTGAGGAGGATACTTTATACTTCTAGGATCGTGAACAAAATGTATGATTGTGTGCGATGAATCTTGTTACTTTTTTATCATAGCTTTGTGGTGGGATTTATTTTTTAATTTTCTGGTTAAGTTGTTTGCCTCATTGTCTAGTAAGTTAAGCAAATATATTTCCATGCTAACAATATTGTGCCCATTGGATGGAGCCCAACGTTTGGTGATCCATGAGGCCATGATTGTCTCCTTGTTGTACTTGTCCATCCCACCCCATGGAGTTGGCTTTACATAGAAGTCCCATTTTACCTAAAGAAATATTGTAGTTTTAGCAAAAAAATAATAAAAATACATCAAGTCTCTAGTAGCAAAGTCTAGCAGTTTACAACACTATCCAATAAATATTACCTAGATGTACACAACACACACAATGATCATAATCTAAGCACACATCTATGCCTACATTACATCAGCATATCTATTTCTACTTTGGTTTATGGTTTAACTTTGCATCAACTCCACGATGGCTCCTATTCTATATTTTATTTTATTGTCCTCCAGCTAGCTTTATAGCTCTCGTGTCATTGTATAATCATGTAGATGGGAAGTGTTATAATGCATCCAAAATGAGAAAAAAGATTGAGGAGAAGGCTTGAAAACAATGTGCTAGCATTTATAGGTAGTTTGTGTGCTAATAGCTGTTTGGTATAAAGTGAAGTGATCCTTTTCCATATCGGCAAGACTAAAAACATATGTACTTTATACAGTTTGGGAGCGCATATGATTTTACTAGCCTTTGTGACTTGTGAGATGTCAAAACATGAATTTGTTGACTATTTATTGTGGCTTGTCACTTCTTAGTTCTTTTGAGTTATTTAAATAAAGTGTTTGGCTAATTTCTTGTTCTTATTCGCTAACAAAGTCTAGCAAATTTAGAACACTATGCCAAGAAGCACCTAGCACATGTCGCACACATTATAATGATAGCATGCATGATAACCGCATATATGTGCTGACACGACGTCGATGCATTTCTATCTGCACCAGCATGGGTCTAACCTAGCACTAACAGGATATTAGCGGCTATCGTCGCTAAGGTTTTAAGGAACATCTAGCCTAACTTTATTATTTTATCTTCTAACTAGTTTTGTATATTTGTCCGCCGTGTAAGGTGAAGTGACATATCACATTCACAAAATAAGGAAAAAATGGATTAAAAGAATAAATCAGTGTGCTCACATTTTAGATTTGCAAGGTATTGGCGTGAAGTGGCATTAACTTTTCCATATTTGCAATAGCCACAATGTAGTGTATCTGCTTCTATCAAAATTGCATAAATATGACTTTCTCGACCTCTAGCAATATAATCACTGCAAACTCCGAGTAGTCATTGCACCAACCATATACATCTACCAATATACATGTTTCTTACACATGATTCTCGTACTGAATGCGTGATGTCTAGAATTAATCGCATGATGTGGAACCAAAGTTTGGGAACGGTTATTCTTCATCGCCTCCACTTTCACCTCATCACAGCATGCCAGCATCTTTGATCTGGACACCACATGCGTGCGTCATTGCATCGTGGCGCAGCCTTTCGCTTCACGCCAAGAGCATGCGCGGGCTCCCATCCCCGTCGCACATGCCGGCATCTGAACTCCCCGTTGGAAATCAGATTCCTAGCTCACCGTCAAAGCTACACTGTTAAGATAACTTAATCCTAGGGAGCCTGATTGAAACTTTGGGTCCCAGAAATCTCACAAAACTCAACTCAATTCCCGCGCGAAACATAAAAAAAAAGAAATGCCAAATTCCGGTAAATTCAAGTGTTTCCCCGATCTCGCTGTCTGATCTTGTGATCTCACTTTAACCGCTGGTAGAATATTTTTACCGGCAGTAGTACACTCGTACTACCAGTACCGGTACAAAGCACGAGGAGGGGAAGGCTAAAAAAAGGTCACCCATGTTACCCCGATCCGGTAGGTACGATGCTTCCGCGAAGCCGCGTGGCCTTGCCTACCCACGCACCTGCCCACTGACACCCCCCTACCCTACGGCAACTGATGGCGCGGCCCCACCCCGCGCCCTGGCCCACCCGCCGGCCGCACGGCCGCGGCGGCGTCCGCCGGTGGTGGCGGCCTCGTGGGTGACTCCTGTTCTTGTCGGGGAGGTTAAAAAAATGGCTGCCACCGGAGGCGCTCCTCCCCCACGTAGCGCGCCGTGATTGGCCGGGCGTCGCCCGGCGCCCCGGTGCGCCGCCACGTAGCCCGCCCTCCCCACTCCACTGCCTCGCCCGCCTGGATCCTCTGCGCCGCGGCACCCGACAGGTGCGGCGCCGCCGTTGGGTGGGTGCGCGCAGAGGATCTCGGGGAGCTCGGCCACTATAGGCACCGTCGCGGGGAGGGGACACCTGTCCCGCGCCGCACTCTGACCGTCCCACGCCCACGCCGCGCGAGGGAGAGAGAGCGAGAGCACCCGCACCAAGGCGAGGCGAAGGCGAGGCAGCGACTAGGCCGGCGGGCGAGCGAGACAGGTTGCGGCTGGCTGGCTGCCTCCGCCCACCGAACCCCACCACCACCGGAGGCGGAGGCGCGCGCGGCACAGTCCCTTGCCTTCCAATTCGGTCGTCCCACGCATCGATTGCGCCCGCGCACGCGCCCGCCCGTCGCTTTGCCGTCCTCGCCCGCCCACCCGCAAGCAACCTATATAGCGCGCCGCGAATCCCGCCCGGCTTCCCCGTCGGCTCGTCGTCGCGCCGCGGTGGGGAGCGGGAGGGGGCGATGGATCTGAAGGACGGGGAGCGGAGGGGGGCGGCGGGGCCGGGGCCGCTGTCGAGGCAGGGGTCGATCTACTCGCTCACGTTCGACGAGTTCCAGAGCACGCTCGGCGGGATGGGGGGAAGCATCGGCAAGGACTTCGGCTCCATGAACATGGACGAGCTGCTGCGGAGCATCTGGACCGCCGAGGAGAGCCAGGCCATGGCCTCGGCCTCCGCCTCCGCGGCGGGGGCGGGCGCGGCCGGCGACGACGGCGCCGCGCTGCAGAGGCAGGGGTCGCTCACCCTGCCGCGCACGCTCAGCGTCAAGACGGTGGACGAGGTCTGGCGGGACTTCGTGCGCGAGGGGCCGCCGCCGCCGGGGGCGGCCGCCGGGGCGGAGCCGCAGCCCAACCGGCAGCCGACGCTCGGGGAGATGACGCTGGAGGAGTTCCTGGTCCGGGCCGGCGTCGTCCGGGACAACCCTGCCGCTGCCGCGATGGCGGCGGCGGCGGCGGCGGTCCCCGCGCAGCCGGTGGCTCCGCGGCCGATTCAGGCGGTCAGTAATGGCGCCTCCATCTTCTTCGGCAACTTCGGGGGCGCCAACGACGCCGGGGCGGGCGCGATGGGGTTTGCGCCGGTGGGGATTGGGGATCAGGTCATGGGCAACGGGCTCATGCCCGGAGTGGCGGGGATGGCGGGTGCCGCTGTCACCGTGAGCCCGGTGGACACGTCCGTGGCCCAGCTGGATTCCGTGGGCAAGGAGAATGGGGACCTGTCCTCGCCCATGGCGCCGGTGCCGTACCCCTTTGAGGGAGTGATAAGGGGGAGGAGAAGCGGTGCGGGTGTGGAGAAGGTGGTGGAGCGGCGGCAGAGGAGGATGATCAAGAACAGGGAGTCTGCGGCCAGATCCCGTGCCCGGAAGCAGGTGATACTCTTATCCTGAATTCTTGCATGTGTGTGTTGCACTTGCATATGTAGGTGCTGTTTCCTATTGCAAGTTGCTGCGCTAAAATATTATATTGCTATTCTGATAAATCAGCACATTGGCCTTGTCTATGCCATGTTGAAAACGATGGATATTCGATAAGGTAGTAACTGGTAAAGGCACATGTGGCATAGCATGCATACCGCTGCCTGCTACTTTGACACAAAACGTTTTGCTCTAGTTTCATGTTTCAGTGATATCTCTTATGATTTATAGGCATATACCATGGAGTTGGAAGCTGAAGTTCAGAAACTCAAGGAACTAAACGAAGAATTGCAGAAGAAGCAGGTATATGCCATGCTGATCCATTTCTGTACAGTTAGTATTATCTATCATTTGATTGAAATGGATTCTGAATTTATGATTACTTGCACCTCTGTCCAAGTTCTAATTTCTGCAGTTATTTCATGGATTTTGGTTGAATATCAAATGCTTAGTCCTTTAGTGTGTATTTACAGTGACTTGTCCTAAGGCTTTAGAAGTTAGGTACAGAGGAGTTGAGTACTGTTCGCTTTGAATTATTCAAATTTTAAAATGCTCGGTTCGTTAGTGAAGTTCCTCTGAACAAATGTTGTGGTGGGTCTCACTGAAACAATTGTTGAGATTTTCATAATTTATACATGCACAACTGAATTGAACAATTTGAAAAGGTGAAACCATTTTAAGAATTGAACTAAGCGGTGTTTCAGCTGAAAGGACCCAATAAAATTTTAAAAGAAGCTCTTTGTTTTCAAAATTTCATGAGCTGGGCTTTAATTGAAATATGTAGGTAACAAGTGAGATTGGAACATAAAAATTCTCTTAAATATAATACAGATCTCGAACTTCCATAGCTACTGCAAAGTCATCCTACAAGTGCTTTGCCTTGGATTTCATTTTAGTGGGTTTTGTTTTTGTTGAACTTTTGCATTATATTTTGAATTACCAGCATGCTTTGAAAGCTGCACTTCAATGGAGCAACATGCTATTGCACAGAACAATGTGCCTTTCTTCTCAACAGAGACCTTTGCCCTTCTGTTCTGTCTGCCGACCCATCGCTATTTCAAATTGCTTTTCACTCAATCATCCCGTCTGCTTGAGTCAAATGCAATAAAAAATGTCACAGGGACCCCCCCACCCCCACCCAACACACACAACACACACTAATCCAAGGGTGGATAACCCTATTGGCCTATTCTATGGTCTTATGGAGTTTTGGTCATTCGATGCTGTTAAGTAATGCGTCTTCCACCTCTTCCAAAAATAATCGTCAAAATTAAAATGGACAAATCACCAGTGCCATCTTGCAAAATTTGAACTAAGGTACTCCAATTGTCGATGCTTTTCACGGTGATTTGGAATGATTAACTTAATGAACGAGCTAGATACATCTTTCGTGGACCATTGTTTGTTCTCCAATTTCTACAGTCAAAATTTGTGTCATTATTATAATTTATAAGCATCATTCTGTGAATGACACCAGCAATTGTTTGGAGGTTCCTAATTTTGTTTGTTTTCTAAAATTGCAGGACGAAATGATGGAAATGCAGAAAAACCAGGTAGATTGTTGGGTCAAATCTCCATTCTTGATGTTCTTTTTCACCCTACGCTTAATGGATGCACTGCAGTTTTTTTAGTGAATTTCATAGCCTTTTCTCTCTTCCAATCGGAAAACTGATGGAAACTAAGCTGTCATGCCTTTTTGTTCATGTACATGCATTGTTTCATAACATTGGTTGAACTGGTTTTGTAGATTTCTGCTACTGGTCTATCCTTGGATCTCCATGCATTTTTAAAATACCATACATGTGGTATAAAGAATAGTACTATCCATCCAGAAAGTTGCATCTTGTTTTTGGGTTAGTTGACCAAAGTCAACCCATGTATCACTAACTTGAATCTATTAGTGATAACAGGATGGTTTATATTTTTATTTTTAAAGGGAAGTAGATAATTTGTATCTAAAAGTGATCTTTAGAGCATAAGCTATGCACGAGAACTTGTGACTGTGGCAGGACCTGCCGGAGGTCTGTTATTTATGGCCCCGCTAAGAGTTTGATTCACATGTCGAACATGAGCACTTTGTAAAGGGTTTAACTCTAGCAGCAGCTCTTTGGACAAATCCATCCAAACAGTGGAACACCTGTACACTGGCAGCCTTATCAGTTGTTACACCAGATGTTAGGGAGTTTGTGTTCTTGTAATGTCCCTGAGGCAGCAGCCTTTCTTGAAGGTGATGGGAAGCAAATAATTATGCCAGGGGCGATAAAGGTATTCATGTTTATGTAGGCAGCTTAAACGTACTTATTAGGATGCCGGTTGATTTGGCCATTTCTAGACAATTACACAGAAGAAGTCGGGGAAGGTGGGATAAGCTGAGCACCACCCTTAATAAACGTTGGTTCTCTATGGCCTTAGTTCATTGTGTCCTGTATAGATTTTTGTGCGGTGTATTATACTTCTGATGGATGGACTTTTGCATACTATTTCTGAATATGGTTGCTCACTTCACTTGGGCTCATGACACTAAAAAAAAACCACAGGATTATTCAGAATGGAATCTGATTTAAGAATCTAAGTGTAAATTTCAGTTACACTAATATGCTAAATATATCACTATAAGATTACAGATTTTGCAAGCCTTATCATGGAAAATTACTTGCCCATATTATCATTCTGGTACACATTAGGTACTGCTCCTAACAACCATCTGCTGCTGGCTTCAGGGTAGCTGACTGGTGTGCCTGACATACTAGTTCATGCCAACAATATAGTTATCTGATGATATATACAGAGCATGTGCAATTTTTTTTTATAATGACTGCAAAAGGTGTAGTGTGACAATAATTTTGAGCAAAAGTGTAGTTATCTGAAATTTGCTCAGCACTGGTAGCTGATAACTGAAACCCTACTATCTTTTGTTTTTTTTACTGAGTAAATATATCATATTGATAACTTCCATGATGTCATGCAATCCTTGAACACCCTGAATGGCAAAAAAATTAAATTCAATTGACTACAGTGGACTTCGAGTGTTTTTTTTTGAATGAGTACTTTAGGACTCTGTAATGCTCTGAGTGCAGATATTTAAATGATTGCTCTCTTTATCATATGTGTATAGAAAAAATTGTCTAATGTTTGCTATGTTTTGCACCATCGAAAAAACGTAGGTTCACTATGGCCTTAATTGTACCTTCTTCCTTCTCCTCACAATGTAGTTACATCAATTCATCTTTCTGTTTTGATCGCTTGAAAAATATTTTAATATCCCACTAACTTGAACACATAATGCAGCTAGGTTGTTTGATATATCCATGTGCTTATATGCATAAAGCTTTGGATATATCACACACTACATTATGTTTTCTTTATAATAAGTAGCCGTGCCAACCATGTATCCTGGTAAGTGGTAAGGTTATCACAATAACCATATCAACATCAACCTAGCTGTTTTGTCTGGCGAACATTGGCACTCTGCAGAGTCCAGTTGTAAATAAAAATGGCATCAGGGACCATGGCTTTTATGAGTTGTGTGTGTTCTGTTTTGTAGTTTTTCTTTAAATCCTTGTACTGCACTTAAAGTTTACATGTGTTATGCGTACTTGTTTTCAAGTCCTCTTGCACATGGTATTATTGTCTTGTTTAGATCACTGATCGCAAGACGTATTGTCTCCGTACAGGTTCTGGAAGTGATCAGCAATCCATATGCACAGAAGAAACGCTGCCTGCGACGAACATTGACAGGTCCGTGGTAACTCAGTTGTCGATGATCGGACTTGACAAGATATTTAACATTATGTACTTGTACATATCGTCAGGATTTGGTGAACCCAAATTTCTGTTGTATATTATCGATCAACAGAGTCGAGTGTACCAGTGCTTGACTTTCTTATCCTGTCACTATGCCTCCTGTAGTCCGTTCTTCAAGTCCTGTTGGCTTCATTGTGCTTCTGTGCTCTCATGCTCCTTATTTACCCTGATGAGCGATGGTCCTAGTACATGTGGTATGATTCCGTAGGAAGGTAGATTGGTATTAGGCATCGTTCGTGTTCTCTAAGATGAGTTCTGAGGCATCTTGCAGCTAATTGATTCTTACTAGAAATGGCTCTATATTGTATCTGTACCAGAAGTTGGAGACGGAGGAACTGTATTTGATAAATTAGGACTTGAAGGTCAGTTTTAGGATTGAAGTCTAAACCTTCTAGATCCAGGTCATAAGATTGAGCTTATAACTAAAGGGATATATAAGAAGCATTAGATGTATGTGTAGTCGAGTTCAATTCACAAAGGGACTCTTTGGCAAGTGAGCTTTGGAGCTGTTTGTTAATAATTTAATTTAAAATGAAAGTTGCAAGATTTGGGGTTGGAAGTCTGAAGGTTGGGTCTTGTCATTAGACTGAAGTTTCTCTTGGTCATACAATTAGCATGCACAAGTATGTGAGGTTGGCTATCCTTTTGTTTTCGGAGTTGGACATTTTGGAGCACTCTGTTGATATTTTGGAAGCTGTAGCCTGTAGGTTAGAAGTCTGGAGCCTTGGTCCATGTCATGAGACTGAATTGATTTCTAGGGAACGTCGGAAGATGCAACCTTGAACAATGATATACGGTTCCACGCATACCTGTCTTTAAGATGTTGATGAATGGCCGCGTGTCAGCTTATTAATTTGCAGGTCTTGTGATTTTAGTCTGAAGATTGGATTCGATCTGGGCATTAACTGATTAACTGAACTGATGCCAAAAGGAGCAGGAAACAGAGACCTTTTAGGGGCCCTTTGGAACACAGGATAGGAAAAGTGCAGGAATAGGAAAAATGTAGGAATTGAAGTACACTACTTCTCCAATCCTATGGAAATTGAAAACATAGGAATTTGGTTTGGATGCCCTTTGGTAGCATCATAGGATAACAAAGGAATTTGTAAACTATTGTTTCTTTTTGAATTGAACTACTAGCAGATCAAATAGGTGTTGAAGAAACTTGCAGATCAAATATTCACAAATCTAATCTGAGATGGGGATCCATAAGATGGGGAATCGTAGATAGGAAATCAAGAAGTCCTCCGGGTGCTTGGTGAAGCCGGTGTGGCTCTAGCGTAGGGCCGGGCATTCAGAAGCCGGTGTGGCTCTAGCGTAGGGCCGGGCATTCAAAAGCCCCTGCGCGAACAGACGCCAGCAGCGCGCGCGAGCGCTTTCTTTTCGCGCCAGGAAAGTTACCGAGAGGTCAGAGCTCTTGCTTTCTTTCCCGTGAAATCACGCTCAGGATTCCAATCCTATGGAATTATTCCCATATCTTTCCTGTGAACCAAAGGGCATCCGTAGGAAAAAATCCTTTGGAACTAAATCCTACAAAAATCCTGTGTGATTCCTCCATTCCAAAGGGGCCCTTAGATGGTTCCGTCCCAATAGATTCTCGGACACGCTTTGGTCGGAGCTAGGATCCTCCACTTCTGGAAGCGAGCAGGCATTTCTGCATGTGGACTTGCACTCTGGAGGCTTGATTTCACCTAGTACACCTTTTGGGATGTACTGATGTTTGATGGCTCTGCCGTGCTGATAACCCATGCATCGCCGCGGCACAGGAGAACTAAACCCCATAGGCCGCAGCGTTACATACTTGCATCGCCACATTAATCAACGACCGGAACACAAAAAAAGTCCACTTAATTCAGTCACACTAACTCCAGAAAATGACGCCGCGCGCTTGAACACCAAGCACTTGCTTTGCTTGCAGACAAGCCGACGACTTCACCGTCCTTTCCATTGCACAGGCAAGCAGCTAAACGCCTCGCGCTACCTTCCAGCTCGATCGCGAGAGCCGAGAAGATGATGACACGCAGTGACCTCGCTCCGTCGGAACGTCGTCCTCACCGGGGCCGGCGGCGGGAGGCCGGTCGTACGGGTGATTCAGACGCGAGGGAGTTGGAGAGGAACCTGCCACCGCGCCGGAGAGCGACCCTTCGTCTCCGGTGCAGGGGCGGATCGGAGCCGGCGACTCGCCGCCGCAACAGATGGGACTCTCTTCATCTGATCCGTTCTTCTCGATCGAGCTGTACGTTCATCCAGGTCCCTTTCGTCCCAGCTCCCAGTACACTGTCATGGCATCCCATCCGCCCGTGGCCGTGGTGTTTCTTGATGAACGTGTTCTTCATCATAGCCCCGAATGAAACAGCATGCATGCCCCGACATCCCCGTCATGTACATGTCGTGCTGCCGCTCCGCAATGAAGTTTTGGATGTGAGATTCAGATATTGTAGCCTACCGGCCGGGCAGATCAGCTCATGGGCATCACCAGCAGCCAACGCCACTAGGATAGTAACGTACATCCATGGTTAGTTCACGAGCAGTCCCTGTCCGGAAGGGAGCGTGGTCGCCTTGCCGAGGGGACGCAGGGCCCTGGCGGAACACGCCCCAATGGCGGCACCACCCTCGTGTCCCCTGATCGCCGGGACACGGCGAGCCCACCACCGCGCGCTCGGCTCGCCACCGCGCGACACGGTCGGTGTCGCTGGCGACGCGCGATAGCTAGGGAGCGAGCTGAGCCGTCGCGTCCGTCGGCCTCATCGGTCCGTCGGTCTCTGGAATTCCGGATCGCTTCGCCGCCGTCCGGGGAGGAACGGCCGGTGACGCGCGAACAGACGGGCGACGGCGATCCGGCGCCTGGTTGGGAGGCTGCGGCGGATCCTGATGGCTTTGGATGGGTAGGCGGTCGGGCCGGAAGATAGCTTTTGGGGATGAACAGCGGCGGATGCTGTTCTGAGGAGGGCGATCGATCGGCCGATGGGATCGCCCTGGTCCCTGGAGTTTATCTCCGGTACGGACCTACGGGCTTGTCTCGTTCCGGGTCAGGCCACAGTGGAGTGATCGATCATCGATGTGTTGCCAGCAGGTTATCATGGATGGTTGCTAGTAGGAGGGGGACTCTCCCATCACAAGATCTCAGTTCATCAAACTGCTCGTGAACCGATGACAGCTTCGGTTTACTAAATCCGTCTACTACTGTACTACGGAGTAGCTTTATCAGCCTATTATCATCGATGCTGGTATCATCATGACACCAATCGTGTCGCGATCGCACGTACGTAGGGGTACTCACTGTACGGGAACGTGCGCCGTAGATCGTCCACCACCGTCGCTGACATATACGTACGCCACCAGCCCGGCCAGGAAGGCACTGTAGTCTCTGACCCTGCATCATATCAGTGCGCTGGCTGCATCGTCCGCATGGGCGTCGCGTACTGTAGGACCGCGCGCCCGTGCACGCCGCGCACCATGGCGAGTTCCTCGCCGGTCGATCTCCGCGCACGTACGGCATCGATCCCCCAATTATCCTGGCACCAACTGCTGCTAATACTTGTTTTTTTTAAAAAAAAACTGTTCCGGATAGGATAACGCCCGCCGGGCGCCGCTGGTCGACGAGACCCACAACCCATGCGGCCATGCGGGTGGCTGGCTGGCGCTGGCCACCCGCGAGCTGAGCCCCCCGAACGCCGCCGCGCGCCATGCAGCCGCGGGCGCCACGATGCGGACACGGGCGCACCAGGCTGTACGGATCGGAGCCTCGGGAGGACGGGGATGATTTGGCACTGGCAGTTGGGCACACATCGCTTGGCCGATCATGTCATGCGTTGGGGGGACGCATTTGTGTATTCGGGGACGCCGTTCACGCGCCATGCCTCTGGAGTCTGGAGGGTGGGGACAGGGAGGCCGCACGTGAAGGTGGGGGCATGTGGGGACAGGGCGACTCGATATACATCGGGAGCGAGCCGTCGCTCTCGGCGCGCGCGCGCGTCCGTCGGCCTCAACGCCGGTCGTTCTCTCGCCGCCGTCCGGCCGGGGAGGAGCCGGTCGGCAATGGTGGGCTGGATAGTCATCATCGCGGGTTGCTAGGACTCTTTCCCATCACGAGTTCAGTTCATCAAAGTGCTCGTAAACTGAATAACTGATAGCAGCCACGGCTACTATAGGCTTATTAGGAATCCTAATTTAGGATACTGGTATCATCATCATGATACGAATCGTGTCGCGATCGCACGTAGGGATACGATATGATAATAACGTACGTACTCACTGTAAGGGTACGTGCGCGGTGCGCCGCCGTACCTCATCCGTAGATGGGGCTGCAACCAGCCGTAGGATCGGTACGGAAGGCGCGAGGTCGACGGTGTACAGGAGGAGGAGGAGGAGGAGGGCCACAAGCCAGGTCGTGGGGCCGGCATGTGGGGACAGGGCTGCCGCACGTGAAGGTGGGGGCTGCGGTGTGCCCTTCCGTTCCGGCGCCGTTGCTTGCACGGCTCACAACGAATCAGATGGAGCGATCCATGCATCTTCACCCGCAGTTGAGAAATGTGACACAACCCCATCCAACCTTCATCCGTGCTGTGCAGGAGCGAGGCTTTCCGTACACCAACATGGCACTGCGCTGGGCGCTAGTTTAACCCACGCTTGATCCCCTTTTTTCTGCCGTCGCGCAACTTGTACGCTAATCTTGTCCTGTCCCTGGGCTAATCCACTATGATCCTCCCCCACCAAACGCAAGTTGCCGGCCGGGTCGATCGGCGGGGCACGGATTGCCACCGCACCCGGCGCCCGGCGGCCTCCGAGAGCCCCTGCAGCGCTGAGCTGGGAGGCGCTGCGTCCATGGTGGCGTACCTGCCGCGGCGGCCACGCGCTGCCGGCCGGCACGTGGCCTCGGTATATATCATCCATCCAACCGCCGCGCGATGCGACCGTGCGCCGCGGTAAATGCCCGCGGGCATCGGCCGCCGCCTCCGAGCGGAAGCGAGCCCGGGTGCAGTGGGTGCCTTTTGGGGCACGACAATGGTGCCGCGGTGGGAGTGGGACATGATGCGATTGGTCATATGATCGGATCCGTGGAACCCTCATGAAGCTACCCTTATTAATTGATGGAAAAAATCTATAAAACTATCCTTATTTATTGTTGCCTATTTAAATAAGTAAGATGGCCCGCGTAAGTTATGCGTAAAACTAGTCTCTTTGTCTTATCTTAATATTTGGAGTCTATTTTTGACTTCAAAATATTATCTTTGCTTGTCTAAATGGCCTAAACCAATGTGTCCTTTTTGTTATCATATTTTGAGTCAATAAAAATACCTTATATAGAAACATATATTGTGTGCTCATTAGTGGTAATATAATTTTTATCCCGCAAAGTGAATGCCTACTGTAGGGTTTTAGTTAGTCGACAAATTATTCTTAAGGTTCAATAACAATATAAGTAAGTGGCTAGCATTTCCTGTCTAGTTCTTTGTTGAGCGGAGTTGCTTGCCATCCCTAGTTAACATTTAAGTGGGCACTACTCTCCTTGAAAGAACCAACAGAAGCGTTATTATCAACTACGGACTTAGCTCCTCATTACGATCAGTTGTAGCTACACAATGTTGTACTGCTCCTCTAGTTCAAAAAAATATTGCATTGCTCCTTGCAGTGACCCAAGGTGCGTGGAACTCGAGAACCCGGGATCTCTTGCCTCGCGCGTTTATCATCTCGCTAAAGAGCACACGTGACAATCAATTGGGACTATAGATTCTCCGAGACCACGGGAGAATGGGAGATACCAACCAGGATTAAAAGCAACATTAATCTTGGGCTAAAACATACCGGGATAAATGTGGGGATGGAAAGTCCAACCTCTATTACTGAATTATCCGTGATTTGTAAAAATTCCTCAGTGATAAATTATAATAACAAACTAAACAATATTCTTTCGCCTATACATACCTACCTGGCGTTGTTCGTTAAAAAAAAAGGTACCTACCTGGCATGTAGCCTTTTGCTACATCCGGATCAAATAGATGTGTGTTCCAGGCCGGAGTATTGTGACAATTCTCCATTCAGAGAAAAAAATACTGTGACAATTCGGTCGTCTCATTATTCTTCCCTGGCATCCTACATGAAGCGTGTGCATCCACCACCGTCACATCCACATTATACAGTTCATTATACCTTCGTGGTTGTGGTCCACCTCACACTTTTTTGTGTTCGGTTTATGCTCCCCTGCCGAGCAAGCAAAGCCAAACCTTGGACACGCTTTACAACCAAAATTCTGTTTGGCGACAGAAATCCGTGCGTGAGCTCTCCTAAAGAACGTCATCGGCGGCAGATAAGTTGAAGCAGGACCACAAGAAGACCCAGGGCAAGCCCAACCCAGCTACCAAAATGTATATGCCTCAGGTAAAAGCTATGGGCCACGTAATTTAAGAAAGACAGAGCTACCGAGACTGTATCTGCCCCCTGCCAAAAAACGTCGCTTTCGTTATTTACTTTACTGAGCCAGGGGAGTCTCTTTCCTCGTCCAATGCGCGCTTGATCGGGTGTTTAGTTCGGAAGAGAAAGTTTGGTGAAAATATTATATCGGACACTGTAGCGCACTGTAGCACTTTTCGTTTGTTTGTGGTAAATATTGTCCTATTATGACCTAACTATGCTTAAAAGATTCGTCTCGTCGTGTACATCAAAACTATGTACTTAGTTTTTTATTTATCCATATTTAGTGTTCCATGCATAAAGAGAGAGATTTGATGTGATTTAATGTGATAGGTGAATAGTGAAGCTCGGAGAGAGAATTTTTGAGTTTTTGCTTCACGGTGGCTTCAGCTTTTTGTCAGTCCGGGCGTCGGGTGCTTCTGCAAGCAGCTCCGACCAACTGCGAGGCTACTACTCTATATGACCTGTACACAAAATGCAAACGTGGAAGCTGGGGCTACTGGACACCGTGTAGCGTTGGGCCTGCCCTAACAAAGGATTCGACGTAAACAACGCAGGTCTCAGCTGCCATGTCCGGCATCGCGAGCTACCTGTTATGTCTGGAATCCTGCAGTCTTGATCCTTGTTGATTCGTTACGTTACACGGTTACAGCCCATGATGGTATGCATGTGAGTGTTTATCGTTTGCGGCAAACGTTTCTTGGTGTGCTCCGGCATCACAGCCAACCGCTACGTACGTGCAAGCGGTGTGTTTTGTTACACTAGAGGAGAAGAGAGGTAGCGGAAGGCTTTGATACGACGGGACATGCTGGTTCATGAGGCAGATTTTGTCTGGAGAAAGGTGGCGTGCAATTTCTTTGTTAATTCGAGGGCCGTGCATGTCCGTGTCCGTCGTGCAATCATAGTGACGCATCATATGCATGCATGATACTGTCAACTAACACGATCTTTCGCATATTCTTACCAACGGAAATCATTAGATCTTGTGCATTTGCATCCTATATGTAGGCTTTCGAGGTAAGAAGCTGAGTAGTACGTACGTATTTGACTGAATGAATCTTCATTTTTCACATTGCCTACTGACTTTTTTTACACGATTGCCTATTGAATTGATCGTGAGAGAGTTGAGTGAACCCTGAACCTTATTGCAGCGCATGTGCAATTTTTTTTTATTTCTGTATTTATTTTCTTCAACAAAACACTGCACGAATGACGGTTCTACAGCCGTTTTTATAATTTTGTGATGGTAAGATATATGGCAACGATGGTCAAAAGCAGCGATAAATCTACAATTGACCACCCTAATGATGGGGTCATGGGGTAGTTGAAAATTCTTTACTTTCGAATTAGGAGGACCGTAAGCGTAAAGGAAGACGACGAGTAAGAAACTCCCGTTGGCGGACAGTACCAAGTGGAAGCCCGAGCACAATATATACCGAAGCTACAAGAGTACGGAGTAGCTTCGAGCTGTTATCTGCTCATTTGTCGATCATCGGCATGCCAAAAAAAAAGGAACAGGGTCAAAGATTAGCGCGCTACTACAATTTTTAATCACAGTTATCAGGTTTACACAAAAATATATCCAATGTCAAGCTTGTGTTGTACTTCTTGGAAATTCTAGAAGAATCAAGGGATTTGACCCTGCAAGAGTGGAACTTTAAGGCTATCCTAGAAACTAAGCTTAGAAATTTGCTAAAACAGCAGAGGATTTACTGGAAGCAGAGAGGAACAATCAAGTAGGCTAAATTTGGAGATGCGGGCACAAAACTCTTTCATGCTACTGCAACTATGAGAAACAGATCTAATCACATCTCTGTATTAGAAGATCAAAATGGAGTTGCTCACTCATCACATCTAGCAAAGGCTGACATTCTATGGGAAGCGTATAAGGAAAGGTTGGGCATCAGTGAATTTCAAGATCCTCAAGTAGATTTGCAACAACTGCTTGAGGCTGTGGATGGGCTACACTTACTGGAACAGCCTTTTACTATAGAGGAAATTGATAGTGTGGTTCAACAACTTCCATCAGATAAATCACCAGGCCCAGATGGATTCAATACTGATTTTGTGAAGAGATGTTGGCCAATAATCAAAACAGATTTTTATGAATTGTGCTGGGCTTTTCAAGATGGGAACATTTGCCTCTAAAGTATTAATGGATCATACATTGTCCTTCTACCAAAGGTGGAGGGGCCCAGGAAGTCATCAGAGTTCAGGCCAATCTCTTTACTCAATATCTCCCATCAAAATAATCACCAAGTTGTTGGCCAATAGATTGCAGCAGGTCATAACATCTCTAGTTCATCAAAATCAGTATGGTTTCATCAAAAATCGATCCATACAAGATTGTTTGGCATGGTCTTTCGAATATTTACATTTGTGCCACAAATCAAAAAAAGAAATTGTTATCCTCAAGTTGGATTTTGACAAAGTCTTTGATAAAGTCGAACATGCAGCTATGATTAATGTAATGCAGGCAAAAGGTTTTGGGGAAATTTGGATACAGTGGATGAAGTCAAATTTTGCTTCAGGCACCTCGGCAGTTCTTTTAAATAATGTCCCAGGAAAGACATTCCACTGTCGAAGAGGGGTGAGGCAGGGTGATCCACTCTCTCCACTCCTTTTTGTTTTGGATGCTGACCTCCTGCAAACAATGGTGAATCAGGCTACAAGTCAAGGACTGCTCTGCTTGCCCATTCCTCTTTCATATACCCAGGATTTCCCAATTCTTCAGTATGCAGATGATACACTAATCATTGTTGAAGGATGTTTGAATCAGCTGCAACATCTCAAGGATATCTTAGGTACTTTTGCAGCTATCACTGGGCTTAAAGTTAATTTCTCCAAATCAATGATGGTGCCTATCAATGTTCATGAAGAAAGAGCAACAATCTTAGCACAAGCTTTTGGTTGTCAGTTAGGGGCATTCCCTTTCACTTATTTAGGATTGCCCTTAGGATTATCAAAACCAAATGTTGCTGACTTTTGGCCCATGGTTTCAAGGTGTGAGAAGAGGCTGGGTCTGGTTTCTCCATTCTTATCCCAAGCAGGAAGATTAGAGCTCACAAATTCAGTATTCTCTGCCCTACCAACCTTCTTCATGTGCACATTCAAAATTCATAAAACGGTGATAAAGCAGGTGGACAAATTTTGCAAGCACTGTCTTTGGCGAGGTGCTGAGGCTAATTTTAAAAGGCCATCAAAAGCTGCCTGGGAGCTAGTTTGTAAGCCTAAAGAGGAAGGAGGCTTAGGTGTGATCAATCTCAAAACTCAGAATGAAGCATTGTTATTAAAGCACCTGCATAAGTTCTTTAATAAACAAGATTTGCCATGGGTGCACTTGATTTGGGAGAAATATTATGGAGATGGAACATTGCCAGGACATAACAAAAAGGGATCCTTCTGGTGGCGTGACATTGTCAGTCTTCTGGATATTTTCAAAGGAATGGCCTCAGTAACAATTCAGGATGGAACAACATGTCTGCTATGGTATGATTTGTGGAATGGTCATTTGCCCAGCCTCCAATGGCCTCATCTTTTCTCTTTTTCGCTGCAACCACGCATTTCAGTAGCCAGTACTTTGCAAACTTCAGACCTGGATCAACTTTTCCACCTCCCAATTTCAACTTGTGAGCATGTGCATGTGTGAGTTTGAGGTTCAAAGGATTTCACCGAAGTTACCATAACCTCACGAGCTATGTTTAGCAAAACATGTGACTCTACAAGCTCTTCATGAGAACTCAAGAGTTGCTCATGTTTTGCTTGTAGCATCTCATGCTCACTAGCTAGCAAACCAAGCTTTTTCTTGAGCACTTGGTTTTCTTCTTCCACGACCGCTACACATGAGAGCGAGTTAGTGGCACAAACAAATTCATTGACCAACACATCATACTTACTGACCAATGAGGCATTCAAAGATTTGACTTTCTCAAGCTCCTCGGTGAGAGCTTGGATAGTTTCAATTCTAGCCTTTTCTTCCTTCTTGGTTCTCTTACTATTTTTGGCTATAACGCACTTGGCCACTTCATCACTTGAAGTAGTCACAGCTTCTGTGTTGGAGGCTTTGCTTGCGCGGCGTCGATAGCTCCTTCTTTGGCCTTGGGCAGCTTCTATGGCCAAACCGGTCAGACCGGTTTTGGAAACCGGTTGGACCGGTTCTGGCAGAGAACCTGCAGCTGCGTTGTTTTGACCCTCTTGCTCCTTGGTGATAGTCACATGAGGTTCAGTGCATGTTGCTGATGATGTTAAGCACTCCTCATGCGACTTGGCTCTTGTTTGCTCTCGCTTGTCGCCTTGTGTGTTTGAGAACAATTTCTCAAGTTGAGCCCAAATAAGATGAGCATCAACTTGAATCATCTCACCTTTTAGAATGAGATTCTTCACTTCCTTGCTCAAAACACCAAACAAGAAGTTAGCGACACGAGCGTTGAGTTGAAGACAATCCATCTCCTCTTGAGTTAGATTGGACAAGTCGTCCCAATCGACATTTGGAGGATGGATTCCCTCAACCACAACCTGCTCAATAAGAGGACCCATGGTCCTAACAATATCAAGTACATGAGCAAACCAAGTAGCATAATTAGAGCCGTCACCAACTAGTGGCTCGATGGTTACCTCATATGAAGTTGACATCTTTCCTCACGGCGGTTAAGCTTGGATGTGAGGCCAAGCTCTGATACCAATTGAAAGGACCGTGATGTCACCTAGAGGGGGGGTGAATAGGTGATTCTGCAAATTTCAGCACTTAAAACAAATTGTCAGCTCAAACTCCGGATACTCCGGAGATTTGTCCGGAAACTCCGGACCAGGTCCGGATACTCCGCAAAAACCTCCGGAAACTCCGGACCAAAACCGGTCAGACCGGTTTGGGAAACCGGTCAGACCGGTTTCTGACTGAGAAACACAATAAGGCAAGTTGACCCCCTTTCGAGCTCTAGCACAAATGAAACTTGGTGGAGTGCTTCTGTAGATGTTTTCTAGCTGGTTCACCAAGCTCCTGCACACAAGTAAAGCACAACCAAGAAAATCGAAGCGGAAGCAAATATATGTGCTAGAATTGAACAAAGTGAGGCAAACCAAAGAGAGACGCTTGGAGTTGTTTTCCCGAAGTTCAGATTCACTGCTTGCTACTAAAGCTGCCACAAAAGCACAGTGAATCCTACGTCTCCGTTGAGGAAGCCCCTAGTGACCCAAAGGTCGAGCTATCTCCTCGGTTCCACTAACTTGATCTTTTCCCCGAAGGAGGCAAGACCACACCTGCACAAACAATCTGTGGCACACCACAACCTTGGTGGCTCACCGGCGACGCCTAGCCGTCTAGGAGGCTTCACCTCCAAGAGTAACAAATGCTTCAAATAGATGCTAGACCTCAACCGCGAGTGCTCAAGCTATGGATTCACTCTTTACTGAGTTAGCTAGCTCTCTAGCTCTCTATTGCTCACACACAAACCCTCTCTCAACCCAATCCAAAGATATGAACAAATTCAACCAATTCTCACAGAGAGAGGCTTGGGGAGAGCTTGCTGGTGCATGAATTGCTTCTGGTCGCCCAAGAGACCCAAATGAACCAACAGCCCTCAAAGGTGAGGGCTAGGGGGTATAAATACCCCACATACAAAAACTAGCCGTTATGCCCGAGGCAAACCGGTCGCAACGGTTTCCAAAACCGGTCACACCGGCTTTTGAATAAAACTAGCCGTTACACTCTTGAGCTCCCAAACCGGTCAGACCGGGGAAACCGGTCTGACCGGTTTGGGTCCTTCCAGCATACTCAACACCAAAACACTCCTCTCAAAGGCTATCTCACATGGGTTGACCTATGAGCACTTTTTGGTGTGTAGTCAAACAACTAATGTTGCATCCCTCTTGATAGTACGGTATTCCTATACTCAAGATTGCAAATAATAAATAAAACCTCTACTTGAGCTTTTATGTCTTCATCGACGACATACTTGATCAACATCAACTTGAGGGCTTCAACATCCCTTTTCTTGCTGAGCGAATCCAACTTGAGCTAGTGGCTTTGAATTTTCAAGTGTATAATCATAAATCCATACCAATTCATAAGCCACTTTATCACATTATTCAACAATAATTGGACGCATTGCATTGCTTCACTAGATAAGGCTTGATTAATGCCTAGAGATCAAACCGCAATACTAGTTCCTTCACCTTAGCAAAGTTCCTCGGCCACAAGACAACTCTTGTCCTTCACTTCGCTTAGTACCTCGTCACTAGCCATTTAGTTTGATCCCTTCCATCCTATCTTGCCGTTTTAAGTTTGGCTTTGCTTTGCATCCACATGAAATCAATGTTCAAATCCATGTCTTCAACTATCCGAGATATATCCAATATCTTCAATTTAATTGTCCCAATTTCTTTTGACAAGCGTCTTCTAAATGAGACCTATCCATAAGCACAACCTCTTGTCTCGTTTGTCATTTCCATTTACTTGTCATTGACTCTATTAATTGCATGGGATCACATACACTTGTTTGCATTTATACCAATATAAACCAATGATGAGCACCTTTACTTATCAACAAATATAATACATGAATATCCTTTGACAATAAAACCCTGCTCATATGCTTAAGCAAACAAGTTAAATCACTAATCATGTTGTCATACAAATCACCAAAACTCATAAGTGCCTAGATGCACTTTCAATCTCCCCCTTTTTGGTGATTGATGACAACATGATTAAACCTTACAAATAGATATAAAATTTAAAGCTCTAAACATTTGAGATATAACATGAGCTCCCCCTTAATATGTGCTTTGAGTGGAATATCAAAAATTTGGCCTCACATGCCAAATGCACATACTAAAATGAAACGAGAGCTCCCCCTATATCTCAGCATCCAACATGTGCAACAAGTGTGTGTGACAAAATAAAATAACATGTGATGCATATGACATGTATATCATTCAATAGCATAGAAAAAGAAGTGCGTGTGCTGTCTCAGGCCAAACCGGTCAGACCGGTTTTGCCCAGAGAGCACACACACACAATCATCACATCAACCAATACATGCATATCACACTAACATAATGTCACTTAGGATATATAAATGAGTTCAACACACATAGTAGCACACATTACAAGTCCTCAAATCCACAAATAAATAAGGTACGAATTTATTACATCCAAAGTGACAAGACTACAAGATCAACTAAGAAAGCTTTAATCCATTCTTCTCCCCCTTTGTCATCAAGCATCCATAAAAGGGCCTGGAGAAGCTTGTAGTCCTGCGCCCATCATCCGTCATGCATCCACTTCTTCGCCGCAACTAGAAGGTCGGGCTATGATCATCTGACGAAGAAGAAGTAGCCCAATGAAAACATTCACTCAATTGAATGTATATGTGTGATGGAGTGAGTCAGATGTGCTAGCCATGGAAGAAGATATAGATGTGCTAAAACATACCATGACTAGGAGCAGAAGTGTGTCCAAAGATAGAAGCCGCTGCCTGTGAAGCAAAGTCTCCGGGAGATGGAGATGGTGCACTAGAGAAGTGAACTCCCGCCATAGAAGATGATGTGCCAGCAAATGCATAAGACGAGGACGGAAGTGTGGCAGCTGCATATGTAGGTCCTGGGGGTGCAAATCCAAACGAGGAACCAAACAAGTCTCCCTCTGAAGTAGGTATGTATGGCATGGTCCCTGGAGCACCAACTGACTGAGAAGGAGCTGGTGGAGGCCGTGTGCTCTGCCCAACGTGTCCATATCTAACGATGTCACCATACTCCTCAAAATAACCCGCATTCATGTGATCTGTCATTATGTCTCTAAGCGGGGGAATCTCCGGCAACTCAGGAGGTGGAGAGATGGGAGATGGAGGGTTGTCCGGAATCAACACGGCACGCAATTTCTTGAACTCATCACGAGTCTTCTTGCTGTCGATCCTCTGCTGCCTAAGATCCACCCGGACATCCCGCTGACCTTTGCAAATCCCTGTGAACATAGAAATGAATTTTCTGATTGGAGATGTCCTTTGCTCGGGCTGTGCACTGCTGCCAGATCCAAACCGGTCAGACCGGTTTGCCAAACCGGTCAGACCAGTTTGGTCAGGCTGCTGCTGGAAAGGCTGTGGCGGCTCCCCATGCTGCTGCTGCTGCTCATCCTCTACTGCATCAGTGTCTGCTGGGTCTGCTCGTGGAGATGGAAGCCTAATCTTCTTTGGAATGGGCACACGCAGTCGTCCATGAGATGCATCACAATGAAACCTAGTGCGCGTCACCATCTCTATGACCTTCATGATATAAGGTGCATATCCACAAAGCTTCTGAGGATTTTCAGATATGTGCTTTAATTCCTCCCAAATGTAGTCACCCATACAGAACTTGTCTTCACCCGGCCTCATTCTAGCTAGCAAATTCTTGCCGAACAAGGACACTTCTGATGTGTTGCCGCCTCTGGGAGCAAGTGTCGCTCTAAGCATCCTGTTCAACACCTGATAATATGTGTATAGGCCAGCTACTTTGCCAAAGTTTCCTGTCTCAGTGCTCGGGTACATGAACTTCATGTTCTCAGCTGGGAAAGCTCCATCTAAGTGCAGCCTATGGCGACTCCTATCAGCCTGTCTCAACCCAGGACACTCTGCAAAGTCTAGATAAGAGAGGCTATATGAGGTTCCCTCGGTTATCCAATGCACCCTCCTAGTCTCTAGCTCATCTCCCTCAAAGTAGACCATGGCATAGAACTGAGCTATCACCTCTGTGTTCCAGTCCCTTTTGTACCCCATAATGTTGTAGATCTTTCTTTCTTTGCATGTTTCAATAATTTGATCAAAGATCACATTTTGAGCTTTCTCCATGTACTCCCAATCTATCCAATGCTGCTCACAGATAATCCTTCCTTTAATCACAGCTGTCTGATAGTAATCCTGCTGAAAAGCTGTGTGAAATCTATAGTCTGTGGCTGTCCTTGGGACTCCTAGAGGGCTCACTCTCCTCTGATCCCTGGCTGTGTCTGTCATTCCCAGCCCCCTGTAATTTACCACTCTCCAAGTAGCAGGAGCGATCGGCTCTCTAACTCTAGGGAATGGTGGCTCCCCTCCTTCATCATCATTTCCCCCTTCTTCCTCATCTTCTTCCTCTCCCTGACCTGCTGCCATGTCATCATCATCATCATCAGCACCTCTCTCAACATGTCGAGGCTCAAACCGATACACATCATCCTCGTCATCATCGCTCGAAGTGGTCTCATGTTCATCCACTTCCTCAATCTGCTGATCGGCTACCCTCTTTGGCCTTCTAGGCCTCAATGACCTGCCACCACCCGCATGTGAGCTGCTGCCAATGGATGGATCTTGGCGACTCTTTTTGATTCTTTCGGCGTGCGTTCCCCTCGGCATCATCCACTGTCTTTTTTGGGTTCACAAGATATGGAATACATAGAATAAATACCAGGACTGAGATTGACATGAGATTGGTTCAATTTGAGAGCATCCAACAAGATTTGAGACAGCTCAGAGCCAAACCGGTCAGACCGGTTTCAGAAACCGGTCAGACCGGTTTCACCCGAGCTGAACCAAATCGAGTTGGGGTCAAACCTAGACAGTTGCAAGGTCAAGATATGAGTGATATACTGCAAGATAAATTATCCCTACACTTTATGGAGGCCAAACACGGTGCAAACGAAGGACTTGTGCTTTTACTGCCCAAACCGGTCAGACCGGTTTGCCAAACCGGTCAGACCGCTTTTGGCAGTGAAGATGCAAATCCTTGGTTCGCAAAATGTAGCCCACCAAATCCATTGATCTCTTAGGGATAGGTTCCTAGACATGCCAGAAGATGTTCTACCAAAGGGATTTGAAAGATATTCATCGAGTGAGTAGATCGGGCGATGGGAAGATTTGAAAACCTTGAGAGCCTTGAGAACGAGAGAAGATGAAGATTTGAATCCAAAACTTGATGGGGATCCAATGCAACAGCCTTGGAGCACTCCAATCCCAACAAGAAACCACTTTTCCTTGGTTGATTCAAGAAATCGCCATGGGAGGTGTTTTTCGCGGTGAAGAACAGAGAGAGAGGAGAGTTTCGTGGTGAAAGGGCATGGAAAGAGGAGAGAGAATCACGGGGAGGTAAAAATGCATGTGGGGCCAGCTGTCTGGGCCAAACCGGTCAGACCGGTTTGGGAAACCGGTCAGACCGGTTTCTCCCAGGCAGCTGGGACTTGTCCAGATATGCGGATTTGAGATCCAAAGATTCTCCACTTGATCTGGGACATGAAGGTGATGGTCTTGATCTCCAAATTCTCATGGTTGTCCTCAGATGAGAAAAAGATTTCCAAAAGATCCACTTTCTCTTGTTTCTTCCAAGAGAGATGAGAAAGGATGGATGAGTAGATAAAGATTTTATGGACTTGAGAAAATCTCTCTATTTGTGACTAGCCATCAATCAAGCAAAGTTAACTATAGTCACAAATAGATCAACAATGGTCAAAAGACCAAAACTCAAATATTTTCAAATCGGCACACAACCTATCATGCTAGTTGGATTTTTCAAAATCTATCCTATGTCACACAATGACATACACATATATTGAGTTATTGGACCAAATTAGCATATTTAGCTCATACCACTTGCATTTGAAGAGCACTTGACGACAAGTCAATATTGAAAGGTGTGAACCAAATATCTAATAGGTACCCAAGAAGGACACTCAATATATTTGCATGAAAAATGCACACACTAGCATGAAAAGGAGCCTAGATGCACAAGGTAGAAATTTAGTCAATAGAGAACATACCTTTGCCTCTAGCCGAACAAGTTGTGCAACATACTCAATTAAGCCATATGCATTTTCTCATGATATAAGCCATTTTATCAAAGAGAGAAAATCATTAGATTGCACAACAACTAGTTTCACATTAATGACCTTTATGAGTGGATGGCAAAGAGGTCATTAAGTATGATACCTCACAATATAGACCAAATTCCTTCTCTCTAGTGCATATGTGATGTATTGTGTAGGAGAGGCTCACATGCACTAGTTTTTGAATCAATCAAGATCAAATAAAGGAATTTAGACTATATTATGATGAGTTGTCAAAACATATATTAAGAGCAAGATCCAAGATATGAGATGATACAATTTTACCACTTTGGATCACAAAAGGAATTGACAACTCCAATTTAGAGAATTGATCTCTCATCATTGAGACTACAAGTTCACTAAAAGAAATGTTAGTTTCAAAGACACAGACATTGAAGTAATCTCCCCCTAAATATGTGCATCATGCATGGACTGCATGCGACATGCACTCTGTCTTATGAGTGACATGGGTGGATTATTTCAATATTTGATCACGGCACATAATAAATTGCTTTTATTGAAATGTGCCAAGAAAACTTACTACCACACAGGTATAAGTTGATAAATATGTGCCAAAGTGAGAACTTCAAGAGATATTTCATTTGCATCTTCATTTCCCACTTATTTACCCAAGTAGCACTTTTCTGGGTCAAACCGGTCAGACCGGTTTGGGAAACCGGTCAGACCGGTTTCTCCAGACTTGTGCCATTTGAGTGTGTTTTCTTGTGTCTTGTCATGTTGTCTTCCAAAATTCAGAGTGTTGACCTTCCTATACAAGACAAGACTTTGCTCTACTAGAGAGCCATTAAAAGCACCGTATGGCATATACTAAATACATTATACATGAAAGTAGTTTTAGTCACTGTCAAATGTCACATGAGTTCAAGAACTAGAAACACTTGATCCTACCAAAGGCATGAGTGACTGAAACTTAATCAAATTAAGCGCAATGTTACCGAGATGACATTGGGTATAAGTTGTAGAGCGGAAGCATCTTTCTTGGCTAGCCATTTGATCACAAGTGATTGCTTTCAAGCCAAGCTTCCAATGCATCTCTTTGTCCCTACTGTCTCATCAAGCAACTTTTGGTACCCAACTCTTGTTGGGTCCAACAAGGTTAGTCACAAGTTGCTTAGGAACCCAAATGGCCCTTATGCTAGTTTGTGGTGAGTCAATCACCCTAGTAGCATAGGTGCTCACTTTGTCGTTCCTAAGCTTAGCAAAGTCATAATGTACGAGGTTTGATTTGGGGAATTTACCATTTGGACAATCCTTACCCACATGTCCCTTGGTCCGGCACGTGTAGCAAATACGGCTTCGACCCCTCTTGAACCTCTTCTGACTTTCTTCTTGTGGCCATCATCAGTTCTTGGCCTTTTGCTTGATGTGTTGACTTGAGAAGCCCTCTTCGAAGGTTGTTGGGCTGCTGCTACCTGAAACCGGTCAGACCGGTTTGCCAAACCGGTCAGACCGGTTTTGGCTGAGCAGACAGCTTCTTGTGGAATCGGGCACTCGGCAATCAAGTGGCCCTTTTCCTTGCATCTGAAGCATGTCCTCTTCGCGTTTTGCTTCTCTTTTCTTGAAGGGGACTTCTTCTTGGTCTTCTTAAGCTTTTCAACCTCTTTCATGAGATCTTCATTTTCCTTTGCAATGAGGTCGTCACAAGACTCTACAATCGCATGCTCGACACAAGATTCGGTTGCTTGAGAGCAACAAGGGTTATCACAAGATAATGAAATTTCAACTTGTGAGCATGTGCATGTGTGAGTTTGAGGTTCAAAGGATTTCACCGAAGTTACCATAACCTCATGAGCTATGTTTAGCAAAACATGTGACTCTACAAGCTCTTCATGAGAACTCAAGAGTTGCTCATGTTTTGCTTGTAGCATCTCATGCTCACTAGCTAGCAAACCAAGCTTTTTCTTGAGCACTTGGTTTTCTTCTTCCACGACCGCTACACATGAGAGCGAGTTAGTGGCACAAACAAATTCATTGACCAACACATCATACTTACTGACCAATGAGGCATTCAAAGATTTGACTTTCTCAAGCTCCTCGGTGAGAGCTTGGATAGTTTCAATTCTAGCCTTTTCTTCCTTCTTGGTTCTCTTACTATTTTTGGCTATAACGCACTTGGCCACTTCATCACTTGAAGTAGTCACAGCTTCTGTGTTGGAGGCTTTGCTTGCGCGGCGTCGATAGCTCCTTCTTTGGCCTTGGGCAGCTTCTATGGCCAAACCGGTCAGACCGGTTTTGGAAACCGGTTGGACCGGTTCTGGCAGAGAACCTGCAGCTGCGTTGTTTTGACCCTCTTGCTCCTTGGTGATAGTCACATGAGGTTCAGTGCATGTTGCTGATGATGTTAAGCACTCCTCATGCGACTTGGCTCTTGTTTGCTCTCGCTTGTCGCCTTGTGTGTTTGAGAACAATTTCTCAAGTTGAGCCCAAATAAGATGAGCATCAACTTGAATCATCTCACCTTTTAGAATGAGATTCTTCACTTCCTTGCTCAAAACACCAAACAAGAAGTTAGCGACACGAGCGTTGAGTTGAAGACAATCCATCTCCTCTTGAGTTAGATTGGACAAGTCGTCCCAATCGACATTTGGAGGATGGATTCCCTCAACCACAACCTGCTCAATAAGAGGACCCATGGTCCTAACAATATCAAGTACATGAGCAGACCAAGTAGCATAATTAGAGCCGTCACCAACTAGTGGCTCGATGGTTACCTCATATGAAGTTGACATCTTTCCTCACGGCGGTTAAGCTTGGATGTGAGGCCAAGCTCTGATACCAATTGAAAGGACCGTGATGTCACCTAGAGGGGGGGTGAATAGGTGATTCTGCAAATTTCAGCACTTAAAACAAATTGTCAGCTCAAACTCCGGATACTCCGGAGATTTGTCCGGAAACTACGGACCAGGTCCGGATACTCCGCAAAAACCTCCGGAAACTCCGGACCAAAACCGGTCAGACCGGTTTGGGAAACCGGTCAGACCGGTTTCTGACTGAGAAACACAATAAGGCAAGTTGACCCCCTTTCGAGCTCTAGCACAAATGAAACTTGGTGGAGTGCTTCTGTAGATGTTTTCTAGCTGGTTCACCAAGCTCCTGCACACAAGTAAAGCACAACCAAGAAAATCGAAGCGGAAGCAAATATATGTGCTAGAATTGAACAAAGTGAGGCAAACCAAAGAGAGACGCTTGGAGTTGTTTTCCCGAAGTTCAGATTCACTGCTTGCTACTAAAGCTGCCACAAAAGCACAGTGAATCCTACGTCTCCGTTGAGGAAGCCCCTAGTGACCCAAAGGTCGAGCTATCTCCTCGGTTCCACTAACTTGATCTTTTCCCCGAAGGAGGCAAGACCACACCTGCACAAACAATCTGTGGCACACCACAACCTTGGTGGCTCACCGGCGACGCCTAGCCGTCTAGGAGGCTTCACCTCCAAGAGTAACAAATGCTTCAAATAGATGCTAGACCTCAACCGCGAGTGCTCAAGCTATGGATTCACTCTTTACTGAGTTAGCTAGCTCTCTAGCTCTCTATTGCTCACACACAAACCCTCTCTCAACCCAATCCAAAGATATGAACAAATTCAACCAATTCTCACAAAGAGAGGCTTGGGGAGAGCTTGCTGGTGCATGAATTGCTTCTGGTCGCCCAAGAGACCCAAATGAACCAGCATCCCTCAAAGGTGAGGGCTAGGGGGTATAAATACCCCACATACAAAAACTAGCCGTTATGCCCGAGGCAAACCGGTCGCAACGGTTTCCAAAACCGGTCACACCGGCTTTTGAATAAAACTAGCCGTTACACTCTTGAGCTCCCAAACCGGTCAGACCGGTTTCCCAAACTGGTCAGACCGGTTTGGGTCCTTCCAGCATACTCAACACCAAAACACTCCTCTCAAAGGCTATCTCACATGGGTTGACCTATGAGCACTTTTTGGTGTGTAGTCAAACAACTAATGTTGCATCCCTCTTGATAGTACGGTATTCCTATACTCAAGATTGCAAATAATAAATAAAACCTCTACTTGAGCTTTTATGTCTTCATCGACGACATACTTGATCAACATCAACTTGAGGGCTTCAACATCCCTTTTCTTGCTGAGCGAATCCAACTTGAGCTAGTGGCTTTGAATTTTCAAGTGTATAATCATAAATCCATACCAATTCATAAGCCACTTTATCACATTATTCAACAATAATTGGACGCATTGCATTGCTTCACTAGATAAGGCTTGATTAATGCCTAGAGATCAAACCGCAATACTAGTTCCTTCACCTTAGCAAAGTTCCTCGGCCACAAGACGACTCTTGTCCTTCACTTCGCTTAGTACCTCGTCACTAGCCATTTAGTTTGATCCCTTCCATCCTATCTTGCCGCTTTAAGTTTGGCTTTGCTTTGCATCCACATGAAATCAATGTTCAAATTCATGTCTTCAACTATCCGAGATATATCCAATATCTTCAATTTAATTGTCCCAATTTCTTTTGATAAGCGTCTTCTAAATGAGACCTATCCATAAGCACAACCTCTTGTCTCGTTTGTCATTTCCATTTACTTGTCATTGACTCTATTAATTGCATGGGATCACATACACTTGTTTGCATTTATACCAATATAAACCAATGATGAGCACCTTTACTTATCAACAAATATAATACATGAATATCCTTTGACAATAAAACGATGCTCATATGCTTAAGCAAACAAGTTAAATCACTAATCATGTTGTCATACAAATCACAAAAACTCATAAGTGCCTAGATGCACTTTCAAGGGCCTGAAACAGCTCAAGCAATTTCTTTATGGGTAGAAGCGAAGCTGTAATTTTTCTCATTTTTTTTTGTTTACTTTTTTTTGTTTCGTGATGTATCTTGGATGTTGTTGGACCTTTAATTTAAATATATAATCAGTAGGGGCAACCCTCCTGTTCCTTAAAAAAAATTTAATCCCCAGTTGCAGCGTAAATCAGGCTGGGTTTAACCTAGTTTAAGCGCTAGTGAAAGCTGCGTCCCTTCCTTTCACCTTCGCTCAATCGCTCCACCGCACCTCCCGAGTTCAAATTCATAGAACCAACAACCAACCCCTCCGTCCGTCCCAGGTCCCGACCAATGCTCGCAGCGAAGTACTGGGAACCCCTGCCAGCAGCCGGCATGCATGTCACCCTCCCCGCCTGCTGGCCTGCTTCCATCAAAGCTGACGGCGACAGCTTTGGAGGCGATGCCGATGTCTGCCGCCCCGCCCCGCCGCAGCCTTTGGCAGCCATTTCAAATCCGACCAACGGTCCAGATGCGACGACGGCGAGCAGCCACAGGCCACAGCCCCCCAAGCCCTGCGCCAGACGAGCGAGAGGACCACCGGCACGCCGGACACGCGCGCGCTGTTCCACCTCAGGCCGCGGCTCCGCTTTCCGCGACGCCGCGCGGCACAGGGCAGGGCGCGTTGGCCGGCGCCGCAGCCCCCAACGCCCGAACCCGTCACTCTCCGTTCTCACGCGTGACGGGCGAGTGGGAACGCGGTGGAGACGTGGAGCGCTGCGCCCTGCACGCGCGCAGCCGCCAGCCGCACAGGGCCTGTGTCCGTCACCGTGAGCAGCCGGCCAGGGCAGGGCAGGCGCGCGCGCGCGACACGACCAGCGCGGCGCCCGAGGCCCAGCCGGGCGCTGCCCCGGCCGCGCGCGTGTGCGTGTGCGTGTGCTCGCTTTGCCGCGGCGGCCCGCGCGGCAACGGAACAAGGCCGCTCTTTTCCCTGTGGCCAAGGACGTGCTATACGAAAAGGAGCAAGCCGCAAGCCTAGGCAGGCACACACTCACAACACTCACGCACCCCAACCGAAAGCGAGGAAAGCACACTATGTGCAAGTGCATGCATGACGGCACGAGCATTACCAGCCAACCATTTCGTGGCTTTGAAAAGCAAGCGGTTAAAAGAAGGCGGGTAAAAAATCGGGATCGGGACTAGGAGGGAAAAAAATGAATTCTGAACATCGTGAGGGTATAAACAGAGTGAATAAACTCTGAACTGAAAACGCGGAGAAGCACAGACTGAAGAAACAGGGCCGTCGAAGTGGCATGCTAGAGATCTCGCACGGAGGATCCCTCGCGGAAAAATTGTACCGGTACGGCAGCTGCTACCTGGAATCTTGCTACCGGATCGAAATGACGCGGCTACGCAGATGAGATCTAGATTGGCGGCAGACATCGGCATCCGCCTTGACTTGACACCCAAAGAATGGACACAAAGTACCGTCTCCTCATCAAAAGATTGAAAAAAAAAACGAAGCCACTACTACCGCGGCGCGACTCTACCGTGCGCTGGCCAGTGCGGGGCCTTTCTCGTCCGTGCTGAAAACCCACAGTTTTCTCTTTTCTGTAAAATTCAAGCGATATGCCTTCAGTTTTGTTTTCTGATTGGAGTACTGAACATGGGACTATGGGAAGATGGGAGTAGTAGCGAGAGCCACGGAAGATGGGAAGAAATGGCTTGCGCCGTCAAATGTAGCCGTTAGCACTAGTACTCACTTCCAAGCATTTAATTACAATTTCGCATGGACATGATCATGGGGTTAACTTTTTCGTACAGTTTTTACTACTACTTGATTAAAGTACAAGTATTCTTTCCTTGTATAGTGCAAAAGTCATTAAAAAAAGAGCAACTTTTTTCCCTAACCAAAAGAAGAGAAAAATGGCAGCCGCCGGTGGCAAGCGCCCTCCGGCGCCCGGCGTCAGCTGTCGCGGCCGTGCCACAGGCCACATCCGCGGCGAGGTGAGGACGGCCAGTCAGCGGCGCGCCACGGACCGCGCGAGCCGCTCGACCTTGACGGCGATCTCCGGCGGTATCCGCACGGCGGAGCGCGGCCGCTCCTTGCACCGCCGGAGGTCGAGCCCCAGCGCGTCCGACACGTCCTCGGAGCTCCACCCGGCGCGGCGGAGCGAGTCGGAGCACCGGTCGGCCTTGAGCAGCAGCGCGTCGAGCACCGCGTCGGTGTCGGCCGCGGGGGGCGCCGCCGCCTCCTCGCCGTCGAACATCCCGGAGGCCGCCACCTCTACCATCTCCGTCACCTCCGAGTCCCGCCACCCGCCCTGCCGCAGCACGGAGCCGAGCCGGTCCAGGTAGGCGTCGACCCAGTGCGGGGTCCTCGACCGCCTCGGCGGCGACGCGCATCCGGAGGACCGCGACGACGCCGTGGAGGCCTCCGAGGAGGACGAGTCGCGGCGGCGCCGGTCCGACGCCGCGTCGCTCCAGAACTCGATCCACCGCGGTGCCCTGCCGCCGCACGCCGCGTCGAGGCTCCGCCGCGTGCACGGCGTCGCGGCGGCGGCGGCCTCGCCGGAAAACGGCGGCGGCAGCGGCGCGCGTGGGTCTGGCGGCAGCGGCTGGAAGCAGGAATCACGGGTGAAGAAGTGGAGCAGGTCGAGGCCGCAGCAGAGGACGCGGTCGTCGACGACGAAGAACACCGGGTTGCCCGCGAGGCAGGGCCGGCAGGGGAGGAAGCATCGGTCGAAGAGCGGCACCAGCAGCGGCGCGCGGCGGATGGCGGCGCGGGCGAGCCGCAAGGCGCGGTCGGGGTCGGCGGGGCGCGGGCCCCAGCAGCGCGGCCACAGCGCGCCCCGCGCGATCTGCAGCGACGCGGCGGCGATGGGGAGGTCGAACGCGGACCGGAGCCCCGCGCGGGCGCGCCAGTCGGGGAACCCCGGGCCGGAGGGGAGCCCCGCGGCGAGCACGGCGCGGAGGTCGGGCGGGAACGCGAACCCGAGCTCGGCCTCGGCGCGCGCGAGCTCGAGCTCCGTGAGGCCCGGGAGCACGGCGACGCCGGAGGCCCGGAGGTGGGCCAGCGCCGCGGAGGCCAGCGGGGCGAAGGAGTGCAGCCCGTGCCGCGGGGACGCCGACGCCGACGAGGGCCCCGCCGCGGCGCGCGTCGACAGGCGCCGCAGCCCCGCCGCGTGCGCCGCCGGGGTCAGCCCGGCCATCCGGCGCTCCACGTCCACCATTGCGAGCAAACCGGCTAGAGACCAGCCGCCGCCGGCGCCGCCTTCCTTCCTAGGATGGGGGAGGCAGGCACTGGGCTGAGCTGAGGTGTTTGCTTGGGTAACGGCCGGGGCGAGCGAATGGGGAAGAGTGGTAGCTAGACTGGAGGCCGGGGTGGGGAGGCGGGGTTATATAGGTGGTGGGAGGCGGCCATTGCGTTGGCCATCGGCATCGCCTGTTGGGGACAGGGGAGGTGGCGGCACGGGGGGCGCGGGCCCCGCGGCAGAGATCTCCGGGTCACCTATCGAGTAGGAGTAGGGGGGAGGTGGGGAACAGCGGCAACGCAACGGCGGTGTCCAATCCAAATCCATTCGTCGTCGTCGTCGTCTCTCTCGCTTCGTTTTTGTTCTCTCCGCCCTCGCCCGTAACGAAGGACGCGAGCGAAATTTGTCTCTCCGATCCGGTCACTTTCCGGCGAGTTCTTGCCACTCGTTGGCATCGCGGTTACCGCCGGATTTGGGCGTTCGGCTCCTACTCCTAGGAAACTTGTTTGTGGCTGGAGTTGAAGCATATTTGCATGCTTCCTTCCTTCCCTGGGGGTGGCCTACGGGCATATCTGCATGTGGTTGGCGCCTCCGGCAGAGCGGATAGAGCCGGCGTGAACGTGCGCAAGCGGCTCAGCCTGGCAAAGGAAATGGCGGTTGAGTTGGCTGAGAGCCTGAGACATGTGTTTCCACCCGCACAGCTGACACAGTTTTAAAAAAATTTCCAGGACATTTTTCTTTTGCATTGACGAAAAAGGAGCCTTTTTTTTTCAATACGCACGGTACGGCCATGTGTGCAGTGACCCAATTTTCAAAAGGAAATCTAAGGCCGATGGAAAAGATGAGGCGTGGCATTAATTTTGGACCTGTGGAGGCTTTAGAACTGGACCGACATTAACGTAGGACGAGGCGTGGCCTACAACGACGCCAAAGAAACTCATATATGGAAAAGATGATGCGAAGCAAAGTATGGGTTCTCGTCAAGACGGCTGCTTTGTTTACATGGCCCCTCTTGTTTTAATTTGTTTATAACAACGGTACTCCTATTATATATGGAGACTTTTTACGGCTGCTGTTTTGTTATACGCGTTTGGATCGATCGATCCTCTCTTGTTTGTAACAGGGTACACTGCAGAATTCTACTTTTTAGTTAACATCCAGCTGCACTAACCCCCTTCGCCATCTGCGATGATGTTCAGCTGAATTTAGCACGCAAGTGCTTGCGCTGAGTGCTGAAACTCATTCAGACTTGCCATGATCTCGATCCATGGCTCTCGGTGCTGCCGCACAGTAGAGATTCATGTCAAACGCCAGTAGAAACGACCAACCTCTACATGAACGTTCGGCCTGGACAAGACTGACACCTTCCCGGACTAGGCACTAGCTTTATCAAGATAACTCACTTGACTCGCTGACTCAAGGTGTGTAGCCAATCGAAGGATGGCTGACGACTGATGGCTAATGAGCACGTACATACAGCGCACTGCTGCCTCGAGAAAAATTTCAGCTGGGCAGATATGAGACAAAGAGAAGCGACTCCATGACGACAGTGTTATCTCGACAGATCGAGCTTGACTGCACTGCTCTCTTCTGTGATGCCCGTCGCCGCCGTCTGACTTTTGATACTGCTAAGGGGTTGTTAATTTCTCACGTTTTCCGCTGGTGTTATTGCTCTCTTGCTTGCCGTAGCTGACAGGAATTGGACACAGTGATTTGGACTTTGTTCGTTGTCAAACAGAGGCTCATTTCGATCTTCGAAATAAGGTGATTGCTTCAGTCTCTCCGTCGTTGGATTATTTGTGTTCAACGAATTTCTTGCCCCTTCCCCTATAGCAGAACACTGAAGAAGCCCAATCTAGTACTGCATGGACTGATGCATCTGCATATGGATGGGATGGAGTTCCAAGGCTTGCAAGTCCCAACGTTGCTGCTTTTGAGGTGCACCGTGCACGCACACAAGGCCGGCCTCGTTGGGCTTCCATCGAGTAATAGTAGTAGTAAGTAGAAGTACGTGTTCAATCAGGTCACAAAGAAAGATTAGGGGCAATTACAGGACACATGTTCCCCTTTAATGATTGGGGGCCGGGCGTGCACCAAATCTAGGTCATCATGCTTTAGTTCTAGGCTGCTGTTACGGTGGACATGACTAGCAGTCACGCTCTAGAACGAAAGGACCCGCGGCCATTGTTTGACAAAGAGAGGCCCATCAATCGCGGCTCGCGTATTGCAATGCGAGTGCTATCTGTTCTGTACAGAAATTAGCGATGAGCGTACCGTGGCTGCTTCCAACTCTGCATGTGTTTGGTTGCGGGGCCAAACACATTTTTGGTTGCGTACCGATGTACGGACCTCTTTCTACACATTTTTGGTTGCGGTGTAAAGAAGGATGGAGTCGTCCCAAAAAGAAATATTTGCCCTATATATGCGGGAAGCTCGTCCGTCCAAAACAAGCGGAGCGGACGGAGTCATTCCACTTCCTCCTCGACTCCTCGTCTGGCTCCATCAATTCTCCCGTCAAAGATCAGTGTGGGTGACCATGGCAGGTGAAGGCGAGGGCTACCGTGGACAAAAGCGGCGGTCGCAATTGAGCTCGGCGCAGGAAGGGACAAGGGCGGCTGCGACCGAGCCCAGCGCGGTCGGCCATAGCCAACAGCGGCTGCGAGGGGTTGAGCTCAGCGTTGGTGTGGAGGAGCGGGACGTGCGGCACGGATACCGGCGGGGGAGGCACGGAACGGGCTGGTGCGGCTGCTGGCGTGGAGGAGTGGGACAGGTGGCGTGGGCGCCGACGCAAGATGGGGTGGCGCGGCCGCCCCGGCGTTGGCGCTGGACGGCACGGGCGGAGGAACAGGACGAGCGATATGGAGAAGAAGATAAGACATGAAAAAATAGTTTTTTTTATATTGAGAATGACATGTGGGTCCAGCTACATGACACATGGGACCCACTGAGTATTGTATCTAACGGTGTTAAAATTCCATCTATTTCATAGTTTCAATCCTTCGTATCAAATTAAATAAAAAATAGGATGAATCCATCGCTCTGAACCAAACACGATAGGGGACGATTCCGATGCAAAAAAAAATAGAGACGGGACCATCCCATCCTACCACGTTCCCAAACCAAATATATACTCCTAACGGTGCCACGTTTGGAAGTACCAGCACTTGACGGAGTCATCCCAGCTAAACTCTTTTTTCCAGGGAATAATTTTTTTTGAGGGAACCAGCTAAACTCTTGCAAAAAAAAAAAATTGTTTTTTAAAATAAAACTAAATCATTGCAAAATAACTGCTCGAGCAATGGTAGTATGTGCAACAGATGCTGATGATGAGCTGCTCGGCCGGTGAAGCGGGTCTTCGATCGTCTCTCACCATTTCGCGGCCCGGGCGTATACTCTCATCCGAAAGACGTCCATGCGGCGATCGGAGTTAGGGCATTCTCGTGGTCCATGTGACCATGTGAGAGCCGAGCTAACCGCGCGCTCCACCCTCCGAGCTACCACAACAATGGCGACCCCCCTTTCCTCGTGTCCCTCCGCCCGTGCGTGCGGGTGAGCGAGGGTAGCTAGGGCGCGCTAGGCTAATGCGCCGCGCGGCAACAACCGAAAGCGCGCGCCCGTGATTCCACGCGCGCCCGCCGGCCGGCACTAGTATCCTACGTAGCCGTTTTCTACTACCAGTGCCAGTGAGCAACTGATCCGGCCGTTTGGGACAACAAATCGACCCATCTCAGTCACTACCTACTGATGCTCGGCCTTTGTTCGAGCCTATGCTAGTTAGCTAGCTACCGCGACAAGCCGCGGCCGTAGCCATAGCCCTGCATATGTAGCTTCACCAGTGCCGTTGGAGCCGCTCGTTGAGATACAAAAGGCGCCGAGCTTTGGCAAAAGCAGGGCGAGGCAGAATTCTCCACTACCACACAGGGTCCTCTTTTGCGCGTGTCCGGTCCGGCCGTGTTGCTTGCTTGCTGCTGATCGGGCCCTTTCTTTGCTTTTGGGCAGCCCTTCGCTTTTCTGCATCATGCGGCACACACAGTTGCTGGCAGACACATGGTTAAAGCCGTGTCGGCCGATCGATGGCACTGTTAGTTGCTACACCTCCTAGAGGCTACCTAGGTACACCAGTGCAGCTAGTACGTAGTATGTTTATGCATGCTTGCGCAGCAGTTGCAACCGTACTGCGTCGCCGACAGAGCTACGACGAGTGTGGGCACGGCCAATTCTCTTGACCGCTGGCGCTGGCCTAGCTAGCGATGATCGATCAGGGAATGATCACCCGATAAAAAGCCACGCGCTCGTGCGCGTGTGGCCGCCGGCCGGGCCCCGGAGTACTAGCTATTCACCGTGGCCATGCAATGCCATATATTATGCTAACCACGTGGGTCTAATTTGTGATGTAACTCTAGCATATATGCCCGATATGGACTTGAACGTACTTTGACTCGGCTAATCGGCAATCAGTACTACTTACATTAATAATGTTCATTAGCGTGATTCTTCATGTAAAAAAAACCATCATCTGTGTGCAGGACTGACGGACTGTCTGTGTGAATTTGGAGTGAACAAAAGAGAGGCGCAAGCGACGTACGCAGTGGCATGGGTAGCTAGGGACACCATCATGCGACGCCACTGGATGGAATGGATAGATATGTCTGAATCAGCCGTGGATATGCAAAGAGGCAGACCTTTTGCTTTGCTTTGCTAGTGATCTGATACGCTGCGCTAGAGAGAATCTGCTGCCTAGACGTACCTTCACTGTCCAGTTGTTCATTTCCCCGATCAGTGATGGTTGACGAATATACATACTTGATGCAAACAAATTAAGCAACCGCTGCTATATACAGAAGTAACAGAACACGTAATAATTCCACCTAAGCCGTCTGGTACTCTGGTATCGATACAGCCCGTGAATCATCCTTCGTTTCTAGCTTAGCAAAAAACAAAGAAAGAAAAAAAAAGAAAAGGGGCAGGTTTTGAACAGAAGCCCCCGCGTCGGGCGGCGGAACCACCGCGCCGCCACCAGCCCCCACCCCCTGCTTCCCCTTCCTCGCCGCTGCTGGAGGGGTCCGCTCGGAAGCCCGCGTGGACCCCAAGGAGGGCGGCAGCAGGGCTCTCTTCCTTGCCTGGCCAGGGGTGGCTCTCTCGCGCGGGAGAAGAAGCTCCTATGGCGGGGCGAATGCCAGTGGCGGAGCGGCCGTCAGAGGCCGGATCCGGTGCCCCTATGGCCGGATCTGCTGGCCCCAGTGGCGGATCCGGTGGGAGCGGCGGCGACGGCGCGGCAGGCGGGGTGGCCAAGGCGCGGCGGCAGATGGCGCGGAGCAGCGATACGGTGGGCGGCAACCAGCGCGTGGGCCAATGAGTCGCGGGCGGGAGCGGCGCGGCCGACTGCGGGCGACGGGAGCGGCAAGTGCGGCGGCGGCTGAAGCTGGCGGCGACCGAGGGCCCATGGAGGAGAGGCCGAGCCGGCGGCGCGGCAGTGGAGCTGCGGCTGTGCGGTGCTCTGCAGAGGGGAGGAAGCGGCCGGTGCGCGGCGCGAGGGGCCGAGCCGGCTGCTCAGGGCGTCGGCTTGGGAGGAACTGTCGCCGGTGGCCACGCTCGCGACGCCGCGCAGCAGGGCCGTGGCCGGCGTGTGCGGGAAGGAGGCCGTGGCCAGGTGGAGGCAGCGGAGGTGTTTCCGGCGGTAGCATGGTGTGTGGCAAAGCGGCGGAGGCGCCGCCCTGGTCTGACTGGAGGCGCCAAGCCGGGTACGTGCAGCATGGGTTAATGTTCTGGGCGAAAGCCCTCGCCGGCGTGTGCTGGTGCAGATGACGGTGGCACCTGAGGGTGTCGCTTCCCCTGTTGAGAGCGTCATTGTGGAGCTATAACCCTGCTACACGGGGCTCTGTGGGTGAAAACCCTGTCTAGTGATGGACGAGCGACGACGGCGCATTTTGCGTCGTTCCCCTCGTTGGAGGCGTCGTCTTTAGAGACCCTACTCGGTTTTGGCACGCTTCCTCCAACGACCGGTGCTGGCTATCCCGTCGTGGGACATGCTCAAGGGTGTTGTTTCTTCCCCACATCGAAGCATCTACCTTCTTGTTGGCGGCCAGGGGTCTTCGCTTGGTTGCCGTTCGTCTGCTCGCAGCGGACCACGGCGGCCAATGTTGCATTGCAACCATCGGTGCGGTGTGGGACGGCGTCGGACGACGACGCTTGCGGCAACGGCAATGAGAGACGACTTGGCTTGTAGCGGACCGCGGCGGTTGGTTTTCAGCTTGGCTGAGCTTTCCGGTGCGGTAGAATGTCATAAGATGGCATAGGCGACAACCTTGGTGTGCGGCTTGAAGGCTGCGGTTTCGTCCGGGGGGAAGCAACGTGGTGAATCTGACCAACGGCGTCGGTCTGGTTGTCTGGTGAGGTGCTTTGGAGGTGGGGCATCATGCTCGCTATCTTGACGGCAACACAAGGAACGAGTCCGGAGCATGGAGGTGTGGCGGATGTGGCGAGGCCCCCGCGCACGAGAGGAGGCGTCCAACGGCGGATGAGGCGAGGCCCCCGCGCGTTGTTTGCTCGGATTCGGCGTCTTTCATCCCGTCGGATAGGTCCTGCATGGTTGCAACGTCCAACGAAGGCGTCTACCCCCTTTGTTCTCTGCCAGCGCCGGATCACGCTACAGTTCGGATGTCTGCATGGTTATGGTATGTGGGTGGGAGCTGCGGTTTGGGTCTCTCTCCGCTGCCGGTGTGTGGTTTGCGGCCGGTTTGGTTGTGAGCGGTACCCCGCGTTGATGTCCCAATCCAACCGGGCGAGGTTTTTAGTTTTTTCTTTCTCTTCTGTTTTCCTGCCTATGACCTTCCAGGGTCGTATACTTGTATTTTTTTCTGCTATATCAATGAAACACGCACTGTCTTGTGCGGCTCGTTCAAAAAAAAAAAAGAAAAGGAAAGAAGTGAAGAAAAGAAAAGGAAGCAGAGTGCTGATCAATGATGAGCCTTAAACACCATAGTACTGTAGTATTTTTCTAGAAACCTCTGAACTAAACAATCAAACCCTAGGTACACACGTACAGTACGCAGTTGAGCTAAAAATTAAACCCTACCTACCTACTAGGTGCTGCTAGCCATCCTAGGCATATATAGTAGCTTGTACAAAAAATCTTGGTGGAAAGGAAAAGAAGATGCCATGGTCGCTTGCTTTTTAGATGGTTACGGTCGATGGATGAGCATGCACGATCGATTAGGAAAAAAGAGACTCGATCGGCACCCGTGCGCGAGCCTGATTCTGATTGATCGTAACGACCAAAGATACCTTCTCCCAGAGGTAGAGCAAAAGGCTGCAGGCGCGCGTGCGTGTGTGTACATATGCCGTTCCGATAGAGATGCATCTTTCAAAATTCCTCCGATCCATGCATCATTCTGTCTGTCTCTGGACTTTGGATGCACTGGAACGTGTTCGTCGTAGATAGAGCTGAATTTCGATGCCACTGTCAAGTTGTGAGTGTACGACAATCGATCCAATCCAGTTGCTGTCCCGGCTTGTGAAGTGTGAACTTCTGTAGGTCGTCTGGTACAAGGGCCAGGAATCACACGGGAATGGCCCTTCAGACTGAATAATGATCTAGTTTATATGTCATCATACTGCTGGTCCCTGAATGTATAGTTATATAGACAGGTTTATAATGGCAATGTACATGACAGCAAGTTGGGAAGTCAGTTACCGACCTCGGACGGTTGTTGTGGAGTGTGGACAAATTCCACCTGCTTTTCACGTAGTATTCTGGAGGAGGAATCAGAGCAGAAGATTAAAAGAACTGAAAAAGGAGAACAAACAGTGCGGGTGGCTTTATTTTACTTTGCTTTTGTTTACCCCTCGTTCCATCCTCCAGACGAATAGCCACTTATTAGAGGAAACTATATATTAATTTGTAGCGCCAGTCTTGTTTGGGTTGGCTGTACAATACTAATATGTACTAGCACATACTAACAAGTTATTCTTATCTCTACTATGTCCAAGATGATGGACCACATAGATAGAGGACATACTACGTACTAACATACGTACAACGTAGCAAGAATAACCAGCCACGCATGTTAGTGCTCGGTTTTGTCTGACGCTAGTACATTAGTTTTGCTCTATCCTATGGATGAATGGGGGGCATGGTGTGAATGATTCGGCACTTTTTCAATCGCGCTGTTTTTAACCGGCTAGTGATCTGTCCTTGTTTTCCTGTCCCCAGACATGGAGTGCACGGATGACAATCGAAGCGATTTATATTGCTCCCGTGCGTCCTGATCTACCGTCACAGCATGTTCGGGATTATTTCCTTTTGTGCTTGTGGTCCAGCCCAGATTAGCGCGCCTTTTTTACCGCCTGATGATGAGGACTTGAGGAGGGCAAGCAAGCAAGAAGGTAGGCAATGCAAAGTTGATACATCCATACTCCTTCCTAAACATGGATTAATCTCATTAGTTGGCTATAAAGGCCCAGGCTTACCTTAATACTCAAACAGTGAAAGCTAGGTAGTCCAAAAAACTTGCGGAAGGGTCTGATTGGAAGGGTGCACTACCCCTAGCCAGGCTCCCATAGTGTAGGCCCGGGTTGATTGGATGCATGGTTAGCCCGTTAGCCAGGCTCCCGCGGGCCAAAAGGCCTCGTACGGCCTGCATAAGCTAAAACGCGAACCGCGTTCCCCGCTTATGCAGGCTGCACAAGCCTCCGCGGGCCAACGGCCATTTCTCCTCACCTCCCTCTGTTCATCACCACCGCAAGTTCGCGACGCATCCATCGCTGCCGCTCTCGCACCGCCGCCGCTCCCGGGTGCCGCTTGCGCACCGCCGCCGCTCGCGCACCACCGCTGCTCCAAGCTCGTCGCGAACCACCGCCACCACCGGCCGCTGCTTTGGCCGCTGTCCGCGTCCCTCCGCGCCGCCGCCGGCAGGAGCAAGAAGACGACATCGTCCTCCTCCCCATCGCCATCTGCGCCGCCGCCGGCGTCCTCCAAGTCGGCGCTCCAGGGAAGACGCGACGCCCGGCCACGCCGGCAGCACCGGCCGCGTCTGCGTCACGCGAACACCCATGGGATGGCGCGGAGGCTTGAGATGCCGCCGGCGGGCTTGCGCTTCACCGCAACGGGGGCGACGCTTGCAGCTGTTGCCTCATTGGCCGCATCCAGCGACGGCCGAATCGAGTCCCGGTCGGCCACAGGCCTTCCTCGCCGCCAAATCGAGCGCCGCCGGCACGCATCCTGCGACGGCCTGGTCGAGCCCCGGCCGGCCACAGTGCTTCCTCGCCGCCGAATCAAGCGCCGCCGGCCCGCAATCTAGCCACGGTCGAATCGAGCCCCGGCCGGCCACAGTGCTTCCTCGCCGCCAAATCGAGTCCGCCGGCCCATGCTCCCCATGGCCGTCCGCCTCCGAATCGATTCGCGGCAGAGCGGGCAGCGCTCCGGGAAGTCTGTGGCCGCGACGGAGCGGGGCAGCTTGCTCTGTGGGGTGCCTAGCGGCGGTCGGCGGAGGTGGGGCGGAGCGCTTAGCCGGTGAGGAGAGGTGACGGGATGAATGGGAGGGGTGGTGAGGAGCTTAAGCTCACCCTTCTAAAAACTAGGTGAGTGTATCACAACAATGCAACCAACCAATCAAGATCGTACCAATGCAGGCTTAGACATATTCAATCAACAAAAGTATTGCATTGTTTAAGCCTGGCTTGGGCTGGCCAAGCATAACTTTTAGCCAGGCTTACACTAGACCAAGTAACCAATCACACCCATAGGTTCCCCCCTTGTTTGGTACCTTTGTTATTGGGCCGCGCACTTATTGGTTGGCCCGCTGCTAACCGGACGTGTCGGGCTGATGGTTTTGTCGCTCAAATTTCTTGCTAGGCTGCAGCAGCCCATTAAGGGTCGAGACAAAATTGCTGTGGCCTGGTTTACCTTCGAGCCCAAAGCCTCCGTAGTCCGGAGCAAAATGGTGGCCTAGCACTGCTAAATGGGTCCAACCGGGCCAAGCCTCTCGAAGGCCTTGAACCAAACAGCGGCCACTCTCTCACTGACATGTGGTGCCCACCCCGTTCCAGCCTGCTTCGCTTCGTCCATCCGTCCGTCCGTCCGTCCACAATGGAGGAGCACGAGAGAGATCTCGGCAGGCTTGCTGGTGCTGGTCGTTGCTTCATTTCCAACCCTGACCAGGTCAGGTCGCTCAACGCCTCCGCCAACCCTTCGCGGTCGCCCCCCCACGATCTCACCACCAACCCCGCCGGCGCCGGCGAGGGGGGCCACCGATGAAGGGCCCCTCCCACTCGCAGGCGGGGGCGCAGGCGCAGGCGGGCCGGCGGCGGCGCTGGGGGCTGCTGCTGCCGCTCCTCGTCGGCGCCGCCTTCCTCGCCGAGATCGCGTTCCTCGGCCGCCTCGACATGGCGAAGAACGCCGAGGCGGTCGAGAGCTGGACCACCTCCTTCTACCGCCGCTCGGCCAGCTGGGGCGACGCCGCGGGGGGCGGGGGAGACGACGAGGGCGACGACGAGATCCGCCGGTGCCAGGAGCGGCTCGAGAGGGAGGACGCCGTGCCCTACGACCGCGACTTCGACAGGGAACCCGTGCTCGTCGGCGGCGCCGCCAAGGTCTCTTCCATGCTCCCTTTGCCTCGTGCTCTTTGTTTGGTAACGAACTAACGACGGGCTCCACGGATCTGTTGCGATCAAATCTACACCATCTAACCTTAGCGTTCTTCTCACAAACTTTTGGACTCATACATGGAATTGCCTGCGCTCATAGACGATCTAACCACGAATTCTATGAAACATTGAACACTAGCAAAACAAGGGAGCTCTCCGGATTACAATTACCTGCGCTCCAGCTTGTATGTACATATTCTGAGATAGTGCCACTAGTTCCTGATTGATTATCAAACCTTGAGACCGTGTCATGTATCCAAACATCTTCTGCTGAACGAGTTAACAAGAGAAATTGAAACTGTTACAACTAAGATCACCCAAAATGAAATGCTTCATTTTAGTTTCCACTCGTTTGCCTGTACCATACTGGTCATGCCTCACAGTCCTTTCTCAGCCTTAGCTGTTCAATTGGCTGGATTTTTTATGTCCAGAAGACGGGTGTCTGTGCCTAAAGCCCTAAATCTTCGTGCTAGATTGGTACTCTGTTCCCTGGATGCAAAAAGGAAGCTGTGGAAATGTTAGTTCATGCCATCTCTGCATGCTTGTGTTGCCTCAATGGCAAATGGGGGCAGTGTCTTGTGTTACGAAAAGAACGCCTTCTGAAAATATAGGAGTTAAAAACTAACACTCTAACAGAGAAAACTTAATACTACCTTTTTGTTTTATCTTTAGTTGCATTTTTTAAGCAGTGGCGGAACATGCACAAAAATGCAGAGGGGCTACCTATATAAACAAAAGATTGCCGTTGAAAAACTAGGTTCTATCATGCAGTATAAGCTATTAGCTTCTAAGCTGTGCATACTGTGCCAAAAAGAAAGTGCAGAAGTTGGTCGGTGTGAAGCTACACCCCTGTTAGGATGTTAAAATGTGTTTTAATTTATGCATGTTTGTGATTGCTGATGATGAGTTGAGCTAGACTTGCTGATGAACAGTTGAGCTAGACTTGTGTTGCAAAACAGATGTCCCAGTTTGCACTAGTATAAGAGACAGTGTTGAGGGCCGTTTGTCTAAAAAAGATGATTTTGTCAGTTTGATTTGTGTTTGTTCACTTAAAGCATAAGAGGTGTCATGTGTTTGTGATCACACAGTGACAGGATCCTATTTATGGAATGATGCTGCATATCTGTAACATTTGTTCCATCCATGGTTCTGCTTCACTTCTCTCTATTTATGATTCTTACGTATTTCTTTTTCTCACTCAGGATTGGAATAAATGCTCTGTAGGATGTGAGTTTGGGTTTTCTGCGAGTAAGACACCTGATGCTGCTTTTGGAATTGCGCCAGATCCTTCAGTAGATAGCATCATCAGATCAATGGAATCATCTCAATATTATTCAGAGAACAATATTGATGTGGCTCGAGGGTGGGTAAGAACCAAGTTAATTCTGATTGGTGATTTTCTGTGACATTCTTTACCTGATCGAAATGACTTTCTAAATTTGGTATACATTAACTTAATCTGTACTCCACATTTAATACTGCTGGGTCATAATTCTTCTTATTCTTTATGGTAGTTTAAGAATATGTGGAGCATAGTTTGAATTCTAAACCTGTTTCTTGCTGATGTTACATCATCATTATTTTAAGTAAAGAGGAAAAGACCAAGTAGCCATGACAAGCTCATCCGCTGGAAATGCTTTTCATATTGAATAAGTACTCTGTTGATTGCTATCATCATTCTGAACCATGTTTCGTCAGCCATGCCCCGCTATTCAACTTTGGAATTTTGTCTTCAGAAGCAGTATTTACTAATATCGAAAATCACCCTTCTAATAGAATGGTATTTCATTGTATTCTTTTACAGGAGAGGGTACAAAATTGTGATGACAACCAGCCTTTCCTCAGATGTACCCGTTGGCTACTTTTCATGGGCTGAATATGATATCATGGCACCTGTCCCTCCAAAGACTGAAGAAGCTCTTGCTGCAGCCTTTATTTCCAACTGTGGTGCACGGAATTTTCGTTTGCAAGCCCTTGAGATGCTTGAAAACTTGGATGTGAAAATAGATTCATATGGTAGTTGCCATCGTAACCGTGACGGCAAAGGTACACTTATTGTATGTTGATCATCATTTTCTTTGTTGTTGTATCATTGTTGGCACACAAATGGGATATTTTCTGATCTGCTTGCAAAAGATTGGCACAAGTGACCAGCCACAGCAAATTATTTCATGTCCCGACAATAGTATTGCAACTATCCAAATATTAAACACCAGATATAGCGTTATGCTAATGATACTGGGAATCTATCAAAATATTGCCACTGCTAATCCCAAGCTGTCAATGCTAATGATATTTAGAATATGGTCTTGGAGCCATGTTTAGAACCTCAAAGATATTGTTAGGTTCACCTTCGCTGCTTAATACATGCTTTACTTATTAGTATTTAGTAATCCTTTTTATTTGATGCATAGTTTCTGCTGTTGGGTTGCATTTTATTTTATTTTGCAGAATGAAATTTAGTTCATTCTGTATCTTGTGCTTGGGTGCAGTGGACAAAGTGGATACCTTGAAGCGCTACAAATTCAGCTTGGCTTTTGAGAATTCTAATGAGGAGGATTATGTAACAGAAAAGTTTTTTCAGTCACTGGTAGCAGGTAATTGTTTATGCTCATAAACATCTGCCCATACAATTTGCGTTTGTAAACCCTTCTCCACTTATTGTGTCATTGTGTGCTGAGCATAAGTTCGGTTCATAACCCTAGGACGAAGCATTTCACCTCTTGGCAGATTTCCTTTTCTTTTATACTGTTTTTCTATAATTGGCTAAGGCTAACTAACACAGTAACTTATTCCAATTTATTTTGTAGACATGGGAAAAACAATCAAACTGCAATGTTTATTTATCAGCTGAAGTATATTTTGAAACTGTTATTCCCAAGAAACTTCTTATCCTAGAGCTTGATTTAGAGCAACTCCAACTGAGCCCTCATTTTTGAGCCATACTCTGTCAAATAGGAGGGCCCCTCATCCAGATTTTACCCCCTACTTCTGTATGCGCTCCAACCTGAACCGACCTCTCATATTTGCCTCCCTATATCCCATTCACCTCTATTTTATAATTTGTTGGTAGTAACAGGTAACCGTTTGATATAGCTGTTCATTGGAGCTTTCTGCTTGAGCTATCTGTTATCTCCCCCACCTCTCTGCACTGTGTCCTCCCTCTCTGCTATATCTTTTTCTCCTCTGCCCTCTCTCCGTCTATTCTCTCTTTCTTCTCTCTACAACCACACAGGCAGTGTGTTCTTCCTCTTCCCCTGCTCTCTCCCACCCCCTGCTATGGCCGAGGCACATGGCTGAGGCTAGTTGAGGGACGCACACATATCGTGCTGCTGTGGGGGTTTGCCACTGCAACAGATCTATGCGGCATGGTGTGGACGGGCAGCTGCACTGCATGGCCGAGCGAAGTGGTGTGAGGACAGAAAGTGGATGTCCTGCCGGGCAGAACTTGTCCCCAGCGACGCACGAGTGTATCAGCCGTTGCTCCGTGAACGGATGAGGGCTCGGGCTGCCCCCTACATATGAGGGGTGAGGAACAAAAATGAGAGGCCTCTCATCCTGAAACGAGAGTTAGGGTATCGGTTGGAGATGTTTTTTGGTGGCTGGACCCTCAAATGAAGGGTAGTGACCGGATGAGAGATTAGATTTCTGTGAAGTCTAAATTTGTAAGTAGAATGTAGTTGTTGATTATTTCATTTTCCCTTCACTACAGGCTCCATTCCAATTGTTGTGGGCGCTCCTAATATTCAGGAGTTTTCTCCGGGAGAAGGTGCAATATTACATATTAAGGAGCTTGATGATGTTGCTTCAATTGCTAAGAGAATGAAAGATATTGCTTCAAATCCCGATGCCTTCAATCAATCTTTGAGGTAAGTGCCAAGCATTTGATATCTGGGCAATCATGTATTGATTTAGCATTTTCTGCAATGAATCGGGTGTCATGTGTATCTATTTGAGTTTAGTTCCACTTCATGAGTGGCATGTATAATATTATCAACTTTATTTATGGTGAATCTGTGCTGCTTTGATCAATTAAGTTTTTCATATTGAGATCAAGTGACAAGTGACAACAAACATTTGAGTATAAAGACGTTGCTTCCTGAGGAACAAATGGCCATGCAATTAAACAGTTTCCCCTCAACAAATCCATTTCTACTTATGGAGAGGCTATAGTGTGTCTGTCACTTTGGTATTAAAGCTCACTCTATATTTCTTGTCTCTGAGTTTTTTACACTGCCAAAGCATGAAAGCTATCAACTTAAAATTAAAACCATGGGCAAACTGCTTCAATTGGGCTCCAGCTCACAGTTGACAGACTCAGCTTGTTAATGGTGCCTTCGTAGGTTATCTGTCTTTAGTAATCCGATGCACACATGATGTTTTATATATGATCCATGTACCTACCTCGGCACTGCGTTTGAATGTTTCCTTTTCTCCTGGGCCAATATGAAGGAAAATGGGCGCTCTGATTGGTGAATATTGTAGGCTGGTTATAACTTAGGCGTTGTATGCTTAGCTATTATGTTTATTCAGAGTGACAATTGTGAGGTTCTCTAGCTCTTATGGAACACAATGTCCTACTGTGAGCCTTTACCAAGATTAGATTTGACACCACTTTCTTGTTTCACTATTTGTTTCTTAAACTATCTGGTTGCATCAATTATTTGGTGCATAACTCCCTGGACTCATAAAAAAAAACTCGACCATGGTGCCATGCTTTGTTCTAAGAAGGTGCCGTGCTTCGAACCCCGGTTGGGCCGGGAGTTTCAATGATTCCTGGAGTTCAACGCTCTAACCGGTCCACCGCGAGAAGCTTGGCTAACTCCCTCGACTCATGTAGTTAGGTTATTGTAATGTTCAAGTCTTATTTTAGTGTATGCTGGTATGTGGTATGTTGAGTGTAGTTCAGATTGTCCACTCAAAATTTATCTATACCTTATCTGCATTCTAAGGTCAGTGCAAATCAGGGCACAGGAAATTGCCACAGCACCACAGATAATCTCCAACATCCATAAATCCTAAGAATACAAATGCACATAGAAAGCCTAAACATATGTATGCAAGAACCTGCAAGAAATTTCCATTAAACTAAAACTAGGAATGCCACATTGCTCCAGTTCCAACAATCCGCTATAAACCCAGTGAACATAAGTGCATTGAACTCGCGGTGGACCAGTTAGAGCGTTGAACTCCGGGAGTCGTTTAAACTCCCATCCCGACCCGGGTTCAAAGCATGGCACCTTCTTAGAACAAAGCCTGGTGGGAGTCTCTCACCATGGTCGAGTTTTTTTGTATATCGATACTTTATTATTACCAAAATTTCTACACTAAATTAAGAGTGAATAAAACTTCTTCGGCAATGTGTGGATCTGACCCTAGTTATATTGATGAAGGCTTAAAGTAATGCCGTGCAATTTTGTCAAAGATCATCTAGCAGCCATTATTATAGCATCCATAATGATTTTGTACTAAATAGTAAACACATCTCGTTCTTTGTTTTCATCTATAGGTGGAAGTATGATGGTCCATCTGATTCTTTCAAAGCTCTTATCGACATGGCCGCAGTTCATTCATCTTGTCGGCTTTGTATACATATTGCTACAAAGATTCATGAAAAGGAAGAAAAGACTCCAAAATTTACAAATCGTCCTTGTAGCTGTTCCAGCAAAAAGGGAACACTTTACCACTTATTTGTCCGAGAAAGGGGACAGTTTAAGTCAGAGAGCATTTATCTGAGGTATGGGAGTTTTACTGTTGTACTTACCCTATGAAAGCTACAAAATCCTTGGATTTGAGGACTACTAAAGATCTACACACCCAGGTTATATTGGTGAGGCTAGATTATAATTCCGTAGATTGAAAAAGCAAGTATTCCTAATCATAAGCTGTATAGAAAACTGCTACTTTTATTTTCATCTAGGGGCGTAATTGAGCAAACTATCCTGTTAGTTCTATTAATGAAGGAAAGGTCATATGTTTTGAGTGTCATTATTTTCATTGCATCTCTTGCTGCGTACATTGGTAAACACTCTTTAAACATGTTTCGAATGTGTTATGCAGATCTGGCCAGTTAACTCTGGGAGCTTTGGAGTCTGCAGTTCTTGCTAAATTTAGGTCCCTCAACCACGTCCCTGTATGGAAGGATGAAAGACCACCGAGTATTCGAGGTGGGGACGATTTGAAGGTGTACAGAATTTACCCAGTCGGTCTAACACAACGTCAGGCATTATACGGTTTCAAGTTTAGAGATGATTCTGAACTTGAGCGATACGTCAAAGATCACCCCTGTGCAAAGCTTGAAGTAATTTTTGTATAACTATGCTCTAGGCATCATACTCGTTTCCCCCATTCTTGCCAAACTTCACGGTGCTGAGTTTCCGTTGTACTGTAATCTAGGGTGTTTTTGTGTAGCAGTGGAACTGATGCTAGTACAGATCATCAACCGGGTGTAAAGTTTCATCGACAAGTTCCCTCCTTGAGGAACAACAGCAAAGGAAACTGACACGTTTCTGCTAAGGATTCATGTCGAGGCTCCGGAACCTTTCTTTCGGTGTTGAAAGTCTCATTCAGCTACCTGGGCCTGCTGGACGCCTTTGCATTTGGCACTGCACCAACCCACTGTGTTAGTTAACTTCCAACTAGGTGCGCTTGTGCTGGACATCCTGAAGCCGATCGAGACGCCATCTGTAGGGACATTGCTATCTGTTAGGATATGGTACTGTTAATCTACTTAGCGGGCCTGCGGGCCGTCTTGGGCTGGAAGCCTGTGTACTCTACGGCCCAGGCCAGCCCGTGTCGAGGCATATGTAAGGCTGCCGAGCCGGAGTAAGGGAGCATCGATTATTGTAACAGACAACACTGTTCTTCTTCCTCAACGAACCCAGCCATGGTGCTGTGAACTCTATCCTTTGATTCTTCCTCTGCTTGCTCCTTCCCCAAATCCCGTTCATCTCTTCCTTCTCCCACTACCTGCTGCTAACAATTGGTATCAAAGACACCGATTCTCGGGTGGATTCATGAACCCTAGCTCCATGGATTCCCCACCTTCCGCCGCCATGTCTCTTGACATCCAGCTCATCCTCGACGCCATCGCCTCCCTCAACAAGCGCTTCGATGAGTTCGGCGCCAAGCTAGATCGGGGGTGTTCCTCTCCGCGCTCCACGCCGGCCTCGCTTTCCACGGCCGCGGCGAGGACGTCTGCGAGTACCTCGGCTGCGGCGACCGCGGCGCGATCCACCGCGCCCGCCTCGACCTCCACGACCGCGGCGAGCTCCACCGCGTCCGCCTCGTCCTCCACGACCGCGGCGAGCTCCACCGCGCCGACCGCTTCGCCATCCACTACTTCATCTGGAGCAGCCACCGTATCGACGCTCAATGACACCATCGTCGTCAGTTCCGGCAGCAAGCACGCCACGGCGGAGCACATCATCACCGAGGACGACATCACCACCACCACGCCCACGAGGTGTTCGACGCACGTTCCCAATGCGACGCATGCGCCTGTCACCAATGCGTTGGCATTGGCTCCATCATCTGCACCTATGTCTACTATGATCGAGTTCCAGGATGTCTCCAGGAAGGTCAAGCCACCACCAGTCGTTCTGATGGACGTTGCGAGCAAGCATAAATCCACATCCATGGATGCTCAAGTGGTGTTCGGTGAAATGCATCAAAGGTACATCACCAGCTTTATCCCTGCTTGTTCCATGGGCATTGTTCTGTTGGATAGTGCTATTAAGGACCATAAGCTGTCAGAGGACATGATTGATCAGAGTCCGTGGATACTAGAGCCACTTCCTGCTAATTTAGCTACCAGGAGACCATGTTTCAGTTTAGGAGTGTCATTTGCTAGTGGACAGGAAGATGTCAATCTGAGGCAACCATGGCCACCTCCTAGTCAGGTTGACATGCTGGTGTGTTCAGCTGCTAGTGTTGTGTTTGAGCGTGGGAAGAGTAGAATTGATCGGTTCCTACTTTCTATTGTTCTGTCAGTGGGGCATTTTGACTCTACGGACAATGAATTGGTTCAGTTACAATTACCTTGGCCACCCTTTAGTTGGCAGTCAATTAACCATGCAAAAGATGTTTTATCAGCAGCATACAAGTGGGATTGCCAGTGGTCAATGACAAGTTTCATTCAGTGGTCTTTCGGGATTTGCCAATGGAAAATTCCTTGGATCCTGCCCTTATTGATGTGTTGGAGTGCAGATGCAATTGTTGAGGTGCAAGTGATCACAAGGGATCTGTCAGGCACTACTAGGAGGATATCCAAGAAGTTTTTCAGCTTACACGATGCATTTCTTTCTGCTCAGGGAGCTTTTACCAGGAATGGTAATTCGACAATCGCATGGTGTGTTATTCAGCAGAGAAAAATGCTTTGGCAATCCTTCAATTGTCATTCAGTTGTTGTGCAGTGGGTAAAGTTGTTGTCAATGGTCTTTTCTTCTTCAGTTAGTGACTGCAAGGACAATCATATTGCAGCCGGGAGTTGCCAGAATTGGCTTGGTTTAATGGCAATTGCAGGACAAATCAATGCCATCAGAAGCATGGTCGCAGTTGGTTTTGTTCATTGGTCTCAGGATGCCATTTTCTCTGCATTAGAACACTATCCTAGCAAATGGCTACTGACAGACACTTTGACCTGGTTCTCTAGAAATTTCCACTTTATATATGTACTCCTTTTGCAGCACATCACTGGTAGCACCATTTTGCTGTCCTGTCCATGGCTAATCTCTTATCAAGGGGAAGTTCAGTGGCATTCTCCATGGCTGTCTCTCAAGGCCAATTCTGACCTGGATCCTTGTGTCCCTGATATATGCATGGAACATGTGGTCTTTCATAGTATTAAGTTAGCACTATCAATGTGGGATGCAAGTTCTATATCTGACAACTCCAAATTCAATTGGACAGCAAGAGGTCCTTCTAATATTTCACAGCATGCTCTGGTGTTTTGGTTCCCTACGGGCAAGCACACATGTGTCCTGGAAAGGAGGTCATCACTACTTAACAATCAGTCAGTGAATTGCAATGCTCTGTCGGTTCAAAATTCTCCTGCTTGGAATCAGGTATTTCAGTTCAGTGGGCATCTTCTGCTAGTTGCTTATGTTATGGTGACCAAGCTCCTGAAGGTGAAATACTTGCAAGCTCCAAGTCCATTATTGTGGCTGTGTTATAATCCTTGGGATCCAGGTGGTAATTATCAAGCTGGCAGCAATCTTCAGAGCTATGAGTGAGTGGTGCACCTGCCTGAATGTGGTGATTATCGAGCTGACCAAAGTTGAAGTGACAGAAAGGCTATATCCATTGCCGATTGTTGCATTTTTGTTGAAGCTGGAGTGCTAATCTGGTGACAGCATCTCTAATATGGTATTTCATTTTCCACAATATGGTACTCCATATAATTAGGCAGCTTGGGGGCAAACTGCATTTTAAGAAAGGGGGAATGTTAGGATATGGTACTGTTACTGGGCTGTTAATCTACTTAGCGGGCCTGCGTGTCGTCTTGGGCTGGAAGCCTGTGTACTCTACGGCCCAGGCCAGCCCGTGTCGAGGCATATGTAAGGCTGCCGAGCCGGAGTAAGGGAGCATCGATTATTGTAACAGACAACACTGTTCTTCTTCCTCAACGAACCCAGCCATGGTGCTGTGAACTCTATCCTTTGATTCTTCCCTGCTCCTTCCCCGAATCCCGTTCATCTCTTCCTTCTCCCGCTACCAGCTGCTAACACTATCCTACACACACAGTGAGTGACATGGGCAAGCCCTGTTTCTGCCTTAGCTGGCCTCCTTTCTTTCAGAGGTCAGGTCGGCGTCAGTCACACCAAAGCTCTCCCAACTGCACAGGCCGCACGCGACCCAAAGGAGGGCGGGGCGCTAAACGTGTAGGCCGCCGGCACTGCAGCTCAAGATCTCCTAGATTGACGAAATATAAGATTCCGCGGCCGCCCTGGCCCAGGCAGAGCACCGCCGGCATGATTGGCTCCCCTCGTGGTTTCAGCTCAGCACCTACTGTAGCTGCCACCGCTTTCTCGCTCGTCACTCTACAGTGCACAGTGCACGCAACAACCGGCTCCATCCTTCCAGGTCACTGGATGTCTGGATGCATGCAAAAGGAAGCCGAGAGCGATCGAATTCAGCGGAGGATTATATTACTTTGGTCGGGAGGTGAGCGAGACCTTAACGGCTCCGAAAGGGCACGGCGAGCTAATGCCCGTCGTGCAGCGCGTGGCGGCGACGGGGGCTTTGTCGCGCCCTGGTCGCGTCATCACTGACTCACCAAGTGCTTGCTCTCGTTACCCAGCTGGACTCCAACACTTCCTTGCCTCGAGCAGCCCCAAAGGAACTGGACGCCAACTCACCCGATCGAAAGCAGTGGCCGAACTGGAACAGCTGCGGCTGGCACTATCGCCCCCCGGGCATCGTGGCCCGTGTTTCCTTTCTCCGGGAGCGCGTCAGGTCAGTACGGGGACGAGCCACGCGGCAGCCCTAGCCGCGGTGGTGCACTGGCGCTGCAGTGAAGCGACGAGTCGAAACAGCACAATTGGCTCTTGTGGCCTGGGTGGCATCTTGTACTTCCGCAGGCCATCACGTATGATTTCACCGCTGGTCGCAGGGAGGCCTCGACACGTATGTGGCAACTACTGTGCGGTACTCTAGCTACTGTAAAATGCCATGAAAGTTGAAAGGTACTAGTGCCACTACACTACAGAGCGCAGAGAACTCAACGTCAGGAGAAAGAAAGCTGTCAGCTATGGTCTCAACGATCTGAGGCCTGACAACGAGGATGCCCTGGCTGGCTGGCTCCTCCCTTTTCCCCGGAAAGGGGACTGCTGCTTTGGCTTTGGTGCTGGGACTGGGATATGACGATCCACTCCGGGATGCGGCCGGCCCGATCCTACGGGCGCTGGACTCGAGGGTGTGTTTAGTTTCACTCAAATCACCGAACTTCCTAAAATTCTTTTTCCAAACTTCACCATTCATCTATCACATCAAATCTCTCTCCTCGTGGATGGAACACTAAACGTGGGTAAATAAAAAAACGAATTACATGGTTTTGATGTACGACGAGACGAATCTTTTAAGCCTAGTTAAGTCATAGTAGGACAATGTTTACCACAAACAAACGAAAAGTGCTACAGTGTGCTACAGTGTCGGATGTGACATTTTTACCAAACTTTTCCCTCCTTTTTTAAACTAAACACACGCACCCGCGACAGGTGCCGTTAGCCTCTCTACAGGGTGCCATGTAGGATAGAGAAATAAGGAGAGAGAAGCAAACGTCGCTAGACCTGGCGGCACTCGCCAGCACGCGTCCCCGTGTTGCGCGGGCCCTACGTCCTTTCCTCTCTCCTCGCGGGACGGAGTGATTGGCGAGCAGGAGCATTGGAAAAAGAAAATCCCATATGTGGGACCCACTTCATTAAGTGCTATAGTAAGATCTGTTGGGTAACTTGTCTATAAACACTGTCTATAGTTGATGTGGACACGTTACAGAGAGGTTGCTCTCTATAATCACTGCTGGTGCCCTAAGGAATGCGTGGATCCAGGGCCAACCGAACCGGCCAAGGGGAGACTGACTTGTCGTCGTCCAGACAGGCAGACACTAGTGCTTTGTAGACTAGAGACTGTGTGGTGCCTCACTAGATCCAGATGTACTGCCACGTACCGGCCCGTGGAGGAGGAGCCTTTTTCGCCTTCTCTGTTTTTACTCTTTATGCTAAACGCGCCGTTTCCATTTCCACTTCAGTTCGTTTGTAGTATGGTCCAGTACGTACCACTAGTGCCTTGCATTATATTTCCGTAGCCTGGATCTCTCGTGTGACGTGACTCTGCGAGGATGAAGGGAAGCAGAACGAGGTAGAGTGTGGGTTAGAAAGATTATCTGGAATCAGGGCGGTGTAAAGCAATGGCTTTGTTGCGGATGCGGCCAAGCTTTCCGTCCCGAAAGCCTCGGGTTGTCGTGCGACCATCTCCTGATCGGTTCTCGCCATCGGGCACGTCACATGGCGCAATTTCTAGCCGGGCAACGAGTTCATGCTACTCGTAAAGGAAGCGTGGGATCGAGCTGTCATGCAACGGACTGACGGCGATGGACGATCACACACACAGATGTACAGCTTTCCCTGGACGGCTGGACCCGTGGCGACCTAGCCACAGCGCCCTGCGTCGCGTACGTCCACATTATCGATCGTACGCCGGTCGCCAGTCTATGTGCATTCCGTGAACACAAAGTGGTGTTTAGATGTTAGAATTGAGAGGTTGAATTTGTGAGTAAGATGTCACTTCGTAATCATTGCGCTACCGTAGCATTTCGTTTGTATTTGTGAAAAATTATCCAAAAATTGATTAATTAGACTCAAAATGTTCGTCTCGCAGAGTACAATAAAACTATGCAGTTAGTTTTTTATTTTATCTACATTTAATACTCCATGCATGTTATGACATTTTAATGTGACGAATAATTTTTTTTTGTATAGTGTATTTTGGAGTTGCTTTTTAGAACTAAACAAACCCAAAGCAGCTAGCTCGCCGACACGTATACGCTATCGCATCATCGTTCATCCCCTGCAGGCGGCTCCGGTGTGGTCTGCCTGCGCAGTCGACGGACGGATCGACGCGCGCGTGGCCGGCCAGGCCACGAGTCAGCATCCCGACGCTCTCGCCGTCGCATTCGCAGGCAGCCAGGCACTACGTTTTCCGATCGGAGAGAGAGGTGATCGACGCCACTGCAGCACGTCATGCACATTGACAGTAGCTTTATTCTTGTACTGGACTACTGGGTTGGTAGTAGCATCAGAGCATGCCAAGGCGCGCGCCCAGAGCAGAGGGCTTTAGCTTATTCCCCTGGGCGACGAGACGAGTACGCGACCTGCTTGCTTGACACTGGCTGTGCGACTACTGGACACTGACACTGTAGTCCTCCAAATGATTGACCGGCTATTATTATAACTGATCCAACACATGCCAGGGACGACCAGTCCGGCAGCCCATCAGTATCCGACACGGTGGCTAGCTAGCTGCTGCCACATGACTCTGGACGACTGGATCCCCGGGCGTCTCCTCCTGGGGTGAGTTCCTTGGTCCGAGGAGCTAGCGAGCGCCAGGAGAATCCTCCACCTCCAGAATGCAGCGGGCACGCGCGGCGGCCGTCCTCCTCCTCCGCGTCGCCGGTCGCCCGCAGCAGCCTCGCCCGGAGGCCGTGCTTGGGCACGGGGAACGGGCTGTAGGTCACCTCGTCGCTCGGATCGATCACCTGCCACCTGCCAACCAAATCACAAACAAATTACCCGAGGGGGCGCGCGTCAGTCAGCGTCGTCGTCGCTGGTGGAAAGTCACGCGGTGCGCGGCGGATTCGTCAGCCGAGCCGGGGCGAGCGCGCGGCGTCTGGCTCGGGGACCATGGATCCCGGAGGCCCCGTCCCGCGCCACGAGGACACGCGGCGGATCCGGGCGGGTGGGGTTTCCCCACGGCCGGGAGGAGGCGGAGGGGGTCCCCAGCGGGGTGCGGCTGAGCTGACACGTACGTACCTGTAGTTGGTGAGGAGGCGGTGGACGAGGACGACCATCTCGAGCTTGGCCAGGTCGTTCCCGGGGCACGCGTGCACGCCGCTCCCGAACGCCAGGAACGTGCCGGGCTTGGGCGCCACCTGCACGTACATCGTACAGCACCAGACGCCGCGGGTCAGTACAAAAGCAGGGAAACCGGCCAGGCCGCTAGCTCCAACTCCAAACTAGTGTCTTGTCTGCTACTGACTACCGACTCTAAACTTATTCTGTCTCGATCACTCTCAGCCCGGCCTGCTCTAGTGTGCCAATGCCAACTCGTGTTACGTTAGCGTTGGTGATCGAGTACTGCTTGCTTGTCGATCGCGGGGCCAGTCAGGGTCACGATACTCGTCGGGCCCGACACAGCTAGAGCTAGAGGTGTCGCTGACGAGTGATGCAGTTCTCTCTCCCAGCTGCAGGCCTGCCCGGGTGATTGGCCAGCCACCGTTTAACGGGTCTCCTGCCTGCCGCAGTGCAGAGAGTCAACAATGACTGTGCAGCCGGTTAGTGAAAGTAACTGCTGCGCTTGACTTTGGTTGTCTGATCAGAAAGCGGCAGCTGATAACCGACCGGCCAGGCCGGCAAGCAGAATCCCATCCACAGTGCAATGCGAAACACAGAACTGGCAGCTAGCTACAACTACACGTTTTGCTGATTGTGACCGGGGCTTATAAGCCCTGCTTGTGCTGTTCATCTCATGGCCCGAATTAATCTGCAAATCTACTCAACCGATCGGAAATGCATGCTCATGTAAAGTTGATGTCAGAGCTACGCAATCATCCGGCAGCAGGTGTATATGTAGGCCCCGTGCATTTAATTACCGCGAATCGGGAAGGGTCGAACTTGTGTGGATCCTCGAAGAACTCGGGGCTGTGGTGGATGTTCCTGAACAGCGGCATCACCTTCCACCCCTTGGGGATCAGGAACCCTGCAAACACAACCAACCAACGTATTGTCAGTCCAGTAGTCTCTGTCGTCGAAGCAGTGAGTGAATTCAGAGGCGGAAACACGACATCTCCTCGAGCTTTAGAGATTAAAAACCGCAACTAATATATGCTAATGACAATGTCCCCCCAATCGAACCGCGACGTACACCGATGATCGCCGGCTCTCGCTGTCCCATTGATTTCTAGCAGTAATGCCGCCTACAGAAATGGAGTGGAGAGCAGCGGCCGCCGGTGCCGTCCGGGAAGTGCAGCAGCCGAGACCCGGCTGATGGCTCAGAGATACTAATCGGGACGAGAGGCCGTGGTTTGAGGTGAAAACACGGACGGCCGTCCACGCGTGGGCCGACGGCCGAAATCAACGCTGGGGTGCGCCCGTGTTCATATACATACAAACAGTAGAGCCGAGGCAATCAGCTGCGCCTCAGAAAAATGTCTACTTGTGTTGATTTTGTGAGGACTATTGGCTTCCTGTTTTAATGTTCTGAGGCTTATATGTAAGACGGCGATGAAGCCAGCTGGATCGGATCTCCCATGTCTGTCATGTGCTGAGGTGGGTTTGAGTTTGACTTGACAACATGTTTGTGTGGCAGAGTTAATTGGCTGGAAATTTTATACTTGTTGGATGATGAAATCTTGGTGGATTTATACTTGTTAAAGATAATAAGCTACAGAAAGACTGCAAAACCATGTTTCAGAGTAGCATACAGAGAATAGCTTTTCTACCATTGGCATGATGCTCGTTATCCTACAGCTGTGTTTATCCTTGCATGACTTTCGTTATAAAAACGTGACTTTAATTTTCTTCCCAGGTTCCCAACTTTTTTTTTCTGTAAAGGGCAATGTCCTAAAGGATATTCATCTGTAGGTACAACTGGCTAAAGGATGGAACTTTGCTGGTGGTACACGTACTGCCGCTGCGTGCACGCTTAACCCAAGCAGGTGATGCGAGCCCCATGTTCTACACGTGCGTGGCCATTGCAGTCGATCTCTGTGCCTACTTCTGTGTGTTACGTACGTACCTTCGTAGTCCACGTCCTCGACGGCCTCCCTGAACGTGAAGCTGATGATGCTCGCCATCCTCAGGGTCTCCAAGATAACCTGCTAGCCGGATCGACACAACAGGTTCCAACAACAAAACCATCCATGAACAGCCAATGGAATGGAATTGGAAGCTAGATAGCTGGAACAGGAGCAAGCTAGCTAGGCTCCAAACGGAAGCCGGCCATTCCTCCGGGACAGGGATGTGTAGCAGTGCAGGTAGGAGATCGAAGTGTACACGTACCAGGTTTGTGGTGATAGGCATGCTCCTCGTCTGCGCCCACGTCAGCGGCAGCCTCCCGCCGTCGTTCTCCTCGTACGCCGCCATGTGCTCCGCCTGCGTTCGATCGACACGGCGGCCGAGGCCAAGGACACGGTGACGACGACGGTTAGAACTCGGCGGTTGGGTGCGACGTCATGGGTCTCACTCACTCACTCACTCCCGATCGTACTGTGAATAGCTCTGGTTGGGATAGATCAAACGAGGAAAGAAAGGTCTCCCGGCGTGCGAGGCGAAGGCTCACCTTGACGGCTTCGAGAAGCTTGGGGTCGTCGTGGAGGTACTTGAGGACCCAGGTGAGGACGCTGGCCGTCGTGTCCTGCGCCGCGAACAGCACGCCGATGACGTTGTCGGCGACCTGGTCGTCGGAGAGCGCCGCCGCGCCGCCAGCGTCGTCGCGGTGACGCATGAGGGTGCCCAGGAGGTCGTCATCGCCCAGAAGGCTGCCCCCCGCCGCCCGCCGCTCCGCCATGATGCCGCTCAGGATCGCGCCCAGACGCTGCCTCGCCTGCATACATGCAACCAAATTAAGTCTCGATCGATTGGTGGTGACTGGTGACATTGTGATTTGTGAAGGAGAGAGGAAGGACATCGATCGATGGAGCGCCTCCGCGCCATTGATTTGTTGTTACCTTGATGGCCTGGCTGTAGCGAGTCCAGGGGACGCCGGGGATGGGGAAGCAGTTGTAGCCTCTCTCCACGATGAAGTAGTTCCTCCGCAGCTCCTCCTTCACGTGCTCCGAGATCCGCCGGCCGAAGATGGTGACCACGCCGACGTCAAACGTGAGCTGCAGAAAATGCAGAGGCCAATCAACATGGATCGAGACCACCAAGCCGATCGATCAGGCAGCACTACGCGGCAGCGGAACACGCAACACGCGTACAGAGCACGCATGGGTAGAACTGTAAGCTACAATGGAAGACGAAATGAAGGCCGGCACGGCACGCGCGCGCGCATCCGACAGCTCGAGGCATCGAGCGCCGCGTGCGCGCCGCGCCGCGCCGGGCTGGCGCTTACGTACTCACCCTCTTCATGGCGTGGAAGGTGCTGATGGTCTCGCGGCGGCCCTCCCACCAGCGGAGCGTGGACGCGGCGGCGGCCTCGACGTCGGGGACGAGGGCGCGGAGCGCGTCGGGGCCGAGCCAGCCCTGGACGGCGCGGCGCGTGCGGAGGTGGTACTCGCCCTGGTGGAAGAAGAGCGCCTGCGGCCCGATCATGCGCTCCTTGCTCGGCGGGTACGTCGGCTTGAAGAGGTGCGCCCGGGACACGAGCACCGTGCGCGCCGCCTCCGGCGACGCCAACACCACGCACGGGCAGCCCAGCACGTGCGTCTTGAACACCTCGCCGTACCTGCGTGCGCCGGCCACGGCACGCCAAAGCTGAGAGGTCGATCGAGGACGACGCGAAGAAATCGGCAAACTCGATTAAAGACAATTGCAGGTCGAGGAATCTCTGCAATGGCTGCGGGCGGCGTGCGATCGATCGAGCGCTTCGATCTTACCTCTTGAGCCTGGAGGCGAAGAAGATCTTGGGGTTCTGGGAGTAGAGCTGGAGGGTCTCGCCGAGGTACGGCAAGCCGAGGGAGCCAGGAGGCAGCTTGAGGCCCTGCGACGGGGGTCCCCTTTTGCCGGCAGCTCCCCTCCGGCGCCTGAAAGCGTCGAGCCGGAGCAGCAGGGCGAGCAAGGCCACGTAGACGACGCAGGCTACAGCGAGGAAGAAAGCCATGTGGCGGGCCTTCCCCTGCACGCTGCAGCCTGTTCTTCTAATAAGAGTAGCTAGTGATCCTCTCAAGATCACACAGCGGGAGGCGCTAGTGCCCCCGCTGTACTTCCCTTTCGTATCCGAGTGTCGCCACTGGTGTTAGGCGAGAGGGACACGAGGGAAGCGATCTTGAGAGGATCTTCTTCCGAGTGGTGGGTGGTGGAGGGATCCACATGTGTGTGTGGTATTTATAGGGCCGGCACGCACAAGGGGAGGGTTGGGAGTGAAAAATGGCGCTCAAGGATGGCATTTGTGCACAATTCTGAAATCTTTGGGGAGGAGAAGGTAATAGTGTAAACAGGCAAAAACGAAGGGGATAATGAGCCATGCGTCATTGGGAGTATTCAGTTTCCAGTAGGTGGTGACGAACGGAGGTAATCTTTATCCATCCAACCCAACAGGATACACATAGATTTATATTAATTGAATATATTTATATGTTACTTTTATCTGTCTCAAATTGGAGATATTTCTAGATACATAGCTTTTTTCTATGCATCTGGTTATTCGTTATGTCTAGATACATAGTACTAGAAAAGACAAAACAACCTATAATTTGAACCGAAGGGAGTACATATCATGATTCATTTAGATCACGAATTGGTTATGTTTTCTACAGGAGAAACTACTGGAGTACATGGCACACGGGTTAGTTTTTCTTTTTGATTTTTGGGGATTTTTGGATGTTAACGATGCTATTGTGTCAGGACGTTTCCATTGACAGCACAATCCCATACCAAAATTTTTGAGACCCTGGTGTGAAACACAAAATGAGACCCTATATCTAGAAAATACAAATAACAACAATTCTATTAAGGCACCTTCTGAATCTGAGCGAACAGTTAAGTTTTTATTTTGTTTCTTGCACTTTTAAGCACAAGACTCATAAGTTCTATATAGAAGCTCCATGATGATCCATAGTAAAAATAATGTATAGTTAGATAATATTGCTGCAAACATGGGAGTTGATTTCTTTAAGAAGAGTAAAATTCACTTATGATTCCTAAGCTTGTCTTTTTGTTACACTTAGGCCTGTAATTTATGAAAAATACTATTTCAATATGCTAAGTCTATCAAGTGGTTGATGAGAGGTCTCTTGAGTTAACATCTACTTGCTTCTGTCGCATGAAAAAACATCTCTTGGCTTGAGGTTCAGCAGCATGGGCCTACTTCTCGCATGTCCTTTGCGCCCATGTAGCGACCTCAATGTGATCGAGTTGCCACCTTTTTGTGTGTGCAACTCTTCTACTTCTTTCTCTTCTCAGCGCATGACCAATGCCACCACTATAGACTGGGAAGGGGGAGAAGTTAGATGATTGTACGTGAGGACACATAGTAAACATGCCACATATATGGGAAGATATTCAGCCTGATCATAAGAGCTTGCTTGCTAACCGAGCACTCTGATTGTTGGGAGGACTTGGACTTCTCTTGAATTACTTCACAATGTTTAGTGGTTTAAAGGTGTATTCACATCAATTCAGGGGCCTAAGGTAATAATTGGAAAAATTTTATGACCAGTGACTCTGTGCAATAATATGTCTGACTATAAAATTGCCTTTTCTCTTTTATTTATTGGGATGTACTATGGATCATTACAATACGTGTAAAGTATTTCATCAAAAATACGTGCAAAGCAACATGATCTTCTTTGATTTGCAGTAGCGTGAATTAACCACAAGGTTTGTTTGCTTATGGTTTATATATGCGCTCGTGGCAATGTTTGCTCACCATGTACACATACTTTTGATGAAATTCTTTACACGTATTGAAGTCATCCACATTTTGTCCAATATATATTAAACAAGCACACTTTTTGCACACATGTATCCCATAAAGTCACATTCTATTCTTCTTTAATTTGTAGTACCGTGAAATTAACCACAAGTTATGTTGGCTTCACGCACTCGTGGCAACGTTTGCCCACGACCTGGCGGCGTGGCACTGTTAGCGTGCCTTCTCGTGAATACTTCTATGATGTGGAGTATAGCCAGGGTAATTTTTTAAGACGGAAAAACAAAGTGCAGTTCTCAAAATTCCATATGTATGTTTTTCCCCGCGTGGCAGATGAGACTACACGTATTGTATTGTATCTGATCTCTTGCTATGTCCATGCTTGGCCTTGAGAATGAGCTTAGATGTGCACGGTTCTTCTCGTTGTGTACAGGAAAGTGACTTGTGGGCGACACTAAGTACATGAAAGGATGCAACTTTGCAAGATAAATGGGGAGAGCAGTATGCGAATTAACGATGCACAGGCCGTAGTCACGCCTGCTGCACCGTTCGTTTTCCGACTTTCTCGGAAGCAACGTCACATACACATGTTACCACATTAAGTGTACTGCCCCTCCCCCTTCTTTCTGTTTTGTTTCTGTAACTTGTAATTCCTGTTTCTTTTATTTTTAATTTATAAATATATAATTAGTAGGGGTTTCCCCTCCTGTTTTCTCAAAAAAAAGAGTGTACCGCCAGGTGCCAGCATCGTGAAGAACAGGAACGTAATCGCTTATGCCCATCGGGTGAGAAACTAGAGACCGTGCACAGTGCACTACCCGCTGTTCACGAAGTTACCAGCCTCCGGCCTGGTCGTGGTTGACGGTTTCTGAAACGTGGAGCAGCTCGCTGCACCAGGTGTCGCGCGCGCGGGCAACCAAGTGTCAGGCCTCGGCCGCCACGGCCACGGCCTGGCGCCGGAGAGGGACAGAGCTCAGACCGTGTGCAGGAAAGAGCTCCCGCCGGCGACCCGGGCCAATGGTGTGCCCCCGCGTGTGGCCGAAGGATGAGATTTTCAGAGCTGTCCCGGTTTCAAAGACACGGGGATTAGAAATTTAGGAAGATTTGGGATGATAGGGCTCTCGATTTCCACCTCTCGTGCGTCCACGGATGCGCGTGTGGCTGTGCAGGTCCAAACTCGTTTGACCTCGCTTACGAGAACTGATTGGCACCCACGGCGAGAGCGAACTGTACGTGTGTGGATGCATGCATATCGGGGTCAGCGGTTGATATTTCTGAACCTCTCCGGATTCAGTTCATCTGCCGCGACGCTTATTAGCACGCATGGTAAGGGATAGATGGAGGTAGACGGTCAAGAAAGTTGGCGTCCTTTTTGTGCTTTCTATGCGAATTATTCTCGAGGAAAGCCCGGGGTTTTACATTGGTTGCTGGGTTTGTGTCAACGTGAGGATGCAAGGGGCTGCTAATGGGGGCCTTATCAGACAATGTGTAATGAGGTGTCTACGCCACGTGCCATGTATTAGTATGGGTCAAGCTGAGATGAACTCGTGCAAGGAAAATAAATCCGGCGATACAGTGAATGCATCACCCACGGATCAATCCCTTTCGTATTGAGGTAGTTGTAATGTTTAGTGTATTGACTATGATAAATACAAACGACTACCAAACAGATATATAACTCTATATGGGTCCATTTTTCGTAAGTCGCTTTTAGTGGAGCATTTATTTCAAGGTTTTAAAAAAATAGCATATGGTCTAGGTTTGAGTTGCAAATGAAACAAAACCTCTAATGCTCGGTTTCATATGCTTGCAAGTTGTGATCAAATGAGCCATTTGAATTATGTAGTCAGTTATAATTATATGTAAACTAAGCACTAGCATACCAGAACATGATCACGTTGGCAACTCAACATGATTTACCACGATCAATTAAAATTAAAATGACACATTGGTAAACATAGTAAACAAAAACAGATTAATTTCCTTCAATATTCATACAATATCAAATGAAGTTGCATATATGAAATATATTACGTTTCATCAAAAAAATGAAATATATTACATATATCATATCTCAAGTTAGAGATGATTTTTACCAGGGTTTAAACTTTTGTCGAATATGCTACCAAGGCGGTGTTCATTTCCCTTCAAATCCAAAACTTCCCCCAAACTTTCTCTCTCTAAACTTCACTATTCACTATCACATCAAATCTCTCTCCTCATGCATGAAACATTAAATGTAGGTAAATAAAAAAACTAAGTACATGGTTTTGATGTACACGACGAGACGAATCTTTTGAGTCTAGTTAGGTCATGATAGGACAATGATTATCACAAACAAATGAAAAGTGCTACAGTGCGCTACAGTGTTCGATGTGATATTTTCACCCAAATTCACATTCCCTTTTCAGGGAAGTGAACACCTCCCAAGTCCTTTAGTTGATGTCAATATTTTTCTCTAGCACTGTTTCAAATGTATCCGTTAATCAGGGAAGAATTCTTGTTCTTTGAGAATTGATCGATGTACATGGAGCAAGACTCATTCAAATTAAGATTTTTCTTCAATGTTCTCTTCCTTTTCATCTTCAACTAGCCTATTATGAAGTGTGATGCAAGCTAGCACAGCTTTCTTGAGTTTACCCCGCGGTCCCCGCCCATGTACATGTTGGTCACTCCAAAATAATGTAAAACCAACGTGGCCAGACCAAATGCTTATCCAATATCCTTTCTCTTCATTTCTTTTTATGATGGACATGGATCTCAGGACAAGACCCAGCTCTACTAAAATCGAGAATCTAAGTGGGGGCATATATGTCCTTCACTAGATCCTCTTAAGGTTTGCCCATATACACCCCACATAGTGAAATGGGTTAAACTAAGGTCTTGTTTGGTTCATTGCCACAGCTTGCGGCCGCGCAGCTCGCCAAAGCTCACCACGCCTTGCAACATATTTTTTTGGACCACACTATTGTGTGTTGTAATTAAATGTCTTGCAAAGTTCAGTTTTTCGGATGCCTTTGACTAGCTCTTTGACACAGAGAGTCCAATGCATCAACCACAAGAGAAATATCAAAATTAGCTGCTGATCATGGCAATAGCGAGGAAACGGTCGGCGCAGGCACATAGCCGCCGTTTGGTTGAGCATGTTCGGCTGGCTTGTTTCAGCGCCAGCCAATAGTATTTTTCTCTCTGAAAAAACCAGCACCATCCACCGGGCACCAACCAGCCAACAATATTTTTCTCTCAGCAAACCAGTACCAGCCAGCCGAACGGGTATTCGCGAACTTACTAGCGACTACTGTTTGCAGAACTGGAAAGAGCAGGCTCCGGAGGGCATCCTGTTTCTGTAACAGGCTCGCAGCACCCTAATCGATCTCTCGATGCTTCCCAGATGCACATCCAGCCGTCGCCGTCGACGACTCGTCTTCGTCTATAGCCTCAGTACAGCCGGCCAGCCTACACCCCTACCCGGACAAGCAATGGCTTTCCGGTTACACCGACGGCACGACCCCGGCGCGCCTCCCCAATCGACAACGCAATGTCGTTGACGATCCGGCCGGAGAGCACGGACGGCGACGGGTGCATCGACTGATGATTGGCTCGGTTCGTGCGGCCGCTGTCAGATCAGGCGCATTCGTATTGTACCTGAGCGCGCGTACTTACATCAAATTTGATGTGGCCTTTTCTGTTTGCGTACGCCGGCCGATGATGCACCACAAGATCGACTCGATCCAGAGATTCCCTCGCGCTACGGCAGGCTGTACCTAAGCTCCTAGCTGCTTCGATCGATATGTCACCGAATCGAGGGCATTTTTGTGGCCGGTTTGCAGATGAAGTTTCTGGACAATTTGGAGCGAGGGGAACAGGGACGTGTACTAGGTAGTAATTGCGGAACGCGTATACGTGTCGCCGCCGCCACCAGAATGGAAGCAGTGCTGGGTGCTTTTCAATCTCGAACTATCAGAAATTATATCCGTAAGAATAACGCTTGATCACAAGGCTCACATTGATGTGGCTCACATTTTCATCAGGTACTCCCGGTGTTTATGATCATATCGCATTAGATTCTAGACGCCCTTGTGATAAAAGGCTGCTTATTAATGTTCACAAATATAAAATTTCAATCCCTTGATAAAAAAATAGAATATGCAATTGTACTACTTAAGTGAATATTCGATCCTTGAAATCTCCTTCGGTATAAGAAGCACATTCTGACAGTCCTAAAGTGTGCGTGCGAGCTAGTGTAGCAGTACATAGCTCTTATGTGTATTTGAGAAAAAAAACTATAATAAATTGAGCCTAAGTACTTCGGGAGGATATTCTCCCATCACATGGGATTTTGTTGAGCATATATACACTCATATGATCGATTTAATGGCCTAACTTAATGATCCGTAGGACCCCTTCTCACCCCCTTTTTTCCCCATAGAGCAACTCCAACATACCCTCTAAACAAGTCCCTAACTTATATTTAGAAGGTCAAACAAAAAGATTGCACTCGAGCAGACTCTCTACTTGCCCCTGTTCTGAAAAGGCCTTCAAATTTATCCCCCACCCTCCATTCCTAGGGGGTCTATAGGAAGCCCTCCATCCTTAAAAGCTATTGCTGGAGTTGGAGAAGTTCCGAGGCCATCAAAAAATAGAGGCAATCATAATTTAATATTTTAGAGGGTCTGATTTGAGAGTTATTGCTGGAGTTGTTGTAACCCTCATTTTCAAGCCCCCACCCCCATATAAAAGATCGTCCCTCTCCTATCCTTTCCACCTCGTGCTTTCTCGTGCTAGCTTCTTCCTCCCTCTCAATAGTAAAAAGATATTGGCCGAAATATAGTTTTAGTTTCTTCTTTCTCCATCACAATTAAACAAGGTGGTCCAAGTTCGACATCCGGTTACTAGAGGCTAGCAAGGCCACCGCTGTCCTTTACTCCTTTCCCTTCACTGATTTTTTTTTCTCTAGCATCTCTGTTTGGATTTTTGTAACAAAGACTGCAAAAGATTTTTTGGTCAATATTTGAGTTAAACTTTTAGTCAAACTTGTAAATTTTGTTAAAATTTAAGCTACTTTTAGTGAATATTTGTTGCCTAAAGTTATTGGGATTTTTGTCTTGTTATTTTTTGAAAATAAATCCTACAAAAATAAAGGCAAAGAATATGTTTCATTAGTTCAAGCGGGTCACAATTTTCATGTTGATTTTTATACCCATTCCATAGGGCAATAATGTTGGAGTCTTGATCAATTCCACTTCTAGTGTAGTTGATATAATTGGGTTGGGATTTATTTGGTCTAAGTGAAGGAAATAAAAATCAAAATTGTACTTGTTTCAATGGATTATTTTTCTTTTTTATAGGGGAATTCAGTGAGATTTCTATTTAAATATATAACTTCAGGTTCATTAAAGGAGTATTATAACTGATCACAATCCTCTCTAGTCTGTAGCCATAAATATGTTTCAATAGATTATTTTTTGTTAATGTGATTAGTTATAATGTCCCTTCTTTTTTTCTTTTTAACCAAGTACATCCTTTTCAAGTTAACTGTTTAGAATAAGCTCGTTAATGTATTCTATACATCATTTATTTAAAAATGAATGGAGTAGTCAGACCAGACGTCAAGTGTCATTTTACGCGAACTATTTGGTCCATTGTTCATGTGGCCTCAAACCTTTCTCATATATTTGGTACTTGACTAAAGAGATTTAGCAAAGAATTGGGACCATTGTCCTGCTAGGGATGCCCGCTATCTAGTGGTCATAATGGCTATGCAAGAAGCCACCTTATCAGGATTTTGTTGTTTTGGCATCTCAACGATTGACACTTCTAATGAGTTTTTTTACTCAGGCACATATCTTTAGATTGATAGTAATTAGTCTACTCACTTATCCTAATTATGTACAGATTGAGAATTAAGAGTTTATATCATAAATAACAAATTTTTAATTGAAAAAAATGACATGATAAATGAGATAGGATACGGGGTATTAATAAATGCCACCTGAACCTATGGAGAACAGGGTTGAATCCCGACACCGGCTACCTGCCTACCTCCTCCCCACATAAACCAATCAGCTGAAGGCAGCTTCTAAAAAATGACAGCATGATCAATCGCCAAATGCAGCTTTGCATATGCTTTGATTTTTCATTTCGTCACCCGTACAGTTCTCTCAACGACTTACCCCCTCCTCTTTAGGGAAGCTCAGCGCACAGTACCTGAGAGTAAAAGACAAATGGCCCAGACGCCCATCAGAAGCGGATTCCTGTAGCACGAAAGCTCCACATCCTCGAACACCATTCGCCGACAGCTGATAGCTCGAGTGCGGCCGTACCGAGACGTCGGCATCCCCGTGCTCCCGACGGCCGACGCCGAGGGCTTGAGACCTCTCTAGAAACCTCGCCGCGCACTGTTTCTTCTCGCCCCACTCTAACATCTCGTGTGGTTTCTTGCGCTGGCCGCCGGACGGCTGAAAACGAAAGCACGCATAGGAAGACGGCGAAAACGTACGCAGCTGCCTAGGCATATATCCGTGATCCCTGCTTTCGTTGTTGCAACTTGCACACGTTTCATTTCAAGGACACATCGCACAGGACGACGACGGCGACCCGGCCGGCCGGACGGGCTACTTCTGTGCGCCGGCGGGTCGAGCCGCCCCTGACCATACGTCACCGCCAACCCCGATTTGTCACGGCGACGCAGGCACGACCGCGACGGCACGGCGGGGGGCGGCGGGCGGCTCGCCCCGTCGCCGTCGCCTGGCGCGCGGCCATTTTCGCTTCCCAAGACCGCTAGCTTGCTCCGGCCGCGCGCCGCCCACCGCGCAACTTGCAGGCGCGCGCCCGCGGGGGCGTGCTCTTCCCCGTGCCCGTGGGACGATGCGCCGCCCCCAGAGCGAGCTCGCGGCGCGCGCGGCTCGGCGCGGTGCTCCGTACCCGTCGTATATGGATGCAGGGGCGCGATGGGTGATCACCAACACGGCGTCACGTACGTACGACGCGCCGGCCGAGGCGCGGGCCGCCACACGTTCGCACGCGGCAGGCCGCGGCCCCGGCCGGCGGCGGGCGCACGGCAATGGCGTCGTCGGTTGGCCCGCCGTGTCGCCGTTTGTTCGTTTTCCGGTGACACGATGGGTCTGTGTCGATTTGTCGCGCCCAGGAGAACATACGGTGATCGGTTTGGAACCAGTGCGGGTGGGCTTTGCTGGCTGCATTCCCGTGCGTCGAGGATCTGACGATTTGGTAATGTCACGACGACCGAGACTGATGAGCCTGTCCGGGCCGTGCGAGGTGCAACCATCCACGTAATGATCTCCGATTGATCAAGGTTCAAGAACTAATTTCTTTTTTCAATTATCCATGGAAAATCAGCTAGAGAACCTTTTAAACAAAAAGGAAAAATCCATTTTGACCTTGAATTTACACGTTCGTCTGAGTTTGAACCTCGAGTTACAAAACCAGATAACCCTCACCATCAAACTGTCGAAACCGGACACATTATCCTCCTGCCAATTCCACCTATGTTTTGATACACATCAATGATCCGACATGGCATGGCTGCATGGCTTGCCCAGTTACGCCCAGAAAAATTTGCTCCACTCCCCTCTGGAACCCTAGCTGCAGCATGAGACGACTGAGGGGCGGTGGTGGCAGATTTGCTGGGCGGCGTCAGCAATGGCGATATCAAAGAGCTCGAACAGATCGAGGCCATGGGCGGTTCATGGAGTGGTGAGTACTCGTCGCCCATTTCTTACCGTGATAACACAGTCGGTCCAACGTTCCTAGCGTGGCTAGAAGTCCTAAGACAGACCTGAGGTATGCAAGAGTCGTGCCAGCATATGTGACCCAAACCTGACCTCTAGCTTTGTTTTATAATGCAATAATGTTGTCGGCTTCTTAGCTCGTCCCTATAGTGATGCCAAACCCTCTCCCTACATCCGAAGGCCAATCTCAATGCACAGTTTTATTACACGGTTATATAGACCAGAAACTCTAGGTAACTAAGCTGTAGGAGTATCATGGTGATGAATCTCCTTTCATATATCATGAATCTTTTTTTTCTCTCATATGCCACATTAACACATTTAATGCCATGAAAGTTTCTATGAAACCCCAACTGAGACGGACCTAATTCTAATTTTGGAGAGGCAGCAGACACGCACGGGACAACTACTTCTTCTCAGTGTATACAAATGTGGAGTAGAAACAAATAATAGTGTGTGAAATAGGGCTGGACAAAATGCTCGAAGCTCGTTAGCTCGCTCGGATCGCAGCCGGCTCGGCTCAGCTCGGCTCGGTTCGGTGCATATTTCTAACGAGCCGAGCAAGAGATTTTGCTCGTTAGTATAATGAGCGAGTTCGAGCCGGCTCGCGAGCTGCTCGCGAGCTGCTCGCGAGCCAAACGATCTAGAAGACTTAATAGATTAATGAGTAAACTATTAATTAATAATGATATATGTATACTATATGCGTAGTTTTAGATAATTTTATGATTATATTTTATTATTATAGTACGACAGAGTATATTTTAAAGGTATTAAGATCATATAACCACTATAAATTTTATATTATATATATTATTGTGATAATTTTAAATTTAACTTTAGCTCACGAGCTTAACGAGCCAGCTCGCGAGCTTAATAAGCCGAACCAAGCCAAGATTTTTGCTCATCTCCTTAACGAGCCGAGCCGAGCCAAAACGAGCCGAGCTGGCTCGATATCCACCCCTAGTGTGAAACCTAGTGGCGTGCAAGACCGCAAGAGAGCTGGCCATTAGATGGAAATATGGAATTGGCCTTCGGGCTGTAAATAACATTTCCTATTCAATATGAATATGTTATAATTTTTGCAATTATAAGGTGGTGCGCGCACACACTACACCACCACAGAGACAGACACACCCGCAAATACATCCCAATCACACGCCTGCAGATAATTTCATTAAAAATGCCCTGCAAATCAAATGGCCGAGGTTCGTACACGAGGAACGAAGCACCGGCTTGTGGTGCTCGGCTGCTGGGAACAAACATTGCACTTTGCAATCCCATATAGTCCCCACAGATCTGGTATAGCATCGGCCATGGATAAAGCTGCCCTTCACAATCCATAAAAGGACACGTCCACGAACGCCATAGACCTGAGAAAGGCGTGCAGCTAGCCAGGTCCCGGAGCGTGTGATGGAACGAGGAGCCCAGCACGAAATGCGCAGAATGGCTGGCCTTCCAAAAGGTCCGGGATGTGATGGTGGTGCCCTAGCCCTAGGGGACCATGGCCGCCGCCTCCAATTGCGCATCCTAATCTAGAGCACACGGTGGCGATTGCTCCCGGAGCTGCAGGAGCCGGTGGCACGCCGCCGGAAGTGCCAATCATCTCGATCGACGTCCAATTATTGTCGCCGATGGTGGATGCATGCCATCGATCTGTGCATCGGCGACGATTGACGCGAGCTGCCGCCGCTGCTGCTAACTTGCTGAGTTCGTCGGCGATCGGCGCCGGAATCTGCGCATCGCATTCGAGGCGTGCGAGTAACATCGTCTTCAGTGATCGATCGTGATAGTAAATCGATCCTGTGGTGACTAATTAAGATATATGTAGTCATCACAAAAGGTCCTCCCTGTCTACACTCTAGTAAATATTCCCGGCCGTTCGTGCTATTAGGTTACAGTCGTGATCAGAACACATTTGCTTCACGGTTTCATCTCGCCATCGCTACTTTTTTGGCCTGAATCTTCGCCTTCAGCCTCAGTGAATGTATATATCCACCATTGCACGGTAAGCGCTGAATGTTCAACTCTCCGGGTATTGCTTTCGTTGGCTCCAGATCTAGCTGCTGCAAGCTAGAGCAGTAAAGCACAAATCATAAGCTTCGTCAGACATGCGGTGAACAGAATCGACCGATCTATCGGAGTCGGGATCGGCAATGTGCACGCGCGATGCTCAGTTGCTAACATTATACGAAGGTCTACTGCTCCTACTTCCTAGCATGGTGCCGGGTGGACACGACGGCGATCCTTGCTGATTCTGTGAATCATGGAGGTCTCACACGGAGGTGCATCTCGGCAGCATATCCATGTGTCCAGGACAGGACGATAGGGATGCTGCATTGTGCTGGCACCGAAAAAGGTGAGCACTGATGAGCGAACGAAGCCGGAAAAGCTGTGACGAGGAGAGTGAGACGGCCACACACACACCGGCCGCTGAGCCTAACAAAGCTGGATCTGGAAAGGGATCTGTTTCCAAATTCCTACTAGAGAGAGCTTGTATGCTTATTGGTTAAAGAAAGGGCACGATTTGTGCAATCTTTGATCCAACGACGGTTATTATATTATTGGTCAATATTTTTATATTATTTTCAAACATCTAGTTTGTAAGTATCACCTTGAATATCAATGTTTTTTTTTCAGAAGATCGACAAACAAATAAGTGGTCTATGATTACTCGACCATCGCCGACATAGATTGAGGAGCGCATCTTGGAACTTGTTCTTGCACTCAGACGTCCAGTCGCCATTACAAAGGAATCTGAGGAGCAAAAGGTACTATCGAGCAATATATGAGCTGAGCTTCAACTTTTCGCTCTTGGTGTGCGGTCCTGTTGTGATAGGGAGACCTCGAGAAATATCCAACTTGATGACTTGGGGATTGTGTGTGGTTATTTAGGCATGCAGATGTTGACATGGTAATCAGGCCATTAATATATAGTTTCTATGTTTAGGAACTTCACGTGTATGGAAAGAAAGAGATTCTTAAAAAAGGAAAGAAAGAAATTATTGGTGTCTACTATTTCACATTGAAATGTCTTCTCACATTTTGCTGCCTCTGTTTGTAACGCAAACAAAACACCATTCAGAGCAATTCCAGTAGTAGCTTCCAAATCAGATTCTTCAAATATTAAAATGAAGCTATCTTTATTTTTTAGGGGCCCAAAATTTATCTAACTCCTACAACAACCCTCAATGGATAGAAGGCTCCCTCAAGACTCCCTAGAAATGAAGGTTGGAGGATGAAATTTGGAGGTCTCCATAAAAGTGCAGTTTTAACTCTTTTTAAGGGGCTATTTTGCTCCCATGTTGCTTGTAATCCTATTCGGCAACCGTCCATAAGAAACATGAATGTTACTCCGAAAAGTATAATTTACACCCTCCAACCATCATAGAAATCTGATTTTCAACCCTCTACTATAAAACCGGATATCATAGGCCATCCAACTATCGAAACCGTGCAAATTAGGACCTTTGAACGGTTTTAATGGTTGTTTTTTATTTTCTGGATTTTTTTTAAAAAAAATGGTTGAATCATAAAAAATCAAATCTAATTTATTTTAAATCCAAAAATTATCAAATTGACACCAAAACATTTCTAAAAAAGTAACATGTATGTTGGTCACTATTGCAAAACAATAATTTAAATAAATAATAAGTATGACTAGAAGCATTAAAAACAAGGAACAAAAATAAATAAGATCCAAATAACACCCGACATAGCACAAACATATATGTTAAGTTTTTAGAAATTTTATGGTACTAGTTTCATATTATTTGAATTTAAATACAACTAGTCATGATTTTTTCAATAAATATTAAACTATTTTTTAATTTTTAAAAAAAATCGAAAACCACCTCTCAAACCATCCAAAGGTCCAAACTTGCACGGTTTTGAAAGTTGTATGGTCTATGATGTTTGATTTTATAGTAGAAGGTTGAAAATCAGACTTCTGTGATGATTGAAGGCTGTAAAATAGACTTTATAATCTCGTATGTTGAAAACCAAAGAAGCTTGATATAATGAGGCCAAAATAGTTTCCCATTGTTTTAAAAAAACAAAACAACACATTTCCGTACTTAGAATACCTCCTCGTTCCCTTCATCCTGGTCTCTATTTCTCTTCTTCCACAATTATACCCTCCATTGCAATGTACTACTTTCAACATGGTCTTTGGCGGCTTGATGTTACCAAATATGTTGACTTGATTGACTTCACCATGTACTCTCCTTTTACAACCTCAAACTCCCACTATCATGTCCCTCGGTCTCTGCTGGACTTACGTCACCTATATAAATCTCCGGTGAAACTGAAATTTCTTTATGCTGATTCTATCATTCTTAGATAACCATATAATACTAGAAATTATAAATATTAATAAAATTTTATATAAATTTGGTTGAAGTTAGATAAATTTGACTTAAAACAAATTTTGTTCTAATTTTAGTGCCTCTCTAATGACCCAAAAACCTAGGATATAGGGAAAGCCATCACATATTTGAGGAAAATGGCAACCACTGAGAATCAAAGGGGACGTGGGGCTCTCCCAGACCAGGGGGAACTATCTCTCTCTGTTACTATTGGATTCTTATAAGAAACTAATAGGTGGTGGCCTTTTTATAGGAGTTCTATACTTTTATAAGCATTATTAAATTATATGCCACACTAGCAAGTATACTACTGTGGCGATTGTCAAAAAAAGTATACTACTGTGGCAGAGTCGGTATGAAAAGAGAGATATATGAGTTTTATGGGATATGAGAGAGTTCCATCCCATAAAACCCACCTGGCTTAGTCTCGTGTATAAAACTTCCCTCAGTAGTAATACAATAGTAGTCCTATAAAAAGTATAGTATATGCTCATATGATTGGAAATGGAATTTGATAGATGAGGCCCGTTTCCTGATATGGCCCGGAACGAAGTATATATATGTCTGCCTGGGCCGATACTATGTAGCCCAAAATCCCAAGTAGGTCTAAATGGTCTGGATAAGGCTCGATTCCCTTCTAGTCTTTGATGTACGCTAGAATGCTAAATGGTCTGGAGCTCCAGCTTGGTAATTCTTCCAGACCTTGCTCAAATTCAGACGCCTGAGAAATTCTTGTTTCAGTCTCATCCTCTTACTCGAGCAGTACATGGAGGTGTCGTTCTTTTGACATGATCCGAAATTCTGGATAACAGTGGCAACCTCCCTAGTCCCATGCGACCTGCCCATTCTTCCGGCGTCCCTGCAGGGTGATCAGATCCCGGTAGCTCGACGTGCGTGCCGGGACGACACGTGCCGGCGAGTGTCCATCTCGGCCTTAAATGTCCGTCGTCGTTACAGCGTACTCTCCTCTTCCGTGGTGATCACCATCGACGACTCATCTAGTCATCTTATCCGTTGAACATTTGAAGCCCCGATCTGAAGCATATCCACATCGTCGTGACCCCCTTCCCGTCGATCCGACAGCTCCTATAAATACACATGGCCACGAGCTTAGCAGCTCATCGCTTCACTACGAGCATCACCTCGCACACGACCAGAACAAGAAGAGCAGGTGAATCGTAGAGAAGCTGATAAGATTTCGAGTCTTCGCATTAGCATGGCGAGGCCGGACCTGGCCGGCCTTTTCGGTCTCCTAGTTGTCACGGTGGCTCTGAGCTTCTTGCTTGGATCCCACACGGCACGAGCACAGGTCCTCTTCCAGGTACACTACGCTACATGTACATGAAAACGTTTTCCGACACACACTCACAGCGGGCGCACACATTTGCTGAGCTGACGAGTAACAACGCTTGCAGGGGTTCAACTGGGAGTCGTGCAAGAACCAAGGCGGCTGGTACAATTCCCTCCTGGGACGGGTGGACGACATCGCCGGCGCCGGCGCCACGCACGTCTGGCTCCCGCCGCCGTCGCACTCCGTCGCGCCGCAGGGCTACATGCCGGGGCGGCTCTACGACCTGAACGCGTCCAGGTACGGCACCGAGCCGGAGCTCCGGTCGCTGATCGCCGCGCTCCGGGCCAGGGGCGTCCATGCCGTCGCCGACGTCGTCATCAACCACCGGTGCGCCGACAAGAAGGACGCCCGCGGCATCTACTGCGTCTTCGAGGGCGGCGACCCCGACGGGCGCCGCCGCGGCCTCGACTGGGACGCCGACATGATCTGCAGCGACGACACGCGGTACTCCAACGGCCGCGGCCACCGCGACACCGGCGAGGACTTCGGCGCCGCGCCCGACATCGACCACCTCAACCCGCGCGTGCGGCGGGAGCTCACCGACTGGCTCCGCTGGCTCGGCGCCGACGTCGGCTTCGCCGGCTGGCGCCTCGACTTCGCCAAGGGCTACTCCGCCGCCGTCGCCAGGACGTACGTCGACGGCGCCGGCCCGAGCTTCGTGGTCGCGGAGATATGGAGCTCGCTCAACTACGACGGCGACGGGAAGCCGGCGCGCAACCAGGACGGGGACCGGCAGGAGCTCGTGGACTGGGCGAACGCCGTGGGCGGCGCCGCCGCGGCGTTCGACTTCACCACCAAGGGGGTGCTGCAGGCGGCGGTGCAGGGCGAGCTGTGGCGGATGCGCGACGGCGACGGCAAGGCGCCGGGCATGATCGGCTGGCTCCCGGAGAAGGCCGTCACGTTCATCGATAACCATGACACTGGATCGACACAGAACTCGTGGCCGTTCCCACGCGACAAGGTCATGCAGGGCTACGCCTACATCCTCACCCACCCAGGCATCCCATGCATCGTGAGTAACCATTCATTGTCAGCTAATTAACTTCTTTGAGGCTACAAGCAACAAAAGCCTAGCTAACCCTTGATTGTCGATGCAGTTCTACGACCACGTGTTCGACTGGAACGTGAAGCAGGAGATCAGCGCGCTCGCCGCGATCAGGAAGAGAAACGGGATCCATCCGGGAAGCAAGCTGAGCATCATCAAAGCTGAGAGCGATGTCTATGTCGCGATGATCGACGACAAAGTCATCACGAAGATTGGGCCGAGGTACGATGTGGGCGGGCTGATCCCGTCGAGTTTCAGCGTCGCGGCACACGGTGAAGGCTACTGCATCTGGGAGAAGAGCGGTCCCCGTGTAACGGCCGGACGCTACCACTAGAGACGAGTGGGTTTGGGAAGCTAGGGCAGTTTGCGGCCGTTCCGCGAAATAAATTCCCCTACCTTGTTGAAAGCCGAAAATGAGCCGTTTAGTACTGTGGTTGATGCCCCTACTACATGTAACAACACACTGTTATGTGCTATAAAGGGAAAAGCAGCAATCCAGAAGTCATTTTGCAATCAAAGTTTTGTATTAATGAAAATAGGACTTCTTAGGCAGCAATAAGGAAAAGAAAAATGCTATATATGCCACGCAGCAACAACGGGATTTTTGGGCCTCTCCCGTACCAGAATTTCGTACTTCCCCATCCCTCCAATATATGTGGTCAAAGGAGCTTTTTTTAATCACAACAAACATATCTATACTATAAAGATCCAATACAATTGAAAATAATTCTCATCTAAATTTTTTCTATCCACCCCTCACATAGGACCCATATATCACATTACAGAAAACCTCTCAAAAAAAAAGTCGAGTTATATCTAGGCACACGTCACGCGAATGTAGGGGCACACGCGCAGACACACCGAGAACGTGGCACATTCGATGTCGGTTAGTAGAGCTGCATTCAGCTAAAGTAGTTGTAGTGTCAATACTGAGCATGAAAAGTGATGTTCAAACTAAAGTGATCTCATTATCGTGGAATTGGTGGGATGAAAGGAACAGAATTAGGGAGGGGGAGAATAGGAGGAACGTTGCTACATTAGCACACACAACTGAGATGTATTCAGCAGAGATCTTAAAGATTTTTGGAAAAGGTGATACTTGCATCTGGGAGAAGCCAGAGGTGGGGACGTTGAAGGTTAATTGTGATGCGTCCTTTTGTCATACTTCAAATAGTGATGGATGGGGATTCATAATTTGTGACAGTGATGGTGATATGGTTGGTGCAGGCAGAGGTAAACTGAATTATGTGTTTGATCTTTTTCACGCTGAGGTAATAGCATGTTTGAAGGGGGTTAGAATGGCCTTGGAGCAGTGGCGAAGCCAGCAGGGGGGCTGGAGCCCCCCCTACCCCCTTGCAACCCATGGAGCCCCCCGTAAGCCCTACAATTTTCAACCATGGGTGAAGAGGAAGAAGGAAGAAGGAAGGAGGAGGAAGAAGAAGAGGAGGAGAAAGAGGAAGAACAAGGGGGATTTCCGCCCCCCCCCCCCCCCCCAATCCTTGAATCCTAGCTTCGCCCCTGCCTTGGAGTTAGGCATCGGTAAAATAGTTTTGGAGACTGATGCACTAGCCGAACACAAGTCTCTGTGGAGGTTTGATTGCAGAGCTTAGGGAGTTGCTTTGTTCCGATTTCTTAGTTTCAGTTTTGTCTTATAAATCTAGAGAATGTAATAAGGTAGCACATGCTCTAGCTGCTATTGGGAGCTTGTGTTCGGCTAATGCTGATCCAATTTTGGAGAGCTTGCCGATTTGTATTCAGGATTTGGTCGCAAGCGATTCTGCTGCGTCTGTCAGTTAACGGAAGTTTCTTTCCATTCAAAAAAAAGAAGAGAACGTGGCTGTGCCATCACCGAGGACAAGCAGGACACCGGCGAGGGGTACTACTGTACTGAGGCGTCACATACACATGGACCTGGGCAGACTTACCTCGTGACGCGAAGGATGAAGCGCGGGATGTGAATAAGAAAAATTAATGATAAAAGATCCCTTAAGACAAGGGAAAAGAGAAAACTTGGTTAATCATTGATTCTACTTATTTATCTATTCAATATTTTTTATTTGATATATGGACTTAAATTATAGTTCAAACGTAATTTTTTTTTGTATAACTAAGTTATACTAGTAGAGTGCACGCGCGGCACGCGCGTGTATTAGGAAACACAGTGAACAAGAATTTTATCTTTTTAAAATAGAGTATCTAAATTTAAATGAGTTAAATTCTATATAGTTTATTAAAATTCTACGAAAGATGACAGTAATTTAATGGATAAACAGTATGAAACAAAAACAAACTTGTAATTGATAGATTTAGTACAAAGAAATATATATCTTGATCTTCAAATCTCTTGAATGATGTTTTGTCTAATCGCAACAATCAACAACAAGTATCCAAGGCAATCATACAAGCAAGAAAAAAGAATAAATAAGAAACAGGACACCAATCATCATGAACTCAACAACAGAAGCACTATAGATCATTGTACATGTTTCTACGACGCAAGAGCACAAGAATAGATAAAAAATGAAATTGAAACTATTAAGATATGAATTTTCAAAGGCAAAAGGTAATTAGGATCAGCATGATGTAAAAATCAAAAGCCAAGTTGCAGTATGTGGCACTTGAGACTTTGTATATTGTGGTGCCATGGTGTTAGGACAGCTCAGGTGTGCAACAAAATCGAACGATGATAGTTGAAAACCGAACACAACACGTACTCACGTAGTGGGTATCGATGTTTACCTGTCAGAAACCAAAATCGATGTGAAAAGTCGATCGTTGTGGATTAAAAAAATCTTTTCTTGCTGCAGCCCATGCCACACTGGTCCAACCAGACCAATTAATTAATGTAGTGCTCATGGTTTCCATACACATAGCAGTGAGAACGGTGGCAGGATTAATTCTTTTTACTGTAAGCTGGTTCCCATTAATCAAAACACACGACCTATGCCATAATTATTTTTATTCACTTCTAACTTTAATAAACTATAAAAAAATTTGTATACCCGCTCAGTTTACTTTTGACAGTGGACGGCAGTGGCAGGGTCACCACCGACGCGGAGAGACGGCAGCATAATTGAAAATCATATGCTCTGTGATCCCTTAGCAAAATAGAAGCTTGAAGAAGCTGCAACTTAGCGCCTATATTTGTGGATCAACAACGGGTTTGAAAGGATCAATGTGGTAGTGCTATATCTATTTTCTGACATCGTCGACGCGTGTACAATAGATTACAAGCACGTATTCAGACACAAGGACTTCGGATAAGATCTTATCTTGTTGAATCCTATATTGGTGGATCAACAACGGGTTTGGATAGATCAACGTGACAGTGCCACATCTATTTTCCAATATCTCGATGTCGGTCTTTATCTACAGAGAACGAAAAACCTTATTATCAGTTAAAAGTATACAAACTTGTAGTTGCACCTCTTGACGAGATAAAGCAGCGTGCAAGATGTAGTTAAATCAATTACATAATTATAAGAATGAAGAGTGAACTCGTGCATGCATGCATTGCATTGATGCAAGAAGGCTGACCAAAAAGCAAAGGGTGCGCTTTACAACAGGTAGCTAGCTGATGAGAAGGATGTTTAAGTGCATGCAAGTGAAAGGAAAACCATATTACTCTACTAAGCATGGCATCAGCAGGTTACTGCAATAGAATATTATAGCCAAGGAATTAAAGGGGCAACTGAACCTTCCATCGCGTTCTTCGGTGGTAACGTGAATGAATCCTCACCGAGATACTACAGATGATGCAGGTCATGAAACTTGGTGGCGACGAATCGGCGAGCCAATGACCAGCGGCGGCGCTCCATCTGATCCGATCAGCTCCAAGTGGTGGCGGAACGACACGAGACGGGGAGCTGCTACGTACAGAGCGCACGGAGGCCGGGTTGGACACGGCGACGACGGCGTGCTCCAACATGATGTAGATGATGAATCAGCGCGCCATCGGCTGTGCAGAACTCGGCGAACTCACGGTGGCATCGCAACGCGATGGAGAGCTGGGCACCAGACGGGCAGCAGCGGCGGCGCGGCCTCGTCGCGCCTATCGGGCTCGCGGTTGACGGAGACGAGCAATGCCTCCGACGACGACGACTCCGACGACGGTGCGTGGAGATTGCGGAAGGAGGGTTCTCCGACGATGCGGCACCATAGCTTGGAGACGCATGATGATCTGATAACGTCCTTGATCGGCAGCAGCTTTATGAATTTCCTAAAATAATAGGTGGGTACGGTGGGTGGGTATAGATTTCTTTGGTGAGAAAAAAAGAGGGGGAAATGTGAACTCACATGTATTTTTTCGCTCTACCAATTTGAAACCTATTGACATGTGGGTCCAGTTGGGGCCGGCGTGAGGGGTACGGGGGGTTTTCGTTGGTACAAAAAGTTTTAAAAGAACTCGATCCTTTTAGTATAGATTTTGTAAATGAAATCATGTAAATCTGAAACTGTTAGGAACCACAAAGAATAGAGCTAACTGGAATCACCAAATGAAGTATTATCTTATTGTGCTTTTAAAGCAGCATGATGTACCTAGATTTGGGACACACAACGCATGGAGTAAGGAAGCCTGGACAAATATAGTTGCTCAGTTCAATTCAAAGATTTCACTGTCATTCAATGCATGTGAGCTGGGTAAGTGTATTCAACACTGTTTTGAAGTGGCGGCTAATTGTTTCTCCACTATGCTGAAATATATATTGCAATGTGCTATTGATTGCATTGATATATTTGTGATCGTGTACGAAGTATACTGGTATGATACTATAAAATTTTTTATATATGTAATAGAATACAACTGTTATTTTATATATGATAATATTTTTCACCAAAAGCACCGCTGGTATGTTTTAGAAGTCATCTTATATCAACCGGTATGTTTTCATAAGATTCATTGAATCTGAATGTGAGTAAATCTATTAAGAAACATCCCCTCAGAATATTTGGATCCTGTAAAAATTTATTAAAGAACGATTGTTAGTATAATTGTATATTTATTATATTTTTTAACAGTGAACCATCAAATACTAACCATTCGTAGTTGTGCACATATTTTGTTTCCATCCCATAAATCCATGTAGTTTATAATTAAAAATCCAGATAGATTTCTGCATATTAAATTTTTTTAATTAATAATTAGTAAATTTAATACTATTTTTTCAATTATATTAAATTTAGAATTGAATTTTAACAAATATTTATAAAATTTACTAACCTATCATTTGTCTTTTGAACTCCTTGTGGTAGATAACGTGACCAGTCATATATATCATCATTCCATTCAGGGTCTATTTCTTGGATAGCAGGATCAAATATTTTTCCTATTTTTTGTATTCTGTTAAGATAAAACCTTGATGGATCATCTGTGTTACCTTTATTTGGTATGTACACTGGATCAATTATTGATATTTTTCTACGAGACTTGTCCAGTGAATACATGTTGTATACACCGTTTGAATAGAATGGGATCCGTATCTAAAAAAATAAATTTTAAAAAATAAGTTAATTTTTGTTTATAATTGGTAGTAATTTCTTTTGCATTAAACATACCTCATTGCATGATGATGCTGGAACACAAACGTTTGGCCAACCACTAAACATTGCGATTATTTTTTTATGGTCTGGTCTGACTCGATGCTTGTAATATTTTTGGAAATTGCATTGTTCCTGTGATTAAATATAAATAATAAGGTTTTTATTTTAAAAAATTAAGATTTTGAACTATAATAAAAGACTCACACAAAAACGAAGGTCCATGTAATGAGGTATTGGTTCCCTGTCAAACATGGTGTCATCAGATGCAAGCATACGTACTCCCATATTGAAGCATTCTTTATCCATTGGTTTATCATTTTTTATGATATCTTGTAGCTGTTTAAGTGTGATGCTTATAGGGTATGGTTGTGAACTTGTTATCCATTCTTTGCTGCATGCAATAGAAATAAGTTTGTTAGTGAAATATATGAAAGAATTGTTAATATATACATTGTATAAATTGAATTACTTACCCCAATGAAACTTCATCGTCGATTAATAAGATACTTTTACATATTCCTATAGAAATTTGAGTTGCAGAAACCGTATTGGGCTGATATAACAGGTCATATATTATTTGTTCTGATCTGGTTAGTATCATGCAATCATCTTTGTCAATTTCTTCTCCAATCATGTTTTCTTCAAAAGGTTCTTGTAGGTTAATTGTGTTTAGTGGAGATTGCAGCAAGATAGCACCTAATTTCATTCTGAAGTCAACCATGTTTTCCTTGAACAAAATCAAATATAATACAGGTTAAATTAATTTATAAAATGATTTGAATAAAAAATTATTATGTTTATAAATATTTACCTGTGTTATCAAGTCGGTTAACTCGTCTCCATCCCAGTACTCCATGTAGTTTAACATAAACAGACCGCAAGAGCACCTTTCAAACATTTTAATTCATTAGTAAATAATAGTAATAAATAATATTACATGATATTAGTATATTGTACCCGTCTTTTTGCATTGATTTTTTGAAAACTTCGTTTATTGGCCATGAATCAACATTTAAATCCGGCCACATCATGTTTGTAGTATCTATATATTCTGACACAGCTTCAATTTGCATCCTTATTCCTGTCAACTATATATATTTAAAATTTGGTAAGAATATTTAAAACAATTATATTTGTAGTTTTAATTAAAATAATTAAAACTTACAATTGTAGATAGTTCAGAGCGACCAAATAAGTCAGATAATGAGTCAAGAACCTGTATCTGACGCTTAGTTGCATTAATTATTATAACATACCAATGTGTTTCCCTAATGTTTATAGGGATAAATATCTGTATAAAAAATATAAATGTTAGTATATATATTTGATAATTGGTGATTTACTAAAAAATAACAGGTTTAATTACCAGTTCATGGTGAATATAGTTATTTATTCTTTCCGTGATTTGGTCTTCTTTCATATTTGGTTTATGATTTTGTGGGTATTTTCCATAACGTAAATGAAGCTCTATTTTTCTCTTCTATTTGCCTTCTCTGCGTCCTTTTCAGACTGAGTCATTGCTGCTTGTTTACGACGATAATAATCTTTCGCATATTGACGCTTTCTTTCAACCGGATCAACAATTTACTTTGTCTGATCATTCAATACTGTAGGTGTCCAGACAACAACCAAAAAATTTGGTAAATAAAAATATGGTCGCAACAATACTGTAGGTAGCGCATACCATAGCAAAGCTAGCAATGTAAAGAAAAAACTATATACTGCTAATCTAATGCCCACCCGGTCAAGGCAAGCCAAAGAAAATCAAAGACCGGGCTACTAATCCGATGCCTACCCGGCCAAGCCAAGCAAAAGAAGATTGACGACGAACATTCGATATACAGTCTAATCAGGATTCAGCAAAGCCAAAAAAATGCAACTAAAGTGAATATGAATTACCTGTCTCTGAAATCGATCCTACGGAAAAATTTGAAGCTAGGGCTATAATTCTTAAAAATTACCTGTCTTTGAAATCGATCTTTTCCTTGACTTGTTCGTAGATGATGATGACATCGACGAGGTCCTCCTTGAAGCATAGGTACTCCGGGATGGTGAGCTGCTCGACGATGATCTCCTGCACGTTGACGCGGACGTATTCCCGCGCCAACGACGGCAACAAGATCGCCGCGATCGCCGCGATGGCCACGAACCACGGCAGCAAAATCTCCTAGCGTGCTTTGTTCCTTCACGTAGCCGACGAGAAGCAGCTAGGGGCTAATCCGAGCTACAGGTTACAAAACATTCAGAGAAGCAGTCGGAACCTGATATGCTACAGACGCAGCTCTTTTTCTTCACGTGGACGTGGATTAGTTTCCTTCTTTCCTTCACGTAGGGCTAATCCAACGCAGCTCTTTTTCTTCACGTGGACGTGGATTAGTTTCCTTCTTTCCTTCACGTAGGGCTAATCCGACCTATAGTTGAACGACGCAGCTCTTCTTTCCTTCACGTGGATTAGTTTTCTTATTTCCTTCACGTGATTAGTTTCCTTTCAAAATAAAGGTGGGTACAAAAGTGGGTACGAAAAACACCGGTGAAAAAATACGGAGGTTTAGGCGTGAACTCACATGGGTTTTTAGCTCTACCAAAGAAAACTTTCGTAGTATTTTCTTATTTTTCATGCAAGGTGGGTCCAGGTGGGTATATTGTGAGGGGTATGGGGGTTTTCCTTGGTAACAAATGTTTTTAAAATAACTCGATCCTTTTAGTATAGATAAGCAGTGGTATATTGGACATTTAAATCCCTTGGACATCTATTTATTAATAAAAAATATAAAGAACGGACCATTGTACATTTAGTTGTTGCACGTGAAGCATTTTCCTTTTTATTACAACCATGAACGGACCATGACAGTCCACTGTAAACGAACTTACTAGGAGAAAATATATATCTGGCATATGAAATCAAAATAAAGTGAACAGAAAATAACGGATCACCTCATACAGTAAGAATAATACAAAAAAGTTCACAAAACAAGAGGTACATTAAGATACTGAGTCTGTGCCTTTAATTTAACATCTGAATTCCTTCCTCGTATTTGAACATCAAGGTTCTCTTGGTATACTACATGGTTTAACTCACTATGTGTGTTAGTAGATTGAGGTACGGTAAAATTCCCAAACAGTACCTAATTGATAACCAGAAAACAGAACACGCAAATTGGCTGCTTAATTAAGAATTATAAAATATGTCAATTGCAATATCATGCATCAGAAAACACAATGAAATTTTACGACTCAAATGGATACGTACTCCGTACTGCAGATTTATTGTCTCAAGCTCCTTGCAGTTCTCGTTCAAACGATTAAACGATTCTAAGAATAAGACATCAATTTGTTGCAGACCTATATGTCACATCCGGACATGATTTTACATTCTCCTGCCTGGCCTTATCACTGCGTGCTGTGTCGATCGAATGGAGTTTTGCGACCTGAATCTCCACCTTCTGAGTGGTGCCAACGCGGCCTGAAGGGAGGGCGACGATGCCCTCGACGTCAATAAGGGTCCCTTCGCGCAGGGTGGCGGCGAACCGCACCATCCGCGTGGTGACCCCCTCGCCGGCGGCGTCGATCACGCACCGCACCGTGCTGCGAAAGTCAAGCAGCACCAAGACCACCATTGTCCTGCTCAGCGGCCGGATCTGGTACACTTGGCCGTAGACCACCACGGGCTTCCCCGCCATGGAATCGACGAGGCATTCGGCGTCCATCCACGGCCGGCTATAGCACGCCTTAAAGGGGACGACGCCGTAGGCGGACGCAAAGGGGTCCTTCGGCTTCTTCGCCCTACCCCTGCTCCTGGTGTGCTTCTTGCTGCCGCCGCCGCCGGAGAACGGCGTGGACTTCTGCAGCTCCGTCGACATGGGGGGCATTTCAGGGGTCTGGGGATTGCAATTGATGGTGTGGAATTTGTGTCGTTGGCTCGTTGCCTCCGCCGGGAGATTACGATTTAAAGACAGGATTTTGATGCAGCTAGGATCGGACTCGGTCGGGGTATTTTCTTTGGGAAGGACTACTGCTGCCGGCCCGCCGCACCGTACAGATGCTCAGGAACTATGCTACACATTTTTCGCAAAAGAAAAAACAAAGTCTGTGTAGTTTTATGTACACGAAATGGAACAGATCTTGCTTCCACTGAGCACGGAAATGAGAGCTACCGCCTATGCTGTTTGATTTGGCTTGTTCACCCACAGATCAGTTTTAAAAAAATTATGATGAATATCTGTTTCAAGAGAAAGGTCACAGCTGAACATGAAAAATTTGCGGTACGTTTCTTTGAGATGGAGATTTGCTAAGTAGTACAAAATAAATAAGCAACACAAATATTGTGCAACCAGTCGCAGGTACCCACAAAAAAAATCTCTAGTGCAGAGTAGCACATGGAAAATGTGGTCCTATCGACGAATTGTGATGAGCAAATTCCTGCATCAAATTTATTGAATGTACAGAATGAGAATGTGGGATGGTATGTTAAAAATAAATAAATGAAGCATATCCCGTTGAAATAATGGTGTTTAAAACTGTTGTTCAGATGTTTTATTTCATATAGATTGGTAGTTACTTTTAATTTTTGGTCTCCTTGGATAAAGCAAAAGGAAAATGAATATCCTAGCTAGCAAAAGTGGTGGTTATTACAGGATTGAAAAAGTACTGCAAGACCAAATAAATGGTCTGAAATAAAAGAGTAGTTATATACAAAACTAATCAATTCATTAGAATTGAACATTAAGTGAGCATGGGCATACCAGCAGCATGGATCCATGTCATAGGGAAGAGGGAGGCAGTATGGTATTACTTTCGTTGATGCTGCCATCCCAAATAGGTGTCCCAGCCGAGCTAAATTAGTAGTGGTAGCTAATAGGGACCAATCAACACCAAAGACCTGTTCAATGGTCTCATGGATAATTCCTCCAAAGATAAAAAATATATATAGGTGCATATTGGCAAACACACAAATGAAGGCATCAACGAAAAGATTGAATAATGAATGAAACTATCACCATGACAATGATGTATCCATAATGAAGCTGCAGTTCATGTCAGTTGGATGTAACCTGTGCTGACAACACTAACTATAATTTTATCCCAAGAAGTAAATCAAGACCCATAGAACTTAAGGAATTGAATTATTGATGTACAAAATACCTCGAAGAAAAGAAAGATGCCTACTAAACGATGATAGACCTCTGCATTTGTGATGCAAACTTTCATGGGCTATATAGTGTGACAAAGAAAAGATGAACATGGCTCTGATGATTGGGTACTCACCATAAACAAAGGTGTAACATATTTTTGATTGGCAACTCAAATTTAAGTACAAAATCAGAGGCATTTGTTAGACCACTTTGGAAGCACAAAAGCTCCATCCAGCAGTTACCATGGACACACAACATAAGAATTCAACTAAAAGCTTAGCTAGTTCAAATGAAACATATATGCACAGAGGGATCAGTAACTTCGAATTTCTTTTTACACGATTGAATGGGCAGTCATGGACTCCACGAACCTGCTCACAGTGCTTCTGACTTGTAGAAGACAGTAGAGATATAAGATGATGATGGAAATTAATAGAAGTATATGCAGCAGCTCGGTACTTCAGGCAAATTCAGAGCTCGGCTACCAATATGAATACAGGGCGAGAGGTGAAGTGATTTTAGGAACCTGTTTGAAGTGTTGGGATGTTTCAGGTGCCATGGACAATGAATTGATTGTGAGTTGCCAAAACACAGCATGCAAATATATGTTGCTCCAAAAATGTTTTGAACTAATGGAACCATAATGTTCAAATTTGGGCAGTATTAGCAGTATGTAGGAGCTTTAGCTTGGTCATTTATGTTCTGGATCAGTGATGTAGCATGCCGACAACGTGAATGGGAAAATTTTAGGGAGTTAAATGCTTGCCATATGAGCATATGACAAAACCTAATGAATTGAATTCAGATAAAAGTTTGCAGGAAGGAATTTATGTTTGGAACATCAGAGACAACCTTTACATAGCAGCATACAGTCAGAGGAACAGCTTTCATCTATGGGAGAAGATAAAAATCAGGGAAATAGCTTAGACATATGGAGAGTTAGTCAGAAAATTTGCAAATGTAGTAGAATTTTTTCGTTGTTTAATGCTTAAAGAAGAGACCAAAAGATGATATACGACCCATGTTAATTAACTACTGAAATGTGAGCAGCCACATGAAGTTAGTACTCAGAGAGGAAACTGACGTCAGAAAAACCGTTGTAGCAGTGGCTATAAAAAGGCAGATAACAACAATGGTTGTTTAATTAGTATCATGCAATGGTTGCTGTGAATATAATAAAAAACAAAGTAATGTATAATATTGTACTGTAACTATTGGCAGGCTGTGAGCCATTTAAATTATCATGTAGAGTGACACAGTTATCTTAGAAGAATAAATTGAGTGGTGTTTACACATGTCAAGCTCCCGTAGCTGTTTTGTTCTTATGTAACATATTGCAATTTTTGGCAGACGAAGCACTTTGTATATACAACTAAATTGAATGTTCCTACAAATGCAAGCAACCAGCTCGTGCTGGTATGAACCTGAAATAAATTAATCAGAGGTTGTCTTTGCTTTTTTTTCTTTTTACTTTTTACTTTATGTGGCAATGTGGAAGACAAATGTGTGGCGAGATTTGGAAATTCCATGTATTGTTCAGCACATGGGTCATGTAAACAATTTAATTCGGGAAAAGGCAATGTAAATGAAAACAGATGGAACAGACAGATAGGCGAAGGCACTTACCCACAATTGTGAAGCTTGAGATTTATCTGCTACTTTCCTCCGTCTGTGCCTTGTTCCCCTGCATAACCCAGATGCACTGACTTGCGGAGGAGAAGGGAAATCCTTCACAAATCTCACCTAGAGGTCAGGCAGTGCATCCCAGAACCTCCCAGTATCCATCCTGCCATTTTTAATGCGAAAATATGTGATTTTTCGAATCTGGAAAAAGCGGATAGGGAATACAGTGAGGGACTCGAGAATCTACTATGAGTTTAAACATCCAGGCACTTAAGATATGCTAATACCTGCACAAATCATCTACACCTATGCTTGGATTCCAGCAACCTCTTGTGCAGATGGATGGGGATTTGAGCAAACTTTATGCTACGAATCGAATGTGGCAGAGGGAGCGACTGGGGACTGGGGATCTCCGAAGGAATCAATCGTTCAGGGCTGCGTGTGTGACAGAGGATAGGCGGATCTCCGAAGGAATCAATCGTTCAGGCCTGTGTGTATGACAGAGGATAGTCTTGAAATCAGTTAATCCGATGCAAGATCAGAAGAATTAACAGGGTCGAGAGCTCCACCTGATGGATGAGAGAAGATGCGCGCTCGGTGGGTGGTACATGAAGGATTTTGCTAGAGGGAGGGAGGTGTGCTGGGTGGCCGCATCGCCGCATGAGGCCGGTCCAGATGGGTGTAGTGCCCTGAGCTCACCGGCGAGATCGTTGTTGGATACGTTCCAAATTCACATCCACGATATAGATCAGGCTTGGGCCAGAGCGAAGCGGGGGCCCATTGTGATGTGGTTTCTCTCAGAAAGTGCACAGTTTAGTCCCACCTTGGTAACGCAACCAAGTACGGGCGCGTGATCTGCCTATATATATGTAAGCATATGTAGACGGTAGGGTAAGACAAGACAAGACAAGGCAAGACAGATAAGCCATGTATCATCCCTACTTGTAAACTCTCCTTAATAGTGATTGTCTTCCATGGTTTTTTTTTCGTAAGGGTTTTTCCACGTTAAATCGTGTCTCGTGTTCGATCTTGTTTTACGCATCATTTATAACAAGTGGTATCAGAGCTTGGTACGAGATCACGTGAAAAAAAAGGGTTCGGAGTTCTCAGCGCCGTCCTCGCCCAGGAAAATCATTTATCGGAATTTTGCTACGCGCACCCGTAAAGATCTACCAAAAGGTTTCCAGAGTTGCTCGCTGGATGTACATACAAAGTGTACCAAGCTGCAGGTTATTGCTAGAGTTACACAGTAATGTTTTTAGATTATTTACTGCAGATTATTTTCTTCTGGTTATGGCTTCTATGATATATGATTTCCGCTGCTGAGATATATTTAGATTTTATGGAGATATTAGGATTATTATTGGATCAATTTGAGTTAATTTATTCTGATGTTTTGACAACACCATTCATGTCAGCCTAGTGGTTTATTTTACTTCTATGGAGTTGGTTAATTAAAGGTGAAGGTTTTGCTCTGAATTAAGTTTGAGGTGAAGGATTCTAAGTGCAACAGAGAAGTTTTGTTTGACTAAATACTACAATGTTTTGTATTGCGGGAGCAGTACGTTTATTATTGTCTTTGCTCATGTTGAGGGATTTAGTCAAAGTTACTACATAGATACTACAACGTTTTGTACTGGCATTCAGTACGCTTGTTGTTCAAGGTGGAGACGTCGGCTCAAGTCTATTGCAGAGGTTTATACTCCGTTGGTTGCACATTTATGCCCACATCTGAACCGTGTTTGAATGGAGCAGTAATTGAGTTCTTCACTGGATATTTATTTAATACCACAGGTGATATTGCGACTTTATGTCGTTTAATGATCGAGCATTATTGCCATTTATTTTTCCGAGGCCAGTTGCACAGACTCAGACTTTTGCTGGGATTATGAATTTGTTGAAGGCCCAGATTGTTCATCTGCTTTGTTGATAGCTGTGTGTGTTCAACCTATTGGTTATTTGCTCAAGTGTTGGGAGAATACTCAAGTGATCTTATTTGTCCGATAGACATTGGTATTCAAGATTTGAATATGGAGGTTTATTATTCGTCTACATGATGGAATTTGTCTCAAGGTGGAGTTTGTTGGATATGTTCCAAATTCACATCCATGATATAGGTCAGGCTTGGGCCAGAGCGAAGCGGAGGCCCATTGTGCTGTGGTTTCTCTCAGAAAGTGCACAGTTTAGTCCCACCTTGGTAACGCAACCAAGTACGGGCGCGTGATCTGCCTATATATATGTAAGCCTATGTAGACGGTAGGGTAAGACAAGATAAGACAAGACAAGACAAGACAAGACAAGACAAGGCAAGACAGATAAGCCATGTATCATCCCTACTTGTAAACTCTCCTCAATAGTGATTGTCTTCCGTGGGTTTTTTTCCGTAAGGGTTTTTCCACGTTAAATCGTGTCTCGTGTTCGATCTTGTTTTCGCATTATTTGCTAACAAGTAGTTTGTTGGATATGTTCCAAATTCACATCCACGATATAGGCCAGGCTTAGGCCAGAGCGAAGCGGAGGCCCATTGTGCTGTGGTTTCTCTCAGAAAGTGCACAGTTTAGACCAAGTACGGGCGCGTGATCTGTCTATATATATGTAAGCCTATGTAGACGGTAGGGTAAGACAAGACAAGACAAGGCAAGACAGATAAGTCATGTATCATCCCTACTTGTAAATTCTCCTCAATAGTGATTGTCTTCCGTGGTTTTTTCCCGCAAGGTTTTTTCCACGTTAAATCGTGTCTCGTGTTCGATCTTGTTTTAAGCATTATTTGCTAACAAGTGGTATCAGAGCTTGGCACGAGATTATCTAAAAAAAATAGGGTTTCACCCCTGTTATTGCGTCGCGCCGCCGCCACTGCGTTGTTCGGCAGAGGAATTAATTCTGTGTCGCTCCGTCTGCACAGGGAGAAAAAAGATTGTTGCATGCACGCGGATCGAGAAGAGGACAGAGCGCCGGTTTCTTCAGTGAAAAAAGATTTAGTCGAATTTTGCTAGACGCACACGTGAAAAGCTACTAGAAGATTTCTTCAGTTTTTTGCTGATCGTACACGGAGTTGTACACAAGGCTGCAAGTTATTACTAGAGTTACACAGTAACGTTTCTAGATTATTTACTGCAGATTATTTTCTTCTGTTTATTTCTTTCACATGGTTTCTATGATATATGATTTCCGCTGCTGAGATATATTGAGATTTGAGGAGATATTGGGATTATTATTTGATCACTTTTGAGTTAATTCATTTGATGTTTTGACAACATCGTTCATACCAGCCTAGTGATTTTCTTTTACTCCAATGGAGTTGGTTAATTGAAAGTGAAGGTTTTGCTCCGAATTGAGTTCGAGGTGGAGGATTCTAAGTGCAACAGAGGAAGTTTTGTTTGACTAGATACTACAGTGTTTTGTATTGCGGGAGCAGTACGTTTATTGCTGTCTTTGCTCGTGTTGAGGGATCTAGTTCAGAGTTGCTGCATAGATACTATAATGTTTTGTACTGGCCAGCATTCAGTACATTTATTGTTCAAGGTGGAGACGTCCACTCATGACTGCACTACTGCAGGGTCTATTGCAGAGGTTTATACTCCGTTGGTTGCACATTTATGCACACATCTGAACCGTGTTTGAATGGAGCAGTAATTGAGTTCTTCACTGGATATTTATTTAATACCACAGGTGATATTGCGACTTTATGTCGTTTAATGATCGAGCATTATTGTCATTTATTTTTCCGAGGCCAGTTGCACAGACTCAGACTTTTGCTGGGATTATGAATTTGTTGAAGGCCCAGATTGTTCGTCTGCTTTGTTGATAGCTGTGTGTGTTTGAACCTATTGGTTATTTGCTTAAGTGTTGGGAGAATACTCAAGTGATCTTATTTGTCCGATGGACATTGGTATTCAAGATTTGAATATGGAGGTTTATTATTCGTCTACATGATGGAATTTGTCTCAAGGTGGAGTTTGTTGGATATGTTCCAAATTCACATCCACGATATAGGCCAGGCTTGGGCCAGAGCGAAGCGGAGGCCCATTGTGCTGTGGTTTCTCTCAGAAAGTGCACAGTTTAGTCCCACCTTGGTAACGCAACCAAGTACGGGCGCGTGATCTGCCTATATATATGTAAGCCTATGTAGACGGTAGGGTAAGACAAGACAAGGCAAGACAGATAAGCCATGTATCATCCCTACTTGTAAATTCTCCTCAATAGTGATTGTCTTCCGTGGTTTTTTCCCGCAAGGTTTTTTCCACGTTAAATCGTGTCTCGTGTTCGATCTTGTTTTAAGCATTATTTGCTAACAATCGTAACCGGGAGCGTGAGCTCAAACAGCAAAAAATCAAGAGAGAAGGATACAGATCTCGGAGGTCAGGCAACTCGCCAAGACCAGTTCATCGTTGATGCGATAAAAATGATTCGTTGTCTGAAACGTTACAGTCTACTGGCTTATCTCCAGGACACTCCGACCGCGCAGGGCCCACTCGTCATACTCTCACACACACCTACTCGTCTCCCTTCATCGATGGCGCCTTCAGGGAATCCGTCTTCACGGCATCTGCTCCAGTGGTGACAGCACCCGCCCCTAAAGAACTTGCTTGTCCCCAAGCAAGCACATGAGGAAATGTGGCACGCAATACATTTGCATCCTCCCAAGTTGTAGCTGAAGCTGGTAGATTTGTCCAAGTGACCAAAACCTGTGTAATAGCAGAATTACCTTTCTTGACTAACCTTCTTTGTAATATCTTATCTGGCTCCACCTGTTGAGTTTCCAGATCAATGAATTTCGGTAGAGTGTGAAACACTGGTGTGTAATCCGGAGTGAAAGGTTTGAGTTGTGACACATGAAAAGTGGGATGAATCTTGGAGTCAGGTGGTAATTCAAGTTTATAAGCTGCAAGACCGACCCTTTCCAAAGCAGTGTATGGATCAAAATATTTCAGAGCTAGCTTAGGAAACGGTCTGTTGACCACTGAACTCTGAGCATACGGTTGTAACTTCAGCAACACCTGCTCCCCAACTTGAAACTCTCTATCTTTTCCGTGTTTGTCGGCCTGAGTCTTGAATTTGTTCTGAGCAGCTTGTAAATTTGCCTTGAGCATCTTGTCATGAGCTACCCTTTCAGTCACCCAATCAGTAGCTGATGATGACCCGGTGGAATTCAGAACTGGTGATGCTAAGAGGTTGGGTTCATACCCATATAATGCCTGAAATGGTGAACATTGTAAAGAAGAGTGGAATGTTGTGTTGTACCACAGTTCGGCTTGAGCTTACAATTTCTTCCATTGTTTTGGTGAGTTGTAAACTGAGCATCTCAAGTACATTTCCAAATATTGGTTGACTCTTTCACTCTAACCATCAGTTTGGGGATGGTAGGCTGTACTCATGCTAAGCTTAATATCCATTAACTTCAACAATTCAGTCCAAAAGTGACTTGTAAATATTTTATCTCTGTCAGAGACAATGGACTTGGGCAAGCCATGTAACTTGATCACATTGTCAAACACAACTTGTGCTACCTTGTGTGCAGTGAATGGATGATGTAAGGGTATAAAATGGGCATATTTTGAGAATCTGTCCACTACCACAAGAATGGTGTCAAAAGACTCTGACTTGGGTAAGCCTTCAATGAAGTCCATGGTGATGTGTTGCCAAGCACCTTCAGGAATTGGTAGGGGTTGTAATAGTCCTACTGGATTTGTATTTTCATGTTTAGCTTGCTGACAGACATTACACTGTTTGACAAATTGATCCACCTCTTGTTTCATGCCAGGCCAATAGAACAGCTTCTTTACTCTGATGTATGTTGCTTGAATGCCAAAATGTCCTCCAATTGCAGATGTATGGAGACTAGAGATCAGCTTTGTTCTGAGGGCTGCATTGTTGGCAATCCATATCTGGTTGCCTTTCCTGATGAGGCCCTGATGTAAGGATAATCCTGCTTCATTGGGGCTCTTGATAGCCAGCTGTGCCAGCAGGTGTTGAGCAGTCCTGTCAGTTGCATAAGAGTTGATTACTTCCTGAACCCACATTGGCTTGATTTCAGAAACTAGTTGTGTAGTCATCAAGTGAGCTACTCGAGATAGTGCATCAGCCACTACATTTTCTTTGCCTTGTTTGTATATGATCTTGAATTGAAGGCCCATCAGTCGTGTCATGGCCTTCCTCTGAAGATCAGATTGTAGCTGTTGGTCAGACAGGTAGCATAGGCTTTTATGATCTGTCCGGATGAGAAACTCCTTCTTTTGCAAATAGGGTCTCCACTTCTCCACTGCCATTATCAATGCTAGAAATTCTTTTTCATAAATGGACAACTTTTGGTGTGTAGGGGCCAATGGTTTGCTTAAATAAGCAATTGGTCTGCCTTGCTGCATTAGAACTGCTCCAATCCTTGTGTCACAAACATTTGTTTCTGTCACAAATTGCTCAGCAAAATTGGGCAAGGCTAAGACAGGAGTTTGTGTCATGGCTACTTTCAGTTGTGCAAATGTTGCCTGAGCCTGATCATCCCAATGGAATTGTTTCTTCTTAAGCAATGAGGTAAGAGGCTTAGCAATAATACCATAGTGGTACACAAACTTTCTGTAGTACCCTGTCAGGCCTAGAAATCCCCTGAGTTTTGTTGTTGATGTTGGTACTGGCCAGTTTTGCATGGCAATTGTTTTGCTGGGATCAGTGGCTACCCCTTGACTTGATATAATATGGCCCAAGTATGTCAGCTGAGATTGTGCAAAGGAACACTTAGAAATTTTCATGTAGAACTTGTGTTGTCTGAATAATGTCAGAACTGCCCTCAAGTGGACCAAATGTGACTATAAGTCTGTGCTGTAGATTAAAATATCATCCAAGAAGAACATAGCAAACTTTCTGAGATATGGCTGTAAAATTGAGTTCATAAGACTTTGGAATGTGGCTGGGGCATTGGTGAGCCCAAATGGCATTACCTTGAATTGATAATGGACATGGTGTGTCTTGAATGTTGTTTTCTCCTCATCTTGTTCCCTCATTCTGACTTGGTGATAACCAGCTTTCATATCCAGTGTTGTAAAATATTTGGCCCCATACAGCTCTTCTAGAATTTCTTCAATAATGGGTAAAGGAAACCTATTCTTGATTGTCAGTGAGTTGAGTTTCCTATAGTCGACACAAAATCGCCATGTGCCATCTTTCTTTTGTACTAACAGTACTGGTGAGGCAAATGGGCTTGTACTTGGTGTTATCAAGCCTGTTTCTAGTAATTCTTGGACTTGCTTCTCAATTTCATCCTTGTGACTAGGTGCATACCTGTAAGGTTTAGTGTTCACTGGCACAACCCCAGGTACCAATGATATAGCATGATCATAACTTCGCTTAGGTGGCAAACCTTTAGGTGAGTCAAAGACATCTTTGAATTCCTGGAGTAACTTGTGAACAGCTGGATTGATGGTACCCTTCTGTTCAGATGGGTTCACTTTCACCACTGCACATGCCCAAATGTCATTCCCCTTAAACCACTTGGTCAACTGTTGCATTCCAATTTCCTGTAATGACAATTCTTATGGTGGAAGCATCCCTTGCAGCTTAACTGGTTTGCCTGCTTTAGTAAATTGTATAGTTTTCTCAGCCCAATGACAGTCCATAGGACTTCTTGGCTTTAACCAATCATATCCTAAAATTGCATCATAAACAGTGAGGTCAACCACTCTCATGTCAGTCTTAAATGTATGGCCTTGAATCCACCATTCAAGCTGAGGAACCATTGCTGTGCTAATCAAGATTGAACCATCAGCCACCTTAACTTGTGCAGGAGGGGCAGGGCAAGTGTGAAGACCAGCCTTCTTGACAAAAGAAGTACTGACAAAACTATTGGAGCTACCAGAATCCACCAGAGTTAGCATCACCTGATTTTTTATCAAAGCTCTTAGTCTGATTGTTTCTTCATAAGCTGTGCTGGATATAGCATGGAGTGAGAGATGCCCCAATTCTTCAGCAATAGCATCTTCTTGCTCTAATTGGAGGAGGATATCATCAGTCAAATCCATGTTCAATTCTTCCAAGGATAGTTGATGAATCTGCCTTCTTGGTCTCTTAGTGCACAAGTCAATATGAGCTGGTGTAAATGGTTCACTACAATAATAGCAGAGGTTATTTGCTTTCTTGTATTCTCTAGCCTGCCTTGCTTTCCACAGTTCCCCATCCTGAGCTTGAGATTTGTTTTCCCTGTATTGTTGTGTTGCTGGTCTAGATGAGTATTGTGGCCTAGTCTGCTTGTACTTGCCTTTCTCCAATCTTTCTTCTTGGATTGTAGCCAAGTAAAAAGCTTTCTCCACTTTATCAGGCATCTGTGAATTCACCACATGTTTAATGTCTTCTTTAAGGCCTCTGATGAATTGATTCACAAAGAATAAATCATCCAGAGCAGTGTTATGCATCTCCAATTGATATCTGGCATCTTCAAATGCTTGGAAATACTCATGTACACTTGTTGTTTGCTTCAGTCCCATCAACACAGTCATGGCTTTCCTATAATCATATGAGCCAAATTTGCTCTCCATTGCAGCAGTAAATTGTTCCCAAGTCCCCAATTCAGGCTGCTGAAGCTTATATACCTGAAACCATTTCCTGGCATTATCCACAAAATTCAATGTTGCTGCTGAAATCCAGAAATTTTGTGGTATCTTGCACAGGTTGAAAAACTCTTGACACTTGTCTTTCCAAATCCTAGGATTAGAACCATCAAATTTTGGGCAAGTCAACTTAGGAACTGTGGCTGTAAAGGTTCGATCACGGTTTGAGACTTCTGTCTTGTGTGTGGACTGCTTGTTGGCAAAGATGTTCTCCTCCTTCTCCAAATACTGATCATGCTTGTGAACAGTATGGTCCCCTTCTTCAGAAAAAATTGTTTCTGTGCTCACACTTTCTTCCTCAAACTGGTGATCTGTTTGTCATTGCAACCTCAATTGAGCCACTGCCCTTCCAGTTTCTGCTATCTGTTTGGCTAACCTGAGCTGATCTTTGACTGTCTGCTCAGCCACTTGGGACTGTAAATCAAGTTGTGCCTTCATCTGATGCTGCTTCTCATCAATAGCAGAGACCTTGGAAAACAAGAGATCCAAACTTTGTTTCATTCCCTCCCATCTCTCTGTGTGAAGTGCATCATGAATATCCATTTCGTCCAGCAACAATTGTGTTTGTGCCGAAGGTTTAGTCGGCGCCTTGGCCGTGTTTCTCCTTGTTTTCCCAATTGTGACAGAATAGAAGATTTACCACAATTCAACACCCAAAAGCGGAACAAGCTGAGATTTCAAGTTACCCGTGCACGTCTGCTGCCTTCAACTCCTCCCCGCGGTTCTGCTCACCCGTTGTAGGCGTGCTGAACCGGAACCCAACTCCTGCAGTGCGGATTTGGCTACGGAATTTTACACAAAGACTTGCTCTGCAACCCTGACCAAAGAGCACTGCCCACCGTCGCCTCCACAGCAGAAACGACCACTTGGCACTCGGAATTTTACACAGAGACTTGCTCTGCAACCCTAGCCATGGATCGAATTGCTGTTAGATGTGGGGAAAATTGGGGTGTTGCCAACCAGATTCGAGTGGAACGAGGGATTTTCCGTGGGTGAGCCACAACCTAGTTCCACCACGCCAATCGGACAGAATCTGGCAGCCTAGTTGAGGATTTACGAGTTAGGTCGCCGGATCTGAAGATATGGTCCGCGGCAAACCCAAAATCGCGATAGCTGTAGTGGTAGATATGGAAGCGATGTAGAACCACGAATCGAACAGAACATTCAGATCGAGGCTAAGGTTGGGACCGGCCACGACGAATCGCGCTCACCGAATCCTTCCCAAGAACCCGGATCGAAATCGACTGCCGACGGCGGAAACCACAGCCCCAAATTCGTTGTCTCTGATACCACTGTAGTGCCCTGAGCTCACCGGCGAGATCGTAACCGGGAGTGTGAGCTCAAACAGCAAGAAATCAAGAGAGAAGGATACAGATCTCAGAGGTCAGGCAACTCGCCAAGACCAGTTCATCGTTGATGCGATAAAAATGATTCGTTGTCTGAAACGTTACAGTCTACTGGCTTATCTCCAGGACACTCCGACCGCGCAGGGCCCACTCGTCATACTCTCACACACACCTACTCGTCTCCCTTCATCGATGGCGCCTTCAGGGAATCCGTCTTCACGGCATCCGCTCCAGTGGTGACAATGGGATGCGGCGGCGAGGTGGATGGATCCGCCGCAGAACGGATCTAGAAGGAGGGCGGCAGGGTGCACCTCGCCGCCATTCCCGACTGGGCAAGCAGGAAGGCGGTAGAGGCCAGCTCGTCACCGTCGTCGTCTCGCCGAGACAGGGGGCATAGGGGAGGCGGGAGTAGAGGGTAGAGAGATGCGGGCACCTGCTTTCTTCCACGCGCCCCTCGGAGCGCCGTGGTGGCGGAGCGTCGGGGCCGGCGAGAGCGCCAGGGGAAGAGGGAGCGGCGGCCGCCGGCTAGGAGGTGTAGGATTCGCTGGTCGCCACCTCACCCATGCCGAGCCGAACAAAAACATAAGCTGAGCGCAAAATTCGGAACCGCCGTTTCTTGGTTCCATGATCCATTTTATGCGGCGGCACCGGCCAGCCCCGGCGGCAGCGCGGCCGGTCGGCCCCGGCAGCGGCGCAAGACCGCGCCCGCCAGGCTGCGCGGCCCGGCTCCCGCCCGCCCGCAGTCCCGTGCGGCGCCGACGACGCACGCACGCAGCCCTGCACAGCGGCGACGACGCCCGGCCGGGGCTTCAAGACGGCGGTGGCGGCACCTAGCCGCCAAGACCGAAGCGGCCTCCATGGTCACGGCAACGCCAACCAGAACAGCGGCGAGAACATCCGCCGGTGGGGGCGCGAGGGAGGGGAAGAACGGAGGGGGCGGACGGAGGGGAGGGGGCCGGGGCGGCGCGACGCAGAAGGGTAGCGAGGAGGCGGCGCGGAGGGAGGGGAGGGGCGGCGACGACAGGAAGAGGCGAATGGGAGAGAGAGAGCGCGCGGAGGGAGGGGGGGCACCGATTCGCTCAGCGGACATGGAGGACGCGTGGGGCCTTCGCGGCCGATAGATGGCCGCCGCGTGGGCAGGCACGGCACGCGTCGTCACGCGACACGCACAGCGGCTGGATGCCCCGAAAATCTTCCAGGGAGAGGGGTTTATTTACATATTAGGCGTCTTACTAGAAAAGGTTAAGGCAAATTGGCTTGTAGTCCAATGGTAGGACAGTCCAGTGGGACGCTAGTGGGTTGGTTCAAATCATGGTGCTCGCACCTTTTCCTGGATTTACCAGGATTTACCGGCGCTATGCGTTAAGTGGTAAGCGGCGTTCCCGTCGATAACGAGGTGCCAATGGTGTCTTCGGGAATCTCCAGATCTGTCGGTGCTCTGCTCAGTCCTGCAAATGAACAGAGACATTTTATTGTATTGTCTCTATGTGCTGCAGCCATCGTCCTTCGGAGGTGCTTATAGGGGTATTGTTTGCGTACGTGTATTCATAGGGGTGAGTGTGCGTGTGTGTGAGTCGTCTCTATGTTCTGCATCCTTCGGAGGTGCTCATAAGGGTAGGGTTTGCGTACGTGTATTCCTAGGGGTGAGTGTGTGTGTGAGTTGTCTCTGTGTTCTGCAGCCATCGTCCGTCGGTGCTATGCTCAGTACTGTAAATGAACAGAGACATTTTATTGTTCTGCAGCCATTGTCCTTTGGAGGTGTATATAGGGGTAGGGTTTGCGTACGTGTATTCATAGAGGTGAGTGTGCGTGCGTGTGTGAGTTGTATTCATAGGGTGAGTCCTAACAAAAACTAGAAAAGCTTAAAGATAGTACGATCCTTTCCCAGAAAAAAAGGAAATGTATGTGACTGTATTGTCTCTGTGTTATGCAGCCATCTGAAATCATTGTGATGCTCTCAGTGGGAAGTGGGAACCAATGGGTACAGTACAACCTGGTGACTTCGAAACTTCAAAACAGCGTGCGACCAACATAAAAATCTATGGACGTAAAAGCGATTCCTCATCACATCATTTACTGGACAAGTTTGATTTTTTTAGCTCAAAATCTCTAGGTAATCCAGACCCTGCTGGGTGGGCATCTCTAAATCTCGAATCCCGGACCCAAAACGGGCGAACCTATCGCGCCACGTCACCCGTTAACTTATTAGCCGTCGGATCCAGCAAAGTCACAATATTGACCGTTCGATTCGGGTCACTACCACTCTATCGCATGCAAACCCGTTAGCTCCCGAATCTTCGGGAACCCGTCTCCCGCGCCGTCCTCTCCCCTCCGCCTTCGCCACCGGACGGCCGGACCTCGTCTACTCATCCCAATTCCCACCGCCGCTCGCGCACAGATCCAGCGCGTCCACATGCTTCACAGCACGTGGGGCCATGGCGGCATAGCTGGGCCTCCGTACGCTCGATTCACACTCACGGCTCACGAGCACCGAGGAGACGCCGCCTCCACCTGCCGCGCCGCCATGCCTCCCTCCGCTTGGAGCACCCTCCGGCCAGGCAGGATGGTAAAGGAAACAGAGGCAAGTAGCACCTGCATATCCCATCCATCATTCATGCCCCGCCGCCATCAGCTCTCTATCTGACGCGCCGCTCTCCGCCTAGCGCGCCGTGCCGCCGCCCGTGACTCCCTCCGCCATTCACCTGGTCCGCCTAGTTGCGAGATGATGAGACTGCTGCCCATCAAGTGTTCGATCTTTTGCCTATTGATGTGTAAGTAGTTGTAATTCGTGTACACGTGGTTTTGCAACTGCTCAATCATCTGCTTTTTACGCTGCTTCCAGGAGCTGCGGCTTTAATTTGCATTATCATGCTTGCGCGGCAGCCAAAAGAGGCGCTCTCTTGCAGATGAACAGGTGAAAAAGAAAACAATGGGACCTTCTGTGCTTCTGTCCGAGGGAAATCGGATCTTCTTGCTCAAAGTTTGTATGGCAACTTCCTTTATTTTCTAAAAGTATCCTGTCATTGAACAATGCCTCCATTCCAGGGGCCACAAACATTTCTGGTTTAACTGAATAGACAAATTTATCGTCCTTGTAGGAAAGAAGTTGAATGGAAATAAGCATCAGGACGTTGAGTCGATAGTCTTGATAATAAAAACTGCAGCTTTATACTCTGGGAATAAACTGTAGTCTAGCACTTAATTTGACCTAAAAAAACTTTACGCTGCTTTTAAAAAATAAGTGATTGATGAAATAGTACGTGCCACGGGATCTTATTACCACCAGATACATTTTCATGAAACACAACATGCCATGAAACCTTGCTGTCACCAGATACGTTCTTAATAGTTCATACTAATCAACATTTCCTTTTATTCCTCGTTCTTCTGTGTTTTGGTGCATGTACTGCTCCTTTTCCTGCGGCTTAACAATCTTCATTTTTCGCTTTATGTATAGACGTATAGACACTTGAAAATTGGGAATGGAATTTACTGAATGACTCTTGCAAGTCATGATGATTCAAGTCTGGAAAAAAAAACAGCTGCTTCTTTCCATTGCGACGAGACATCCATGACAAGTCCATGTCGGATGTCAGGTTGACACCTGATCTTAGAACCGTCAGAATTTCCATTCTATTTGGATACATATGTGACTGACCGAGCATTCTAATTTTGATTGTGAGAAGGTTATGCTACGTCGATGAAATATATATGCAGTGGCTAATGGCGTGACTTGGTGATCACAGACCATCTGTTCATCACAGGATTAAATTAGTATAGGACACCAGATATTTACACATAGACGAAGTCCAATATTATCACATTTATATTAGTAACTGCATAACGATTAGCTTCTACCAATTTTCGGTTTCCCATTTAGCTTATACTTTATGGATTCAATTCTTCAAATTATCACACGTTTCTCAACTTATTTGTACATCTCTACTCAGACATTGAAATCTAATTTACATTCAGTCATTCACAATGCATTATCTGAATACTCCTTCAATTAGAACAGAACTCTATAGTCCTGAACTTGTGATCTATAATTTCTTGTACGCTGCTACCTCTGCTACCATATATTACACAGATTTGACCAAAGAAAGTTATTCTTTATGTCAGTTATATAATTCTTTCAAACACGTAAGTCATAGGCTTTCTAACTACCATGATTGATGCCAAAATTTGTATCCAAAACATGCAAATTCAATGACAAATTCACAAAATTCATCATTGATGGCTCCCAAAATGAGTTGCCGCGCCTAAGGGGCTTTCTAGTTTCAACGAATTCGAGACCAATTTCGTCAGATAAGTTGACTGACATGAGCTCGCGATGACCCCGGTCAAGTCCAAGTCCAAGTCCAAAATGGATTACGCTGGAGCTCGATCGATGCACTCCATTGCACTCCATTGCACCTTTCAGAATTCAGAAAGAGGATTATATCATCAGTGTTGTCGCTCATCCACGCACTGACTGTACAAGGAAAACAACAAATCACTGACCTAAGCTAACGCCGAATAGCACCGCAAGGCCGCGCCCAGAGTCCTAGTTTCAACGAATTCGAGTCCAATTTCGTCAGATAAGTTGACTGACATGAGCTTGCGATGACCCCGGTCAAGTCCAAAATAGATTACGCTGGAGCTCGATCGATCTCATGGATTGGTTCATTGGCCACTTTGGCCAAGCAAACTCCCGTCGGCTCCATTGATTGGAGCATTATCCATTTCGCCCCTTTCGAGGTTCGCATCAGGAGCTCAACCAATCGATAGTTCAATTTGCAGCTTCAGAGGATGCAGATAGCACCGCCACGTCAAGAATTTAAGAGCCGCCTGTAGTGTCCAGAGATGTCCAGTCAGAGCCACGGCGACCTAGCCGAGCGTCGTGTCGCCCGCAAGGGCAGTCAGTCCACCATTTGCGACTGCACGCGAGCTTGATCGCCGAGCTCCTCCGTCTTCGTCGTCCACAGCACCACGGCGCCGCATCTCGGCGCCCGTTGGGTTGGTCCACCGTCCACGCGGGACCTACGTGGCCCAGTTATCCAATCCGCATCGACATTAATGTGGGGCCTTAGCTGAACATAAACTGCCTAGACCACAGTGCCGGCGAGGGGCCTAGTATATATAGGGCGCACCGCGAGGCCATGAGGCACAACACAACCACACCCTCGATCACGACCTCACATCAGCGAAGCACTCTCTGACACACATGATGAAGCACTCGAGCAGCTTGTGTTTGCTCTTCCTCGTGGCGCTCTGCAGCCTGGTCCAGGCACAGGTCCTCTTCCAGGTACGCTACTATACATCCAACATGTTGATTTGCACTGCATGCCATCGATCGCACGACAAGTTCCACGTATAGTATTTTGTGAGCTGAATCTGAATTCTGAATGCTGTCAACTATATCTGTTCGTGCAGGGGTTCAACTGGGAGTCGTGGAAGAAGCAGGGCGGCTGGTACAACAGCCTCAAGGCCCAGGTCGACGACATCGCCAAGGCCGGCGTCACGCACGTCTGGCTACCTCCACCCTCGCACTCCGTCGCCCCGCAAGGCTACCTGCCCGGGCGCCTCTACGACCTGGACGCGTCCAAGTACGGCACGGCGGCGGAGCTCAAGTCCCTGATCGCGGCGTTCCACGGGAGGGGCATCCAGTGCGTGGCGGACATCGTCATCAACCACCGGTGCGCCGAGAAGAAGGACGCCCGCGGCATCTACTGCATCTTCGAGGGCGGCACCCCCGACGACCGCCTCGACTGGGGCCCCGACGCCATCTGCAGCGACGACACCCAGTACTCCGACGGGACGGGCCACCGCGACACCGGCGACGGGTTCGCCGCGGCGCCCGACATCGACCACCTCAACGCGCGCGTCCAGAGCGAGCTCACCGGCTGGCTCAACTGGCTCAAGTCCGACGTCGGGTTCGACGGCTGGCGCCTCGACTTCGCCAAGGGGTACTCCCCGGCCATCGCCAAGATGTACGTGGAGAACACCACGCCGAGCTTCGTCGTCGCCGAGATATGGAACTCCCTGAGCTACAGCGGCGACGGCAAGCCGTCGCCCAACCAGGACCAGGGCCGGCAGGAGCTGGTGAACTGGGTGCAGGCGGTCGGCGGGCCGGCGATGGCGTTCGACTTCACCACCAAGGGGGTGCTGCAGGCGGCGGTGCAGGGCGAGCTGTGGAGGATGCGCGATGGCAACGGCAAGGCGCCGGGCTTGATCGGCTGGCTCCCGGAGAAGGCCGTCACGTTCGTCGACAACCATGACACCGGCTCCACCCAGAACACGTGGCCGTTCCCCCGCGACACGGTCATGTTGGGCTACGCCTACATCCTCACCCATCCAGGAGTCCCCTGCATCGTAAGCACACTGCCCACACCAAGTTTTTTGTCCTAAGCTAGCTACAAGTTTCTATCCTGGCCAAATTCCTAACCATGTTGATCGATTTGCTCAGTTCTACGACCACATGTTCGACTGGAACCTGAAGCAGGAGATATCGGCGCTGGCAGCGATCAGGGCTCGCAACGGCATCCACGCCGGGAGCACCCTCCGCATCCTCGTCGCCGATGCCGACGCGTACGTGGCCGTCATCGACGAGAAGATCATGGTGAAGTTCGGGACGAGGTACGAGGTGGCTAACGTGATCCCGTCGGATTTCCACCCCTCGGCGCACGGCAAGGACTACTGCGTCTGGGAGAAGGGCAGCCTCCGCGTCCCGGCAGGGCGGCACCTTTAGCACCTGAGACCTGTGCTGCAACCCTGCATAGTCCCCATGTTTCTTTCATACAACAAATGTTTTCTGAATTTTGGTTCTGTAGTGTAATTTCAAATTTGATATACACACGCTGTCATAAACACATAATAAACAAGTTTGATCTCCTAAACATATACATTTCTGTGAATTATACTCTATATGTTCTAAATTATAGTTATGTGCCGGTAACTCCTGCAGTATGACCCTCAACTACAGTAACAACCAATCATTTGTAGTGTTGCACCAATGAGTAACACAATCCTGTGCTCATCAGTTGCCCGGTCGCATCACGGATAACCAATCACACGAGATTAGGCACATGCCTTTTGAGCGGGGGCCCTGCCGTGGGCATGCCCTGATGACAGCGACAAAAAAGAGGTCGGCATGAGGCTGTGGGCCCACGCACACTTTGTTCTCGCCCTGCATCTGAGCATCTGCAACATCATGTGACAAATCTCATTGGCCTTCTGAAATAAAATAATGGCACGTACTGGTACGCTCGCCGACCACGATGAACAACAGCACGTTTGTCTCTTTACTCACAGCGCCAAATCTGATCTGACATCACTGAGGACAAAATCAGATTAGGATCGAAGGTGGTGAAAGAGAAATTTACGCACGTCAAAATTTAAATACTACAGTAGCGGTGATGCATGTACTCCTCTGATCCGAGCAAGTAACCTCGAAGGGAAAGCAAAGGTTAATGACATCTGACGTCGACCCATTTCACCGATCACCGTGGATACCCCGCACCCGGGAGCTGTTTCCAATCTGTACGCGTGCGTCGCCATCGACCATCGTTGGCGTCATGGCGTGGATCACCTCTGCTCCACATCCTCTCATAATTCCATCATTAGCTTTGCAACCGGAGTACCAGACGCAGACACCACGGGGGCAGTATCGGCAAGTGGCACCGTGGGCGTTCGTATTGCTTTGGTTATTTTATTACTGTCCTCATTTTTCGTGTTTGAGCCTCGAATAACAAATAATAAAAAAATCTGCACAAATTATTTAATGGAGCAAACATCCACGGGTTAGGTCTTAGTTTGGATCCACGACCTAACTAATTGCTATAGTTTTCTATTAGCTACTCCTTTATTCTAAATTATATATTGCTTTAGCTTTCCTAAGTGCATACTTAGTATATATATAGAAATAGCATATCTAGATGTATAACAAAATTATGCACATAGAAATAATAAAATGACCTACGAGAGTGGCTAGGGATAACAGCGGAAGGGGAAAATAAGAAAATGGGAGAAGAAGCCTGCCTTTCTTTTAGAAGAGGGAAGGGGGTGAAACAAACTGGAGATTGAGATTTTTTTTTTTTTAGAAAAGCAGATTGAGAAAAATTTTAGAAGTGGTTTGGAAAGAAGATACGGTAGAACTGTGTTTTTTTTCTCTCAATTCTCTTTTGAGCTATCTAGTGCTATCACCAAACACGGTAGCACTAACACTTAAACCGGGGTATGAAAAAACACATGAGAACATGGATAGAAAGATGATACAGTCATCTATATGCTCGTAATTAAAATCTTAACTTTAACGGAGACTCGTATAAATAAAGGAGATCGAAACAAAAACAGAAAAGGACGCTTGAACAGTTACTACTCCACACGTTCAGGCGCTCGGCTGTTGCGCGGTCCCAATCACCGATCACCTCCGCACAAGAACAAACGCCAGAGATCATCGGCCACATGCGTTCGCGCAAGCACGGGTGAGCGCGACGGGACGAGGTGCAGTCAGGTCGGCAACGGGGCCAGGGGCTACGCACTTTTATTCCCTGCTTGTCACCTCAGAAAAGCCTGCTTGTCAGCAACGGCCACCCTCGTGACGTGCCCCGGCCACGGCCCACACAAGGAAAACCCATCTCGGCGCGACGGCGCCGTCCTGCGAGTTCTCGGTGGCATCGCATCGGCGGTGGGTGATTGGCCGCCGCCGATCGTCGCCGACCAGAGTGGACGGCGCGCGCACGTGTTCGTTCTACACCCGTCTAGTCTATCGATCATCATACACCCGTCTCGATTGGTAAATGATCGAAGCGAAGCGCGACTGGAATACAGCGAGCGTCGACTGGTCAGAATAGAACAGAACAGATCGGACAAATCCCGACTATGGTAGCAGCCATTCCCCGATCCGACCACACGAGGCGTGTGCGTGTGGTTGAGTGCACAAAGATCGGATGGCAAAGACACGTTCCAGGTGGCGCAATTGCAGCTGCAGGCGTGCCAAATACCAGCAGAGTAGGAGTCCTCCGGTTCGTAGCTTCTGACGACGCAGTCAAAAAATACAATTTCCAATCAGGCCTTTGACTTTAACACTGCATCACCGTATGCTTAACATTTCGATGCGAGCAAGCAAAGCAACCCAGAGCCCCGAGGACTTTGACGTTTGACGCTGACCGATCCTCTTGATTCTGATGAATTCTGCTCCGCCGTGGGCGCCCCGCGCCGGGGAGCTGTCGCCAATCTGTACGCGTCGCGGTCACCTCGGTTCTCCTCGCTCCAAGCCTCCCACGTCACACGCCACCCAACGCCCTCCGCACCAAACCCTTTTTTCTCCACCACACCAATCAGGCAAACTGCACGAGCGGGGGCAGTATCGTCAAGTGGCAAAATTGGTAGTATCTCTTTCGGGCGTGGGCCCGGCGCCGGCGACGGCACGTTTCCGTCGGGATCCCGGTGATATTATTTGGGCAACATGGTTCTCATTTTTGGTGCCTGGGCGTCGAATAAAGAATACACGGCTTCCTCCAGTTCGTGCGTAACAGCAGGATTGGTGGTTAAACAAAGGCGTTATGGCCTTGAGGTCAACTCTTTTTCACGGTTCCCGGCCTGTGTGAACGACGCTGGGTTGATTTTTATTCAACAAAGTCATGTTTTCAATGTTTCATTTACGCATGTGCGAACGTACTGTATATGATGAAGTCACAACAAGACACAGGTTAGCATGTGTTTGGGAAGCTCAAGCCATGTAAATATCCAAATCCTATCTTTTTAGTTATTAGTGTGGTTGGATCCACCCCATTGCGATATCTCTACTCCTAAAAAGCGCAATTGGGAGAAAAAACTTTCGTGAAGCCTTTTACCATCAAAACTGTCGATGTGCCATCTCCTTTTTTTTTCCCCTCCCACGGTTCCCTCTCCTCCCACGATCATCCCTCTCATCGCACGCCGAGGAAACTAACGTAGTGCTGACCTTGCCCATCGTGACCACGCCCTCCAGAACCGCCTGATCGCATCGCCCTCTCGCCCGATTGGATCCCCGATCAGCGCCGGGATCGCTCCGTTCAGTTACACAGGACATCATTCGCCAACCATTGCCTTCGCCGACATCGCATTTTACTCGCCGGGCTGCACGCTCATGTTCATGATCCCCAAAACCATAACGGGCTCGGAGAGATCGCGATCAAAGAAATTGTGGAGAGCAGGCGTTCTTTCCATCTCCACGTCTCCACCTCGCCGGCCTGCTTGCCCTGGACGTACGCCGGTGTGCTCACACATAACACCGGTTAAATTTTTTTGCAGAAAGTGTTTGGTTCAAGAGGTCAGGATGTTCCTTTCAGAAGGAACTGAATTATTGCCCCTACTGTTCTTGGCATGCTGAGCACAATCGCAAATGGTCTTTCTATGGATGCTTATGGTCCTATCAATGACAATGCTGATGGCATTGCTATATGGCAGAAATGAGCCATATGATTGGTGAAAAAACTGACGCAATTGATGCTGCTGGGAACACAAATGGTGCCATTGGAATGATAATCCGGTTATTGCAGCTACCTATTTCTTGCAAAAACACTGCTATAGAATGGTTTAAAGTTATGTTGGTCAGATCGTCATGCAGCTTTGCTGCAATTGGATACTCCTGTTGGAACCTTTTGTTTCTCATTAAACGAATCCATCGATTGACAACGAGGATCTTTGGAAATGTAGTTGATTGCCAATTTTTCTACTGCAAACTTTGTATTTGTGAATTTTCCATCTTATATGCACTGAGAAACCATATTCATCCTGACAGCATCATAATTTCTTATCCATACCAACAGTTTGCAATTTTCTATTTTGCTTTAGATTTTTTTACTCTCTAAATTGCTTCATGGTCATGATAAATCTATTTTTAGGGTCTCCATGTGTCGGCCTAATTGCAAGCAGTCAAATGTTATGTTCATATATTACGAATTAGTGTTCTTCACGTGCAACTGATTAGTGACTTTGTTTGGATTCTTACAAAGAAATATTGTCATAGTTGAACTGAGGCTTCTGTAAGTGACTTTTATTGTGATATCCGATCAGTCCAACTCAATATAGCTTTGTTTATTGCAGCTTTGAAGGGTGCAACAATTGTGTATCTTTAAATTCAAACTGCAGTCTGAACTCCAAAAAATCTTACCACCAAAGAGCATTGACCTGCCTGCTATATTGGGTTGGGGGAATCACTGATCCATCATCGGTCACGCCGGTTGCCAGTCGCGTTGATTCATTCACCTCCAGAAGCAGACGGGTATGCATACAATCAAACCAGCCATCAGTGCTGACATTTTACTTTTTGCCACCATGTTTGTATTAAGGATTAGAGGTTGCATCTATGTTTTAAGTGTTGAGACAGGTTGCACTTGTACTGATCTCATTGGGTATTGTGATGGTAATTCTAATAGTGAATGACTGTTTTCGACCTAATTATTGGAGCAAAAGCACACGTGACTTTGTTGGAGTCCATCTTTCATTGGCATGTTTGGTTACTAAATGTACAGTAATATTTTGTATAGTGAAATGTACTTTCGATAAGAATACACTAAATATTAGAAATCTTACCTGATGTATTTCTCTATGAATTATTTCAGAATTGCAAGCTTCAAGTAGATATTTTTTGTGTGATAGATTTATTGTGCTTTGTGTATCATCCCGTAGCAACGCACGGGCTTTTACCTAGTTTTAAAAAAATATAGTATATTGCTTTCTCTAGATCTCTTATCATAAATTTGAGCTGTTTTACGATGATTGGAGAGCCCACTGATACCTGAAAGTACCTAGTGTAATCAATGGATGGTCCCATTATTTTTGGTATATTGTCCCACAAACTTGGTCCTATATATTTAGGTATCTCTGGATACTTCCTTTGTTTCCACCGTCCGATTTCTCGAAACGGATGGCTCTAATTAACTCCAATCATTTTAAAATTTCTCTATAAATTTAAGTCAATTAAGGTTCGATATAGGCTACTGGTTGGACCTAATTGGAAAACTCCTGCTGTTGCGGGTGGTCTAAAAGTTCGTGCTGAGTAAAATAAGACATGTGCTTTAGCATTTCTAAAGTTTTCGTAAGTTAACTATTTTTCCAATAACATGTCAGCCTCGGTGGAGAAGCGCGCATGAACAGCAAATAGATTTTCGGTGCTTGAGTTCATATGATGTATCTCTTTCTTTTACAGAAAAACAAGAGAGACATTAATTTGTATGACTATAAAATAGAGCCGAAAAAGTTTAGACACCAACGACAGCGATTGGTTATATAAATCAAATCATGTGCTAATAAGTAAATCAAATCAGATTTTTTTTCGTGTTGGAATACGTGAATGAAAACGGAACGGAGAGAGTAAGATTTTTTGCGTACGTGGTAAATGGTAGAGAGAGTGCAAAGCTGTCTCTTTGATGACCAGCACAACGACTCACAATATTTTATAGACACCACTTTTAACCGGTGTGTATCATCTAACGTAAACGTTAATTAATATAGAGCTATTGAAAAACAATATATTGTACAAGCTTTCTACACCGTTGTCTCTATGAGCAAAAGCCTATAGTAAGTTGTTATATAATTATAGCACATGCTAATTTAAACTATACTATACGGTGTCATCATAATTATTGGCCACATGGAGTTCACCTAATTTAAACTATCTGGTGGAGTAAACAACCCGGATTACCTTCGTTTATTAAAAGAACTTTAAAAGGTTTTAAATGTGTATAATGATTTTGTGATCGTATAGATAAGTTGTCAAACCTAAATTAGTTGAATAACATCGTACTGCCGGTTTAATGCGCCCGATTGACTTGCTTTACTTACCACAGCTTGACGACCATGTCAGAACACGGGACACAGCGACCTGCTTTTCACTGAAAGGAAAAAAATCTCCTTGGACCGGAGAGCAACCCCCATCCTTATCCAAAACAGAAAAAATCCTTCCGGAAGCCTTTCGACAGGTGGGGCCCGCCACCGAACGTTCCCCCACTACCGACCGCGCGCCACGTCGGACGAGACTTACCGCCTCGTCACCACGGCCATGGGGCCCTCCTTGACCCCCCCTCTGACCCTTTCAACGGCGGGAGCGCCCGCGACCACCGTCCCCATCCGAAATTCCGAATCCCGTAATTCGGCTGACGTCACCTCAGCCATCAGCTCACGTGCACCCGCGTCCACATTCTGTCCCTTTACAGCCAGGAGGGCAAAACCGGGACGAAAAAAAACAACCCAAAAAAACAGAGGCACGAATACGCGCACGTTCCACACGTTTTCTTCGCGCGGGCTGAGGGCGCCATTAGCCTGAGCTTACGTAGTTAAATCCTTGCCCTTCCCTGTCCGCATTCGCCGCGTCGCCTGCGACGTCAACCTCGTATAAAAGCTCTCCCCGCGCACCAGTTCCCGCTCAGTTCAAAGCAGCGCCGCGCCATCAGACAAACACACGAGCTCGCTCACCTCTGAGCACGCATGACCAACCGAATCTTCTCCGCCATGGCAGCGAACCAAGCTTACATGATCCGATTCGACGGCCACCTCGACAGCCCGTCCCCGAGCTCCGCCGGCGCGGAGCCGCCGGAGGTGTCGCAGCAGCCGCCGCCGCCGCCTTTCGCTGGGAGGGCGATCTCCCCCGAGCAGGAGCACCAGGTCATTATCGCCGCCCTGCTCCACGTCGTCTCCGGCTACACCACGCCGCCGCCGGAGATCTTCCCGGCTACCGCTGCCGCCGCCGCCGCCGCGGCGTGCCGGGTGTGCGGGATGGACCGGTGCCTCGGCTGCGAGTTCTTCGGCGGAGGAGACGGCGCCGCGGTGATCGCGCTGGACGGCGCGGAGAATGCGGCGGCGCCGGCGGGGCAGAGGCGGCGGAGGAAGAAGAAGAACAAGTACCGCGGCGTGCGGCAGCGGCCGTGGGGCAAGTGGGCGGCGGAGATCCGCGACCCGCGCCGCGCGGTGCGCAAGTGGCTGGGCACCTTCGACACCGCCGAGGAGGCCGCCAGGGCCTACGACCGCGCCGCCGTCGAGTTCCGCGGCCCGCGCGCCAAGCTCAACTTCCCGTTCCCCGAGCAGCTCGCCGGCGACGAGGCCAGCAACGGCGACGCGAGCGCCGCCGCCAGGTCGTCGGACAACACGCTGTCGCCGTCGCTCTGCAGCGGGGAGGCCGAGGAGCGCGGGCAGCCGGCGGAGTGGCCGCTGCCGCTGGGCGGGCAGGAAACAGGGGAGCAGCTCTGGGAGGGGCTGCAGGACCTGATGAAGCTGGACGATGGCGAGCTCTGGTTCCCGCCAACTTCAAACGCTTGGAATTGAAACGTGTGCGGGATTAAATCCAGCCGTTGGAAGTATTTTGAAAATGAACATCCTAGCCTTTCAAAATGCTCTTTTTTTTCTCTTTTTCTCCAGCTCTGTTGTACTTATTTGAACAAAGCAGAGTTTTGTAAATTATCAGTAGAGTCCTACCAACTGTATTTATCAGGCAATTTTGGGAGTGTACGTTTTCTACTAGAAAGCAAGGAACACGAGCTGACTACTGATTTCTCAACCAATTCGCATTGTATACTACACGGGATTGGGATGAAAAGTTTTTGGATTGTGCTATTTCGTACTTAAATGGTGTGCAGTGACCAAGACCACCCCTGCAAAATTTGTTAATAATGCCAATTATCAATATGATCCACGTGGTAATCTCAGTCACTGGTTGGCCAGTTAAGTATGGTTGTATCTGTATCATGTTGTTCAATGACAGAATTGCTACGCAAAGGATAGTTTATTTTACTCTCAAAAGTGGATAATGTTAACTACAATTGATCTCGATGCTTTGGTGCAAGTGCAACCATTCTATTAGGATCTATCTACTTTTCAATTGACTAAAATAACTAATTTCGTTACTATTTTTAGAATTGTGGTACAGATTGTTAAGATATCCCTTTTATTAGGGATATTTATGGGCTTATACCGAATGTGCCCCTGAAGGGTTGACTATATATAATGGAACATGTACACATCTATTGAATAATAAGAGATCGGTTCCACCTACGTTTCCTGTCTCTCGTGTGTTCTTCATCTGCTGTGCTTGGGATTGGGAAGGGAGACGGGCCATCTACCATCTTCTCCACGCCTAATCTGTTGTCTGGGAGGGGAACACGGATCAGGGGATCCGCAACGACGCCTACAACTTAACACGTTATCAGCACGATACAGATGCCTTATACACGCTTGCCAACCCATGAACGGAGATTGAATCAACATGTATTCAAATTAATGAAGTCCCCCGTTGTCGATAAGAAAGATCGGTACCACCAAATTAAGAAAAGGGATAAAAAAAGACATATACCACAATAGCAAGGCAAATCATGGCTAGACTTTTGTAAGCTCTTTTAATTTCCTCAGAAATGACTTTGTTCCTCGTTTACAATGGTTTATTATTCGCGGATCATCCAGATTTCAGGCCCTTATCTCATAGTGCAATAGCAAGGCAAAATCACTTCGTCGTTAATGGATAAAATATTCTGATTCCGCCGGTATACGTAGGCATGTTTCCAAATGGATTGGGATGTGAAGTCTAGAACGAACCTGGCGATGCAAGAAGAACCTATCGTCGTGTAACGTTGCCAACACTTGTTAGTTCCGCTTTTGGTGGCCACCTCTCCAATTTGTCCCCAAGAAACTGGCGGGATGGATGAGGTCGGATCAAATGAGAAGCACAGAGATATCCCTGGCGCCAAACATCAGATCAGATCAAAAGGTATCCTGTGATCTTATCCAATTATGCAAAAAAAAAGAATTTCCCCCACCTCAGATCCATCTCGAGCGCGTGTGGTGTGGATGGCCCCATCACCCACTGGACCGGGATGAAGCTGTCCAGGATCCCTTTTCAAAAAAAGAAAAAAGAAAACTGTCCAGGATCGGAATAGTCGCCAGGCTCCTGATCGATCAGTCAGTGATCACTCCATTTGGCTGGCGAGTGCCGCGGACGCGCACGCACAGCATGGCCAATTGGCTCTCGCACAGTCGCCCACACGTGGGAGATTGTCTCCGGTGCTAGCTAGTAGGCTGCCAATTGGTGTCCCCTGGCCAATTAACCTCGCCATTGCCGACATACTACAGTACTCCGTACTCCCTCCGGTTCTCAATTAGAAGTCGTTTTGAACAAGATTTGAGTCAAACATTGAAAATATAAATCATGAATAACATTTAAATCGCCAAATTTGGAAATGTGAAAATCATATGAATAGATTGGTCTTGAAAATTACTTTCATAACAATATATTTATATAACTTTTTAAAAATATTTTTATAGAAAAGAGAAGTCAAAGTTGTGTTTTATTTACCGTGTCGCTGTTCTAAACGACTTCTAATCGAGAACCGGAGGGAGTACATCTTCATCTCTGCAACCTGGGTGTCTCCGTCTCCTCGATCCAGATGCAGGCGATTCCCCCGTGCGGAAATCCTGCCCTCGTCGCCTCAGTTTCTCGATCGCGAGCTAAATAAAGCGTGCCAGTTGCAAAGCCCCTACGCGGCTACGCCTGGCATGTGGCAGCGACGCCGATGGCGACGTCTACCTGGGAGCGCCGAGTCCTCTGTTGGTCGCGGTCGCGCGGACGCCGCGGCAGCTGCACTGGCACTGACCGCTACGGCTACGCTACCCCTCGGAGAGCCGAGAGGACGAGGGCGAGCGCTGGTCCTGCCCGTCAGCGGGTGTTGCGTTGCCACTTGCAAGGAGGCGACGGCATGCACGAGCGGGACGGGAGCGAGCGGCGCCCGTGACGTTGACCGCGGAGCCACTCCACTCGTCACTGACAAGTTGGGGAAACGGACGGTCAATGACGAGTGAGCTCGGCAAGCTGCTGCTGCGCGCACGGGTGGCGCTGCGCCGTACTGCCGTGTGTGCCGCTGTAGTGGGGGCTGAGCAGCCGCGGTTCCAGCTGGAGAATTGTTGGCCGGGCCCGGGGCCCGCCAAATCTTGCGCTGGCGGGGTTCCTTCCTTGCGCATGGGCTTTCTGTCCTCTTTATTTTAAGATAGGCTTGCGTGGAGCATCATGGACTCCCTGGTATGAATATGGCCTTCTTTCTGTACAAATCCTACACTAGGCCCAAGAACAACCTTGCCCACCCTCCTTGCTGACTGAGCGGGCCAGCGGGGTATGCGGTATGCCATATGGTGTGATCGCCAATTCAGTCTGAGGCCAGATGTGAGATCCATATTATTATTGTTTTTTTCTTTTTGTGCTTTTAGTAGGCAATATATAAGCACAAGAGCAAAGGCAACCATATATAGTGTACCATTTTAGCTCACTGGCTGGTTCTGGTTGCTGTACTGATCACTCACCAGAGTACCAGATGCATTCTAGTGCCCATTGTGCCGTGTAATGTCGTTAATTTTGTTCATATTTCTTAATCTAGCATAGTGGAATTGTTATTACTATTTTACCTTTCAGCCCCAACCCTGTGCACTTTGGCACACGTGCGTTCAGGTCGACAAAATACCTTTCGTGTTGACATCATAAAAAAACTCTTAAAACTGTGCTGCTAGAGAAGTGAAACATTTTTTAACCTCTACTGCAACGAAAAAAAAGGCTGTAAAAAGCCAGAACGTCCTTTTCTTCTTCATTGGAAAACAATCCTGCTCGTCGTCTCTCCCCGAAAGCCATCCGTGTGCACTGCGAGTCTCATCTCAGAATCGCCGTGACCAATGAACCCCAGCGGCGCCAGCTGCACTGCGAGTCTACGACGACGACCCTGAAATCCCCCAATGGCCCGTCCAGCTCAAGAGCAGCATAGATTTTAGCACCGGGCAGTGCGTCGGAACAGCCGCTACTAGAATTCTAATTTTAGCCGAGAGTTGTTACAATTTCCCGACCAACTCTCGGGAATTTTATTATTTACCGATGGTATGGTAGTGGCCGACGGTGCACTCTAATACTCTTGGGTAAACAAAGAAAGCCCAACAGTTCCTGTGGTTACCAACGGTTTTAGCAATCACCATCGGCAATGGTTAGGAATCACCGACTGTTCCTATATGCCGCTTGGCAATTGTGCGGCAGAACTACAGATTGACCCAAATGATCATGGCATTTTTCTAATTCAAGTTAAATCTAAATTATCTTTTAACCATTATCATATCCCACGATCTCGGTGGTTACCCAGTACATAAAAGAACCCTGGCCATCTCTTCGTTATCAACTCAAAATAAATCTGAGAGCCGGCGGCCGCACGGCATTAGCGCTACGGCCGCGCCGCCGCGGACCTGGCCGACGCCGGACTACACCGCGATGTGCTCGTTGATCTCAGCGCCATCACTGCAGGGAAGACTGGACCCAGCGCCTTCACTCCACCTGCAGGTATCCTTCTAGCCTGCTGATCTGCATCACTTTCCTCGCTAATTTCCAGTAGTTTGCACTTCGCAGCCGTGCTGGTCGTCTCCATCGAGAGCTGCGCGCGTCATGCACAGATGGGACATGCGCATACGTATACATCGTGGGTCCATATGCACTACAGATCTATATAATGAGTTTATGATCTACTAGTCTCCTGTTCACATTCAGAATATATTTCTTTGGATAACATTGCATTTGATTTATTTGGTCAGTCTTCTACGTCACATGAAAAGGTTACCTTCAGTTATCATCGATCCGTCATTCGTCTATTCCAATTACTTCTCTCTATGAATGCATATCACCAGTTTTAGCTCTAATCTATTTTTTACTTTCCTCCAAATCCAGATTAGTCGATCTCTCATTCTGATGAAATGCGAAAGGTTCTACCATCCGTGAAGGGAACAACAACCAAAAGATGGATTTTCATTTTGATTTTGTAGATTTTGTATGCTAGCTTGTATCTCAGAACATATACATATCAACTGTGTACTGATTCTTCCGCTCACATGAGAGCCCGTTTTAATTGCAATTGAAGTTCCGTCTGTACCAAATATAACAGATATATGATATTCATTCCAGCAGGATTGTATTAGTTTTATAGTTCTTTACCTTCGATCATATATATAATATATATCCAGGAGCACGACAATTCAAATGCAACCAAAAAGTGACTCAGACTTTAAAGAAATAAAAATGATACAATGTGAAACTAAAAGGATCAGAATTATTTTATTTTAAAAATATAAAAATAAATTGCCGAGAGTACTCAAACCATCGGAAAATAGGATGTCTATCCAAATATCATATCATCCTAGTTATGAAATTACCGGCAGTGGACAGTCGGCCATTTCCCGTTGGAAATTTAGTGGCCGACATCCCGTTGGCTATTGGTCGAATGGCCGACCATGGATGGCCGAGGGGAAATGGCCGACGGTATACCCTTGGCTAATTGTATTTCCGACTGTACACGTTAATAGCCGACGGTTTTAGAACGCTCGACTATTATTAGGATTCTAGTAGTGAGCGCCACAGGCGCCGACCATACGCGAGGGTCATGCGTTTCCAGTCCAGCTAGCAGTGTATAGCTCTAAGTCAGCGTATGCAGCTCAATTTAATGGATCATACTGCTCATTTGATAGTTCATCAATTTGGAAGGCGCCAATGGAAGGCAAGCACAAATTCTTTGCATGGTTATTGGTACAGACCAAGATACTCACAGCAGATAAGTTGGCTGCAAGGAATTGGCCTTGTAACCCAATATGTTGCCTGTGCACATCACAACAAGAGACGGCGGAGCACATCTGCTTGCACTGCCCATATGCAGGCCAAGTTTGGGGGTTGGTTAGGGGTTGGTCAGACAATCTGGTGTAGTGTCCATCGCCTGCGAGCAACATTGAAGACTGGTGGCGGGTTTCCTTACGCGCTCTTCCGAAGCAGCAACGACGAACCAAGGCGGCGCTGATGATCTATACAGCATGGAATCTGTGGAAAGAAAGAAATAGGTGGGTCTTTGATGGTCAGAGTTGTTCGCCTCTCCAGGTATTTGCGCTAATCAAGGAAGAAGTGGGGCTACGCCGGACAGCGTGTGGTTCACCGTGTATCAATTAGTTAGTAATGTTAAGATCTTTACTAAGAGTGTTGAGTTTTTTGAATCCCTTTTGTAATACAACTTATGTAAGTCTGAAACTTCTTCTTCTTAAATGATATGGCAGTGCTCCTGACCTTCCGTTCAAAAAAAAAGTCCAGCTAGGAGTCTCGCACGCACAGGCAGGCACACGGCCTGCAGCGCCTGCAGCTCTGCGACGCGCAGAAATAAAGGCGCTGTTTAGTTTTCCAAAGTTCTCGAAAAGTTACTCCCAAATACACTATGCAAAAAGAAGATTCTTTATCACATCAAAATGTCATAACATGCATGGAGTACTAAATATAGATGAAATCAAAAACTAATTATACAGTTTTGTTGTACTCTGCAAGAAGAACATTTTGAGCCTAATTAATCAATTTTTGGACAATTTTTTGCACATTCAAACGAAATGCTACAGTGACGCAATGATTACAAAGTGATATCGTACTCCCAAATTCAACCTCCCAATTCTAACATCTAAACACCACCAAATTTGGCTCCCGCGAGCCTGCTGGCTGGCCCTGCTCACCTGCTATACGGAGTACGTACAGTAACAGTACCAGTAATCTACTCCGGCTCCGATCCATCCATCCACGCGGACGTGCGTAAATGCGGTCCCATGAAAATGAGCGAGATCCCGTGCATCCGGCCGGGGGTACGGCAGGTGCCGGCCGGCATGCATGCATGCATGACAAACATGCACCAACGCCGGTCGACCGAGGACTAGGAGAGAGCCCCGGCCTTCGCTTCGCTGCCGACACACCCTGCTCGAGAGGGTAGTAGTAGTAGTAGGTGCGGGATATCAAGCCCTGCCATGGGCCATATGACCGGCTCATCCATCACATGGCGAAATGAGGCGCTTGGCTAGCTGTTCCACTCGTGCCGCTGCTCGATCCGTTTCGTGTCAGAGACTCAGAGGGCGGAGCGAGCCTGTGGTGGTCCTGTCTCTCTATCTGTGTTTTTTTAGAAAAAAAAAATGAAGCGGCTCTTCTTCCTGTCCGGGATGGCTATACATTCGTCGTCGTCCTGTGAGCTGCTGTGAACCGGTCGCGTCGTCGTCTGCCACTACGGGAAACCGGGTGTTTGCCGAGTGCCTGGGGCAGCCGTTTCGCCATGCGCCGTGGTCGCGGACTCGAACCCACTCGCGCTGTACAGCCTTGCTGCCCCTGTTCGCCGTGGTCGCCATGCGCCGGGATGCCGGGCCGTGCGGACGCCATGACCGCGCCGCCGCCCTTGTGTCCGGAGCCACCACACCGACCAGACTCCCCTTCCCTTCTTGTCGTCCGCCTTCGCGAGACCAAGCCGAGCGTTTTCCCTTCGAAACCCAGCCTCACCGGCCTTCCCTTGACTCTAACCACTATCGCCGTTACCGCCGGCGCCGCGCACCAGAGCGCGCCGTCGCGCTCCCGCGTCGCGTCGGCCAAGGCCACACGGAGAACCACACCGAGCCCAGCCATCCGTGACCGCAGAAGATCCAGCTGAGCCGCACCTGATCCCGTGGACGCGGCTCATGTGAACCAACCTCTCGGTTCACCGTGGACGCGGACCACCGAGCCGACCTCATCCACCTCGCATCCGTGGGCCGAATGTCAGCCTTGATGGGCCGACCCATTCCTTTCAGCCCAAAACCGGCCCGCGAAGCCTTTCACCCTTTTTCTTTTTCTTTTAAATCGCTGTCACCATGGCCCCACCTGCCATTGACTCTGTTAGGCTGACCTGTGGGCCCACTGACCCCGCTGACCCGCTGACCATTGACTGGTCAACGTTGACCAAGTCAACGCTGATGTCATCAGGGCCCACGATGACGTCAGCAAAGCCGGCCCCACTGATGACGTCATGCTGATGTCAGCAGTGATGACGTGGCACGCCCTGGTGCTGCCACGTGTCCCAGCCCGAGTGTTTTTCCTTTTCGAACTATTTAATATTTTCAGAAAATGATTTAAACTTAGAAAATTCATAATAAATCAACCGTAGCTCAGAAAAATATGAAACCAGTTTCTATATTTTTCTAAAATCATGACCTACGCGTTAGTGTAGAGTTTGGTATTGTTTAGGTCTTCTTGCTTCGCTGTTTTGGTGTTTCTTTGCTAGTAGCTCCCGTCTTTATTTTATTTCCGCGTAAATAGGAGCTCCGAAGTCGCCGAAGGAAGCCAATGACTACACCAACCATCGGAACAAAGGGGGCGAGCAATACCCAGGTTCACGCCCAGCCATTCTCTGAAATACCTATTAGACATGCAACTAGTATGCTAGCGCTTTACTTTACTCGCATGATGATGATATGCCTGCACTGCCATTTATCTACCATGATTCCTTGTTACCTATTATCCACTTTATGAGAATGCTATGCTTGCATGTGTTGGGATGGTTGTGATTGATCTTCTTGGCGTGAGTTGGGTGGTTTGGGAGGAGTAGTGTAGCTAGGCGGTGGAGGCGAGTGATAACAACCCGGTCGTTTAACCGGGGTGCTTGGGAACTGCACTCGGACAGTTCCTACGGAGTACCTGTTGTGGGTACATTTATGGATTACTTGAGATTGATGGATTTGAGGAGTTTGGGAGGCAATACCTGTAATGGGTGCCGATTGCGGACCGTTGCGGCGGACCGCTTGGACGCTGATACTCGCCTTGCCGACAATTAGGAACCCGGTTCGAAGTCACCTTTCAGACGTGGATTACAGTGCTCACCATCTACCCAGAATGGGGAGGGTTCCAGCAAGCCTATCTAGTGCGGTACCGGGACTGTAGGAGATTCGAGTTTGATATGTGTAAGGGGGACTCGTTGCGGCGTACTCTCCCTGATCTACCACTGCCCCCGACTGGCCCCGGTGGGAAGGTATCACATCCCTGGGGCAGATGTTAGCATGCGGATGTTTCCCGAGCCCAGGGAAGCAGGATGGTACCGTTACTTTATAGGGTCTTTGCTGTGGGTTGCGTCTCGAGCTGGGGCACCAGCTCGCAACCCGGGTGGTTCCTGGAGTACAGCCTCTGCAGAGTGAAAACTATACGTATAGCCGTGTCCACGGTTATGGACGACCGCATCTGGATCGATGGAGATTAGCATGGGATTCTGCTTTCTTACCTTATCCTTGTTTTGGGTTATGAGAGGTTGGACCAGCGTTTGCTGTTGAGACAAGGTGGGGAGGGAGCTCACCAAGTCGACTAGTGAGTGAAAGGTGCTGGCGGATGATTATTGCGGGAACCTGTTGAGGCAGGACGAGCCCGATGTGGTTGTGAGATTGATGGCTGGCTTTGGGGAGTGTGATCTCTCTGGTGAGGAAAGGAGTTGGTGATGAGATGAACTTGGTTATTGCTGCTGCGCGTATAGGAAAAACCCCAGCTTACACCCCTTGAATATTTCATTACTAGTTTAGGCCATTATAAAGCATTGCTGCATATTATGGTTGGTGACGTGGACCTGTCTCATTTCCTTGGGGACAGTCTTTGGGTACACAGGTGAAGACTCCGAGTACAAGATCAACCATGACGGACGATGCAAAGGAGGGCTATGCGTTGCGCTCAAGGATGCCTGTGGAGGTGAAGCCCCGAAGTACCAGAAGCTTGTAGCTATCCGCTGTGTAGTTGTTTTCCTTCTGTCGTTTAGCCCAGAGGGCTTGTACTATATCACTATATATTTATATCCTGATTTAGGACCCTAATCAATGTATGGATGAGATTTCCGCTGAAATGAGTTCTGTACGTGATAGCTGTTGTTCCTGGGACTATCATAAGGGTACAGGGAGTCGGATTCTCGTAATTGGGATTCGTTTCATCAGGGCTTTAGCACTCTGCAAAAAGGGCCTATTTGCCGAGTGTTAAGGCAAAAACACTCGGCAAAGGCTGTTCCAGAAATGACAGAAACAACCTATTTGCCGAGTGTTAAGGCCAATACACTCGGCAAACAGACCCTTTGCCGAGTGTAACACTCGGCAAAGCATCAATTTTGCCCCTGTTTTTATTTATTTATTGCGTTAAAAGGACCCGTCAACAAAAACATCACATGCAGTTTATAATAGGCATCACAGGCAGTTTATAATAGGCATCACAGACAATTCATATATATATATATATAGCCATTAAACCATCACACAACCATAAACAAACACATATAAGTCACTAAACCATCCAACGTCACAGAAATGTCACAAATTCAACATGCAAACATCCAACATCCATCATTCACTAGTTTAAAAAGTCCAACATCCATGACTCACGGAGGAGGGGGTCCGAACAAGTATCTAGCCGCCCGCCCCGCAACGTCTTCGTCTTGAGGGCCGTCATTCGACGCCGCCAAGCCAGGAGCCTGTCCAAAAGAGTTAGTGTTGTGTGTTACAAGGTTTTCAACAGAAATGAGTTGTGAAATGAAATTATAAGGTTCTCAAGTGACTCACGGGAGAAATAGGAACATGTGGTGGAGGTAGTGGAGGCAGCGAAGGTAGTGGTGGCATCACCGCCGGCGGCGGCGGACCTTCAACCACCCGCTGGCCAATGCTCTGCAGGTAGGCCATTACCTGCTCTTGCCATGCTCGGTTCGCCCGCTCAGCCTCCTCCTTTTGCCTGTCTTTCTCGGCATCCGCCTCCCTCATCCGCTGCACCTCCGCCTCCAGGTTCTCCCGCCTCTGCGTCTCTTCCTCCAACCGGGTCTGCAATATTCAATCACAAAGTTACAATACATTGCAAACGTAAGTAAACTTCACGTACGAAGCACAAAACAGAAATAACCTGGAGTCCCTGCATCCCGAAGTGTGAACCGGGAATAGGCTGGCGGATAGCCGCGGAAGAGCTCGTGCTCCTGGCTCGAATTTGAGAGAGTGTGGGGGTAGCAGCCGTGTCGATGGTGTTGTTGGCGATCAATTACCGCCCGTGCTTCTTGCCTCCTCCCGCCCTCATGACCACTTCTCCATCAATGTCGTGGGCGGTCGGATCCCAGTCTGGCCCGTGGACCTCCCTCGCCACCTCTGTATATGCCGAGAGGCGATTGTGGATGCTGGCGTTGCTATATGCCGCGGGCCCGTCCTCCGGGTTGTACTGGACATCGGAGGTCGCCTTGCCCTTGTGGGCCATAGCAAATGCCTCGAGCTGTGAGGAAGGTGCACCACCATGTGACGCCGACTAGAAAAATAAACAATAAGAATTAGTAATTACACAGAATTGAGTGAGCGAATATAGAAATGACTCGGCGTACCCATTTGGCCCTGTACTCCTCGAGGCTAAGGCTGCCCTGATGGTGTGAGACACCGGGTATCAGCAAACGCCGCTCCCGGCAAAGGTCGTGCTGAACGGCCCACTCGGCGCTGCACCACTTGTCGACTATCACCTCCCAGCATCTGGGATGCGGGGCGCACCACCACGGAATCGCCTACAAGACATCAAGTGTACGACATATAATAAGATCGAATTTAAAGTACTTAATCTTAGAATAAAACATTATTAATTTTCGTACCGCCATGTATTGCTCCTTGGTCAACTTCGTCTTTCTTGCCTCCGGCTTCTTCACGGAGATCTTGAGTGTAGCGAAATAATCAATTACGACCTGCACGCGCGCCTCGTAGTGCAGGTCCTTGACAAGCTTCCAGCAGGCTGCATGTGCCACAGCATCCGCCAAAGCCTCCTGTCCCGGGGCGCATCTGTAAAAGTCCTGCGCATATATACACGATGAATGTTGCATTATTTGTAGATTGTTCAATGAAAGTGTTGTATTGAGCAATGTAGTGCAACAAATATTTACCCACAGCTCTCCCTTTACCCGCTCGGCCTTATTGTTGAAGATCCTGCCCTCCCGGTCCTCCTGATCGCCAGCGGCGACGTAGTGGTCAAAGGTGTAGGCCGACTCCTCCCTGCCACCAATGGTCACAGACCCGGAAACAGCTCCCTGCAAAGAAGACCCAGGATGTCGTTGACTTTCCGGGCGTGACCAGCGCCCGGGGTGACACCAACCCAATTCCTGCCCAAGTGATTAAGATAAATTATTAGTCCATATTGTGATTTCCAACATATGAATATGAAACGAAAAGGTACTTGTTACATCTAAAATTACTTACCTTGGAGGGCTGGGTGCGATCACGGGGCGACGATCCATGGGTATCGGGCGCTTCGGGAGTTGCGAGGGGCCTCGCTGCCAAAGGGCCGAGTTCTCAGAGGAGGTGGACCCCTCTACGTCCTCGTCCTGGTCCTCGGGGTCCTCGGCCCCGTGCTCCTTGGCCACATGCTCCGCTGCCTCGTGCTCCTCGTCCTCGCGGTCCTTGTGCTCCACGGCCCGAGTGTCCGCCGCCGAAGGAACAAAGTCCTTGTTGGACGAAGACGACGAAGGTACGGGGGTCCGCTCTCGCCTCTTGCCCTTGCCTCGCCCCCCGCCTTTGGCCTTCTTCTTTCAACCCTTTCCCTTGGCACCAGACTACCCAGCTGCATCGGACCCTCCATCTTTGAACTTCCGGTACAACGACATGACGTTCCTCATCGCACCGCCCCGACCCACCATGCTGGTTCAATCACTTGCGATCAACAAAAACATACACTTATTAGATTTCACATATAAACATAAATTATTAGAAAGACATGTAATATATAAGAAATATGACCCGACATAAACTATTAGAAAGAGATGATGCAATATATAAACGTACTTTTATTAGAAATAATCATCCGGATCAGGATTATCTGGATCAACGGTCGCATCATCACTATCATACATTTCGAGATGTTCATGGTCGTCCTCCAAAGGCGGAGGAATGTCGTCGGCTTCGTCATTGCCTAATTGTAATCGCTCTAGTAACTCTACCTCCTTAGCATTATGAACCACATCTCCAGTGTCCTCGTCAACAAACATTTCTGAGTCTAAATCCATTCCGACCGCTTGGGTTAAGTCTATCTCAAAAGACCCTTCTAGCCCATTTTCTTGGAAGAACTCTCCATCATAGGTGTTTGGATCTATGTTATAATCTTCATTGTTTGGGACTGGTAGTTTACTGCGTGGCGACACTTTGTATACAACGTCCCAACCCTCAAGCCTTTTGTCCTTTTTGCACGGGTATGACAAATAATACACCTGGGTGGCCTGTTGAGCCACTATATAGACATCATCTCCAGGTAAGACAGATGACTGTCGAATTTCGACTAGCCCAAGACTAGGGGTCCGTCTCACCACTGAAGGATCAAACCAATGACATTTGAAGATAACAGGAGAAAGAGGTTTGCTTCCACCAAAATTAAGCTCGTATATTTCTTCAAGTCTCCCATAGTAATTGGCCCCATCAGAACCTGGAGTATAGACTCCGGTATTTGTAGTCCTTCGATTGGGCATCCTCTGCTCATGACTTGTTGTGTGAAAACGATAACCATTCACGTCATATCCGATAAATGACTTGACCTTATACGTACAACCATCGGCGATCTGTCTCAACTCGGCACTCATAGACCCATCGGATTGGCCCTGCGAGTTCGACCAGGATAGTTTGTTATATTAATGACACGACTTCAGTAACGTCGAATTTAGGACAAGACTGAAATTAAGTGTACCTTCCGTTTGAACCAAGAAATAAAATCTAGGTTTCCATGTTTAAGAAGGTTATCAACTTCGTGCGGGGTAGGAGCCCTCCTATTATGCCAGAATTGATCAAGAAATTCCCTGTATGAACGAGAAACAAGAGTGTTGGATGCAGAATAGTGGCTAGGTACTCGAAAACAAGATTGTTATGAACTTACCGCATGTATGGCTCAACTTCGGATAGATTGGTGAGCACATAAAGCATGATAGCGCGCCACTCTGCATTTGTCAAGTTTTGTTGGTGCCTTCACTTGCACTTCCCAGTTTCCCTCGGAAAAAGCTGAGGTTCGATTCAACTTCGCCAACATTGTAACGAGGTGGTGGATTGTTGACGCTAGGGAGGTTGTCAGCATAGTACTTCGTTGTGAAGTTTGACACCTCCTCGAGAATGTAAGCCTCTGCAATAGAAGCTTCAATCTTGCATTTATTTTTGCATTTAGTTCGAAGAACCTTCTGACATCTCTCAATTGGATAGCACCAGCGGTTCTGCACAGGCCCTCCCATTCGTGCCTCATACGGAAGGTGCAGAATCATATGCTGCATCGGGTTGAAAAAGCCCGGTGGAAATATCTTTCTCCAACTTGCATAGCAACATGGGAGCAAGCTTTTCCATTTCTACAAGCATGGTCTTCGATACTTCCTTAGCACAAAGTTGGCGGAAGAAATTGCTCAACTCTGCCAGCACTAGCCAGACATGCTCGGGGACATAGCCTCGAACCATCACAAGAAGAAGCCTTTCAAGCCATATGTGGTAGTCATGACTCTTGAGCCCGTTCATTCATAGAGTAGTTAAGTTCACTCCCCTCTTCAAATTCGCTGCGTATCCATCATGAAATTTTAATGTTTGGAACCAACTTAGCACTTCCCTCTTTTGGTCATTATCGAGAACGAAATCGGCCTTAGGTTTTTTCCATATTTTGCCGTCCCTGGGAGGTGGTATATTTAGCTTCGGTCTATTGCATAACCGCTGCTGATCCACTCTTGTCTTGGTATTGTCTTTGGTTTTATCAGGAATGTTCATGATTGTACCCCAAAGTGCCTCAGCAAGATTCTTTTCAGTGTGCATCATATCAATATTATGTGGAAGCAGAAGGTATTGCATGTACGGGAGCTTCCACAGGCCCAACTTATGAGTCCAGGCATGTTGCTCGCCATAACCCACAAAACGGCCATCCTCCCCGACCACGAGAGCGTCTAACTCTGCACGAACATCCGCACCTGTCATCATCTGTGGTGCAGGTTCTTGAACCCTGACACCTTTCATGAAGTTCTTGATATCTTGTCTAAATTCGTGTTCAAGAGGGAGAAATTGGCGATGTTTGTCGAAGCATGAATATTTTCCACCCTTGGTCAGCCAGATGAACTTCAGCGATGCCTTGCATATTGGACATGGGAATTTCCCGTGGACACACCAGCCGCAGAACTGTAACAACCCTAAAATTCCTATAGGTTTTGTTGAGTGCAAAAATGCGAATTTAAAAATTTTTGGTGGAATTGTGTGCATGCAAACAAACCTATAAGATTGTCTTCTATTTGCTCCCTAATTCCTAGGCAATTTAAAGTTAAATTTAAAATCAATTTGAAGTGTTAAGGATGAAATAGTGTGATTTGGATTTATTTGGATTTTTGGTTGGTTTGAATTCAAATTCTAGATTTGAATTCAAACTCTAATTGACTAATCTAATTCAAATCTTATTCCTGTTTGTGGGCCAAATTCCCGAGCTCAAGTCCAAGAAATCCCCTTCAACTTCCTTTCCCGAGCCAACCGACCAGCCGGCCCGCTCGGCCTTTCGGCCCAGCGCGGCCCAACTCCTCCCGCGCGCCCCTCTCTTCTCCCTCTCCCGCTGGCAGGTGGACCCGGGCTGTCAGCCCATCTCTCCGCGTCCGCATCGCGTCGCCCGTCTTCTTTCGCTGACGCGTGGGCCCGCGCCACTATTCCCCTTTCTTCCTCCTCCCTTCTTCTCTCTCTGCCCCGGCGAAAAGCAGAGAGCCGCGCCGCCCGTGACCTCCAACCACCCGAGCTGTGCGGCCCGACGCGATTGCGCCGCGTGTCCGCAAGCGCTCGAGCTCCCCATCCGTCCGTCGAACCCCGGGAAACCCTAGCGCCACCGCTCTATAAAACCGCCGCCGGTCTTCTTCTTCCCTAAGCCGCGCCGCCCCTTTGGGGTTCCATCCCGATCCAATTCGTGGGAGGAGAGGAGTAGGAGAGAGGTGGGGAAGGTCGAGGAGCTGTCGGAGCAAGGAGAAGAGGAGCCGGTCGTCTTCCCCTCGTCGACACCGAGCACCGGAGCGCCGCCGTCCATGGAGCCGCCGAGGGGGAGCCGGACCTGGGACGGGAGGAGGAGCACGAGGACCGCCAGACTGCGTCGAGCCTTCCCCGAGCTGCAGCGTACGACGACGTGACCCCTAGGTGAGCGCCGCCGAGTTTCCCCTTCTTCTCTGTCTCCGGCCAAATTCCGCCGCCGTCGCCGATGCTAGCCCCTGGGACCCGACCTTCGAGTCGTGGCCGGCTTCTTGTGCAGGAACCCGTCGCCGCTGTCGCACCTGCAGACCGCCGTCGCCTTTAACCCGCAGCCGAGGCCCGCCGCGGCCGAGCTCTGCTCGCCGCGCGCGGGAACGCCGAGGCCACGCGCGGCCGTGGGCGACCATGAGCCCGCGTGTGTGCACCCAGAAGCGTCCCAGCAATTGATGGAGCCACACACGCACTCGCATGACCCCTTCCGAGCGCCTTTGAACCGAGAACTCGTGTCGCCGTCGTTGCACGCCGGCGACCATGGCCGAACCGCCGCCGTTCGCGTCGGAAGGGCCCAACCGAACCAAATCCGAGCACTTTTTCACCCCGATCCGGTCCGCCTAACCCTAGCCAAGCTGTTCCGACTATCCTAGACCCGAGCTGAACTTTTTCCGGCGAGTTCGCCGTCGAACTTCGCCGCCGGTCGCGCTCCGGTGCGCGCCACGCGCACGCGTCGCGTCACGCCGTGGCCATGCCACACGCAGGACCACACCGGCATCACACACCGCACCCACAGAAGATCCTGAGTCGGCCGCAGATTGATCCCGTGCACCCGGCTCACATGGACCACACTCACGGTTCACGGTGGACTTGGTCCACCAGAGCGAATCCAGCAGCCACCCCTTCGTGGGCCGATTGTTCGTGTTTAAGTCTGTTTAACCACCCTAAACTCTTCCGGCCCAGTCACTTTCGGCCCAGTTCCAGCCCTGCCATCGTTAATTCTTTTTCTTTTTCTTATAACCGCGCTGACGTATGGGGCCCACCTGTCATACTCTGCGAGTCACTGACACATGGGGCCCACTGATCAGAGTTGACCCGCTGACCGTTGACCGTTGACCCCGTTGACCGTTGACCGGTCAACGCTGACGTCAGCAGGGCCCACTGCTGACGTCATCCTAGGCGGACCCCACTGCTGACGTCAGCAGGCTAATTAATTGTCTGTTTTCTTTTTCGGAAATTATTTATTATTTTCAGAAAATGATTTAAACTTGTAAAATTAATAATAAATCAACCGTAGCTCAGAAAAATATGAAACCAGTTTCTATATTTTTCTAAAAACATGACCTACGCGTTAGTATAGAGTTTGGTGTTATTTGAGTCTTCATTCGTCGCTGTTTTAGTGTTTCTTTGCTAGTAGTCGCGTCTTATTTTATTTTCCGCGACCCTAGGAGCTCCGGAGAGTCAGGAGGAGCCGGACTACTACAACAACTGCTTTGACGAGGACGAAGACCTTTGCCCAGGTTCACGCCCGACCATCTCTGAAATACCTATTAGACATGCAACTAGTATGCTAGCGCTTTACTTTACTCGCATGATAAACCTGCACTGCCTTTGATATTATCCTGTTACCTTGCTACCTACTACTCACTTTATAAATATGCTATGCTATGCATGTGTTGGGATGGTTGTGATTGATCCTCTTGGCGTGAGTTGTGGGTGGTTTGGGAGGAGTAGCGCAGCTAGGCGGTGTAAGCGAGTAATAACAACTCGATCGTTGATCGAGGTGCTAAGGGACTGCACTCGGGCAGACCCTATGGGGTACCTGTTGCAGGTACAAAGTTATTGGTTACTTGGGGATTGGTACTCGGGGAGTACTTGAGGAGTTTGGGCGGCAATACCTGTTATGGGTGCCGATTGCGGACCGTTGCGGCGGATCGCTTGTGATGCAGATACTCGCTTTACCGATAATTAAGGACCGAGTCGTGCCCCCACTTTGGACTTGGGAAATACCGTGCTCACCATCTACCCAGTATGGGGAGGGTTCCAGCAAGCCTACTCTAGTGCGGCGCCGAGACTGTAGGAGAATCGAGCATGATATGTGTAGGGGGGATTCGTTGCGGCGTAATCTCCCTGATTTACCACGGCCCCCGACTGGCCCCGGTGGGAAGGTTTCACGACCCTGGGGCAGATGTTAGATCGGATGTTTCCCGAGCCCAAGGAGACAGGATTGGCGCCGTTACTGTTTAGGGTCTTTGCTGTGGGCTGCGTCTCAGGTTGGTTGCGGACTAGCCTTGCAGCCCGGATGGATTCCTGGAGTGCCACCTCTGCAGAGTGTAAACTATACGTATAGCCGTGTCCACGGTTACGGATGACCCATTTCTGAGAAGCCCCGGCTAGCATGGGAAACTGCTTTCTTACCTCATCCTTGATTCGGGTTATGAGAGATTGGTCCAGCTGAGGCTGTTGAGACAAGGTGGGGAGGGAGCTCACCGAGTCGACTAGTGAGTGAAAGGTGATTGGTGGATAATGAATTGCGGGAACCTGCCGTGGCAGGACGAGCCCGATGGGAAAAATGTGAGGCTGATGGTTGGTTTTGGGGTGTGGATGTGTGTGTGTGAGCAGGAGTTGGTGATGAGATGAAATTGGGTTATTGCTGCTGCTTGCACAAGAAAACCCTGGCTTAAACCTTGATTATTTCTATATCTTTAGAATAGGCCACTTTAAAGCTTGCATCATATTATGGTTGGTGACGTGGACCTGTCCCATCTCCTTGGGGACAGACTTTGGGTTCTCAGGTGAAGACCCCGACCACGAGTTCAACCAAGACGGGTGGTACGACTGAAGGGTGTGCGCTACGCTCAAGGATGCCTGTGGAGGAGTGGACCCTGAAGTTCTAGCTACCGCTGCGCAGATGTTTCTTATTGTCGATTTAGCCCAGAGGGCTTGTACCAGACGCTTTGTCTTTATATATGTCATGTAATGAATCTTTTATCGTTGTATGGATGTGATATTCGACTGAGATGAGTTCTGTACGAGATAGTTGCTATTCCTGGGACTATCTCAAGGGTACAGGGAGTCGGGTTCTCGTCGGTGAGAATCCGGTTCGTCACAGTTGGTATCAGAGCCATACTTGACCGTAGCGCGTAACCCTTAGAACGGAAACTTAGGACAGAAGCTCTAACTGAGTCCTCTATTTTATATGAAACCCCTTGGACTATTTGAAAACTATATATAAGTACATCTCAACTATTTACAAAACTTTTACCCTTACCTTACCTTACTAACTTGCTAACTTACTAACAACCCACTAATTGTCTGGCAGATGGAAGGAAGAGGTTCAGCAGATGAACGACGAGAGATCAGGACCACAGGAGCAGACTGTGGAGGTTTGGCAGTACTACTGAGGGAGGTGCTGCGTACAGTGGGGATAGATGTGGACAACGTCTTCTACGAGGGATGGACCTACGGACCTGGTGAGGGAGTACACACCCGGTTGCAGATGGTTGTACCCAACATCCCTGGACGACCAAGGTCACTGATGCTACGGGCAGCTACCAGCGAGAGCACTTTCAGTCGAGCAGTGCAGACTATAGCTATGAGGATACTCCGACTTGCCACACTTGTGTACCAGAGTCAGCTCAGCCACACTCGTTTTCGGTACCTACCGCGAGCTCTTGAAGATCCGACGGACAGAGACGCAGTCAGCTTGCAGGCTCACGCAGCAGACCGAGACTGAGGCTGTGAGGTTGGCAGTGCGCCTCACAGGCACTTTCAGCAGTATGAAACAGATGTAGTAGGCAGTATCAGCAGATGTTAGTAGCAGTGATGAGACTTGTATCTATCTTCATGAGTAGATGTTTAGACTTAGTAGATCATGACCACCTTTTGGCTTAGCCACGATGTAGCATTCGCTTAGATGTACTAATCCTCAAGGTTTCAGGAGCTGACCTCGGGATAGTACACATGTCTAGGGTGTAATGCTGTAATGATTGATCGATCTTTTTGGCTGTTCTTGTAGTTTTATTGTTGTTCATCTTGAGTGTACTTTAATGTTGAGTCTATTTCTTGTGTGCAGCTCCTACTCTAGTTACGCTAACCTAACCATTACCGACCGCCACTAAATCTGCTCTATGAAAATACAGCGAGATGTCGATCCGAAGATCCAACCGGCTGCTTGCACGTTTTGAGGAAGCTGAGCAAGAAGAGGCAGCAATGGCAGCTAGAGGCAGAGGACGTGTCAGAGGTCGTGGTCGCGGAAGAGCAGCAGTTACAGTTAGAGGCAGGGGTCGTGGACGCGCAGCAGACGTGCTCCAGCCCGAGAACAACGCACCAGGAGAAGAACAAGAAGTGGAAATGCAAGAACCAGCAGTGGAACCCCAGCAGAACCAGCAGAACAACCAGCAACCACCGCCACCGCCTAACTTGGCAGAAGTGATGACTACTCAGACACAGCTGATGCAACAGATGGCACAGGCCAATACTCAGATGATGCAAGCTATGCAACAGATGCAGGGAAACCAGAACCAGAACCGTCAGGGACACCGTGAGGAAGACCTACAAAGGAAGATTGAAAGGTTCATCAGGCTGAAAGCACCCACCTTCGACTACTCGGACAAACCACTCGATGCACACGACTGGTTGCGTACCATCGAGACGAAGCTGGACCTGACAGACTACACTGAAGAGGAATGTGTGGCCCTTGCGGCGCACCAGCTTGAAGGAGCAGCAAAAGCGTGGTGGGAGAGCTACTGTGACTCTCACGCAAACCCAGCTCAGATCACCTGGCAAGAGTTTTGTGAAGCTTTCAAAGAATACCACATTCGAGAACAAGTCATGGTGCATAAAGCAATGGAATTCAGGACAATGACCCAAGGAAGTTTGTCTGTAGCTGAGTACGCTCGACACTTTGCTAAGATGTCAAGGTACGCTCCTGAAGACGTCAACACAGAGAAGAAGAAGCAGTTTTGGTTCCAGCGTGGTTTGCACAGAGGTCTGAGGACAGCACTCGCAGCGAGTTCACACAGGTCACTAAGAGAGCTGATTGACAGGGCTATCGCAGTTGAGAAAGAAAGAGTGGGTCTTGAAGATACTTGGCGAGAGAAGAAAAGGAAGGCTGAACAGTTGCACAACCACAGACTAAGTCAGAGGCCGAGGAGTGGCCAGAGCAACATGCTCAGGAGAAGCTTTCAGCAGAGCAACAGCCAAGGAAGCTCAGGGTTCAACAGAAACAGCTACCAGGGTAACCGAGGCAGTAACAACAACAGTTTTGGCAGCAGAGGTAACAACTACAACAACTTTGGTAACAGAAACAACAGCTACTCAAGTCAGGGAAACCCCAACTGGAAGCCGAACAACACACCCAGAATTGGTGGAGGGACCACAGTGGTCTGTTTTGCTTGTGGGAAGCCCGGTCACAAGTCCTTTGACTGTCCGGAGAAGAAGAACAAACAAACCCCAGCCAAGGCACCGGCACCTGGAGGACAAGACAGGCAACCAACTTCAGTGCAGAGGGGACGCCTCAACCACTTGACAGAGGAAGAAGCCGAGGACGCTCCCGACGTTGTGCTCGGTGAGTTTTTAGTAAATGGCATTCCAGCTTTGATATTGTTTGACTCTGGAGCAACTGGATCTTATATCTCGACAAAGTTTGTGAGAGAGAAGTCACCCCTGACAATACCTAAGGCTAGACCTATAGTCACTACTTCTCCCTTAGGAGAGCTTAGGTGCACTTTAGAGTGCCCCGCAGTTAGACTGATGATAGGAGGCCAGGAATTCGAAGGAAACTTGACAGTCCTGGAATCGGATGGAATTGACGTGATACTGGGAATGGATTGGCTTACAGAGCACAAAGGAATAATCAGTTGCTCACCCAGAACAGTTGAGTTGACACACCCTAGCGGAGTCAAAGTAACAGCAGAGCCACAAAGAAGAACAGGGAAGAGATCCAGAACATGTATTCTGAGACAGTTGGTATACTCCATTGAGAAACAGACGATCGAAGAAGTACCTGTAGTATGTGAGTACCCGGACGTGTTTCCCGAGGAACTACCGGGATTACCACTAGACCGAGATGTAGAGTTCATAATCGAGTTGCAACCAGGCACCGGGCCCATTGCCAAGAGGCCGTACAGAATGTCAGTGGAAGAGCTGGAAGAGCTCAAGAAGCAGCTGAAGGAGATGCTTGAAAGTGGTGTGATTCGACCAAGTGCATCCCCATGGGGATCGCCAGTGTTATTTGTGAAGAAGAAAGATGGGTCAATGCGCATGTGCGTAGACTATCGATCTTTGAACGCAGTGACGATCAAGAACAAGTACCCATTACCTCGAATTGATGATTTGCTAGATCAGTTGAAGAAAGCCAAATACTTCAGTAAGATTGATCTGAGATCGGGATACCACCAAATGAAGATTAGAGAAGGTGACATTCCCAAGACCGCTTTTGTAACTCGGTACGGGCAGTACGAGTTCACCGTTGTGTCTTTTGGATTGACCAACGCACCTGCTTACTTCATGAACATGATGAACAAGGTATTCATGGAGGAACTAGACAAGTTCGTAGTGGTGTTCATTGACGACATACTAGTTTACTCAGAAACAGCCGAAGAACATGAGAAGCATCTGAGGATTGTACTAGAGAGGCTGAGGCAGCATCAACTCTACGGAAAGTTCAGCAAGTGTGAATTTTGGTTAGAGAAAGTAGCCTTTTTGGGTCACGTGTTGACAGCTGAGGGCGTAGCAGTCGACCCAGAAAAGATTGAGGCAGTAGCAGAATGGAAGCAGCCGAAGAGTGTTACGGAGATCCGGAGCTTTCTGGGATTGGCAGGATACTATAGAAGATTCATTGAGAACTTCTCCAAGATTGCCAAGCCAATGACCGAACTACTCAAGAACAATGTCCCATTCGAGTGGACGGACAAATGTGAAAGAAGTTTCCAAGAACTCAAGCACAAACTCACTACAACTCCAGTATTGACCCTGCCAGATATTCGCAAAGATTTCGTAGTCTACTGCGATGCTTCAAGACAAGGTTTGGGATGTGTTCTGATGCAAGAGGGCAAGGTTGCTGCCTATGCATCGAGGCAGCTGAGGAAACATGAAGAAAACTACCCCACGCACGACTTGGAACTGGCAGCAGTGGTACATGCATTGAAGATCTGGAGGCACTATCTGATTGGCAACAAGTGCGATATCTACACAGATCACAAAAGTTTGAAGTATTTCTTCACCCAATCTGAACTGAACATGAGGCAAAGAAGATGGTTAGAACTGATCAAAGATTACGATTTGGAGATACACTACCATCCTGGCAAAGCTAATGTCGTGGCAGATGCCTTAAGTCGAAAGAGTTATTGTAACAACTTGATGATAGCAGAAAGTCAGCCAGAACTAGCAAAAGAGATGTACATGCTGAAACTCGAGCTAGTAGAAGAAGGAAAACCCCAGGAAATGAGAGTGGAGTACAACCTAGAAGACCGAATCAAAGAAGCTCAAGGGAAGTGTCCAGAACTCCAAGAAGTAAGAGAGGATATTCAACGAGGAGTAGCACCTGACTTCCGGATAGATGAAGCAGGGACAGTATGGCTGAAAGACCGTATCTGTGTACCACAGGACGAGGAAATCAGGAGAACAATTCTCTCAGAAGCTCACGAGTCCAAGTACTCGATACACCCAGGATGCACTAAGATGTATCAGGATCTGAAGGATAAGTTCTGGTGGAAGAAGATGAGAGAGGACATAGCAGAGTATGTAGCCAAGTGCGACTCTTGTCGAAGAATCAAAGCAGAACATCAAAGACCAGCAGGACTGCTAAAACCACTGGAAATTCCAATGTGGAAGTGGGAGGATATCAGCATGGACTTCGTGGTTGGCCTACCTCGCACTCAGAAAGGGAATGATGCCATTTGGGTCATAGTTGATCGACTGACAAAAGTAGCTCACTTTATACCTGTCAAAAGCACACACTCAGTAAGCAAACTAGCAGAGCTTTATATAGACAACATTCTTAAGCTGCATGGGGCACCAAAAAGTATTGTGTCAGATAGAGGACCACAATTCACAGCTCAATTCTGGCAAAGCCTACATCAAGCCATTGGGACGACCTTGGAGTATAGCACAGCTTACCACCCTCAGACAGATGGGCAGACCGAAAGAGTGAACCAGGTTCTTGAAGATTTGTTGAGGGCATGTGTTCTAGCTTACAGCACAGACTGGGAGAAGAGTCTATCTTATGCAGAATTCTCCTACAACAACAGTTACCAAGCCAGCCTGCAGATGTCACCCTTTGAAGCATTATATGGCAGAAAATGCAGAACACCTCTAATGTGGTCAGAGGTGGGAGAACGAACATTCTTTGGGCCTGACATGATTGTAGAGGCAGAAGAAAATGTGGCCAAGATCCGAGAACACCTGAAGGCAGCTCAGAGCCGACAAAAGAGCTATGCAGATAAAAGGAGACGAGATCTAGAGTTCGAAGTAGGAGACTTCGTCTACTTAAAAGTGTCACCCCTCAGAGGGCATAAGAGATTCCAAGTGAAAGGAAAGCTAGCACTCCGTTTTGTGGGACCATACCAGATACTGGAGAGAGTAGGAAAGCTAGCCTACAAGCTAGACCTACCAGAGGAACTAGCGGGAGTACACCCAGTGTTCCATGTATCTCAGCTGAGAAAGTGTCTGAGAGTACCAGAACATGAGATCAAAATAGAAGCACTAGACCTACAAGACACCTTGGAGTATCTGGAGTACCCAGAGAGGATACTAGACAGAGCAGTCAAAGAGACCAGGAGCACAGCTATTCCGTTTTGCAAAGTACAGTGGAGCAATCACTCAGAAAGGGAAGCCACCTGGGAGAAGGAGTCAGTGCTGAAAGAGAAATACCCCCACTTGTTTAAACCGTAGGTAATCACAAATCTCGAGGACGAGATTCTTGTGAGGGGGGGAGACTGTAACAACCCTAAAATTCCTATAGGTTTTGTTGAGTGCAAAAATGCGAATTTAAAAATTTTTGGTGGAATTGTGTGCATGCAAACAAACCTATAAGATTGTCTTCTATTTGCTCCCTAATTCCTAGGCAATTTAAAGTTAAATTTAAAATCAATTTGAAGTGTTAATGACGAAATAGTGTGATTTGGATTTATTTGGATTTATTTAGATTTTTGGTTGGTTTGAATTCAAATTCTAGATTTGAATTCAAACTCTAATTGACTAATCTAATTCAAATCTTATTCCTGTTCGTGGGCCAAATTCCCGAGCTCAAGTCCAAGAAATCCCCTTCAACTTCCTTTCCCGAGCCAACCGACCAGCCGGCCCGCTCGGCCTTTCAGCCCAGCGCGGCCCAACTCCTCCCGCGCGCCCCTCTCTTCTCCCTCTCCCGCTGGCAGGTGGACCCGGGCTGTCAGCCCATCTCTCCGCGTCCGCACCGCGTCGCCCGTCTTCTTTCGCTGACGTGAGGGCCCGCGCCACTATTCCCCTTTCTTCCTCCTCCCTTCTTCTCTCTCTGCCCCGGAGAAAAGCAGAGAGCCGCGCCGCCCGTGACCTCCAACCACCCGAGCTGTGCGGCCCGACGCGATTGCGCCGCGTGTCCGCAAGCGCTCGAGCTCCCCATCCGTCCGTCGAACCCCGGGAAACCCTAGCGCCACCGCTCTATAAAACCGCCGTCGGTCTTCTTCTTCCCCAAGCCGCGCCGCCCCTTTGGGGTTCCATCCCGATCCAATTCGTGGGAGGAGAGGAGTAGGAGAGAGGTGGGGAAGGTCGAGGAGCTGTCGGAGCAAGGAGAAGAGGAGCCGGTCGTCTTCCCCGCGTCGACACCGAGCACCTGAGCGCCGCCGTCCGTGGAGCCGCCGAGGGGGAGCCGGACCTGGGACGGGAGGAGGAGCACGAGGACCGCCAGACTGCGTCGAGCCTTCCCCGAGCTGCAGCGTACGACGACGTGACCCCTAGGTGAGCGCCGCCGAGTTTCCCCCTTCTTCTCTGTCTCCGGCCAAATTCCGCCGCCGTCGCCGATGCTAGCCCCTGGGACCCGACCTTCGAGTCGTGGCCGGCTTCTTGTGCAGGAACCCGTCGCCGCTGTCGCACCTGCAGACCGCCGTCACCTTTAACCCATAGCCGAGGCCCGCCGCGGCCGAGCTCTGCTCGCCGCGCGCGCGAACGCCGAGGCCACGCGCGGCCATGGGCGACCACGAGCCCGCGCGTGTGCACCCAGAAGCGTCCCAGCAATTGCTGGAGCCGCACACGCACTCGCATGACCCCTTCCGAGCGCCTTTGAACCGAGAACTCGTGTCGCCGTCGTTGCACGCCGGCGACCATGGCCGAACCGCCGCCGTTCGCGTCGGAAGGGCCCAACCGAACGAAATCCGAGCACTTTTTCACCCCGATCCGGTCCGCCTAACCCTAGCCAAGCTGTTCCGACTATCCTAGACCCGAGCTGAACTTTTTCCGGCGAGTTCGCCGTCGAACTTCGCCGCCGGTCGCGCTCCGGTGCGCGCCACGCGCACGCGTCGCGTCACGCCGTGGCCATGCCACACGCAGGACCACACCGGCATCACACACCGCACCCACAGAAGATCCTGAGTCGGCCGCAGATTGATCCCGTGCACCCGGCTCACATGGACCACACTCACGGTTCACGGTGGACTTGGTCCACCAGAGCGAATCCAGCAGCCACCCCTTCGTGGGCCGATTGTTCGTGTTTAAGTCTGTTTAACCACCCTAAACTCTTCCGGCCCAGTCACTTTCGGCCCAGTTCCAGCCCTGCCATCGTTAATTCCTTTTCTTTTTCTTATAACCGCGCTGACGTATGGGGCCCACCTGTCATACTCTGCGAGTCACTGACACATGGGGCCCACTGATCAGAGTTGACCCGCTGACCGTTGACCGTTGACCCCGTTGACCGTTGACCGGTCAACGCTGACGTCAGCAGGGCCCACTGCTGACGTCATCCTAGGCGGACCCCACTGCTGACGTCAGCAGGCTAATTAATTGTCTGTTTTCTTTTTCGGAAATTATTTATTATTTTCAGAAAATGATTTAAACTTGTAAAATTAATAATAAATCAACCGTAGCTCAGAAAAATATGAAACCAGTTTCTATATTTTTCTAAAAACATGACCTACGCGTTAGTATAGAGTTTGGTGTTATTTGAGTCTTCATTCGTCGCTGTTTTAGTGTTTCTTTGCTAGTAGTCGCGTCTTATTTTATTTTCCGCGACCCTAGGAGCTCCGGAGAGTCAGGAGGAGCCGGACTACTACAACAACTGCTTTGACGAGGACGAAGACCTTTGCCCAGGTTCACGCCCGACCATCTCTGAAATACCTATTAGACATGCAACTAGTATGCTAGCGCTTTACTTTACTCGCATGATAAACCTGCACTGCCTTTGATATTATCCTGTTACCTTGCTACCTACTACTCACTTTATAAATATGCTATGCTATGCATGTGTTGGGATGGTTGTGATTGATCCTCTTGGCGTGAGTTGTGGGTGGTTTGGGAGGAGTAGCGCAGCTAGGCGGTGTAAGCGAGTAATAACAACTCGATCGTTGATCGAGGTGCTAAGGGACTGCACTCGGGCAGACCCTATGGGGTACCTGTTGCAGGTACAAAGTTATTGGTTACTTGGGGATTGGTACTCGGGGAGTACTTGAGGAGTTTGGGCGGCAATACCTGTTATGGGTGCCGATTGCGGACCGTTGCGGCGGATCGCTTGTGATGCAGATACTCGCTTTACCGATAATTAAGGACCGAGTCGTGCCCCCACTTTGGACTTGGGAAATACCGTGCTCACCATCTACCCAGTATGGGGAGGGTTCCAGCAAGCCTACTCTAGTGCGGCGCCGAGACTGTAGGAGAATCGAGCATGATATGTGTAGGGGGGATTCGTTGCGGCGTAATCTCCCTGATTTACCACGGCCCCCGACTGGCCCCGGTGGGAAGGTTTCACGACCCTGGGGCAGATGTTAGATCGGATGTTTCCCGAGCCCAGGGAGACAGGATTGGCGCCGTTACTGTTTAGGGTCTTTGCTGTGGGCTGCGTCTCAGGTTGGTTGCGGACTAGCCTTGCAGCCCGGATGGATTCCTGGAGTGCCACCTCTGCAGAGTGTAAACTATACGTATAGCCGTGTCCACGGTTACGGATGACCCATTTCTGAGAAGCCCCGGCTAGCATGGGAAACTGCTTTCTTACCTCATCCTTGTTTCGGGTTATGAGAGATTGGTCCAGCTGAGGCTGTTGAGACAAGGTGGGGAGGGAGCTCACCGAGTCGACTAGTGAGTGAAAGGTGATTGGTGGATAATGAATTGCGGGAACCTGCCGTGGCAGGACGAGCCCGATGGGAAAAATGTGAGGCTGATGGTTGGTTTTGGGGTGTGGATGTGTGTGTGTGAGCAGGAGTTGGTGATGAGATGAAATTGGGTTATTGCTGCTGCTTGCACAAGAAAACCCTGGCTTAAACCTTGATTATTTCTATATCTTTAGAATAGGCCACTTTAAAGCTTGCATCATATTATGGTTGGTGACGTGGACCTGTCCCATCTCCTTGGGGACAGACTTTGGGTTCTCAGGTGAAGACCCCGACCACGAGTTCAACCAGGACGGGTGGTACGACTGAAGGGTGTGCGCTACGCTCAAGGATGCCTGTGGAGGAGTGGACCCTGAAGTTCTAGCTACCGCTGCGCAGATGTTTCTTATTGTCGATTTAGCCCAGAGGGCTTGTACCAGACGCTTTGTCTTTATATATGTCATGTAATGAATCTTTTATCGTTGTATGGATGTGATATTCGACTGAGATGAGTTCTGTACGAGATAGCTGCTATTCCTGGGACTATCTCAAGGGTACAGGGAGTCGGGTTCTCGTCGGTGAGAATCCGGTTCGTCACAATATCCCATACGTCGGATGGTCATGCAGGGAGTATTGGTAGAAGACATGCATTTTAAAGTTTGTTTTTGTAGCTCTATCGTATATCCATACACCTTCCTCCCAAGCATGGTCCAAATCATCAACAAGAGGATCCATATACACACTCATATTTTTCCCCGGGTAATTAGGAATAATTAACGACAAAAATATGTTCTGTCGTTGAAAGAGCACGCCGGGGGGGGGGGGAGATTTAGTGGGATCACGAACATTGGCCAACAAGAGTATAGGGCAGCCGTCATTCCATACGGGTTGAACCCATCTATTGCCAACGCAACACGCACATTCCGAGCCTCTCTAGCCTTGTCACGATGAATCCCATCAAAGTGCTTCCATGCTTCACCATCGGATGGATATACGAGCTTATCAGGATTGTATCGCACTCCACTTTTGTGCCATGTCATCTGTTTCGCGGAGTCCTCGGTCATGTAAAGTCATTGGATCCTCGGTATAGGTGGAAGGTACCGTAGGATATTCACGGGTATTTTGCTTTGCTTCTTCTTACCATCAGCACCGACTATCTCCACGAATCTAGAAGCCTGGCACTTTGGACATTGCTTTGCGTCCGCATATTCTTTCCTAAATAAGATGCATCCATTCAGACAAGCATGTATCTTCTGATACGACATCTTAAGTGCATTTAGAAGTTTCTGTGCTGCATACATGTTCTTTGGCAGAATGTGACCTTCCGGAAGGAGGCCGCCAAAAACTGTCAGGATGTAGTCAAAGGCGTCTCGACCCAAGCTAAACTGGGACTTGACGGCCAACAGACGTGGAACGGCATCCAATTGAGAAACCTTAGTGTGTGAGTGAAGGGGTTGTTGTGCCGCTGCCAACATGTCATAATAAGCCTTTGCAGTGGCCTCCGGCTCCTCCTCCCAAGGTCCATCATTGAAGTGTGCTTCGCCATAGTCATGCAACATGTCTCCTACCCCTGCCTCATCATCAAACTCCTCGATCCGCTGCCTCACGGCCTCGTCTCTCACACGATCAAAGGCTTCACCATGGCGTGTCCACCGAGTATAGTTCTCCGTAAATCTATACTTAACGAGATATTTACCCATCACAACTTCTGTTTGGCGTTTACTGTTGTCACAAACCGCACATGGACAGAAAGTAGTTGGCACCCCTTTCGTATGGGCAAAAGCTTGCTTCAAGAACGCATCAGTCTTGGCAATCCATTCATCTGTACACTCACATTTACTTGAGCGGCCAGTGTACATCCACTCACGGTCATCCATCCCTTTACATATCACCGAGAAATAAATTTCTTCAATACCAAATTTATAACAATAAATGCATCTACCGGATGCTAGCATATATGTCTAATAGGTAAATATAGGTCCTAATCCCACCCGAGAATGTGTAGACGGGCTAGTTTCCATGCTCTACTCGTATCCAAGACGGAATTTCGGCAGCACCTCCCCGCTGTTCTCCAAATACACGTCCAATTACGGAGATTGTGTATTCGGAGAACAACAGGGAGATGATGCCGAAACTCAGCCTCGGTACGAGTAGAGCATGGAAACTACCCATCTACACATCCTCGAGCTGTCAAAAAACGTGGACAATTCGAAACAGATACGGTTAGACATATGCAAAGATTCACATATTCACAACCGTATCTCTTTCGAACGGGAGACGCCTAACTAGGTTACGTGACACAGTTGTGCACAATCTTGGCCTGTTGTATTTAACTGTACGGTATGAATTCTTTGTCATGTTTTTACGTATCCTACAGTAAATAAGATGTCATATCATCTTATTTACTGTAGGAAACGCAATAACATGACAAAGAAGCCACACGGTAAAGATAAATACAAGAGACGAAGAAGGTACACAACTTAAATATGGATCTACGAATTAAATACTGAGGGCGTATGGTTTTGCATGTGCTCACCAACGGGCTCGACGGCGGGCGAGTCGGTGACGCTCGTGTCGGTGCAGACGGCGGGGAACGACGTGCGGCGTCGGGGTCCAAGTCGAAGACGGTGCAACAGCCTCACTGAAATAAAAACAAATTTTTGTCAAATAAAAAATTCGGCAGCACCTCCCCTACACGGGGAGGTTTCTGAAACCACACATCCTGCAAAAAATACGGCACGAAGGCCGACAACCACATAACAAGGATACGACACGAAGGCCGACAACCACATAACAAGGATGCGGCACGAAGGCCGACAACCACATAACCGTATCCACGGCACGAAGGCCGACAACCACATAAATATATCAAAATTCTATCATCCATATGAACGGGGTGGCTAGCATTCCTTGATAAATCAAAATTCTATCATCCATTCATATACATATATATGTTTCTATCCTATGTATGAAAAACAACAACTACCACATCCTACCACAAAATTTATCAAAATTCACATGTACTGTCCAATTGTTGACAACTAAGTTTTTCACACATTCTACACATGCACAACAAATTTTTCATAACAATTTTTTCAAAAAAAATTACCTTCAGGGCTTTAGGGCGTCGGGCAGGGGCACGGGCCGCCGGCTCGGGAGCAGCAGCGGGCAGGTGCGGCCGGGAGCAGCAGGGGACGCCGGCGAGGAGGCCGGCGGCGGAGAGGAGGCCGGCGAGGAGGCCGGCGGCGGGGAGGAGGCCGGCGGCGGCTCGAGGCGGCGTCCGGGCCGGCGGCGTGGGCCGGCGACGGGCGCGAGGGGCCGGGGGCCGGCCGAGGCGGCGCTCGGGGCGGCGGCACGGTGCGACGGCGGCTCGTGGCGGCGGAGGACGCCGTCCGGGCCGGGGCGCGGAGGGCGGCCGGGAGCAGCAGGACCGGCGGCGTCTTGGCGTGCAGGCCGGGCGCGGAGGGCGGCGGCGGCCGCGGGCCGGAGGGGGAGGGCAGGCGGGAGGCAGGGGACGGCGGCGGCGGACGGAGGCGGCGGCGGTGGGCGGGGAAAGGAGGCGGCGGCGGCGGGGAGGGGGGTGGGTAGGTGGGGGGGAGTATGTAGCAGTAGGGTTGCGGCTGCGTGGCGGTTAAGTCCCCTGGCGCACCCCCTGTTTGCCGAGTGTCTTGGATCTGACACTCGGCAAACAGATCTGCCACGTCGCCATGCGCTGGCAGCTGACGTAGCTGCGCGCGGCCGAAAAGGGGGGCCACGTGGCTGCGTTTGCCGAGTGCGTGGGCCATGGCACTCGGCAAACACAGCCTTTGCCGAGTGCCAGCTCTCGGCAAAAATGCCGCGTCGGCCAATGCGTGGCCCGCGCGGCCGCGGGCCGGCCAGCCCACGTTGCTTCTTTGCCGAGTGCCCCCGAGCAGGCACTCGGCAAAGGTCCTCTTTGCCGAGTGTCCCTGACCTCACACTCGGCAAAGGGCTTGTTTGCCGAGTGTAGCACTCGGCAAACATTTCCCAGAACATTTGCACCATACATAAATTTTCAAATTTGATCAAAAATACATCAAAATATCTTGTCAAATACATTCAACAATGCACATTTTATGCTTCAATGAAATTTTTTCATTGTTTCATGTCTACATAGCTCATAATTCCTTCATATATTTCATTATTTCATGCGGAGAAGGGCGTAAAAATAATTTAAAAAATACCAAATGGGTCCGGAAAAATATGATAACTTCAAATGAAGCAATCTACGTCGTCTATTGCCTATAGAAAAAGTTATGAACTCAAACTCTAATTCAACTTCACTTCGTTTCGAAATCGAGCTGTCTCCTTCTCAACTCTCCGAAACCTTTATGTAAACTTTTCGAAATCGTCTCAACTTTTTGCCACGGGCTCCACATAAGATATAAAGAGCCTTTGACAAGTATCACGAGAAAATGATAAAGTTTGGAGCCCAAAAATATAAGTTTAAATAAAAAAGGGACAGCCTTTGCCAAGTGTTTATTGTAGAACACTCGGCAAAGGCATGGTTTGCCGAGTGCTGCCAGCTCAGCACTCGGCAAAGAGGAAGTTTGCCGAGTGCTTAGCTTGAAACACTCGGCAAACCCACCATTCCATCCGTGCAAAAAACCCTTGTATTCAAAATTTTCAAACTTTTGTATTTGAATTCCAAGTTTTTTCAAAAATATTATCAAATTTTCGAAATGTTTGCCGAGTGTCTATCTTGTACACTCGGCAAAGCTGTGGCAGTCCAAACGGCCATCCCCGGCCGTTGGCGCGCGCGGCACGTGCAGGACACGTGCCACATCTTTGCCGAGTGTCAGGCCGGTGACACTCGGCAAAGAGTATGCAGCCCAAACGGCCTCCAAGCCGTTGTCGGCCGACCGAGCAGGTGCGACATCTTCGCCGAGTGTCTGGCCGACGACACTCGGCAAAGTAGATGCAGCCCGAACGGCCCCCCAACGGACGTTGGCGGCCGTGTCACGCGCCGAGCACGTGCGACTTCTTTGCCGAGTGTCGCCAGCCTGACACTCGGCAAAGCGCCTCTTTGCCGAGTGTCGGTGTCCTGACACTCGGCAAAGAGTGTGTTTGCCGAGTGTTCTCTCTTTGCCGAGGGCCTCCTTAGGGACACTCGGCAAAATCTGTCTTTGCCGAGTGCCCGATAAAATACACTCGGCAAAGATCGAGACACTCAGCATATGCCGGGTTTTCCGCAGTGTACGTCTCTCTCGGTTCATTCCTTCCTGCCCATAATTCCATCAAGGCGGTTCGATCTAATCCCAGGTGCATTCATTCCCGCCACTACGATATCGTGCTAACTTCGCAGCATATGACGCCCCGACTTTTTATTTCCCGGCCGGGTATATTATATATATCGTGGGTCAATACATTTGATTAACTATCTACCAGATCATGCACAGCTCCATACTAGTCCTCACTAGATCTGTTCTACGAGATGTTCGAATGCTAGCAGATTAGGTCAAGCAGAAAAGAAATCCATATCGACCATATGAACCGTACAAAATAGTGTTTTATTTCTCACTTGAAGACTTTGGAATAGCACCACAGACGCTGTTGAGTATTGAGTCCTTGTCGTTTGATCAGGCCGGACACCTCAGACGACCCCCAATGCCCTGACTCTGAGCTGTTTGATCGTCGTTGTGTGGTAGTGGTACCATATATCCTATCGTCTCTTCTTCCGCTATCCGTCTCTAACGACCCCCAATTACCTCCGGTCATCCCTGGCGTCTTCTTCGGCGAAGTCCTCACCGCCACGCGGCCCCTATGAGCCTGTGAGCACTCGCTGACACCGCTCGCTGGAGGTGTCCGCTGCATTGGGCGCTGGTGGCCGGCACGCGCTCCTCATCTTCGATCTGGTTCACCAGCCTCCCGATCGAACCTCACTACTTCTAACCCTAGCATGTGGCGGCGCATAGCCATGAGATCCTAACCTCTTCCGTCGTTGTTCGCCGTAGCTAGCAGCTTAATTCATGCGTCAATTTCAGGTGTCTGATATTTAGGAGCATGGAAATTTAAAAGTTCGTATACTTTTGTGTAAAGAAACAAAATCGCTTAACGAAATGGTTTGTCACTGCGCAGAGTTGCACATGCAAGCGCGCACGGACATGTCGCAACAGATACTGAGATAAGTATATATAACCGCGCGCACTGGCTGTTAACTGTCCCGTGTCGGGCCCTACTACATCCCTGAATGTCAAACTTGTTTCTTTTTTCAAACGTAGCAAAGTCAAAGCTCTGAAGCCGCCCCTATTAACATGCCCGAGATTTTGACTTTGATATTTTAGTGCCGAAACCAGTTAGAGCCGACGCGTATTGCAGGAGCTAGCACAATGTCAACGGGATGAGAATCGAGCACTAAGCTAGCACACTGTATTTTTGCGTACTAATATGTGTTTATTTTCCATCTTATATTATTCCAGTCAACATTCATCCATGCTGAACAAAGTTATCCGGCCTTACATTTGAATCTCAAACCTGGCATGTGACATGCATCGCTGGCTGGCTGCCACTGGAACACGTACGCAGGCCGTAGTCAAATCATCTGCAGTACGTAAGAGCAATGCACGTACGGGGAGTGAGCACAGTCACTCCTTGGATTTACCACCGCCCGTTTCACCGCATCAACGCACGCATGCCATTATGTTCGCATAAATCCCGCGGTCGCCGTGCCTCTCTCCCTTGACCGTACCCGGCCTTCTTCAACACTCGATAGCTAGGGCAGAGAGGCGCTTCATTCTTGCTATATAATCCCTCGCACCCAACCCAAACCCCTCCAGAACTTGGCAGCTCGACCACTCCAGCAGCATACTCAGCTCGCTAGCGCAGAAGCACACGCACACTTGTGACCTGTGCTTCTTCCCCTCGCACGAGGCCGCGCGTGTGCAGCAGCAAGAGGGTTTTGATCTGCGTTGGATGGCAGGCGCGCGCGTGTGCTGAGTAGTGACATGTACAACCCGGAGCAGGCGCCGCCGCCGCCGCCGCACATGGCGCCGGCGCGGATGTCCTTCTCCAGCGACTTCGCGCTGGAGCCGCCGCCGCCGCCGTCGGCGCGGGCGCCGGGGCGCGCGGCGGACGCGGACTTCGAGTTCTCGCCGGTGGGCAGCCGGCCCATGATGGCCGCGGACCAGCTCTTCTCCAAGGGGCGCATCCTGCCGCTGCGGCCGGAGGCGGCGGCGCGGGCGCCGACGACCCTGCGCGACGAGCTGCGCGCGCAGCACGACGCCGGCGCCCGCCGCGGGCCGCGGTGGAGGGAGCTGCTGGGGCTCAAGAGGACGCACAGCAAGAAGGCCGCCGACGCTCACGTGGTAATCTGTTTGACCTGCATTCGGGATCTGCCCCCCCTTATTTCGAGATGATTTTCTGCTCCTTCCACGCAGACAGATACAGACATTGCGCCCTAGCTTGTCGAGTGCTAGGCTGTAGGAGTACTCCGTAGGCTAATAGCATTTCCCTTTTACTATTTGTTTTTTTACTGACAACACGTGCACTCTTGGATTCGCAGGATCTTGGAGGCCATACTGGAGAGGCCGGAGAGTGAAGCAGCCATCAGAGACCGTCACTTGGTTTCGTGTGGCATGTAATGTAATCGGAGCATGACAAAGTAACTACCGAGAATAACCTTGGTGTTGCAGATTTCTAGCAGCATTGATCTTTCACAGTTCGTCTAACTTTTTACATGTTTTCACTGGCTGGGGGAGCAAGAAACTTAAGGCCATTTGACCATGCATGCATCTCCATTCGCCGATTAATTTGTTCCTTTGAAAGAAGACTTGGACTTGTAATGTGACTTTTTTTTGTGGAGGGTAGGATTAATTGAGGAGTAATGGCTACCGGTGGATGGAATGAGAGAGAGAGAGTTGAGATTGTTTTCAGCTAGCATTTTCCCTCTTTGGTTTGGCCTGGAGGGTCAACTGATTTTATTTTTCCCGCCGGGCGCAGTCGGTAGGATTAGCGGTTGTGTGGTTCACTCTCAACCTGTACAAAAAAAATGCTTTTGTCCGTAGCTTTTGGATTCGGCGAAAAGAGAAAAAAAAGTGATGCAAAGCGGGTCATGCGATAGGATTCAAAGTGTTGAATATTAGTACTACTGTGGAGCTGTGTGCCCTGTGTTTCAATCTGTTTTTTTAAAAAAAATTCTGATGAAAATGTTCCTGGATCATCATGATCATCGAGCCTTATGAAATTGCTCTCAGTTTCAGCAGCCAGCCGGTAGTGCCTGGAAGTCAAACCACGCCGCGCCGATCTCCAAAGATTCGGAAGCGAGCGCGAGCAGTGCTAGGGCCAACCAAAGAACTCTCCAGGCGCGCGCGGTGGCAAGCTAGCATCTCTGCCAGCGCCATATGCCAGTTGCCAGACTGGCTGCTGGGAGTGAGGGAGGCTCCACTGCACCTCTCTCTCTCTCTCTCTCGCTCTGCGGCTGTGCGAGCAAGATCGTGGATTTCAGCGCGTGCAAATCTGCGAATCCTGCCATCCGTTGCTGAGTTCCACGCTGGCCAGCCTCGCGACAAAAGCAAAGCAAATGCTTGTGCGCAGAGAGAGATGAGAGATCCGAGCGCGATCCCGCCGCACACCTGCTGCCCCTGGAGCACGGGCGCATGGCGGAATAGCGGGGCTCGGAAGCGGGTGGTGGGTGTATGCCGCAATGTTGATATTGCGGTTGACCTCACGCAAGCACAGCTTGCGGTCGATCCGCGCGCAGCGGCCAACGCGAGTCACGTGGGTGGGACCCACGGCAGCAGCCTGTCGGTCTTATCTCGCGGCCGCTAATCTCTTTCTCCTTCCCCTTTTCTTCTCCTTTTCCAGCGCGAAGGCGATGGAGTTCTCTTCACCGGGGAAGTGCGCCAGGTCCCCGACGAGCCGCTCCCGGCCAGCATGGCGAGCTCCACGGATCCCCGGCGGCTGCTCCGACCAGCAAGGCGAGCTCCACCGGATTCCCGTGAGCTGCTCTCGGCCGGCCACAACGACGTCCAGGGAGGGAGCGGCGGCGGCCTCAGCGAGCTCCACGAAGGGTGCGGCGGCAGCCCCGGCGAGCTCCCCACGGAGGGTGCGGCGGCAGCTCCCGAGCGCCGGCAGCAAGTAGGTCGGAGCGCCGCTCGCCGTCGTTTTTTTTTCTTTTTTTCACAAAGCTTTTTCTAGAAAATTTTTCTCTCGAGTTTTCCTTCTAAAGTTTTTCTTCAAAATATAGTTTGGTTATAATCTTTTTCTCCCAGAAATTTTTGAATTTTTTCTCTTCTTCCAAATGTTTTCCATAATTTTTTTTTGGCGTTTGATTTTTTTTTCCTTCCAAAGTTTTTGCCTAAACTTTTTCAAATTTTCCTGTCTAAACTTTTTTCATATCTTTTTTTTCTAAACCTTTTGTTTTCGAAACTCTTTTTTTTGTTTTTTTTGAATTTTTAAAAAACTTGTTAAAAAAGTCCTTTTTTGTATTTTTTTTGTTTTTTTTGTTTTTTTCGACCGCAAACCAGAGTCCCCCGGTGTATGCTAAGTAGTGCTGGGCCGTGCCCTGGACTCATATGGCCGGATAGCTGGGCTCCGGAGCTGTGCTCGTGCTGGGCCAAAAACGGGAGAAAGTTCGTACGCACACTGCCTGACAGAAGAGAAGAGGCCCACATTATTGGCGCCGGCCACGCGCCGCACGCAAAGAAATATTAACCCGTTTGATTTGTAGCGCCCAGAAGCCCAACACATGCCTCCAATGGTGACGCCCATTGTTTAGCTAGAAGTTCAGTTTATTTTGAGGTAGGTACGCAAGTTTGGTTGCTATCACCGCCTGAAGGCGTCTATCTCTGTACCTCATGCTGATTAATAAAGGTGGTGGTGCCCTAAAAAAAAAAAGCACAACACATGGCTCACGAAGGGAAGTATCATCGTTTGTACGCAGCGTGGGTGATGAACTGATGACACTGGATGTTTTACGGAGTTCTCATCCTCTCCCACTTTCCCATCCAACCACCTAAGGAAAAGGATGGTCGATGATGCCAAGCGATTGAAGAAATAGAACCTATTCGGCGCTTATCTAAGCTTGACTTATTTTGGCTCGTTTCGGCTTATTTATTCTCACACAATACTATTCGATCTACCAGCCGAGCACTATTCATTCTACCAGCCGAACGAGCTCATAGTTTCTCCGTATATAAGAAAGATGATCATCGGTTTGTCTTCAAATTCCCCTATTATTTATATCTCATGTGTACGTGTGGTGTCTCTTCTGCTAAGGTCTTACTTCCTCCGTTTCAAACTTTTTTACCACAAGTTTGACCGCTCATTTTATTAAAAAAATTTGTATAAATATAGTCAAATTTAAGTCATTTTTGAAGAGTTTTTGTTAATAAGCCACAACAAAAAATATGATAATTTGCACATAATTTTGAATAAGATGAGTGGTCAAATTTAAAGTCAAAAAAATCAAACGAACTCTAATTTGAAACGGATGGAGTATTGTACCTACCGCCATTCTCCTCTATGTTTCCAGCCATATTTGGATGCAGACGTGGCAAAGCTGATTGTGCCAGGCAGTTCGCCCAGGCCGTCAAGTTTGGTTGCCTACGGCTGGATGAAGCAGCTGCATGGACAACAAACAAGCCCCCAATGCTGATCATACTACTAAATCTATGTCCACTATCCAGCTAATAACAAATGGAACTCTCCTTCCCCTACTTAACCCACTATTGTTCTCTCTTGTTTTGACAGTGTCATCATAGTCCCATTGCGCCACTTCTCCTCCACTTATCATGCTCCTCTCCAGAAAACCCTTCAAATTAAATGTTACCATCTCCGTTTCAAATCACTGTTTATTGTTAATTTTTCTCGTAATGTTTAACCATTCGTCTTATTAAAAAATTATACAAATATTATTTATTTTATTTATAACCTATTTTGTTATCAGAATACTTTAAATACAATTTATTTTAGATATATTTGGACTTCAAATAAGATGAATGGTGAAACATCACGAAAACAAGTCAAAAGTAAATAGTAATTTTTTTAAAAAAATTCCAAGATAAAAGGCAATCAGCACGCGGAAGATATTCCAAGAACACTGCACGTTCAGCCGATTCCAGTACCAGGACCTGGCATTTAATCCTGAGCCTGCAGAAAAACAATCTTAATCGTGCTCGTGCCCAACTCGTAGGTTCGACGACGATTGATGCAATGAAGCTCGGTTCAATGGCGAGAGACCAGCAAAGCCAGCCAGCCAACCACCTGTCGCCGTCGCTGCTGAAAATTGAAACGGGGGCTCTCCAGAACAGTACGACCTGTCGACCTGCAGGTGGAAGAAGCTTTCGAATTCATTACGGTGACGATAACCGCCAACCACACTAGCTTATACGGAGTACTGCTCTTGACATGCTTTGTCAAAAAGGGTTCTGTACGGGTAGTTGCATGAACGGTTCTGTCTCGTCAGAAAAGGGTTAGCGAGTGTTCGACCGTGCATGTAAACTTCTTTTCTGAGAAATCTCATGTCGCATCAAAATGGATGTCGCTAGCTATTTGTACCAAAATTTCAGAATCTTTGAAACATATAAAACGTACAGGATACATTCCCTAAGGAAAATCAATTAATTGGACTCAAATTTACAGAGCTGTACGCAATTCACTACAAATTAATTTGGTTTCACTAATTTGCACATCCCGACAAACACACCGAAACCATTAAACTTGTCACGGCCGGCCATGGTCCGAATATATACTGATCACTCGCTCTGTACGTACAGGCCTGCTCGTACGTACATTTGCTCGTGACGTGCCACCGTGAAGTGTCACGCACGCAAAGACACTATACACGACACCACCGCCTCAACATTTACGCTGCTGCGGCTGCTTGTCGCCGCCGCCGCCCTGCGTGGTGGCGGCGACGTCGGCGGCGGAGCCCTTGCAGTGCGCGATGGCGGCCTGGATGGCGCTGTGCAGCTCCTCCATCGTGCTCACCTCCGACGGCGTCGACGTCGGCTTCGCCACCGACTCCCCCACGGAGAGGTGCCCGCTGTTGGCGGGCGACCCCCGCAGCGACGCCGGCGCCGACGACAGCCTCCCCTTGTGCCGCTTGGACGCGGTGCCACTACTGCCGCCGCCGCCGCCGCGGGCGTAGGTGAAGGTGTTCGGCCTCCGCCGCCGCCCGTCCCGCCCGTCCCCGTCCCGGACGCCGCCGCCGCCGCCGCCGCCGCCGCCGCCGGAGTAGGACGCGAAGAGCTGCTCCACCATCGCCACGTATTTCCGCACCGCCAGAATTATGTCGAGGCCTCGGCGTCTGGCGCCGCCGGCTCCGCTTCCGCTTCCGCCCTTGGTGGTGGTGGTTGGGTGCTTCCTGTTCTTCTCCCTGCTGCTCGTTTCGCCGCCGCTGCTCTCGCTTCTTGTCCAGGCGGCGACGCCGGAGAAGAGGAGCGCGAGCTTCTGCTTGGCCTTGCCGACACTGCCGCCGCCGTCGTTGCTGCTCGACGTCGTGCTCTGGCGGTGGTGGGGGCCCGGCTGCGGCTGGCCCGTTGCCCCGCGGGAGTTGCTGTGGCTGAGGTCGCTGACGACGCGGCCGAGGCGGTGGTGGGACATGTCGGCCGGTGGTGCGCGTGGCCCGCCGTGGGCGGCGGGGACGACGCCGTTGTCGTCGGTGGCGCGGGACATGGCAAATTGGCAAGGGAAGGGAAGGGAGAAGCTAGAGACGAGATGGTAGTGAAAGCGTTGGGGGTGGTGGTGGTGGTGGGAGAGCGATCGAGGCATGAAGCTGTATTTATTAGCTCGGATGTCGACGGCGGTGTGGTGGCCATGGCTTCGGAGATGTAGGGTTCGTATTACTGCACGTGTGTGCATGCGGGATGTGCGTGGTGAGCCAGTCGATCGCTTTTAATTTTGAGCGAAGGGAATGTTAGAGCTTGATTGCAATGGCGTGTTAGTTGTTCAGTTGTGAACCTGCAATTCAGCATGTGTGATGGGGAAGAAGATGACAGAGTTTCATTTGTTACCGCCATTGATTGTGTCGTTCGTAGTTTCTGCATGTTTGCCGGCCGGGTTGTGCCAGCAAGGACAGCGACTGAGGGAGGAGAAGATGTTGACGTGGACAGTGTAACACACTAACACGCCTGTTAAAGGACACGATGGCGACGTCGTGTCCATTCTTTCCCCCCATCAGACTGCACAAGTTGCAGCATAACCTGACATGGCGACAACATGTACGTGATGCGGGCCTTCCATGATTTGTGAGGCACACGAAGGGCCTCGTTTTGCAATTGCAACCGAACACGCCATATATATCCAAAACTAAGGGCTCTGTAGCTTGGTCAAACGTTCTTATGTTATTGTTTTAGATGGAATATGCTATATTACTGTTTTCGTTTTAGCATTTCTGGATTATGGGGAGAACCCAAGAATTGAAAATAGTCGTTCAAAGGTTACACTATATATGGCAGTCTATTAAGGTTACTGTATGTGGATTCCAAAAATGAAACCGCACAGGACATGCCCTGGTCGAGAATTCTGGATAAATTAATTTCTTTTGAATAAACTGGAATAAATTATTTTCAGATTAGATGGGATGTGCCATCACACCTACTGTGCTAGCATGGAGCCATAGATGAACAATTTTGTTACTGTTATCACTTATCAACAGGTCATGTGGATGGGTTAGTAGCAGAGTACTCCCTCCGTTCAATAAAATAAGGTGTATTTTATTTTTTTAAAAAAACTCCGATCTTTGTATCTTTTGTTTGACAAACCTTTAGTAAATGAGTAAATATTGATTATTTTTCCAAAATACTACATAGGCATATTTTATGTTTATGTATAAGTAACATGTAAATAGAACAATTTGCAACTTCCAAGTAAATATGCTTTGACACTTAAGTACAATCTAATTAATTTGTAATAATCATATAAGACTATAAGGTGTAAGCAACATGTAAGCTCGCATGTAACTTTGTAAGTATAATAGCAAATAACTGTATATACCCTACATCTATAGTTTGTAACCTGTCCTACAAAAAACGCCATTTTAAAAAATAGAAAGCATTTAATACTTATTAAATTCAAGTACGGAGATTTTATAAATATTCCTCAATCGGAGTGGACCATATAGTTGGCGACAATCCTAGGTTCAATTACAAGTCCAACTTAAGTGTAAATTATTCTGGATGCAATTTGTTACATTATGAATATTTTTTAAAAAAAATTGCATTAACTTCACTATTTATTTAGTAATGCTTTTATTACATAGGGGATCAAAACAGATACTACTTTCCAACATCTAGTGAACCTCACAAGTCAGAAATACAAAAGAATTTGCTGACTTGATAAAAGTAAACTATATGAGTTATGTGAACTATGCGAGCTTGCCTGATTACGTTTTTGTGGTGGAACTTCCACTCATGTTTGACTCTTCGACTTGGGTGCTCATATTTATGACTAATTATTCTTTGAGTGGTAAGCTAAGTGTTCGTCGACTGTGAGGTGCCCATGCTCACTTTGTCCATTAAAATATACTGTTTTAGTATCTCAAATGTGCTTTTGTAGATATAGGGTATGGATATATAGGGGTAAGCGTGTGCCTATGTAGAGTGTATGCATTTCTATTGTGTTTAAAAAAGTTATGTGCATCCTAAATATATAATTAAAGAAAACTATTCTAAAATTGCATATTACCTAATAAAACGCCTCAAGCGACTGAAGCCAACAAATTTTTATAGCTAAAGGTTAGCTAATTATATTAAGTCATAGTGCCATATCACTTGCAACAAAGAGATCTCGCTACTTTGGTCATGTAGTGGTCAATTTCTATTTTTGGACATGTGTGCAATATCTATGGACTGATTATTTGTGCCCAAGTGAACAACTGGTCCACGTTAACTTATATTCAAACTTGACCGCACCTAAAAATATCAAGAAACATGTCCATCAAAAAACCCCCGCTACGCCCAAACCTGCGCGTGGGGTCGTTCGCCCCGCCCGACCCCACGCGTCGGGGTCGGAATCGTCTGTCCCCGTCTGACTCCCGCGTGGGGTCGAGATCGCCCGCCCCACGCACTAAGTGAACGCCCCGCCGGTGGGACTCGGAATCGTCCGCCCCATCCGACTCCCGCGTGGGGTCGAGATCGTCCGCCCCACGCACTAAGTGAACGCCCCACCTGTAGGAGTCGTAATCGTTCGCCCCGTCCGAACCCGCACATGGATGTCAGAATCATCCACTCCGTTCGACCTCGCGCGTTGGCGTTGGGTCGGAATCGTGTGTCCCACCCCGCTCTGCCGTCCCGCGCGTGGGGTCGAGATCGTACGCCCCGCCCGACCCCGCGTGTGGAGGCCTATCCGACCCCTGCGTGTTGTGACGCACTTGATCGTACTGGAATGGAACATTGGACTCAACCATAGTTGGATCGAGAGGTTGACACTCGACAACATTGGCAATAGAACGCAAAACTAACCTCGATGTTTCATGTTGGTTCCTTGTTGGCTGATGCAGTGTTGGTGTAGATCGGTGGTGGTGGCAGCTGGCGAAGCTTGCAGCGCGCTAGGTCCTCGCCCATGTTCGGCCTGTGATCTCTGCTGCACTCACGCCTCCCGTGTCTCGTGCACCTAGCACTAAGCTATTGCTCCTCAATTCAGGAATCACGAGCACGACAAGTTACGTGCGCTGGGCGTCAAGCTGGTCCTCGATGTCGAGCACTGACACCGATCGCTGATCCGGAACCCGTCGGCGCGGCATACCACACGGCTCGCTCGCATGCATCACCATGACCTCGCGGACGGCCCTCCCGGGCTCCGTCGCCCACGTCTATCCGCCCAAAGCGCCCGTCCTCCCCGGACGGTGAGGTAGAGACCCCGGAGGGTGATCTCGTCGAGGTGTAGCATGGTCGCCGAGCTACCGAGATATATTTTGCCAGCCTCTAGAACCTGATGGGCTTCCATGATCGACGTTGGGTGCCTCTGGATCTCTGCATCGTATTTTTATTTTTTTCTATCGAGTTCGATGGATTGGTCCGACCTTCACGGCGGCCAACAGATGTATTATGTCTCAATATATAGAAATAAAGAGGCAAATCTAGATTCTAAAACAATGCGTGTCCGTCTATAAAAAAAAGTCCAATCCGTCTTTCTTTCTTTTTTGTCTCTGCAGATATTGCCAGGGACGGTAGTAATAAGGATAGAGAGGTATAGACTATTCGATTGGTGGGTATGTGAGGTGGGTAAAGAAATTCTATGGTGAGAAAAGTAATGTCCAAAACGGTAAAAATTTTCTAAAAACATCATTTTTTTAAAAACTTTCCACGTCGTTTTCATCGTTGAACCTGCTACGTGGGTCCTCCGTAAGGGGTGGGTAGAATTTTTTTGGGTGACAGGCGTTTTCAATTATACTGGATCCTTATAGCTCACGTGCGGCACACACGTTTATTGATGATACGTAAGTACTAAAATAGTGTCATTTGAGTGGGCCATGGTAAACAGACCAGTCGTGCGAAGCGCTTTTAAAAATATTTTATATTCGCTCTCTCATGTATAGAGAGCTTTAGGTATTCTCAAATCTAGAGGCACATTATTATTTTTTAGATAATTGGTCTTTTTTTATATGGAGAAAAACTCTCCAATCTATTGTCTATTAGCAATACGGGATAATTGTGTGTATACGTGGTTACAAATGTAGATATATTTAGGTGTGCCTTTTTTTCTCTTCGAAGTTTTGATGTCCTTCACATTTCCGCGTAGAATTGTTCCATTTTTTTCCTGGTGCTTCGTGCGACTTGTGGTGTTCTCCTCATATTAGCAATTTCAAAGAGAAAATTTGGTGCTTGTTTCTTGCTCTGCTTGGCTGTGGATTTTATTTTTATTGGTGTCATAATTGTGTGCTTTCCTTCTTTAAATATCCAGATTTGATATCTATAGGTTCGTATTTGAAAATACTGTTATATGACATCCAAGTTATAATCATGGAGGTCGTATGTATATCGTACTGCTGACGCGTACTAACAAGCACGTGTACATGATTAATCAACTTGAAGAAATTGTGTAAATAATAGAGAGAGGGAGAGAGGGATTGACGGGTGCTGACGCGCATGCACACACACTACGCTAATGAACGCAGAGGTTTTCTTAATTAGTACAGTGTGGCTGATGTCTGAACGGTGCCTTCTGGTCACGATTGTTTATTTAGTCGAAAATTGGAGTAGCAATTTGCAGACGTCTCGAACGAAGTCCAGTCTACGGGCGAAAGGAAAAACTATGCAGCGTGTGTTCGTCGATCAGCTTAAACCAAAACATTGACGACGTACGGTGGTCTCACACCATCGCCATCGTCCTTTGATTCCTTTTCAAAAAAAAATATAGGTGGGTACAAAAAACACCGGTGAAAAAAATGAGGGCTAGGGGTGAACTCACATGAGATTTTTCGCTCTATCAAAGAAAACTTTCGTAATATTTTCTTATTTTTTCTGCAACGTGGGTCCAAGTGGGTCCAACGTGAGGGGTACAGGGTATTTTTGTTGGTATAAAAAGTTTTTAAAAGAACTGGATCCTTTTAGTATATATAAATTATATAAACTTGTCTCTCTTTGGTTTAAATACATGAGCATATTCAACATCGAATTATATTTTGTTAAAATTAGAAAAAATTAAACTCGTGCAAAACCAAAGCATAATACGTTTTGGGCTCCTTTTCCACTCTTTTCTTGAAGAAGAAGGTTCCTTCCCATGTCTTTCTAACGTCTGCTCAATATTTTTTTACTTACTAAATTTGTTGGTTCAATAATTTTACAGGGAATGGTGTTCACTATTTTCTCATTGACTCAATTTTTTGTAGTGTACATTTGTTAGCTCAACACTAGTATTTTGAGTTTTCGGTCATTCAACCAGTAAGCCCGTGCCAAGATCACCTTACACCAATTCAAGCGAGTCTTTTACTCGTGTGCCATTAAGAAAGTTGTCAGTTACCTGTGTGCCACTAAAAAGTTTGGAGATACCTGTATGCCATCGACCGAACTTTCTTTTACCTACACGCCATTCCGTCCGTGTTCTGTTAGATTGTTGCATCTGACATGTGGGCCCCACGTAGTAAAAAGACCATTTTACCCCTGGGAGAAGATTGAACACTATCTCTTCTATTTCTCTGTTCAAGAACGGATCGGACTCTATCTTCTTCCTGTCTCCCGTCGCCGCTCCGTCGCCGGTGTGCCGCCGGTCCGCCGGCCCTAGCCTTCCCTCGCTCATGCGCCCTTCCCGCCGGCCCCCAACCTCCCTCTGCGCTGCCGCTGGCGGGCGAGCGCGCCAGGCCGCCAAGTCCCTGTGCGCGGGCGGCGGCGTGGCCCAGCTCCAGCGGGCGGCGGTGCGGCTCCGCTCCGGCAGTCGGCGTGGCGCGGCTCCGGCAGGTGGGCGGCACGAATCCGGCAGGCGGCGCGGCGGCGGCGTGGGCAGGCGGAGGCGTGGTGCGGTTCCGTCAGGCGAGCGGCGCGGGCGGCGGCGTGGGCAGGCCGTGGCCCGGCTCCGGCGTGGGCAGGCTGCGGCAGTGAGAGGGAGGAGGGGAGAGGTTGGGGATGACAAATGGGACCCGCATGAGGGCAAAATAGTCTATTCCTTACTCCGTTAGCCTCCAACCGTTCAAAATGGCACACGGGTAAAAGAAAGTTTGAGTGATGGCATACAGGTGTCTACGAATTTTTTTATGGCGTACAGGTAACCGCCAACTTTCTTAATGGCATACAGGTAAAAGACTCGATTCAAGCGTAAACCAGGCTGGCCTGCACGGCTGCACTGCACAATTCACCTATTTTCTGTTTCTGAATCTTTTTACTCAGGTCCACTCGGAGTCGGAGCTCACAACTATTTTCTGTTTCTGAATCTTTTTACTCAGGTCTATTCGGAGTCGGAGCTCACAACTCACAAGTAGCTGCCGTCCCCCGTCGTGTACTCGTGTTCCAGTCCTCCTCTTCCCCGTGGTCGGCGGCGAGGCGAGGCGTGGCCACCAATCGCCGTCCCTTGCCTTGCCTGCTCCCCTCCCGCGGGCGGCGCGAGTCCACCACCAAGAGCCGACGCCTTCCGTCAATTAGCGCCCCTTGCTCCGCAGCCTGACACCTCGTCGAACCCTCGAGTCCTTCTACTGAAGCGAAACGCGCCAGCGCTTCGGCGGAATTCTGCATCCTCGTCGACCTCCTCCTCCCGCCGGAGTGGAGATCCATCCGAAATTGGATCGGTTTCGTCTTCTGTTGGTAAGGAAGCCCTAGCTTGCTTGGGGTCGGCTGTTCTGATTTCTGAAAGTGGGCTTTTGCTCTGCGGGAAAATTGCTGTGAGCAATCAAGTGCGATTGTTTTCTGGGTTTGGTGCTCCAATCCGTCCGGCCTTTTGCGATTTGGTTTGCTGTGATTGTGATTTAGTATGCTTGTTCGCAGCCAATGTTTTTATTTTATTTTATTATTTGAAAAAAATGGGGTTTAACTGAACCCGCCTCATGATATCGGCATGAGAAATACACACCGCAGTGGTTATTATTACCTGTAGGCTGTAGAGGCTAGATACCTCCACTTATCAGCTGTGAATACTGTTATTATAGTAAAATTTTGAAAGGAATTTCTCCAAGGCTAAGGGGGCAATTACGAGGTTTTGTGGTTTACTCTGTGTCAGGAGCAGTTGGAGATTCATTGTATGATTACCTATGTAAGGAATTTCAGCCAATTCACTTTATTTATTAATCTTTACCTGGAGTGTATGCTGCCGTGGTTTGAAAATTCAGAAGCTCACAAGTCACAATGACTGATACTCCCTGTAATATCAGTAGTTCATATGCTAGTTGATTTTTTTTATAGCAGTTGTTGGTTACTGACTTACTATTCTTTTCTTCTCTGTTGGTTTTGACCCAATGTTGAATTGGCTGTTACAGGCTGGAGAGCTTGCTGCTGGCAGAGGCCTGACGCTGTTGTCAAACAGAGGTTCTGTTGAAATATCGCTATAGCAACTTGATTACAGAAAATGTCTGAGTTTCTGGACCTTGAGGCCCAGGATGGGATAAGAATGACATGGAATGTAATACCAGGCACAAAGCAGGATGCTACAAACTGTGTGGTCCCTGTTTCCGCCATTTTTACTCCTCTAAAGCCAAATCCTACCATTCCTGTTCTTCCTTATGCTCCCCTCCGTTGCCGCATGTGCCGCTCTATCCTCAATCCCTTCTCCATAGTTGACTTTCTAGCAAAGATTTGGGTCTGTCCGTTCTGCTTCCAGCGCAACCACTTCCCCCAACACTACTCCTCTATTTCGGAAAACAACCTCCCTGCTGAATTGTTTCCACAATTTACCACCGTTGAGTATGCATCCACTGCTGAAACGGGTCCTGTGGCGCCACCAGTCTTCCTCTTTGTTGTTGATACTTGTATGATTGAGGAGGAGATTGGCTATTTGAAGTCTGCTTTAGCACAAGCAATTGAACTATTGCCAGATCAATCCCTTGTTGGATTTATTACTTTTGGGACATATGTGCAGGTTATTATCATCTCTCTCATTGATACTTTGTTGCCGAATGCACTGGTCAATAACTAATATAATTAAATTTGATCCACATAGGTGCATGAATTGGGTTTTGGCTTGTTGCCAAAGTCATATGTGTTCAAAGGGACAAAAGAAGTTACAAAGGAGCAAATTCTGGACCAAATGAGCTTCTTTGCTGGGAGAACTAAACCCACAACAGGTGTGATTGCAGGCGCAAGGGATGGTCTTTCAACAGAGAGCATTGCTAGGTTCCTGTTGCCTGCTTCTGAGTGCGAGTTTGTGTTGAATTCAGTTAAGAGCTCTGCTTGATTGTGGAACCATGATACATTACATTTCTTTACCACATCAAAATGTGGAGCAATCCGGGATGGCCACTCTCAAGTGATATACCGATTTTCTATTCATCATTACATTATTGAAACTGTTTTCCTTTTTCTGTAGGTTATAGAGGAACTGCAAAAGGACCCTTGGCCTGTTCCAGCTGATAAACGTTCGTCAAGATGTACTGGAGTTGCATTAAGTGTTGCTGCTACTCTCTTGGGGGTTTGTGTCCCTGGATCAGGTGCCAGAATCATGGCTTTTGTAGGTGGCCCATCCACAGAGGGACCTGGTTCTGTAAGTCAAAGTTTCCTTTTCGAATACCACGTTCTTAAGCTTCATTCACATTTTTTATCTGCATTGATGCTGCAATTGTAGATGTTAGGATGGCTAGCTGGTATTGGCACTCTTGGGGGAGAAGGGAGAAAGCTGAGACCGGGAATGTTTTTTGTTCTTGCTTAATAACAACGGTGACAATAGGCTTCCTTTCCTTATATACAGGCTCTCCTAACAGATACAGATAAAATCAATTTATAATAACCATCCTAATCAATAGATAAGATACCAAGCAGTCGATAACCTAGGAAACTAATAGTTTTTATGGAATATGGAAAGCTATAATCTTTTTTGTAATAAGGAAAGGTATAATCTTAACCATGAAAATGATGACTTCCAAAGTCCAAACCCTAGCCATACATACCACCACTACAGTATGACACTGTTGCACATAACAGTAGCGCTGCCATGACCGCCTTTCATATAGTGGGTGCTGTTTGTAATCATTCTCCTACAGTTACAGAACCTATTTCTACTATAAGTAATAAAGTATTTTTCCTTCAATAGCTTTGGTACTTGGTATACCCTATCGTAGTTGGGTTGGTACTGGCTAACAGTGTGTGTTTAGCTCCACATGAGTCTAGTTGTATGATTGTATGAAAACCTCATGCAACCATCCAAATCGACTGGATACAGCTAACATTAGGGTTGTGTATATTTAGAGTTCACGGTGGCTTGATGGAAATTTTGTGGTTTTTGCCTTGCTCTATGTTCTGCTGCTGTAGATATAGTTTTGTGTTTCTTATCTGTAATGAAAGTATATGAAACCTCTCCAGTTTTGTATGTAATATGAAAATAAGATCAACATGTTTTGGCTATTCTACTTAATTTTTTCTCAATACGGCATGGTTTCTTTCCAGATAAAGTTGGATGCCATTTTATCCTGTTTTTTTCACTTGGTACAACTCTCTGCTTGCATATTAGTGATATTCCATCAGGAAAATGTTAGCAAAAGTATGTCCATGACATTAGTCCTCCTTGGATACTGATTATCACTGAGAGTCGGATTATCTCAAACATCATATGTTTTGCCCTAAAGAATTACCATTAGCCATTTCTTGTTTATGCTTTTTACTGTACTTTAGTGATATTCTTTTCAAAATTTCAGATTGTATCCAAGTCTCTATCAGAACCAATTCGCTCACACAAAGACCTCGATAAAGGTTCAGCGCCACTTTATAACAAAGCTGTTAAGTTCTATGAGGATATCTCTAAGCAGCTTGTAAATCAAGGGCACGTACTTGATTTATTTGCTTGTGCGCTTGACCAGGTTTGTTGCCTTTTTCTGTTACTTTTGAAGTCTGCGGATCAAACATTAGCATGTTAAATAAGGCCCTTGATCTGTTGCTTTTTATGCTGATGAAAAGTCTGTTTCATTTTCTTGGTTTTGGTTACTGTTAGATAGGAATTGAACAAGTGTTGCTATGCAATAATTCATGGAATGATATCACACGTGTCTCTTTGTCTCACCAGGGCAATATATGATATAATGATCATTCAACAGAAACTTAGTAGGCTAGTGCAATTTTCATACTGGCATACGAAGACAATGCTTCACTCAATTTGGTAAAGTTAAGTGTTTGAGAATTTGTTTGGTCAAGTAACTGATATTTTTTCTGGAGTAGTAATTAGTTTAACATTCACCCACCAATTAATTAGTTCCTTACTGTGGTACTAATTACTAAAGGCTTTATATCTTTCGTTACTCTGTCATAGTAGTGTTTGCAAGTGCAACAAAAATAGTCAATTGATTGTCATTTGAAATATGGTAATGAACAAACTACTGGCAGTTAGTACATCTCAGTATTGTGGTGCTTCAATGTACACAGGTTGCTTTGTTTCAAATTAAAAAGAAATCTTGTTTACATTCTCTTTCTTAGGTTGGTGTTGCTGAGATGAAGGTTGCAGTGGAGAGAACTGGTGGAATAGTTGTGCTTGCAGAAAGTTTTGGCCATTCTGTTTTTAAAAACTCACTTCGACGAATCTTCCAGTCAAGTGACAATGATCTTGATTTATCATTTAAGTAAATACACTCTTCAATTCTTCATGGTATTTAATAACATGCCTTAGCATATCAGTTATTTCAGTGTTCTGATTTACGTGTGTGAATTATATTTGCAGTGGTATATTTGAGATTAATTGCTCAAAGGACATCAAAATCCAAGGAATTATCGGACCTTGTACTTCCCTGGAGAAGGTATAGCATGTATCAGTTACATATTGTCATTTTTTTGGAATCATGACACTATACATCTAAATCTTTTTGCATGACACTGTTTCTGCAGAAAAGTCCTCTATCCTCAGATACAGTTGTAGGTCAGGGAAACACTAGTGCTTGGAAGATGTGTGGTCTAGACAGGAAAACATCTCTGTGTTTAATATTTGATATTGCAAAGAAGTATGGGCCAGACTCAATTGGTCAATCAGCAAACGATCAGTTCTACTTCCAATTCTTAACCTAGTAGGGAATCTGTTTGCCCCCCATCATCATTTTCAGGTTAAAAGTCAATACTGTCAGAGAATGTTATGCAACTGACTTGGAGGTGCTTGTGCAGTTACCAGCATCATGAGGGTCAGATGAGATTACGAGCCACTACACTTTCGAGAAAATGGGTTGCTGGTTCTGGTGGTGTGCAGGCAAGTTTTCTTCTAGCTGTGATAATCGCAATCATTTTTCTGTTTTTTTTTCTGTCGAATGGTATTTCCTGTTTTTTCATCATTATGTTTATTTTGGAACAAATATAATATTAGACTTGCTTGGATTGCATGTGTTTAGGAGCTAATATCTGGCTTTGATCAAGAGGCAGCTGCTGCAGTCATGGCACGCTTGGTCTCATTTAAGATGGAAGCTGAGGTACTTCATGATACTTCTGAAATTATTTTCCTATTAGCACATCCATGACATGATAAACGAATTTATTCACTCGAGATAGAATATAGTATCATAAAAGTATGGATATGTTTCTAGTAATAAAATGTTGCCAGCTTGCTGCCGTTATTGATTATTTCTGTTGTTGAAACCTTAATATACTCAACAGTATAATCTTCATTTTCTTCTCAGGCTGATTTTGACCCGATAAGATGGCTTGATCGATCATTGATTAGTTTGTGTTCGAAATTTGGAGAGTATCACAAAGAAACACCCTCATCGTTCAGTTTATCCCCTCGTCTGTCAATTTTTCCCCAGTTTATGTTTAATTTGAGACGGTCTCAGTTCGTTCAGGTCAAGCATTTTCCCCCGTTTTATTGAGCAGTCCTGATAAACAGACCATGTGGAATCACGCTTCTTGGTGCACTAATTTATTTTACTTTTTGTGTAGGTCTTTAACAATAGTCCAGATGAAACTGCATATTTCACAATGATGTTAAACAGAGAGAATGTAGCGAATGCAGTTGTGATGATCCAGCCATCACTTATATCTTATTCATTCCAATCAGGTCCAGAGCCTGTTCTGTTGGATGTAACTGCAATTGCAGCTGATAGGATCCTTTTGTTGGATTCTTATTTCACTGTTGTCATATTACATGGGATAACAATTGCACAGTGGCGAAAAGCTGGTTACCAAGATCAAGAAGGCCACGAGGTAATATTATGTCGACTGAAACTTTAAACTCTAGATTTGGTCTGTGGAGCTCCTTGTAGCTTTTCTTATATGTATTTATACTTACTGTTAGAGAGGAATAATTGTTGTGTCTATTCCTCCAACCCTAGAAGGGTGGGTATATGGTTCTCTGTACATGGTCCTAATACATGGGCCCTATGGGCTACATATCTATACTCCAACACCCCCCGCAGTCTGAACTACCGGCGCAGCGGAGTTCAAGACTGGACAACAAAGAAAGCAACAACACTCACACAGGGCCCCCCGCAGCCACAACTAGCCACCGACTACGTTGAGGCTGGACCGAAACTCCGAGAACGTCGAGGAGGGCAGACCCTTGGTGAATATGTCGGCAAACTGGGAGGTGGTCGGTACATGGAGAACCCGAACATCGCCGATGGCAACCCGGTCACGAACGAAGTGCAAGTCGATCTCCACATGCTTCGTCCGCTGATGCTGAACCGGGTTGGTGGAGAGGTAGACGGCGCTGACGTTGTCACACTAGACGAGCGTGCTCTTTGCGAGCGGGCTGTGAAGCTCAGCCAAGAGCTGTCGAAGCCAGGACGCCTCCGCCACGCCATTGGCGACAGCCCGGTACTCCGCCTCGGCACTGGAGCGGGAGACAACCGGCTGCCGCTTGGACGACCAGGAGACAAGGTTGCCGCCTAGGAAGACGGCGTAGGCTGAGGTAGAGCGGCGAGTATCCGGGCATCCAGCCCAGTCAGCGTCGGTGTAGACAACCAGCTCAGTCGAGGAAGACCGGTGGATGACCAGCCCGAAGTCAACCGTGCCACGGACGTAGCGAAGAAGGCGCTTCAACGCAGCAAGGTGTGACTCACGGGGATCATGCATATGGAGACAGACCTGCTGAACGGCATAGGCAAGATCTGGCCTGGTGAAGATGAGGTACTGCAAGGCACCCGCAAGACTCCGGAAGGCAGTAGGATCAGCCACAGGAGCACCCGAATCCGCGGACAGCTTCGACTGAGTATCAAACGGACAAGACATGCGCAGCTGAACACCCTGAGAGAGAAAGAAAGGGCGGGAGGTGTTGTTGTCGAACTCACGCCCGTTGTCGCACTGGACGGCCTTAATGGTGAGGCCGAATTGAGTGGACACCCATGTAAAGAAGTGGAGAAGGGTGGGGAACGTCTCAGACTTGGCCCTCAAAGGAAAAGTCCAAGAGTAGTTAGAGAAATCATCGACCACGACCACATAGTATTTCCGACCACTGACACTAAGAACAGGAGAGGTCCATAGATCACAGTGAATGAGATCAAAGGCACGCGTCGCATGCGAAGAAGAAGAAAAGGGAAGCCGAGCATGGCGACCCAACTGACACGCATGGCAGAGATGCTCATCAGGAGCTTGAGCGCAAGGAAGGTGTGCACTACGACCGAGCCGAGCCATGGCGTCGCGGCCAGGGTGACCAAGACGGCGGTGCCAGGTGGTGGAGGAGGGGGCCGCGGCGAAAGCAGCGGACACCGGGAACGCAGAGGGTGGAGCAGCGGAAGAGGGAAAGCGGAGAGTGTAAAGGGCCCCCGTGCTATCGCAACGGAGAAGGGGACGGCGGGAGGCCAGATCCCGCACAGTGAGCCCAGAGGGGTCAAAGTCGACGGAGCAGGAATTGTCGGTGGTGAATTGGCGAATGGAGAGAAGGTTGTGAATCATCTGAGGAGCAACAAGAACATCAGGGAGGTGGAAAGGACCAGGAGCAGATCCCACGGAGGTGACAGGAAGGCAAGTCCCATCGCCAACCATGATAGAAGAAGGAAGAGAGGGATGTGGGGGTCGGATGGAAGAGAGGACGCCAGCATCAGGCGTGGTGTGGTGGGTAGCACCCGTGTCGGCAATCTAGTCGGTGCGGACTGGCGGTGCCGCCCCCATGGAACTGAAGGCCGGTGCCGGCATAGCTGGAACCCATCCGGCATGTCAGGGAGCCGGGCCAGCAAACATGGCCGTCGGCTGGGCTGAGGATGAGGACCTCCCCCTGGGGCCGGATACGGCCACATCGAGATGCGCCCTGACCATGGGTCGATGTAGGATGGCCAGGGCACACCGACAGGAGCAGGGGGAGGTGTGGTCACGCTCCAGGGCGCACCGACAGGAGCTGGGTGAGCAGCAGGTGCGCCCCGACGACGCCTCCTCTGCCGACGACGCCCATCGCGGCCGCCACCAACCCCGCTCGGCCCAGGGGGAGGAGGCGAGCCAAAGAAGGGCACCGGCTGCGTCTGGCCGGCCACGGCAGCGGCCCAGACAGTAGCGCCAGGAGGAGGTCCAGCCCGCCCAGCCAGCCAGCCAGCAGCGGTGTCGTGCACGTCCGCACGCACGAGTGGCGGCCGCGGCTCATACATGCCCGCAGCCGGCGGGGCGGCAGCGGCCAGGCCAGCCGCGCCTGCAGAGGAGGAGGCGGCGCCCGGGAAGAAGAAGGGGGCGGCGCCAGGAGCAGCAGCCACCTGGTCGCAAGCGAAGCAGAGTCTCCCGGCAGTGCCGCGGTAGGAAGATGAGCAGCACCAGCAGTGTCACATAGAGGAAGACCTCCAGCACTCGCAGCAGGAAGATCACCCGCAAGCAGAGCTGCGAGCAGAGGATGCCCAGCAGCAGGGGCGGGCGGATCGGGCACCAGGGCGGGCGTAGCCGCGCCGTGCACCAGGGCCACGCTGGACACAAGTGCTGGCGGAGCCGCGCCATGCGCCGGGGCGGGCGGAGCTGCGCCGAAGGGAGTAGTGACGGGGCCGGGCGGAGCCGCGCTGGACAGGGGAAGCGCCGGGAGCGACCCGTCCAGGGCCGGCGGAGCAGAGGAAGAGAGCGGCGCGGCTGGAGGAGACGCGGCGGCGCGAGGAGAAGGAGGCCGCGCGTAGGGACGGGCCCTGGCCCGCGCCCGTGCCCGCGCGGAGGCGGCGCGCCCTGCGCGCCTTGCGTGGCCCGCGGCGGCGGAGGCGGAGGCGGCAGCGGTCGGAGGAGAGGTGGCAGCCGCGCCAGCAGATGAGGCGGCGGCGCCAGGAGCAGAAGAGGAGGGGAGGGGAGGGAATGAGGCGCAGCAGGAGAGGGGTGGCACCGGCGGCGGCGGCGGCCAGCCGGCCATGGACGGCGGCGGCGGCTGCTGCTAGAGGAGAGAGGGAAACCTAGCTGATGCCATGTTAGAGAGGAATAATTGTTGTGTCTATTCCTCCAAGCCTAGAAGGGTGGGTATATGGTTCTCTGTACATGGGCCTAATACATGGGCCCTATGGGCTACATATTTTGAAATAACTCATTATTTACATCAAAATAACTCAACTCTTGAACAGTTTGCCTTTACATCAAAATGTTTTGAAATTCTTCCACATTTCTTATGTTAAAAGAAAATCCGACCTTAAGATTCTGTTCATATCCTTTACACATGAGGCTGTTGGGCCAATCTAGGAACATCGGGCTTCATTATTTACAGTATATACTACGTTAGCAAACTGACAACTAACCTTGTGTGGTGCTCAGGCATTTGCCCAGTTGTTGCAAGCTCCACAGGAGGAAGCTGATGCAATAATCAAGGAACGCTTTCCTGTGCCTCGTTTGGTTGTGTGCGATCAATATGGTTCTCAGGTTATTTCCTTTTTAGTCTATTCTCGTTGCTTTTTGAGTTATCAACACACAACATTTAGGCTCTGGAAATTTCTTTGTGTATCTGTTTAAGACTTTATGCAACCTTTGTTCTCATGCTGGATAAGATTTACAAATTCACATTACTTTCATTTTGGAACTGATGGCCCGAACTTCAGTTGAAAACTGCAATTTAGTCCCAATGCCAATCAGTATATCAGGGTAATCAGTATATCAGGGTCTCTGGATCAGGGGATGCTCATGAAACTAACTGAGAATTTGAATTGTTCCCTCTGTTTTTCCACTTATGAAGTCCGCGTGGTCAACCTCCATCAAATTTAACAATCAACATGTTAAAACTTTCAAGATTAGAACGATGAAAACTATATATGTTATGAGTTTTTTTTTTAATTTCTAGTAAGCTAAAGCTGTAAAAGGTCATTGCTAAAATTACATCTCAGAAACTGTACAAATGCATTAAACATCAAATAAAAGAGAACGGATAGTGTTATTTCTGCTGAATTTACTTTGTTTTGAAAACTGCAGGCCCGATTTTTGCTGGCAAAGCTTAATCCGTCTGTCAGTTATAACTCGGACAATCCTCCACCTCCGGGAGGGGATGTGTTATTCACGGATGATGTGAGCTTCCAGGTCTTCATGGATCATCTCCAACGTTTGGCAGTTCAGTAAATTATTTTGATATCACAATGCACAGCGATTTTGTAAATTTGTACAGCGTAGGACTACTTTTATCGTGTATGCCACTATGCTTGCCTTCTGATTGCCACATTTTAGCCTTCACATGCAGTTGTAGGTCTACATATGTACATTGCCTTGGTCATAGACAGATTTGTGATTCAAGAGCAACCATTATATATTGTGTAAATAGGGTATCATACCCTTTCACGTTGCTAATACAAAACTTGAGACCAAGTGTAGCCTGCTGTGCTTTAGGGACAACTGATTACTCTGTTCTGGAGTGACCCAGTCAACTGTAGCATTCGTCAGAGTTTTACATTTCTGTAAATTCTATAGTTCAAATCTGCACTTCGTTGGAAAAACTCGTTCAGGTCAATTCATGTATAGAAATATATGTTGGTTCAGAACACGTCGTTTTACTATATTGTTCCTACGTGGGTGTTTAGAAGTTCATTGTTAGGACCAGAGGCCTATATTGTTCCTAATCTGTAGGCTATATGTTGTTCATATATCGAAATTCGCAAAAAAAGTTGGTTATGAAAGACCAGGCATTTCGTAGCTTGAGCTTGATGCACCAATTCAACCGAATCTTACAGGATGGCTAATCAACATATATATCGCAGTGTACTTGCGTGGTTCTTCGCATCTCCAAATACTTCAGGCGTCCATTCTTGAAGCCGTTGAGCTCCCTTGGCCGCCATTGATGAAGGCCACGACGACCTCCATCTCCCTCAACGCCTTCTCGCTGTCGGGCTTGTCGAGGAAGTAGACATGGTTCTCGCCGGGCGTCTCGTACAGCTCCGCCTCGCCGCGCCACCCGCTTGCCCGGAGCGCGTGCACGTACGCGCGGCCCCTGGCGCCCAGCGCGTCCAGCCCCGCCACGGTGACCAGCACGCGCGCGCCGGCGAGCCGCCGCCACTCCTCCGGCGGCATCGCCACCGGGTTGATCACCGGGTCGTCGACCCCGTACCGCCCCGCGCACACGAAGCCCCACGTCCGCTCCCGCCACCGCCGCGTGCCCTCGTCCCTCGTCTCCGACGGCACCGGGCGGCTCCCCGAGAAGTAAGGGTCCAGCAGCGCGAGGCCGCGGATGGCGGCGGCGGCGGCGCCGGAGCCCAGGCCCTCCTGCCCCGCGCGCATCGCCATGTTGTGCGCGATGTTGCCGCCGGCGCTGTCGCCGGCGAGGAACAGCCGCGCCGGGTCCGCGTGCCGCGACAGCCAGGGGTCGGCGCCCGCCGGCCGGCCGGGCAGCGCGCTGGCGAGCGCCCACCGGAGCGCCGCCCACGCGTCGTCGTAGGCCGCCGGGAGGCGGTGCTCCGGCGCGAGGTGGTACTCGACGGACACGACGAGGACGCGGGCCCTGGACGCCAGCGCGTTCAGGTAGCGGTGGTACGTCGGCGAGAAGGCCGACTCCGTGACGAACGCGCCGCCGTGGTAGAACACGACGAGCGGCAGCCGCTCGCCGCCGCCGTCGCCGTCGGTCGTCCCGGCCGACGAACAGTTGGGGGTGAGGCTGGGCAGGTAGAGGCGCACGGCGAGGCCGGCGGTGGCGTCGTCGAGGACCACGTCCCGGGAGGCGACGCCGGTGGCCGGGTCCGTGGAGGCCGGCACGGTGTCCGTGCCCATGAAGCGCCGCACGCGGCCGCTCTTGTAGAGGACCAGGAACGGGAAGAAGAAGAAGTCCACGTCGCCGTCGCCGCTGCCGCCGGCGGTGGCGTCCACGCCGGCCGGAGCGGGAGGGAGAGCGCCGCGCGGGGTGAAGAGCGCTCCCGCCATGTTTAGCAGGAGCAGAACGGCGGATGAGAAGCTGCCGCCCGCCATGAGTGAAGCAAAGCCAGAAACTTCCTCGAAGGCCTCGCCTATGGGCTATGAGCTTGCCGGCTTATTTGTATACAGCGCCCCGGGTCTTGGCTCTAGAGGCCTATGGTGCTGCACTACTGCTTGTGGATGCCAAGCTTCGGTTGGTTGCTGCACTACCGAGTGCGGTGTTGATTAAGCTTCAGCTCGTTACGTATAATTATTTCTCTTCTGAAACGATACGGCAGTACTCCTATCTTTATTTTAAAAAAAAGAGAGTTAGGTCAATCTAGAATTTTAACCTGGGTGAAATGAAACGAAGCCGGCGCGTTGTCCTCGGAGACGCCGGTGGCCACGGCGAAAGTTGGTGGCGACGTGCAAACATAATGGCTGTGTTTAGTTCACACAAAATCTCCAAAATTCTCTCTCCAAACTTCACTATTCACCTATCACATCAAATCAAATCTTTCTCCTCGTGCATGGAGTACTAGACGTGGGTAAATAAAAAAACTAGTTACATGGTTTTGATGTACACGACGACACGAATCTTTTGAGCCTAGTTAGGTCATGGTAGGACAATGTTTACCACAAACAAACGAAAAGTGCTACAGTGCGCTACAGTACCCGACGTGACTTTTCGACCAAATTTTTTCACCTCTTTTTTGGAACTAAACACAGGCAATGTATTCCCACCTAGCCGTCGGAGTGTGACCGGTGATATGTTGTTTTCGCAGGTTCGTTCAGTCGGGCGCATCCACGGCGACGTTGCAGTACGACCTTTGGTTGGGTTTGGGTCATTGGCTGGGTTTGGGAGGATATGATCTTGAGTTCTCAACGCGGGCGGCATCGATCGACGACGTAGTGACTAGTCCACGTGTGCTCACGTAGGGGTGGATGTCGAGCCAGCTCGGCTCGTTTCAGCCTTGGCTGCCAAACGAGCCAGCTCGGCTCGACTCGTTAAGGAAACGAGCAAAAATTTTGACTCAGCTCGACTCGGTTCATTAAGCTCACGAGCTAGAGTTAATTTAAAATTATCACAATAATATATAGTCTTAATACCTTCAAAATCTACTATGTCATACTATAATAATAAAGGTAATCATAACATCATCTAGAACTACGCATATAGTATCTATATATTATTCGCCAGCTCGAACTCGCTTGTTATACTAACGAGCAAAAACTTTTACTCGGCTCGTTAGAAATATGTACCGAGCTGAGTCCAGTCGGGGCGAGCCGGCTGCGATCCGAGCGAGCTAACGAGCTTCGAACATTTTATTCAGCCTATGCTCAAGACACCATATTCTACCTCAGGGCATGGGAGGAGGATCATCATCATTGGCGCCCCATAGATTCAGGCATTCGGATTTCAGAAAGTTAGCCGCCGGGAGAGCAAGTGACAAGTGAAGAGGCCTTTCGATTTCGGGGTGATGGGTATAAAAATAAATTGATGAAACAACAAGCATACTGCCATACTCAATGATTGAATGAAATCAACTAGGCAGGATGGAGCACCACAATTTGGCGCCCTATCTAGAACACGATGAACAGCTAGCCCCATACGGAGCACGAAAAGAAGCCCACCACCATGACGAGACACAAAAAGAAGACAGACACGATGAGTTTTAAGCCCACAGTTTTGCAAGGGCTCTGGCCCGGCGCTAAGCGGCGGTGGGCCTGTCCCGCTGGCTGGGCCGCTGGGAGATGATGCAAAATGCAACATGTTAACTTTCGGGCCCACTTACTTGCAGAGCAGCGTGGCCCGTGCGTGAAATTTCCGCCTGGCAAGTGGCACCAGAACTCCGGGAGCAGTTGTTGGTATGGCTCAAAAAAAATGTTGGTATGATGGGGACTGCGATGATCCTGCATGTTAATCACAATCATGCTCGCAATTAACAAAGACACGCGTACAAGATGACCTGGATTAAGGATTAAGTTTATAATTTCTTGCTTCATCACGGGAATGCCATCCGATCCGGCCCTGCGCTCCCGGTCCTCAGCAGGCTGTGCGCTCACCCTGCTGCCGTTGAGTCGTTGGCTCCGCCACCGCCTCGCTTGCCCCCGTTCCGGCCATGGATCCGGACACCGAGGTCGACGTCGACCTGTCGCCGTTCCTCATCCGCTACAAGAGCGGCCGCGTGCGCCGCCGGCCCAGACACCGCGACCGGCGTCACCTCCAAGGACGTCGCCATCGACGCCGGCCTCGCCGCGCGGCTCCACGTCCCCAGCGACGTCCTCGGCAAGCCCGGGGACGGGGAGAAGCTGCCCCTCCTCGTCTACTTCCACGGCGGCGCCTTCGCCCTCCACTCGGCCTTCTCCGCGGCGCACTCCCGGTTCGTCAACGCGCTCGTGTCGGCGGCCCGCGTCGTGGCCGTCTCCGTCGAGCACCGCCTCGCGCCCGAGCACCCGCTCCCCGCCGCCTACGACGACGCCTGGGCCGTGCTCCGCTGGGCCGTGGCCAGCTGCGCCGCCGCCGGGCCGGAGAGGGAGCCGTGGCTGTCGGCGCACGGCGACATCGCGCGCCTCCTCGTCGCGGGGGACAGCGCCGGCGCCAACATCGCGCACAACGTGGCGCTGAGGGCCGGCCGCGGCGGCCTACCCGGCGGCGCGCGGATCGACGGGATAGCGCTGCTGCACCCGTACTTCCGCGGCAGGGAGCTCGTGCCGTCGGAGGGTACAGACCCGCGGTCGACGGAGAGGGAGAGGTCGGAGCGGTGGTGGGCGTTCGTGTGCGCGGGGCGGTACGGGTTCGACCACCCGTTCCTGAACCCGATGGCGATGCCGGCGGCGGGGTGGGCGGCGCTCGGCAGCCTCGGCTGCCGGCGGGCGCTGGTGGCCGTGGCCGAGCTGGACTCGATGAGCGACAGAGGCCGGCGGTACGCGGAGGCGCTGAGGGGCGGCGCGTGGGCAGGGGAGGAGGCCGTGCTGTACGAGACCCAAGGCGAGGGGCACGTCTTCTTCCTCCGGAAATCCGACGGGGGAGACAAGGCGAAGGAGGAGATGATAGCGGCCGTCGCGGCATTCATGGCGTCGTCAAGCGCTGAAATTAGGCTTGGTCCATCGGCGCGCTCCTTGCGCTGTGATGCTAAGCTCTAGATCATCTTGGAATAATGCAGGATTGGAATTGGTTCGTGTTAAGCTTGGATTCAGGGCCCTAGCTTAGGAATTGGGGGCCATGTGCCATTTGCAAAGTTTTAGTCCTGATATGTTCCAGCGATATATGGAGAAAAATACGTTCTCAAAAATATCCAACAGTAGACAAAATTGCTCCAACTTACAGTGGAAAGAATTATTCTAGTGGTGTGCCACCTAATGATGACTTAAAGTAGCACCTGTGATTATTATATTTCAGGGTATCAAGTGCTAATGCGTAGTGGTTAGAGTATGATATCGCCGATGACAGTGATGGCCTGAAGGTATGATGGGCACATGAGAGCTTCAAAAATGGGGTTGGCGAGTGAAACGCCAACAAAGTTTTACAGTATGGCATTGCGTGACCGAAAATATGTGCTTTGAGCGGGGGAGCCTATACGGCTTCCGTGCACTTTTTAAGCTACGTAGCTTAGAACCCACTAAAGCCCACAACCCCGCGCGGGAGGAACAACGAGCGAACGGCCCAAGCAACGCGCACGGGACTTTTTATGTACGGTGCCGTTGCCACGTTTTGACTTTTTTTAACAGACTTTTTTCTCGCGCTTTGACTTTTTTGAACGTACTGAGTTATCACTACTAAGTTATGAGGTACGATGTTGCAGTCGATATTTCAAAAATAACAGTTCAACGTTTCGATTATACCGTTTCAACATTTTTCACATAAAACCTAAACTAACATGCTCAAAGTGTTAAACTAATACAGTCAACATTTTTATATACTAGGTTCAACATTTTTCTCAAACTTAATTCAACAATTCGTATAAACTAGATCAACATTTTGTGTGAAAATGTTGAAGCAGTAAGTCTAAGATGTTGAGATAGTTATTCAAAATGTTGAAATAGCATATTAAAATGTTGATTCTAAAAGATACACATATAAAATAAAAATATACTTATATTGGATCTTATTACGTCACATTAATTATAAATAACATGGTAGTCGAAACGGATTCGAAAAATGTTTAACGGTTTAGGAGAAAATCGCATTTAAAGGTTGAAACTCAAAAAAGATTCCCGTCGTGCGTGCGTCCGTCAGCTCTCCCACCGTGCACTTGAACCGCTTCGGCCCACCATCCCAGTCGTTGTACGGATCTCAAACAGTGAAAGCTATCTTGACAAAAAAAAACTTACCGAAGCCGTATAGGTTTCCCGGCTCTGGGCGTGGCCATACGATCAGGCCCGTCAATCTGCCCACGGCACCACGACGACGGCCGTGTAAGCCCACTTTCCCAACGGTGTGGCCCGGAAGATGCGGCCTAGACGACGGCGAGCCCTGTGCAAAAGTGCAGCGCTAGCAGACTGGCAGTGTGGGCGATTCTGCTCCGCCGGCAGGGCGATCGCCGCTCGCTCGTGAAATGATATATGCTTGTCTCGCCGGCGGCGGAGGAAAATTCTTCGGCTGTGGAAAAAATTACAGGTGATTTCGAAGGCAGAAAACAGAGGGTCTCATTTTTAGGTCCTGTTCCTGTCAACGGTAAAGGGTGTGCGTTGGCAGCTATGAGCAGCACACCCTGCGTGAGCTATGAGCAGCCTGGCCTTCTGATACATAGGCCGTGTTTAGATCCCAATTCGGGAGTGCCGATTTGGGACTGTGCGGGTCTCTTCGTAATCATTATGTCACTGTAGCATTCCGTTTGTATGTGTAAAAAATTATCTAAAAATTGATTAATTAGACTCAAGATGTTCGTCTAGCATAGTACAACAAAACTGTGCAATTAGTTTTTTATTTCATCTATATTTAGTACTCCATGTATGTTATGACATTTTGATGTGATAAGAAATCTTCTTTTTGCATAGTAAATTTGGGAGTTGCTTTTTAAAACTAAAGCATAGGGCCAAAACTATTTTGGGTCCGGTCAGACAAAAGATCTTTTGGCTCCGGCGCTTCATGCTGCAGAAGTTTTCAGGTATTGCAGTTGCACTGCATCTTTCCACTGGTAACTTCGTCCAATGATTGCCTAATAATTTTAGCCAGGTGGTGGTAGGCTGCCCGCTGCACTGCTGCAGTACGCCCTTAACTGTGGACCTGTGGTGGATGACTGATGATCCACAGTCACACTACAACAATAACGCCAACCCATTTGGATCGTCCTCATCAGACCCCATTTCTCTAATTGGGGAAATCAGACACACTCCATTCGCACTGCCTGCCTTCCTGGCTAAAGAAAGCACAATCGATGACTCAACCAATACTTCTCGATCATTCCAATCGATTTGTGAGCGCGGCACATGGGCAATCAATCATTCAGCAAATTCAACACCGTTTTGGGGAGATCCGGAGATTGTAACAGTATGAGCAAAAGAAGAGGTATGAATCCTGCATTCCACGAGGATTCAGAGCTTAGCAGCAAAAACACTGCTCCATGAACGACACACATCGACCCTGCCTAGCTCCTTCGCTTGATGAACGACACGACGGCCGCCATCTCCTTCTTCGCCTTCTCGCCGGCGGCGCCGGCGGACTTATCGATGAAGTAGACGTGCCCCTCGCCTTCCGTCTCGTACAGCACGGCCTCCTCCCCTGCCCACGCGCCGCCCCTCAGCGCCTCCACGTACCGCCGTCCCCTGTCCCTCAGCGTGTCGAGCTCGGCCACGGTCACCAGAGCGCGCCGGCACCCGAGCTTCGCCCACTCCGCCGCCGGCAAAGCCAGAGGGTCGAGCCCGTACCGCCCGCCGCTCACGAAGCCCCACGACCGCTCTGCTCTCTTCAGGAACTTGGGGTCCGTGCCCTCCGACGGCACCAGCTCCTTGCCGCGGAAGTACGGGTGCAGCAGCACCATCCCCTCGATCCGCGCTCCTCCGGGAAGGCTCTCGCCGCCGCCGCCGCCGCCGCCCCTCAGCGCCACGTTGTGCGCGATGTTGGCGCCGGCGCTGTCGCCGGCGACGAAGAGGCGCGCGGCGTCGCCGTGCGCGGCCAGCCACGGCTCGTTGGAGCCGGCGGCGCAGCTCGCCGCGGCCCAGCGGAGCGCGGCCCAGGCGTCGTCGTAGGCGGCGGGGAGCGGGTGCTCGGGCGCGAGGCGGTAGTCGACGGACACGGCCACGACGCGGGCCGCGGCCACGAGCGCGTTGAGGAACCGGAAGTGCGGCGCGGAGAAGGCCGAGTGCACGGCGAAGGCGCCGCCGTGGAAATAGACGAGGACGGGCAGCTTCTCCTCGGGGTTATCGAGGACGTCGCCGGGAACATAGAGCCGCGCGGCGAGGCCGGAGGCGGCGTCGATGGCGACATCCTTGGAGGTGACGCCCGTGGCGGCGTCGGCGCCGGCGGCGACCCTGGACGTGCCCATGAGGCGGCGCACGCGGCCGCTCTTGTAGCGGATGAGGAATGGCGAGAAGTCGAAGTCGACCTCGGCGTCGGGATCCATGGCCGAACGATCGGGGGCAAGGCGGCGGCGGAGTCGACGGCACCAAGGGAAGCGGCCTGCTCACTGAGAGAAGAGCGCGAGCGCAGGCGCAGCTGCTGCCCACTGAGGCTCGCTTTTGGGAGTAAAAAAACATCCGATGGTTCAGCGTGCTCCACGAGATGGGGCCTGTTGCATATGCATCTCACCTGCTTCTGATTCGGTATGCAATCATATCAACCAATCAGACATTTATATACATGAATATAATTATCAAATTCACGAAAAGAACATCACATGAAGCGTCCAGAATGAGGACAATGCGTTGCAAAACAGCCAAACATTTGATTCTTTGCCTAGCCAAACAAAGCAAGCGACGGTTAGAGATCCAAATGTCTTTGAACTTCCTCCAACAATGTCGTTCTAAAGATATATGCTGCAGTAGTGCAATGCAGTATATCTAATTCCATCAAAATCAGCGACAAACAGTTAATTTAGCCATCTATACCCAAACAAATGTGAGGAATAAAAATAAGTTCACCAACGCTGAGCGACTTGCCGACAACCTCGGCGTTTCGGCCATAGGCCCATCACGCCATCACACATCCAACGTAATTGAGCTCTTATACGCTATTAACCCAAAAAAACTAGAACCAGTGATATCTGGAGTCCTCCGTATTCGTGTCCTTCACGGTTAACTCGCTAAGGCCACTCGACCCCTGGCGCCCCGTGCTCTCATCAGTTACATGATGCTCTTCTTTATGGTGGTGAGCTTCTTCATTATTTTTCCTTTTTTTCCCCAACCGATGCTGCTGCCCGGTCGCATGGCTGCATCTTTCCACTGGTAACTTTGTGCAATGATTACCTGAAAAGTTTAGGAAAAATAAGCCAACTGCTAGATTGTTGTACGCATCATGGAATGGTTCCTCATGAAATGGCATACGCACATCTGTTTCCTTCAACAAGGAAAGAAGGCCGGATCGATGACTTAACCGTTCCTGTCATTCTTATTGATTTTTCAGCGCACCAATTCCGAATAGAATCATTTAAAGATAGCGAGATGAACACAAATACTACCAATAAATAGGAATTGATCATATATCAGTTGATAAGTTTTCCTGTGGTGTAAGTTGTTAAGTTTGAGTTCTCGCATTTTTCTAAATTTATTTTAGTAGTAATTAATCGACACTATTGTTTCAGTAGTAGGCGATATTCACGGTGACGACGGGGCATTAATGGTAATTTCATGAATCTCAAAATTAGATCTATTGATCCAGTTTTTATATGGTGCTCATAAGATAGTGTTAATATTCATAGGAGATCAGTGTGCATACGTGTGAGCATCTCGTTCTGATCTTTAAAAAAAAATGATCCGAGCAACATAAGAATCCTGCATCCCACAAAACCTTTGCTCGATGAACGGACATAGCGATGGATTCCTACCTAGCAGCTGTTTTGCTGGATGAACGACGCAACGGCGGCAATCTCCTCCTTCTCCTTGTCCCCGCCGCCGCCGGGTTTGTCGATGAAGTAGGCGTGAATCTCGCCTCGGGTCTCGTACAGCGCGGCCTCCTCCCCTGCCCACGCGCTGCCCCTCAGCGCCTCCACGTACCGCCGGCCTCTGTCTCTCAGGGTGTCGAGCTCCGCCACGGTGACCAGAGCTCGCCGGCAGCCGAGCTTCGCCCACTCCGCCGCCGGCATCGCCGGAGGATCCATATACGGGTGGTCAATCTCGTACCGCCCTTCGCACAGGAAGCTCCACGCCCACTTTGCTCTCTCCAGTAACCTGGGGTCCGTGCCCTCCGACGGCACCAGCTCCTTGCCGCGGAAGTACGGGTGCAGGAGCACCATCCCCTCGATCCGCGCGCCGCCGGCGAGGCCGCCGCTCCCGCCGGCCCTCATCGTCACGTTGTGCGCGATGTTGGCGCCGGCACTGTCGCCGGCGACGAAGAGGCGCGCGGCGTCGCCGTGCGCGGCCAGCCACGGCTCCCTCTCCTCCGTCCCGGACCCGGGCGGCGACGCCGCGCAGCTCGCCGCGGCCCAGCGGAGCGCGGCCCACGCGTCGTCGTAGGCGGCGGGCAGCGGGTGCTCGGGCGCGAGGCGGTAGTCGACGGACACGGCCACCACGCGGGCCGCGGACACGAGCGCGCCGAGGAACCGGACGTGCTCCGCGGAGGCGGCCGAGTGCACGGCGAAGGCGCCGCCGTGGAAGTAAACGAGGACGGGTAGCTTCTCCTCGGGCCTACTGCTGCCAAGGACGTCGCTCGGGACGTGGAGCCGCGCGGCGAGGCCGGAGGCGGCGTCGATGGCGACGTCCCTGGAGGTGACGCCCGTGGCGGCGTTCGCGCCGGCGGCGACCCTGGACGTGCCCATGAGGCGGCGCACGCGGCCGCTCTTGTAGCGGATGAGGAATGGCGAGAAGTCGAAGTCGACCTCGGCGTCCGGATCCATTGCCGGCCGGATCACGGCAAGGCGGCAGCTGGGTTAACGCTTCACGGCAGCAAGGGGAAGTGGCCGGCCCCAGTGCCGCTTTTGGAAGTGCCCAGCGTGCGCCGCGAGCTGTGGCCGGCGGCCACTGCCTCACCTGCTTTGGATTCGATATGCAATCATCAACCAAGCAATCAGGCATCACATGAACAAAACATCAATTTCACGAAAAGGACACCGCATTTGGAACCATCCAGAATGTCACGAGCTTCTGGATCTGGAGGGGGAGAGAGTGCGTTGCCAAGCAGGTGGGGGCCGAGGTGATGACCATAATCGTTTTTTGATACTTAATGACCATAATCGTCGAGGCCTGGTCTCTTGTGACTTGTGAGTTGTGAGAGGTGCCTTCCATGGTGGCAGCAACTTCTTCTCCGGCCACCACATGTCACCAACAGTTTACTTCAACTTGTGTTGGATATGTTCCAAATTCACATCCACGATATAGGCCAGGCTTGGGCTGGAGCGAAGCGGAGGCCCATTGCGCTGTGGTTTCTCTCAGAAAGTGCACAGTTTAGTCCCACCTTGGTAACGCAACCAAGTACGGGTGCGTTAGCCGCCTATATATATAAGTCTATGTAAACAGTAGGGTAAGACAAGACAAGGCAAGACAGATAAGTCATGTATCATCCCTACTTGTAAACTCTCCTCAATAGTAATTGTCTTCCGTGGTTTTTTCCCGCAAGGGTTTTTCCACGTTAAATCGTGTCTCGTGTTTGATCTTGTTTTACGCATTATTTGCTAACAAGTGGTATCAGAGCTTGGTACGAGATCACGTGAAAAAAAAATTAATTTGGGTTTCGTCCCTGTTTATCGCGCGCCGCCAGCCGGATCAATCTGCGATTGGCTACCTCGTGCAAGACTCGTCAACGTGGAGTTTAAGACGGAATCTGATTCCGTATTTGCCAGATGCTGCAGACCAATCTACGAGAAGCTACCAGAAGGTTTTCTCAGCACGGAGTTGTACACAATGCTGCAGGTTATTGCTAGGTTCACACAATAACATACCTAAATTATTACTGCAGATTATTTTCTTCTGGTTATTTCTTTCATATGGCTTCTATGATATGTGATTTCCACTGCTGAGATATATTGAGATTTTGAGGAGATGTTGAGATTATTATCGGATCACTTTGAGTTAATTCATCTTAATGTTTTGACAACATCGTTCATGCCAGCCTAGTGGTTTTCTTTTACTCCAATAGAGTTGGTTAATTGAAAGTGAAGGTTTTGCTCCGAATTGAGTTCGAGGTGGAGGATTCCAAGTGCAACAGAGGAAGTTTTGTTTGACTAGATACTACAGTGTTTTGTATTGCGGAAGCAATACGTTTATTGCTATCTTTGCTCCTATTGAGGGATCTAGATCAAATTTGCTGCATAGATACTACAATGTTTTATACTGGCCAGCATTCAGTACATTTATTGTTCAAGGTGGAGACGTCCACTCATGACTGCACTACTGCAGGGTCTATTGCAGAGGTTTATACTTCGTTGGTTGCACATTTATGCCCACATCTGAACCGTGTTTGAATGGAGCAGTAATTGAGTTCTTCATTGGATATTTATTTAATACCACAGGTGATATTGCGACTTTATGTCGTTTAATGATTGAGCATTATTGCCATTTATTTTTCCGAGGCCAGTTGCACAGACTCAGACTTTTGCTGGGATTATGAATTTGTTGAAGGCCCAGATTGTTCGTCTGCTTTGTTGATAGCTGTGTGTGTTTGAACCTATTGGTTATTTGCTCAAGTGTTGGGAGAATACTCAAGTGATCTTATTTGTCCGATGGACATTGGTATTCAAGATTTGAATATGGAGGTTTATTATTCGTCTACAAGAGGAATTTGTCTCAATGTGGAGTTTGTTGGATATGTTCTAAATTCACATCCACGATATAGGCCAGGCTTGGGCTGGAGCAAAGCGGAGGCCCATCGCGCAGTGGTTTCTCTCAGAAAGTGCACAGTTTAGTCCCACCTTGGTAACGCAACCAAGTACGGGTGCGTTAGCCGCCTATATATATAAGCCTACGTAGACGGTAGGGTAAGACAAGACAGATAAACCATGTATCATCCCTACTTGTAAACTCTCCTCAGTAGTGATTGTATTCCGTGGTTTTTTCCCGTAAGGGTTTTTTCCACGTTAAATCGTGTCTCGTGTTCGATCTTGTTTTCGCATTATTTTATAACAACCTGTGCTTGTACAGTTTCGCCCCATGTTTTCCATCAGTAATATAGGATAAATAAACAAGATCAGGGGAGGAGTCAGAGCCACTATGGTCAGTGTGCAACGTCAACTGGCCGAGCGCGAGCATGATGATCAGCCATGGTGGCAGGAAAGTTAGCACTAGAGAATAGAGAGCGAGCGCGACGTCCACAAAGGCACAAACCACGGCAGGTCTCGGAGCGAGCGCGATCGAGTGCGGCGACCTCGGTTCAAAGCCGTATGAATGGCCTACGAGTGCGTGCCATCCGATTGAGATAAAGCCGGCGTGACATCTTTTAATTCAGAGACGAAGAGACGACGATCATGACCGATCATGACACGGCTACATCCTACTTACAACACGCCTGCAACATTTTTCCCCGGGCGTGACCGTGAGCAATAGTATACTAGTTTCCGAAATGCAAGGCGTGACACACATTCGATGGTCCATAATCCACACGGCCCCGACAGTGCGCCCAGCTTTAGGCGACCCAGGCCAGACCCAAAGTCTACGCAGCACTACCCCTGCGGGAAACAGAGGCGCCCGATGGCTGCCGAGCACGCACGCACGCACGCACAGGCTGACAGGCACAGGTGAGTCACGCACGGGCACGGGTCTCCTGCTCCTCTCCTCCCTCCGCCGCTGGACCGGCCGGGACATGAGGCCGAAAGGCGTGGATCGGAGGGCTCGAGGCTCGTCATTTCTGCCGCGGATAGGGGGGTTGGAGTTGGAGGCTACGCGCGCCGGCCGTTGGCGCATCATTTCTGCCGCGGATCGAGTGGACAGAACACAACACGCTTCAAGGGCCCCGTCGTCGTCGGTGCGCGGGTCGAGTAGATCGAGCAGGCGAGGCGACCGACGATCCCGCTCGCCGGAGTAACTGCCTCCTGCCGCAACAGGGTACCCACTGCCTTTACTGCTTCGAGCAAGCGTTAGATGCAGCACGATCGAGCCAATCAACCAACGGACCCCTCTCCATCAATATGACTGCCTTTCCGTTCCCAGGTTCAGTGAAACCGACGTGTACATTCCCCGGACGCCGCAGTGAACAAGTGAGTGAGCTCACTCACCTGTCGCCGCGGTCAAATCGAAGAAGTAAAAAAGAAAAAGGAGAAAGCTCGTAGTACATGACAGACATCTCTCTGGTCACTTGTGCAGTGACGAAATACAGTAGTACTAGTACGTAACGTGTATATGCTATGTGTATGGTTGTTGTCACGAGTGATAGCTACAGGGTTCATTCAGCTCTGAACGATCGGATCGGAGCACCACGCCGTCGCCGGCGGCGCGCGGGAGAAGGAATAATGAAGCTAGCTGCCGTTGATGAAGGCGGCGAGGGTGGCCATGTGCATGGCGGCCTTGGGCGAGCTGAGGTTGTTGAGGAAGTAGCAGTGGCCCTCGCCGGGGGTCACGTAGAGCCGCGCCTCCCCGCGCCACCCGCTGGCCCGGAGCGCGTCCACGTAAGCGCGCTGGAACGGGCCGAGCCGGTCCTGGCCCGACACCGTCATCAGCACGCGCGGCGGCGGGAGGCGCCGCCACGCCGCCGCCGGGAGCGCCGCCGGGTTCACGTAGGGGTGCTCCGTCCCGTACCGCCCCGCGCAGATGAACCCCCACGCGCGCTCCGCGCCCGGGGACGCGTACCGGCCCAGGAAGTAGGGGTCCAGCAGCGCCACGCCCTTGATCCTGGCGGCGCCGCCGGGGAGGCCGCCCTGCTGCTGGCCGGCGCGCATGGCGAGGTTGTGCGCGATGTTGCCGCCGGCGCTGTCGCCGGCGAGGAACAGGTGGGAGGCGTCGCCGTGCTTGGACAGCCATGGCTCCCCGCCTCCGGGGCGCGCGCTGCGGATCACCCACGCCAGCGCCGCCCACGCGTCGTCGTACGCCGCCGGGAGCGGGTGCTCCGGCGCGAGGCGGTAGTTCACCGACACCGCGACGACGCCGGCCCGCGCCGCCAGCGCGTTGAGGTAGCTGTGGTAGACCGGGTCGAACGCCGACTCGACCACGAACGCGCCGCCGTGGAAGTAGAGGAGCACGGGGAGCCTGCCGCCGGCCCGGCCGCCGACGACGGCGCGGCGGCTCGGGCGGTAGATCCGCGCCCGGAGCCCGGTGGTCGTGTCCACCACCACGTCCTTGGATGCGACCCCGGTGCGCGCGTCCAGGGACGGCGGGAGGTACGTGGTGCCCATGAAGCGCTGCACGCGGCCGCTCTTGTACTGGATCAGGAACGGCGAGAAGTCGAACTTCACCTCCGTGTTGGGGTCCGTCGCCCGGCTCCGGAATGCCGACGCCCCCAACACCACGGCGTTGTCACTCCTCGCCTCCCCTGCTCCCAGCAGCAGCAGAGCGCACAGGGCCGCGACGAGCAGGGCAGGGGAAGAAGCCATGGCCGTGGGACGCAGCGGCATCGCACTGACTTGTTGTGCTGCCCCGGGGGAGCGCAGCGCGCGCTTATATACACCGAGCCGGGACGCGAACTAATGTGGCACGGGCGGTGGTGCGGGGCGCTTCCGCGGGACGCGACCGGTGGCGTGCGCGGGCGTGAGAGTGACGATGCGGGCGTGGCGGACGTGTCAGGTGTCCGCCTCGCACCGGAGCGACGGACGGCTCGGTCAATGCGGTGGGGGGCCCCGTCGCCCGTTGCGGTAGTGGGGTGGCGGCCGCACTGGGCAACTAGTGACCCGTAGCCATCGGACGGTTAGTGTTAGTGCCCCGAGTCCGAGTGGCTGGAGCCATCGGGGTTGTCTCGCCGAGCCAGTACACTACAAGCACGCAGTAAACGGCGGCGCAGTTAACTCCTCCTGGTCATGCGCAACGGCCATGGCGTTTCAATCAGTTGAGTCCTCGAACGTACGTACAGCGTCACGGGGGCCGGCGCGAGAGATCCATGGCGTAGGCTTTGCGCCAATGCCGGTAGGTCGATTTGGAGCGTCTCGCCGTGCTCGTGTCGCGGATGTGTCGTGTCGTGTTGGCCTGGCTGGCGCTGGCCTCCTCCGTCGTCCTCCGGGCGAGATCGCCTGCCGCCGGCCGGCCCGCGGGGTGGTTCTGGAATCCAGATCCAGCATGGCATTTAAGGTGCCTCTACTAGTCTTTGCTTTTGCTAGGTGCTCTGCTTATGCTCAGCGACTCAGTGCTGCTCTATTCTGCTACTCGTGCTTGGCATTGCTTGGTGTCCAACTACTATGGGGAATTGGCAGCAAAAAGTATGTACAAGTGTATGTTTAGCCTTCTCTGTTCTAGGGCTAGGATATGTGTATGGCGTCGCCTCGCCGCACGCCTTATTCGCCTAGGCGTCTGGAAGGGGTCGGGTCGCCACGCCTCGCCTTACGGCCGTAAAAACCATGCTTGCCGTTGGAAGAACGAGCGATGAATGCCTGCCTGTACTGCTGCGAGCCGCGCGCGCGGAGGAGGCGGGGATGGCGCCATACGCGGGTGCACGTGCATGTCGGGTGGTGCTGGTCGGGTCCTTGGGTTTAGGCGGTTTTGAGCGTGACGAGTGATGGGCGCGAACCGTAACGGCAACACTGGCCGTGGCGTCTGTGTTCCGGTCTCTGGACGCGATGAAACAGATTTCTGCTTCTGTGCCGAAGGGATGGGAATGGGGTCTGCCGCGCGATAAATGTCAACAAACTTTGCCGGCTCTCATCCTTTCGAAACTGAAAAGCATGGAGACGTGATTACGTGAGAATGTGAGATGAAAGGATGACATGAGACTTCCTTGTTCTGTTTCACCTCCAGTACGAAATTATAGAACTCTTATAAGGCTCTAAAATGCATAACAAAAATAAACAATCCGTCGAAGAAGCTCCTTGAGTCGTCATGTTTATATTTAGAGTTAAATGCATCATTAATACACAAATTTGACGAGTTGATGCGTTTAGATACATCATCTCCCTAATGACAATGTATCCTATGGAAACCAATTTCGTATGCAAACTATAGAAACTCCCATCACAATCGCTGGATCTCCATCTGAAGGCCAAAGAGAGAGTTGAGAAACTTTAGCATTTAAATCCTCCCACCATTTTCTTATAATCATAATTTTCTTAAACCCCCTTCCAAACTAAACTTGGGACGAAGGATCCAATAAACAGCGTCTCCCCGCACGCCGTCGCGATTGGATCTCCAAGGCGGCGGCGGAGTCCCAGGCGGTGGGGATCCAGTAAACCACACCGTCGCCTCTCGTCGTACTCGTAGCCGTCGTCCTCACCAGGCGCAGACCATGAAACTTTATTTACCGTCGTGTATCGTCGTCGTCTCGCATATGCATTTGATTGGCTTGGAGCTTTAGTTTCGTTTATTTGCGTCTGCAAATCTGTCCACGATCTGGGAAGCTTCGGGGATTCGTCTGCTCGGGAGGCCATCGCGGATTCGCGGCTCCCATCTACGGGGATGCGTGCAAGTCACCGCCGTACCGTACCCATGGCCATGGGCCAGCGCCACCCTACGGCTCCGCCGCGAGACTAAGCAGTAAACACACGAGCGAGCGAGCGATGGGATTCAAAGAAATAACAAGAGGCGATCTGATGGCGCAAGCAAGCCTTCATGGGATGAATGACGAGCTGCATGTGAGTGCGCGGAGGAGAAGCAATAATCTAGCCATTGAATTGGGAAGGCTGCTGCTAATGGCGGCGGCGGGGCCGTCCTGCTAATGGCGGAGGGGACGGATTTAATTTGGTACTGGTAGGGTGTTGACCTGCACTCGTGACCAGCGCCACGCTACGGCTCGTATGGCCCTGCTCGTATGTCGAAGCTGGGAACGACGGCGGCCCGGCAAGAAGACGAACCGGGCAGTCGCGGCTATGGGAGACGACGCCCACGGGGGAAACGACGCGCCGTAGGGTCCGTCGTGAAGGGGATTTTAGATAAATTGTGATCAGAAAAGTTAATGGTAGAAGGGTCTAAGTGTTAAAATTTCTCACCACTCTATATGGTCATCGGATGGGGATCTAGCGGCTATAGTAGGAGTTTGCATAGTTTGTACACGAAGCTGGTTTGCATAGGATACGTTGCCCTCTCTAATCGCTCATCTAGGTGCAACAACTTGGCATATGGGTGCAAATAGGTCACCGACATGACACATGAGGCAAAAAACGTCATGTAGACAACATATGTGTATATTTGATGTTATTTAATTGTTTATTAGGACTCATTTTAACATATACTAGTTCCGACAAACATCAAGTTTTTATGATGCTAATATAGGATGAACATCATATCAGAACAACACAATAATTTGAGGATTTATATTGCCACTCAAACTTTGTTAGAGGCAGGGACTACAAACCAAGCTATGAATCAAAAGGTCAATTTTTGCGCTTATACGATGCCTATAGTTGACGTCAAATATATATCTTGTTCGTTATATTATTTTATTTCACTAAAAATATTTTTTTGTAAAATATAAGTTTTTTAATTTTTTATAATTTATAATATTCTTGTCTAAAAGATGTTACAAACAAAATCTAAAAATATACTACTAAACTAACCTAAATTGCATAATGAGCATGGACTTTTGAAAAAAAACTAGCTAACACATCGTTGCGATGTTGCCTACATGGCAGTTTTTTTGGCTATGTGTCGTTATGGTGACATATTTGCACTCACATGCCAAGTTGTTGCTCGTAAATGAGCAATTAGAGAGATGGTGTACCTAAATGCACCCACTCGCCAAGTTTGTGTACTAACGATGCATTTAACTCTTACATTTACAACACTAATCCATGTTCTGCATCGCTAACAATTTGAAGAGACAAAAGCATTTTAAAAGAGATATAAGCATTAGAAGTTTGTGGAGAAATTGGAGGTCCACAATTAATCAATATGGTTTATCTTTGCTACCGCTCCTTTTGTCCTTGTTAAAAAAGGAGTTCTAATTTTGTTGAGCTGCTCATTATTCTAACAAGCTAACACACTAGCTTGGCTCAGCAAGGAAAAATACAACGAGACGAGCTGAGCTACCGAGGCACAAACATTCTGTCCAGTAATAGCCACTATATCGTTACATTGTCAACGAGTAAATCAAAGCATAGAAATCAAAATAGTTCGAGTGATGAAAAGACGACCGAGCACGGACTCCGGTCAGGCGCGGCCCGGTGATGACGAACGCCGGGTCAAATCCACCAACTCTCGGCCATTCCCCGGCAAACCGGGCACGCCGCGCAGTGTGGTCAACAACAATCGCCATGCCAACCCGTGTGCCGCCAACTCTCGTCCTTCCCCACCTGCCACGCCCTCAAACCAACCAGCGGCGAGCGGCTGGGCACGGATTACGACGGCGCCACCCCTCGAAACCACTCCAGGACAAGCGCAGGGACGGCCGTGACACCCGCAGAAGCCAGAGCTCGCCATAAATCCCCTGCCAGGGTCAAGGACGACCGCACGCCCGGCGCCATGCTCTCCAGTGCGTGCCCCTGTAGCACACACTGTACTTGTACTTCTAAGCCCCTCCCCCCTCTCTCCTTGGCCTATAAAAGGAGGAAGGGAGCGAGAGAGGAGACAGAGGCACACACACGATCACCGCCTCACACGATATTGGCACTTCCCTCAATCACTTTCACACTCATTTTCAGGGACTTGGAGACTCTTTCTCCTCTCCCACCTCGCTTGTAGCCCTCCACTGCAAGCACTCCGGTGCAAGATAGTACAGCGCCTCGAGCGCACTCTGCTGGACGTACGACCTCACGGTCGGAACCAGGATAAACCCTTGTCTCACCGTGCTAGCTCTTGCATCAACCGTCAGGGGACGGGACACAGGGCATTCTGTGTGGCGCTGAGGATTGGGCGGCCAATCTCAGCACCGACAGTGGCGCGCCAGGTAGGGGGTTGCGCTGTGATCAACCCACTTCACCCGATCAGTTCCCTTGACGGCAAGCCACGCCAAGGCCATGTCGCCACGATCCGCCACGGGGTCCCCCGGCCCGCTTCCGCGCGGGTACCGGATCATGTTTGGGAGCCTGGAGTTCGAAGCGACCGGTGAGGGCCTCCTCATGTGGCTCGCCTCCAGGACGCCCGACATGATGGCTATTACCCCGGCGCCGCCGACGCCGCCCAACCTCAGGAGACGTCGAAGACTGCACGAGCTGCAGATTCACGTGGAACGGTGCGTTGCCCCACGCGTCGTCCTCCCTGATTGGGACGCACACCTGTTGCTCCGGCCCGCTGCCGCATTACAGGGGGGCGCACCCTCACCAGCGGCTCCCGCGGAGGGAGCACGCTGGGAAAATGTGGCCGGGCCGGCGCCGCTCCCGCACGGAATGAGCAACGCGACCGCAAGCTACTCCGCGGCAATCAGCGCCAACCTGAACGCGCAAGAGGATTCGCCGGGTCACCAGCTGGGTTCGATCCGCAGCCTCAACATTACCTCGCCCGGCGGGTCCCAGCCCGAGTCGGACGACGGGGAAAGTGTGCGCGGCCAGGAGCACCCAGGCCTGGACTACTCCGGGCTACGCGACCGCGAAGGCCTTACCTCCTTCCAAGCCGTTGCGGACTTCTGCCTCACCTGTTTTGACGATTCCAGTGAAGGGGAATACGACCCCACGCGGGAATGCTTCGTCCTCGACGGCGAAGTAGAGTCCGTGGGAGAGGATGAAGAAACGCGCGACGGGGCCGGGCATGAAGAACCGCCACCAGCGCCCGCCGAGCCATCGGGCGAAGCCGCACTCGCACAGGCACAGCTCGTGCAGGTACGAGAGCTAGAAGCCAGGCTCCGATAGGAGCGCCAGCAGGTACAGGAGCTACGTGCAGCTCTGGAAGCCCGGCAGCCCGAGCACGGCGAACGTGCGCGAGCCGCCAGGCGCATCGCTCAAGCGCGCATCATGAATGATGGCAACGACGCCAGCCCTGCCATGCCGCCGCGGGCAAGCCAGAAGCTCGTCGCCGCAGTAACTCTGATTCGGGCCATGCCCGAACCATCGACACCAGAGGCGCGCGACATGCGGCGCCAGGTGCAGGCCCTTGTCGAAGAAGCGGCCGTTCAACAAGCAGAAAGTTCCGCCTCCCGCATGCGCCACCAGGCCAGTTCGAGAGCCGGAGGAAGCAGGCGGGACAAGGAACAGTCCATCCATACCCCGCCTAGGGGCGCATGGACGCCTCACCGACCAACGAACGACGGGAAGGCGCTCAGGACCGGCGACCGCGAAACGAGGAGGTCCGCGAAGGACCGACTCGTGGACACACGAGGCGCCATCAACGACGGTGACGCGCGCAACGTCCTGAACAAGAAGAGGCAGGACGCGGCGCCTCCCCGCAGTAGGCACCCCCGACGAGGGGGTCGCTACGATAGCGAGGAGGACAAAAGCCCAACGCCGGACCCCCCAGGAACCCCTGTGTTCAGCCGGAAAATCCGTTCGGCCGCCATCCCGCCGCGCTTTCGCCAGCCGACCACCATTACCAAGTATTCGGGCGAGACGAAACCCGAGACGTGACTCAACGACTACCGCCTGGCTTGCCAGTTGGGCGGGGCCACCGACGATGCTATGATCATCCGCAACCTTCCGCTTCATCTCGCGGACTCGGCGCGGACATGGCTCGAACACCTACCCGCGAACCAGATCCACGACTGGGACGACCTGGTCAGGATGTTCGTGGGTAACTTCCAGGGCACGTACGTGCGCCCCGGAAACTCCTGGGACCTGCGCGGGTGCCGGCAGGCGGCCGACGAACCGCTGAGAGACTTCATCCGCCGCTTCTCCAAGCGCTGCACCGAGCTACCGAGCGTGGGTGACTCCGAAATCATCCACGCCTTCCTCGAAGGCACGACTTGTCGGGAGCTGGTGCGCGAGCTGGGGCGAAACCATCCCACCAGCGTCAACGCGCTGTTCGACATCGCTACCAACTTCGCCTCTGGAGAGGAGGCTGTGGGGGCAATTTTCGACGGCAAGACCAAGGGGAAGCGCGCGGAGGAGCTGCCCGCGGAGGGCAGCAAGTCCAAAGGAAAAGCTAAAAAGCAGAAACGAGGTGGCAAGGGCAAGAAGCCTCGGCAAGCCGCGCAGCAGCAGCAGCAGGGCGAGGACTCTGACGAGGCCCTCGTGGTCGAGCGAGGCCGCAAAGGCCCTCGAGGCCCTCCTCAGGAGGGAGGCCTGTTCGACGAGATGCTGAAGAAGCCATGCCCGTACCATAAGGGCCCTGTCAGCCACACCCTCGAACAGTGCGAGATGATCAAGGGTTACTACAGGCGCACCTCCGCGAAGGAGGATGGCCCGAAGAAGGGTACGGGTGATGGCGGCAACGACGAGTTCCCCCATGTGGAGAATGTCTTCTTCATCGTAGGGGGCCCACAATGAACGCGATGTCCCGGGAGCAAAGACGTGAACGCCGAGAGGTCTTCTCCATTCACCCCGCGACGCCAACTTACCTCGCCTGGTCAGACGAGACCATCTCCTTCGGCCGCGAGGACCACCCGGACTATGTCCCGAATCCGGGGCGCTACCCGCTTGTCGTCGACCCCGTCATCGGCAACACACGATTCTCCAAGGTGCTGATGGACGGGGGCAGCAGTGTCAACATCCTCTACGTCCGAACCTTAGAGCTCATGGGCATCGGCACGAACCTGCTGAGGCCAAGCAAGGCGTCGTTCTACGGCATCGCACCGGGAAAACGGGTCCAACCTCTCGGGCAGATCGACCTACCCATTTGCTTCGGCACTCCCGACAACTTTCGGAGGGAGACCCTCGCCTTTGAGGTGGTGGGATTTCCAGGAGCGTACCACGCCATTCTCGGGCGTCCGTGCTACGCCAAGTTCATGGCGGTCCCCAACTACGCCTACCTCTAGATGAAGATGCCGGGGTCAAAGGGCGTCATCACCGTGGGATCGTCGTACAAGCATGGTTACGCGTGTGACGTCGAGTGCGTCGAGGGCGCGGAGGCGCTCGCCTACAGCGAGACCCTGGTGGCGGACTTGGAAAAGATGGCGAACGAGGCCGTCGACTCCGCCAAAAGGCACGCGGGCACCTTCGAGGCTGCAGAGCACACCAAGGCGGTGCCCCTCGACCCCAATGCCCCCGAGGGCAAGGCGTTGAGGGTCAGCACCACCCTCGACCCAAATAGGAAGCAGTGCTCGTCGACTTTCTCCGCGCCAACGCCGACATCTTCGCGTGGAGACCCTCGGACATGCCGGGTATTCCGAGGGAGGTCGCCGAGCACAGCCTCGACATCCAGCCTCACTCCAAGCCGGTGGTGCAGCGACTGCGGCGGTTCGACGAGGAAAAGCGCCGCACCATCGGGGAGGAGGTGCACAAGCTTCTGCTGGCCGGGTTCATCAAAGAGGTATTTCACCCAACCTGGCTTGCTAATCCTGTTCTAGTTAGGAAGAAAAACGGAAAATGGCATATGTGCGTAGATTATACCGATTTAAACAAAGCATGCCCTAAGGTTCCGTTCCCTTTGCCTCGAATAGATCAGATAGTAGACTCCACTGCTGGGTGCGAATTGCTATGCTTTCTTGATGCTTATTCCGGTTATCATCAGATTAAGATGAAAGAGTCTGACCAGCTCGCGACTTCTTTCATCACCCCGTTTGGCATGTTTTGCTACGTCACTATGCCATTCGGCCTCCGAAACGCTGGAGCTACATACCAGCGATGTATGCAACACGTTTTCGGAAGCCACATCGGGCGGACCGTTGAGGCATATGTAGACGATATCGTTGTGAAGACCAGAAAGGCGAACGATCTGGTAAACGATTTGCAAATCGCATTCGGTTGCCTCTGGGCAAACGGGGTAAAGTTAAATCCGGAGAAATGCGTATTCGGGGTGCCGCGGGGCATGCTGTTGGGTTTCATCGTCTCCCAACGAGGCATCGAACCCAACCCCGAAAAAGTCTCGGCCCTGGAACGGATGGGGCCGATTCGGGACCTCAAGGGGGTGCAAAAGGTACTGGGCTGCCTCGCGGCTCTCAGCCGTTTCATCTCTCGACTTGGTGAAAAGGGCTTACCTTTGTACCGGCTCCTAAAAAAGCACGAACGCTTTTCATGGACCCCCGAAGCCCAAAAAGCCCTCGACGGGCTAAAAGCGTCGCTCGTACGCGCACCAATCCTCACGTCGCCGCAGAACGGCGAGCCCCTCTACCTATACGTGGCTCCGACAACGCAAGTTGTCAGCGCCGTCATCGTCGTGGAAAGGACAGAGGAGGGTCACGCTCTGCCGGTCCAGAGGCCGGTGTACTACGTCAGTGAGGTGCTGACCGAGACCAAGGCGCGGTACCCACAGATTCAGAAGCTAATCTACGCTGTAGTGCTCGCGTGACGAAAGCTGCGACACTACTTCGAGGCCCACCCGGTCACCGTGGTCTCATCTTTCCCTTTGGGGGAGATAGTCCGCAACCCGGACATCTCGGGTAGGATAGCGAAGTGGTCGATGGAGCTTGTGGGAGAAACTCTCTCCTACGCGCCACGAAAAGCGATAAAATCGCAAACCTTAGCGGATTTCGTCGCTGAGTGGACCGACGTCCAACTTCCACCACCACAGATCCAAGCCGAATGCTGGACCATGTACTTCGACGGGTCAGTGATGAAAACTGGGGCAGGCGCGGGCCTCCTCTTCGTTTCACCCCTTGGGGAGCACATCCGATACGTGGTTCGTTTGCACTTCCCGGCGTCGAACAACATGGCGGAGTATGAAGCCCACCTCGCCGGGCTCCGCATCGCCATTGACCTCGGCGTCAAACGCCTCGACGTCCGGGGAGATTCTTAGTTGGTCATCGATCAAGTCATGAAGAACGCAAGCTGCCGCGACGAAAAGATGGAGGCATACTGCAAATAGGTTCGCCGCCTCGAGCTGAACCATATCGTGCGCAAATACAACGAGGAAGCGGATCAGCTGGCCAAGATCGCGTCAGAGCGAGTCACCGTTCCGCCGAACGTCTTCGCCTGCGACCTCGACCAACCCTCCGTCAACTTCGAACAAAGGGCCGGAGCCCTCGAGACGCCCTTAGGGGCTGAGGGGGTCGAGCCCATGGAAGAGGACCCCTCGAAAGAGGGGCTCGAAGCCCACGACGTTGGAAATTCTTCGGCCGAGGCCATGGAAATCGACATGGACACACGACCGCAAGACTGGCGCAGCCCATACCTCGCGTGGATCGACCGCGGGGAGCTGCCCTCGGACCGGACCGAGGGGCGCCGCGTCGCCAGAAGGGCCAAGACCTTTGTCTCGGTCAGCGGCGAACTGTATAAACGTGGCGCCTCGGGAATTCTGCAGCGATGCATCCCCATCCCCGAGGGAAAGCAGTTGATCCGCGACATCCACGCCGGGGTGTGCGGGCACCACGCGGCGCCGCGTACCCTCGTGCGTAATGCGTTCCGGCAAGGCTTTTACTGGCCTACCGCCGTAGCCGACGCGAACGATGTCGTGCGCACCTGCGAAGGGTGCCAATTTTACGCACGAAAGACGCATCTCCCGGCGCATGCCCTACAGACCATCCCTGTAACATGGCCTTTCATGGTCTGGGGGTTGGATCTCGTGGGGCCTTTCCACCCAGCGCCCGGGGGCTTCACCCACTTGTTGGTGGCCATCGACAAGTTCTCGAAGTGGATCGAGGTCTGGGCCATCACCAGTATCAGATCTGAGCAGGCCGTGTTATTTTTCACCGACATCATCCACCGATTCGGGGTACCCAACTCGATCATCACCGACAACGACACCCAGTTCACCGGCAAGAAATTCCTGGAGTTCTGCGACGACCATCACATTCGCGTGGATTGGTCGGCCGTAGCACATCCAGAAACGAACGGCCAAGTAGAACGTGCCAACGGCATGATACTACAAGGCCTGAAGCCAAGAATCTTCAAAAAGCTAAACAAGTTCGGCCGGAAATGGGTAGCTGAGCTGCCATCGGTAATTTGGAGTCTCAGGACAACCCAAGCAGGGCCACAGGCTTCAGCCCTTTCTTCCTCGTCTACGGCGCCGAGGCCGTCCTCCCAACAGACTTGGAGTACGGGTCTCCGAGGCTCAAGGCCTACCAAGAAGAACAAAACCAGCGGAACCGCGAGAATTCGCTGGAACAGGTGGATGAGGCTCGAGACGTAGCGTTGCTTCACTCGGCACGCTACCAGCAATCACTCCGGCGGTATCAAGCTCAGAAGGTGCGGCGTCGAGACCTTCACGAAGGGGACCTGGTGCTAAGGTTGCGCCAGGACAATCGAGAGCGCCACAAGCTCACTCCACCATGGGAAGGACCATTCATCATCGCCAAGGTCCTCAAGCCTGGCACTTACAAGCTGGCAAACGAGAAGGGCGAGATCTTCACCAACGCCTGGAACATCCAACAGCTACGTCGCTTCTATCCTTAAAACTCTCAGCATTCCTTGTAAATACTTTATGTTCTTAGCCAACAACGATGAAAAGTTTGCGAAAAACATGGAAACATTGTTACTAATAGCATGAACAAGGGGGACTTGGTCCTATCCTCGATCTAGTCTCGATAGAGCCAAGCCCCCCTCGGGGGCTGCAGGGGGGTTTACCCCCCCTAATCGTCCCAATTTTTAAAATTGTGCTAAAACTCAGAGTGCTTAGAAAGATGCGGGGCGCGAGCTAACTTAAGCTAGAGCCAGCTGAGCCGTGAGACCGCCTACGCCCTCGAAGGGATACGACATCTCCCTCTCCACTCCACGCCTTAATTACTCGCGGATTCAAAATACCCGGCCAAAATCTCTCCAAGCCAAGAATAGCACAATAGAACGATCAAACAAGTTCGAAGCGCACAATCGAAATTCAAACTTAGTTTATATACAAGAGCCAGTCTCCTAGAAAACTAAGATACATCTAGACCTCTAAGCCTGAACCTTTCAGGCTTCACCTTCTGCGGGGGCGCGGCGGCCTCGGCGGCAGCAGTCGAAGGAACCGACGCGAGGGCCCTAGGACCATCGTCATCACGGTGCACCGAGGCGATGGCCTCCTCAAGGGACGCCACGACGTCGGCTTCAGGATCAGCCTCGGCTTCGGGGGCAGCCACGACCTCGGGCCCGATGTCGGCGCGCGCATCTTCATCCTCGCCAGGAAAAAGCTCACGCCCAAACTTGGCGGCAAGCGCTGTGGCGGCGTCCTCTGCACTGTCATCGGACTCATCGAGAGCGGCAAGGGCGGCGTCGTCATCCAGGTCTGCGTCGATAAAGTAGCCGCGCGCCACCGCCGCAAGGTCAATGTCGTAGTGGGTCGACACCACGCCGAGTGCTTTCTTCACACCAAGGTGAAGAGCGTTCTCGAGGCGCTCCGCCACGCAGCCTCTCAAAGACCTCAGGCGGCTGGGCAATGATGACCCCGACTGCAACCCCGACGGGATGTCGACGCACTGGATGTCCCGGCACGCGGCGTCGGCGGCAGCCCTCAGAGTCTCGAGCTCACCCTGAGCCTCGAAGTAGGCAGCTTGAACAACCACCACCTCGTCCGCCTTCTCGGCCTCGGCCTTCCGCAGCCCTGACAAGGATCGAGCACGTCAAAACAAACTCCAACACAGAAACAGCCAAGGAAGCTAAGAAAACATAGAACCATACCATCTACCAAGGCCCTGGCCTCGGTAAGCGCCGTGCGCTCCTGCTGGAGCAGGTCCTCCGCGGTGGCCAGCGCACCCTCCTTCTCCCGAAGCGAGCGGCCCAGCTGTTCGGCCTCCTGGGCCTTCTGCTCTGCCCGGGCCGTCGCCTCCGCGAGCTGAGAATGCGTGGCCTCGCACGCCTTGCGCTCCTGCTCGAGCCGCGTCCGCTCCGCCGTGAGCACCTCGCGCTCCCGCTGGAGCTGGCCCTGTGCCTCCAGCAGCTTGGTCCCGGCCTCCTCGCGCGCCTTGCGCTCGAGATCGAGCCGCTCCAACGCCGCGGCCAATGCCTGGGCCCCCCGCTCCGCCGCGCCTCTCTCGGCGTCGCGTTCCTGCTCCGCGCGAGCCTTGGCACCCTCGTGTGCGCGGGCGGCCGTCTCCGTCTCCTTCACCCGGGCGGTGAGCTGGGTCACCTCCGTGCCCAGGTCCAGGTTCGCCTGACGGTACCGACGAAGATCGGCGTACAAGTCCACGATGCACGCGGTCTTGTCTGCCGCCTCCTGCCGTAGAAGCTGCACGAAGAACCATCAAGGATAAGCCACGAACTAAAAATGGTGACGAATTACCAAGCAGTGTGGATAAGCACGGGGTTACCTCGAAAAGTTCCAACGCCTGCCTGGAATGGAGATCGGCGGCGGCAGTGATGGCCCGCTCCAGGTCCATCCCGACCCGCTCCGCTCGAGCCCACAGCTCGTTCTCCTCCGCCATGCCCCGCCAGACTCGAGCGGAGACGCCGGGCTCCTCCGGCCATGCGCTCGGGCCGCGCCGACCCTGACGCAGCGCCGCCTCAGCCGTATCCCACTCGGCCGCTCTCCCAGCCACTGGCGCCGGCAGCAGCCCCCGGGCCAAGGAAAACGCCGCCGGCACCTCGGCCGCAGCCACCCCCGCAGGGGGAGCACGCTAGCCATCGTCATCTTGGGCCACGCCTTGTGCGCAACCCAAAGCCAGCCGGATGACCGTGCTGCCGATCGGGGCGGTGGCACGGCCCCCCTGCTCGCCCACCTCTATCGCCGGGGCGCCGTGCCCCGGCTCCACCTCTATCACCGGAGCGCCGTGCCCCGGCTCCACGTCCACCACCGGGGCGTCTTGCCCCGGCTCCATAACCACCATCGGGGGCGTCCCCTCCCGCTCCGTCTCCATCGGCCAGGAATCTCGTACCCCCGGCGCTGGCTCCTCCGGCATTACAGCGGGCGTCGCTGCTGGACGCGGAGTCCCGCGCGAACGCGATCCCCCGGCGTGAGGGGAATCCAACGCCCCGACCTTCAACGCCTTCTTAGGCGCAAGGTTGGGGTTGGCCTTGGCAGCACCCCGAGCGCTGAATCAGAAAGGAAAAACGGAAATTACGAAACAAAAAACCAAACGGGGATGAAAAACCACGAGAATAGCTCAAAGCGAGGCTTACGGGACGCAGTCCTGCAAGGCCTGCAATTTCCGCTTCGAGCCGCCCGACGAGGGAGCCCTCCTCGAACTCGAGGACCCCCTCAACCCGCTCGGGGGCTGCGAATCCCTCGAGCCCTCGGCATCCGATCTGCTGCGGCGCGACGCGCCCGCAGCAGGGGTAGAAGTCACTTGCGCCCGCGGCGCCGTGGGTCGGGCAGGCGCGACCGCCGTCCGCGCCACCACCGGCGCGGCATCGCCAAGGCTCGCCGCGCCCGCCCTAGGTGGCGGCACGGTCATCTCCTCCTCCTCACCGGCGGGCAGAGCCCCGCCGGCGACGATCTCCTCCTCCTCCTCCTCGCTGGGAGGGTTCGGGGAGTCCTCTGGGGACGCCGGCGGCGTCTCGCCGTCCCTCCTCCACCGGCAGAGCGCCGCCGAGTGCGCGTCGCGCCGGGCCTGCCTCCTCTGGCTGCTGGCTTTCCTCGCCGCCTTCGCGTCCCTCTCGCGGTCGCGGCGGGCGCGGTTCGAAGCGCGCACCTCCGGAGTCGGCGCGAGGGAGCGGTAGAGGCCGCAGTTCACCTCCTGAAACCACAACGAATCGAGGAAGGGAATTCTAAGTTAATCAATCCGACAGCTCGGGAGGGAAAATGACGACTTACCGACAAAACGTGGCCCTCATCGGGGCGCGGCCGGAACGACCAGAGGTCGCTCGGCATAGTGTCGGGATGCACCGCCGTTTGCACCCTCGTGACGACGTACTCCTCAAGGAGTGGCTCCGGCAACATACGCGAAGCCGCCAGTGCCGCCGGGTCGGCGCCCTCTGTCATCCGGAACAGAGGGAGCTGCCTCTCCATGAGGGGAACCACCCGGCGACGATGACAGTGCGCAAGCACGTGCGCCACGGTCAAACCCGACCCATCCAAAGTACGAAGGGCGTCGATGGCGGGGCAGAGCCTCTTCCGCTGAGAGTCGCCGAAAACCCCGTAGCTCCAGGAGTCGGCCTTCTCCGTCAAGACCTTGTCAGTATACTCCGGCAACCCCAGGCCGTCGTTGCGCAGATAAAACCACCCTTTGGCCCAGCCGCTGTTGTTGGTGGTCATCCTGCGGGCCGGGTACAGGTGCTTCCGGCGCTCGAACGGCGCGAGCGTAAGACCGCCGGCGCACGAAGAACGGCGCACCCCCTTTCCCGCGCCAGACGTGCTGAGCTCGGCGCGGAAGAGGTGGACCCACAGGTCCCAGTGCGCCTCGATCCCCAGCACGCCCTCACAGACGCCGACGAAGACCGCCGCCTGAGAGATGGCGTTGGGGGCGAAGTTGTGGAGCTCCACGCCGTAGTAGTGGCAGAGGCCCCGTATGAACTGACTGGCAGGCGCGTTGAAGCCCCGCTCGTGGAAGTGGATGAAGCTCACCACGTACCCCGCCGGCGGGTTCGGCACCCTGGCCGCCTGCGGCGGGACAATCCATGCCGCCCGCGCCGGATCGCCCCGGGGCGAGAGCTGCCCGCCGGTCACCAGGCCCTCCAGGAGGTGATCGGTGGCGGCGGACGGAGTCCACTCGGTGACGCCCTCAATGACCACCATGGCAGACGGCGGAGTGGGGAGCAAAGGCGACGAAGGCGGGCGGAATGAGCAGAGAGCAGCTACCGGGCTCGGAAGCGAGAGAAAAGTGGAGGCGCGAGCTGGTGCGGGGAATGGCGAAGGTAAGTAATCCCCTCCCCCCCCGCTTTCCTTTAATAAAGGAGCGAATTCATCCCCGCCGCGGCACGCAAAACCATCGGCGACAGGCCCGGCGCGCGTGGCGCACCGATGTCAGTCAGGGGCCCCCTCCCCTTTTCCCGGGGAACGGCACACGAGAGCGGCGGCATTTACTGCGGCACAGTAAAACGAAACGACGCGGCAGCGGCGCCTGACCGCCCGTCGCCTCGCCTCTCCCCGGCGCACGCCAACTCCGCCTAAAAAGGTGCGCCCACTACGCCCACCTCGCCCACTCCGTGCCACGTCAGGCACGACCGCGCCCGCCAACGGTCACGCGTAGGCCCGCAAACCGAAACGTCAACAACCGAACGGAAGGGATCCTTCCAAGGTAAGACAACGACGCCCCTCCCCCCCGAGGCACAGGGTGCTACTAATAAGGGGCTCGAAGCCCAGGCCTCGAAAGGGCTCGACGGGCGCCCCAGATTAAGAGATGCGGAGGCTACTGGTCGCGCTCGACCAACCCTCGAGCCCGCTGCTCGAGGGCGACCTGCACCTTTCGCAAGGCCCCACTGATCAGGAATACGAAGCCTGGCCCACGAAAGGGTTCGACAGGCGCTCCGGATCAACAGAGTCAGGGACGATTCGGGCGTGCTCAACGGACTTTACCCCGAACGCGAAGTTTGGGGACGCCCCTGATGTGTTCATGGCCAGACATGGGCAGCTAGACGAGGGATTCCATCGAGGGAGAGCTTCCGCGCCCTCGGCCTCCATCGAAGGGGGCCGAGCCCTACCTAGCAAACCTTTGCAAGCGCTCTTATGGACGAGTCTCCGGACCACGAGCCGACCCCTAGCGAACGGGGCACATGCGTCCACTTGAACTACCTGCTAGCAGCTCACCGAGGCATCCGTGTACGCGGCCCAATTCGAGGGTTACAAGAATGACCTCACCCCTCTCCCCCGCGAAGGGGAAGCGAGGGTCGCAACTCAAAGACAAGAAGCCCCTCTGACCGCCTCCGCTCGGGCCAGGGGCTCGGGGGCTCCTTGTAGCATATCCTCCTCCTCCTATGCGCAAAACACGTCGAAGCCGTGCAGGACCCGCCCCCCAGGTTCCGTATAAATCGGTATCATCCCCGCAATCCACCACGTCGAATGGGGAGCGACTAACACAACCCTCGGGAATCAAAGCCCTTGCACGAGTGAACTCACTCCTCCAAGGGATCGGGGGCTACACCCGCGGGTGCGCTCGCGCGCCCCCACGGAAGAACATGCGTAATCAAGAAGGAGTAATCCCCGCAGAATGCCCGGGAACGATCCCGCGAACCATCAGCCTCTGCCCGACTGACCCTTAGTCCGGTAGAGACTCGGGGGCTACTGTCGGGGACAGACCCAGGGGGTCCCCTAACCATCAGGGTAATCACCCTCAAAAAACGTTAACCACGGAAGGCCGAATCACCGGCAGCTCGGAAGGGCCACCAAGGCAGCGTGGCCCGTCACAGCTTATCCCGGCCCAAATACAGCCGTTCGAGCTCACCTGACGAGGGGACCCAAGTAGCGACCCCCGTCTCCGCCTCGCTCGAGGGACCCGGGCCCCCCGGATCAGGCGCAACGCGAACTCCGCCTCGCTCGAGGGCCGCGTACCCCATCAAGCAGGCGAACCAACTCCGCCTCGCTCGAGGGCCGCGCACCCCCTCGAGTAGGCGAGCCAACTCCGCCTCGCTCGAGGCCACCTCTCTACAACAACCGCCATGCCGACCCCTGTGCCGCCAACTCTCGTCCTTCCCCACCTGCCACGCCCTCAAACCAACCAGCGGCGAGCGGCTGGGCGCGGATTACGGCGGCGCCACCCCTCGAAACCACTCCAGGACAAGCGCAGGGACGGCTGTGACACCCGCAGAAGCCGGAGCTCGCCATAAATCCCCTGCCAGGGTCAAGGACGACCGCACGCCCGGCGCCATGCTCTCCAGTGCGCGCCCCTGTAGCACACACTGTACTTGTACTTGTAAGCCCCTCCCCCCCTCTCTCCTTGGCCTATAAAAGGAGGAAGGGAGCGAGAGAGGAGACAGAGGCACACACACGATCACCGCCTCACACGATATTGGCACTTCCCTCAATCACTTTCACACTCATTTTCAGGGACTTGGAGACTCTTTCTCCTCTCCCACCTCGCCTGTAGCCCCCCACTGCAAGCACTCCGGTGCAAGATAGTACAGCGCCTCGAGCGCACTCTGCTGGACGTACGACCTCACGGTCGGAACCAGGATAAACCCTTGTCTCACCGTGCTAGCTCTTGCATCAACCGTCAGGGGACGGGACACAGCGCATTCTGTGTGGCGCTGAGGATTGGGCGGCCAATCTCAGCACCGACACCGGGGTTAGGGGGCGGGGTTGCTGGGGGGAGATCCACCGCCGCCGGACCTAGAAAGGGGGGCGGCGGCCGGCCCGGCGGGGGCGACGGGCGCCGGGCGGAGGGCCGGGCGGCGATGGCGCCGCTGGCCGGGCGGTGGGAGATCCCCGGTGGGCGGTGCCGCCGGCTGGGGCGGAGGGGACGGAGGAGAAACGGCAGCCGGCGAGGTTAGCGTTGGCCGTGGCGGTCGGCGGCGGCGGAGGCGGCCGGAGCCGGGGGAGGTGCAGGCGGCGGGGGCGGAGAGGGTGCCGGCGAACACGAACGACGGGTTAGCGTTGGGCCGTGGAGGTGGGCGGCGGCGGAGGCGGCGGAAGCCGCCGGAGTCGGAGGAGTTGGGCGGCGACGGGGGCTGCGGCGGCCACGGCGGCGGGTCGCGCGATTCCCTGACGCGCGACCCGTCGCGCGCTCAAAGCCACGAACAAGTGAACATCCCTGTCAGTTTCTTCTCGATCACGATTCACGACAGTGTATTTTATTCCGTGGAATGCTATCTCTCGAGGAGCACGAGGTTATCGTCTTCTCGGGAGTTCACTTTTGCTCTGATCTGGATCTCCAATCGACACGAATCTTTCGACGCACGCCTAATCATCTTCAAATACCGCCACGGCGCGTCGATTTGCCGCCACAAACCCCGATAACCACCACCTCGCCGGAACCACCACCACGCTCTACATGGATCCCGACGCCGAGGTCACGTTCGAGTTCGTCCCCGTGATCCGGCAGTACAAGAGCGGCCGCGTCGAGCGCCTGCACCCCGTCCACCCGGTCCCGCCCTCCGTCGACGCCGCCACCGGCGTCGCCTCCAAGGACGTCACCATCGACGCGGCCACGGGCCTGTGGGCGCGCCTCTACCGCCCCGACCTCTCCGCGCGCGCCACCGGCGGCGGCGAGGGCACGACGCGGCTCCCCATCGTGCTCTACTTCCACGGCGGGGGGCTCGTATACGGGACGGCGGCCGACGCCCCCGAGCACGCCTTCCTCAACCGCCTCGCCGCGCGGGCCGGCGCGCTCGCCGTGTCCGTGGACTACCGCCTCGCGCCCGAGCACCCCGTCCCGGCATGCTACGACGACGCCCGGGCCGCGCTCCGGTGGGCGACGGCGTCGTGCGCCGACGCCGACCCCTGGGTCCGCGACCACGGCGACGCGGCGCGCGTGTTCGTGCTCGGGTTCAGCTCCGGCGGCAACATCGCGCACAACCTCACCCTCCGCGCCGGCACGGAGCCCGGCCTCCTCCCCCGCGGCGCCCGCGTGGAGGGGATGGCGCTGCTGCACCCGTACTTCCTGTCGTCGTCGGGCGGCGGCGGCGGCGACGCGGAGCACGCGTGGGTGCGCGGAAAGCTGGCGGAGCTGTGGGTGTTCGCGTGCGGCGGGCGGACGACGGGGCCCGACGACCCGCGCGTGAACCCGCTGGCCGCCGGCGCGCCGAGCCTGAGGGGGCTCGGGTGCCGCAGGGCCCTCGTGTGCGTCGCGGAGGACGCGCTGGCGAGCGAGGGGAAGGCGTACTACGACGCGCTGGTGGCGAGCGGGTGGGCGGCGGCGGACGCCGGGCTGCTGGACTCGAGGCCAGCGGACCACGAGTTCCACCTCCGCGAGCCCGACAGCGCCAAGGCCGTGCTCCTCATGGACCGCCTGGTTGCGTTCGTCGCCGGCAACCAGTAGAACCGCGCGCGCGCTGCCGCTGCTCGCGTGCAGTAACGCTCTATGTGATGCACCGCCAGCACCGGCATCGATTGAGCATTTCAGGTACTAATCGGATTATCGGAAATGTATGCTTCCATGTTGCTGATGCAGCTTAATAATAAATATTTTTTTCTATGAAACGATAATGAAGAATTTCGTTTCTACCTGAATGAATTCTCGATTATCGAAAGAGAAATGGAGTAATGCTTTATATAGAATTTTTTCGATGTGAACCTAGAATTGTTCATATGGTTAGTGTCGTGCACGTAATCAGTTGCGACATCCAGTTCCGTGACAAGGTGTTGACTGCTGACTGCTTCTCGTTAGCTTGATTTCTTGCCCAATCATCTGCTTCCATTTGATGCTTGGCTTGAACCATTTGATGCTTTGGCTTGAAGAAAAGGTTGGCAAAGGGAAAAAAAAAGCATTTTGGGTTCGCGACCACGTGCGGGAATCTGACGAATGGCAAGACAATAAATCGTGGGCCATCACTAAAAGTAACAAAACAGGCGTAGAGAGCAAAAGAAGACCCAACAACTAGCTTACGCATGGGCTGTGTTTAGTTCCTAAAATCCCACACAAAATTTCACTATGTAAAAAGTCCAATCACATCACATATCTCTATCCTCATGCATGGAGCATTAAATGTAGGTAAATAAAAAATAATTACATAGTTTTGATGTACACGAATCTTTTGAGCCTAGTTAGGTCATGTAGGACAACACTTATCACAAACAAATGAAAAGTACTGCAATGCGCTACAATGTCTGGTTTGACCCGATGTGACTTTTCGACCACACTTTTTGCGGGAAATAAACACAGCCATGGATCCACGTATACGACTGTAATTGGTAGCGCCATTGCGATCCATCTCTCTGCAGCTCCATCGCCACATCCAGGCATCAATTAGGACAAAAGAAGAGGATCAAAGAGGAGCCATCAACAGAACAGAAAAATACTACAGATGATCCTTTACAACGAACACACTCAAAGCTAGTTTCAAAATCAGCAAAATACGATGCAGATTCATGAAAAATAATTATACATCACAAAGATGTGCATATTCATGAATATGTAACCAGTAACTTGGCATCGTCAAGACGCGTACTGCATATGTTCTGCATCTAGTAGAAATAAAAGTAGAGAACTGCATGTTTCTGTTTATAATTCCTTTGCTTAAATCTACACCTAAAAAGCTGCTTGTTCTGCTGTTTGGAGTCAACTAAAATCTTCACCTGCTGGAAAAATGGGATTGAACACAAAAATTAGTTGTTAGGAACCTGATTCATGATATTTTCTTACTACAAATTTGAAATGGGTGCAAAAAGTAAATCAGATAAGTATAAGCTAAGCCATTGCCATGTTACTTCATGATCTATAATGACAAGTTACTGCTTAATCCACATAAATAGGGCCAAGTTACTTTTTTACATAATCACAAAAGAAACACTATTGCTCGTGTATAGAGAATGAGCATATGGTCATGATAATTCATCACTGGTTGTTTAAAAAAAAGTTTCTTCCTAATTCACTATGTATTCACTAGCTTACTGCAGCATGAAAGCCCACATAAAAAATAGTCCTTGTGAAATGCGAGTTATGTCAATCCAAGTTTCTTATTGTATTGCGTAACGTGCCATGTAAATTGGTGATAAGTTACTTCTTATACTATACTAGCAAGAACGCACGTGCGACACACACGTTTAATAAAAATGACTTTTTTTATTAACGATGAGTAGTCCTGGTAGTAGTTGGGCAGAGACCGTATTGCTTACGAACTCGACGATTTCACGCAAGCGTGTGTTTTTTTTCCACCGACTGTTTAATCACACTTTTCCAAACAGGAGGGATAATGTTTTAATGATTTGTGGGCCCGTCGATCCTCGAAAGTTTTGAATCTTTATAGTATAGATACATTGTTGATAAGTTACTTTCTAATTCACATAAATAGTGCCAAGTTATTTTTTATAAATAATCACATAGAAACACTAGTCCTCATGTACTGAAACAGATAGAGAATGAGCATGAATATGGGCAAACTTAGCTTGACAGAACAAGTGTTCCATAAAAGTGTGTATATATCATATTACTGCTTTGGTGTAATAAGAAAACGTTACTTTATTCATCATGTAAACTATGAAATAAAAGTAATTACTTCCTTATTCGCAAAAATAGTAGAAGGTTACTTTTGTCATTCATATAATTTTAGATCTGAGTGTAAGAAAAAAAAGGAGAAACAACTTATAATAATTCTAGAAGATAGAATAACTTTTCCTTTTCCCTTTTGTTGCATTTTAAAGATGTGAAGCATACACTCAGTTATCTCATTTGAGAGGCACCCCCCCTGGCTTAATTGAATCAGCAAAATCATTGGTTGTAGTGTGCACTGTCCATATTTAACAATAATACAGCTGAAGAAGAAAACAATGGAAAAAATATGATATAGTAATTGTTAAAAGAAACAGTACCTCACATTTTAGGCCTGCACTTCAATTGCGCTCTAGCCGTTTTGAGAGATCTGATATCTTAGGATGCTTCCCCTAAGAAATACCTAACTTATTAAGTATAAAGGAGTTTGCACCACCACAATTTAACAATTAATGGACTTACTACCTATTGGGATGTCCATAACTCTATCGACAGTGACTTTTGTGAAAGAAATCAAATTAGAGATAACTTACTTCTTGTAATAAATAAAAAGTTATTTTCTAATCCATATAAATAGCAACTTCCCGTGTTGTAATTTACTCATGTAGTGACTTAAGATTCAGGTGTGAAATAACTCCTCTCTCTTCCCGTGTTGTAACTAGCATAACTACCTGCATGGTTTCCACAATAACTTTGCATATCAAACACCTGTGTTACTTCCTCCATGCATCAAACAACTAGCACACCACATAGTTTCTGCATTTACTTAGAGAGAGTTACTTCCTCTAGTGTGCACATAAGTGACCAAGTTACTTTCTTTCTCATATAAACTATCAATAACTTACTTCTTAACTCACAGAAACGGTGCAAAAGTTACTTCCTCTATTCCTGAAGTATTGATAAATATATTTTCTGTGTGCAACTAGTGACATATTACTTTGTTTCTCATATAAATTATTGATAAGCTACTTCCCAATTCATATAAACAGTACCAAGTAACTTTCTCTGTTCACTAAATTATTCAGAAAGCTACATTATCTATCTTGCAAATTGGTGAAAAGTTATTTTCTACTTCACGCAAATAGTGTCACGTTTTTTCCTCTATTCACTAAAGTATTGAGAAATCTACTTCCTCCATTGTGCAAATCGGTGGCAAATTACTTCTTATATTATGTAAAATATTGATAAGTTACCTCTTGTATTGTGTAAATTATTGATAAACTATATACAATATCATGTAAATTAGTAAAACAATGTAGATCTACATATCCAGAACAATAATATATCATACTCAAAATGTTCTGATCTGACCCCATCAGTGATATAAACCGTAGAAAACTTGGCATACCAATTCAACAAGCAACATCGGATTGACAAAGAACACACACCTGGTTCGTTTGATGAACTCCATGAACATCAACAGGAGAAGAACTTTGGAAGCATGAACTCCACAAACTAAAGTAGGGAGAAGAACTTTGGATCTATTTCCATTCAAGGCTTCGACTCACCCTCACAGGATTCGTTGAAGCAATTGCCTCTTGTGTAGCTTTATCCAAGCTGCACCATCTTATAAACCAATGCAATGAAAACATGATAGATTGATTCAGTAGAATGTCCGCAGTCTATGCAGAAGCTTACCTTTGTTTTGGCTGCTATAGTTGGTTAAGAACCAATAACAGAACCATTTATAATACAAACAAGGGGAAGGGAACACTACCTGCCTTCAAAGTTCAAACTCATGTGGACGTGTTTATCCGGATTCAAACATCTCTGTCCTGAATACAAAATTAATCCACACTAACGGCTGAATGTTTTTGGCTCTGATATGTATAGTTTGTAAATTAGAAAATCTCTAAAGTCAAATATATGGAACAGAAATGGATTAGGTACCATATTTGCTAGCGGGGCCCTCCTATAAACCGATGATAAGTTACTTCTTAATTAAAAATCAGAGGACAAAAAATCACAGCAAACCTACTACCCAGTACTGTCTATTCAACTTTTGCAATTTTTCAAGTGTATATAATCAGAGGTCAGTGGAGAAAAGATCATGTACATCTGATCCTTTTTTCAGTGTAAACTTTCCATCAACATCAAAACATGACATTTCCCTAATAGCTAAAGTATGAAGTAGCAGACTAGTATTGATCGTGGCAGAAGGGTTTTGATGGGGCGCTGGCATGAGTAAATACCTTATCAGCGGGCAACTGAACAATCAGCTCAGTTGGCTCGTCATCCACGTCCTCATGGCTTGCAAGATGTGGCAGCCAGTCCGGCTGAAAATCAAGTTTCTGTATGGCTCCTCATCCCACACGGTATTCCTACTCTGCATTTCTTCGGACATATCTTGTGCATGCCACTTCGACGCCATAGGAGCCATGAACGCCGCTTGGTTTGGCTGTTATGTTGTCTTGTCCTGAAATGGCATTTTGTCAAGCAGCTCTGCCATACCATCCATGCCAAGCTAGTGCCACTAACTTGAATGATTATTTTATCTGTGAATGGTTAACTGGTTCAGTAGTGGACTTCCTCTCCTCAGCAACCAATTCATCTCCACCATGTGCTAGGTACTGCAACGAACCATGCAAGTTGAAGCCAAGACCAGTAGATCACCTCTGCAAGGGGCTTTTCATCGAACAGCTCATGTGCACCAATCGTCATCACACTGGAATCCTTGAATGGTACTACCTGATTAGCCCATGTTGCACTGTTGTCCCAACGAGTTATACCATCGAACACCTCATAGGCAGACTACCTCAGGTCACGAGCGCAACAAACCTGGTATGTCACCATGGCGGCGCCTCCCACTGCGGCATGGTGTCGATCGACCGCAAGCAGGTGTACGTGTACTCCCCTTGCCTCGTGTTGCGTCCTCGCCGGAGTCGCCACCTCCGCTTGACGGAGATCCTGATCCTCGATCCTTTTAGCCCGCGTCAAGCCTCACCGGATTTGCTACCCCCTATCGTTGCTTGTGGCTCCCCTTGCCCAAATCGCCCCCTCCTTTTGCCTAGCGAAGAGAAGATAAATCAGCATGTGAGAACCGTAGCAACTTGGAAAAATTTTTGGTACTCAACACCAACTACAAATTTCGTGATCCCTCTCCTGCACAGTAGTAGCCAACTACCATTCCGTCGTCAACTCCCCATCACTAGAGACTTTAGACGACTTTGCTGCTCGGCCCTCCCTTCTAACCGCAGGCGAGTGCCAACCACCGCTGCCTGCCCGCCCAGCCCAGATCTCCCTCCCCTCCGGCTCCGCCGCGCGATGGCCGCCTTCCCCGTCGCCCCTCCGCCGGCCGCGGCGGACGACGAGATCGTCTACGAGTCCATGCCCTGCATCCGCATCTACAAGAGCCGCGTAGAGCGCTACTTCGGCTCCGAGTTCGTCGCCGCCTCCACCGACGCCGCCACCGGCGTCGCCTCCCGCGACGTCGTCATCTCCCCCAACGTCTCCGCGCGCCTCTACCTCCCGCGCCTCGAGGACAGCGCCGCCAAGCTCCCCATCCTCGTCTACTACCACGGCGGCGGCTTCTGCCTCGGCTCCGCCTTCAACCCCACCTTCCACGCCTACTTCAACAGCTTCGCCGCGCTCGCCAACGTCCTCGTCGTCTCCGTCGAGTACCGCCTCGCCCCCGAGCACCCCGTCCCCGCCGCCTACGCCGACTCCTGGGAGGCCCTCGCCTGGGTCGTCTCCCACCTCGCCGACCCCGCCACCAAGGACCCCTGGGTCGCGGCCCACGCCGACTTCGCCCGCCTCTACCTCGGCGGCGAGAGCGCGGGCTCCAACATCGCGCACCACATGGCGATGCGCGCCGGCGCGGAGGGGCTGCCCCACGGCGCCCAGATCCGGGGCCTCGTCATGATCCACCCCTACTTCCTCGGCACCGACAAGGTGCCCTCCGACGACCTGGACCCGGCGGCGCGCGAGAGCCTGGGGTCCCTGTGGCGCGTCATGTGCCCGGCCACCACGGGCGAGGACGACCCGCTCATCAACCCCTTCGTGGACGGCGCCCCCGCGCTGGCGTCCCTGGCCTGCGGCCGCGTGCTCGTGTGCGTCGGCGAGGGCGACGTGCTCCGCGACCGCGGCCGCGCCTACTACGACCGGCTCAGGGCCAGCGGGTGGCGAGGCGAGGCGGAGATCTGGCAGGCGCCCGGCAAGAGCCACACGTTCCACCTCCTCGAGCCCTTCTGCGACGAGGCCGTCGCGCAGGACAAGGTCATCAGCGACTTCCTCAACCGCTGAGGTCGAGCCGCCTCGTCTCTCTCACGGTCTCACCGCCGGTGGCGTATACTCGGCAACCGGATTGAATAACTGCAGCGTCGTCGCCGATGAATACTGCTGCGTTACACTACTTATACTTACTCTGTTTCAGATTCAGAATTGTGTTCTCTGTCTTTGCAAGGGGATTGCCATTGTTAGGAGGCATCAGTGTTGTATTCGCATTGGGGATTTGGGGATGATCATATTGATACAGTCATAGTGTCATACAGATGAATTATACTAGAGGGATTCACAGAAATTGTTGAAATATCGATTCTATCTTTGATTATCTTGAAAATCCTCTCTGTTGATTGTAGCATGTCGATTTGGTTAGAAATCCTCGCTGCAATTGCTTTGGAATGGCTTCAGTTTGGGTAGAAATGCCAATTTGGTTGGTTCGATTGCTAGGATACTCTTACAATTCACACGGAAAGATGCCAAGTTCACAGAACAATGAAACAAATAAAACAAAGAAGAAAAGAAATTGCCAAGTTCACTTGTTCATACATCTGTCAGCTAGGCCGGTTTCACATGGAAAGATGCCTTTGCATTAATTTTAATGCACTTTGTTAGCCTAGTCTGCTTCCCATGTTAGTATGTTGAAAGTCAATGGCTCTGTATACTATTTTACACCCAGTTTTCAGTTTCAGAGATGCTAGAGAAGCTTCGGGATAATAAAAAAAAATCCTCTTCGAAACTAGCATCTCTCTCTCCTTTTGAACGGTTTTCTCATTCTTTTTCTGGGAGCCTTCCCATTTTCTAGTTGGGCTTCAATTTTATCATGAAAGCCATCTAGCTAGTAGCTAGGTCTCGGATTCGGCCCAGCCGCCCACTACCTTTGATCTGCTGGCTTGATACGGCCACGATGAGAGGCCCCTAACTCTTGTGTTGGAGCAACAACTCTCCAACAGCTAGCTGCTCAGACAGTCAGACAAGGCCTTTCTCAACGAACATTCCCAAAAATATGCTGCTTATTTCAATCTCGTGCAGACCTTGACCAGCTGTTTTTCTGGTTCAAAGAGCATCTATGACAGGATTTGTCAAACCAGGTTTTTAAGGGACCTCAGCCGTGGTAATTGTCTGTGCGTAAGGTATCAGAAGAAAATTTGTGTAAAACTACAGGTACCAGAAGGGATTTTCAGCTCTGATGAAGTAATCGAGTTTGGGAGAACAGATGCAAAAGCATATTGAAAAACATGTGAAGACACAGTGAGTGGTGCTCATTGGTTTGGTTATCTGAAATCTCAATAAGAAAAGGATGGATACTCCCTCCAGTTTCAACTGAAAGTCTGAGTCTTTTCGGACTCCGTAAGCAATGGATCACTTCTTTTCTGCTACTATATATATATTAGAGGAGCGGTATTAGAGGACTTCCATTTAAAATTCACATATGCTGCAGTTTCTCTACTGACCACTCATATGTTCATCTACCACTTTCCGAAGATTCCAAATTAAGTTTATCTCCACAATGTTCCCAGTTTTGACATCATCATTTCTTGAAAGGGCCAAATTAGAGAGACTAAAGTTGATTCCAATGCTACATATATTCAGGGATCAGTATGACAAGAGTCCCATTTTAGGAGTGTTTACATATACTAGAGCTCTATCAATCTCTCATTAATTAATCAGCAGTTGATTTCAAACCAAGTTGAATTTCACAAGACCTATACAAAAAGACTCCCTATATGGACAAACAGTAGTTGACCCCAATGCTATATTTCAACAAGAAAAAAGAAAGAAGATCCAATGCCACGTATAACATTGCTTAGTGAAGCAAACTATGAACACATATACCTTTCATCGATGAGAAAGGGAATCTATCAGCAAACAACTTTGCATAAAAGAACCGTAAATACTTTGCAGAAGATTAAAATCCCAAAAGGTTTGCTGCAAATGGCCTCTCCCTCTCTATAGATAGTAGGCCTACTTGTTCTAAAATAATGAACATATACCTAGAAAATGATAAACCTAAAAAATTTGCAGCAAATGCCCTCTCGTTTCTACAGATAGTACACGTACTTGGTGATTTCGGACAAGCTAAAGCTAATTCCAATTCTATAAAGTATAATTTTTTTTCCAATTCTGTATATATTAAGGATCTGTCTGATAGAGTCCCATTTTAGAAGTTTACATATACCCGATTTGGCCATTTGCTCTGATCTCTCTACATTTATTTTCTTAACTAAGTTGACTCTTATAGGACTATACAAAAAGGATTGCCCCCAATTTAGAGAACTAAAGTGACTCCAGTTCTCCGTCTCGAAAAAGAATACTAATGCTATAACATTCCATTGTGAGGCCAACACAGAACACCGATGCTATGCTTTTGCTGAGATGATGGAATGGGCCGATGGCATATCTCCATATATCTCCTAATAAATTGCATCGAATTGACTCTCCTCGCCTCAGATAGTAGGTGTACTTGTTTATCTTGAGAATTTTTCCTTTCCATAAACATATACATGCATTTTGATAATCGGGAGACAGATAATTGACCACTAGGAGCTTTGCTATTGTTCTTCCCCATCAGTGCATGTGTGAAAGGTGATTGGCCTTGTTTTAGGCTGATATTGTATTGGAAATTTGTGCAATAATCATATAGTCTTAGTGTCATACAGGTGAAATTTTTGCAGACATCATGAACAAGAACAGACACAACAAATAGTCTTGTTTTTATTTTTTTTTGTTACCTGAGATGTCATTAAGTAAAGGATGGATACTCCTTCAATTCAGCTGAAAGTTTCAGTGTAGACCATCAAAAAAAAAAGTTTCAGTGTATCCCGACACTGTACGCAATCAATCACTTTTTTCCTGCTAGATATATTCAGTGGAGCTACATAAAAGTAGTCTCATTTTAAAAATCTGCATATATAGCAGTTGGTCTACTGACCTCTCATCAGTTCATCAACCACTTTTTGAAGATTCTAAACTAAGCTTAATTTCATAAGACTACATTAAAAGAGTACTCCAGTTTGGATGGAATTCTTTCTTAAAAGGATTAACTAATACAAACTAAAGTTGATTTCAATGTTATATATATTCAGGGTTCCGTTCCGTATGACAGAGCCTCATTTAAAAAATTACTTGTACTAGAGTTTCTTTATTGACCTCCCATTAAAAAATTAGTGACTGATCTTAAACCAATTGAATTTCATAAGACATCACAAAAGGACTGCCCAATTTAGTTCCCCTAAAAAGCCAAAAATTCTCTCTCCAAACTTCACTATTCACCCATCACGTCAAATCTCTCTCCTATGGAACACTAAACGTGGGTAAATAAAAAAACTAAGTACATGGTTTTGATGTACACGACGAGACGAATCTTTTGAGCCTAGTTAGGTCATGGTAGGACAATGTTTACCACAAACAAACGAAAAATGCTACAGTGCGCTACAGTGCCCGATGTGACATTTTCACCAAACTTTCTCATTCTCTTTTTGGAACTAAACACACGCAAACTATTGCTCCAGTGCTGTCCTTTTAAACACTGACCCAGTGCTACGTGTACGTGACAGTCACCGAGGGCAACCATGAACAAAGATGCTAGGGTTTTCTTGTGACGAGAAAGGGCATCTTTCACCAAACAAATTTGCGGCGAGTTAGAACTCGAAAAATATCCAGAAAAGAGAATTTTGGCTGCTGGACACCCTTCAATGTATATATTTGCTGATGGACACCACTGGATTTTGTCTTTGCCGATGGACACTCTTCAAGTTTCAATATTTGCTATAAGACACAATAGATATTATAATATTCATTTCCGAGTGAAAAGAAAAGATAAAATTTTAAAAATGGCCAAACCACCCTCGCAATTATGAATCTAAACCGTCCATCCCAATTTTCATATCGAACTGATCCCCCCATCTCAATCCCATCCGCTCCCACCCGCTCCCACCACGGCACACGGGGAGGTGCCGCCGCCATCCGCCGCACTCAGGCGACGGCGCCACTGCCATCCGCCGCACCCAGGCGACGGCGCCACCGGCCCCTCTACTCCACCACAATCGAACAGGCCGCCGATACCGCCCCCTGAACACCTCCACAATCGAATTGGTTGCCGGTCTCTATCCCTGTATTGTTGCTGACGATGATCCATCTGATGTACATACTGAAAAACATGACTTATTTACTGTTACTGTTCCTTCCCACAACCTTCAGAGGTGCCTCATATATACATGGGCAAAATCTCCTTAAGTAAATGTTAGAACGATTGCAAACAGGTCACGTAATGAACATGCAAAATGTGGCCGAGAGCATTTAAGGATTGTCCTATCTGTATTTTATTTGTGCTTCGCATGACTCTGATTTTTTTTCCTGTCTGTGTACACTGCGTGACTTCATACATGACCTTTTTTCCCCTCGAACCTGTATGTATGATGTGGGCAACATAGTTCTGTAGGGGCATTTTAGTCCCACTATTTATTTTCACTCTTCTATGAGCCAAGAATTATTATTTTAATATACACGGTGTCCTATAGTAAATATCCAAAGTTGAAGAATGTCCGTTGGCCAAGATAAGTTTATTCTCTTCTCACCACAGGTACTAGGTGCACTTGTTGATTTTATACAAACGATTTTAACTCCAGTGTTGTATATATTCAGGGGATCTGTATGATAGTCCCATTTTGAAAGTACTCCGTATAACATATACTAGAGTTGATCTATTGATCTCTCATTACTTAATCAACATTTGATTTCAAAATAAGTTAAATTGTATATAATACTATATAAAAAGCGTCCAAAATTAGGCAAACTAAATTCGACCCCAATTCTATGTTTCTTTTTTTTTTAAAAAGAGAGCTATGCCACAATATTCCTTTCTGAGGCCAACCGAACATTTCTGCTACACTTTTCTTGCGATGAAAAAAATGGCATTTCTCAATCTATCACCTAACTAAGTTGCAGCAAATGACCTCTCTTCACCACAGATCATAGGTGTACTTGCTGATTTAGAAAAATAATCGTCCTTCCATAAACATATATGACCATTTTAGTACTCAGGAGACAAAGGCAATTGGCCGAGGAATCTTATTAGCCCTTTGTGGGATGGTAGCAAAAAAATAAGCTGGAGCTTGTAGGAGGTCCCGCCCATTTATGGCCCATAGTTCTTGAAGATCGTTGTCGACAGTGATTTCTGGGTAGATTTGCGCAATGATTAAGATGAAACATGTAGGACTGATTTCCTGCAATGATTAAGATGAAACATGTAGGACTGATTTCCTTGGCCAGTCAAAAGATGGTTGGTTATTTTGGTGGTGGAGCATAATGCGAGTGAAATGACATATCATCAAAAGGCTCCTCCTCTGGCCCAATCACCCAATGGATGGGATTCCTTGATTACGCCGTACGATGCGTTCCAATTTTAAGAACCAAAGCAGCGAATTAGCGTCACCCGAAACGTATAATAATTTCAATGAGTATTTTGTGTCATTGCATTTGTACACCTGATATGCCATAGAAAATTACCAGTAGCAGTAACTAAGTAATACTCCGTAGGATATACTAGAAGCACTTGGAAGTTGGTAAAAAATTGAATTATGTTCTTATGCCAAAATCAGACAGTGGTTTGTTATTTTAATTAGTCACTTAACGACAAATCTGTGTTGAAGTATATCCGCACAAGTGAACTGCTGCCCCCACCATTTGCTACGAGTTTAAGTTTTTGGATTTAACTGATCGATGTATGCAACTCCATACTCTGCATTGTTTTTCTGGCTGCGAAAGGTCTACCAAAATTTGGATAATTGAGCCTGTTTCAATGATCATCACCCTCCATAACACTTAGGCCCTGTTTGGCCACAAAGTATTTTTAAAGTTTTGAGAGAATACCACGGTTTTAAATTATACCATGGTATTGGAAACTTTGAGGTGTTTGGTTGCTGCAAAAACTGTTGTGTTGTAAACCATAGTATGCCTAAAAGCTAAAACCATGGTATTTTTGGAGTTTTAGAAAATCTACTTGGACCCTCTTTTTCTAAAACTGAGCACAACTGATCGCTCTGTCCCTATGCGGTGCATGTATATTGCGATCAGCCTAGGACACATGTATATTACAAATGCAATGTTCTATGCAAGTACAAACGCCTTTCATCGACATTTATACAAGGAGCCTGCTGCTACCGTATTTGAGTAGCACCTTAGTATATATCAATACATGATTGGGTTATTGGATTTAGAATCTGGGATGTCTTTTTTCTTTATCACCGGATATTTTGACATAAAAGCTAAGATAGTACTTATAATGGACCTGACATGCATACTCTAGTTTGAACATCAACAATTTTCTAATTAAAATACAGTTTCAAATACTGCAGTGCCAAGCATGTTATGGTTTTGCTAAAAACTGCAAAAAACTGAAGTTTTTGTAAACCGTGGTATTTTTGCTTGCAACTCAACTGTGGTTTCTAGACTAGATACTATGGTATGTGAAAACTACAATATCCAAACAGAGCCTTAAACTGGACCTACCTGGGTTTATCCTGTACGTGCATACTGAAAACCTTGCCGAACCTGGAGATGCAGACAGGCCGGATTGCCGAACAGCGAGAAATTTGACCAGCTCTATTAGAAGTTCTAGATGTACAAACACATAGTGACTCCTCTTTTATATACTTTGTTCTCTGCTCACATATTTACAAATAACATAATGCATCAGATAGACAGCGCTAATTGCATGTGAAAATATAGGGGTTTTGATCTTTCTTTCCTTCAACCGTTGAGCCTTAACGTACACTAACTAGCCATTTATATAACAGACCGCATCTTTGCAGTGCTCGGCCCCTATATATATCGTCGCAGACACCCTTCTCAAATCGCCCCCAAGAAACTTGAGAAGTGTAGTGCTAGAAGTTACACACACCTCTCGCTCCCCCCGAGCTAAAACTTAGCTTGCATATAGGATGGCTGGTTCCAAGGCTGTGTGCGCTTGCATTATGATCTTTCTTGTCATCTCAAGCCAGGCTGATGCAAGGCGGCTGATGGCGGCGATGTGTGACGGCATGGAAGGCGCATGCAAGGGTGGCATCGCCGTTGAAGGCGATGGAAGCGTCGCATCAAAGCAAGAAATGGTCTCCGCTACGGGCACAGAGCAAGCCGGCGAAGGGAGGCCAATGACGACCACTGACTCCCGGCCGACGGCTCCTGGGAACAGCCCCGGCATCGGCAACCGAGGGAAGGTCAACAACTAGAGTGCCGTGTTCTTATCTAAGTGTCCAATGAAGCTGCGTACTAGTACTGTACTCGTTTGTAATTTGGTACTTGCTAGTGCTGCCATTGTGTTTAGTTCTCTTTTCATTCTGTTCTTGGTTGCTCTGTGTACAATGTTCAGTGATCACTATGCATTGTAAACTTTTGTACTGCTATTTTGTAACCATGATTGGCATAAATAAAATTCTGCAGCCCCCCTTGTGTCATCAGACTATCAGAGACTCACCAAAATATACTGGGGAAGATCAAAACTGTCTGGGGAAGCTCCTGTATTCTGGGGAAGATCAAAAGTACCTCCTGTATTCTGGGGAAGCTGGTAACCACCTCGCTGGGGATATAACTGAAAAAACTGTCTAAACTCTAACAAACTATTAGCAAGTTGAAGGGCAAGATCAAAAGGATTCTTAGTCATCTCTGTCCCATGCATGTTTTATATTACGTGGTGGTGCGGCAAAGTGAGCTGTGGAGAAGAGGGGAGCTTGGAAGACTGAACTAGCTAGATATGGCATTGTCTCTCTCCCTGCCCTCACATTCCCTCTTCTATCTTGAGTGAAACATGCCGGATTTGATAAGAACATAAGCCCATGAAGCTCAAGTTGTGATTCTTTTTTTGTCGCTATACTTTCAGTTTTAAGAAATACTGTTAAAGTTAGGAATCAGCACATCACAAAATAAGAAGGAATATGACAGCAGGTTGCATGCCCACATTCGCAGAGATTCGACGTTGCTTAAAATTATTCTGCATGCATGGCTGTCGACAATAAAGAAACCATTACTCCATTATGCTCCTATACAGTTTAATTTAGAAGGACTGCGCACAACATCAGTTGTGGAGGCCGTATCTAAGATAAGTATATATAACTTTGTATGCTTACATTTGTTTGCTGATGCCGTGGCGGCGTCACCTCTGTTTTTATCATATATTATGGGATAAGAGAATACACTATTGCACTTCTGTGAAAAGCAAACCTTACCTGGTTGGTTTAGCGGATGTCATGTGATGTGTGTGTCTCACGGATGCGACTATTTAGTTATTCAGCTACGGGTGACATGGTGTTGGCAGCGAAACTTAATTTGCTGATTTCCAAATATCTATGGCCACAATTTATTGCAAGCGTTTATTTGTGTCACTATCTTGCTAGTTGCTACTCACTATTTCTACGGTTTAGAGTTTCACTGGCAGCCGAGCGTTTACTTGTTAGTATTGAGAAAAATGAGAAACATATTATAGGCATCAAGAAAACTTGCAGAAACTTTGACTGATTTTTTTTCTGAAATATGAGCGAGTTACGGGATTTTAAGCCTATCGCCCTTTTCAAATTTAAATTGATTTACAACTCTGGGCGGTAAAAGATCGATATCTCCGTCACCTGAAAAAACATTTTCAAAGTGGTGAATAAAAACCTGCTCACTTTTAGGTGTATATATATCTTGGTCTTGGTGTAGACGAGTACGATACTATCTCAGCCCATCTACTCTGTTTCCTGTCATTTGCACAAGACCACTCTGCATTTTGCAAGGAGATCAGGATCATGTCGCCGGCCGCATCTTCAGACCGAAGAACGCAGCGCGCGCCATGCATGTTCGCACATGCGCCCACTCTGGTGTGGGTCGATCGATCAGTCAGGCAAGCCGCACGCAAGGCGCGCAACTTCAGCGCATGCACCAATAATGCACGTACCTCACCTGACGCGCGCATGGCGATCGCCCGATCGATGCGATTCTCGATAAGATCTCATGCAGTTGTCCAGAGAACGAGGCAATGAGAATATGATATCCTCATCCTCCCAGCGCACTCACACTCCCGCAGAGATGCAAAGTGCAGAGTGCACCTGCAGATCCGCCAAGATTCCTGGCAAGCTCGCAGTGTTCCTCGGAATATTCATTCTGGTGGGGGGGTCTCTGACACGCCCAGCCGTGGTCGTGTCGTCTCTGATTGTCCTCGGCGGCCGCCGTCGCAATGCCAGTATTCAGTGGCGAGCTGAACTCCGAACGCGCCACCTCCGAAAAGGAGAGGGCCGGGGGTAAAAAGAGCCCCGCCGACCCTGGAGTCGGGCAACACCTAGTCCGGCATGATTGGGCGCACAAAGCCAAGTGAAGGCCTCCATTATAGAGCGCATGGATGCGGGCATGCGGCTAGTGATCGAGCTAGTGGTGCAGCCGGCGGGCAACCGATGGTGCATGTGTTAAATCTGTTAGGTCGCTAATACATTGTAGATGTGCGTCTGGGTGTGTGTTCATGCATATGTGCTGTGCGTTGTATGTAAAGAGAGGGGATCGAGTTCATACCGTCCCCGCCGGTCGCGACACCTCCTGTCGCCATGGCCTGTTTTGTTGGTGGAGATCTGCACAAGGCAGCGTCGCGCAGTGTAGTTGTAGAAGTGCGTCGCGGTTGGAGATCCCGCCGGCCTTCGGGTCGCCACCGGCACTGGCCTGGAACGGCGACGGAGTCCGGCGTGGACGTCGTGGCGGCGGTGGCGGGTCTTCCCGTCACTACCCGCGCTAACCCTAGATCGGATTGGTATGTCGGTGGTTTTGACGGCTCCGTTCAACCTCGTCATTGAAGCCGGTGGAGGCCACCTCTTTTTGTAGCGCGGGGTGACAGGGGCCCTCCAACCATATGGGTTGGGCGCCCCCGATCAGGGCGCGGTTCGGATCAAGGCCCACGGCCTTTGGGCTGTTAAGGACCGGGAGATCAACCTAACAATCTTCCCTTTGATCTCACAATCGCTTTTCTTTTCCTTTTACAATTTTCCTTATTTCATCCTAGATTTGTATACAGAGCATATTTCATCGTCCCGACTCAATTGTCAATAGAATCAATAGCTACCATACACGCCTCTATTCAGAAATAGATTCTTTAATCTATGGGCCCTGTTAATCCAGAGATCGTAGGCAATACCTTAGCCCCATGCCGGCCACGTGTTCCTTGAACATGTTGGGCGGTAAGCCTTTCGTTAGCGGATCCGCGAGCATCTTCTCTGTTTTAATATGCTCGAGACTTATGGTGTGATCCTGGATTCTATCTTTAACAGAATAAAATCTTATCTTTATCGACTTGGTAGCCGTACTTTTCTTATTATTATGAGCATAGAACACTGCTGGCTGGTTATCGCAGTACATCTTTAGTGGTCTTTCTATACTGTCTACCACTCTCAATCCTGGTACGAATTTCTTTAGCCATTCAACTTGGCAGGATGCCTCGTAACATGCTATAAATTCAGCATACATCGTAGATGTTGCTGTCACTGTTTGCTTGGAGCTTCTCCACGATATAGCTCCCCCTGCGAGAGTAAAGATGTAGCCTGTCGTGGATTTACTATCATCTCCATCTCCCGCAAAGTCTGAGTCTGAATACCCTTCAATCTCAAGGGAATCAGTTCTTTTATATGTTAACATGAGGCCTTTTGTGCCTTGCACATACCGTAAAGCTTTCTTCACTAATTTCCAGTGCTCGAGGCCTGGATCTTTCTGATATCTGCCAAGTATGTTGGTAACAAATGCTAGGTCAGGGCGTGTGCACACTTGTGCATATTGTAAGCTTCCGACAGCTGAAGCATATGGAACTGTCTTCATTTGTTCCCTTTCATAACTGTTCTGAGGACTCTGAAAATCCCCAAATCTATCGCCCTTGACTATTGGCGCAGGAGTAGGCTTACTCCTCTGCATACAGAACTTTTCTAGAACCTTTTCCAGGTACGTCTGTTGAGATAATCCTAATACCCCATCTGATCTATCTCGGTGAATTTCGATTCCCAAAACGAATGAGGCTTCACCAAGGTCTTTCATATCAAAGTTCGAGGACAGGAACTTCTTCGTTTCCAATAATAGGTTGACATTGCTACTTGCCAGTAGTATGTCATCCACATAAAGGATGAGGAAAATGTAACTGCCTTTCTGGAATTTTGCATAAATGCAATTGTCCTCAACATTTTCATTAAACCCGAAACTCTTTATCGTTTCGTTGAACTTCAAGTACCACTGTCTCGAAGCTTGTTTTAACCCATAAATGGATTTCTTTAGGTGACATCCCATGTGTTCTTTTCCTTCCACGACAAAACCTTTGGGTTGAGCCATGTAAACTTTTTCTTCAAGATCCCCATTAAGGAATGCCGTCTTTACATCCATCTGGTGCAATTCGAGATTGAAATGCGCCACCAATGCCATTATGATTCTGAAGGAATCCTTACATGAGACCGGAGAAAAAGTCTCATTGTAATCTATTCCTTCCTTTTGTGTAAAACCCTTCGCCACAAGACGCGCTTTAAATCTTTCTACATTCCCTTTGGAGTCACGTTTCGTCTTGTAGACCCATTTGCAGCCTACTGTTTTGGCTCCTTTAGGAATTTCTTCTAAGTCCCAAACACGGTTGGTACTCATCGATTTCATTTCATCTTCCATGGCCTCAAGCCACTTGGATGAATTTTCGCTTCTCATGGCTTGTTCGAATGAAATAGGATCATCCTCCATTCGAAACTCTTCTGTGTTATACACTTCATAATCATCAGGAATTGCTGACTTTCTTGCTCTTTGAGACCTTCTAGGGGCCTCTACATTTGGAACATTTTCTATTGGAGGCTGTTGATGCTCCCCCTGATCTGCAGCAACATTTTCTATAGGATCCTGAGGGACAGGTTCCACATTTGCATTCGGTGTTGCCACAGGAGGAGCCACCACAGGAGCTGGAGCCGCAGTGTCTGGCACCGTCGGCGTAGGCTCAACAGGTAGTTCGAAAAATGGCTCCTGAATCATTGGATTGGGCGCGCACACCCGCCTCTCCTCAAGATCAATCTTCCGAGCTTCCATGCTCCCCCGTATCATTTCTTCTTCAAGAAAAGCAGCATGTCTCGTTTCCACGAACTTTGTGACTTTGTCAGAACAGTAGAAACGATATCCTTTTGATTTCTCTGTGTAGCCAATAAAATGGCAACTCACTGTCTTGGGATCTAGCTTCCCAATGGTCGGGTTGAATATCTTTGCCTCAGCAGGGCTCCCCCACACCCGCAGGTGATTCAATGAGGGTACTCTGCCTGTCCACAGCTCATACGGTGTTTTTGGCACCGCTTTACTGGGAACTCTGTTGAGAATATAGGTGGCGGTTTTTAAAGCCTCCATCCATAAGCTCACTGGTAGTGTAGAGTAGCTGATCATGCTTCGCACCATATCCATAAGGGTACGGTTACGTCTTTCAGCGACTCCATTCTGCTGAGGATCGCCCGGCATAGAGTACTGGGCAACTATACCTTGTTCCCTTAGGTACCTCGCGAAAGGTCCTGGAACTTGGCCATATGGGGTGTGCCGACCATAGTATTCCCCTCCACGGTCGGAACGTACTATCTTTATCTTTAAATTATGTTGATTCTCAACTTCAGCCTTGAATATTTTAAACTTATCCAACGCTTCTGATTTTTCTTTTATTGGATAAATATATCCATAACGGGAATGATCATCGGTAAAAGTAATGAACGAGTCAAAACCATCTATGCTTTTAACTGAAAACGGACCACAGATGTCTGTGTGAATTAACTCTAAAACACCTGCGGTATGTTCAGCATTTTTCTTTGTAATCTTTATGTATTTTCCTTTTATGCAATCAACGCATTTATCTAAGTCTGAGAACTCTAGAGGAGGAATAATGTCATTCTTAACCAGCCTTTCTATTCTCCCCCTCGAAATATGGCCTAAACGACAATGCCATAATTTCGACGACGTGTCTTGAGTTCTCTTTCGTTTTCTATTATGAGCTGTGGGTGGGGATACAAGCGCATTCACATCACATACGGAATTCACACTTTCACGTAGTGATAACAAATAAAGATCATTTTTCTTAAAAGCAATAGTAGTAACTGTATCTTTAAAATCTATCACACACGTGCCATTTCCAAAATGACATCCATATCCATCATCATCTAGACGAGATACACTTATTAAGTTCCTCTGTAAACTAGGCACAAAGAAAACATCTCTAAGAAATAAATCAAATCCGGTGTCGAGCTCTAGGAGAAGGTCGCCCACCGCCTTCACTTCTGCTTCGACTCCATTCGCGACTTTAATTCGCCTTTCGTTTCTTTGAGTAGTTCTCGTCGAACGGAATCCCTGAAAAGAGTTTGCAACATGAATTGTTGCTCCTGAGTCAATCCACCAAGTAGATGTGGAATAATCTATATACAGAGATTCATTTACGAATGAAATAACATTCTCACCTTTCCTTTCCATGATCATCTTTAAGTAGGCGGCACAATTTTTCTTGTAGTGCCCCTTCTCCTTGCAGTAGAGACACTGATCTTTCTCCACTGTGGTTTGCCCATCCTTAGGCCTGTGCTGCTGGGAGTGCTGAATGCCTTTGCCCTTGGAGGAGGGATTTCCTTTTGCGTTGTTGGACGCATTGTTGTTATTTTTCTTCTTTTGCACGTGGTTAACATTGTTTCCACGTGCTATCTTTATCCTTTCCTCCTCTTGAGCCAACATCGCTATGGTCTTTTCTATGTCCCATTTCTCAGAACTAACATTGTAGTTAACAACGAAGTTCTCAAACTCATCTGGCAATGAAGCAAAAACCAAATGAATGATGGTACTCTCTTTCAAGTCCTCATCCATTGGCTTGAGCTTATTGTTTATGTGAATTAAGCGATGTATGTGCTCTCTGATGCCGCCTGTGTACTTGGCGTTGATCAACTGCTTGATCAACTGAGAGGCGTAGGTCTTTGAAGAGCCAGTGTACTGACTCTTTAACTTTGCCAAGTACTCAACGACATTATGACAATCTTTAATTGCCCCAAAAACAGAAGGCTCTATGGTGTTCTTGACCACTGCCAAACATTTCTTGTTAGCAGTAATCCATTTGGCATTCTCTGTGTCAAATTTCTGTTTGCTGACCGTATAGGCCTGCTCTGTCTGCTGCCAAACAGCATCTGTCACATCAGCCCCTCTGACCGGCTTCTCAGGCTCAGCTGGAACCGGTGCAGTGAGGACCCAGTCCAGCTCTGTCATGGTAAAAAAGAAGTCCACCTTCTTATACCATTCATTATAATTATCTCCTTTAAGAATGGGGATGTCCTTTATGGAAACCATCATGGAACCCGCAGCTGAAAATAATTCATATTAAGTGAGAACATTATAACATAATGACAATGCCTTATTACATTAAACTTCATCACCTTTGGGCAGAAAAAGGAATAATGCAATAATCAACATCTATAAAATTATAATATTGTTACTATCAACTTTGGTCAGAAAAATAACAATATCATAATATTCTGAAATTTTATCTATGACTTGAAATCAAATTATCCCTTTAGTTCATAATTGAAATGCAAGTCAAAAAGAATATCTAGCAGCGGAAACTTTAAATAAATTCACATGGACAGTAGCGAAATACTCTATTTACCCTCTGAAAATTATCCCTTTGGTTCAAATTTAAACAGGGGCAAATTCTATTCAAATTTCTATTCAAATTGAGCAAAATTTGACTGAAATCAATTCAAATAAATGCGAAAAGCTACTGTGCAGAACTGTTTCTGTTGGGCCAAAATGCAGCTCGCGGCTGCGGCCCAATACTGTTTCGGCCTGCTGAGCAAACCCCTCGCGCGCGCGGGCCGCAACCTGGGCCTGGGCCGCCAATTGAGCCCAGCGCCGCAGCCGCGCCCCCGCCCGCGTCAATCTCGGCCGTTCATCAAATCCGACGGTCGAGAGCGAAAGTAGGAGGTATAAAAGCCCGCCGGTCGAGCGTCGCCCAAAACCCTAGCGCATTTCTCTCCTCCGCGCCGCAGCGCTCCTCTCTCTCTCTCGCTGGCGAAACGGCGCTCAGCGCTGCGCCGCCGCGCTTCGCCATGGCCGGCGGCCACACGCCGCCGTGCTGCAGTCCTTGCTCCGCCTCGCCATGGCCTATGAGCCATGGCCAGCGGTGCTCCTTCTCCTCTCTGTACCCCTCTCTGTGCTAGCCGTAGCTAGGTCTACGCGCGTGCGCGCGCGTCGTCGGTGGCCTACCGACGGCGCGCCGCCGGAGCTCCGCCGCCACCATGGCCGGCGAACTCCGTGCGCTCAGAGCTGTGCGCGCGAAAACGGCATCGTCATGTCATCGCCGCCGCTCTGCGCCCTTGCGGGCCTCCTCGCCGGAGTCGCGTGCGTCTCGCGCGCGGCTCCGTCGAGGAGATCTGTAGGGGTGATGAGGGTGGTGGTGATGCCGCCCGTGGACGGCATACCGAGGTATGTTGACTCTGGATCTATGGTTAGGGTTAGGGTTTGGGTTCGATTTGCTTTCTTTTTCTCGGATTTCTCGTGTTTCCCGAGTGGATCTACTAACTCATGGCTAAACTGATACCATTGTTAAATCTGTTAGGTCGCTAATACATTGTAGATGTGCGTCTGGGTGTGTGTGTTCATGCATATGTGCTGTGCGTTGTATGTAAAGAGAGGGGATCGAGTTCATACCGTCCCCGCCGGTCGCGACACCTCCTGTCGCCATGGCCTGTTTTGTTGGTGGAGATCTGCACAAGGCAGCGTCGCGCAGTGTAGTTGTAGGAGTGCATCGCGGTTGGAGATCCCGCCGGCCTTCGGGTCGCCACCGGCACTGGCCTGGAACGGCGACGGAGTCCGGCGTGGACGTCGTGGCGGCGGTGGCGGGTCTTCCCGTCACTACCCGCGCTAACCCTAGATCGGATTGGTATGTCGGTGGTTTTGACGGCTCCGTTCAACCTCGTCATTGGAGCCGGTGGAGGCCACCTCTTTTTGTAGCGCGGGGTGACAGGGGCCCTCCAACCATATGGGTTGGGCGCCCCCGATCAGGGCGCGGTTCGGATCAAGGCCCACGGCCTTTGGGCCGTTAAGGACCGGGAGATCAACCTAACAGCATGTGCTTGTGCTGGTCCAACTTATCTCTGCAGGAGTTCACGAGCCTGCGTGTTGATCTCGTAGCTATTCGTTTTGGAATAAAGCGAGCTATTCCGTACTAGGTTGAAATGACAACAAAGGATTCAACCTAGTACAGTTTGATATTATCGTGGCGTATTGTCCTGCAAGGCACAAAACCGTCTGGATATTCAAACATGGAAATATGGAATTAACATCTACCAACAGCTGAGCGCCAGATACGTGCTAAATACATCAAAACTTGACATGCGGGGGGTAAGACAGACATTTTTGCTAAGAGAAGACCTATGTTTTTTTTAACTTCAGTCTGAAATTCGCTCCCACGGGGAGTCGAACTCAGGACCCGGTCCAACTAGAGGTCCGGTTATCTTTTTACCTGGCTATCTGTGAATAAACCCGTGTAAACGCCTATCCAAACATGCTTCTCCCTATACTCCGGCTAGCTCTGCTATTCTTGGCTGACCTCTAAGTGCTAAATTGGAATAGGAATCCGGATACCCAAAGAAAGGGATTCATTCACAGGTGGGTTTAGGAATAGTAGAAACAAAAGCTTGGAATAGCTGATAGGACTCTGTGAGTACAGAAGCACCGGAATGCGTATTTCAACTAAGCACCAGAATTGCTAGGTAGATGTTTGTCTTTCACCATTAAGTAGAAAAGAATGCCCTTATTTTTCTTCAACATATAGGATATGGACGGCTCACGACTCTCTTGTGCCGCACCATTTGAACGCTTCAGCCTGAACCTGACGAAATTGAACAAGTCTTCTGACGAAACTGAACTTTAGAATGGCCAATGCCGCGTGGCCTGACAGAAGTAGGCTTTAAGATATCCAAATCCTACAAGCCAATTCAGAAGGCATTCCAGATCGGATCCACCCTTGGCAACACCCAACCATATCTTCCCCGAATCCCACCCATCACCCAATCACCAACGAACTTGATTAATTATGTGATGTAGTCAAAGGTGATGTGCTCTTGAGTCAAAGGTGATGTGCTCTTGTTCCTGTCCAGCACCAGAAACTGCAGCTCTGCGACTATGGTGTGAGGGTGATGGGGAGCGGAGGTCGCTGGCCAGCTATCCAGTTAGCTAACAACTCTTAGCTAGCCAGCTATCAAGTTTGGATCCACACGTGCCTTATTTGAACACAAAAAAGTAGTTCATCTTGTTTTTCTGGTCTCAAGGTTACATGTAAATAAATAGGACCGTCTATTAGAGGGGGATTGGCAAAATCAACATGCATTGAGACATGCATGGGAGGTGGGAGGCCCATTGGATTACCATCGTGTGGACCAGATTATGGTTTTCAAAGTTTGCACGGAGGGGTTGGTTTTCACATGATACGTTGCCTATATATATTGTCCGTTTTAGAGTTTTCAAGGGGCAACTTTAATTATTATTTCTAATTATAGTGTACTTAAATTTGTCTAATAAAACCATGAGATTATGAAAATAGTTAGCAAGATGAATATGATTTTAGGTTTTCAAGCTAAATGTTTTGAAAACTATTGACAGTCCAAATTTGATCAGATCTTGGTCAAAACGTCCAAGTATTTATGATCATAGAAATTAACATTTTGCTTCTCCAGTTAATGGTAGAAGGCAAACACAAGAAAAAAAGAATCATAAAAGGGAAGGGCCGAAGTGAAAATTCCTTCACTTTAGAAGCCAGTTAGCAAATTAAAAAAATAATCTTAATGGGCCTTTGTTTGAACGATTCCATGCTCCTCAGCCTATAGGCCGCCTAGTTATTTAAACCAGACCGGACCGACCGGTCCGACCGGTTAAACCGGGAACCGGAGGCCTCACTAGTTTGGTTCAACTAAAAGACCGGCTGTGCAATTGAACCGGGAATATTCCGGTCGAACCGCGGTTTTTTTCGTAAACCGGACATAAAACTGGACACTGAACCGCTTCCTGTGGGGAAAAACCGGGCGCTGAACAGCTATCCGTGGGAAAAGCGGCCAAAATGTGCTCCGAGAGGGGTTCGAACCGGGTGCGGCTAGACGTCACCCGAGTGACAGCGAATCTTTTGTCACCCGAAGCGCTTCTGCGCAGGCAACCACCTGCGAACTGGGCCGATTTCATGTATGTTTCTTTTCGGCCCAGGTCCGGACTGTTTCTTCGCGCTAGCGCTCCGAGTTTCGCCGCCAAGGCCCGTGTTTGGGCGCATGAATATCAGCCCAATATATTCAACATGAAGTCTTGCTGTTTTGGCCCATCAAGCCACTTCCACAAAACTGTTTTGCTAAAGCACGCGAGTGGACCGTAAACAGGTAGACAACTGTACAAGGAACAAGCGCATGGTGGTTTAAGGTTGATATATTTTTGTTTGACTTTTTATATACAATTAAAAAATAGTTATATGCATCCGTATGCTAAGAATTTTATCCGTACCTTTTTGCATGTAGAATAAATTTATCTACAAAACAAAGCAGATGGTGCAATATACAAACAAAATATTCTATATAGAATAGTGAAGAAATTATTCTTATAAATGAACAATTTAGTCTACAAAGCGAACATGTAATTTAATATTGCCAACATATTAATACGCAAAGTGAACAAAATACCTCCATATCGCGAACAAAGCATTTGATATGGAGAACAAATGCATGCACATCACGAACAAAGCATTTGATATGGAGAACAAATGCATGCACATCACGAATATATTATTTTTTATGGATGAGCACATATTTACTCTGTTTCAAAAAAACATTATAAGCGAACAATTTAGTCTAGTAATTTAATATTGCGAACATATTAATACGCAAAGTGAACAAAATACCTCCATACTGCGAACAAATCATTTAATATGGAGAACAAATGCATGCACACCGCGAACATATTATTTTTTATGGATGAACAAATATTTACTCTGTTTCAAAAATAAAAATATTATAAGCGAACAATTTAGTTTACAAAGCGAACATGTAATATAATATTACGAACATATTAATACACAAAGTGAACAAAGTACCTCCATATCGCGAACAAATCATTTGATATGGAGAACAAATGCATGCACATCGCGAACATATTATTTTTTATGGATGAACAAATATTTACACATCGTGAACAAGTTAATATAAAAGTGAATAAACATGTTATGTATCTTACTAATGAGTGTATAATATAAATAATTTTTGACCGAAGTATAATACAAATAATTAGTACACACAGAAGATTAATAATTTTCTAAATGCGAACAAAATAGTTGTATGTGATGAACAATGCAATCAAGCATATGTTTGATAAGATAAGATCCATTAAAAAAACTAACAATATAAATTTATAATTATCAAAAGGAAAAAAATACCTAAGAAATATAAAGAGAAAAAATATGCATGGAATGAGTATAAAAGAAACAAAAGGAAAAATAAATACATGGGAAGGAAGATTATATTAGAAATAAAAAGGTACAAAGTAGGAAAGTAATGAATTGAAAAGGAAAATGAAACAAAAGAGAAAAAAGAAAAAAAAAGAATCAATCGGCCAGCTTACACGGGGAAACAACCGCTTGCTCAGGCGAGCAGCACTTCCCGTGGGCAGGGCCGAAGAGCAGCACGAGACGCGATAGCAGCGCAGTTTCCTGTGGGCCAACCGTTCGTATGCTCCTATGGGCTCAAATTGTCTCAGCGGCCCACACGATTCGCTTCGGGCGACAAGTGATTATTTCTAGCGCGTGCGATAGCTATCCTTTCCGGTTCGAAACTGCATCTCCCTGCTTCCCGCAGCTTCAGACGTAGCTGGGCTGCCATCGGGCTATGCCTGCATTGGTGAAATATACAAGATCTATATTCTAATTGAACCGTATTGGACCGGCGGTCTGACCGGTTGGACCAATCAAACCGTAAACCGAGGGGTACACCGTTTCGATGTCCGGTCCGGTTCAAATAACTGTGATAGGCCGCCATCTGGCCACCGTTGCTGGTCGTGCAGCATTAGGCGCACCAGATGGGCCATTGAATTGGGCCGTGCCGTCCATCTCATCCATGAACGGACTTTTGTCATGGGCCTGAAGACTGGTGTTTTCTCTCTGCCGTCAGCAGCTTTTGCATTTCTCGTTCCAGATTCTAAAGTGAAGGAATTCTCATTTGTCATGGTTTCTTCCACCGATGTTCAAACCAACTTACAGAAAATCTGTGGTGAGTTCTACTCGGTCTTTTGCCTTTTCCCGAATCACTCTGCATTACAGGAGTAGTATAGATGCGCCGCTAATCATTCTTACATTCTGTACCTTAAGGTCACACAATGATTTGACAATGCAGCCACAGACACTGCCAAGGCCATGTCACCGGCGCTCGTTCTACATGGTAGGAGTCCTAAGCCGGACCTTGATTGCTGCTCCAGGAATTAGCCAGGGCGCAGGGGTATACGGCAAAGGATAACAGCGTGCAGCACTGTAGATTCCTGTAATCCTGGATTCCCTATTGCTTCCTCTGCTAGCCGTGCTCGGCTTCAAAGAACTGTCGCTCATCAGATGCTCGATGAAATGTTCAAGATGGGTTACATTGTGTTTGCTGTGTCATTAAAGATTAATGCTGCTGATTTGATTCCTGGCCGATTTCTATTTAGCAAAGCACACCTATTTCTTCCTCAAATGGTCCTTCCTCTCTGTTGCGCGCTCTGTTATAGGTATGCTCCTACTAACATGTATAACAACATGGTTTTGATTGTTTGCATGATCTTCCCTCAGAGTATACCTTTGATTGTACTTTGCTATTCAGTGGGACCTGACAATAGTGGGCCTTGCTTTGGTCAGAAGAATATATGTCTGTAACTATGGTTACAAAAGTATACTACAAAGATGCAGGTGGCTGCTCATCTGCAGCGCGGAGTGCCGAGAACTATATACCTATGATTTCCGTATACTTTTTTTCATTTTTTATACCATTTTCTGTACAAGTCTGCATATTTAGTTACATTGTAATAATATATCTGCAGATTTAGCTATGGTTTTTATTTATAATTGTTTATTTCGGGTCCAGGGCAGTTCGATTTTATTATGGATATGAGCATGTAACAAGCCTATAGCTGAGTCAGTGGTATATTTGCAGATATGTACATTAGTATTGCACCTACCCAAAATACACACCGGCCAACTCAGGTCAAGCGTGGCAACAGCAGCGCGAGGTTTCTATTATACAACCTAATTTTTCTCATAAACCGTGTATTTGCACTCGTAACAACGCATTGACACAGACCTAGTGAGAATATTGTTTCCATAGACCTAGTGAGAATATTGTTTCCGTTAGGTGCGAGAAAACAACTCCTGAACTGTGTTGCTGCCATGTAGTAGAATGTATTGAAAATCGCAAGATCGTAGCAATATGCTGCTACGTGATATTAACATTTTACGTATAGCAACCGGCCAAATCACATCGTCGTCTTTCAGGCCGTGGAGAGTAAAGGGGGAAATCACTTCATATCAGCACATTATGATTATGTCCCCCAAAAGCCTGAGTTTCTATTTAGTAAAATTTTCCAGGTAAAGCACTTGAAAATACTAAACTCATACAATGCTGAATTAAGGGTAAGGGTAAAATATAAAGAATAAATTTACTGTCCAATGGCATATATAAAACCATAAATACACGCTGCACATCCACAGCCTACCATATACTGATTAAAATTCGATGTACAAAATCACCAGAATTGATGCTCCACTGTGTGCAAAAGACGAGAGCACCCTCAAGATTAGTCAATGTCATATGGATCATGTAGAGACAATAATGTATGTGTTTTATCTCCCAAGCAGACGGCGAGCTCGAGTGTTTGCTCCCTTGACCCTAGAGTTCAGCTCGTCATAATCCTTCTCTGCATCGCCCATTGCCTTTGTTTGCCTAAATCCAACAAACATAAAAATAGCTGGTCACACTCATTTCTGCAATAAAGGCTACATGTTAAAGCAACAATGCTAAAATATAATTACAGAAATTGCCATCACCATATAAAATAGGAAAAATTGGCTACAACACACAGTGATTTCGTGAAATTATTTCACACTGAAAATGGAAAAATTTAATGAAAAATATTACTTTGTTCAGAAATATTCCTCGATATTGCTGAAACTGCTGACACAGTCACATACTGGCTATGCATCAAACCATGTACTCCCTCCGAAATGTAGGTCGTTTGACTTTTTCAACCACAAGTTTGACTCGCTCGTCTTATTCAAATTTTTGTGCAAATTATCATATTTTTTTGGTGGCGTGCATTATTGATATAAAATCTTTAAAAATGCCTTAAATTTGACTATATTTTCATAAATTTTTTTAAATAAGACGAGTGGTCAAACTTTGGTTGAAAAAGTCAAACTACCTATATTTTGGAACAGAGGGAGTAATTTGCTACAAATTTACTATAGAACAGAAAAAATATAAGCATCATTGACGTGACCACAAAACAATATGAAACAAAATAGTGAAACGTGATGTTACCTCTCAATCTCAGAGCCCATGTCAATGGCCTTCCCTTTCAGGGCAGTCATTATCTCGCTTAGATAAGACGAGAGCGTCATCCTGCTTTGTCTTCTCCATCTACAAAGAAACATTCAGATGATTATGAAACACTCATGTACATCAGGCACATCAAGATTTCATCACGAGCAGGAGCTGCACTAGATCAACAAGTGTCTACAATACCTCAACTTTCTCAAGTGCAGATGTGGGCTCAGAGTGGAATTCACGCGTATTCGATCGAGGCGGATGATCCACCAGCCCTAATTTCTGCCTTTGCTCCAGATGACTGCCCTTCCTTATGAAAGAATCATCTGCTTCCAAATCATTGGATCCTTTTAGTCACGAATAGTGCCATAACCAATACCACGTTGTACTAGTTTAAGGTTGCAGTAGAAATTACCTCTAGTTAGCATAGGGCCCCTGATAGCGCCATTCTTCTTTGGCTTCCACTTCTTGGAAAATAGGCCCCCAAGATCACCCAATAGCTTTTCACTCTGAAAAATATATGAAAAACATAAGGCTTTTATTCAGCCCCTGTGACTGACATGTCAGCAATGTGCAAAGGAGCACCACTGCTTGCAACTTGCAGTTACAAACTTAGAACCCAAGGTAAAAAGGGTGTTACGTCCAAGTTTTAACCCCCCCTGGCTGCTCTAGAGACTACTAGTAAAGTTATTAGCCAGAACGTGGACATAATTCAGGGTTTCTGGGACTGTCTACTTCTGGTTTGCAATTGGTAGTACTGTGATTACCCCCTAGTTCAGTAGAATTAGGCTCATTAGTAAAGAAATTTCTTCATACTGGCCAGCAATGTGGAAATGGAGCACCATATACTTGAAAGCAATGTAAGTGCTTGCAGTCCGATCCGCAATTCAGCTACACTGGTAACACGGAATCTCCTACTTGAGTTAAGGATTTCTAGCTGAAACTGTCTGCAACTTCTTTTTGTTTTTTTTTCTTTAATAATTGTCTGCAGTTGAGAACAGTCACTATCCCCTCTGCAGGAGAAGAGAGCAAGCAGCACAATCTCATCAACTAATGTCACATGGCAAATCAGTCAGAAGAAAATTTCTGTAGCAGTGGTTACACTGGAGAGGTCCTGGTCGATGTCGAGGGCCATCATGTGCGTGCGGTGGATCTGCTGCCCCTGCTGGTGGACGGTGACGAGGGTCTTGGACGCGGTGTCCCTCATCTCCTCGGCGATCCTGACGCATTCCTGAGCCCGGCGCGTGGTCTCCTCGGCCTTGTACGCCGCGTAGCCCTCCAGCTCCTGCACCGACTGGTTCTCCAGCCCGCCGGCGCCGCGGAAGTCGCTCCGGTAGTGGCTGTTCCTCGGCGCCCCCGAGGAGGAAAAGAGCCCCCCGCCGGCGCCGCCAAAGAGGGAGTCCCGCTGCTCGGCCGGGGGCGGCACAGAGGAGGCCCGCGCCGGACGCTGCGGCTGCTTCTCGCCGTCGTCGGAGTCGGAGTCGAAAGGATTGGCTGCCTTGTTCTTGGAAGCGAAGAAGGATCGATTCCCGCTCATGGTGACTGAAATCTTGGTGCCGCGGGCAGTTGCTTTTCGCGGAAATTCCCGTTCCTGCGGAGAATTAGGCACCGAATTTCATCCGTCATACGTGATTCAAGAACACCCAACATCCAAGAACCAATCGACTAACAAGAATCCTCTCTGAAAGAAGAAATACGGAGACAAATACGGAGACAAAAGCAACAAAGATGAAATCAAGCACCTGGACGAACAAGCTAGGCAAGATCGGGGGATCCGCGGGTGGGGATCGGGCAAAAACTGGAGCACACCAGGAAGAGGAGGGAGTTCACGGTGCCGGCGGCGATAGATATAACAGTGGGAGAACTTAGGGAAGAAGGAAGCGGTAAAGGCGATGACCTGTCGCTCCATCGCGTGCGCCTGGAGCCTTTCTGCACCGGGCTCGTGCAGACGCGGCGGCAAAGCAGTTGATTGGTAGGAATTTCATAGGAACCTTCTCCTAGCCCTCGAGTGCGGCGGTGGCGGGAGGCCAGCGGTGGCGTGAGGAGGCGCGCGATAGAGGCACTGGCACGACACCACGGGCACAGCGTGGCCCCGTGCGACGGCCAGGCGAGCGCGTGTCCCGGGCTTGGCGCTTGGGGGCCCGGCTGTCCTATTCCTAGGTCCGTCCGTCCTTTGAATAGTTCGCTCATTTTCTGTCTCGATGATGTAGAAGACTGAGATGGGAGAGAAGCTTTTTTTTCCACTACATGGGCTAAAGGATTGATAGGGCTTTTTGCTCCACTGTATGGTCAAAGTGCTCGGGGCATGGACTAAAGGATCGAGGGAAAATGGGTTGCGTAGCATTGAAAGATCACGACTTTCAGAAAATACCATTAAAAATTGCTGCCTCCATAAAATATCACTGAAAGATGCAAATGTTTCCTACAATAGCATTATGTTAGATTTCGCTAGCGACTCTGTTATCTTGGACAAAAATACCCCGGCAGAGAAGCACGTCCCCAAACCACCGCCAACGCCAAGTCCCCGTGCTTGCAGTGCTTGTCGGCGTGGCCGGCGGGGCGCGGCCGGCGAGGCAGGGGCGCCGCCGCCAAGGAAGAGCAGCAGCTGCGCGCGGCCGGGGAGGGAGGCGGAGGCAGCCACCGTCCAGAAGAGCCCGTTCCAGCCACTGTCGCCGGCGTTCGGCTGCAGGCCGAGTGCCGCCATGGAGTCCGCCAGGCACCGCTCGGCGATGTCCTTGGCGAAGCCGGTGGCCGGAGGGGAGGAAGGAGCGACGGCAGGCGGCGGCGAGGGAGAGGGCGGCGGCCGGCGGGCTTGGCCGGCCAGGAGGGAGGAGCGGCGGCAAGGGAGAGGGAGGCGGCCGGCGGCGCGAGCTGGCGAGGGCGGCTGCCGGCGGGCGTGGCCGGCCGGGAGGGAGGAGCGGCGACAAGGGAGAGGGTGGCGGCCGGCGGCGCGAGCTGGTGAGGGCGCCGGCAGGCGGGCGTGGCCGACGGGGAGGGAGGAGCGGCGACTGGCAGCGGCCGGATGCGTGAGCTGGCGAGGGCGGCGGCCGGCGGGGAGCGATGGGCGCCAATGCGTCGGGGGGAGTCGGAGTCGGGGAAGAGGACCGTCGCTGGGGAGTCGGAGTCGGGGAAGAGGATTGGGTGAAGAGGATAAGGTCCTGAGGGCAAGAACGTCATTTCATATTTGCGTTTTATTGTTTCACGGGTTAAAATAGAGTCTCAGTTACCGAAATGTAACGGAATGCTATTTTCATGTAACGTTAACATCTTTCAATGGTATTTTACGGAGACATCTTTTAATGGTATTTTCCGGGCGTCGTAATCTTTCAATGCTACACAACCAATTTTTCCCGGATTGACCGGGCACAATCAGCTCCTCCTTTAGGAGGATTCAGTGACTTGCACAAAAGGACAAAAAAATCGGTACTGCAGCGAGCACTGTTTGGTACTGTAGAGACGTACTAGAGCAAAGGTACTATTCCCCGAGTACTATTTGGTATTGTAGCATTAGCATTGTTCATGAAGATCCATCCGTTGATCTCACGATGGACGGTTTACATGAGGGGGTAAGTTACCGCTACAATACTCAGTGACTCAATCGCTCCTGAAGGCGGCCAGTCAGTTGATTGATATCCTTGATGTTGTGAAAGAGTACAGATCACTGAGTGAACAAGAAATTCAGCTGCTACGAGATATGAAGGCTAGATTCTTGGGCCTAACGGTAGTAGAAAAATTAAGGGCAAAGTAAAAGTCCAGATTGACTGCAATCCTTATTGAAGAGGCCAATTCCAAGCTGTTCTATTTACAAGCAAATGGCAGACGAAGGAAAAATGCAATCCACTCCCTTCAGACAGCAAGTGGAACCTGTTATTGAAAGTGCATCTAGGCATTTAATCTATTTTGGTGATTAATGGCAATAGAAATTCGGATATGATGTTGTGCTTGAGTTGTGCAGGAATAAAATGAAATGAAGAGAAAGATAGCACAAAAGAAAGTACCCCAATTCTTATTGATATGGTGGAAGACTCAATTGGAAATTTAAATTCTATTTTTCGTTTGAAATTGAGTATAGGACCACCGTACTATCAAGGGGGACGTAGTTGATGAATTCTAGTTGCTCAAAGTGCTTTGCTTGAGATGACAAACTTTTCAGAGCCACAAAAACACTTCACAGACACCTTTTCTGCTCGGCCGGAACTTTGGCCGGAAGTTCCGACCGGAAGTTCCGGGCAGCTCGGTCTCGGGTTTTCCCTGGCCGGAAGATCCGGCCGTGGCTTCGGAAGATACAAGACTTAGCTGTTTTTCGAGCTCACGAGTGTCCTGTGTGCATGTTCCGACCCGAGGCCGGAAGATCCGACCGGAAGTTCCGGCTGGCTCTGTCTTGGTTTCTCGCTGGGTCGGATGTTCCGGGGTCTGTCGGAAGATCCGACGCTCTGTCGGAAGATCCGGCCCCCGGAACTTACCTGGAGTTTTTCTCACTCATTTCTGTTGCTCATCGGAAGATCCGACCAAGTGTCGGAAGATCCGGTACCCCTTCGCAGTGAACATAACGGTCATAATTTGGGGGGTTGGTATTTATACCCCTCACCCCCTTTCATTCATTGCAGCTGCTAAAACTGACCTAACTCGAGCCAACACTCCACTTGAGCATTCACTCCCTCTCTTTACTCCCCCTCCAAGCTTGATTCTTCCAAGATTCAACTAGGGTTTGAGTGAGAGAAAAGCTTCATAGTGTGAGACTTGTGTGACTCTTCAACTAGTTCATCTCTCAAGCACTTGAAGCACTTGGATTCGTCGATTTGCGTTTGTTACTCTTGGAGCTTGCTCCTAGACGGTTAGAGGTGCCGGTGAACTCCCATTCTCTTGTGGTTTGAGTCCCGGAAGTTTGTATTACCCTTTCCCTTTGTGGGAGCACATAGTAAGTAACTCAATCCTCCTTTGTGGTTGATTGGGAGAGACTTGGGGTTAGTGTGACAGCCCGGCTCTTTGTGAGCATCTCAACGGAGACGTAGCTCCTTTGTGGAGTGAACTTCGGTAGAAAATCTTTTGTCTCCACTTTCTTACTTGTTCATTTCGTTTCTATATCTTGATTTGTCCCGATCTACTTATTTGTGGCTATACTCTGATATTGATCATATTTAGAAGGTTCCATACATCATTAGTGAGCTTTGTATTCAAGTGGAATTGTTAAAAGGTCATTAGTTTTCGAATCTCGAAGTTTACTTGAACTGCCTGTCGGAAGATCCGGCTTATCTTCGGATCTTCCGGAGTTTCTGTTATTTTCGGAAGATCCTATACACTGTCGGATCTTCCTGTCGGAAGATCCGAGTTTGTGTCGGATCATCCGACTGTCTGACAGTTTTTCTGAGAATTATTTCAGGAATTTTTAAACAGGCCTATTCACCCCCCCCTCTAGGCCTAGTGTTGATCCTTTCAATTGGTATCAGAGCCTAATCCCTTGTTTAGGCTTAACCGCTAAGGGAAAACACTATGGCCGGTATGGGAGAAGTATCCGAGATGGCTTCCGCCCACAAAGATAAACATCCGACGCCCATTGAGTCAAGCTCAAGCGATGATGAATTCGACATTAGCGATGTTGATGAGAGCTTGGATGAACAAGAGAAGAAAAAGCAAAGAAGGGAGAAGATAAGGAAGAAGATCAAGGAGAAGGCCGAAAGAGAGGCACAAAAGCTTTTCAAGAAGAAGATACGAGAAAGAGACGCTCTCGACGGACTTCACTCGGTGTCTTATCGATATGAGACATCTTCTTCTAACAAATCTTTTGACCCTTCTAGTCTTAATTTCTCATCCATTCCAATGGGCAAAGTCCCCAAATTCAATGGGATTGACTATGCCCGATGGAGTGATGATATGAAAATTTACTTGCATGGTCTTCATCCATCTCTTTGGACTATTGTGAATATAGGTATTGACAAGAGTGCAACGCCAAGTCGTGAACAAGAATACGACATCTTCCGCAACTCTCAAGCCGTGACCGTGCTTAGAAGGGCTCTAAGCGATTATGAGTACAACAAGATTAGGGGAATCGATAGTGCCAAAGAGCTATGGGACACTCTTCGAATGGCTCATGAAGGATCGGAAGAAGTCAAGGAAGGCAAGGTAGATCTTCTACAAGGAGAACTAGAAGCCTTTGTCATGAAGAAGGATGAGTCCTTGCAAGAGATGTATGATCGATTGAAGCTTCTTGTCACTGAAATTAGAATGCTTGGAAGCAATGATTGGGGCGAGAGCAAGGTCACAAAGAAATTGCTTAGAGCATACGCACCCAAGAACCCAATGCTTGCCACAATGATTAGAGAAAGTGACAAGTTCAAGACAATGGTGCCCATGGAGTTATTCAACAAGTTGCAATATCATGAGATGAATAGCTTGGATGTGACAAGATCAATTCAACCAACCGAAGTCAAGACCATCGCTCTCAAGGCCGAACCAAGCAAGAAGGTTGAGTCAAATGAGAAGACCTCAACTTCCAAGAAAAGTGAAGACTCAAATGATCATGAGAGCACCGATGAAGAAATCGCTATGATGGTTAGAAACTTCAAGAGATTCATGAAGTCAAGAGGTGAAAAGAAGAGCTACTCTCAACGAAGATGCTATGAATGTGGGGAGAAAGGTCACTTCATTGCCGATTGTCCTCACAAGAAGAATGACAAGGATAACACGAAGCTCAAGAACAAGAACGATGACAAGGACAAGAAATACAAAGAGAAGAGTCGAGATTACAAGAAGAAGTTTGGAAGCGCCCACGTTGGTGAAGGTTGGGACTCATCAAGTGATGACTCCGGCGATGAAGAAATGGCCACTTGTGCCATTCAAGCTCCTACTTCAACTCCACGACTCTTCAACTACATCAATGAGAGTGATGACGAAGCACCCATGTGCCTCATGGCTCAAGGGTCTAAGGTATTGGACACCACATCACCTCTATCATCCACCCCTTTGTCATCTAAAAACATTGAAAATGATCTAGATAGTGAAGAAGCCGAACATGAGAAAAACATGATAAAGAAGTTCGGAAAAGATGGCTACAAGTTTATCAAAAAGCTACTAGAGAAAATTGAGAAAAGAGAGGAGTCTCTTGAAAGACAAGAAGAATTGCTCATTCTTGAAAAGGAGAGAAACCTTGTCCTAGAAGAGGCTCTAGTTGAGGAGAAACTCAAGGTTGAGAAGTTGGCTTGTGAGTTATCTCAAGCAAATGACTCACGGGAGATGATGTCAAAGAGCTTGTCTTTGACAAATGACTCTCTAACTAACCTAAAGAATGCTAAAAGTGAGCTTCAAGAAAGGCATTCAAGCCTAGAGATCAAATACAAAGATCTAGAAGCCAATTTTAGCTCTCTTTGGGAAAGTACCAAGAGCAACTCCAAAACTATTCTTGACTCAAGTGTCTCTACTAGTGAAGGTTGCTCAAGATGTTATAAAATTGATTTAGATGCTTGTGCAATTAACATTTCTAAGCTAGAAGAGAAAGTAAAGGCTAAAGATGCTCAAATCCAAAAGTTGAACAATGCCATTGGTCAAGACCAAGGTAAGGGCAAGAGTGTATTCGAGACCCACCCGGCATATAAAGCCGGTAGATATGGTACTATCAAGGATGGGCTTGGGTACACTCGAGGAGGAAAGGCAAATGGCACAAAAAGGGTAAATGATCGTGTTGTGACATTGTTCACCAAGGGGACCTATCTAGGTGAACTAATGGATGCGGCTCATGGGGTGGCAAGACCCACGGAGTCCTTGACAAAGGTAAAGGCATCCACTCAAAATGTCAAGATCAAGACCAAGAAAGAAGAGAAGGTCATTGAGCACAAGCCATCACCAAACTACTCCATCGACTATATGGTAACTTGGGACCAAAATGGGAAGATGGTGGTAAAGTATATAGGTGCTCATACTAGGAAGATGATGAGAAGTGTGTGGGTGCCTAAAATGTCAAAAGCTAACGCTCAAGGACCCAACCACTTTTGGGTACCTAAGTCCAAGGCTTAAAACTTGTTTTGTAGGCATATTCCTCCGGTGGACCTTCGTGGTTGTTGGATAGTGGATGTTCTAATCATATGACCGGAGATAGGAATATGTTTGCGAAGCTACAAGAGTATGACTCACCCGTTGAGAAGATCACATTTGGTGACAACAATCATGGTGATGTCATAGGCCAAGGTGAAATAGCTATCTCACAAGACTCATCCCTTTCAAATGTTTATCTTGTTGATTCTTTGGGATACAATTTGTTGTCGGTTTCACAACTTTGTGAGAAAGGCTACAATTGTCTCTTTACTAATGAGGGTGTGAGCATCCTAAGAAGGGAGGATTCCTCTATTGCATTTACGGGTCGACTTAAGGGAAAGCTTTACTTAGTTGATTTCACAACTAGTAAAGTGGAACCGAAGACTTGTCTAGTGGCAAAATCTAGCTTGGGTTGGCTTTGGCATCGCCGGCTAGCTCATGTTGGGATGAGGAACTTGGCCAAACTTCAAAAGGATGAACATATCCTAGGACTAACAAATGTTGTGTTTGAGAAAGATAGGTTGTGTAGTGCTTGTCAAGCTGGGAAGCAAGTTGGTGCTCCACATCCACCCAAGAATATTTTGACTAGCTCAAGACCACTCAAGTTGCTTCATATGGATTTATTTGGACCGGTTGCATATGTTAGCATTGGAGGGAACAAGTATGGACTTGTCATTGTAGATGATTTTTCTCGGTTCACGTGGGTTTTCTTTTTGCAAGACAAGAGTGAAGCTCAAACAATCATCAAGAGATTCATTAAAAGAGCTCAAAATGAGTTTGAGTTGAAGATCAAGCATATAAGAAGTGACAATGGGACGGAGTTCAAGAACACAAATGTTGAAGAGTTTCTTGATGAAGAAGGAATCAAGCATGAGCTTTCCGCGCCATACACACCTCAACAAAATGGCATTGTTGAGAGGAAGAATAGGACTTTAATTGAGATGGCACGGACCATGCTTGATGAGTACAAGACTCCGGATAACTTTTGGGCCGAGGCGGTTAGCACGGCTTGCCATGCCACTAATCGTCTCTATCTTCAAAAGTACTTGAACAAGACTCCATATGAGATCCTAACCGGTAACAAACCAAAGGTGCACTACTTTCGAGTCTTTGGTTGCAAATGTTACATTCTTAACAAGAAAACCAAAAGCTCAAAATTTGCACCTAAGGTTGATGAAGGCTTTCTACTTGGTTATGGTACTAACGAACATGCCTACCGTGTTTTCAACAAAACCACCGGGTGTGTTGAGATCACGGTAGACGTAAAATTTGATGAATCAAACGGCTCTCAAGTAGAGCAAGTTATAAATGACCTTGTAGATGAAGTCCCGCCAAATCAAGCTATCAAGAGCTTGAGTTTAGGAGAAGTGAAGCCCCAAGAGCCTCAAAATGAAGATGAAGAACAAGAACAAGATCCGGAAATCATGTTCAACATCGACCCGTCACCATCAACAAGAGTTGAACCACCAAGCTCATCACAAGATCAAGTCCAAGATCATGGTGACGATCATGACCAAGGCATTGATCAAGGGGGAGCTCAAGGTGAAGATGCTCAAGATGTTGAGATACCTCATGAAGAAGATGGTGATGGACCCATCCAACGTCAATCAACATTCCCACATCCAAGAGTTCATCAAAGTGTTCAACGGGATCATCCCGTTGACAACATTCTAGGGAGCATCCAAAGAGGGGTAACCACTCGTTCACGTTTAGCAAATTTTTGTGGATTTTACTCGTTTGTCTCCTCTTTGGAACCTCTCAAGGTAGAAGAAGCTCTTGGAGATGCGGATTGGGTTATTGCAATGCAAGAAGAGTTGAACAACTTTTCAAGAAATGAAGTATGGGAGTTGGTCCCAAGACCCAAACAAAATGTGATTGGCACCAAGTGGGTTTTCCGGAACAAACAAGATGAAAATGGCATTGTCACAAGAAACAAGGCTAGGTTGGTTGCTCAAGGCTTTACTCAAATTGAAGGGCTTGATTTTGGTGAGACATATGCTCCCGTGGCAAGGCTTGAGTCAATTCGTATCCTTTTGGCCTATGCATCTCATCACAACTTCAAGTTGTATCAAATGGATGTGAAGAGTGCATTTTTGAATGGGCCTCTCGGGGAGCTAGTATATGTGGAGCAACCACCGGGATTTGAAGACCCCAAGCACCCCGACCATGTCTACAAACTTCATAAGGCGCTCTATGGGCTTAAGCAAGCACCTAGAGCATGGTATGAATGCCTTAAGGATTTTCTTCTCAAGAATGGCTTTGCAATGGGCAAAGCCGATTCTACTCTCTTCACTAGGAAACTAGACAAAGATTTGTTTGTTTGTCAAATTTATGTTGATGATATAATCTTTGGTTCTACTAATGAAACTTTTTGTGAAGAGTATAGTAGGATAATGACCAAGAGATTTGAGATGTCAATGATGGGGGAATTGAAATTCTTTCTCGGATTTCAAATCAAGCAACTAAAGCATGGCACGTTCATATGTCAAACCAAATATACAAGTGATATGCTCAAGAAGTTTGACATGGCCAATGCTAAGCCCATCAAGACCCCTATGCCCGTGAATGGTCATCTTGATCTAAATGAAGAAGGTAAATCCGTCGATCAAAAGGTATATCGCTCCATGATTGGTTCCTTGCTTTACCTTTGTGCATCTAGGCCGGATATTATGCTTAGTGTGTGCATGTGTGCAAGATTTCAAGCCAATCCTAAGGAATGTCATCTAATGGCTGTTAAGAGAATTTTTAGATATTTAGTGCATACTCCAAACCTTGGCTTGTGGTATCCCAAGGGCTCAACTTTTGATCTACTTGGCTACTCCGATTCGGATTATGCCGGTTGCAAGGTAGATCGAAAGAGTACAACGGGGACTTGCCAATTTCTTGGTCGGTCTTTGGTGTCTTGGAGCTCTAAGAAACAAAATTCCGTTGCGCTATCCACCGCCGAGGCCGAGTATGTTGCAGCCGGTGCTTGTTGTGCTCAACTACTTTGGATGAGGCAAACCTTGAGTGACTTTGGTTGTGAGTTCAAAAACATTCCACTCCTGTGTGACAATGAGAGTGCCATAAAACTAGCAAACAACCCCGTTCAACACTCAAGAACCAAGCACATAGACATTCGACACCACTTCCTTAGAGATCATGAAGCCAAAGGAGATATCGCCATATGCCATGTAGGAACCGAAAAACAATTAGCCGATATCTTCACCAAGCCTCTTGATGAGCAAAGGTTTTGTTCCTTGAGGAGTGAGCTAAATATCTTAGATTCTCGTAACTTGGCTTGACTTGTTGCATACACAATTGTTTGATGGCTAGTCTAGAAGAAAAATGATTTCTTTCTATTTTTGTGTGAGTTTTTCAAAATTTTTGGATCTTTTCTTGTCTCAAGTTGATCATGGTTATGTGTTGTATGTTTGTTGCTGATCAACTTTGGGACAAGTTTCTTATATGTTCATAAGCTAGTTCTCTCAATTTTGTCAATCAAATCTCATCGAGCAAAATCATCTTTGTGACACATCTCCTCTGGACCGGATCTTCCGATATAACCCCGGAACTTGCCTCTGGAAGTTCCGGGCAGCTCTGTCTCAAATCTTCTTCTCTGAATTTTTTCGGATCTTCCGACCCGGTCGGATCTTCCGACTCTCTGTCGGATCTTCCGGACCTGGGAACTCTCGGAACATCCGCTCTGGTCTCTCTGGTTCTGTCTCGGTCGGATCTTCCGGCTCATCGTCGGATCTTCCGGCCTGTGCGCGATATACATATCTGGACCGAACCGTTACCCCTCTCATTCTTTCTTTCTTCTTCCACCAACGCCTCCTCTCTCCAACACCCCATCCCATAAGGCGATTTGAAGATTGGACCGTGGATTTCTTCATCAAGTGACATCTTTTGATTCCCCAACTCTCCAAGACTCAATCTCCATCGGATCTTCCGGAGTTCTCGCGGGAAGTCTCAACTGTATTGATTCAAAATCCCCATCGCCCGATCTATCAATGTAGGAGGTTCTAGTTGATTTCCCTTGGTGAATCATCTCATATACATGTCTAGAATACTTCCCTATGATTTCACAAAGTTTGATGGGCTTAATCTCCTGTTCCTCAGTCGCTAGGGTTTGGCCCGACTCTGTCGGATCATCCGACTATGGGCCGGAAGATCCGAAACCCCGGATCTTCCGACCCATTGCCGGAAGATCCGACCAAGTCGTGCCCTGTCCTATCAACTTAGTTGCAAATCTTTGTTCCAATCTCTAAACATGCTCTCTCATATCTTATCAGATGGTTAAAGAGAAGGTTACGCAGAAGAAGACCACATCTTTGACAGTGCGCCCAAGCATCGGTCGCACTAAGAGCTCATTTCATCCTCCCAGCGGTTCATCCTCTGATCCGGATTCTGCTTCAGATAGGGAGACAAGAGATGTTGGAAAGGGCAAGAGATCAATGGAGCAAGCAGCTTCACGCTCTGTTCGTGGAAGAGCCCAGTCCAGTGTGCCAGGGCGCAAGATCCCGCCTCGTCCCAGAGTTAAGCGGGCCAATCAAGAAGAAGGACCAGGGACGCAGTACAACGATGACATTGATCTATCCTTTCTTGCTAACAACTTCATCAGTACTGCTATTCCTTTTCGTCACTCACTTGACAGCTCCTTGGTCAATTTCAAGCTGGCCCAGAATAGCATGAAGCCCCTGAGATTCAGTGAGAATGAGGATCCAAGGAACATCCAGTACAAGCTCTTCAAGGGTGATCCTCGTTTTTGGGTTTCACATCAAGCTGATTGGTATGAATCTGTAATCCTCAAAATGACCCGCATTTGCACTCCTATGTATTGGGTCGACTGGAAATACCTGAAAAGTTTCCCACCACCGCTCAAGCCAGTTGTTGATGATGTTTATAAGCGGTGTGTGGAGATGGACTTGGACAAGTTGATGGCCTTTGAATGTCCATACAATGAGGAGGTAATAGCCCAATTCTATGCCACTCTATGGGTCGATGAGGATCGTTATGAAATGCATTGGACCTTATGTGGAAAACGCCTATCTATCTCTCTACATGACTTTGCTAGTTTGTTTGGGCTTGCTGAGGAGACCGCCTATGCCCATACAAGCAATGATAGGAGCAAAGTGGATCTTCACTTAGGCAGAATCTTAGATGACACAAAGTTGGCTTTCATGTATGATCATGCATATGGTGAAGTTGTGTTTGGGAAATACAAGGGTCTTTCTCCTTTCTACAAATTGCTGAATCAACTTCTTAGAGGGACCTTGTATCCAAGAGCAGGAGATGCTGACAATATCTCCAAGAGGGCCAAAAACTTGCTGTTTCAAATGGCCCCCGGGAAGCCCAAGTTCAAGGTTTTCAATTACATTTGGAATGAAATTATTTACTGCTCATATGATGCTTCCAGTGGCTGCCACTATGCCCCATACATCTTCCACATGATCAAGCATGTGTCTGGGGTAAACATCTTGTCTGATAAGCTCCATCCTGCATACAAATCTCCTCAGGGCAAGATTACACAACTTCTGAAAATCAAGTCAAAGGCTTATCAAGGTGCTCCAACTCCATCATCTCAAGGTGCTTCTTCTTCCCAAGCTCCTCCATCAGCTGCTCCAGCTCATTCTAGTGGCCCCTCCTTTACTCCCAAAGGCAAGAAGAGCAAAATAGATTTTCTGCTCCAAGGCATGTTCTCTTGCTTTAATATGTGCAAGTATCAAGTCAAGAAATCTCATGAGCGTGAGCAACGAGCCGAGAATGATAGATACTTGGCAGATAAGCGCCACAAAGAACTTCTTGAGAAGTTAAACTTGCCACATTCTCCAGTTCGCCCACTCCGGGAAGTCACTCCTCCACCTCCTTTTGCAAACCCTTGGGAGGATTACTCACAGGATTTTATCTTTGGTGCCTCTCAACATCACGGAGGTGGTGAGGATGAGATAGTAGAAGAAGAGGAGGAAGAAGAAGAAGTAGTGGCAGAAGAAGAGGAAACTGAGGAAGAGGAGGAATATCACAGTGAGCCCGAGACGGATGAGGATCGTCGCAAGGGCAAGGCCGCCGCAGCTATTGATGATGATGATGATGATGATGATGATGATGGCGACGATGGAGACTACGACGACGACGACGAGGATGAGTAGCTCCCTTTTTGGTCCTTGATGACAAAGGGGGAGTGAATTGGCTAGTCTTCATCTAGATTGTCTTATTTCTTTCATGTTCTAGCTTGTGAACCTATGAGAAACTCGGATTTGTGTAATGAATGGTGTGCCAAGTGAGACTCCAAGTGAGACTTTTGTTTTGTAAGATTTAATTTTGGTTATTGTTAGCGTGATGTTGTTCTTCTTATTTACTTCTTAGTGAGATGCTTATGAATTGATGTGATGTTATTTCTCACTTTATTGTTGTGAATATCTTGTCATATGCATCTCGATGTCTTTCTCACACCATGCACAAATTGAGGGGGAGCTACTACATGTATTTTACTCCTTTTATGCACCCAAATTTGTATTGTCATCAATCACCAAAAAGGGGGAGATTGAAAGTGCATCTAGGCATTTAATCTATTTTGGTGATTAATGGCAATAGAAATTCGGATATGATGTTGTGCTTGAGTTGTGCAGGAATAAAATGAAATGAAGAGAAAGATAGCACAAAAGAAAGTACCCCAATTCTTATTGATATGGTGGAAGACTCAATTGGAAATTTAAATTCTATTTTTCGTTTGAAATTGAGTATAGGACCACCGTACTATCAAGGGGGACGTAGTTGATGAATTCTAGTTGCTCAAAGTGCTTTGCTTGAGATGACAAACTTTTCAGAGCCACAAAAACACTTCACAGACACCTTTTCTGCTCGGCCGGAACTTTGGCCGGAAGTTCCGACCGGAAGTTCCGGGCAGCTCGGTCTCGGGTTTTCCCTGGCCGGAAGATCCGGCCGTGGCTTCGGAAGATACAAGACTTAGCTGTTTTTCGAGCTCACGAGTGTCCTGTGTGCATGTTCCGACCCGAGGCCGGAAGATCCGACCGGAAGTTCCGGCTGGCTCTGTCTTGGTTTCTCGCTGGGTCGGATGTTCCGGGGTCTGTCGGAAGATCCGACGCTCTGTCGGAAGATCCGGCCCCCGGAACTTACCTGGAGTTTTTCTCACTCATTTCTGTTGCTCATCGGAAGATCCGACCAAGTGTCGGAAGATCCGGTACCCCTTCGCAGTGAACATAACGGTCATAATTTGGGGGGTTGGTATTTATACCCCTCACCCCCTTTCATTCATTGCAGCTGCTAAAACTGACCTAACTCGAGCCAACACTCCACTTGAGCATTCACTCCCTCTCTTTACTCCCCCTCCAAGCTTGATTCTTCCAAGATTCAACTAGGGTTTGAGTGAGAGAAAAGCTTCATAGTGTGAGACTTGTGTGACTCTTCAACTAGTTCATCTCTCAAGCACTTGAAGCACTTGGATTCGTCGATTTGCGTTTGTTACTCTTGGAGCTTGCTCCTAGACGGTTAGAGGTGCCGGTGAACTCCCATTCTCTTGTGGTTTGAGTCCCGGAAGTTTGTATTACCCTTTCCCTTTGTGGGAGCACATAGTAAGTAACTCAATCCTCCTTTGTGGTTGATTGGGAGAGACTTGGGGTTAGTGTGACAGCCCGGCTCTTTGTGAGCATCTCAACGGAGACGTAGCTCCTTTGTGGAGTGAACTTCGGTAGAAAATCTTTTGTCTCCACTTTCTTACTTGTTCATTTCGTTTCTATATCTTGATTTGTCCCGATCTACTTATTTGTGGCTATACTCTGATATTGATCATATTTAGAAGGTTCCATACATCATTAGTGAGCTTTGTATTCAAGTGGAATTGTTAAAAGGTCATTAGTTTTCGAATCTCGAAGTTTACTTGAACTGCCTGTCGGAAGATCCGGCTTATCTTCGGATCTTCCGGAGTTTCTGTTATTTTCGGAAGATCCTATACACTGTCGGATCTTCCTGTCGGAAGATCCGAGTTTGTGTCGGATCATCCGACTGTCTGACAGTTTTTCTGAGAATTATTTCAGGAATTTTTAAACAGGCCTATTCACCCCCCCTCTAGGCCTAGTGTTGATCCTTTCAGTTATGCACATGAGGCCAAGGCAGCCGAGATTTATAATTGCTTTAGCACCCATTTTGGATGTCCACAGCATAAAAACATCACAATTAATTGGCAAGAAGTGTTGTTATGAAGAAGGGACCTGTCACATTTGGAACATGAATTTTCAAAGGGAGAAGTGTATGCAGTAATTCATGATCTGGCAGGGACAAGCTGCCGGGGCCTGATGGATTTATTGGTATTTTTTTAAGCTAACTTGGCACCTGATCAAGCAGGACATAATGAATGCGGTTCAGTATTTCTATCAGCAACACAGCCAGCACCTGACTCATCTCAATACAACACACATCATTTTGATCCCAAAGAAGGCTGATGCAATGAGGGTTACTGATTTCAGGCCTATTAGTCTTACCCATTTGATAGCCAAATTGCTATCCAAGTTGCTTGCTAATAGTCTGGCTCCATAGCTAAATAACTTGGTTTCCAGGCACAAAGTGCCTTCATTAAAATAAGAAGTATTCAAGACAACTTCATATACACTCAGAATCTGATCAAATCACTTCATAGAAATAAAAAGGCTGGACTGTTCTTGAAGCTAGATATTGCTAAAGCATTTGACACAGTGAGGTGGGACTATCTAATGGAGGTCCTTGAGCAGTTTGGCTTTGGAGCCCGATGGAGAGGCTGGGTGTCTGCCCTCTTATCAACAGCAACAACTTTTGTACTTCTGAATGGTGCCAGGGGGAGGTGGTTCAAACACTTTGCAGAACTTAAGCAAGGGGATCCCTTGTCCCCAATGCTCTTTATTTTGGCTGTGGAACCATTGTAAAGACTTCTTGAGTTGGCCACTACAGAGCAATTGTTGTCCCCAATCAATAGTAGAGCTGCCAAACTCAGGGTGAGCATGTGTGCAGATGACACAGCGATTTTTCTGAACCCAATAAGAGAAGAGGTGCACACAGTGGACAGAATTCTTGATATCTTTGGACAGGCAGCAGAACTTATCACCAACCGGAGCAAATGTGCAGTGTACCCAATACGGTGTGACGACATTGATGTAGGAGAAGTGATGGAGGATTTTACCTGCCCAATCAAGAATTTTCCCTGTAACTATCTCGGCTTGCCATTGCATTATAGATCTCTAAATCGTGTTGAAATACAGCCTATCATTGACAAAATGGCAAATAGGCTAGCTACTTGGAAGGGAAAATTTCTCAATAAGGCAGGAAGGTTGAAGCTAGTCAACACAGTTCTCTCCTCAATGCCGAAGTACTTTTTAACAGTGTTCCCAATGAAAAAAATGGGCAATCAAAAGATTGGACAAGCTACGGAGGGGCTTCCTATGAAAAGGTTCAGAAGAGTTTTTTTTTAGAAGAAGGTTCAGAAGAGGTTAGGGGAGGACATTGTCTCGTGCAATGGGCTAAAGTTCAGAGACCGAAGAACCTTGGTGATGAGGACATCACCATGTTGGACATACAAGAGACGGACTCTTTCCCGGGGTACAAGTCGTCACCACGTCGGACAACAACTTCGGTTCGGAGTCAGCCGACACGTCTGCGCTTCAACTTCGATATCTCCCTCATACGACGTCCAATCAAGGTGTTCTTCGATGCGTTGGAACCGTGACGACGATACGCTTCTTTTGGTTCTGATTTTAGCTCTAGAAGATTCGTGGATCATTCTGTGTGACCACGAAAGGTGCTGTGTCACCTGTTTTGGGCCTTTTTCAAGCTTTGTATCGTGTCGGGCCTTCGGCCCATGTCGTGGGCGCAGCGCCCCAACCCTAGCTCGCCCCACAACATTAAATTCAGTAGCCGCCGTCATTGAGACTTGGGTTTTGCTTAGATTAATCTGTCGAGAACAGTTTCGCTGTTATCGGTTTGTAGAACCCCAACTTTTGATCTTAATCATATATCTGCAGTGTCACTTCAATTTGAGAGCTGCTTCTTTCAAGTTCTTGCTTGTGTTCTTCGTTTCGCAGGCAGGGATTAGCCTTCTTGGCGAGGTCAACCGGGTCGTGACACGGTTGATAACCAGAGGAGTCGTGGTGCTAAGATTTCGGGGTTCGAGTTTGCTGACTTGAAGCCGGATCGGTGTGTTGCGCTCTGCCCAAAATGACTAGGCACCTGACGGAAGATCGGGCACCCTAGTTTTCATCACTTGGTGGACTAGGGGTGCTGGATTTGGAACTGTTCGGCAGGGCATTGCGGTTGAGATGGCTATGGTATCAATGGATGGAACCTGATCGGCCGTGGGTTGGTACCGAGGTACCATGCAATGAGATGGACAAGCAATTATTAGAATAAGCACTATTGTTGCACTAGATAATGGATGCTGGGCAAAAATCTGGGAATCATCATGGCTCAATGGAAGGGCGGGATCTCGCTCCGAATTTATATAAATTAGCCTGGAGAAAGAACCAAACAGTCGGGGATGATCTGCAAAATGATAATTGGACCAGGGGTTTGTGGAGGATGACTACGGCAACTGAAATGGCAGAGCTTGTGCTACTTTGGTCGGGCATTAGTGAGGTGCAACTGTCAGATGATGAGGATGAAATCTGTTGGAGGTGGACAGCCAGTGGCATGCACACATCAAAGTCAGCATACAACGCGCAATTTGCTGGTTCTTTTTGCTCATTTGATAGCATGGCGATATGGAAGGCAAAGACTGAAGGTAAACACAAGTTTTTTGCTTGGCTTCTAGTTCAATGCAAGATCCTCACTGCTGACAAGCTGATCGCAAGGAGCTGGCCCTGTAATCCCACTTTCCCTTTGTGTGAGTAAGAGCTGGAAACGGCTGATCATTTGTGCTTACAATGTGTATTTGCGCAAGAGGTTTGGGTACTAGTGGCGCAGTGGACCGAAGGTACAATCAACATCCCTGCTAGGAACCAAGAACTGGAAAGCTAGTGGAACATGGAGCTGGCAGCGCAACCGAAAAAGATTAAACAACAGAAGGCATCAATCATGATATACACGGCATAGAACATTTGGCTAGAGCGGAATCGGAGAATCTTCCAGGGAAATGCTTCAACACCACGTCGAGTTCTGGAGCTCATCAAGGAAGAAGTGGCCACTCGTGCAAGGGCCTGCAAACTGAGAGAAATCCAAAATCAAGCGAACGTGTCTGAGTTTCCTTTTGTTATCTTATAATATCAATCATGTAAAAACTCGCTTGCTTCTCCTTATATGACACGTCAACGCTCCTGCCTTTTTTCAAAAAAAAAAAGAAGGCAAGCTCAGAGAATTAAGGATGGGAGAATTCTAATATGGGTGTCAAATCTTAAAAGACTCACGAATTAGATTTAGATATCAAATATCACATTTTTTTAGAGAAAATCACACAGAAGTGTGACTTTTTTCTTTTTTTTTATTTGTACATATATCGGTGGCCTTCACAGCGCAAGAGGAGAGACATGTCAAGGATCTCCATGGGCTGCGGTTATGGGCTCTGTTCTATACTTGTTGGATAAACCATACTGATATCAACTTTATTTCAAATTTCATTTGTTTTTCAGTTTGCTGTGAATAAGTTTGTTTGATAAATTTATTTCCAAATATATTAGAGTTTTTGAAAAGTAGGAGTACTCTTAGTAGCACGTATTACCAAGTCTCCAACAAACTAGAGAAATACTGACAGTTAAATTTGATCACATCTGTTCAAAACATCAAGTATCTATGACTAGAGAAATTAATACTTTGTTTCTCCAGTGAACTGCAGAAGGCAAACACCCTGCCCCCCCCCCCCCCCCCCCCACACCAAAAAAAAGAAAAAAGGCAAACACAAGGAAAAAAGGAGGAACATAAATAGGCCTTCTTTAACAGTTCCATTAGCCTCGGCCCCATTGCCCAGGCCCCTAGTTACTGGGCTATTGGGCCGTGCCCTACCGCTCGCTCATGGACTCTCTGGATTATATTAGTTTAGACGTTTATTATGGGCCTGAAAGGACTGATTTTTTTTCTCTGCCGTCAGCATCACTTTTGCACTTCATTCATGCAGCTGGGGTATTTGCCACGTTTTCTTTCGCCGATTTTCAAACCAACTTACAGAAAATCCGTGGGTGAGTTCTACTCGGTCTTTTGCTTTTCCCGACTCACTCTGTATTTGTCCAAGGATTATGTGACCTTTCGTCCATTGCTAACCTTTACAGGAGCATAGATGCGCCTCATTCTTACGGTTGTACCATAAGGTCACACCATGATTTGATTTTTTATCATTTTAAGCAACAAACTGAATTGCACGGGCATGACTGACAATCAAGGAAGACAATTATGGATGAATCCAGAGAGCAAGCCACCTTTGGATCTTGTCGTCCTGAACTCTTGAGCGCTATAACCATGCAAAACACAGCGAAAACAGTACACGATGAGCAGCACTGCATCAGAGCCTCGGAGGTAGATAGAGTAGGAGAGACAATGCAAGCTTTTTAGGTGCGAGATTTCAGCTGCCACTCGACGGTGTCAGCAAGGCAAAGGCAACGCAGCGAGCTGACAACTTTTTTTTGGCACATGACTGACTGATTGGCCGCTTCCGTTTCTTCAGCGTTTGCTATGCTCAGCTGCGCTGTGCTCGCCATTGGCTGGCTGCGGGCCTCTGTGCCAGATGCATGCAACTTTCTTCTGCTGCTGAAGCAGGTCGGCACAGGTGAAAAGGCATTTGTGGACCATGAACAATCTTTGGATACGCGCTCAGTTTTTTCGGCATGCGTTGGGCGAGCTGGGCAGGGCAGCCATGTCCTTGCAGCTCTGATGTGTTTGGTGCGTTGCGAATGTGGTCGACGAAAAATCAACGCTCCGGATGGATGATTATGGAACAATGTGGCGAATTTGAGGGCGATTCTTGAAAAATTGCTGGCAGAGGTTACTGCAGTTTTGTTCCGGTCCATTGCGACTGTTCTCCCAGCAAAAACTTGGCCAGGTTGCTTGGGCGCTCAGCTTTCTTCGTCCTGCAAAACAGTCGTCTGACATATGCTGAATTCCGGATTTGCTAGCTCCTAAAGAAAACATTAGCAACAGCACAATTCAACAGTCCCCCGCTAAAATTTGGTTTTTTCTATGTCCAGTGCTGATGTCTTTTTCCTAGACGTGGAAGATACAAGCATGAATAGGACCCATTTGTACTATCTGCGAAGAAAGACAACAATGGGCATCCATACTTGCTCAATAAATCATAGCAGTGAGGCATCTGTCTCTACCATTGTCACATTCTTTTCCATGAACAGTTCAGTTTCCAGGTGAAGACACCCAACAAAGCATAACGCCATATTGTGATCTGTAACAAGCCGCAAAAAGGGCATCGATAATTCGATGAGCACGAGCATGAGACATCTATCCTTTACAAAAACAGTCCCTTGCTGACCCCAAATGAAGTCACTAGCTACAGGTGCAATTGTGAGTTTCACAGTAGAAAAAAAACACAATTTTTCCTTGCTTTTTTTCCTTTTTGAAGCAAAGCTTTTCTTGGAAAGGAACTAGTACATGATTCAGCCAAGGTGTTACAACCGACCATAATCATTATTATATGCTTTACCTGACCAGTAGTTTATACTAATCCGCAGCTTTTGTTCAAATGCACGCCAGTTACTTCTACACTTGACGATTCAGCAGTAGTATAACACAAGCACTATGTGCTCATTGGGTGCGTGCAGCAAACCGAGGTCACATGAGAACGGTTAGGCAATTTGAAAGACACGCTCTCTCTGCCGTCCAATCAGCAGAGACCCACACGTTTGCAAATGTCATTAGGCACGACAAAGCTGCATTCTTACATGTACGTCCTGCACTTTCTGAACAAGCTGAACCATTAAAATACTTTGACGCAGTCTTGTTAATGCCTTTCTCCAGTGCAGTAGCTGCTGGTCCAGCATTGGCACTGCCACTAGCCATGAGCTGAAAGGAGGTTTCAGCTTTGGATTCCAGGGGTTAGGAGAAGGATTATTGTCGTCTTCCTGGCTTCTGAATCTCTCTGATGCACTGTCAACCCAGCCAGCCGACCTTTCAGCTGCAAAGCATATGGACGGCTCCTGGTTTGAATCTGCTTAAACGAGCAGCATCTGCGGTGGGTTCAGAAGAAGACAAGCAGCGCGCATCAGTTTAATCAGCTGTGGTGATATTGTTTAATCAGATTGCAGTAGGACATGGATCCTCTGCCTCTTGACAGAGCAGAAAGATAGGCTCAGACTTCAGTGCCATGAATCTCGTTTAAACCTAACGGCTATGAGTTTTATGTATTTGTTTATCAATATACAATCGCACACCTTATCAGTAGAAATGGGAGGAAAGTATTCTTATTATTACTGATTGGAGTTTTTTTTATAACTATCGATTGGAGTTGGAGGTTCCATATTAATTCTCAAAGATATGATAGAAAAAAATAAGTCTTTCAAATTCAAAAAAAAAGAAACGTCCATTCATCAACCTAGTAGATTCTAATCATAATTGATAATAATAACTATTGAATTTATTATGTTTTATAAAAGTTTGCTACATATGTCATTACAAAAAAATAAACCCCTACATCTGTAACTAAAATACTCACATTAAATATTTTAAAAATAACCACCTCTTTGTCTAGATTACCCACCTAGACCATTCTAAAAGTTAATTTGAAGCAATCCTCTAAAATACTCGTATCTACCATTGTTAAAATAACCTAAATTAATCACTGACATACACCTAAATTATCTACATTTATAACTATAAAAATATTATTAATTTTTTCCAGTATAAAATATTTTAAAGTGCACCGATATATGATGTCATTGTTAATATAGTAAATATTAATTCAAGGTATATATATGCATGATATGTGTCAACATAGAGACCATGTATAATCCAAAAGGGAATAAGAATATTAATTTACATGTTAGACACATACCTCAAGGTAAGGACACATGTAAAAAACATATGGACATGAGATGAAAGTGGAGAAAAAGGTGAGAACATGGATGGAAAAATGTATAGAGTAATTATTAGCTAGTAGAGTCTATCACAACAAGATAAATATTGATGTGCATGTATATAAGTACCGTGTTAGAATATTTAACAATAAATGAGAAAGAAAAGGAGCAATTTCAATTATTAGCTACGACCGACCTCTAATGTTTTATGAATATCTAATATTTATATCTCTCAAATTATTAATCCATACAGCAGTTCATGGACTAAAGATTATACTTAGTATCCTAATAACGTAGTAAATTGTCCTTGATCTCCAACTAATCCTCAAATAACAGAGTATGAAAACAGGCCACATTAGTCATGCATGCTTCCAAATAGACACCCTTTTTCGGTGTTGCAGCCTTAGGACCGGCAACTAAGATATGTGCCACTGTCCATATGGACCATGCATGTCACATGGACCCTGTCAGGACGTAACGAAATTTTGTCGACAGAAGAAACGGGGTTACTTGATACCTCCGCGACAGTCATGTGCTCCCCATGCAGTGCAGAAACTTATGTAATTAACAATCCATTTTAACGCCTGAAAACAAAAAAACAGCAACCAGAAATATTTAGCACATGAAGCTGCCACCGCTTTCAAAGGTACGGTAGCTTATCTCGATCCTTATCTTGTCCTGCATCTAGACAGAAACCATGCTTCGTTCTCACCTTCTTTTCCTGTTCAGATTTTATCCAGAAGATAATGTCGGTCTATCCTGACCAAAATTTCGCCCTCTGCAACGCAAAATCCGACGCTTTTCACCTGCCACTTTGTTCCTCTCCGCTTGTTGTAAGTTGTAACCTTGCAAAGATGGAGACGAAGGAGACGTGGTGCACACTTCGCCACGGCCGCCTTTCGTAAAGTACCTGCCCTGTGTGGTGGCCGGCTTAACAGTTGCATGAACAAAAGTTAATTTCTCACGTGGCCGCGAGCCTGGCGTGCAGCGGCGGCCGGCCGGCCGGCGACAAATGCGTCTTTATTTCACATGCACCGATCGATCGGAAGCCCTGATGGTGTCCATGGATGGTAGGCCAGCCAAACTGTCTCGAACGCCGATGTTTCCGTTCTCCAACTAATCTCCAAGCCTTTTGGTACCTATAGATTTGTCACCCTGCTTAGGGCTAGCTCTTCATCGTGACTTCATGGATGGGATGGTATGCCAAATTGTCTTGATCGGGTGGCAATCTATTGTTTGATCGCCACTAATTTTCAGCCTATAAGCATCTTGAGAATATCTTTATATGAAGAATTAGTTGATAAAGTTTTTTTTATGGTGGAACCGGGTCATTCGAGTTCATGATCTCGACTTAGTACTTGTGTCGTATTTTTCTAAATTTATTCTTGTTTTAATGATAGATGGCGTGCCCATCAACAACCGAGGCGTTTGTGGTGCCCGTCAATCTCGATATCTATGCTCCATTCTCTAGGATGTGCTCGATCATAGGGTAGGACTTGCATATAATTATTAATAGGGTTGAGTATGTATGTACATTGTGAGTGTCTGCGTACGTGTTTGTCTTTCGTAAAAATTGTTTTTGTGTTTGTTGTATCCCAAATATGAAATTAGGATTATTGATAACATGTAAATGATGACACACATGGCCAACCGAGGGGTTGAAGGTTTCTTCTTTTTCCTTTTTTACCACTTATTGAAACTACTGATGATTAGTATTATTCATGAATTATGAGAACAGTGGTGGATTGTTGTGACTAATGGGTTGAATTTCCATATGCACTGATCTACAATAGCCTCACTGTGCTTGTGTGGATGGTAAGCTAAATTATCTCGATAGAATGGCAGCATTTAACTTTGACCCTGGATCAATTTTGAGCCTCTAGGCAACTTGAAAACAAACAAACTTAAAATGTGGAATGATTTTCTCAATCTTTAAAATAAGTTATGCTTGAAAGGTGACACCATATTGGTTGTAAATTGTCGAATAACTGCCTTCCAGGACGATGCTTGGTGTTGGTCAATGTCACTCAGAACATGTTTTATCGATACTGGTTCATAAATGAACATCAATTTGTTTTCCATAGTTCATCTTATTGATATTAAATATGTTGTACTAAACTTGTAGATTTGGTTCATGGTAGGAGGAACGGATACAAAAAATCAAAATAATTAAACAATATTATTTGTTTTGACAAGAAGATAATTAGATCTTCTAAGAGCAACTCCAGCAGGGGCCTCTACTCCAAAATTTGAAGGTTTAGAGCAAAAACACAACTCCAGCAGGACCTTCATATGGGCCTGCATTTTGCATAGGCCTCCAAATCTCCACTCCAAGCCTCCATTCCTAGAGGCCTTCCAATTCCCCCTCCAACAGTGGGTCCCACCAGAAATCCATCCGTCGCGCTCGCATCTCGTGCTCGCTCCGTCGCCGCCGCCGCCGCGCCATGGAGAGCCCCGCCGTGGGAAGGGGAGCGGACGCCGGGAAGGGGAGGGGACATCGCGCCACCCCGCCACGCCGCTCGGTCGCCGTCCGCCAAGCGTCCGCCGCTCGCCCGGTGTCTGCGGCCTCGCGCCCCACGCCGCCAGGCCGCACCCGCCCTCCACGTCGGCCATCCGCCGCACCAGTAGAGGAGCGACGGCGGGGCTCTCCGTGACGCGGCGGCGCTGGCGGGCCTGGCGCCGCACCAGGCGAGGAGCGGCGCGCGGAGCGCGGCGAGGGAGGCCATGAACGACCGGAAGAGGTGGCGCGGGAGGTCCTTGGTGTTCTCGCCGCTCCCCGGCGGGAGCAGCGGCGCGGGCGACGATGACGACGGGGACGGCAGCGCCACGCCGACGGACGGGCACGCGCGACCGGCGCCGGCGTGCGCGGATCCGGCGGCGCTCGCTGCCATGCAGGGCCGCGCGGGGCTCGCCGGCACGCGGATCCGGCGGAGCTCGCCGGCACGCGGATCCGGCGGCGCTCGCCAGCACACGGGGCCGCGCGGAGCTTGCCGACGCAGGTGCAGGTCGCCGACGCACGGGGCCGACGCAGGTCGCCGGCACACGGGGCCGCGCGGAGCTCGCCGGCACACGGGGCCGACTCAGGTCGCCGACGCAAGTAGCCGACGCGGGGCAGGAGCAGGTGCGGATGGGGCAGATAAAGTCTCTCTCCCTAACAGATGGGGACCACAAGAAAATAGAGGCCCAAGCTGATATCCTTGCTGGAGTTGAGTGCTAATTTTAAGCCTCTAATTTTTACATTTAGGCCTACAAAAGAGTTTTAAAGGCCTCAATTTAGAGGCCCCTGCTGTAGTTGCTCTAATGAAATCATTTGCTAATGCAAGGAAGATGATTCCTAGGTGGAGTATAATTCTGGTGAAAAACATCTAAAGCCGATCTAGTCTTGCAATGTCCCAAGCTTCCTTGTCCTCTTGAGGTAGGTAGTATGTTCATCCTTGGTAAAGTGCTCTTGTAATGTTTGACGGCAGATGCTATGAAGTTGAATGATGTTTTTGAGACACCCACTATAAAGCCATTGGTGTTGCATGACGTGTGTCAAAATATGCTTTGGATCTTGTAGGAGCATATATATGCTGTAATTCAGACAACATCTATGATCTATTGTGGAAAAAAAACTCAAAATTAGGGCAGTTGATACATCGCACTGATCCGAACTAATGACGCCACTAGACAATCAACATGAATGGGGCTATAATGTGTCATTGGAGAGAGTGGGATTGGTGTCATCTGGGACGAGACAGACCGTGTTTAGCCTCAATTTCAGCTTTTCCGAAACCACCCTGGTTTTTTTCGTTAAGGAAAAGCACCCCCAATTTTATACAGCGTGCCAACAGTCAAATCGAAGCGCTCTGAAGGAACAAAAGGGGAAAAACAAACCCCTCGAAGTGAGCACTGGGTACTTGGGCAGTCAGGCAGAGGCTGATGATCCCCTGGGACTGGAGGGTGGGAGCCGGCTGGAAAGCTACCGCGGCCGGCCGCACGCTGCCCTCATGATTAGCCGCGCGGCCACCTCCGGCCGGCCGGCCCCGCCTCACCCCACCCCCACCCCAAGAACAAGGCAACAACAAGCTCTGGCCTCTGGCTCGCCTCGACCCCGATCGCAAACCACCCGCTGCTGCAGGCCGACGCGTGCCCCCCGCCGCCCCACCCCGCCGAGTGATCGCATCCGCACCCGCGCCGGGGAAGTCGGCACGGTAAAAAAATGGGAGAGAAAAAAAACCAACGAGCCCCGCACCCGCACGAACGCACACGTACACGCCGAGAGCGAGCGACGCGATCCGGCGCAGTCCAGATCAAAACGGCGTCGCAATCGCAAACCCAACCGCGCCACGCCCAGGCGAGACGACGCACGCCAGCCAGCCAGCCAGCCACCGTCGCCATCAGCCACCGCCGCCGCCGCCGACGCGTCTCCCGCCGCGGCACGCATCCCAACCCGGAACCCAATCCGCGCGCGCCCAGTGCCCAATTCTGTCCGGTCGTCCGTCCCGCTCCAGGGGCGCCCCCCGCCAGAACTAGAAACCGCCCCCCGAGCTCCAGGGGGCGCTGCGCTGCTCTGCTCGCCATCAATGCCATCCATCAAGGCTCCTCCCGCTCCCGCCTCCTAGCGCTCGCTCTCCACCCGCGGCTCTGTTACTAGTGTCTCCCGGTCGGCGCATTCGAGGGGGCAGGCAGGGGCGGACGGACGCACACGCCGTACGTTGGAGGCGATGAGCGGGAGGGCGCGGCGGCCGGCGGCGGCGCGCGGCGGCGCCCCGAGGAACGAGAAAGTGAGTAAGCCTTGCGCTGCCATCGTTTTCCCTCTCTCGTTTCTTGGGCTCCGCCTCCGCTCCCTCTCACCGGCGTCGGAAAAGCAAACAAAGCTCGCGCGTTCCCTTTCGTTGAGCTGAGCGCCCGCGCGATGATGATATTCTCTGCGCTTCCATTCCGGGCGGTCTCCGAGATGGTATTTTTTGGTTTCCCGGCGCCGTGCCCGTGCGTGCTCCTCGGATCGGAAAGCTGGCGGCGGCTTTCAAGAATCCCCCCATATGGTGATGGGTCCTCGAATTCTTTGCGCTTGCCTGCCTCTTTTACCCTGCGCTTTTGGTGTCTTCGAGACATGAGTGCATGGGGCTCTACTTCTCCTGTTCTTGGAGGAAGCGAAGCGAGAGCTCCAGTTTCAAACTTTCTGTGAGCAAGGATTGTTTAGTTTAGTGGGTAGTAGTAGTAGTAGTAGTACGCTTGTGTGCCTTGTACTCTATTCTTCCATGCTTTTCCGAGCTCAATTTGGCGGCTTTGTTCTAGCAACCGTTTGAAATGGGCTCGGTTGGATCCGTCGCCGTAGAGAGCAGCTCGAATTTGGTACTCCATCTTCGATCGCAGCAGGCGTCTGATCGAACCCTACTCTTTCTCTGACTCGAATTTCGTTTCCTGTTCAAGGTGATGGAGAAGGAGCAGAGGAGGCCGCCCAGCTCGAAGGCGGCGCCGGTGGCGATGAAGGCGACCGCCACCAACGCGACGCCGCAGGGCATCAGGAACAGGAGCCAGTCGCGGAGAGATAGGAAAATCGCGCTGCAGCAAGACGTACAGCATCCATCCCATCTCTCATTCTCCCTGGTGCTTTCCCTGAGGAAATTAATTCAGTCAGAGTTATTCGTTTCGAGTTGCAGGTGGACAAGCTGAGGAAGAAGCTGCGGCACGAGGAGAACGTCCACCGAGCTCTGGAGCGCGCGTTCACGAGGCCGCTCGGCGCTCTGCCTCGCCTGCCCCCTTACCTGCCGTCTCAGGTAATTGCCCTGCAGGATGCAGCTCCTGCTCGCTTGCAATTCAATCAGTTCAGAATCCATTGCAATCTGGAAGTGATTTCATTCTGATTTCCCTTCTTCTGAATTGTGCCCAGACACTGGAGCTTCTGGCCGAAGTCGCCGTCCTGGAGGAGGAGGTCGTCCGGCTCGAGGAGCAGGTCGTCAATTTCCGGCAAGGACTGTACCAGGAGGCCATCATCACCTCCATGGCGAAGAACGCCTACTTCCCGGACGGTGACCGGTGCACGCCGGCACGGCAGCACAAGCCTCCGGCCCAAGTGCAGCAGACTTCAGAGGTGTCTATCTCGGCGCGTCAGGCTCCCGATCAAGATGCCGCCGCCGATTGGTCATCTCTGAAGCGAGCCATCAATGCCAAGCATACACCGAGAAGGCCCGGCCGTTCCCTGAGCCAAGGGGACTGTCCGGGGAAGGAGAACCAATCGTGTGGCACGAACTCGTGCAGAGATTTTGGCCGGCCGCCGTTGAGTAATGCGCCAAAATTCTGGATACGGCCAGCGGAGAAATGCGCCGGTGTTCAGGTACAAGAGTTAGTTTTAAGCTGAAATTGAGACTGAATTCAGTATTCAGGCTAATTGTTCTTGCATGTTCATGTTCCGTTTCAGACAACCAGTACAGCGGAAGATCAAAAAGCTATTGACGGCGGCAATGGCATTAATTCAGACACGTCCTCAACCGCAGCGAACAAAGTCTCGGAGGAGCTATTGACGTGCCTAATGGCCATCTTCTCACAGATGAGCACCTCCAGCAGCCAAGACGAAGAGCGAGCGTCGCCGCCGTCAGTCCCCGGCGCCGCCTGCGCCGGAGACCCCTACGGTGTTCTAGAATTCGGGTGGCGAGACATTGGCAGGTACAAGCAGTTCCAATCAGTCGACGCCACTTCATTCGGCACCAATGGTTCTGCCGGCGATGCCGCCGCTCTTGGTCGGAGATTGAAGTGAGTTCCCATTGATCGGTAACTACTGCTACTAGTCTGTTTGGTGCAAGCTAGATTTGGTTGTTGTGTGGTGAGCTGGAGTCTGTTTGACTCCGCAAGCTGATGGAATCATGGATTGATCGTCGTGTGTGTGCCTGCCAAAAAAAATCAGGGCGTTGCTCCGGAAGCTCTCCTTGGTTGACCTAGTGGGCCTCTCCCACCAACAAAGACTGGCGTTCTGGATCAACACCTACAACTCCTGCATGATGAACGTAAGCTGTCGCCCATGATTGAGGCCTCCCTTTGCTTCTCCCCTCAGCAACCATGATTCATAGCTTTAGAACTCATCTTATCGCCATCGTTAAATGGGCAGTTCTCATTGTCAGGAAGTTTGTTTTTCATAATTTTGGGGACCATTTGAAATTGGAATTCACAACTTGTGAATCACAGGCACGTTCATCCTGTAAAGGGGTAGAATTGGAGCCGGCTCTGGTGATGTGCAGGTTCAAATTTTGAACCCGCTTCTGTTTGTAAATTGAGCAAAAGACAGGGCATGTCTGTGCCCTGCATGTTAGCATCAGTTATTAAACTGCAGTTCTGAAAATGCTTCCTGTCTCCTTAATCATGAGCAAACCCCTAAATAATTGCGATCTTGGCAGCATTAGCCTTTGACCGCAGCACATCTTCCGTGGTACTTACAGCCTAACTGGAATACTGGATACATTAAGAGGCTGCTCCAGTGGCATGTCCTGACCTGGCACTGATGCTTGTTTACTCTGCATTTCCAGGCATTTCTTGAGCACGGAGCACCTACCAACCCCCATATGTTGGTGGCCATGATGCCCAAGGTCCCATCCCATGTTCACCTCACCTCTCTAGATACAAAATTTGGTCGCATTTGCAGGATATGCAGTGTGAGAAATCTCTGACACGAGTGAACTGGCTGTGCTCATTTCTTCCCCGCAGGCTACCATCAACGTGGGCGGCCGCGTGCTCAGCGCCATGACCATCGAGCACTTCATTCTCAGGCTGCCCTACGGCGCCAAGCATGTAAGGCCGCGTCGCCATTGCTGCGTGTTCCAGCCTTTAAATAAAAATGCTGAAAACCTCTGAACCATCATCGTCTACGATCGCGTTCTGACAAACTGACCATGGAATTCGACATGGATGTGCAGGTGAACACAGACGAGGCGAAAGGCGACGGCACGGCCGCGCTCTGGCTGGAGTGGCCGGAGCCGCTGGTGACCTTCGCGCTCTCCTGCGGCAGCTGGTCCTCGCCGGCGGTGAGTTCCTTTCCTTGCTTTGCTTGGCCCCACTGACATCGTGGCACCGAACTTTATCGAGCTCAGTCGCACTGTACAACTCTATACTCCGATCCAGCACTGATGACAGTAGGAAAGGTGCTGTCGTCGCGATGCATCTTTTCAACTGCTACAGTGCGAATTCTTTCCTCTGGTATTTATCATCGCACGGGACCGGACGGACGTGGTAGCTAACGATCAAAGCATGTGCCAATGTTGAGCATGCCGCATTTTAGTACTCCGCAGCTTAAATAGGCCACACCCTACACTGTTACCGGCACTTCAGAGTTAGTAACGGTCTGGCACTATATGGTGATCTACTGGAGAATGAATATCCCGCAATGCACAGAGCGAAATTTCCTGAAGCATTTTGGCAGTTTCATCAAAACCAAGAGTTTCAGTGTTCTGCCCAATTGTCATTGACAGCTCCTTGTAGGCAATTGTAGTTCTCCCATTGACAGCTCCTTGTAGTACTATGTTTCAGTGCAAGAATTCAGGCATGGCATAGGCAATCATGCAGAAAGCAGGCGACACTTTTAGGTGCTCTGGATGTCCGATGTCCGGTCTGTCCTCCGCAGCACAGTGGCGCTGATCACTGACGGGTACTACACGCCGGGCCCGGCACAATTGGCTCACCCCTCTTTTGTATGTTCTTGTCCGTGTAGGTGAGGGTCTACACGGCGGCCCGCGTGGAGGAGGAGCTGGAGGCGGCGAAGCGGGAGTACCTGCAGGCGGCGGTGGGCGTGTCGCCGGCGGGCGGGCTGGCCATCCCCAAGCTCCTGCACTGGTACCTCCCGGACTTCGCCAAGGACGTGGGCTCCCTCGTCGACTGGGTCTGCCTGCAGCTGCCACGAGAGCTGCAGCGCGACGCCGTCCGCGCCGTCGAGGCCGTCGTGTTGCCGCCGCGGCGGCCCGTGCGCGTCCTGCCGTACGAGTTCAGGTTCAGATACCTGCTGGCCTCGTAGAACATACCGTACTTGTACAACAAAGTGGATGCTCTTGAATTTGTACACAGGTTTGATTGGGCCGTGGCTTCTGTTCTGTCTGTTTGTTTGTTCACGTGAGATGAGGTCCAACAACGAGCAGAGCTTCGAACTAGGTCCACCTAGGCCTAATACACGGCCCATTTACCCCAACAAGCCCAGCCATGCCACCAAGACCCGACGGCATGGCAACACTGGGCTTCCGGCCCGTCACCACCTGCTTACCGAGTTACCGGGGCCTTACCACCGATGGGGCCAGACTCCACCGTTAAAGCCCATCGGTGACAGCAGTGTGAATCATCCGCTAGGAGCCCAGTGGACCTCAAATGGGCCTGCTGCAGTCCTGTAGCCCACCATGTGTTCCTGTCGCTGCCTTGCCCAAACGATTGGATGAACATTGTGCTAAAAAGAAAAGATTGGATGAACATAGACTAATCCCACCACGTAGGACTATAGACTATCCAAAGACGAACGCATCCAACGCAGAAAAAAAGCTCTCGCATTCGGACACGATATGGTATAAAATCCGCCCCCCTGTCCCAGAAAAGGAAAGCCCGTACCGGCCGGCGCTAGGGACGGCGCACCATCCACCCCGTGCGTGCATGCCAGGGCAGCCAAAAACGGCATAGCAGATAGTGAACTGGCCGAAAATCCCCAGGCCGGGATCCGCGGCAGCCATGAGTGCGTACTTGGGCTACAGTTCGGGCTGGGGCTGCTGCCTGCCTGCTAAATGCCCCGGTCGAGAGGGGCGTCTCGTGGTCCTGGCGCGTCGCAAGTTGCGAGGATTCGTATCCCCATCCGAATTCCTTGGGTCCCCGCCGGCCGGCCGCGGCGGGGACGACGACGGCGACGGTCGGCGGAAACCGGCCGGCCGGGTAGCTGGCTGGCAGATGGATCGGGGAGGCATCGTATGGTTTCTGTTTGGCCACTCTTGGTTGTCTGCCATGATATATATGATGCTACTGTTGGAGTTATGCTCATGCCGTTTTGATCAAACAGGTGTCGGTCAGTACTGTTTGTGATGATACTCTTATACTGTGCTGTGGCCGGCCATCTAGTATCTACTACTACTGATTACTGTTACTTTGTATTGTTTGTGGTAGTTATGCCTCCAAGTGACTCTTATACTGCTCGTAGGGACATCATAATCATATCGGGTGCAATGCAAGGGGAAGTTGAGAGGTACGTGTAAACCACAACGTTTAGCCAATAATTGCAGTCACATAAACAACAACACGAGACAAAGGCACTGGCAACAACGATGTCAAGAAAGATGAAGTCAAAAGAAAAGGGCCAAAAAGGTGTTCGAATACCAACGGATCGGAGACGAGGCTTGTGAGACAGAGCTGAGGGACACCATCAACCATGGCGTCGGAGGACAACCACTTGGACAACTGCTGGGAGGATATATAGGCACTGTGAACCCCCACGGTAAAGCCGGTTTAGGACAAGTTGGGGGGGCGGCGCCCATGGATTCGGTCAGGAGCAAGGATGGCACCATAGGTGTGGACCGTCGGACGAGAACGAGACACTGGACTGGAGCGAGCAGTGGCAACACAGCGAGAGGAGAAGGTAGATGACCGGAAGGAAGCTGTGGATGATAGGTAATCGAGGAAAAGAGAGATCCCATGCATGCACCATCAGTCTAAGCTAGTAGGATGTCAGTCAGGTCTTTCGGTAAAGTTTACAAGTTGGCTGGCACTGATGTGATGTGTTTCAAGGAAGCAAACACACGTACAGGACCACTGAAGGAAACCATAACTTGCTCTCGTAGTCATTAGCGGAGCACTAGAGTTTACTGTGGTCCAGAGCTGTTGGCCAAGATAGAAATGGCGGAATGGATAACACCAGATGGGATGGGGTCCAATGCACCGGTGCGTCTCGTCACCATGAGTTGTACTTGCAGGCTACAGCACGCGCGGTGTCGAATCGGCAGAAGCGCCGGGACCCACCCAGGAGCAGCACAGCAGCACCGTGCTCCCTCGAGACTCTGATCGAGCAGGGCAGTGACTCACCCCGAGCGCCGGTGTTCTCTTCTCCTCTTCTCTTATCCAGCGCCATTCTTGCTCCTGGGGCGCGGCTGTTAAAAGCAACGGAGAAACCGAGGGTCAGCCATCTTCTGTCCGAAGTCATATATCCAAAGTTCCAAACCAACGACGACTCGCAGTTGAAAACTGGACACGGTGGGAGCTGCTTGGTGCCACGCCAATTAGCAGCACGCCAACTTGAGGCTCCGGCCTCGCTCCCTCTCTCCCCTCTCTCTCTAGTCTGTCTCCCCATATGCTGAGGTCAGTGTCCGGCTCCAACTCCTCGAGGGGCATCGCCGCCGTGGTCGGCGTCGGGCCCCGCCTCGGCTCGGCGGTGGCGCGCAAGTTCGCCTCCGAGGGCTACACCATCGCCATCTTCTCCCGCGACCTCGGCACGTCGTCGTCCCTTCAATCTCCCCGTTCGTTTTCAGCGCCCATAGCAGCAAGAAGTAATTAACAACGTGGTTGTACATGTGCGTGCAGAGAAGCTGTCGCAGCTGGCGGAGGAGGTCGCGCAGGAGGCCAAGGCGCAGGTGTTCGCGCTGCGGGTGGACTGCGGCGACGCCCTCATCGTCTGATCGAACACCACGCGTGCAGGTCATCCCCGGGATGGTGGAGCGGGGCAGGGGCACCATCATCTTCACGGGCTCCTCGGCGTCGGTCACCGGCTTCGCCGGCTACTCCGATCTGAGTAAGTGGCCGCCCTGATCGACGCTATCTTCGATCTGGTTGCTAAGCAAATTCTTGAGGAAACGAACAAACGCACGCGTGCAGGCTGCGGCAAGTTTGCGCTTCGGGGTTTGTCCCAGTCGCTGGCGAGGGAGTTCCATCCGGCGGGCGTGCACATTGCGCATGTGATCATCGACGGCGTCATCGGCGAGAGGAGGTCAGTACGTTTAATTTCCTCGATCACATTGATTGCTTCATCATCGCCAGTAATCCGATATACGCATGCGCGCCTCGTGTCCTTGGATCTCTTTGTATGAACAAAAAACAGCACATCATCTGAAAGTACATTTGCGCCCAGAATTATATTAGTGTTTGCCGGATTCAGACTAGGGACGACTAGGCTCAGGCGATGCCAAGTAGGCAGGGAATATTGTTCTTGTCCCTGCTGAGCTGGGAGAGACAACGAGGAGGAGGGAGGGAGACCACAGTTTCGCTCCAAGATGGAAAGATAGCAGCTAGTAGCTCTGAACGAATTCCCTCATCGTCGTTGGACCTCCCTTAGTCAGAGCTAGCAGTGGTCCAGCGGTATCCAGCGTGTAGATCTGATCCGCCCGGAGGCCATTTTCAGGAAAGACAACAAAAAGAAACTTAATGTGCAAGAATCCATTCCCAAACGGTGCCGCGGATATATACGGCGGCTGTACCTCAATAAACTCAACCTTGGCGAGGACCCGAGATATTTGGCCTATGCCAAGAGGCATTAACAACGGTCTTATCCTTGATGATGAATGAAATCATGAATACATGGTATTTTATATAGTCGATCATGGATATATAAAAAATTATATATAGGTAACATTGATATTACTATTTTCATTACGAAAGAAATACTATTATGCAGTAGTATGTAATATTTTTCCATTAGCATACCAACATATATTTTTATATAAATATTGCTGGTCCAGTGCCATATTGAAGATCACGTTGCTATTCCAACAGACTTATGTTGAATTATTTAATAGGACGTAGATTGATCTATATATAGTCAAGTTTAGCTTTGCTTAAAGAAAACCATTTGGCTTATTTTTTTAGGGGAAAAACCATTTAGCTTTTGAGTGTGTTTTTTTTTCGGGAAAACTTTTGAGTATGCTTGATATGCAACCATAAAGTGTCGTGTTGTCAACAAATATCGAGTAGATAGGCTGCGCACTGCCTGTACAGATTTGTGACTAACGCGTATGCAGCTACGTAGATACATCTCCCCAGAGCCATCTTCATCTTTATTCCGCCAGTACGTGTAAGTTTCCCGTTCACCCTGCAAAAAAGACGTTCAACGGAATCGCGACGCGCCTTTTGGAACTCGGCCTCCGGCCTGCTCGGAGACCTCGGCACTTGGCTCCCGCCGCCGCCGGGCACGTCGCACCCCCTGAGCCCTGGTCCAGGACGTAACCAGATCGCCAAAAGGATCGATGCTAGTACGCCAGAAAACCCGGTGATTTGACTCACATCGACCCTGGCACGACAGTGATCGAGGTGCACGGCTCGTACATATAAACTGACGCGAAACGCTGATGATCTGGTCTTGTCATTTGATCAGGTCGCCGAGGAGCAGCAGCAGCAGGGCCGGTGGCGCGGGCGACCCGGCGGCGGCGGCGGCGTCGGGCGCGGACCCGGACGCGGTGGCGCAGAGCTACTGGCACGTCCACACCCAGGACAAGAGCGCCTGGACGCACGAGATGGACATCCGGTCGCCGTCCTTCATGTAGCAGATCGAGAGCTAGCCTCCAACCAACGGCCGGCCGGCCGGCTTGCCGATCGATCAGCATACAGCAGCAGCAGCTAGCAGCTGCCGCGCGGTGTGTGACTGTTGCGTGGAATCTTTCGCGGACTGGTGCTGTGCTTCTTATTAGCAGAGGCCGGAGAGCTCGAGAGATTCAGTCCCCGTCCCAGTCCCTGTTCCGGTCGCGTCTCCGTCTTGTTGTTCCACTCATCGATCATTGCATTGTGTGTGTGTGTGTGCGCGCGCGCGCGCGGCTGCGGGCCGGGAATCGTGTCCCCGTTCCGCGTCGCACGTTTTGCGGCGCTTGTGCCTAGCTAGCTATATACGGAGTACTAGTAGCTTTTAGTGTGATGCCCGCCGCTCCCCCGCGGGTTCGGTGCGCAGGGATCGCGGCCGACAGCGACGGCGCGGCGGTCTCCGCGCACGTCGTCTTCGGCGTCGTCGCGCCCCCTCCCTGTCCCGATCGCCGCCGGCGCGCGGCGACCATCAAGGCCTGCAAGTTCATGTGATGGTTCGTGCACCCGCCTCACCCACGTGTACGAGCTAATCGATCTAATGATCTATGCATATGATTTGTACACAGGCTAATCGATCTATGCATACGAGTTGTACACGTATATATATAGACTTAGGCTGACATGGCAGCGGTGGTCTTTGTACAGGTAGGTTGCGCAGAGCATTCTCGTTCGAGTGAGGCGCCCTTTCAGGCTAGTGGTTAGCCAGTAACAAGACCGCAATCACGGCGGGCGGCGTCCTTTTGGACGAAAGGGATAGGGGCGTGATATGTCATCGGCGTTCAGTTAGGCTAGCTGGAAATGGTCTCGCTCGGCGCCCCCCATTCGACAGGGACTCGCTACTTCCTCAGTCCATGCCCCTGGGCTCTGAGCGCGCCTGCGTGCCTCATCACGCGCCATGCATCGCAAACGATGTGTTCCGGGTGACAGGGAATGCCGCTGTCGCTGTGCCCAAACAGCAACCAAATCGATCGGGCCACGAATGAAGCCGAACATGCGCGAACGCAGACCGTCTCTGATCCACATGCATATGTGCAGGCGTGCCGCAATCCACGGCCATGGAAGTTCAGCAACCCAACTATTCCTGCGAAATTCTCACGTTCCGATACTTTTTCCGAAGACAGTTCTCACGTTCCGAATGGGACAGTACCATCCTCCGCTGTCTCACACACATTCCGAATTGGGCAGTATCATTCCCCGCTATTCTCACACGTTCTGAATTGGGCAGTATCATTCTCCGCTAGTCCGCTACTGATAGCAACAGGGTGATTGGTACAGTTAAAAAGATGAATGGAACGTAACGGAGTACTCCCTGCACACGTGATAAATGCAATGCTGCTGCAAGTACGATGGTCCTAAATCTGGAAAAAATCAGGCGGAGGTCCTATCGCCACCGAAGGCGTTCTCCAGGAAGCCGATCTCCTGAAGGTGACTGACGTCTCCGCACGTCTTGACGATGCAGCGGCCGGTGGTTCCCGACACCAGGATCACGGTCACGGACGTGTTCTGGATCTTACCGTGGAGCGGCCTCGTCGGGCTGGCGTGACGGTAGAGCTCCCTGATGGTGCCCCCATGTGAGACCAAGATAACTCGCTCACCTGTCAATAGGTAACCCCTCGTGAGATCGCTGGCAAGGCAACTCTCAACATGCCATATGCAGGTGTAGCAAGTAAACCATTATCTTAAATGGAATTCCTTTGACAGTTTGACAGGTCTATATCCAAGTAATCATGTGTATGGAAATATCAGTAACTTTGGTTTGTAATTAAAGACTCGTCACAGGAGGCAAGGAGTCCAAGAATGAAGCTCAGAGTTTACCTTTATGTTTCTCAACAATGTCATTCAAGCACGACACACATCGTTCTGACAGTTGATCAAGACTCTCTCCACCACCCTGAGAAACAACTCAAAGACTCAGAAAACAATCCATAAGAGAATTTACAGCAAATGTGTCGATCCTTGAAACTAAAGGTCTTTCTTTCAAGATACAGCATATCTCAGGGAAAAATATTTTCCACCAATAAGTAGTTCTCTGAACTTTATTGCTTGTGTAGTGATTCAACTGTCTGGAGTAACTGTATAACCAAACGAGACTGACTTGATTAAACTACTGAGCTTCATATCAGTTCAGGTTGTCTATAGATGTAGCAGTAAGCCTGTGAGAGGTTACAGTTTCTATAGGAACATATTTGGGTGTGCAAACTGCAAAATCAATCAATGTTCCAGACTTCCGTTTGACTCGTCGATGCCTATAAAGGGTTGATCATGTGCCATTTAAGGCATATCTTTTATCAATCTGCTTAAGAAGATCCTTGATATTACTCGTACTTGCTACAACACATTTTAGCTTGTGCAGGATTACAAATAATAACACTTGCCAACAGGCTACAACAACACTTACAGGAATTTGTTGGTTTCTCTTGTGGGAAATAAAAGCTTTGTAAGCCTCTGGCCTCTGTGTAGCAGCATCTTGAAACTTCATGCCCTGCATATCTCCTATGTGTCTTTCTCTCAGTGCTGGGTCGAACACAACCTGGATGATTAAGCATTCCATTCTACTAAGAATTTTACAAACAACCGAACCATCTATAAGCAGTATGTTTCCCAGCACAGAATAAATGTGTTATGCAGAAATATTCACGCAAAATAAGAGGGGATGAGTAGAATGCAGATACATTTGGTAGATTGCAAATTCTTGCGATTGTTTGCGCAGTCTCTGCTGCTCGCTTCAGATCAGAAGAGTATATGGCAGCTGCTTTCACTTCTTTAGAAAGGCGATGGGCAACCTTTGCAATAAAATTCCACATAAGGAATGTACTGCAAATGTCTAGTGAAAACCGCTATAAGTCATACCATACCGCGACAGCTTGCTGCCTCCCAATGTCATTCAGCTCTGCATCCAAGTGTCCCTGGTGCAGGTGTCCAATATGAAACCAGCATGAAGTAGGTAAAAAAGAAACACAATTATGCTGACAATCAAAGTTGAACAATACACTGTTTGCCAGCAAGTTCTAATTTCCTGGTCTAAGACAGGGTATCAGGTTCGTGGCGTTATAGTTGGTTATCGTCAGTAAATAAAAGTATAAAACATGCATTCAATTCCATCATGCAAACACTTGAGTTATGAAACAGAACCATTATCTTCCTTTTGTTTTGCATTTAGTAATACTGTGTACTACTGCCATCAACTTTACGATCAACTCAAGGGTGCTCCAAGAGAAGAAGTAAGATAATTTATCCCTAAAGGCCCATCAACCAATTGTAGTCACATAGGCAGATATTACCAATTTCCAAAGACATATCACATGAGGCATAGATTATTTGAGAAAAGTAGTAAAGTACAATGCATCATAGGAGGAAGAATTTTAATATGTTATAACGGGCAAACACATTGCTCTGATTATATTAGAGTTGCGGCCTTTTTTGAGGGCTAGAGTTGAGGCTTATGATACAGCCACTTGAACAATGACAGTGCCAGATTTAGACTGAAAAATGAAAGCCAAAACTAAATAATGTTAGTCAAATGATGTCAATGTGCTTCCAAGTCTCAACAGCCACAGAAGCCTTACTGGTTCCTGCACCGAACTATATGCAGTGGAAGCTGGGGAAGACCTACCAAAACATCTTAATTGGCTACATGACTAGATCAAAATCATACAATCAAGGCAATACTTCCCATACTAATAAAAGTCTTACAGGTATGCAGTCTAATCATTTGGTTGTCCCCCAATACAGATCCATAATTTTGTTGTCCCTTCAATTCAATTGAGAAGTTAAACTGTGGAGTAGCCCCTACAGTCCTAACCCCACAAGGCCCAAACACCAAATTAAAAACACAACAACACTAGTGCAGCACATCTTAAGGTCCTACAGGAGTTCTCCATTGCGGTCGCTCTCTAGTTTAATTTAAGCCAGCAGTCAAGGTTGAAGGCCAGTCGTAGTTTGACGGTGCGACGGATGAGGGAGGAAAAGCAAGCGGCACCTGTATGATGCGCGAGGCGTTCCATGACGTCTCCCCGTGCCGTACGATCACGACCTCCGTGAAGTCGCCGCCTGCGGCGGCATGCCCCTCGGCGCTGGAAGCGGACGACGACATCCCCGGAGCCGCTTCCGGGGCGTGGGCCCGACGGATCTGCGGGGAATTCGCGGGTCCGGGAGGGCGGGACGCGGCGACGGCGGTGGGTGGAGAGGGGGGGAAGGCGGCGAGGGACGCGATCGAGGGGGTGGGCGGCGCGGGCAGCGGCGGCAGAGGCGTGCTTGTGGGGAGGCGCCACAGCATACCCGGGGCACGCGGCTCCGCCGAGCTGACGCCTTTGTTTTTTTATTATTTTTATTATTTTTAGCATAGCTGACGCCTTTGCGGTGACAGGCGGATGCTCGATCAGAAGGTTTAGATGGACCGTTTGTTTCATGGTTGCTAGAGATGGGCTGAAATAGCTTATGCGGAGCCCGAGTCAGTAGATGGGCCATACATTTTGCCGAAAGCAGGCCTGATTAAAACTTAGGTTTGCACTGGGCCGTCAATTTCATTTCACTCCTTTTTTGAAGGCGCTTCTCTTCGTTCCCTCCCCACAAGCCTAAATAAAGTTGATGATGGAAGGTGGACAATTCGATTATTTATACTTCAGATACTCTTATGTGGAGGTTCCCGACACAATTTCTTTATTTAACTACACTATTCATGATTCAAACATGAAACCCTTTTGGCCCTAATACCATAGGAGGAAGCAGGTTGACCCCGAAAGGTCTTAAACCAATGGAAAAAGAAAGTAAATACACTTATTGTGAGTTTGATTTGAGAAATCTATCTCACTGTATGTCCATGAGCATCTTGAGATTGCCGAAGGTACCACATGCAAGTTGATTGGTATATCATCTACTATTAAAATAATAGTATGTTAATTTCTAAAATAAATTTAGAAAATTCAAGCTGGAATTTCCTTGATATAACTCTAGCTCGAATTTTATTGGCAGGTTCAAAAATAAATAAATAAATATAGCCAACTAAGCTGGACTTGCATGAGCATCCAACCCGTGGCAGATGAGCCCCACCCGCGCTACTGTGATGTGCTGCACTTCCTACCGTCCATAGAACAGTTGCAATCACTCGCAGTGCTGCCACACTGGTTTTCCGGTCACGTACAAGAACCTAACCCTAGCAGTAGCAGGAGCACACGGCTGTACGATGTGCATCCATTCATGCACCAGCGAACACTGCATGTGCTCACCGATGGCCAGTGAGCTGCCCCCAACCATTGCTTTAGCAGTACAGAGTTTAACGCCTCCCATGACTTGAAGCGCAATGCCACGCATCTATCACTCTCAGTTATCACACCCAAAGCAATCCGGGAAAGTTTTCGCAAGTCCCTGATCGAGCAGATAAAAGCATTGAGCCGTACCATTCATGGCTACCGATGAACATCTGTCCTTGCTGCAGTTGACTAGCCTGCAAGTACCACGAACTAGACATCTCAGCCCAGAACATGCACAGTCCATTTGAGATCAATCAGCCCAAAGCGCAGAATCGAAACGAGATCCACCACCAAACGCCTAGTTCCTCACCACATAAATAAAACGAGGTGACCGATCGGCTTCCTCCCGGCCCCCTGGTTCGGGGCTCCATCGATCGGAGGAAACCTGCAGCTTTCATACCAGCTGCTGCATCAAATCCGCCGGAATCTACCGATCCAGCTACATCTCATCTCATCTCACACGGCGTCACTAGCTGATGCCACCTCTTATCAATTACAGCCCGGCCGCGCTGCGGTCGCTGCTCCGGCCGTCCACCGATGAGCGGCGGGCGAAGCTGTCCGGCGCCGGCGCCGGCGCCGGCGGCGCCCTGGGGTTCTTCAAGATGTTCAAGCTCCTGCCCATGCTCACCACGGGCTGCAAGATGGCGGCCATGCTGGGGCGCAACCACCGGGCCCTCCTCGACGACCACGCGCCGACGGTGACGCTGTTCGGGCACCGGCGCGGCCGGCTGAGCCTGGCCATCCACGAGGACACGCGCGCGCCGCCGGCGTTCCTCATCGAGCTGCCCATGCTCGCCGCCGCGCTGCACCGGGAGATGGCCACGGGCACGGTGAAGCTGGCGCTCGAGAGCGACACGCGCGCCGGCGTCGCGGCGCGGCGCCGGCGGCCGCTGCTGGAGGAGTACGTCTGGGCGGTGTACTGCAACGGGCGCGACGCCGGGTACGCCATCCGCCGGAAGGACGCGTCCGACGACGAGCGCCACGTCCTGCGCCTCCTCCGCGGCGTGTCCATGGGCGCCGGCGTGCTGCCGCCGCCGCCCGACGGCAAGGCGGGCGCCGGCTCGGACGCCACGCCGAGCGCTGGCCCCGACGGCGAGCTCACCTACATGCGCGCCCGCGTGGAGCGCGTCGTCGGGTCCAAGGACTCGGAGGCGTTCTACATGATCAACCCCGACGATGGCAGCGACAACGCCTCCCGCGGAGGCGACAGCGCGCCGGAGCTGAGCATTTTCTTTGTGAGGAACAAGTGAGAATAAATCTACTCTAGTACATATCTATACACTCTTCTTCGTGAATGCACGTACACGTACATATATATACTGTGTGTGAGAAGTGAGGCATATGCACTACCGTGTACTGCATCGGGGGTGGTTGATGAATTGAATCGATCAAATTGCCGGAGTGAAATGGTGTTGCGTACACTGATCAGTGATCACTGTCCGCTCAAATAATCTTAGATTACCGTGTATATAGTATGGTGAACTACCACCAACCGTTTCTGAATTCTGATCAAACAATTTTTTCGTACGTAAGGTAAGTTACTGGGTGTTGACAAGTGCTCGCTTGCTCGGCCAGTTAGCATCTTTTGCAACTGGTCCACGTTGCAAGATTGCGTGCCATGAACAATTGTGATGGGGCATGCCTACCCCTAATTATTTTCTCTGTAAAGTGGTGCGCACGTGGTAACAGATCTCTCTTCAAACTTCCAAAACTCTCTTCTGTGCATGGAGTATTAAATGTAGGTAATAAAAAAATTCTCTCTTCAAACCTCCAAAACTTACAAAAATTCTCTCTTCAAACTTCACTATTCACCTATCACATCAAATCTCTCTTCTGTGCATAGAGTATTAAATGTAGGTAAATTAAAAAAACTAATTACGCAGTTTTGATGTACAAGACGAGACGAATCTTTTGAGCCTAGTTATGTCATAATAGGACAATGTTTACCACAAACAAACGAAAAGTGCTTCAGTGCGCTACAGTGTCCGATGTGACATTTTTACCAAACTTTCTCTTTCTCCTTTTGGAACTAAACACACCCACTGACATAATGTTCATGGAGTTGGCAGTACCAGCAGCACTGCTATATTCATCAGGTCTTTGTGCCCTCATCTGTGGTTTGAATTCCTCGAGACTTCTATGAGATTTCCTGAAATTTATCTGAATCTGTGTTGAAAATTGGCCTCTGAGTTTTGTAAGTTTGAAATTTATTTTCATTTCAAAACTCAAAGGCCAAACTCGATTACCAGTGTTGATATACTCTCTCCGTCTCGATATATAAGGCGTGGTCACCAGTACTAGCATTTGGCTCCTATCTCATATACTATTATGTCCATAACAATGAAATCATAGTTATATTGAAGTACTTTTAAATACAAAATCATAGTTATATACTATGTATTCCTTGACTTAACGGCAAAAATACTCAATTATGGAATACTATTTCTCATCCTTGTTGGGTGCTTCTTCTTCTGGGTGGTCAATGCACAAATAGTATCAGCAATACTTCTCTGCGTCCTGGACTTTCCAAAATTCCAAGTGGCCAGCTTGTTGATCCGCCAGGAAAATGGCAAAGGTGACCAATGATCCTTCATTGATAAGCTTTTCTACGTTCTAGAGTTGGTCAATTTCACAGTGCACGCACTCATCTGCATTGATTTCTTCTCGTTTCGTTTTGGTAAATTGTCTGTCTCGTGCATATGGAATTTGGATATGATAAATTATTTGCATGTGTAGTACCTTAGTATATAGAGTTTGTTATGTACATACAAAAACTAAAAACAACCTAGCTTTAATCTGAGACTGAGGTATATGCTTCCTATTTGGAAGAAAAACTTCTGGCAAAATATTTGGGTGACTTTTTTCAATTTCGTTTTGAATACAGCCTTGAAATTTCTAAATTTACAAGATTCCATTTTTTAAACCGGCTAAAAGAGTTTCAAAATTTAATATTGAAACATCAACATACAATTTTAAGGCTGTACTTCAGTATGTATTTACCTTTGATCACCTCATCATTTTGTTTTACACATTTACTACTCGTACTTCAAAAGCAGGAGCAATAATGCACTACCGGAGGCAGGGCGCACGGCAAAGGCCCAAAAGCGCACGGCAAAGGCTTTGCCGTGCGTATTTTGCCCATGCGCACGGCAAAAGCTGCACGGCGTAGCTTTGCACAGCAAATGAGCCTTTGCCGTGCGCTTTATATCGCGCGCACGACAAACAATCTTTGCCGTGCGCCGTGGTGGGCACACGGCAAAGTAAAGTGCTCACGGCGCGGGGACGGTGGCGGTGACAGCGGGGCATGACGGCGGACGGAGACGGCGCGGGGACGGCAGCGTTTGCCGTGTGCCTGCCAGCTGGCGCACGGCAAACGCTGCCTCTTTGCCGTGCGCCAGCTGGTAGGCGCACGACAAACTATGGCATGTTTGCCGTGCGCCCTACATGCAGCGCACGGCAAACGTGCCATTACAGTCAACAGGAATGGCACGTTTGTCGTGCGCTGCATGCACGGCGCACGGCAAACGTGCCATAAAATCCCTGTTTTTTTTGTTTTTCGCTTTAAAAGGTCCCCATCAACCAAATTTCACAGGCATTATACATATATCATATAAAACATCACATGCATTATATATATAGCACAATAACCATCATTAAATCCATAAATACACAAACTAGACATGAACAAGTTCCGAATTTATTCACGAGTACATAAACGAGTTCACAATCGTTCGTCGAGACCATAGTTCATCGTCATACACTCAAACAACCACAACATCGTTTGGCAGGCGCTCACCGAGGAGGAGGTGGCTGGAACAGCGGCGGTATGGCTCCGATAGCAGGAGGGAACAACTGCAGTGGGTTTAACCCCGGTGGCGACACATCAACAGTGTTGGATGCCACAGACTGATTCTACAAACAAAAAGGAGTATTTTGTATCTAAGTTATTATGTTATATATGTCAATCTCTAGTATCTCTAGATGTTTAAGCGAGTTGAATTGAAATGAAGCGAGGTTTGCAAGTGACTCACAACGGGAGTTGACGGAAACGTAGCCGACTGCGAAGTGAACACCAACGGGGGCATCTGGGGCATCGGAGGCATCTGAGGCATCGGAGGCATCGGTAGACCTCTCGAAAGAGCTGTCGCGCATCCTTGCATGTACTCGGCCATCAGCTGCTGCTGCGTAGCATAGTGCTGGGCCATCAGCTGCTGATGCTCGGCCACCTGATTGGCCACTTGTGTGACCACCCGCTGCTCAACCTGGACTAAGGCCGCCTGGTGTGCCACTGCTTGCTCATCGAACCGGGCCTACAATTACAATGCAAAGAACACATATGTGCGTCTCATTATCACAATGCAAAGGAAACATATATATGTAGAAATTGAGTAACGATTAATATTTCAGAAAAAACCTGAAGTCGGTCCACTTGGGCCTGTGTCGTAGAAGGCCGTGGGAGTATCGGAGGGCTACTGCCCGTGCTCCTGGCTCGGAGGGCCGCGAGAGTGGGAGTAGTCGCCGTGTCCACCATGCTGTCGGCAATATAGTAGCGGCCATGCTTTTTTCCTTGCCCAACCCTCATGATCACCTCTCCATCAAGCGGCGCACGGCTCGGATCCCACTCTGGCCCATGGATCTGCCTACCCATCTCCGTGTACGAAGTGATGCGGCCGTGGATGGAGGGGTCGGTGTACGCCTCGGGCGGGTCCTCGGGGTTGTAGGTGGCCTCGGACGACGTGGCCTTGCCCTTGTGCGACAAGGCCCATCCCATGAACTCGTTGCACTCAGTGCCTCCGTGTGAGTTGGACTGCGAACAAAGAGCAAGTTGATTACAAGTTATGCAGAATTGAACGTTACAACAAACAAATGAGGCTCGCTCCATACCCATCGTGCCCTGTATTGCTCGTTGGTCAGGTTGCCTTGATGGTGGGAAGGATATCGCTTCAACAACCGCTTCTGTCGGCCTTGCTCGTGCTTCTGGATCCACTCCGGCGTGAACCACTTGTTGACGATTTGCTCCCAGCAATAGGTATCGTTACGACACCATTTCACGGGCATCTACACGTCATCAAGCCAACGAGAGGTAAGAATATCATATTAATCTATGTCTTCAAATCGAGAATAAAACCAATTCACCTGCACGTATTCCTCTCGGGTTAGCCTCACGGTTCTTGCTTCAGTTTTACTCATCTTCCTCCCTAACTTGTTGACGGAGTGGTCAATGACGCATTGAACTTGCGCCTCGTAGTGCATATCCAACACTAGCTTCGGGCATACCTTCTCCATCACCTTGTCCGCCTCATCGTCACATCCATCCACAAGCCTGTAAAAATCCTACATATAAAGACAATGATATCAAGTCAATATTGAAAAAAATGTGTAGTAAATATGATGTACCAAACAATGTAGTGCAAGAAAGACTAACCCAGAGTTCAGCCTTCACCCGTTCCACCTTACTGCCATAGTGCCTGCCGGTCGGATCCCTACTATCTTTGGCAAGGCGATAGTGCGCCCACGTCCAGGCCGGCTCGTACGTCTCCGGTTTGATCTCGACCAAGCCTGGAAAGTGCTCCCTAACCAAACCACCGAGGATGCCGTTGACGAGGCGGTTGTGACCAACACGCTCGATGATTTCCCAACCCCTGCCACAAGTCAAAAAGATGAAATATTAGTTTGTATTTCGATTACAAAAAGATCAAATAAAAGGATATTGACAATGCACAAACCTTTTGCCCGAGGGTTTAATCAGCGGGCGTAGAGCTGGTGCTATTGGCCTCGCCGGGAGTCGCGAGGGTCCTCACTGCCAAATGGTCACACCAGAGCTTCCCCCTGACGTTCCCCCTAAATCCTCGTCCCCCTCACCGTCCCCGTCACCGTCCACCTGGTCGTCCTCCCCCCTCCCACCTCATCCTCCTCCCCCTCCCCTGCCATGTACTCCTCATCAGAGTCCCCCTGCTCCTGCTCCTCCTCCTCCTCCTCCTCCTCCTCCTCCTCCTCCTCCTCCTCCCGGTGCACCTCCCGTGATCGGCCCTTCTTGGGGCCACCCTTCCCTTGACCCAAGCCTTTACCTCTCGGAGGTGAGGGTACGTCGACTGCCCTCATGACTCTTCTGTACGCGGAGGCGCACGCGCGCGCAACTTTGCCGCCCACCATCTTTGTTCTGTCACCTGAAATTAAACCAGAAAATTAATCAGTAAACAAATAAAGAATGATATTCATTGTCACTATCTTTAGAAATAAACATATGTATTAGAAATAAAGAATAAACATACATTTATTAGAAATAAACATCAGTATCGGGATTATCTGGATGATACTCATCATCACTATGTTTATTGTCCAGATAATCAGGTTGTTCATCCGATGAAGAAATGTCTTCATCAATCCCTAACTGTATTTTCTCAAGTAGTTCTACATCCCTGTCATTATTAACCTCATCTCCAGCGTCCGAGTCATCACCACTTTCATCATCATCTTCTATTTCGATCGCTTTAGTTAAGTCTATCACAAAATTGCCTGATAGCCCATTCTCTTGGAAGAACTCTCCGTCGTATGTATTTGGGTCTATGTTGTAATCTTCATTATTTGGGACAGGTAATCTACCGTGTGGCGATACCTTATACACAACGTCCCAACCCAGCAGATTGTCATTTTTGCACGGGTATGAGAGATAATACACTTGCGTGGCTTGTTGAGCCACAATATAGACATCATCTCCTGCATAGACGGATGACTGGCGAATCTCGACTAGTCCAATATTAAGGTTCTCTCGCTTAACATTAGGATCAAACCAGTGACATTTGAATATGACAGGTTTCAGTTTTTTGCGACCAGGAAACGTGAGTTGATAGATTTCTTCAATTCTTCCATAATAGTCATTGCCATCGTTGCCTTTCGTACAAACTCCGCTGTTTGTGGTTCTTCGATTGGGCCGACTCTGCTCGTGCCTATGTGTGTGAAAGCGGTACCCGTTCACGTCATAGCCGCCATATGACATGACCCTAGAGTCACACCCAAGCGAAACTTGTATCAACTTAGGATCCATAGACCCATCAGTTTGGCCCTGCAACTACAAGCAAGACCTTTCGTTTATTTCTAAGCACGTACGAGGAATGTGTATTGTCGAACATATGTAAAGTACGACCGTACCTTGTGCTTGAACCAAGAAATGAAATCAGGGCTTCCATGTCCCGCGCCCCTATCAAGAAGGGTATCAACTTCCCGCTCGGTCGGCATCTTTCGTTGCTTCCAGAATTTTCTAACAAATTCACTGTACGAACGAAAGAGTTGGATACCATTAATATAGTGATCATAAGCTACCAACAATAGATAACTACTTTGTTGAGAACTTACTCAATGTATGGTTGCACTTCAGATAGATTGGTCAACACATAAATCATGATTGTGCGCCATTCTTCATATTGCAAGTTCTTAGGAGTCGAAACACTTGCACTTCCGAGTTGCCCCATGAAGAGGCTAAGGTTAGACTCATTATCATCGGCATTGTAACGGGGGGGGGGGGGGGGGTGGATTATGCACACTAGGAAGAGTGTCAGCATAGTATCTTGTTGTAAAGTTTGTCACCTCCTCAGTACAATATGCCTCTGCAATTGAAGCTTCAATTTTGCATTTGTTTTTACATTTGGTTCAAAGAACCTTTTGTTGTCTTTCAATTGCATAGCACCAACGGCCATGCACAGGGCCCCCCAGTCGTGCCTCAGTCGGGAGGTGTAACATCATGTGCCGCATCAGATTGAAAAATGCGGGTGGAAAGATCTTCTCCAACTTACAAAGCAAGACCAGAGCGGAAGCTTCCAATTGTGCAACCAGTGTCCGAGATAACTCCTTAGCACAGAGGATGCGGAAGAAGTAGCTTACCTCTGCCAGCACTAGCCATACATGGTCAGGGAGATAGCCTCGAGTCATTACCGGAAGAAGCCGCTCAATCCATATGTGATAGTCATGACTCTTGAGCCCATTTATTCGCATAGTAGTTAAGTTCACCCCCCTCCTTAGATTTGCGGCATACCCATCGGGAAACATTAAAGTTTGAAACCATTTTAGTATTTCCCTCCTATGTTTCTTTGGAATGACGTATGGGGTTGGGGGCTTTTTCCATTTCTTTCCATCTTTGGGAGGCGGAATGTTGTATTTTGGTCTATCGCATAACCTAGCTTGATCAACTCTTGCTTTAACATTATCCTTTGTCTTATCAGGAATGTCCATTGTAGTACCCCAGAGTGCCTCGCCCCAATTCTTTTCCGTGTGCATCATATCGATGTTGTGTGGAAGAAGAAGGTCATCCATGTACGGTAGCCTCCACAAGCCGGACTTTTGAGTCCAGGAATGTGAGACACCGTATCCCACAAAACCACCCCCTTTCTTTTCCTTGAGCGTGTCTAACTGCGCACGAACCGCGGCACCTATCAAGATCTGCGGTGGGGGGTCATCAACCACGACACCTTTTGTAAAGTTCTTGATGTCTTGTCTGAATTGATGATCCATAGGGAGGACTTGCGGTGTAAGTTGAAACAAGAATATTTGCCACCCTTCTTCAACCAGATGAACCTGAAAGCTGCCTTACATACTGGGCATGGGAACTTCCCGTGGACACACCAGCCGCAAAATAGCCCATACGCCGGATGGTCATGTAGGGAGTACATGTACCACACTCGCATTTTGAAGTTTGTCTTTGTAGCTCGATCATATGTGTCCACCCCGTCCTCCCAAGCACGAAGCAAATCATCAATAAGAGGTTCCATGTACACACTCATATTGTCCCCCGGATATCCTGGAATTATCAACGACAAGAATATGAACTGTCGCTGAAAGATAACGCCCGGGGGGGGGGGGGAGATTCAGGGGGATAACGAACACGGGCCAACAAGTGTGTGGCGCAGCCATCATTCCATATGGATTGAACCCATCTGTTGCTAGTGCAACGCGTACATTTCTAGCGTCTTCAGCTTTCTCACTATGACGCGTGTCAAAATATTTCCACACATCACCATCGGCTGGATGTACCATGTTTTCGGGACGATATTGTATGCCATGTTTGTGCCATGTCATCTGTTTCGCGGTTTCCTCGGTCATGTAAATCCGTTGGATCCGCTCTATGAATGGAAGGTAACGTAAGATTTTCACTGGAATGGAGAGTTGCCTCTTTTTACCATCACCGGAATCTACCTCCAGGAACCTAGATGCCTTGCATTTCGGGCACTTATTTGCATCTGCATGTTCTTTCCGAAACAAGACGCATCCTTTCGGACAAGCATCTATCGCCTCGTAAGGCATCTTAAGTACCTGAAGCATCTTCTGTGCCTGATACATGTTGGGTGGCAGATTGTGGCCTTTCGGAAGTAGGCTGCCAAATACGGTCATCATCTCATCAAAGCCGTCTCGACTGATTCCAAATGAAGTCTTTAGGGCCATTACGCGGCCGATGGCATCCAGTTGGGACACGTCAGTGTGCTCGTGAAGTGGTTTCTGTGCACTTGACAACATATGGTAATAAGCCTTTGCCATTGCCTCTGGAGGCTCCTCCGTATCATGGCTCGGCCCTCCATCGAAGTGTGCTTGATGATAGTCATCCAACATGTCTCCGCACCCGGCTTCAGCATCATAATCATCGATGCGTTGCCTGATGACCTCGTCTCTCGCACGATGGGCTTCACCATGACAGATCCACCGGGTATAGTTTGCCATAAACCCATATCTACAAATGTGTTTACCCATTTCAAGCTGAGCTTGGTCTTTCTTGTTCTCACATTTTTTGCAGGGACACGGAGCTTTACGCTGTCCTTTGTCAAATGCCTTCATTAGGAAATCATTGACCTTGTTTATGAATTCATTGGTCCAGTCACTACTACTTATCCAACCCGTGTACATCCAGTCACGATTATCCATCCTTCAACATATAATATATGAGCATGTGATATAAAAATCGTTTGCATATACACGATGTCTATCATGCTCTAATAGGTAAAGATAGATCCTAATCCCACCTGAGGATGTGTAGACGGGATTAGTTTCCATGCTCTGCTCCTATCTGAGACAGAATTTCGGCAGCACCTCCCCGCTGTTCTCCCGATACACGTCCAGACAAGGAGATTGTGTATCCGGAGAACAACAGGGAGGCGATGCCGAAATTCTGTGTCGGAAAGGAGCAGAGCATGAAAACTAACCCCGTACACACACCCTTAGGCTGTCCAAAAAGCGTGGACAATTCGAAACAGATACGGTCATACATATGCAAGTACATGCATATTTGCAACCGTATCTCTTTCGAACGGGAGACACACCTAACTATAGGTTACCGGCCTAGTCTACGAACATTATGCGCAAAAAGGAGAGTTATGCATGTCCTCACGTAGTGACTCGACGGCAAGGCGCGGGACGACGGCAAGACGACCTCGGGGAGGCCTCCTACTCCTCAGGCGATGCTTGCGGCGATGGGAAAAGTCCTGCAAAAGTAGATCAACGCTTAGCAATTTTTAAAAATTTCGACAGCACCTCCCCTGTACGGGGAGGTTACCAAAACCCCACATCCTGCAAAAGAAACAAGCCACGACATGAAGGTTGGGCTACACAATTGTTTTCTTCACACGGCTCGATGGCCAGACACAAGGCATGCAACATCTCATGCCAAAGCTCACCTATAGGGCCAAAGCGCAATGGCGATCACCACGACATCCTCTGCCTCCAACAGTCCACGTGGCACAATGAATTCCTCTCCTTAAAATTGACAAATTGGCATAAATGACAAATTGACATAAATGAAATGTCAAATTGAGAAACATAACAAGTTAACCTTCTATATGTATAAACTAAACTAACCATATAGACTATATAAACTAAACTATATACTACAACTAAACTAAATCATATAAACTAAACTAAATTATATAAACTACACTACACATATAAACTAAACTAAATCATATAAACTACACTAAATCATATAAACTACACTAAATCATATAAACTAAACTAAAATAAACTATATATGTAACCTAAACTAAACTAAACTAATGAAACTATATATGTAAATTACAAATTAAAAAAAAACTCACCGGCCGGGGAAGGGGCGCGCAGGAGGCTGGTGGCGGGAGGGCGCGGCCCGGCCGGAGGAGGAGCCTGTCGCGCGGCCGGACGGAGGAGCGGGCCCGGCCAGGGCTGGAGCCACCGCGCGCGGCCGGGGGCGGGCGGGCAGGCCGGCGTCGGGGCCGGGCTGGCGTCACGGGCGGTGTTGGCGGTCGTTACAGCCCAAATCCGACCACCAATACTCGGGAATAAATGAGGTTATATGCAACATTCCATGTACTTAGGTTTTATTTCTAATAAAGTTCCACGAGTTTTGGTGAGTGTCACTTGTGCAGGTACAACTATGACAAATATGTGCTATTGGGGCCGGAAATGACCAAATCGGCCGAACGACTACGTTCGGCCGGTTACCCCCCTTAGCCGAGCAGACCACCGGGAGTCGTCCACGTCAACAATGACCAAGCGAACACATCACACGACACGTGGGCGACCGCCAACTCATCCTGGGCCATGCCACGTCATTCTGGGCCAGATCCACACGAAGTCATGCATCAGGAGGAAGCCCAGGGGGGTCCAGGCGGCAAAGGCGGTGCTGGGGAGGCCGGCCACGGGCCAGGCCCAGTTCGGCCGAACTGGGCCCTTTGGCCGAACCGCCCCCAGCTGGAAACCGACATCAGGGAGCCAATCCTGGCCGTGGGAAGCAAGGTCGGCAGATCCTCTGGTTCGGGCGAACTGGGGAGTTCGGGCGAACTGGGGAGTTCGGCCGAACCGACCTGTTCGGCCGAACCGCCTTCCCTCGCCCGAAATCCCAGGGGATACCCCCCCTAGCTTCCTTGGCCGCTACCCTGCCTCAACTGCCTCGGACTTCTATAAATAGAGGGTCACTTTCACTTGTAAACACACACCAAGCCAAGGAGCTCATTTCCACTTTCATTCTAGTAGAGTTAGGATAGTTTAGTTGGGAGTTAGAGTTGAGTCGAGCTTTGCCTCGGAGGTTCCGGAGTCGTCTTCAGAAGCTCTGGTATAAGCTCTTGTATTTTTTACCTTTTCCTTTAGTAAGACTTTGAGTTATCAATATAGTTATCTTTATCACTTTGCCTTTGTCATTTATATCTTGCTTCTACTTTATCCTAGTTGCAAATATATCTTGTTTAGACTATAGTCAGTTATAGTTCTAGTGCTTGTAGTCTTGTTTAAGTCTTTGTCTTGGCTGGTTCTTCGATCTTGCTTGATACTGGAGGTGAATTGTCACCAAGAGTATTGACAAGGTTGCTTGCTCTTGCTAGCAGAGTAAGTAGTCGTTGCCTTGTGTAGGAGTGGTTCCTAAACTAGTCGGTGGCCTTAGTTTATTCCCGTCGCAACGGAGGTGGTAGCCGGGAGGTGGTAACAGCCCTTTCGGTCTTCGTAGCCCATCATGTTAGTTCCGGTCCGTAGGATCCCCCAGTTGGGAAATAGTGGCACCCCTTCTCATCCCTTTCTGTGTGTTCACCGGTTCCCTTGTCCCGATGCTAAGATATTAGAGTTATCCCAGATCTCCTAGTGCTGGCTCTGTAGCCGCTGTATCTCTAAGCTAGAGTGACATAGGTAGATAAAGTATCTAGGAGTCCTTTATCTCTTCTCGTTGTCCTCCCAGCTATCTGTCTCTTCTCTCCCTTACCTGAGTATCCCTTGAGCTGTGTGTCCGGTATATCCACTCCTATCCAATACCGTTATCCCCTGTCTTGTCTAGTCGTGTACCCTCCTCTGATAGTCTCGAATACCTGTTCACTAGTAATCTTGCCAAAGCTTCCCTGCGGAAATATAAATTACGATACCTCGGAATACTCCCAGGTGAAGTGCTACAGCGGTGATTCTGTGCGCTTGCAGAATATTTCTATATTTTACTAAGCCATAAGGAAAACCACTGAAACACTCCTTACCCCAGTACCAGGATTCTCAATTCTGATATTGGATCGTAAGAAGTGCCAACAAGCATTTCTGGCGCCGTTGCCGGGGAAGTCTTTGGCTAGATTATTTTTGAACTTTTATCTTGAGCTATCTTAGTTGAGTACTGCTACTCAAGCGGGTTTATCCTTGCTCTGTTCGTTGGTCCTTGTGGAGCAGAGCAGTGCATGACTGGTTTCCAACTACCGTCAAACTTCCAAGAAAATCCGGAGTCATTTGTGAGGAAAGTACGACCCCGTGTTGTACCTCCTCAGAAGCAACTCCTTCCGATGAACCCAGTCCTTCCCGTCGTTGACCAGGCTACATCGAGGATGGCAACCAAGACGATCCGTGAGTTCTCCGCTCCATCAAGCGAGAACGTACGTATCGGACCAGCTCCACCAGTCGGAGATGGTAGCTTCGAGCTGAAGCCAGCCCTCATCAACATGGTACAGGCTAGCCCATTCTGCGGCAAGCCACACGAAGATGCCAATGCTCATCTCCAGCATTTCCTGGAGATTTGCAACACCTTCACCATCCGCGGAGTAAGGATTGATGCTATTCGCCTTCGTTTATTCCCATTCTCATTATTAGGCAAGGCGAAACAATGGTTTTATGCTAACCGCGAAGCAATAGATACCTGGGATAAATGCACTAGCACTTTCTTGCTAAAATTCTTTCCGGTTGGGAAAACCAACGCCCTCCGGAACAAAATAGCTAGTTTTCAGCAGCTAAAAGATGAAACAGTCCCGGAGGCATGGGATCGCCTCCAGGACTATATTTCTGCTTGTCCTCACCATGGTATGCAGAGTTGGTTCATAATCCAAACTTTCTATCACGGGCTGAGAAATTCTACCCGTGAGTACCTGGATGCTGCTGCTGGAGGCTCGTTCTTCTCTCTTGAGGAGAGTCGTGCGAAGGCCCTCATAGAGAAGATGGTCGAGAACCAAGGTTGGTCTGATGACCGGACTCAACCAAAGACCCGAGGAGTTCACCAAGTTGAAGCTCTGGGCATGCTCGCTGCCAAGATGGACCTCCTGATGAAGAAACTGGAGGCCCCTGCTCAAGAAACGGTGCAAGCCATGGACGCTCGCATGACCTGCGAAGTCTGTGGCAACACTGGCCATTCGGGGAACGACTGCCCCGAAACGCGAGAAGATGCCCACTATGTCAACAACTCCAACAACAACGGGTACCGACCGAACAACTACGGCAACCAAGGCTGGAATCCGCGCCCAAACCTCCCTTTTTAGAGGTCTCAACAAGGTAACAATTTCAATTCCAGCAATTTCAATAATCAGCCGTCTCTTAGAGATCTTGTGTTTTCCAGATGAAAATAACTGAAAACATCAATAAAAAGCTTGCTGCTAATGATAAAACTCTGGAAAGCATAGACTCTAGGATGGAATCATTTTCTTCTGCTATGAAAAGTCAACTGAGCTTTAATAAAATGATAGAAACTCAAGTCGCTCAGTTAGCTGCTGCTGTTCCTATCACTGAATCGGGGAAGATTCCGGGGCAACCCGAACCTTCCATCGAGACAGTGAATTCCATCACTACCAGGCATGGTAAGATGTCTCGTAGTGTCTTCCGAACTAACCACGCAGGGAAGGTCGCACGCATCCAAGTGCTGACACCAAGATGGACCTACCTGCCGAGAGCTGTAAAAAGGGCGATCATCAAGACCTCTCCGGATAGGAAGGAAGATCCCGGAGTACCCATCATTCAGTGCTCGATCTGGAATCGTCGCATTGTTGATGCACTCTGTGATCTGAGGGCAAGCGTCAACATCATGTCTAAGGTATTATTTAAGAAATTACGCTACCCTACTTTGTCACCCACTACTGCCCAGGTACAGCTTGCGGACTCAACCATCCGCTACCCCGAGGGGGTGATCGAGAATGTACCGGTCCGGATCTGGGGACGATATGTCCCTGTGGACTTTGTTGTCCTCGACACGGGGAACAAGCATTCGTTTCCCCTTGTGTTGGGCCGACCATTCTTGAACACCACCCGGGCTAGGATCGATATGGATGTGAGAGAAATCTCGTTCCGTATCGACGGAAGGTTGACATACTTCAAGTTTCAACCCTGGGAAGAGAAGAAGACAGAGCCACTCACACCGGAGCAGAGGAGCGCCGAGTGTTTCCTTAAGGCTCTCATTAATGGAGAGCTGGAAATACTCGGTGGTGAGCAGCTCAAGTGGAACGAGCCGACAAAACCAACAAGTGCAGAAGAGATGGATTTCCTCGTAAAGAAATACGAGGAAGAACAAGCCCTCTGGAATTCTCCAGAGACGCCGATCCCACCGCCACCGACACCGAAGAAGAAGAACAAGAAAATGTGGCGGAAGAAGGTTGCATCGTCCGAGTCGTCCACTCCGGGACCAGACGATGACAAGAGTAACTGAAGACAGGAGAAGTCCCGCTCGCGGACTTAAAAGCTGAGCTCTCGCCGCGAGGAAAACCGGTATGTATCCCATATTTCCCTTCCAATTTTTAAATTTCCAATTGCATTTGCATGTTTCCCTTTTCAAAATAATGAACCACTTGAGTAATTAATTTGAGAGAGAGTAGAAAATTCTGCAAGCTTGGTTAGAAATAATTGGACACATGCTGAAATGTTACCTAGGGTGGATGTAATTGGTAACTTTTATCATTTTCATCCCTTCTAGAACATCTCCAATTATTTACCATCACCACCAACCAGCAACAAACATGTCTACCCCACTAAAAATGGCTGCACAGTCACCAATTATCACAAACATGGCAGCATGGGAATGATTCCACTAAAATCTACTTTGGTCATGTCACATTTCCATCTTACCTACCACTAAATTCCACTCACATGACCTAAAAAAATTTGTGGCCACACATTTTGGCGTGGAATCAAAGCAAAGGAGGGGCAGCACTCACATGGGAGTGCCCTGGCCACCCGGCCTGGTTTGGGCGAACCAGGGCCTTCGGGCGAACCAGGGGACTACCCCCCCTCGGCCTATAAATGGGGGTGCAAGCTTGCTTGCTTCTCACACACTTGCACTCTCTGAAAAAAATTCTATAGGAGCTATCTCTCTCTCTCATTTTCTTGCTCTAGTTCTTGACAAGTTCTTCCCAAGTTCTTGCTCAAGTTTTGGTTCACTTGCATCACTAGAAAATCCCAAAAATATTTTGCTTTTGTTGTGATCTTTGTGCTGAATTTCTGGACGATTTTGTGGTGGTCACCGACACCCACAAGAACGACTAACCTTTTGTGGTGGTTTTCATCCCCGCAAGAACGACTAACTATCTTGAACGACTGACTTGATTTTCTTGTGCTAACCATATATATTCAGTCCTTCGGGTAGTTGTTGTTGCACTAACCTTTTGCAGGAATCATGTCGAAGTTCTTCACTTCGCTCCGTCGTTCCGCCTGGCTAGGCCGATGATCGGACGATGCTGGGAGCTCCCCAGCTCCGTCCCGAGGCTCGAGCCGGATGGACACGGAGCAGCCGGCTCGGGATGGGGCCATGCCACGCCCCCGGCCAGGCAGCTCCTGAGCGAGAGTGACATCAACCTTAGAACCGAAAGGGAGCAGAACACCTTCAACGAGCTTTGGCTGAAGGAGTTCGAGCACACCCGTGTGTTTGAGCAAGATTTGCTCAGGGACACGGGGATGGACGTAGAGTTCACGGAAATTTTCCAGGCCATTGGCTGGGAGAATTTCTGGCACATCAACGAAGAAGGTTCGCACCTGCTCACCCTTGAATTCCTCTCGACTTTGGTTTCTGAAACTGGGGGGATTCGTTTTCGGTTCTTCAACCAAGAGTTCTTCTGCTCTTGGAGGGATTTTAGTTCGGGTCTCAGATTTTCAAGCCGTTGTTCATTAGACCCAAACAAAGCGCTTAAAAGATTTGACCGGGTGGCATTTTGGAAAAAGATTTCGGGGGATACCAACTGTCATGCGCCACGCACGAACAGTATACATAACCCCACTTTGCGTTTCATGCATCATTGGGTGTCTATGACGGTATTCCCCCGGGCAGATTTGCGCCCTGTCAACACCATCGAGTTGCGGGTTCTTTTTGCCATGGTCAAGCAGATTCCCTATTCACCTGTGAAAGACATGGTTGGTCACTGGTTGTCTCATATTTCTCGTGCGGGTAGCATGGCGATGACTTCTCTAGTCACTCGCCTCGCTAACCACCTGGGCATCCTTCAAGGCGCCCGACTCACGTACATCGAGACAGCGCGTTCCGTCGTGGATGCCGAGCACTTCGTACAAGCCCACATGATACGGCGGACGCCTGACGCAATGCTGGCAATGATTTACCGTGGCTATACAACTGAAGTGCCCTTGCCTTGTGTAGCACTAAGGTTGTATACCACGCCGAAACTAACTCTTCATTTGAGAACCGAGTCGGACGATTCTCCACTTTGGAGAGAGCCCGCTCGGCACAGCGTTGCAGGTGACGGACCCGTCATGAGGGGACGAGCCAGGCGTGATGCTGGGCTCGCCACCTCATAGGAGCCGGAAGATGCACCACAAATGCCGCACCGACACACTTCCGCTTTCGAGGCCACCTATGACATGTACACCGGCGCTGGGACGTCCGGAGCAGGAGGCTCCGGGCAGCACCAGGAGCCGAACTACTTCACCTCAGGACGCTGGGACTACGGCCAGGACACGGACTCTGAGTGGTCCGGGAGTCGATATGGAGGGGGATACGATAGTGCCTCCCAGCCATACTACCCCGGATACTCACAGTCCGCACGCTTCGACTACAGACGAGAGCTGTCTACATCTCCGACCGAGTCGAGCTCATCGACGACCGTACCCGAGAGATCCAGGACACACTAGCCCACCATTCTCAGTACCATCAAGAGAATAGCGGGATGGTGGCGTCTATCCAGCACGACGTCCACGAACAAGCGGAACAGCTGAGCCAGTACCTTTCAAGGCTCAACCCCTACCAGTGAAGAGTCCAAGCTTGGGGGAGGACCCCCACAGGTATGTCACGATTTATCCAGCACTTTGATCATTTAATTTCCCTTTCATTTCCCTTCATGATAGTTTGCATTTTAAAAAAATGAAAATACCAAAAATATTTCCCTTAAACAATATTTCCCTTGAATAAAATAACTCCCAACTATGCATGGAATGAATCATATGCCTCTCAGCTTGGAAATGATGAATAGTTGCTCTGTCATTAATTTTGCAAGTACCTTGTTTCAACTAGTTGATAGATTGTGCTTGAGTTATTTGGCATGAGTAAAAATGATCCTGAAAACCTTGTGGGAGCACATGCTTTATTCCAAGTCTAAGTTGTCGTGGGGATTGATATAGTGAGAATTTGGTTAAGTTCTATTCTGCTTTTAGTACGGGGAAAATCTCGGAGATTTATGCTTTCAAAATGAAACAAGTTCCTCATTGGTCAAAATACCTACCAGAGCCATATGATAAGCTTAGTTGAAAATTTCTACTCATATGCTGCTTGCTATCTTAGTGAGCTTTGTCAAATTGTTGTGACCTTTGAGTGAAGCTTTCATATTCTTAAAGATCGAGGCCCACGTACACACACCACCTCTCACTTGCAATTCCTACACTGGGAGTTAGCAAACATTTTCCATCATCCATCCACAAAAATAAATGCTCCATGTTCTATGATTTTCCTCTCCAAATATTCTTGATAGAGACATGGGCTATGCAAAAAGAAAAGAATGCCAAAGAAGCATGGCAAAAATAAGAGAAAAGGAAAAGCATGCCAAAGAAGCATGGCAAAAATAAGAGAAAGAGAAAAACATGCCAAGTGGCATGGCAAAAATATAAGAATAAAAGATAGCCCATGTTCTCGAAAATAAATCAAGGAGAGGGAAATTCATCCAAGGATTTCCACCATGCTCCATTTCACCATTCCACCATGTTCCATTCCACCATTCCACCATACTCCATTCCACCATTCCACCATATTCCACTCCATTCATATCCACACACTTGCACGTCTCGATCTTAAGATGTGATTTGTCTCCTCAGAGATCCGGTCTTTGACTTAGCAAAATATAAGATGCATGCATGCCTTCATCCTTTGTCCCTGAGCCACACAAAAAGCCATATTAGATGTTAGGATGAAAAGAAGGCACAAGCCTTTGGTAAGGATTCAAATACACTTGAGTGATTGAGTGTGCCAATGAGGAACAATTTTTAGTTTTCAAAACTTATGAAAAACTCCGAGATGGGATCCCGAAAAGAGTAGAGTGGAATAAGACTGAGTTTAAACTGTTCGTCTTTTCAACCGCCCAAGATAAGGAGATTGCTATAAGCCCCATAGGTAAAAAGGTGATCTGAAACTTTGCATATGATTCAAGTATTTTTGAAGACTAGTTGTTTATATGTTACCTGCAAAAGAAATGACATTGTAGCAACTCCTGATCCACCGAGCCTAAGTTTATATCTTTGCTCGAGGACGAGCAAAGAGCTAAGCTTGGGGGAGCTTGTTGGCGGTCGTTACAGCCCAAATCCGACCACCAATACTCGGGAATAAATGAGGTTATATGCAACATTCCATGTACTTAGGTTTTATTTCTAATAAAGTTCCACGAGTTTTGGTGAGTGTCACTTGTGCATGTACAACTACGACAAATATGTGCTATTGGGGCCGGAAATGACCAAATCGGCCGAACGACTACGTTCGGCCGGTTACCCCCCTTAGCCGAGCAGACCACCGGGAGTCGTCCACGTCAACAATGACCAAGCAAACACATCACACGACACGTGGGCGACCGCCAACTCATCCTGGACCATGCCACGTCATTCTGGGCCAGATCCACACGAAGTCATGCATCAGGAGGAAGCCCAGGGGGGTCCAGGCAGCAAAGGCGGTGCTGGGGAGGCCGGCCACGGGCCAGGCCCAGTTCGGCCGAACTGGGCCCTTCGGCCGAACCGCCCCCAGCTGGAAACCGACATCAGGGAGCCAATCCTGGCCGTGGGAAGCAAGGTCGGCAGATCCTCTGGTTCGGGCGAACTGGGGAGTTCGGCCGAACCGACCTGTTCGGCTGAACCGCCTTCCCTCGCCCGAAATCCCAGGGGGTACCCCCCTAGCTTCCTTGGCCACTACACTGCCTCAACCACCTCGGACTCCTTTAAATAGAGGGTCACTTTCACTTGTAAACACACATCAAGCCAAGGAGCTCATTTCCACTTTCATTCTAGTAGAGTTAGGATAGTTTAGTTGGGAGTTAGAGTTGAGTCGAGCTTTGCCTCGAAGGTTTCGGAGTCGTCTTCAGAAGCTCTGGTATAAGCTCTTGTATCTTTTACCTTTTCCTTTAGTAAGACTTTGAGTTATCAATATAGTTATCTTTATCACTTTGCCTTTGTCATTTATATCTTGCTTCTACTTTATCCTAGTTGCAAATATATCTTGTTTAGACTATAGTCAGTTATAGTTCTAGTGCTTGTAGTCTTGTTTAAGTCTTTGTCTTGGCTGGTTCTTCGATCTTGCTTGATACTGGAGGTGAATTGTCACCAAGAGTATTGACAAGGTTGCTTGCTCTTGCTAGCAGAGTAAGTAGTCGTTGCCTTGTGCAGGAGTGGTTCCTAGACTAGTCGGTGGCCTTAGTTTATTCCCGTCGCAACGGAGGTGGTAGCCGGGAGGTGGTGACAGCCCTTTCGGTCTTCGTAGCCCATCATGTTAGTTCCGGTCCGTAGGATCCCCCAGTTGGGAAATAGTGGCACCCCTTCTCATCCCTTTCTGTGTGTTCACCGGTTCCCTTGTCCCGATGCTAAGATATTAGAGTTATCCCAGATCTCCTAGTGCTGGCTCTGTAGCCGCTGTATCTCTAAGCTAGAGTGACATAGGTAGATAAAGTATCTAGGAGTCCTTTATCTCTTCTCGTTGTCCTCCCAGCTATCTGTCTCTTCTCTCCCTTACCTGAGTATCCCTTGAGCTGTGTGTCCGGTATATCCACTCCTATCCAATACCGTTATCCCCTGTCTTGTCTAGTCGTGTACCCTCCTCTGATAGTCTCGAATACCTGTTCACTAGTAATCTTGCCAAAGCTTCCCTGCGGAAATATAAATTACGATACCTCGGAATACTCCCAGGTGAAGTGCTACAGCGGTGATTCTGTGCGCTTGCAGAATATTTCTATATTTTACTAAGCCATAAGGAAAACCACTGAAACACTCCTTACCCCAGTACCAGGATTCTCAATTCTGATATTGGATCGTAAGAAGTGCCAACAGGCGGGCCGGCGTCGGGGACGACGACGCGCTAGCTCGGGGGCGCCGGCGGCCGGGGCGACGACGGCGCGCGGGGTCAGGGGCGCCGGCGGCCGGGGAGACGCCGCCGCGCGGGGTCGTGCCGGCGGCCGGGGAGACGACGGCGCGCGGGGTCGGGGGCGCCGTCGTCGGGGAGACGAGCGGCGGAGGCGAGCGGCGGCAGCGGTGGCGGCGGGCGAGGAGGCGAGCGGCGCGGTGTGTGGGCGCGTGGGTGTTGTGGCCGGCCACGGGCTGGCCAAACGTTTTATTAGAGTAAGTTGTTTGCCATGCGTCAGATCTGGGACGCACGGCAAACGTTTCGAATTTTGCAGTTTTCCCCTCGGCGCAAAGCTGTGTGGGCCGCGTGGGCCCCAAGCGTTTGCCGTACGCCGTGGCCAAAGCGCACGGCAAACAGGCCTTTGCCGTGCGCCCCAGGTCAAGGCGCACGGCAAACAAGCCCTTTGCCGTGCGCCCGTGGTCAAGGCGCACGGCAAACATCTATTATTTCATACAATTTGAACTTGAATCTATCAAAATCGTAACTAAACTAGTTCAATTCTTCACATATTACCATAAATTAACGTGAGATTATGTAAATGTTGTATGTTCGCTATAGAAAAAATTTTAAATTCAAAATCTAATTTGAACTTTCCTAATACTACAAACATGATCATCTCACTCTAACTCTCTGAAACTTCTACTTAGATGTTTCGATTTTGAACACTTTAGGTAACGAATTGTTCAAATCCTTGTCAGTGATTTATCACAGCATCCACATAGAATATCATGTGTTCTGGACAAATTTCATGATTTTCAAACTTTGTTTTAATTTTATATAATTAAAAAACCATTCAATTGCACGTGAATCTTCACGCATAGCTAATAAAATGTTTAGAATTGAATATATTTTCATTGGTAAGGTCTTAAAAATGACTCAATTATATGAATATGATTTTTCCCCAACTTTACCCTATTATTTCATGCACTTGTAGTTCAAATTTGACTTCAACGAAATAAATCCTTTAAAGGACGAAAATTGCTTAAAAATAGTAAACATAAAGAGAAATGTATATAATTGGAGTATGTAGTATAAAATAACGTTTGTGTAGTAGACAAATAGAAATCGGCACAAAAATCAAACTTTTCCTTGAAACTTTGCCATGCGCTAGTACGAAACACACGGCAAATAGACATGTTTGCCGTGCGCTTCCCAGGGAACGCACGGCAAATTACTTGCACATGCACAACACGTGCCCATCCGTCACCAGGGTCGTGGACGGCTGTTGGTGCCAAGCGCGTGCTGTGCACGTGACGCAGCTTTGCCGTGCGCTCTCCCAGCAGCGCACGACAAAGTGTTGATGTTTGCCGTGCGCCCAGGTGGAGCGCACAGCAAAGCTTAACGGCCGTCGCTTGGCCAGCTTCTCCGTGCACGTGCTACAAATATTGTCGTGTGCCGCTTTAGCGACGCACGGCAAAGATAGGATTTCCCGTGCGCTTTGTCTTCGACGCACGGCAAAGAGGGTGTTTGCCGTGCGCCCGATATTTGGCGCACGGCAAACATCGAGGCGCACGGCATACTGCCGTTCTCCGGTAGTGAGCGCCATATATGCACTTAGGGTATGTACCATACATGATCATCAGTCTCGCCGTCACGCAACGCATGGGACCAAACATCTCACTATAAGCAGGCTAGAGGGTACGTGCAACAACTGATTGCTCTTGTTCCATGCATGGCCCTTGGCCCATGTGTTGACGACCAAAATTGGCAGGGACCGAGGGAAACCGGTCAGACCGGTTTGCCCAACCGGTCAAGACCGGTTTGGATCTGTAATTCGAGTAGGTTTAGGTTCTGAGTTTTGCCCCATATTGTAACCGACTCATGAGGGGTAAGACTTCCCCGGCCTATAAATATAAAGGCTAAAAGGCCGATTGAGATATCCCCAATCGAATCTATCAATTGCACTTTTATCTTTTTACCTTTCGTTCCCTTTACCCAACTTTTCCAACCCCTTGTGCTGTCCTTCTTCTGTCTCCATGGCATGAGGAGGCGCCCTAGCTGGCCTGCCAAGCCTAGGGCAAACCAAGGTGCGCCTGCCCCGACGGGGTCCCTCCCGGGCGGGCGTTCGTTGGCCTCTCGCCGGGCACCGCCGACGAGACCGGTCTGACCGGCCATCATACCGGTCTGACCGACCTGCGTGGAGGAGCAGCAAGGAGCCCCTCCGTGCGGCGCATGTTCAAGTGCGATTCGTGTGTTGGTCCGAAATTGGCGTCAACACATTTTGGCGACTCCGCTGGGGAAGCAAATCATAGCAATATGGTGGTACATGAAGATGATTATGAGAAAGCACGTGAAGAATATGCGCAGGAAGCGAAACGGATCTGCAAGGAATAATTTTTGTCCTGTTACATAAAGACCGAGCAAGGTGTTATCAAGATTAAAGAGTGGCAGCCACCATCGACCATCGCCATATTAAAGGAGATACAATCTTCCGGTACTGTATCTACCCGTCTATCTACCTATGTTAAATTTTTGATTACTGAAGAGGATAAGGTAGATTCAATTCCTGTTAATCAAAAGTTGGCTATTGAAAAGCCGACTAATGCTATTATTGATCCTTGCAACTTGCCAAATTGTGATGTTGTTGGTCAAGAAACAAATCGGCCGTCTCTAGCCGAAATTATTGATCCAAAATCCCCAAGCATGAGCATAGAAAGTGTATCTAGTACTTCAACACTCGGGGGGCAACAAAACAAAGGCAATGGTGCCGGTTGCATTGTAACCGGTCTGACCAGTTCTCAAACCGGTCTAACCGCTTCATCTAGGGTTTCGCAAAATAAATTAAAACCAAAGATGGTTAAACCAAAAAAAACCCGAGATTGGTGTTTGGAAAAACATTGAATCCAAAGGCCGTCACAAGCATCAAAGAGAAAAGCCGAAGTATAACAAGAAACTTCCGGCTAAGTCTCAAAGACAAAAGATTGTCAATGATGCTTGTCGGTCTAAAAATTCCAAACAATCAAAATCTTCTCCTAGGAAGAAGTTCCATAATCGGAATCGGCAATGGAATAATTCTCACAAATCAATGTCGTTTCCACCGTATGGATCACCTACACCGATGCCATGGGAGTTTTGTTTTAATATGCCTTATTCTTATTCTCCTTGGTATTATAATTCATATATGCCGTCTCTTCCTAGACATTTGTGTTCAGATTATATTACTTATAGGGAGCCGGTAATTAATAAGCCATCACCTATCCATAATAACCGTTTTGATCAAAAGAATCGGTCTACAAAGAAAAATAAGCGTAAGGTGATCAAACAAGTCTATCGTGTCAAAAAGGATGGTAGATTAAATAAAAATTCAGATTTGACACTAGACATAGAAAAGCCGACGATTGAAAAATCATCGGCTAGTTATGTTGATCAGATTGTCTCCAATGATAAGCATGTCGCAAATAATATAGCTGAGCAACGATCATGTTCGGCTGGGGGGCAACATGATCTCAAATTGGCCGGTTCTCAAGGAACCGGTCTAACCGGTGTTCCGACCGGTCTAACCGGTCATACAAAAAATTTTGGTAGAATTGCAAGTGTTACTCCAAAGAGTAAGGTAATGAAGAAAAAACCAAGCTTTGCTGAATTGTTACATAAATATCAGAAGATAGCCGAGCAAAAGCAAAGCAATCGGTTAGGAGATCAAAGTTGGTATTCATCATCACCAAGAGCAAAGAAGCATCAACGGTCATCTCATTATTCTTCAACATTTATTCCGTCGATGCATGTGCCATGGAATGCGTATCCAAGTATACCTAATTACAATTCATAGTTTTGGTATAATCCTTGGTCTTCTTTTTACAATTATCAATATTATGCTTCTGATGTACCAAGGAACTACGGTTGGTCGTCATGGCCATATCAAGATTTCAATTATTAGATGACCTTACCATTGAAGATTATTTTCTGGCACGCAAGCTTTACCAAAAAACAGGGGGGGCATATGTTGACGACCAAAATTGGCAGGGACCGAGGGAAACCGGTCAGACCGGTTTGCCCAACCGGTCAAGACCGGTTTGGATCTGTAATTCGAGTAGGTTTAGGATTCTGAGTTTTGTCCCATATTATAACCGACTCATGAGGGATAAGACTTCCCCGGCCTATAAATATAAAGGCTAAAAGGCCGATTGAGATATCCCCAATCGAATCTATCAATTGCACTTTTATCTTTTTACCTTTCGTTCCCTTTACCCAACTTTTCCAACCCCATGTGCTGTCCTTCTTCTGTCTCCATGGCATGAGGAGGCGCCCTAGCTGGCCTGCCGAGCCTAGGGCAAACCAAGGTGAGCCTGCCCCGACGGGGTCCCTCCCGGGCGGGCGTTCGTTGGCCTTTCGCCGGGCACCGCCGACGAGACCGGTCTGACCGGCCATCATACCGATCTGACCGACCTGCGTGGAGGAGCAGCAAGGAACCCCTCCGTACGGCGCACGTTCAAGTGCGATTCGTGTGTTGGTCCGAAATTGGCGTCAACACCATGCAAGTATCAAATTTGGACACCAACGGTTTGCACACGTCCTTGTTTAGCGGTCACACGTGGTAGGTCCTTCGATAGGACATCCAGGCCATTGTGCATACTGCATAGCATAGCTCTCATGTTCTAGTGTATCTGCACTTCTGCATCTGGCCTCACGCGTGCACACAAACCCTTATACACTACTCCGTATGTAGCACAAAAAGGTTTCACCATGGAAACTTGCAGCCTGTCAATTCGGAACACATAAATTTTACAGATCTTTTGTCGAAAGAGCTGTCAACCAGAGTATCATTTTTTATGAGAAAGAAATTAATAGAAACCATATCAAGAGATCGATCCGCAAACACGGGCGATCAGCGTCATAGGAGAATTGAGTCAATTCCAGCAGTATGCATCCTGGAAGCTAAAGGTCACACCACCACCTTTAGTTCGATCGATCGATCCATATATGGTCCTCGCGTGTGTGTAGGGCGCACGGCACCATGCAACGCCCAGTAATTGGCGACCGGTCGATAGGATTTCACATCAGCCTACGAGTCATTTCACATGGCAAGTACACATTATACCTTCTACGGTGCAGTCGGGACACCACGAAAAGGATGCTAGAACACTCTATGAGGTTTCCGTGCTGACTGTGGTGTACTGGTGTTGATGATTTTTATGGCTTTGTGCGGTCACATATGCTGGAAATTAATCTATTTTCTGAAAAATAATTATGTCACAATATGCTGAATTTTATAAATGCATGTGTAATGTCACACTTGATTTCTATTTTTCCCACCGAAACCATGCCCCAACCTAATGGATAAGAATATATATGTCTTTTTAAATCTCTTGTCTTTCATAATCAGGACAGCGATATAAATATATAATATCTAGGTTTTTTTCATATACAAAGATTATTATGATTCCTTTTAATTCCACATGTTCTTTTTTAAAAAACCATATCAGGAGAGAGAAGAAAGGATTTCATGAGATAAGAGAGGGGGTGGGGGGGTTCATCCCATGACACTCATCAATCTTAGTACCAAGTCCCCTCTCTCGGTAACAATGTCATGAAACCGGACATTGAGGCCGACCTTAGGAGTGTGGTGATGGTTTCTATTTCACTCCATTTAAAGGTCATTTTGGTCTCAAAATCGACAGAAGTGATCTGAAATCAAGGCCCACTTATGTGGTTTTGGCCTTATTGCGCCCAAGGAGAGGGTTGATTTGCCCATCAAAACTAGTACATGCTCAAAAACATAAAGTGTCTGCCCATTTTGAGACCTAAATTATTGTCTTTGCCATTATAGACCCATAAATTAGGGAGTACTTGTGAGCATATTCATAAGGCCATTCGAAACTCCATTTTTTGTATGTTGGTTCCCACGATATATCTTCTTTTCCAAAATGTTGCCATAGTTTTTTCCTCAACGGGTATTCACATAAATTGTGGTTTCAAATTCAATTTTGAGGATCTCTTAACATTTTTTTAAAATAGCCATTTTTAATCTAATATCATAAAAACATCCTCTCTCAAACTAAAATTCTAGGAATTAGCCCTTGAACTAGGGATTTTTTTTGAGAATCTTGAACTAGGGATTTGGGATGTCTCAACTAATATGATCAATAAACACACCTTCATATCCACGAGTCACCTCACTTCTTATGATTTGACAATTATTTGATGATTAAAAATTTGCAATGCTTGGCTCTTCATGGCTTCATATGTACTTCTTATTGGACAACCAAACCCTTAATCACACATATTCTCAATGTCTTATTCTTGATCATTCATCATGCAATTTTCACTTTTATTTGGTTGTACAAGCAAACAACCAATGAGACCATACAATTCACTTGTATCTTTGTCTCTTTTGCTTATGTCTATCTTTCCTTGTCATTTCTTACTTCTGCAGACACCATGTGACATCAGCTCGACTTTACTATTTGTAATAAAAAAATCTTGCCAAAACTCAATAAATGCATTACTCCTTTAATGTTTGTGTCATTCAACCACCAAAAGCCACAAGGGTGTAGATGCACTTTCATGACATTTGGCCAGATATAAAAGTTGAAGTCTAAAAAGTGACAAACATGACGGAATCATGACATGTTGATGTTTTGGACCCAAACATTTGAATTTGAGTGTTGAAAGTTCCAATATAAAGTTAAATAGGACCACTAACCATATTTAGGTGTTTGGATTTTTTTCTCTAAACACTTAACCTTGGACCTATACAGAAGTTTTAGCACAAGTTATGTAGTTTTTTTTTTGAAGGAACAAGTTATGTAGTTTAACATGGAAGGGTAGCAAGTTGAAGTTTTAGGAAGTTGAAAGACAAAACACTAAGTCTTAGGGCATGTTTGTTTGAGCTTTTGTGCAGCCAGAAGCTCAAACAAACAACGAAATTCTCGCGCAGCTTCTGAAAAGCCAAAAGCTCAGAAACGTTGTGTTTATATGGGAAGTTGAGAAGCTCAGTTTTGTTAGCTTTTCGTAGCTTTCTGAGCTCCGAAAGCTAAAAACATCATGTGAAAGCTAGTATTGACTTTTCAGAATCAAAAGTCTGCAACAGCTTTTCAGAAAAGCTCCAAAAGCTGCAGCTCAAACAAACATGCCCTTAAACATCAAGTTATATTTTTCTCATCCTTCTCTAGAAATTTCTTATTAAATCCTGAAAACAGTGATGATTAATCAAATTTGAGCCAAATCTTTTGGAAGATTTCATGCATCAACTTTAGACTAGATCATGCAAAATGGGAAGTAGGAATTTTGGACTATATCCACTTCACAAAAATATCAATTTTCACATTTAAAATGGAGCACCAATTTTGAATGTTTAACTGACTTGTATAAAGTTGAGCCACGCCAAACTTTGCGGTGCCGTTGAACCAACATGTCAGTGGCAACATTGGCTGTGGTCAAAGAGACGTGCCAACGTGGTGGCACAATCATGCCACTGCATGTGGTACGACTCAACAAGGAGTAGCGCCATGTGTTATGGTGCGATCAAAAGGGCTATTTTCTGGAGTTTTAGTTTGAGAGAGATTAATTTTAGATTTAAAAGGGCTAAAATTATAATAAATTCTCTTTTAATAGTGGCTAATTGTGATATGAGAAGAAATAAAGTGGATATAATATGTTGATATTGGTATATTATGTGTATTGATTATAATGCACACAACATGTCTTAATATATGAAATGTGTGAGAGGATTCAGTTGTTCCTTTTGGCTCCCTTGTTTCAATAGTGTATCTCAATCTATAGTAGGATATGTTTATGATTCTTGTGAGAATTTAGGATTTATCTTTATTTCTAATATGTCTATTGAGGATTAGTAGTAGTAAGATATGACATACATAATTTTGTTCACTACGCGCTATACATTGTTAACGAGTGATTAGCTCCTTTATCATATCTTGTTCGAAGCTTCCCCCTGTGTGTGCTCACAGGGAAGAATGTCATCATAAACAATGAGATCCTACCAAGCAAATCCTGATGTTCGAAATTCTACCGCTTTTTCACAAAAAAAAATCTACAATTTATGACAACTCCGTACGATAATCTTTTCACATTTAATAGAGGTACATGTGTATATATATGGTATATATGTGACTATGTGGTACGAATGCACACTATACAAAGAATCTACAAGCTTTTCTGTATTGTATGCTAGGAAGGCAGGCTACACTTGGAACTACCAATCAATTTGCAGAAAAAGGAAAATGAACAAACTTACAGAGCACGCTTAGCTAAGCTATATATCATGCATATTTTCTACCCAAATATTTGACAGAAGTATCCCGTCCCATCCATGTATTTACAGCGGCGTGTTGGCCTTCATCTTGAGCCTGGCCCGGCGCTCATCAACCAACATCTTGGCGAAATGGGTCAGCTCCTTCTCGTTGGTGTGCCCGCTTCCATCAGGCTCGTTCTTGCCGGTCTCAAGGTTCACCCTGCACGCCGGCTTCTGCAGCAGCGCCTTGCCGACATCGACAAGGCGGTTCAGGTTCTCCTTGGTGGAGACGTCCACGGATGCGGCGTCGCCGGTGAGGTCATCGTCCTGGATGCGGAGGTAGCTCTTGTAGGAGTGCAGCGCCTGGAAGAGCACGGAGGCGTGGATGTCGACGAGGTCGGAGCTTGCCTGGCTGAAACTGTCAATGATGGGCGTGGCGCCCTTGTTGTAGAGCCACCCCAGGAGGCCCCACTTGCTGCACTGGACAGCGTCGTACTTCTCCTCGACCTTGGCGGAGCCGGTGCCAAGGGACAGCACCATGAACTTGCCGTAGTCCGCCGGCTTGATCGGGAAGAAGTCATTATTCTTGCTGTCCAGGAGGATCTGCTTGCTCACGTGCGACATCGCCAGCAGCGTCTGCAAAATTCGTCAAATTTGCTCACAGTTGTCAGCTTCACACGATTCGTTCGTATATACAAGTCAGCACAGCTCAAGCTTATTTTTTGTTTATATTGACTTAAATTATTCACCAGTACGTCTAGATTTTCATCCTATTATGTATGCATGGTTTCGTGTGTTGCTGCGAGTTCTTTGTGTTGATCGATACGCTTTGTTTGCTGCCGTTACCAAATGCCACGTAGTCTTGTAAGTGGATCACACTCACCGGATTGTTTGCTGCGACGCCTCCGTCGATGAGGTTGAAGGCCCGGGTCTTGCCGTCCTTGTCCTTGGTCTCGAACTGGTGCCCCGGGAGGTACGTCGGCGCGGCGGAGGTGCTGATGCACACGTCCGAGAGCAGAGCGTCCTTGGAGATATCGTTCAAGGCCTGCGTGAATAGCAGTCACGTTAGCAAGATCATATTGCGGATTCATCAGGCCCAACCATGGAATGTGTAAGCACAATAGCACATACGTCGTATCTGGAGAAGATGATGGGCTGGAGGAGCTTGATGTCGAAGGTGGGGATGACGATGTTCCGGAACGCCTGGCTGACCTTGGTCTCACCGAGGAGCTGCCGGACTTTGTCGTGGAGGTACTTGCCGTCGTACTTGGGCCCCGAAAAAAGGTTCTTCAGAAGACCTAGAGGACCGCCGCCGCTGCAGAACACACAAACAGCACGAGTAAAACATTTGCTCCTGCCCGGCTGAGCTGAAATAAGCTGATGCATGCACACGCCTGAAAATTAAAGGTTTCGATGCTCACCTGCGGGCCGGGAAGATCTTGGGGCAGTGGTCGAGGTAGAACTGGTTGATGTCCTTGGCGGCGAAGAGCGGGCGGCCCTCCTTGTTGGGCGCCGTGAGCATGGCGGTGACCAGCCCGCCGGTGCTCGTCCCGGCGATCACGTCGAAGTAGTCCGCGAGCCTCGCGTCGGGGCCGTCGTGGTCCTGCAGCTTCTCCTCGAGGAAGGCTAGGATGGTGCCGGGGATGATCCCGCGCACGCCGCCGCCGTCGATGCTGAGCACGGTGACGATGTTCCCGAAGGCCACCGGCGGCTGCATGGGCGTGGACAGCGCGGACGCGCCGCGGGTGAGCGCCCGCTGCGCCACCGCGTTCAGCGTCAGGCCGCCGGAGCCGTTGGTGCCGAGACCCGGAGCGTACACCGGCGCCATGGACACGACCTCGATCAAGTCCTCAATCACCAAGATTTGCAACGCACACCACCACCACACCACGTACCCTCAAGGCCTCAATCACCAAGCAGTCGGTAAACAAAGACTCGGGATCGTGAGAGAAGGTGATGCTCTCGCTCGGTTGGTCGCTTTACAAAAGGACTCGTCTGTCTTCTTATCTCCGGCTTTTGCGCTTTGGGATGTGTGTGTGGCGAAGGACTGCAGGGAGCGCGCGTATTTATAGCCGGGGGATCGAGATCAGAGAACGAAGGGGCTGAAGAAGATCGAACGGGACAACGCGGAGCTGCTAGTTTTACTGGATCAAGATTCAAGAATGGTGAATAATTCCGTCGACCGCCGGTGCTATGTACTTTACGGTACACTTGTAGTCGTGTGCACACAGGGACAGAACTGTAAAGGGCAGGTCAGAATATATAGTACGTTGAACGGATCGGATAGATCAAGCAGCGGCCGAGAGCCGAGCACGCGCGCGGGGCCGTGGATCCTGTCACCGTCGTCGTCTGGCGTTACGACGATCGCCGGATCGGGTCAAGCTAGGCCGCGCACGAGCTCGAGTGGAAAAAACCTGATATTTTACTTGGAAGTCATCCGGATCGTGTTGGCTTTTCGCCTGCGTGCGCGGGGCCGGGGCGCACACGGCCGCGTCAACTGGTGGCGCCGGCGGGCCACCGGCGTAGGTGCTACGTATACGGTATACGTAGCCGCCGGCCAGGCCAGCGCCGCCTTTGGCGCCGGTATAGACGGACGCATGGACGTACGTATGCATACGTACAGCGTATGTCGGTGTGTACCGAGCGGCGAGGAATTCTACGCTAGATAGGAAAGCGGCGCGCGGGAAGTCTCGCTGTGAACGAATGGGTCCAAAATACTGGTGGGGTTCTCAGTCTTCCAACAGATGTGGGCTCCTGTGCAACCGTGTGTTTCCAAACATTTCTGAGGACGACAGAATCAAGCCGGTTGACCTGCTGAAAACTGCTTCGTGATCTCTGTCGGTTTGTTCGATCCGGTCTTTTGAGTGTTACTGCACGCTAGAGTACGTTTCGAGTTCTGACCGTTGATTTTTTTCCACTGGTCCTAGTCGTCATAGCTAGCTGTAGCTGTTGATATTATTCTACTGTTGATCTCACCTGTAGTGGACCAATAGTAACTAGAGGCCAAGTGGCCAACTCGGCGAAGAAAGAAAACGTGCGTGAGGAGTGAAAGTGACAGGTGTGCTCGATTTAGAATCAAACACGTGCACACACTAAAACTTGATCAAATGTAAGAAAATGAAACCGATTTATACAGACACCTGATTTAATTTTTTTAGGAGTGCTGTAGGAGACTTCGTATATTGAATTGATAGCCCTGGTTCTACGCTTCCATACCAGTGACCTGTGCCAATTGTGCTCGAGTTAGAATCAAACACGTGTGCACATTTCAACTTTGATCAGATGTAAGAAAATGCAAGCGATCGATACACAGACACCTAAGGGCATAAGGGCATGCACAACAGTTTAGACAGCTGCTGTCTATTTAACACACACAGACAGCTAAATAGTCAGCTCTACAATGGGTTGTCTATTTAGCTGTGTATGTAACAATTAATACGCACTCTAGTTACTATTGTTTTACATGGGAGCACGAGCCAAAGCAGTAGACGAGATAGTAGACATCAACCCTCTCTTTCCTCATTAAATGATGGCCAACATCAGCTCATTTTGTATAGATAGGAAAAAAACAGCAGTTGTCTAACTATTGTACATGCCCTAATTTAGTTTTTTTTAGTGCCGTAGCCTCGTAGGAGGCTTCGTAATTTCGTATTGAATTAGCAATCCTTGTTCTCCGTTCCGTACCGGAATCCTAAGTTCAAATTATACTGCCACTGTTATAGAAAAACTAGCAAGGTAGCCCGCGCAAATTTGCGCGGGTAGCTAGCTTCTCTTTCGCCAATCTTTATTATTTTTATTATTTAAAATTAGTTGCTTGACTGTGCATGCCGCACACGGCGTGAATGTGAGACTATAAATTTTATATTGGTGTATTTTTTTTCCAAATAACCCAACTTAAGATATATATTGTTTGTTATCATTAGTCATATTTTATTCTAATCAAAAGAAAAGGGTATCCGTTATAAAAACATATTTTTGAAATTAATATATATTTTATATTTTTTACATGAATGTATTTTTATAAAGTATATTTTTATAATTTTTTATTAGTGATGTTGGATTTTAGTTATCATGCATGATTAATATCTCTTGTCTCCTTGTTTTTGTTTGTTTTTATTACTGACTTATTAACGAAGATCATCACACGGGTTTGAGTGTGGGTAAACCATTTGATGATCTTTCATTAGTGCTGAGCGTGGCCGTGGTGATGGTGATCAATCCCGTCAGCGATTCACTCCCTTCGGATATGGAGAATTTTTTTCTCTCATTATGCTCACAACCTTGGTGAACGCTCTAAATTTAAGTACCTTTCATCAGTTACATATGCAAAACAACGTGATGTCATCTGCTCATTGTTGAACGCTACACCACCTCTATTTCTCGGCTTTATTTTTCCTCTCTCTGCTCCTTCTTGCACTAACTCGTTAACAAAGACCATCAAACGGGTTTGAGCGCGGGTAACCCATTTGATGGGTAAATACACTGAGTGCTAAGCGTGACCATGGTGCTCAATCCCGGCAGCGATTCGTTCCCTTCGGACGGGGACACTTGCAGATCGATGTGTTGTCCTCCGCTCATTTTTGAGCGTTGCCTCTATATAGAGGAACGTTGTAGGTCACATGAAGCTTCAAATTGTCCGCACTCGTTGTACTCTATTCCCATACTCAAAGAAATATTCCTGCCTAGCCATTCAGATTCTCCCCTCTATATTAATTTATTTTGCACCCGTTAACCTCTATATTTCATCGACGCCACCACTTCCCCTAACTCCATCTCCTCCCTCTATCCCCACTCTCTCTAGTGGTGGCGCGGCGAGGAGTGCCGGTCTCCCCCGTCGGTAGCCTTCAGCCCTGCTGGCCACCGGCGGCGCATGGGCGGCGGCCGCAGATGGTTTCCAGTGGCGGACAGTCGCGCGGCGACGGCGAGGACTCCCACGGTCGCCACAGACGGCCGCTCGGCGACGGTGGAGGACTCCTGTAGTGGTCGTGCGGCAATGGTGGAGGCCTTCTATGACGGCTACGGACGTCCTCCCGGTGGCGGACTGTCGCGCGGCGACGGCGAGGACTATCGCGACGGCCACAGATGACCGCTCGATGGAGGCTCCCGCAGTGGCGGCGGACGGCCTCCCTGTGGCGGACAGTCACATGGGGACGGCGAGGACTCCCGCGGCGGCCACGGACGACCGCTCGGCGGTGGTGGAGGGCTCCCGCGGCGGCCGCGCGACAATGGTGGAGGCCTCCTATGACGGCTACGGACGGCTGCGCGGCAGCGGCGGCGACGGCGACGGACGACCTCTCGGTGGCGGACGGTCACGCGGCGAAGGCGAGGACTCCCGTGGCGGCCACGTATGGCCACTCGACGGCGGTGGAGGTCTCCCGCGGCGGCCGTGCGGCGACGGTGGAGGCCTCCTGCGGCCACCATGGACGGCTGCACGGCGGCGGCGGGCTCCCACGGCGATTGCGGATGGCCGCGCGCCGACCGTGGAGGAGTGGCGGCAGACGGAATAATTTAGACCGTTAGATCTTTATTAAATCCGACGACATATATTCTTCTCTTTTTTTAGATTAACAGAATAATATAGACCGTTAGATCTTCATAAAATCCGACGGTATATATCCTTCTCTTTTTTGGATTAATGTGGGAATTTCTTGGCCCTCTCGACAAACGTGGTGGCTCCTTTTAACTCTGTTGTATTAATATAACTAACAAGATAGCCCGCGCAAATTTGTGCGGGTAGCTAGTTTTTCATACTATCATATACTATCATATTTATGTTTCTTTAACTTAAATTTAATTTTATTTAAATATTTGTTGCGGTTTAATTGATCAAAATGCCATAGTATGAAGGAAAGCTTAAGGAGGGAGGAAATCAAATATAGAGGGTAATCAATCACATTAGAAAAATGTAATGAGAACTTAGGTTGCGGTAGCCAATGGATGCCTATCACGGTTATGGATCAATCTTTTGTCCTTTTCCTCCTCCGGTAAAAGATGGAGTAATATATAGACATGGTTGATGTCCGATCTAGTGAATGATCGACAGTAGTTTACAGTTGCATAATTGTATCGGACATTAAGAGAAGTATTTCTTTGCCCATTCTATTGTTACTCAACTTCCATGTCAACACATGTGCACGAAAAGCACGTCCATCGTAAAAGCCATAAGACACCTGAGTTTTTTACTTTGCTTTTTCTAAATCTGCTACTTTTTGCACTAACTCATTAATGAAGACCATCAAACAGGTTTGAGTGTGGGCAAACCTTTTGATGATCTTCCATGAGTGCTGAGCGTGGCCATGGTGATGATCAATCCGGGCAACGATTCACTCCCTTCAGATATAGAGAATTTTTCTTTCTCATTGTGTTCACAACCTTGGTGAACGCCCTAAATCTAAGCACCTTTCACCAGTTAAATGAATGTGATGTCCTCCACACAATGTTGAACAATACACCACCTCAGTTTCTCCGCTTTGTTTTTCCTCTCTCTGCTCCTTTTTACACCAACTCGTTAACAAAGACCATTAAATGGTTTTGAACGCGGATAACCCGTTTGATGATCTTCGGATATGGAGAATCATTCTCTCCCGCTGTGCTCACAGTCTTCTTGAATGCCCTGAATCCGAGCACCTCTCATCAGATACATGTATGGATCGACGTGTTGTCATCTATTTATTGTTGAATGTTGCCTCCTATATAGAGGAATGTTGTAGGGCACATAGGGCTTCAGGTTGTTCGCACTCGTCGTAATCTATTCTCATCCACCAAAAGAAATATTCTTGTCTAGTTATTGAGATTCTCTCGTCTATATCAATTTTTTCTATACCAATTATTCTCTATATCTAATGTTCTATACCAACTACCAACACATGAGCTCACACATCTCTTTTTCTCCTTTTCTTTCACCACGCCACCACTCCCCCTCTCCCACTCTATCTCGCTCCCTCTATCTCCCCCTCACCCTTCAGCCCCGCTGGCCTCCAGCGGCGCACAGAGCGGCCGGACCCCGAACATCGAAGACGCGCGGGCGCCTCCCGCAGTGGCGACGACGACGGACGATTACGCAGCGACGGTGAAAGACTCCCGCGGCGGCCGCGAATGGCCACACGGCGATGGTGGAGCCGTGGAGGCCTCATATGGCTCGTGCGACAGCTGGACCCCGAACACCGAAGACGCTCGGGCGGCTCCCGCAGCAGCGACGACGACGGACGATCACACGGCGATGGCAAAAGACTCCCGCGGCGGCGATTTAAGGATTTCTACGGCGACCGCAAATAGCCACGCCGCGACGGTGGAGCCTCGACCGGCACCCTTCAGCCTCGCTAGCCTCCATCGGTGCATGGAGCGGCCGGACCCCGAACATCGAAGACGCGCGAGCGGCTCTCGCAGCGGCGGCGACGACGGACGATCACGCGGCGACGGCGAAAGGCTCCCGCAGCGGTCACGGAGGCCACACATCGGCGGTGGAGGGCTCCCGCGGCAGCCGCGAACGGCCACACGACGACGGTGGAGCCGTGGAGGCCTCATACAGTCATACGGCGACCACGGACGGGTAACTTTTTTCTGTTTCTGCTCCTTCTTGCTCTAACTCGCTAACAAAGACCATCAAACGGGTTTGAGCACGGGTAAGCCGTTTGATGATCTTCCATTTGCGTTGGCAAAGACACTGAAGTCTGAGCGCGGCCATGGTGCTCAATCTCGGCTGCGATTCGCTCCCTTCGAACAGGGAGAATTGTTCTCTCCTATTGTGCTCACAACCTAGTTGAATGCCCTATATCCAAAAACCTCTCATCAGGTACACGTGCGGATCGACGTGTTGTCCTCCACTCATTGTTGAACGTTGCCTCCTATATAGAGGAACCTGGTAGGGCACATAGGGCTTTAAGTTGTCCGCACTCATCGTACTCTATTCTCATCTTCTAAAAGAAATATTCCTACCTAGTCATTGAGATTCTCTCCTCTATATCAATTTCTTCTGCAACCGTTATCCTCTATATTTTATATTCTATAACTACTATCAATACGTGAGCCTACACATCTCTTTTTCTCCTTTTCTTTCACCGACGTCACCACTCCCCCCACTCTATCTCCCCCCTCTCTCTAGTGGCGGCAACGGCTGCAAGGGGTGCCGATCTCCCCAGCCGGCAACCTTCAGCCCCGTCGGCCTCCAAAACTTCGAAGGCGCGCGAGCGGCTCCCGTGGCAGCTACGGATGGCTCCCACGGAGGCGACGACGACTGATGTCCTCCTGACGGCAGATGACCACGCGTTGACGGCGAGGACTCCCGCAGCGGCCACGGACGGCCGCGCGTCGGCGGTGGAGGGCTCCCACGGAGGCGACGACGACTGATGTCCTCCTGACGGCGGATGACCACGCGTTGACGGCGAGGACTCCCGCGGCGGCCACGGACGGCCGCGCGTCGGCGGTGGAGGGCTCCCACGGCGGTCGCAGATGGCCGCGCGGCGACGGTAGAGGCCTCCTACGGTGGCCACGAACGGCCGCTCGACGGCGGCACTGGACGATCGCGCGGCGCCGTCGCGCGGCGATGGCAAGGACTCTCGTGGTGGCCACAGATGGTGGTGGAGGGCTCCACGGCGGCCGCAGACGGCCGCATGGCGATGGTGGAGGCCTCGTACGACAGCCACGGACGGCTGCACGACGGTGGCGAACGGTCGCGTGGCGACGGTGGAGGCCTCCTACGGCGGCCACGGACGGCTGCGCGACGGCGGCGGCGGAGGGCTTCTGTCGCGGCCGCGGACGGCTGCGTGCCGACTACGGAGGGGTGGCGGCAGACGAAATAATATAGACTATTAGATCTTCATCAAATTTAACGATGTATATTTTTCTCTTTTTTGGATTAACGGAATAATATATACCGTTAGATCTTTATAAAATCACACGTCGTATATTCTTTGCCTTTTTATACTAATAAAATAATATAGACCGTTAGATCTTCATAAAATCCAACGGTGAATATTATTCTCTTTTTTATAATAATCTAAGCCGTTAGATCTTCATAAAATCCAACGGTGGAGGTTCTTCTCTTTTTTAGATTAATGTGGGATTTTCTAGACCCTCTCGATGAATCTGGTGGCTCCTTTTGCTTCTATTGTAATAAGATAATAGATAGATAGATAGATAGATAGATAGCCATTATTGTTAGTGTTTGGCTATCCTAGCCTCTGGCCCCTATTGTCGTTAGCGTTTGTTTAGTTTGATTGCCGCCCGTGGTTGTTGCCTTGCCTGCTCCAATTTTTTTACAGGAGGCGTGATTAGCAGCAGCGAGCAATGGTGGAGGCCTGTATAGACCATACTAGGTGCTGGCCCCTCCTACTCAACGTAAATTCTCACTAAATGAACAGTAAAATATGTACACCATTGTATAATATTAAAATATATAGATTAGCCCCTGCTGTTTGGTTGATCAGGCTCCGCCAGTGGCAGCGAGAAGTTCCATCGCATTTTTTTTCCACGGCGAACATACTCGATTGTATTTCTTTAGTTTGTTACACTAAAGACATTATAGCATAAGATAAATTATACGTCAAAGTTCAATTTGGAAGATCTTGTACCAAGTAAGAGCATCTCGAAGAGATTAGCTAAAAAGACTAGTCAAATTTACTGATTTAGCTACTATCAAAAATAGATTTGACTAACAAATAACAGTGTAATCCAACAGATTCTGTAAATATGGCTAGTAAGATAGGCTACTTAAAAATAGCTAGCGAATGAGGTTGCGTGGAGAGTGTTGAAAACGTTTTTTCTTTAACAATAGCTAAATTTAACTTTAGAAAACGATTTGACTTTGTCTCTTAAAGATCATCTAATACATCGAAATGGCGGGAGAGAAAGAGAAACCTTTCTATCTATCAACATCCACCACGTGAGTACTGAACATTACGTTCACCGATTCCTTCACTGCTAGCTGTTCTCTGTGTTTTTTCTTTCTCATCGAAAGATCACCACAAGCTCACCTGGATTAACATAGTCCGTGGAAATTAAAATTAGCTATCGTACAGCTAACGGATGTCGTCGTCAGTAGACTGGGTATCAAATTCAACTCATAGACAGCATGTACGCGGCAATATTAAACGTTGACTGTGATAGTCAGTCAGAATGTCAGATACGCATCTAGCTTGATTAATTTCCTTCTTAAACACAAGGACATAAGTACAGACCAAGATACATCATCCGTAGAATCTCTCTCAAGTACTCTGCGTACCACGGTTTAATCTCCGCAGTTTCTGATCGAGTTCGGAGAGCAACATCTTTGACTTCTCTAGGTATATCACATTTTCTCGACAGGAAAATTCGCAGGTGACTTGGTTAATATAATGTACCACAATGTCGTGTGTATACCACTTCAAAACATAATAATAATGCACGATACATTAAATCGCTTTCGGACAACAAGAACAAGGTTTGCAATTTGCATACTAGCTCCATAATCAATAGCGTGGACGCGTTAACTAGTTTAGGGTACGGTAACGACAATGGTCCATAAATATATTAGTGATGAATTGAATGACGCCATATTTTTGAGAGTAGGATAAGCACCCTATTAATCAACCGGGATTCTGTGGACTATGTTTAGACGCATAACTAGCTAGTTAGTGATGATTTTACTTCTTCTAGATATGCATCGCTGCCATTAGGCAAACCAGGTGATACCCCGCGCGTTGCTGCGGGAATTTCTATAAAATTTGAAGATGCAATTTGAAAGTAAGAACACTAAAATGATTGCATAGCGCTATTTTTTGCAAACAACAATGTAGAAGAAAACACATTCATTTTATTGAGAGAACTACTTAAAAATTTGTAGCATGGTACTCGACTACTTGCAAAGACTAACACAGCCGTAGAAAATCAGTAGAAGAAATAAATTCATGATTCTAGTAGATGGTGATGTGGACAGCTTGCATGTTGAGAGAAGATCTAGTGGATGGTGACGTGGACATCTTGCGTGTTGAGAGAAGTCTAACCATGACTTGTAGTGGGTACCAATTATATAGGTTATATAGATAACTTTTTTGTTTTACACCGTGACACTTCCGTTAAATGTTAATAATGGAGTATAACTAAACTCTAGTTTCAAGTGACTAGAATTTTCTTATTTTGTGGTCTTGTGGATATATGCATGGTTTCCCAAGATATGTACGTAGTAATATATAGTACAAATGGCTGAACTAAAATATGACATCTCTATTGTGATTGAGGTACGGTTCTCTCGACCTGCCAATGCAGCTAGCGAAACCAATACCAGCTCAGATCCTTATCTGAAACTTATACACGTCAACACACGATATATGCATGGTGGTTTGGTGCTTGTCTTAGATTTCTTGTGGGCAAAGAGCACCACTATGAGATTTCCTATACTCCTGATGGAGCCTTTAGTGACCTAACTAAGAGTAGTACGTATTGGACTCAACAACCACTAGCTAGGACATTTTTCTGGAATTCCTTCACAAGTGAAACCTCGAGGTTACTAGAGAGGTGATATGCAGTTCAATCTAGAGCAGCTCAGACTGAACCTTTTTAATCCGTTTCATTCTCATGCAGTCACGTGTTACTCTCAAATTAATGGCTTCATTATCAACATTCTTTGTCGCAAGAGGAATTGTATGTATAAATTGTGTTTTATGTTGTTTTTTCACAAACATTGTTCGAAGTGACCTTCATGATGAACAAGTTGTCCTGAAAAACATTGTTTGTATACACAGTATTTTGATAAGCTCTCTACAAAACTTGTTTGTATAAGTCGTGCCCTAGAAAAAACATTGTTTGTATACACAGTATTTTGATAAGCTCTCTAGAAAACGGGTCCCTTTTCCGGATCTACCAGGCCCCCGCGCCGCCTCCCGCTCGGCGGCTCGGGCGGCAGAAAAAGCCAAGCCGCCACCGCCCCTTCTCCCCTCCACTCCCCACCTCGCCGCCGCCGGAGAGGGCCACCGGAAGCCCGCGCGGCCTCGAGGAAGGTGGCGGCGGGGCTCTTCTTCCCTTTCCTCGCCGTGTCGTCCCGGATCTAGGCGGGGAACCGGGAGGCGGCCATGGCGGTTCTCGGGCTGCGTGCTCGCACCGGCGAGGCGGGGACAGCCGGATCTGCACCGCATGGGGCTGGCGGCGCGAGCATGAAGGTGGAGCAGAGCGGCAGCGGTGGACGCCGGCGTGGGCTCGCCGTGCTGCGGGGCTCCTCCGGCGCGTATGGCCAGATCCGTGGCCATAGGTGGCGGCAACCTGCGAGGCCTCAGGTGCTCGGTGCGCCCTCGGTGCGGTTTCCACCGGGGCGGCCGGATCTGGGGGGGTTTACAACTACATCTGGTGATGACATCTTCAATTTCGCCTTTATTTTCATGTAGACCAGGAGACATGAGTCACCTTGGCTTCATTCGCGGATTCTTTTACTCGAAGACGGATTTCGTCTGCAATTTATTCCGGTGGATTATGCACGAGTACCCAGTGGCTACTTTGCAGCATGATATCTCAGATTGCGATTTCAGATGGTTTGCCGGATTTGGAGTTTGTGGCCGTTTGAAGTGGGTCAGATCTGGTCTATATGAAAGCATTGGCTTGGTAAGAAGGGGGAAGCAACACGGTGTGACTATGTCGTGGTGGTAATTGTTACTAATTCACCGGTTCCGGGAAGAAATTCCTAGTTCTGACCTTAATTGGTTGTACCTGGCAGTGACCTTGTTGAAGGCATTGTTTAGATTAAGATGAATTACTCCTTTGGGTGAAAACTTTTGATCTGGTCTTAATTGATTGGGTCACTGCAATGTCGGCACATGCGCGTGTCGTTTCCTCGTTGGAGGCGTTGTCTCGGGAGCCTACGTCATAGTCCAAGAGCTGCTTTGGTTTGTGAAGCGGATGAAGGTGAAGTCACTTGTGGTAGCTTGCTGCGACATGATCTTTTAGTCATGGTGCTCTCTTTTTTTTCTTTTTTATGGGATGTGTGCATCTTAGTTATCCAGAGGCCGGGTTGGATCTTCTATAATTGTATCATCTTGATGTAATTGTCTAAGATCAATAAAGCTTTCCTTTTTAAAAAAAAATAAGTTGTGCCCTAGAGAGAATTCTCTTTGATCTAGAATGCATTTTTTGTTCATTTGCCTACATGTAAATTGAATAAGGAAAAAGTCCGTTTTTGACCATCCAACTCTTGCCTCAGTTTGGTTTTGACCATCAAACTTCAAAACCGGGTATCTTTGGCCATCCAACTATCAATACCGTTCAAACTTGGCCATCAGGGCAGTTTTGATAGCCAAATTTGAACGGTTTTGATAGTTGGATGGCCAAAGATACCCAGTTTTGGAGTTCGATGGTTAAAACCAAACTGAGTCAAGAGTTGAATGGTTAGAAATGGACTTTTTCCTCGTTATCGCCTTCTTGATCTATGATGTGCTTATTATTTGATGGAGTCCTTGTTTGATTTACATGTGGCCTGTGATCAAGATGATTAAATTCTATTCTTCATTGAATTGTTTTTCATTGGAAAAGGCCTTTTTGCTCTCTAGAAAACTTGTGTTGAGTAAAATGGATGCCAGAGCAACTAAACTCGCACCAAATTCTCATTTGATTTGAATTACATTTACTAAAACTTGTTTATAAAGGATGTTTCCTAGATAATTCTGTTCAAAGATATCTCCCTATAAAATTGTCAACGTAGTTTGACTGGTCAACAGAGTTGTCCACTCTGCAGCAATGGAAGGGGATGGGTGTGCAATGTCGAGCAGAATGAAGTTGACACTCAGAATATCACACTAGTATAGCGTTATTCAATCAAGAGATGAGCAAACTGTGTAGCCAATGATGGATGAACGAGGAGGATGCAACCAAGATATACTACAGATGTAACGAAAAAAAAGAAACATAGTGACCCGTAAGACTTTATTTTCTGTATCAGGTACAATTGTGTGAAATTATATTGACAAAGATAGATTTTTATTATGTAGTGTGACAACAAACAGACACTTTGGAAGTACTAATTAAAGTGGTTACAGAGAAGACGAATAAATAAAGAAATAAATTACAGAAGATGCTTAGGCTGCTATCATCTACACATTTTCTACTGCATACAATTCGACAAAGTGCCCCGCCCGGCCCATCCATGTGTCCGTGTCTACTGCGGTATGTCCCCTTTCTTCTGGAGCCTGGCCCGGCGCTCCTTCACCAGCATCTCGGCGAAACGGATGAGCTCCTGCTCGTTGGTGCCCCTGGTCCCGTCAGGCTCGTTCTTGCCTGTCTCTATGTTCACCTTGCACACCGGCTTCTTCAGCAGGCCCTTGCCGACATCCACGAGGCGGTTCAGGTTCTCCTTGGTGGAGACGTCCACGGATGAGGCGTCGCCGGTGAGCTCGTCATCCTGGATGCGGAGATACTGCTTGTCGGAGTGCAGCGCCTGGAAGAGCACGGAGGTGTGGATGTCGACGAGGTCGGCGCTGGCCTGGCTGAAGCTGTCGATGATGGGCGTGGTGCCCTTGTTGTAGAGCCACCCCAGGAGGCCCCACTTGCTGGACTGAACGGCGTCGAACTTCTCCTCGATCTTGGCAGAGCCGGTGCCAAGGGACAGGACCATGAACTTGCCGTAGTCCGCCGGCCTGATCGGGAAGAAGTCCTGGTTGCCCAGGAGGATCTGCTTGCTCACGTGAGTCACCGCCAGCAGCGTCTGCAAAATTTAATTTGTCAAGTGTTAGGTGCACATCATCAGCGTCACGGTTCGTAGAAGTCAACAACCATGCATATTTTTGTCTACGAGTAGATTGAATAGGTCGGTCTAGATTCAAAGGCTGCTAATCCGGCCATTATATTTGTGGTACAAGGATGTGGACACTTGCTGACTGCACACTGACAACGGGCCATTTTCCTTGATTTATACCTGGTTGTTTAATTTCATGTGTAATTATACGTAGTCTTGTCAGCCGATGGACCACTTACCGGATTATTCGCGGCAACGCCTCCGTCGATGAGGTTGAAGGCCCGGGTGTTGCCGTCCTTGTCCTTGGTCTCGAACTGGTGCCCCGGGAGGTACGTCGGCGCGGCGGAGGTGCTGATGCACACGTCCGAGAGGAGAGCGTCCTTGGAGACATCGCTAATAGCCTGCGTGAATTGCAGTCAAGCTTGTTAACTAATATAATCACCAGGCGCACATGATAAAGCAGCATATATGAAATTGCACATCAAAAAATTTTCTTTATGCGTGTAAATACAGTAGTACACGTACGTCGTATCTGGAGAAGACGGTGGGCTGGAGGAGCTTGATGTCGAAGGTGGGGATGACGATGTTTTGCAGCGCCTGGCTGACCTTGGTCTCGCCGAGGAGCTCCCTAACAATGGAGTGGAGGTACTTGCCGTCGTACTTGGGCCCGGAGAGGACGCCCTTGAGGAGGCCCAGAGGCCCGCCGCTGCGTGCCGGGAAGATCTTGGGGCAGTGCTTGAGGTAAAAGTCGTTGATGTCCCTGGCGGCGAAGAGCGGGCGGCCCTCCTTGTCGGGCGCCGTGAGCATGGCGGTGACGAGGCCGCCGGTGCTCGTCCCGGCGATCACGTCGAAGTAGTCGGCGAGCCTGGCCTCGGGCCCGTCGAGCTCCTGCAGCTTCTCCTCGAGGAAGCCGAGGATGGTGCCCGGGATGATCCCGCGCACGCCGCCGCCGTCGATGCTGAGCACGGTGACGATGCTGCCGTACGCCGGCGGCGGGGACCTGGGCGTGGACAGCGCCGACGCGCCGCGGGTGAGCGCGGCACGCTGCGCCGCTGGGTTCAGCGTCAGGCCGCCGGAGCCGGACCCGTTGGCGCCGAGCTCCGCGGTGTACACCGGCGCCATTAAGTGCCTCGACCTCGGATCCCTAGCTCGACTAAACAAAGACGTACGTACTAGCTGTGTGTGTGCGTGAGAGATCCCTTTTGGCTTTGCAAGGCAAAGGCCCCGTTTGTTTGCTTGTCCCTGGCTGATGTGTTAGTTGCACTTGGTGCGATCTGATGAGCAATCGATCTCGGTGGCTGTGTGGAGTGGTTACGATCGACGCACAAGCGCGGATACTTATACTGCAGGGGGGGCAGGGAGAAGGGATAGCAACACGGGATAAGAAAAGGTCGCGGCTGCGCTGGTGCGGCACCCAGGTGTGGAACTTTTGGAAGTGGGAGCTAATGGGAGGGTGCATGGTACGGCCGGGCGGGCGCGTCAAAGGGTTGAACGGATCAATCAATCCAAGTAGCAGCAGAGCAGCCGTGGCCGTGGGCTGTGGCCTCGCGGTGCAGGAGGAGGATCCCGTCGCCGTCGCGGTGGGCCGGTGGTGGCGTCGACACTCGAGACAGACGATCGGGTCAAACTGCAAAAGAGGTCGGCTCGGCTCGACTCGGCTCTGCACTTCCGCTTCGACGGGAATGCGGGATAGATGGCCCGAAAATATTTTTGTTTGCGCTCGGTGCGTCGCTTTCGCTTGCGTGCCAATGCGGAGGGGAACGCACCCGGCCGCGGGCGCCACGCTACCGCATGGTTGCTGGTAGGGTGGTGTCGTGGTAGCCGCCGGCGCCACGTCCCGCCGCGCCGCCGGTGTAGACGGCGGACGGACGCATGCATGGGCGCGCACCGAGAGCGCGCGCGGGGAGGAAATCCACGCGCAGTGCAGGGAAAGCGGCTGGAAGTCTCGCGCTTGCCATAGCCCATACAGGTCAGGCGGCATGGTCTTCCCGGAGAACGGGGACTAGTGGCTCTTCATTCCGATGGTGATCGTCGGCAACCATATCCGTGTGCGTGCAATGCAAGTGCAAGTGCAACCGTGTTTTTCCAACCGTCGGAGACGACGAGATCAACAAGCCGGGGGTGATATCAGCGAGAGCACCGCGCCTTTGAAGTGTCAGTCTCTCGGATTGTTGTTTTGATCGTGTCCAGTGGAAAAAAAAAATCGTTTCGGTCGTGGCGTACAGCTGTTGGAGCCTTGGAGTCTAGCTGAGTTCCTCTGAGTTCTGACCGTTGATTTTTCCTGTGGTCGTCGTAGCTAGGAGCTGCATTTTTTTTCTCTCTCAAGGTAATGGACTAAGCAACTGGAATGAAGCCAACTCAAAGAAGACGAAGAATTTATATCAAAAAAAGAAGAAGAAAGGAAACGTGTATTGGAATGTCAAGTGCGATCGATGAGTTACATTATTTTGTCCATGCAAATCAAAACAAGGCACGCGTGTTATTTATGCACACCCAAGCTTGATCGAATCATGTTTAAGAAAATGTCATGGACTTCTACACAAACCTCAGGCCTCTATTGTCGTTACCGTTGGAACAGCCCTTGTGCTGCTGAGTTTAATTTAGCTGTTGCGGGGTTTTAATATGTGAGCCGTGATTAGCAGCCCAAGGCTAGCCGCCGGCGATGTTATTCGTGCTCATTGTTTAAGTACGCAGAAAAAAAAAAGCTTCATTCTGCCTTTCTCGTCGGACTTCGGAGAACATTCCATGCATTGTATCTTGCCACGCGCCGAACATTCTACCAAGATGCATGCACCATTTCTTAAACAAAACCAAGATCGACCCTGATCGTTAGCGTGATATATCTCTACTATTTCATCGCAGGATTATTATTACTACCTCGATCGCCATGGATTATAACATTTCAAAAGGGTAACAAACGGCTAGCTCTAGGGATAATATAATATAAACTTTACACGCTGTGTACTAGTGTTTCAAAAAATAATAGAAAAATTTAAGAAAATAAAATCGACTTTAAATCAGTTTTTTCTTTTTAATTTTATTTAATTAATATTTTAGAGGAATGTGGTAGAGAGGAGGCTTCGCCTTTAATTTGATCTTTAGTTCTACGCTTCAGTACAACCTGATGCAAATTAATTGCAAACAAGCAGGAATTGTCCTGTTGATGAGTAATTGAGTATCATTAGACTCGCGCCTAGTACGTACAATGATTGCTGCCTGCCGGATTTTAATATTGGAGGCGTGATAGCAGCCCAAAGCTCGCCGCCGGCGACCATATATATATATATATATATATATATATATATATATATATATATATATATATTATCCGTGCGCATTGCTTTACGCCGAAATGCCGAATTGCAGAAAGCTTTTGTCTTTTGCACTAATCTATCTCGGGCGGTTCGGAGAACATTCCATTCATCATATCTTGCATGCAAAACGCCGAACATTCTACCAACATGCATCAGTTCTTAAACAAAAATAAAAAACAAAGATATACTCTGACCAACACGTGAGTATTGAACGGGGTACGGGTACATTGCAAGATGGATATCGATCACCGTGGATTAACATTCAAAATTAATAATGGCAGCATTCATGCATCATAGAAAAGAATATGGAAGAGCTCTGAATCCATTCGTGCATGCACGGCAATATCAAACGCTGGTCGTAATCGTAACAGGATAGTCACATACGCTGCTTTCCTTCTTAAACAAAAGCACAGGTACCAAACATGACAAAGGCATGCATGCATGCATCATCCGTATGTAGAACATCTTATACCAGCGCTTAATTTCTACCGGCTCTTCCCGAGTCCAGTGAACATCGTCTTCGACTTCTCTGCCATGTGTGCACATTTTCTCGTGTGGAAGTTTAAGTTCTCACGTGCTGCCTTGGAATTGGTTGTTAATTTGTTGCGATGTCGTGTGTAGCTTTCCAAAATAAGAATGGATAACACACGGGTAGCTTTCCAAAGTGAGGCTAGTTGTATATTTGTAGGCTGTAGCCAACAGGATCAATATATGTCTCCGTGCGTAGCAAGTAATTAACAACAGTATCGGTCTATTATCACAATAGCGGGAACGCTAGCTTGAGTATGATAGCTACCCTAAGTTTATTTTAAATTTAAAAAGGATATGAATATATTGTAATAATATGATAATTAAGCAGTAATTATATGTGGACTATGTTAACTAAAGCTAAATAACTAGCTTTTTAGGGAAAAGCTAAATAACTAGTTAGTGCTGTGGCATGTTTGGATGTGCATCACTGCCATTGAGCAAGCAGCTTACAATATAATGCAACATTTTCATTTACGAAGTATCTATAGGTTTCTACCGTCTGAAATGGTCTTTATTTGTGGGCACGTGTTCTTTTTTCTATACTTGTGGAGATGACCAAAAATGTTCTTGGCATACAAGCTAAACCAAAACCAGCTCAATCCTTATCTCATAGTATGTGTCAATATTATCGATTGTAGCTTGTGGGCAAAGAGTACGACTATGAATGTGGCAGACCATATCGTTTACTTGGAATTTGCTACTGGTCTATAACTAAGAGTGGTATAGAAGTGGGCAGATTAAAGATCGATAAAGAAAGAAAATTAAGTTAAATGATGGATGAATGAGGCCGAAGGCTTCCCCTATCTTGAACGATCATATTATGGCTACGTCAAAACATTAGAAGATAGGAAACTAGATCGCGAATCAAGGTATGAAGAAAGTAAGAAACCTTTGTAGCCACAACACCACAAGGGCCACGTTTCATAAAGAAGAAAACACTTCGATCAAAGAGGCTGGGGCAAACCCAATTCGCAGACGTACGGCGGGAGCCGCGCTACAGGGGAAGGACATGTGCAATAGTTATTGGTTACCTCAAATTGTTAGGGTAGGCATATGAGTAAGACAGCAGGACTGCTATCCCTAAAGCACCCTTGACATGCTGATATTATTGTAAAACTTGTGTAAGTGGCTTCAATAATGAACTAGGACACTATTTCTCCCTACCACCTCTCGAGTCCAATGCAAATATAGAATCAGCTGTGGTTTTGTGCCCATCAAGTACGACATCCATTCAATGTGGCAAAACAACATTTGAGACATCCTTCTGGAAATTCCAAAGAATTGCATCTATCTGAAGTTAAAAGGATAGATGGAATACATATGCCAAAGCATGGAACATGAACAGAGACTTTGAAAACCCATTTGATCGGCATGCAGTTCAAGTGTCACCAAGCTTGATTTTGGAATCCCACTTCATCAGAATAATTAAGCTCGTTCTGGCGCCGACGTCGCTCGTCGGAGAGCTGCTTTGCAAACCTGGTGAGCTGCTCGGCATTGGTTCCCACGCCAGGTACCTCCACGATCCGTCCGGTCTCCAGGTCCACCCGGGAGACGTTCATATCCAGGAGCCTCTTCCCAATCCTCACCAGTTTATCCATGTTCTCCTTGGAGCAGTCGTCTATGGAGCCTGCGCTGCCCGTCAATTGATCGTACTGCATTTTCACAACAACTACTAGTCACCACTCACCAGTTAAATCGATCAGCAGTAAAAAAAAATGGAAGTGGAGATGGAGTTCATCATCTATGTAAGTATGCCTGAATTCGCAGGTAGTTTTGGCTGGAGCGTAGGGCGCGGAAGAGGACGCAGAGGTTGATGTCGACCATGTCGGCGCTGGCGGAGTTGAACATTTCGACGATGGGAGCATTGCCGTTCTTGAGGAGCCAGCTGAAGATGCCCCACTTGGCGGCGGCCTTGGCGCTGTACCTGCGGTTCCGGTTCGACCCGCAACCAAGGGAGATCACCATGAACTTGCCGTAATCCGCGGGCTTCACCGGTAAGTCCTCGTTGTTCCCCATCAGGATGATGTCTTGCGACACCTGGTTCATCGCACACAGAGTCTGCACGTATATCCATAATATCCACCCCGTTCGTTGTTGCACGAGACCACAAGCAGAATGTTCAGTGGGAGCCATGCGTATGTGAGCTATGGTGCACGCTGCGAGGCGATAGCTTACGGGGTTGTTCGCGGCGATGCCACCATCCACGAGGTTGAAAGCCCTCCTCCTGCCATCCTTGTCCTTGGTCTCGAAGTAGTGTGGCGGGAAGAAGGTAGGTGCCGCCGAGGTGCTCATCGATATGTCCGACAGCAGCGCATTTTTCCACGGTCGGTGTTCCAACTGATTTGGTAGCATGCATGAATGCGACGAGTTAGCTAACACACACAAAAAGAAACTCCTTTGACAAGCATTAGCAACTAGCAGTGATGTTATTGATCTGGATGTCATATGAAACAAAAGTTGTTGGTCGTGATTGGACTATATGCTAAAACTAGCAGTTAGCCTTAAAATGTATACATGAAAAGCTAGGTGGTTGGATCACAGCCCATCAGCGCCTGATAAAGTGATAACCCAAACGCATATATATGGAAGTAGCACTACTGACTCTCATATAATAGTTTCTACTTATGTAGATATGGATATTCATTACTAGAAACTGGAATATCCATGTGTCTCAAATACCGGCAAGCAAATGCTAAAAAACATCAGACAAGTAGACCAACAAGGAAAAATATTCGCTTGACTGGTAGCTCTAAAAATATTATTAGTGATAGCCAGTTTTCCACGGTGGTGGTTAAGGAAATTTACCAGTGTAGTATTTGTGTCATCTACCCTGATTATTACCTATCAGAAAAAAACAGCCAGGAATGGTTTACCTATCAGGGAACATCCTTCAGGTATAACACTGTTCTCTATCAGTATTGAACCCATCAAAAAGAAAGATTGACTATAGTAATGGTTGTAACCCGTCAAAATATGCCCAACTTTTATTTCCATGAATCTAAACGAATCTGGCAAGTTAATTAACGTTTTCCTCCGAGTTCTGAAGAAATCGACAAGGTAATACTAATTTCCCTGAGTATTACCCTAAACCGACAAAAAGTTACCCATCAAAGGAAAAAGAAAACAAGAACGCAAAAGCCACCACATGCCTCCCGTTCTCTTATATAGTTGTATCCATAGATTGGAGAACCTGTTTAATACTTCAGTTACCTCAAAGGTGGAGAAAATCATCGGTTGCAGGTATGCAATGTCGTAGGTCGGGATGACAATGTTGGTGAGTGTCCTGTCCAGCCTCGCGTTACCGAGGTACCGACGGAGAAGTGCATGGAGATATTTACCATCGTACTTGGGCCCGCACACCATCCTCAGATTGCTAGCAATCTTGGACCGGATATGATTCCTGCAAAACGCATGGTGATCACCGACAGTCCGACACATGCTTAGAACAATCGCCTGTGTATGAACAAACTGTAGTCATTTCCCAAAAAAAAAACTGTAGTCAAGTTTCAGCTAACAATGCATGCATCCTTCGTAGAACACAAGCTACTGAGGAATGCTGCTGCTGAAATGTAAGGAACCTATCTAGTTTTGCTGCAGTAAATTTTTTTCATGCATGTTTGGTTACTTCTGTCGGAAGATTTTGGGAGCGTGGTTGATATAGAACCGCGCCAGGTCCTTGGCGTCGAACAGTGGTCGTCCATTAGCATCTGGGGCTGTAAGCATTGCAGTCAAGAGGCCACCGGTGCTAGTTCCAGCGATGACATCGAAGTAATCTGCAATCCGAGCATCTGGTCCATCCAGTTCCTACACATATGCGCACAATGGGAGGACTCAAAGAGATATCATCACCTGACATAAATCAAAGACCAGATGAACTTATCTCTTGATTACTTGGAGCTTTGCTTCAAGGAAGGCGAGGATGGTGGCCGGAATGATCCCTCTGATGCCACCTCCATCGATGCTTAGGATGGTGACCAGCTTGATCTTGTCAGGGGACGTCCAGGCCCAGCGTGCACCTTCTGCTGAAGTAGCACTTGCCATCTCTGATTTTCGTGGCTCAGAGCAAGCTATGCACTTAGGAGTTATCAGAAGAACAGGAAAAAAATATCCTGAAGGTAGTACTAGGAAGCGGGCCATTAAGGTTTTAATAGAGCCAGTATAGATTCCAACTCGAGCTGTCTCAATTTTTTTCAATTATCTGTAGTTAGACAAGCAATCAGAACCAGAAATAGAACTACCAATTGCACACTAATCAATCCAATATGCAACCAACATTTCCACATCGATTTGGACCACCTACTAATTGCACGCCAGTTCAATATGCAACCACCAATTGATTACACATCAATATACATCAAATAATCGTGACAAGTTGAACTACCAATTGCATATCAATCCAATATGCAACCATCATTCCACTCCATTCGATGATAAGCTGTAATGCAAAGATACAAGGCAGGGCGGAGCTAGCCAAGCTTATCATTGGTGTATTCTCCACAGGAAGGCTGGGGTCTAAACTGCTGGGAACAGTGATTTTCCACTGTATTTGCTAAACTTTATTGGGGTCGGCTGGCCCCGATAATGACCCCTAGCTCCGCCGCCTCTGACCCAAGCGACAAATTGTTCATATCATTAGTTTTGCATGAACCTGCCACTTCTAAATGGGCTGCAACAGCTCATGCATTAAGGAAGGAGTATATAATCATGTCAGTGTGAAGCAGTTATGTTTACATTTACAACACAAAAGTTTGTGGTTGCTACTTTCAAGTTTCAAGGGTAAACAAAACGTTTACCTTCCCTTTCCTTTCCATGCGATTTGCTCAAAGAATTTATTCATAGTGACTGGCGAAATAGGATTTCCAAATCAAACAATAAGCCACTCTGCAAACATGGACGTTTATAACTACAAGCTCCAAAACACAAGAGAGGTTACCATGAGGTGTCTCTTTACTTAGGATGAGTGGCTGGTACACTGTAGCAGTTTCGTTTGTATGTAGCAGTTTCGTTTGTTTGTGCGAAAAATTGTCTAAAAATTAATTAATTAGGCTTAAAATGTCCGTCCCGCAGAGTACAACAAAACTGTGCAATTAGTTTTTAATTTTATCTACATTTAGTACTCCATACATGCTATGATATTTTGATGTGATGGGAATCTTCTTTTTGCATAGTGAATTTGGGAGTGTGAATTTGGGATCTGTTTAAACAGGGCCACAGGATCTGTTCAATTATTGGTATTCCTGTCGTTTATGTACTGGGCAGAACACCAGCACATGGATAGCCAGAACTTGAAAGGAAGCATCTGAATAAAAAAGCCAGTCTCTTGTCAATTTCCTGCTGCTTTGACAATTCTTTATCACTCAGCCTAGATACTGGCACCATGTGTCTCGCGCCTTTAGTATTCATATGTTAATTTATTGTCGCTAGAAAATTGAGAAAAATAGAAGAAATATGTAGCATGAAAAATAATAGCAGACGAGCATAACCCTGCGAGGTTTCTGCTTAAAGAAGTATTCAACATTAAAGTCACACACATGGTGAACTAAGGATCTATAACTCGATATCATATACTTTGTATCATGGATAAAATGGCTCCACATAACATGGATGCATGAACAACAAGTATCATATTTGTATATAAATGAATGTTGTTTTGGACAAACTACATTTTAATATTTCAAAATTTAAACACGATTATTGGCAACATATAGATTAATGGAGATAAATGAATACTGAGAGATTACTTATCGAAAATAGTTTCATCAGATCTTACCAACGTGTTGCGTTAAAGATTAGTTACTAAAGTTCTCTCTTGTAGAACATGCCATGCTCAAAATGACAAGACATGGAAGAGGGGGCATTACAGGTTCACCGGTACCACAATTCGGTAAGCTACACAAAACAGCTTCCTGCATACTTGCTGTGTGTCATTTTCAGTGTGGTCCTAGCGCGCCCATGAAGTCACTTTTATTGGATATGTTTCAAATTCACATCCACAATATAGGTCAGGCTTGGGCTGGACGTTTATTGCTGTATTTACTCGTGTTGAGGGATTTAGTCAAAGTTGTTGCATAGATACTACAATGTTTTATACTGACATTCAGTACGTTTGTTGTTCAAGGTGGAGACGTCCACTCAGATCTATTGCAGAGGTTATTTATACTCCGTTGGTTGTACATTTATGTCTACATCTGAGCCGTGTTTGAATGGAGCAGTAATTGACCATGTCATGGAATTTAGTTTCTTCTACAATTGGCAAGTTTATTGTACGTGATGGATACACGTGCTAGTTGCTCTTTCAAGAGCGTTGTTTTGCCAAGTTTAGTGTTCCTGGTGGAGCATATATTATTCTATGAGATGAGTTCTTCACTGGAAATCTATTTAATACCACAGGTGATATTATTGCGACTTTATGTCGTTTGATGATTGAGCGTTATTGTCATTTGCTTTTGAGGTCAGTTGCACAGACTCAGACTTTTGTTGGGATTATGAATTTGTTGAAGGCCCAGATTGTTCGTCTGCTTCGTTGATAGCTGTGTGTGTTTGGATCTATTGGTTATTTGCTCAATTTTTGCTTCCTATAAGTGTTGGGAGAATACTCAAGTGATCTTATTCGTCCTTTGGACATTGGCATTCAAGAATTGAATATGGAGGTTTATTATTGGTCTACAAGAGGGAATTTGTCTCAAGGTGGAGTTTGTTGGATATGTTCCAAATTCACATCCACAATATAGGCCAGGCTTGGGCTGGAGCGAAGCGAAGGCCCATCGCGTCGTGGTTTCTCTCAGAAGTGCACAGTTTAGTCCCTCCTTGGTAACGCAACCAAGCATGGGCGTGTGAGCCGCCTATATATATGTAAGACCTATGTAGACGGTAAGGTAAGACAAGACAAGACAGATAAGCCATGTATTGTCCCTACTTGTAAACTCTCCTCAATAGTGATTGTCTTCCGTGGTTTTTTTTTTCGCAAGGGTTTTTTTCACGTTAAATTGTATCTCGTGTTCGATCTTGCTTTCGCATTATTTGTTAACAGTTTTCATGTGAAGCCCCTAGGTGGCCAGCCTTCAGTGCTTTTTCTTGACTTTAGATGCAAGGCTTGGCAGGCTATATTTCCGTGGGTCGATTTTTTTTAAGATGTCTCCAGGTACCAGATTTATCCAACATGCAGCAAGAGACATACGAGAGAGCAGCTAGGCACTGTGAAAACATCTAATCCAACCTGCATTGATACTTGTAATATAATTGCACAGAGACACCGATATCCGAAATCAACAAAACCTCCCTTCTCAACAATTATAGTGATACATGCCTGATACAGTGATACCCAATCACGATAATCAAAGCCAGCGAGACAAATCTATACTAAAAGATGAAAGGATACAGTTCTTTTAAAAACTTTTCCTACCAATGAAAGCCTCGTGTACCTCTCACGCTGAACCCACCTGGACCCACGTTGCAGGGGAAAAAAGGAAATATTGTTGAAATTTTTTTGGTAGAGCGAAAAAACACATGTAAGTTCACCTCTAGACCCCTTTTGTTTCCCACCTGTGTTTTTTGTACCCACCTTTTTTTTTGAAAGTAAACAACTTTTTTTTGAAAGGATGCGACCCATGACCAGGCCACCTCGCCGATGGGGGGCCATGTGTTTTTTTTATTTTTTTATTTTTTATTCTTCTATTTTTTTAATAGTATAAATGGAAAATTAAAATTGATAGTATAGATATGTGTCTATTATTCCATATTCTACCGTAAAACCTCATCCGAGCCTTTTTCTTTTGTTATCCCGTGTTCCTAATAGACATAGATTGTAGAGTTTTTCTCTATATAAATAAAAACCAACTATCACGAAAATGATGTGACTCTAGATTTGAGAATATTAAAAATTGTCTATACATGAGAGAGTGAATATAAAGTATTTTTAAAAGCACTTCACATGACTTGTCTGTTTACCATGGATCATTTAAGTGACACTGTTTTAGTACCTATATGTCATCAATAAACGTGTGTGCCGCACGTGGGCTTATAGTTCCTTCATGAATCATCATGTACATAAACAACTAGTGGTGCATGCTATACCACCATCTTCAGTACAAGTTACAATAAAATGGAGATCGATGAATGTACGGAATGGCTCTTGGGAGTATCCATAGGATGGATACTAATTGGGTATCGGACTGACTGACCCCTGCTGCTGTGCTATCGTATGTCCGTACATACGTCGTCTCTCAATTGTTTTGTGTTCTTTTCTGTACATTACTTGTCCTACTACTCTCTCTAGTAGCGCGCAGGTAGCTAGCTAGTAGTATATATTCTCCTATCCACCACTAGCTAGCTTTGCTCCTTGCAGATTTTATTTGCTTGCTAACTACATACTCACTAATAGTGATATGATTCCTTGGTAAATAAATGTAGTAATTAGTTAACAGTAGGATGGGGACAAATAAATTTATCGATTTTACCATGACCGGTAATGATCGCCTCCATCTCTAGTATACATACGCGTCGTTGCAGATCGGATCGACAAAATCCTTGGCGACAGGCCGGTACCTGCAGATGCTGACATGCCCAATGCAACAAGCAAAGTTGTGTGGTCGTCGATGATGACTAGTCTTCTTTGCCCGACCACCACTTGCATATGCATGCATGCAGCAGTTTGTAGCTCTGATCCTTCGATCGTGTGTGATCTGCATGCACCCGTTAAGCTTAATTTGCAGTTCCTTTATTTGTTTCGATTCTGCAGCCACAATCAATATATAGCAGCAGGTCCGCCCGTCCATGGATCGATCAGCTCGCTAGCTATCTTCTGTAATTAAATGTGTGAGTGATGTACCGAGCGAGATCGATGATGGAGCTCAAGATAGAACTGCTCCATAGCTTGATTGAGCATATATGCATCTATCATCATAATCAGTGTCCAAGCCCATTATATGCATATATGGATGAATGAATGGAAAAAATCGACCGCGCGGCGAATCCATTGAATGCCGGCCAGAAAACGACAGGCAGTGAAGAAGCAGCTGCCGGAACGAATTGAAGGGAACCAATGCAGCCACTGTACGTCTTTTTATTTATTTATTTATTTTTGTGAGGAGTACGTCTTTTATTTTCTTTGGCTGTGAATATATGTGGTTTTACTTTACACACACAGTCCTAGCTAGAGCATATGAGAATATGAAGAAGAAGAATATGACGATCCTAGTATATGTAGCTACTAGCTATTTGCATATCATCCGATGACTGAAGTCAGAAATAAATATATGTATATATAATATCTCCATTATCTGTTCCGCTTTGAGTGGATCCAATGGGCATCTTCCGTCACTGTCGAGAGCGCAGCGGCTACTGCAACTTGCCCAACAGCAAATTATGATGCTATGCTGCGTGCCAATGGTATCGCTACATTATGGCACTACCAGAACGATCAACATCTGCACCGGGTGGGAAAGCCCTTTACCACCGGGTTTCCCACCCGATGCAACTAATCCGAGGCTAAAGGGGTATCCCTTTAGCACCGGGTTGAATAACCGGTGCTAAAGGGTCCCTTTAGCACCAGGTGCAGCCACGACCCGGTGCTAAAGGGTCTGCCCCGCAGCGCCTTTAGCAGGGCCTTTAGCACCGGGTCGTGGCTGCACCCGGTGCTAAAGGGCCTGCCTTTAGCACCGGTTGCTGTCTGCAACCGGTGCTAAAGGCTTCGGATTTTTTTTTTGCTTTTTTCAGTAGCCATGCGTGCACGTCTATATACGTATATATTCTAATACGTGTATTCTAATGCGTATTCGGCCAACTCTATATTCATATTAGCTGACATTTCATCAAAATAGAAGACATATATATTACAAAAGTAGATATTCATGCGAGTTATATATATTTAAACTGTATTTTCTACTTAATTAAGATTGACGACTAGCTTGTTGGACTGTCCAGCACGTCCTCCAGTACTGGCGAGTAGAATTCTCCTCGGGGATTGACGACCTCGTCCCAGATCCATCCGACGAGCTGTTCTGCAATTGCGTCAATTCTTTCTAGCTCTAGGGACTCTTCCTTCAGGTTGAACATCTGTAATTTACAAATAATTGAAAGATATTTAATCCGCCGAGTTGGAGACAATAATTGTGCACTTAATAATAATGGAAATGTGTTTATTATTACGTACCATAATATCATGTTGTGTAAGCTTTTTATGTCCCCAATTCCACATGAAATCGCAAACATAGTATGCACATAAATTATTTTCCGGCCCCTGTTTGGCACACTGTCGACCAAAAGAAATTAAGTAAAATTCATATAATATATTAGCTGAGGCCTACATGTACAAATTACTTGCTTACCGGAAAGTCAATGTTCCATTTTAGTGTTTCATGTTGAATTCCCGGGTGTTCTTGACGAAATTGAATCCAGGCCCTGCGAACAAAAAAATTGAGTTAAGTCATTGCGAGTGTAAGGGGTGAATTAAGTAGGGGAAAATATACATCACCTCGGGTGATGTGTAACTTGACATCCTTCAGCTTCTTCGTGGTCGATCGTTTTGATTTCTTAGCAGAGGCGGCCTACACAAATTACATATATACGAGATGATATAGAGATGGTATACATAATTGACATGTACAGTACAAATTTATGTTAGCTATATACACACCTGACTAGACGAGGGCTCGTTATCGGCCCCTTCAATAGTTTCGGCCCTTGCAACATTGTCGCCCTGGACATTGGCGGCCCCTTCAACATTTTCGGCCCTTGCAACATTGTCGCCCTGGATATTGTCGTCCCTTCCAATGATCCCCAACACATCATCCATGGACATTGGTTGGGTTACAATATTGAAAAGTTGATTCGCAAAGAACGTGTCGTTGTCCTCTTGCATGGGTGAGACAGGGGTGTTGTTGTCCTCTTGCATGGGTGGGACGGGGTTGTTGTTGTCCGCCATCTATAGAATTAAAAATAATTGATAAGAAATATATACAAAGCATACATATTCCCAATATTTCTAACATTTTCGCTAAGGGGGTCGGTGCGTGAAAAACGGATTCGCCAAGGGGTTCGGGTGCGCGGTGTGAATTGATTCGCTAAGGGTTCGCTAAGGGGGTCGGTGCGCGTAAAACGGATTCGCTAAGGGGTTCGGGTGGGCGGTGGGTTCGGGTATGCCATAAAATTTCCGATAATAAACATTTTCGATAGTATACATTATACAAACATATAACATTTCCAATATACATTTAAATGAAGCACATATATTTCTAATATACATAGAATTTCCAATACACATTTAAATGAAGCATTTTCCAATATACATTTCAAACATATAACATTTCCAATATACATTTCAATGTCAATATCTCCAATACATTTAAATGAAGCATTTTCCAATATACATTTCAAACATATAACATTTCCAATATGGTACTAAATACAAAAATAAATTGATATGGTATTGGTGCACAAATTGACACTAAATGTTTATAGATATAGTGGTACTATGCGGCGGCACATAGGTTGATACCATACTCACTAAACTTCTACATTTTGTTTGAACTTGTTAGTATTTTGGTTCATCCTCTATATAAGTTGACAATGCTATTGCATATAAATTGATGCAAAAAAACTACTATTTGTAAATCGAAGTAGTTGTCAAACTCAATCGCCAAAAACCCAACCTCCTTGATCCCCTGCATGAACTTCTCATCAAAACTCAATCCGGAACACAGCATTCATGCATTGTCAACCTCCAAAACACACACAGGAACAGTGATTCATGCTAGAAAATCTGCTGGCAATGCACATACCGGTTGTTTAAGGGAGTGAGCTAATTATCCAAGTAATCTACCACGGTTTCTAGCAATTATGTCAATGAAACAGGAAGCAATCAAGCAGGCAGACACTTAGAAGATAACTTGGGAGCGCGGGGACGACGACGGCGGCGGGGACGACGGGCGGCGGCGGCGTGGGCGCGGGGACGACGGGCGCGGGGACGACGGGCGCGGGGACGACGACGGCGGCGGGGACCACGGGTGACCACGGCCGGGCGGCGGGGACGACGGGCGCGGGGACGACGACGGCGGCGGGGACGACGGGCGGCGGCGGCTGAGGAGACGAGGCGCCGGCGGTTTCGATCTGTGAGATGAGGGCGAAGTGAGGGAGGGGAGAGAAGTCCCCGGCCTATATAGGTCCGGGGCATTTAGCACTGGGTGCAGCCACGACCCGGTGCTAAAAGCCCTTTAGCACCGGGTGCATCCACGACTCGGTGCTAAAGGCCCCCCCTTTAGCACCGGGTCTTCCCACCACCCGGTGCTAAAGGCCCTTTAGCACCGGGTCTTCTACACCCGGTGCTAAAGGCCGTAACTGTGCGCCAGACGAAGGCCTTTAGCACCGGGTGCAGCCACGACCCGGTGCTAAAGGCCCCCCCTTTAGCACCGGGTCTTCTACACCCGGTGCTAAAGGCCGTAACTGTGCGCCAGACGAAGGCCTTTAGCACCGGGTGCAGCCACGACCCGGTGCTAAAGGCCCCCCCTTTAGCACCGGGTCTTCTACACCCGGTGCTAAAGGCCGTAACTGGCGCCAAACGAAAATTGGGGCACTTTAGCACCGGATTTTAGATCAACCCGGTGCTAAAGGCCCCAAATTTTCGTTTGGCGCCCAGTTTCCAAACCGGCCTTTAGCACCGGGGGCTACTATTTGGGAATCTTATAAATATAGTTTTTAATATATAGTTATTAATACTTGTTTTAATTCAGTTATTAATACCTATTAAAAATATATATTAAATAAGAAAATCTTATAAATTACTAGAAAATCAATATAAAATTCTATAAAATCTTATAAATTAATAGAAAATCTTATAAATTAATAGAAAATCTTATAATTTACTAGAAAATCTTATAAATTAATAGAAAATCTTATAAATTAATAGAAAATCTTATAAATTACTAGAAAATCTTATAACTTACTAGAAAATCTTATAAATTACTAGAAAATCTTATAAATTACAAAAATTGATAATTAAATGAAAGATTTTGGAACATTAAATGGTCTCAGATGAAAAAGTCATGAATACCAAAATTTCATATCTCATCAAGATCTACAATCTTTATTTAAGTCATTTTTGCATTTGAGAAAGTGGTAGTATACATTGTTCATTAATCCTAGATTCACTCGCATAGTTTCTAAAACTTTGTTAGAGACTTGTCAAATTTGTACTACATGTTATTACCCATTTTGAAAATGACAAAATGACCTAAATAAAGATTGTAGATCATGATGAAATATGAAACTTTGGTATTCATGACTTTTTCATTTGACATCACCTAGTGTGAAAAAAACCTTGGTTGTAGTTGTCATTTTTAATTCAAAATTTGGATTGTTCAAACACGAGAAGATTTTTCAAAATAATAACATTAATAAGTTTCATAACTTGATAGAGTATGATTTTAGGAAGAAAAATGATCTTTTTTGAAGTTTGTACGAGGGAGAACGACTATTTACAACTTTTATACAGAGATTAAAAAGAAAAATTGTTCTTGTTCATCCAGTGACGTGGCTCGTGTGCGCCCGGTGACGTGGCCAGCTGCCGCACGGCCTCCGTGGCCAGGCCGGTCTTTGGCCCCGCCGCACGGCCTCCGTGGCCAGGACGGTGTTTGGCCCCGTCGCACGGCCCCCGCAGCCCGGTCGTGGCCTTTAGCACCGGGTGCAGCCACGACCCGGTGCTAAAGGCCCTTTAGCACCGGGTGCAAACACGACCTGGTGCTAAAGTCCCTTTAGCACCGGGTGCAGCCAAGACCCGGTGCTAAAGGCCCTTAGGCCCGGTCGGTGCTAGAAAATCTTATAAATTAATAGAAAATCTTATAAATTACTAGAAAATCAATATAAAATGCTAGAAAATCTTATAAATTACTAGAAAATCTTATAAATTACTAGCAAATCTTATAAATTACTAGAAAATCAATATAAAATGCTAGAATTAATAAAAACAATCTTATAAATCAATAGAAAATCTTAGAACATAGGTGGAACATAAATGCAAATATAGTTATTACAAATTGGGTGGAACATAGTGCAATTAAATTACATGGCATCATCGTTTACTCAGACACTAATAAACTTCCTCTTTACAAATGTTCCTTGATTGTGATCACGCTGTAGATACGGTGTCTCCTCCGCCGCTAACAGGATGCTTGGGTCATCAGCCACTGAGAATGGAGGCCGGCCATCGAGCATATCATAACCTTCATCCGTCTTGTCCACAACTCCTACAATTTTTCTCTTTCCAGGAAGAACTATATGACGCTTTGGCTCGTCTTGTGATGGGTCCAATTGCTTACCCCCACCTTTCTTATCCGCCCCTTTCTTCGGTCTGCTAGCCATGTCCTTCACATAAAAAACTTGTGTGACAGCTTTGCCCAGGACGAACGGTTCGTCTAGAAAGCCAATCTTGTTTAGGTCCACTAACGTCATTCCATAGTCCGCTTCAACTTTAACACCTCCTCCAGTCAGCTTCACCCATTGGCACTTGAACAGTGGGATCTTCAAAGGTCCGTACTCTAGTTCTCATATCTCCTCTATGATTCCATATCTCCTGAAGACAACCTCTTTGTTTGTACGATTGTATATTTTTACAATGGGTGCATGGGCAGAACATGAAACCGGACGGCGTCCTGTTAGCCTCGGCGGCATCGAGAAACGTCCTAAGGCCATCACGGAACGCCTAAGCGTGGGGGTCCCCGTACATCCATTGTCTATTCATCTGCATTATTAACCAATAACAAATATACAATACAATTTAAAGATAAAAAAATTTAATATATAAATAAATACAAATTATAATATATATTCCATTATATAAATAAATTTCTAAAACTACATTACTATATTCATTAAATATAACATTACTATAAGCCTTATAAGATTTATAAGATTTTCTATTAATTTATAAGATTTTCTAGCATTTTATATTGATTTTCTAGTAATTTATAAGATTTTCTATTAATTTATAAGATTTTCTAGCATTTTATATTGATTTTCTAGTAATTTATAAGATTTTCTAGTAATTTATAAGATTTTCTAGTAATTTATAAGATTTTCTATTAATTTATAAGATTTTCTAGCATTTTATATTGATTTTCTAGTAATTTCTAAAACTACATTACTATAAGCCTTATAACTATTCACAAGTCATACAAAACAAAATACTAACTAGCTTGCCTTCTCTCTCCATTTAAAACACAACATGAACACTCTCTCCACCATGAACTCAAGCTCTCTCCTCTCTCTCCTCCAAGAACACAAGCTTTCTCTAGCTAGCTTTACTTTGATTCACAAATCCCTCTATTTCTAAATCATAGAAGGATTACAAGCTAAATAAAACATTAGAGAATGAAAGAGTGTACCTTGTAGTGCTCCTTAGATGAGTAGAATCTTCACAAATTTTGAAAAAAATTTGGGCAGCACCTCCCCTCCCACGGCCGAGCAGCATGAACACAGCGCCTAAGTGTTCAGCTGGCTCGGGCGGGGGAGGAGGAAGCCCCTATATTCAAACACATTAGCACCGGGTCGTGGCAAGACCCGGTGCTAATGCGCACCCTTTAGCACCGGGTGCAACCAGCAACCGGTGCTAAATGGCCACCGGTTGCTGGCTGCACCCGGTGCTAAAGGGGGGGCATTAGCACCGGGTCTTGCCACGACCCGGTGCTAATGTGTCCGCCCTGACACATCCACGCGCCGCCCCCGCTCCTAGCCGTTGGACCCGGTGCTGAAGCCCCATCAGCACCGGGTCCAAAAATGGCTGAGGCGGAGGAGGCGGGCGGATGTGAAGGATTCTGGTAGTGTGGCCTGGTATAGTGGATGGGAACCAGAAAAGAATGTATGTGTCGTTGAAGAAACGGCCACATCATATTCCTTCCTGGCCGGACAAACATAGAATCGCATCGCATCCACACAAATGCAAGCAGCTAGCCTGCTTGTTGCTTTACATCAATACATCCACATCGTCCAGCTTAATTATTATTCATACTGATCGATCGATGCTCTCAATATATACAACATAGTAACTAGCTAATAAGCTATAAGAGATATACATCATCATCAAATAATGTACGTATCATATAGCCAGCATATATGCGTATTTATATATATATATATATATATATATATTATTAGCAAAACCGACAGCGCGCGGCATGACATGCTGAATTTTATGTCGTACAATGACAACAACTACGACGTACGATGACGTCGTATTGTTCGTCAACTAATGCTTATGCTTGCTGCATACAGGTAATTATTTTTGCTTCTGGCCGGGGAGAGAAAGAGATAGAGAGAGAGAGGAACAAGCAATAGGCCGGGTTTTATTTTACTACGTACTCTATCAACATATATGGTGCCGTACGTTGATCGATCACACCCTCTTTCCCAAGTAAATCCATTATATTGGCGCCTCAGGACATGGGATTGCGCGGCAGCATGTGTGCGTTCTTCTCGATTCCTAGCTAGCTACGTACATATTATAGCCAGTTGAAATTAAAAGCGATGACCTAGCTGCTTGGCTTTCTTAATATTGGGATGGACTGTCGTGCTGCGCCAAGTATGTAGTACACCGTTTCTAACAATCCTAGAGACGGTACAGTACGTACGTGTATGGTGTATACATAACTCAGCTAGCTGCTGCCACTATCTTCCCTTTTTTTTCTAACAGTTGACCAAATGACCATATGTATGCCTGGAATATAATGTATGTATATATATATATATATATATATATATATATACATACATATTATTGTCAATCAAATTTGTCTCCAACTTGTTTATTTCCAAGGATAAAACAAAAGTAAGCACCCGGATAGACATGCTTCTCCGCTCCCTTAAGATGACATTAGTTCAATAATTCTCTGACTTCGCATACACCCTCACCTCGTTAATAGCTGTTGTAGCGCGCACGGGGTACGGTAGAACGAATTAGCCTCAAATATTTTTTTTTCAAAACGATGAATTTGCCTCAAATTAATTTGGAGTTTATAGATGCACGTTTGTGAGCAATTCATCATCATATAAGGTTGAGTGTCTTTCAAAAATAGAATTACTTCTATGGACATGTTTGTTTGAGCCGCATCTTTTGGAGATTATTACTATTATGTGCATATATATAGTGTTTAATTTCTTTTTTCAACAACCGCTTAATATAAGTAGGATATAACTAAGATCTGGTACGTATAAGTAAGCCGTACACCCTTTGAGCTACTGTAGTATATGTCTCTTGTGCATTCTAAAAAGGACTATCATATCGACCTTAAATTGTAGAGAACATAGGTTTTCCCTTGTCAACTCGACTACGTGAGCATTTGGTCATTTACAAGACGAGTTAGTTCCCAACTAGCTTGATAAAACGTCACCAGGGCAATATAATATAATGTTATTTTTTAATAATTTATAATACAATGTTCTCTCCTCTTATATAATGGAAGAAGAGCTACTAGCTGGAATCTTCTGCACATGACAGGATGCACATATCATTGGTTGGCCTTGTTATATACAGTTTGATTTGCATATATGAAACATTTTATATCTTAATTGAAGCAGCTAGCAGTGCTGTACAACACGGAATCTATACTATATATAAATTTGGATCCTTGATCTTGTTTGTTTTCCAAACGCTGAGGGAGTCAAAGCTTGCTAAGTTGTCTGCCCTTGAAAATGTACTGGCTGCTGACCGCGACACAACACATAAATTATTCGGGGAATTTATTTTAGTTTAATTTCAGCCACAGCAATGCATGCACAGCAACAAGATGATTCTTCCAAGGGAACTAAATAAAACCAAAAGGTGCACATCAACCCATTTGCTCCACACAAAAAAGGGCATAAAAGAAAGACGAGTAGACAAAACCGAGGGAAGAGGAAGCAGCGGCCTGCTGATTGGTCTCAATCACTCAGCCAAACAATGTTTCTCGATCGTAAGTTGCAGATAAATCCTTTGCATCTTAATGCATGTCGTCTAGCAGCTAAGCTGGTACAGTACGGCTGCACGGTTGTGTTGCACAGGAACACAAGCTGATATGGATCATGGTCAGTACTGTGTGCGCGCGCGCTCTACAGGCTAGTCTAGGCCCAAGAGAAACAAGCCCAAGATGATTACGCAGCTGTGTTTTTGAGAGGAAGTATGTGGGCCGCTAGGCCGTCTAGCTTAGGCCCAAGAGCAGCAGGCCTTCATCCAAGTAACTGTATTAATCTGCTAAAAAAAGTAACTGTATTAATTAATTCAGTCGAAATGTGCTAAAAAATTAATTCAGTCGAAATTAAAGTTCCCTGACAAGCAGCAGACATGATTGGTTCCTTAAACACAAGACAATATGTGGTGTAAAAGTCTACTCACAATCACACGTAAAAGGAAAAGACGCACTAGGGGACTGAAAAAGGCAATGAGCATGGATACACTGGGCATAATGTATACAGCATCTATTAGCAAGTGGCCATGAATTAACAGTTCTACACTGCTGCTGTTAAATTGTTAATCCCTTCCAAGCCTCGTTCACCCAATCATATAATGAGACATGTGAATTGAATGAATGATGCCCATCACACATCTTAATTACGGAGTATTATAACCTGAAGAAGAAAATAGAATAGCATAATTCATTGCTTTCTTTCAGACGCGACAAGAAATCTACCAGTTAATTTACTTCCTCCTGATCACGACAGATAAGATATACTACTCTACTCGTTGATGTTTGTTGCTCAGTCCCACCAACAGAAGGAACTCAATAGTACGATATGAATGAACACCGGCCACCCTCAGTGCGACACTGTTTCATGCATGACCATCCTTGGCTTCAAAATGAGAATTCACGGCAACCACTCAATTCTGCAACTGAAAATGGGGAGCCTCATCTGAACATTGTATTCACTTCCCGATGGTTGTACTTGTGCAATGCCACAATGAGCGGTGTTGATCATGTGCCTGACTTGTATAAATAGATGATAAATGAAACTGGCGAAAAAGAAAATGACAAGGACATGATCACAACCTTTTTGGCAAAGAGATCACAAATACGAGACGGTTGAAAGATTCAATTAACACCAAACTTCTTTGTTTTAACCATTCCAACAATTAATACTCATCTAAGTAACTGTACAACGACTCGTCGTTCCTCCACCGGCGCCTTGTAAGCAATGACTTGAGGAAACCCCTGCCTTTGCTTGAGCTCTTTTCCTTCTCCTTGTGATGGTCCCAGTCGGTGTGTAACTGCATTGAAGTTTGTCTCTGCACAGAATGTAACATTACAAAAATTGCTTTCTGCGATCAAACACAATGAAAATCTGACAATGTTTCTTCAGGAATCTACCAATAGTAATCTAGAGTTCTAGACAAGGATTATCCCAAAATCAATAGGTCAAAGCTGTGCTCAGGACATACCAAATGCTTTGAATTCACAGGTGGTCTTCTTGCTACCGTAGAGGACCGTGCCAGAGGATTAGAATTCGGTATTGGAGAGCCTGCCCTTGTTTCTGCATAGCAAAAGTGATGACGATAATTGCCCATTAACATCCTTTGTGCAAGCTCCACATTCGAAGATACGCTCAGTCAGACAAAGGGCAATGTACCTTTCGTATCCATGCTCACAATTCGAGGAGATGGAGATTTAGCTCGTGCTTTTCGAGAGGGTGACAAGGAACGGGATCGGTGATATGCATCGTTAGGCGTAGGAGATGGTGAACGGGCACGCCTGCAGCGGAACATGCATTATAAAAAAAAAGTCTGCAGCATATCTTTATGAGTACTGAACAGTGAACAGTCAACTTTGAGAGTTACTATTTGTTTACCTCGTTGTAGTCTGCCGACAACTTGAAGTAGAAATTGCTGGAAGAAGAGGTTGAAAATTAACAACACAGTAACCTTTTCAAAGATTCAGATCAGAAGTTCAAAGAACTTACAAGATTGAGACTTGTGCATTTTGCGACTTGTATATTGTCTGCTATACCGTGGAGGTTCGGAAACTGGATGAATGGAAGATTCCAGTAGATCCACGCCTATAAAACATAGCTACAATAAACTATACATTCAAAGAAGGTTGCTGTTCAATGCAGTAGTAATAAAATGGAGGTGAAATTGCCTGGTAATATGTAACGCCTGTGGTACTTTGGTGCCTTGATGAGAAGAGCTTGTTGAGATGTCCCTTCCTGATCAATTGTCTGTTGGCAAATTCGTACCCTCTGCAATCATGAGAAACAATGGTCTCAAGGCTAGAGACAGACAAATGTAACCGTCTGGTATTCATCCCATGTCAACAAACAAAAATGATTTACTAAAAGAAATTTCCCGCAGCAGGTGTTATACCTGTTCAACTGAAGATACTAGAAATTCTGTTTCGTTAACCTCATCAGCTTTTTCACTGACAAGATTATCGACCTTGTACGACACAAAACCCAGATGGTCAACTGTACTAACAAGGGCCTCAACTGTGTAATCTTTCAAACTCGTCATCACCCTACAGAAGAAGATTAGTGCAAACAGAACCAGAGATGTGTTACTTGTTTATTTGAAGCAACAACAGACAAGACAAACAAGGAAACAAAGATCCAGAAAAGATCATACGTAGATTTGTGCGAGTTGTTTCGGTAAAATACTTCAAAATATTCTGCCGCTGAGTATAGTTGTGACCGCAGATTCCTCAGGTCCTACAAATAAAGCATAACTTATTTAGCTCAAGCAGAGAAAGCATAGCAGATATAGTAATAAGAAAAGCCAGCTCAGCACATATGGGAGACACATTAATAATTAACTAAGGCACAGCCATGTGGGGTTTCGTTGTGGACAAGGATACTAATTTATCTAACCCAAGCAGAGACAAATTTGACAATAGATGGCAGAGTAGCATGTTAAGGATTGACATTAAAGGTGCAATAACCCGGTAACACACAATTCAATGACAGGTTTTAAGATTTAAATGGGCAAATAGCCCTGGCATATATGGGCAAAGCAATGCCCTACAACACAAACAGGTTGGATGCTGCTTTCTTAGCAAGAGCCTCAATGCTGGGTCGGCGTCCAGCACGCCGCTATGCAGACAAGAGCAATTTGAAAATCCAAATGGGATGGTGCTTTTGTTCAATAAGGGGAAAAGTAGGGGGAGAAAAGGTGCGGCCATTATAGAGCTGCAAAGGAAGTGATTAGACAAGTAACGCATGGTTCCCTCACTTTTGTTGAAAGGAAGTGAGTAATTTCAAGGTTAGATATATTGGTAAATGGTTGCTGGGGTAGAAATGTCTGACTAAAAACTAGTAGTATTCAAGATTACTATTACTGTAATAAGTATGGATAGGGACTACACATCCTACCTACAGTGCGCGTGTAATAGACCTGACTAGGGACAAAATCTTGTGATTGACATGGACAAGATGGGACACGACATCGCATTTGGTTTTGTGGGAAAACGCAGGCAGCAATCAAGAAACGCGGCCCGGTTTCATCTCACAAGAACATTGGCGGCCCGGTTTCATCTCACAAGAACATTGCCTAGATCCACAGGAACAACAAGGGGGAAGTGAAAAAAAAATGGAGTCTTGTGCAAGCAGATGTGAAAAGCATGCATACCTTGAGGGTGTCTGAGAAGAGGAGGCCTTCCTGCAAGGACATGTCGTCGGTGATGGAGGCGGCGTCACTGGCGGATCCACGTTGGGGAGAGCTGGGGCGACTGCCCCAGCTAGATCTGGAATTGCACGAGTACCTTCCCTTCTTCTCTTGTGAGTTTCCGAGCTCCGTCAGCCCTCCTGGATGAGTGAATGGCGCGGCGGCGGCTGCTAGGTTGCTGGCTCGGACGGAGGTAGAAGAGATCCCTAGAAGAAGAGAGACCCTGCCTTTATTTATTTCTGTTAAGCACTGGCAAGAAAATTGCAATTTTGATACTCGTTGAGCTTCGCAGTTTTGTCATTCATAACATTGTCTTCGTAAAAATGGGTCTTGAAACATTGTCCTCTTGTTTTCCATGCCATTAGATGTATTTCTCATCTTTTTTTAATCAAAATATATGTATTTTCTAATAAAAAAGGACAGTTTTGCCCTGCTTTTTCCAGTATTGGGTCCGGCCACGGAGCTTCGTCCCGGCGACGGACGGCGACGGCGACCCGCGGGCAGGGCCGGCCCTGACATTTTAGGGGCCTAGGGCGGGACAAAATATGGAGGCACACGTCTATACATAATCTAAATTTTTTTTGTTGAATATCTACAACTGTAATTGGATGGCCTCGTGGGATTGTAGGAAGTGGGCTTCGTCCTTTTATTTAGGTCTGTTTGGGTTGTTTTCGTATTTGGGCGTGATAGCATAGTCTAGTAAATCAGACTATATCTACTGTATATATTTTTAGATGGAGGCCCTTGATTTTTGGGGGCCCAGGGCGGTCGCCCCTCCCGCCGGCCCTGCCCGCGGGCGAGCTCTCCGGCAGCGACCAGGAACTGAGCGATCCCGGCGCCGTCGGCGACGGCGTGGTTCCACGTCGCGCCGAGGACGAGCCCGCCGCAGCCCGCAGGAGAACTTCGTCACCCGCACCTGCAAAGGGTCGCCGGAGCCGTAGCTGCCGGCCTGCCGACTGGGTAGAAGACGGTGAGCTCATCGAGCAGGGCCTTTGCGCCGGGCGATTCGTCGAAGATCTTCGATTCCTTCAGGCTGCAGTCGACAGATGCGGCGATGAATTCCGCGCCCTCGCCGGTGCACTGGATACTGAATTCGTCGCCGTCGTCAGGTTCTGAAGAAATATAATGCGACCGGCGAAAGGGTAGTAGTAGTAGACAAGTGCCTGGGACAGCGCCTTCCTTATGGTCTCAGCGGTCTCATGGCTCAGATGCTGGAACACGAGCAAGACTGTGAATGGCAACCTGACAAAAACCCTGTCGAAAGACGTGGGCTGCTGCTCCATTGGCCTGATGACCGCCGGCGAGGACTTCCTCACCGCAAAGCTCATTTGTTATTCTCTTTGTGTAGCATGTGGATCGATGTCTAGCAAATTGAATTGAAGGTGTGGCAAAAGCTAATGGCATGGCTGTACTTTTAGTTAGAAAATACATGTATTTTGATTAAAAAAAAGAGAAAATACACCTAATGGCATGGAAAACAAGTGAACAACATTTCGAGGCCCATTTTTACGAAGACGATGTTAGGAATGACAAAACTGCGAAGCCAAACGTCTCGAGTACCAAAATTGCAATTTTCTCTTGGCGCCAGCGACCTGAAGCCGCAAGCGGCACAGGTTGGCACCCCCCGCCGTTGCGCCATCCCACGAGATATACACTAAGACCGTGCGATTCAATATAATGTAATGTGACTCAATATATTTTTGGTTTAATCGATCATTAGATGTCGCACAACTATATTATTTTCCTAGCTACGTTACTGGGTGGCGTCATGGATGTGGGAGGAGACGGATGACGGCTACATTGCGACCGCCTCCATGGGCAACAGAAATCCCCCACACCTTATTGCCAAGATTCGTCCTTTCCGGAACACCAAAACCCCCTTCCCGTTGTTGGGCATCAGAAATCCCCCAAGAAAGAAGGGAGTTTTTGTAAAGGAAGGAGAAGCTCCAGTCGGCGGCGGTAGTGGTGGGGTGGCTCGCCAATAATGCGGGGAAGGGAAACAGGGAGAGGGGTTGAACCACTCCCAACTGTGTTGGTGTTGCCAAGATCTGGTTTGGGTCCCCGTGGCCTGCAAGTTTGTAGCTGCGCTAGCGACTGGTGGAGCAAGGATGGACCATGGTAGGGAAAGGGGCAGATGAATGCGACGGACAGGGGAAGAAGAAGATAAGCGAGGGGACAAGGACAGGATTAAAAGAGGCTATTTGTTGTCTGCTAATTTGTTTCTGTTTCCGTGGGGAGCAGGACCAGACGAGATGAGAGGAGATGAGACGAGACGAACAAGACGAGAAGAGAGGAGTCGAGAGCTCTTGCAACTGCAAACTGCGCATTCATTTCAGCGTTGCACTGCTGCCATACATACACGGAGGAAGGAAGAAGGGAAGAGGTCAGGTCACGTGGTACGCATGCTTGGACATGGGTAGGCTTGTTCATAACGCTCCACCCTCTTGCCGGTGTGACACTACATTACTAAATTCATTAGAGTGATGGGTGATCAAGGAACAATTTATGACGCGATGGATTCGAATTTAAACATCAAGTAGTGAAGGCATCTCTCTCAACAGCGTTAAATAAAATTTTGTAATAATTAATTTTAAAAACAAAAATAAAAATAATACTTCAACAGTTGGCTCAATCCCATATTCAATTTTTAACGTATCCAAAACACAACACCTTACAAAATGGCAAAAATGGCCACATCAAATTTTAGACAATACCTCACATCATAACACAACACCTTGAGATAGCATAACCGCCCAGACCATTCCTTTTTTTTATGGACAGACCATTCCTTTGAGCACAGGCAACGGAGGAGTCATCTGAACACAAAATCAGTTTGCCGGTGCGCGTGCGTTGTGTTGCGGCACGCCATCAGCAGCAGAGTTCCCACCACCAGCTGGGCCGGCCCACGAACCGGAGCCTGAGAAGGCCCAACGTCTCTTCCACGAAAAAGGGAGGATCATTTTTTAGTCCTCAACCTGCTCTGGTCAAGTTTGGCTTGGTTCACCTCCTGTTTTCTTGGACGCAAACATTTCCAATCACCTTTGAGTTTCGATAATCCTCAGCCATACCAAAAGCCCCTAGAGCTTCAGATGAGGGTCGCAACAAGGATGCCAGCCAAATTTCGCCCTTGCCAGAATTCCTAGTCAAGCCACACCGTACCAACAGTCTCGCTCTATACATATATATACTTCCTAGATTAGAGCAAGTTGCTTACACAGCTGTGCTAACATTGCCTAAAAATTAAATATGACCTTGACACCCTACAGGCCAAGGCAACAGTCAGTATATCACACGATTCACATACTCGTCAATGCAGACAACACCCGATGCAACCGTCATCAGACTCCTAATCTTTTTTATTGCATCAGACTCCTATCCAGAACACTGCAAGTCTGCAACACGGTACAGATGAGTCAAGCGATTATGCCACTTAATTCCATATGGCAATTAATATCACCTTCCATATATTGATATACCTACTGATATTTACAGAGCTTACATACCCAGGTCAGTCTGTCTTATAGTACATCCATCTTCGTTATTCCTTAACGCCAGTAAGGTTTTTAGGCACACTACTAGACACACATTAATTGATTGTCATCTTCTTTAAACCAAACTAATGACACGTTATCAAACATTTTTTTCTTCAAACCTATGTTACATCTACTCTTCCTCAAAATGCTTGCAAAGAAAGAACTGACGCTAGCAACCAATGTGTTGCTTCATCAAGACAAGCTAATCATCATGTTTCAGCTACAACCATCTTCCGCCCCAGCTCAATGACGATGCTTCATCATCAACGGTGAAAGGCTCCAAAAATTCCACCTTCCATCCCTGCCCTCCCTTCTAAAGAGCGGTCTTCATGTTCTTCTCCAGGCAAGGATCCGTATCGTTCTCAATGGGATGGATCACAATCTTTCCCACCGTCATGCAAAACTTACTACACGAGTTATATATGATGTATATGTCAGTCACAACCCATTAACCTCCTGTATAATTACTTTTCAAGAGGACGTGCACAAGGTAACTTACAGCCAAGGAACATCACCGACTTCAATTGTCTCGCTCTCGTCATTGGTGAAAGCCACCTTCCATTTCTGTTTGGAGCTGAGGTCTTGTATCTCGAACATCTCTTCAAGCTCACCTATCAACTGTGGATACCCGTTCAGGTTTGCTAAATCTACAGCTCTGCCCACAGCATTTCCATGCATTTGAACCTAGCAAAGAACAAACTCCATGTTACTGTTCCACAGTTTAAGAAGCACTGTAAGGGGAAAGAGAAGAGAGAACCAAATTTGTACCTTTATTCGAGTTCTCCCTGTGCAACTATGATGCCTTTGGATTTCTCGGGGGCTTTCATTCATGACCTGCGTATGATCCTTTGTGACTTTAGAAATTGCTGATAACTGACCAGAATCTTCAAAAGAACCAGCAGCTCGGGTGGATATCTCCCCTACTCCCACGGTCAACTTTTCGGTAGTAACACTACTTTTAGTGTGGTTAATCAAGTTAACACCAAACAGACGGAACATCCTAGGTTCCTTCTTTTCTTCGACAATAGCATTGGACAAATTCGGAGCAACCTCCTCAGTCTGGTAGCTGCACAGAGCAGTGTTCCAAGACAACTTGGAAGAAGGTTCCTCGGCTTGATAAGCAGAAAGCCCAGGACAAGGTGGAAACCTTGCGTCATTGCTGGTAACTTGAAACAGCTTCTGAGAAATCTCTAACAGGGAAGGCGAAGCCCCCTTGCTTGAGGAGTGGAAGTCCTTGAACCAATTCCCAAGTACCACAGAATTCTGACAAACTGAACTACTCATGGCACTGTATCCTCCGCGTTCACTTGTCCAAACGACTTGATGTCCAGAGATACAATTGGGTTCGCTGGAGCCAATTGTTGTCTTCTCATGCTGTTCAGGCGTTCTAGAGAGCCAAAATTCTTGAGTAGGTTCTGCAAAAATAAGAGCATCAGACACCAAATTTCAGCTATTTTTTTCAAGACAAGTAATGTAAAAGTTTCAGTGTCATACCCAGTGCCTGAATGTCCAGGCTTTCAGCTGTCTCCCTGGGCCTTTTGCTTTTAGTTGATGGTTGCACAAATATGTTTATGGTAGGTGCAGAGGCATCGAATGGCTCAATTTCCCAAGAGGAAACCCTTTCAAGCCCACTGAAATTTGTGCCTTCATCTCACTGGACCTAAACCAAGAAAATCAAGAGGGTGTTCGGCACCTTTTCTAAGAAAAAATAAGGCAGATATTCTTTTTCGATGAATCAGAAGGCAGATAATAAGAGGAAAGACTAGACCGGACAGATCCTACCTTCAGCGACTTCCATTCAGAACCTTGCCAATGCAGAGAAAGGTCCCCTTTGTCAACTATAGTTCCACAAAACCTACAGGATTAAAAAGATGGATCGATCATATCAATTCCAGAGGACAACAAGTTAGCAAAGTACGAAGAGAAACATATGAGATGATGACAAGATGAATCATTACTTCTTCACAGGGACGTCTTCCCCTTCAAAACTCATCTTAAACCTCATGCTCACATTAAATCCAATTTTACTAGCTTCAAGGTACTTGTTCAGACTGACAATGTATTGGCTTTGGCTTAACCTAAGAAACAAATATGTAAATGATTAGCAGAGAATAAGCACAGCTGTATGAAAATATTGATGAAGGAAGAGTCCAACTCCAGGTCGAAGAAGGACGCGTCGTCCTCGACGTCCCCGGCGCCAGCTCCACCACCTCCCCCTCCGCCGTCTTCGCATACCGACGCGGGTTCCTCGATGCTATGGGCCGAGATGGGCCATCGGCCTGCTGTTGTGTGGCCTGCGAGAGTTGTGACTGCCGAGTGCAGTCATTGTGGGTGATGGTAGAGGATCTCATTCCATCAACCGGCGTGCCAGAATGGGAGCGGGATCGGGATCGGGAGGGAGCTGAAGCGGAGAGGGGTTCACATGAGAAAAAGAAATATGTAGGAGATGGGTTGGGCCTGTACGGGAGTCCAAGTTTCTTTTGGATGGTCTGTTGGGCACTTGGACTAGTTTGAGTGGGTCGAAAAACGAGATATCTCGTATTTGTGAAAACAGGATATGGGGTATACGAAAACGATCGGATCATCTAAACCGTTTTCGTCCATATTTCGTATTTCTCATCCTATATTTTGTATTTTATATTCCGTATTATCTTTTTATTTAAAAATATAAAAATGAGCGAATAAAACGTAGAAAACGGATCAGGACGGAACGAGATATATCCCGATCGTTTTCAACCCTACCAACCACAGCCACCAATGAGTCAAATTCGATGCTCCAATCCACGGCTCCACGCGCACGCTCGCCGTTTTCCCATCCTGTACACCGTGCGCGGGAGTGTTTCCTTCCTCAGACGGAAAAAAAGCTCGCCTCTGACATGGAGAGACTGGCCGGGCGCCTCGCGCCGACCGTCACGGTCCTGCTCCTGCTGGTCACCGTCCTGCTCCTGCTGGTCACCGTCCCGGCCGCAAGCAACGCAGCGGCGCCCTCGCCGACGGACGCCCTCCTCGCGTGGAAATCCAGCCTCGGCGACCCGGCGACGTTGTCCACCTGGACGAACGCCACCGCGCCCTCCATCTGCACCACCTGGCGTGGGGTCGGCTGTGACGCCGCCGGCCGCATCACGTCGCTTAGCCTCCGCGACCTCGGCATCTCCGGCGGCTTGGACGCGTTCGACCCGGCCGCATTCCCAAGCCTCACCTCCCTCGACCTCAACGGCAACAACCTGTTCGGCGCCATCCTGGCGTCGCTCTCATGGTTGCGCGCCCTCGCGTCGCTCGACCTCGGGAGCAACAGCTCAATGGCACCATCCCGCCGCAGCTCGGCGACCTCTCCGGCCTCGTCGAGCTCCCAAAGATCGTCCACTTCGACCTGGGCTCCAACTACCTCACCACCGGCGGACTGCTATTGGAGCGAAACTGGGCTCCGTCCCCCCCTGCCCCCCTGCCTAGCACAAGTAAGCCCAGAACACACACATACATACAACCTACCAAGGCCCAAGCCAACATACAAACAACCCACCAAGGCCCAAGCCAGGGTCCAACTCGCCTCTATCACTGTTCGTCGCAGTTGAAATTGGCCCCCCCTACAGTTTGGTTCACGATCTGCCACTTACCTCACCAACTCGGACGCCAAGTTCGAGGCCATGCCCACCGTCACGTTCCTCTCGCTCTACCTAAATGGCAACTTCCCGAAGTTCGTGCTTGTGAAAGGACCTTGATGTCACCTAGAGGGGGGGTGAATAGGTGAATCTGCAAATTACAAACTTTTTCACACAATCAGTACTAAAACCGGTCAGACCGGTTTCCAAAACCGGTCAGACCGCTTTGCCCGGGGGAAAGCGGTCAGACCGCTTTGCCAAAGCGGTCAGACCGGTTTTCAACAGAGAAAACCGACTATGTGAAATTAACCCCCTCTACGAGTTCTAGCACAAACCAAACTTGATGATGAGCTCTTGTAGATGATATCAAGCAGGTCCACTAAGTCCCTGCACACAATTAGAGCACACCCAAGTAGATCGAAGCGGAAGCGAATTCAAATGCTAGAATTGAACTTGTGAAGGTAAACAAGAGACAAAGATATGTTTTCCCGAAGTTCGGACTTCACCGCTGCCACTAAGGCTGTCACAAAGACACGATGAGTCCTAGTCTCCGTTGAGGGCCTACGAAAGGCGGGCTTATCCACTCCAAGCCACTTTCCTCGGTATCACTAGCTTTTGACCCTTTTCCACGAAGGAGGCAAGGCTAGCCTTTACAACCAATCCGTGGTTTACCACAACCAAGGTAGCTCACCGGAGACGCCTAGCCGTCTAGGAGGATCACCTCCAAGAGTAACAAATGCTCCAATTGATGCTTGGCTTCACCGGAAGTGCTCAACACTAAGGATATGCTTACCGTAGCTGATATGAACTATCAATTGCTATCTATTGCTCACAACACATACATCCCTCAACCCAAATCCAAAGATATGATCAAAATCAATCAACTCTCACAAAGAGAGGCTTGGGGAGAGCTTGCTGGTGCTTGGAACAGCCCTAGGCGTGTTAGAATGGAATGGCAACCAGCACCCCTCAAAGGAGAGGGGTATGGGGTATAAATACCCCACTCAACCAAAACTAGCCGTTATAGCCGTTGGAAACCGGTCAGACCGGATTCCCAAACCGGTCAGACCGGTTTACGAACTATACTAGCCGTTACACCTGTCAGAGCCCAAACCGGTCAGACCGGTTTCCCAAACCGGTCAGACCGGTTTGGGTGGGCAGAGCCCTCGAAGCCCAAAAGCGGTCAGACCGCTTTCCCAAACCGGTCAGACCGGTTTGGGTGGGCAAAGCACCCTAAGTCCCTAAAGGACTTCCCTCCAAAGGTTATTTAATTTGGGTTGAACTAATGAGCACTTTTTGGTGTATGCCAAGACAACTAATGTTGCATCCCTCTTGATAGTACGGCATTCCTAAACTCAAGATTAAAACAATAAATAGAGTCTACCACTTGAGCTTGTATATCTTCATTGATGCCATACTTGATCGTTCTCAACTTTGAGGGCTTCAACAATTCATGTCTTGATGAGCAAATCCAATGTTGAGCTAATGACTTAGAATTTCCATTGCATGGATCAATTCATAAGCCATTCCAATATATATGATCAAACAAAGATAAGATGCTTCGCATTACTTCACTTGATATGACTTGATTGATGTATAGAAACCCAAACTATAATGCTAGACCTTTCCACCAAACAAGGTACCTCGGCTACAAAACCAATTTGCCCTTCACCTTGCTAGGAACGTCACTCGCATCTAGCTTGATCCCTTCCATCCTCTCTTGCCAAATTAAGCTTTGCCTTGCATTGCATCATCATGAAATCCACATTGAAATCCATGTCTTGAATGTTGTTCTTTGGTAGATAACTTGTTCATAAACATCGATGCACTTGAGACCGTATACTATCCATAGAATCATGTCTCATTTTGAATGTATCCATTGCTATGGAACAAGCCCAAAGAAACTTCAAATTTCTTCACATGTTCTATCCCAAAACCTTTGACAAATATCTTATTTATGAGACCAACCAATTTACTTATGTCCATGTCTCATTTGTCACTTATCACACACTTGTCATTTGTATTGCTTACATGGGATGATTAACACTTGTTTGCTTTCTTCATTATTTCCTGCTCATATACTTAAGCAAACAAGTTAAAAGACTAATCATGTTGTCATCCAAAATTACCAAAACATATAAGTGCCTAGATGCACTTTCAATCTCCCCCTTTTTGGTGATTGATGACAACATGATTAAAGCTTACAAAAAGATATTGAATTTAAGCTCTAGATGACTAAGATATATGATGAGCTCCCCCTCAATATGTGCATTGAATAGAATTTCAAGAATTCGGCCTCAAATGCCAAATTCACATATAATCAATAAAAATGAGAGCTCCCCCTATATCTTAGCATCCATCATGTGCAACAAGTGTGTGTGACATAATAAATCAATATGTGATGCATATGACATGTATAGCACTCATAAAACAAGAGAATTACATATGCTTGCTGTCACGGGCCAAACCGGTCAGACCGGTTTGGGAAACCGGTCAGACCGGTTTCACCCCGCTGCCATGGGCCAAACCAGTCAGACCGGTTTGGGAAACCAGTCAGACCGGTTTCACCCAGACAGAAGCATATGTGAAACAACATTGCATCAAACAATTCATGGATATCACACTAGCAAATGGTCACTTAGAATATAAAACAAGGTTCAACACACAGTAGCACACATTACAAGTTCTCAAGTCCACAAAGAGATAAAGATTGAATTTATTACAATCCAAATGACTACAAGATCAACTAGAAATAGGCTTTAATCCATTCTTCTCCCCCTTTGTCATCAATCATCCATAAAGGGCCTGGAGAAGCTTGTAGTCACGCTCCCATCTAGCATCCACTCCTCGCCGCTAGAAGGTCGGGCTGTGATCATCTGACGATGAAGAGGTAGTCCAAAGAAAACCTTCACTCAATAGAATGTGTATGTGTGATAAAAATGAAGTGATTCGGATGTGCTAGCCATGGAACTAAGATAAAGATGTGCTGGACATACCATGACTAGGAGCAGAAGTAGGTCCAAATAGAGAAGCTGCTGCCTGAGAAGCAAAATCTCCAGGAGATGGAGATGGTGCACTCGAAAACTGAACTCCCGCCATAGATGAACCGGTGCCACCATATGCATAAGATGAAGATGGTAGTGTAGCTGCTGCATAAGATGGACCAGGCGGTGCAAATCCAAAGGAAGAACCAAATAGATCACCCTCTGAAGTGGGCATGTAAGGCATGGTTCCTGGAGCACCAACTGACTGTGAAGGGGGTGGCGGAGGCTGCGAGCTTGACCCAACATGTCCATATCCAAAAATATCACCGTACTCCTCAAAATATCCCGCATTCATATGATCGGTCATGATGTCTCTAAGCGGGGGAATCTCAGGTAACTCAAGAGGTGGTGAAATGGGTGATGGTGGATCATTTGGACTCAAAGCGGCGCGCAGTTTCTTGAACTCATCACGAGTCTTCTTGTTATCTAGCCTCTGCTGCCTCATATCAACTCGGACATCCCTTTGGCCTTTGCAAATACCAGTAAACATAGATATGAATTTCTTGATGGGAGAGGTCCGTCCTTCTGGCCTTGTACCACTGCCAGACCCAAACCGGTCAGACCGGTTTGGAGAACCGGTCAGACCGGTTCTGGCCTGCAGCGGTGCCTGCTGCTGCTGCTGAGTGTCTTGAGCTGCCATATCTGCATCTGAAGGAGGAGGAGAAGGTACTCTGAACTTGTGTGGCACTGGAGGCTTCAAGGGCTTGTGTGGGGTGTCCTTTTGAATCTTCAAACTAGTGACTTTCTCAATGATGATCATGATAAAAGGACTATAGGCACAAATCTTCTGAGGACTCTCAGAAATAGCCTTGATCTCATGCCAAATGAAATCAACAACACTGAAAGGAGGAGTCTCCTCACCAATCCTCAGATAATACATCAAGTTTCTCATATAAAGCGAAATGTCTGAGGTGTTGCCTTCTCTAGGTGTGAGGGTCTTTCTTAGCAATCTATAAAGAGTCCCATAATAAGTGTAAAGACCACTCACCTTTCCCCAACTGCCACGCTGATCATGGGGATACATGAACTTGATCTCTGATGGTTCCATAACTCCACGGTCATGTATCCTGACAGTGTCATCACTCTCATGTCCAACTCGAAGAATGGAAGCAAAGTCAGAATAAGTGACATGAAAGTGCTGTCCCTCAGTCATCCAGTGCATGGCTCTCTCTCGCCGGCCATCCTCCTCATAATACCCAAAGAACACAGTAGCATAAAACTGAGCTATGACCTCCTTGTTCCAACTGTGCTTGAAGCTCATGAGGTGTTTGATTCCCTTCTCAGAACACACTCTGATGATTTCGTTGAAAACTGGGTTGTCATGCTTGCTCATATATTCCCAATCTACATATTGTGCTTCTGCTGTGATTTTGGCCTTTTTCATGATTGCTGTAGCATAGAAATCCTGCTGAAAAAGGGTCCAGAACCGATAATCGGTGGCTGTCCTGTCCACCTCAAAAGGGCTACTCCTCCTCAATCTCCTCACAGTATCTGTCATCCCACTAGCTAGATAATCGGTGATCCTCCTGCTAGCTGGGCCAGTGGGTCTGCAGATCTCAAGAACGAGTGGTGCATTTTCCTCAGCAGCTTCATCATCATCTGCCCCTGCATCCATATCAACATCATCGGCTGCCATTTCCTCATCAATGTCAACATCCGCCTGCTGACCATGGCGGTACTCAACCCTGAAACTCTCATCTTCTACCTCATCATCTGTTGAGTTTCCCACAACATCCACCTCTTCTATCTCCTGATCTGCTGCTGCTGCCCTCTTTGGCCTCCTAGGCCTCAAATCTCTTCCCGAGCTACTTCCTCCGGGTGCATCAAACTTGCTCTTCTTGATCCTCTCGGCATGTGATCCTTTCGGCATCTTGTACTGTCCCTCCTAGGTCCACAAAGTGACACACAAAGTATCAAGAACCAGAAGATGATTGATCAAAAAGATTTGACTTGATAGAGCACATCCAATCAAGATTTGATTCAACTCAGAACAAAACCGGTCAGACCGGTTCTAGGAACCGGTCAGACCGCTTTTGGTCTGAGCTGAGCCAACTCGAGTTGAAGATCAATTTGGACAGATAAATATGATGCAATTGCCCAGAAATAGATTAGATAAAGTATGGAATTGATAAAGAGCACCAAACAAGTTTTGGGGCAGCCCTGGGCCAAACCGGTCAGACCGGTTCTAGGTACCGGTCAGACCGCTTTTGCCTGGGCTGAACCAAAACAAGTTTGGGATCAATCTGGATAGCTTATGATCAGGAATTTGAACAAATATTGCAATTCAAGCTATCCCTAGTCCATATGTGAGCCAACACGGTGCAGAACAGGGACTTGGGCCCTCACTGCCCAAACCGGTCAGACCGGTTTGCCAAACCGGTCAGACCGCTTTGCGCAGTGAGGGTGCAAATCCTTGTTGCGCAAAATGTAGCCAACCAAATTGATTCATCTCTTAGGGATAGGTTCCTAGACATGCCTGAAGATGTTCTACCGAAGGGTTTTCCAAGATATGCATTGAGCTCATAGATCGGGCGATGGAAAGATTTGAATACCTTGATAACCAAGAACTCGAGAGAGAAGATGATTTGAGTGCACAACTTGATGGGGAATCCAATCAACAGCCTTGGGGCACTCCAAATCCGAAGAGAGATCAACTTTTCCTTGGTTGAAACTCCAAATCGCCAAGTGGGCGCCTTCTCACGGTGAAGAACAGGAGAGAGAGAGGATATGAGATGAATGGGTATGGTAGGAGAGAGGGAATCACGGGAAGGCAGTAAAAACGAGTGGCCCACCTTCCTGGGCCAAACCGGTCAGACCGGTTTGGGAAACCGGTCAGACCGGTTTCTCCCAGGGAGTTGGGTTCTGCCAGAAACATCGGATCTTCCGGGAATTTGTCGGATCTTCTGATGAACTTCGGATCTTCTGGGTCAGAACCAACTCGAGACAGAGCTACTCGGAACTTCCTGTCGGATCATCCGTCACAAAGTCGGATCTTGCTTTAAAAGTGTTCCAAGACAAGCTCCTTTGAACTTAGAAACCATTATGGTGAAATTTGACCTTCAAAAATCCAAAAATTTCCACAGAAAGCTTCACTCAGCTGCTTGGGCCCAAGCCGGTCAGACCGGTTTGGGGAACCGGTCAGACCGGTTTGCCCCAGGCAGCTAAGCCTAGTCCAAAATGGTGGAAATGAGATCCAAAACTTGTTTACTTGATCTGAGAGTGTTTGTGATAAGAATGTTCTTCAACTTCTCAAGATTGTCCATAGAAATGATAAGATTTCCAATAAATCAAATTTCTTTCGTTTCTTCCGAAAGAAATGGGAGACAAAAGATAGATAAAGGATTTTATGGACTTGAGAGAAATCTCACTATTTGTGACTAGCCATCAATCAAGCAAGTTTAACAATAGTCACAAATAGATCGACAAAGGTCAAAAGACCAAAGACACAAAAATTTTCAAAAATCACACAACTTAGCATGCTAGTAGGATTTTTCAAAAACTATCCTATGTCACACAAGTACATGCACGTATATTAAGCACATAACGACATTAACATGTTTAGCTTACACCATTCACCAAGAAGTTGTTAACTAAATATATAATGGACGCATGTGAGCTTGATACATTTGCATGTACATGCACACACTAGCATGACAAGGGCCTAGATGCACAAGGTAAAAACTAGTTCATAGAAAACATACCTTAGCCTCTAGTAGAATGTGTTGTGCAATATTATCAATTTTGTCATATGAATTCTCTCATGATATAAACCAATTGATCAACATAGAGAGAAAACGTTAATGTGCACAACACATGATTTCATGATCAATGACTTTAAGATAAAGCATCAAAACGTAGGTCATTAATTACGAAGCTACACAATATAGATCAAATTCCTTATTTTAGTGCTTTTGAGATTAGCAAGGATTCATATGCACTATTATTGAAAGATTAAACCATTTCAAGGAATTCAATGCTATATTATGTTGAGTTGACAAAACATGAATTGAGATTAAGATTCATGAAGAGAATGACTTTAGTGTTACCGTCATGAATCACAAGATGAGTTGACAACTCCAATTGAGAGAGGTACTCTCTCACCATTGAGACTACAAGTTCACTAGAAGAAATGTTAGTCTCAAGGACACAAATATTGAAATAATCTCCCCCTAAATATGTGCATCATATATAGACAATATGAGACATGCACTTTGCCTTGTGAATGACATGGAGGGGATTAATTCAATAAATGGTCAAGTCACACAAAAATCACTTAAAATTAATTATGCCAAGTAATTGCACAAAATGAAGTATTAATATGGATAGTATATGCCAAGAATGAGAAATTTATGAAATGAAATACTTGAATCTTTATTTCTCACTCAAATGGTCAAGTTCCAACACCCTGAGCCAAACCGGTCAGACCGGTTTGGGAAACCGATCAGACCGGTTTCACTCAGGCAGAGGCAGTCAAACCGGTCAGACCGGTTTGGCAAACCGGTCAGACCGGTTTTGCCTCGGATCTTCCGATTGATCATCCGGCCGTGGAAAGTTCGTCACAGAGCCACCCGGATCATCTGGTCGGATCTTCCGGCCTCAATGTCGGATCTTGTGTGGTATGCCCTGAAAAAATGATCAAACTTTGCTCCACAGAAGAGCAATTAAACATACCACTTTTTATATGCTTAAAATATTGACAAAATACTTCATTTCATATGAATGTGCTAAAATTGCATGTGCCTGGGCCAAACCGGTCAGACCGGTTAGCAAACCGGTCAGACCGGTTTAGCCAGACATGTACCAAGTGTCGTGGATTTCCGATGCTTGATTCGAATTTCGTCGGAACTTGATCCACTGCAATTTTAACACAATATTGCTCTACTAGAGAGCCATTAAAAGCATCACATGGCGTATATGAATTGAATTCAAGAAATTTAGTCTAAGTCACTATCAAGTGTCACAAGTTAAACACTTAGAAACACTTGATCCTACAAAAGGTACTAGTGACTTAAACTTCATCAAGTTAAGCACAAAGTGATCGAGATGACATTGGGTGTAGAGTATCGAGCGGAAGCAACTTTTCTTGGCTTGCTAGTTGATCATTGAAGATTGTCATTCAAGCCAAGCTACCAATGCATCTCATTGTCCCTACAATCTCATCAAGCACACTTTGGTACCCAACTCGTGTTGGGTCCGATGTTGTTAGTCCAAATTTGCTTAGGAACCCAAAATGCTCTTGTGCCACACTTTGGTGAACCAATCACCTTGGAAGCACAAGGGGCATTTGGAGAGTTTCCAAGCTTCACATGTATAGAATGGACGATGCCGGGGTTAGTAGTTTTACCATTTGGACAATCATTACCAAAATGTCCCTTTTCCCGACATGTGTAGCATGTCTTAAGCTTGATGTTTGAGGATTTCTTCTTTTGTTGCTCTTTAGCCAATTCTTCATTGAATCTTGCTTGGGCTTTGAGAAATCCTTTGTTAAGTTTGATAAATTGCTTCTCTTGATTTAGTTGCTCCTTGTTTGGACAAGAAGCAACTTGATGCCCTTTCTCAAAGCATCCAAAGCATCTTCTTTTCTCCAAATTTCTTTGTCTTTTGGAGAGAATTGACTTGTCTTCTTTCTTCTTGGCTTCCTCTTGACTTGTGTTGTTCTTGACTTGATGATTGCAAGAGCTTTGCACGGTTGATCCCTTCTCAAGCTTCTTCACCATGGATTCACGGTTATCTTGAGAAGGTTGTGCATTGCTCTCACTTTCAAGAATTGTCAAGTTCTTGGTGAGTCTTTCTACCTCTTGCTTGAGTTCTTCATTTTCTTGAGCAATGAGGTCTTCACAAGACTCTACACACATTTTATCATACCAAGATTGTTTTCCTTGCGAGCAACAAGGGTTAGCACATGATAGGTTATATTGAATTGGAAAACATGTGCATATGTGGGTTTGAGATTCAATAGATTTTAAAGAAGTGATCATAATCTCATGAGCAAAATCTAATGAAGCATATGATTCTACAAGTTCTTCATGAGAACACAAAAGTTCATTATGCTTCACTTGTAGCATCTCATGCTTGCTAGCAATTAATTCCAAGTTTAGCTTGAGCATTTTATTTTCTTTTTCTATGGAAGCCAATTTAAGTGCATCACAAGCATAATCATCAACAATTGCATCATACTTACAAACCAAAGCGGCGTTTGAAAGTTTGACTTCCTCAAGCTCTTTGATGAGAGCTTGGATAGTCTCATCCTTTGAGTTTTCCGCCTTCTCTTCTTCTTTGGACTTGTTAAGCATGAGTACCTCATCTTTGAATGATGATGTAGCTTGTGAGCTTGATACTTTGCTTGCGCGGCGTCGGCCTCCCTTCTTGGAGCTAGTTGTCCGCTTCCTGCCCAAACCAGTCAGACCGGTTTGGGAAACCGGTCGGACCGGTTTCTGCAGGGAGGCGGCAGCTGAGCCTTCTTGCTCTTGTGGCTCCACGGTGGTTGTCACATGAGGCTTGGTGCATGTGTTTGTTGTTGTAGTGCACTCCTCATGTGTCTTGGCTCTTGTTTGGTCTTGTGTGTCGCTTTTGATGTTGGAGTATAGCTTCTCAATTCGAGCCCAAATGAGATGAGCATCGAATAGAGTTGCTTCATCTTCTAGAATCTTTTCTCTAACTTCGTCACTCACAACATCAAATAAGAAGTTAGCGACATGAGAATTGAGTTGAAAGCAATTCATTTCGTCCTCGGTTGGATTGGAAACGCTCCAATCAACATTCGGACGATCAATGCCTTCAACTACAATCCTCTCAAGAATAGGACTCATAGTCCTAAGATCATTAAGCACATTACAAGACCAAATTGAATAATTTGAGCCGTCACTAGCTAGTGGCTCATATGTTACCTCACAAGTGGTCGACATCTTTCCTCACGGCGGTTAAGCTTGGATGTGAGGCCATGCTCTGATACCAATTGAAAGGACCTTGATGTCACCTAGAGGGGGGGGGGTGAATAGGTGAATCTGCAAATTACAAACTTTTTCACACAATCAGTACTAAAACCGGTCAGACCGGTTTCCAAAACCGGTCAGACCGCTTTGCCCGGGGGAAAGCGGTCAGACCGCTTTGCCAAAGCGGTCAAACCGGTTTTCAACAGAGAAAACCGACTATGTGAAATTAACCCCCTCTACGAGTTCTAGCACAAACCAAACTTGATGATGAGCTCTTGTAGATGATATCAAGCAGGTCCACTAAGTCCCTGCACACAATTAGAGCACACCCAAGTAGATCGAAGCGGAAGCGAATTCAAATGCTAGAATTGAACTTGTGAAGGTAAACAAGAGACAAAGATATGTTTTCCCGAAGTTCGGACTTCACCGCTGCCAATAAGGCTGTCACAAAGACACGATGAGTCCTAGTCTCCGTTGAGGGCCTACGAAAGGCGGGCTTATCCACTCCAAGCCACTTTCCTCGGTATCACTAGCTTTTGACCCTTTTCCACGAAGGAGGCAAGGCTAGCCTTTACAACCAATCCGTGGTTTACCACAACCAAGGTAGCTCACCGGCGACGCCTAGCCGTCTAGGAGGATCACCTCCAAGAGTAACAAATGCTCCAATTGATGCTTGGCTTCACCGGAAGTGCTCAACACTAAGGATATGCTTACCGTAGCTGATATGAACTATCAATTGCTATCTATTGCTCACAACACATACATCCCTCAACCCAAATCCAAAGATATGATCAAAATCAATCAACTCTCACAAAGAGAGGCTTGGGGAGAGCTTGCTGGTGCTTGGAACAGCCCTAGGCGTGTTAGAATGGAATGGCAACCAGCACCCCTCAAAGGAGAGGGGTATGGGGTATAAATACCCCACTCAACCAAAACTAGCCGTTATAGCCGTTGGAAACCGGTCAGACCGGATTCCCAAACCGGTCAGACCGGTTTACGAACTATACTAGCCGTTACACCTGTCAGAGCCCAAACCGGTCAGACCGGTTTCCCAAACCGGTCAGACCGGTTTGGGTGGGCAGAGCCCTCGAAGCCCAAAAGCGGTCAGACCGCTTTCCCAAACCGGTCAGACCGGTTTGGGTGGGCAAAGCACCCTAAGTCCCTAAAGGACTTCCCTCCAAAGGTTATTTAATTTGGGTTGAACTAATGAGCACTTTTTGGTGTATGCCAAGACAACTAATGTTGCATCCCTCTTGATAGTACGGCATTCCTAAACTCAAGATTAAAACAATAAATAGAGTCTACCACTTGAGCTTGTATATCTTCATTGATGCCATACTTGATCGTTCTCAACTTTGAGGGCTTCAACAATTCATGTCTTGATGAGCAAATCCAATGTTGAGCTAATGACTTAGAATTTCCATTGCATGGATCAATTCATAAGCCATTCCAATATATATGATCAAACAAAGATAAGATGCTTCGCATTGCTTCACTTGATATGACTTGATTGATGTATAGAAACCCAAACTATAATGCTAGACCTTTCCACCAAACAAGGTACCTCGGCTACAAAACCAATTTGCCCTTCACCTTGCTAGGAACGTCACTCGCATCTAGCTTGATCCCTTCCATCCTCTCTTGCCAAATTAAGCTTTGCCTTGCATTGCATCATCATGAAATCCACATTGAAATCCATGTCTTGAATGTTGTTCTTTGGTAGATAACTTGTTCATAAACATCGATGCACTTGAGACCGTATACTATCCATAGAATCATGTCTCATTTTGAATGTATCCATTGCTATGGAACAAGTCCAAAGAAACTTCAAATTTCTTCACATGTTCTATCCCAAAACCTTTGACAAATATCTTATTTATGAGACCAACCAATTTACTTATGTCCATGTCTCATTTGTCAGTTATCACACACTTGTCATTTGTATTGCTTACATGGGATGATTAACACTTGTTTGCTTTCTTCATTATTTCCTGCTCATATACTTAAGCAAACAAGTTAAAAGACTAATCATGTTGTCATCCAAAATTACCAAAACATATAAGTGCCTAGATGCACTTTCAGCTTGGCAGCGGCAACGTCACCTACCTCGACCTCTCCTTGAACACCTTCTCGAGGCCGATACCGGACGCGCTGCCGGAGCGGATGCCCAACCTGAGGTGGCTCAATCTCTCTGTCAACGCGTTCTCAAGCTCGATCCCACCGTCGCTCGTGAGGCTGACGGGGCTCCAGGACCTGCACATCGCCAGCAACAACCTCACCGGCGGCGTCCCGGAGTTCCTCGGGTCGATGCCGCAGCTGAGGATCCTTGAGCTCGGCGGCAACCCGCTAGGTGGGCCGCTACCACCGGTTCTTGGCCGGCTCAAGATGCTGCAGCGGCTCGACGTGAAGAACGTCGAGCTCGTCTCCACTTGCCACCGGAGCTTGGCAGCCTCACCAACCTCGTCTTTGTTGACCTCTCCGGTAACAATCTCTCCGGGAGCTTGCCGGTGTTGTTCGTTGGGATGCGGAAGATGCGGGTGTTCGGCATATCGTTCAACAACCTCACCGGCGAGATCCCGGCGAGGCTGTTCGCGAGCTGGCCAGACCTCATATCGTTCCAAGTGCAGAGCAACTCTCTGCGCGGCACCATCCCGCCGGAGGTCGGCAAGGCGACGAAGCTGAATTCCTGTACCTCTTCAGCAACAACCTCATCGGCTCTATCCCGCCGGAGCTCGGCGAGTTGGCGAACCTGAGCGAACTGGATTTGTCTGTGAACTCGCTCATCGGGCCGATATCCAGCTCCTTAGGCAACCTCAAGCAGCTCACGCGGCTGGCTCTCTTCTTCAACCGGCTCACCGGCAAGATCCCGCCGGAGATCGGCAACATGACAGGCGTTGCAAATCTTGGATGTCAACACCAACAACCTGGCTTGACAGCTCATCTCCACTCTGTGTGGAATTAGTCCGTCCTACCTCTCTCAACTATCGTGTTTGTCTGCTTTGCCTCCCTCATCTCCAAAATCAGACATGACACCTCCCTCATCTCACAATTCCAGACATTTTCTCTTCTTAAGTGGTTTTAAAGGTGGTTTTAAGAGTAATTAAAAATTCTAATATCCAACGTACTCTTAGAAAATTTGTTTAGCTCAAAAAATATAAAATCAGTTTAATATTTTTGTAGATTTCATGCTCTATATTATAATTCTTAACTAGTAGTCATGCACGCGCGACATGCGAGTGTTTTTAGAAACACAGTAATTTTTAAAAACATAATAAATTAAATTATATATTTACAAAACACCAACTTACTTTGAAGAGGGTAATCTTGTTGCAATGATCGTGGTTGCCATTTCTATCTATACACGTATGATGATGCACCCTTTTGACATTCGAGAGGGACGATAGAATAGAGCGGCCGGGTTTCAGTTGACCCTCTTGGGCAGCCTTGTCTCCATGGCTGGAGGAGGGGCCAAAGGCCGCGATGGGGTGGAGATCACGCTGGAGCACACGCCCACATGGATCGTCGAGGCCGTATGCTCCGTCATCGTCATCATCTCCCTGCTCTTCGAGCGTCTGCTCCACCGCCTCGGCAAGGTACATACGACTAACGCATAAACATTCTCTTGCGAGAACAGAGGCTGTGTTCTTGATGATATTGAGTTTCATACATGCACCGGATACTACTTCTAATGTATTCTCTTGCAAGAGCAGAAGCTGTCGAAAAGCCATAGAAAACCGCTGTATGAGGCCCTCCTCAAGGTTAAAGAGGTTGGTTGTGGGACATCATATCTATCATGCTTCTCTCAATCTCTGCACCACCCTCAAAAAAGTGTTTCTTTTTGTCCATTCGGCTCATGCTGCTGGGGTTCATCTTTCTAATGCTCAACGTGTTCCAGGGCGCCACGCATAAGATTTGCGTCCGGGAGAGCATATGCACACCAACGGCCAAAAACAATTGATGCAAGCGCAGGCAATCCATCAGTAGGTAACTACGTGAGTTTACGCTTTAGCAAAGGATGAGACGTACAGTGAGTTGGGGATGGAGATTGCAGAGTGGAGACGAACTTACAGGCCATTTTTTGGGGGACGCTCTTCAGGGATCAGGCGTCGAGCGCGACGAGGAAGCCGAGACGGGCAGCATGAGATCCTCGCCTCGTCGGTGTGGTGCTTCCGCTTCTGCGAGTCGCCGAGCTGTCGCCGCCGAGCAACCTCATGCCGCTTCCTCTTTCTCACCGCCGCGGCGGCCGCGGCCGGGAGGTGGTGGTGGTGGTGGTTTGGCCCACGGCCTGGGTCTTGGACCGGATCCGGGTGAATGGGTGGAAGTGTGGAACCTGCTGCATGCCCACTGGGTCTGCTTGGGCTTTTAAAGGGATATATGGGCTCTTAGCCCGCGAAGCTATTGATTGGGCCGAGCTAATGATAGAATCTGATTCTTCAATCTTCAGTCGCAATTTGAGACGAGACTATTCCCAAAAAGGGAAGACCAAACTTTTTTTTAAGAACACAGATGGTAATGCTACATATACGCACGCTCATATGTAATATATGTAACTCCCTATCATGAAAGGATTCACCCCCATCCGGCCACTCTGCCCGTTGGAAAGCGACGCGTGGCCACGGTGGACACGCGGAGGGCATTGACGGGTCCCACAACACCAGCCTCCTCCGTGTCTCTCAAATAAATCGAGGCCACCTCATCCCACTGCTTGGTAGCCTACCTCCTCTACTGCAACGTAGCCTCCTCCCTCTCGCCGACTCCCCCGCCGCCGCCGCCTTCCAGTTGCCCCTCCACAGCTGCCCGACGCCTCGCTGTCGCCCGCCGCGCCGCCCGACGCCAGGCACCCCTCCCCTCCCATCCGCCGCCGCCGTCCGTGCCAGTCCGCCGACGACCGCTGCCGCTGCCGCCGCCACCCCAACAGCGTCATGGCCGTTGCGCGGCGGGCGAGGGCTCCCACGGCGGTGGGCGAGCGGCCATCGCGCGGACGACTCAACGGGCGCGCCCAGGGAGGCCGAGCCCCCTGTCGCCGTGTACCTGCCGCGCACCGCCGGCTTGGAGTTCGGCCTCCACGTTGACGCGCCGTCACGGACGCGCCCACGAATGTCGTCGGCGCTTCGCGGGAGGGACGACGAGGGAAGGGGCCGCCGCACGAGCGGGAGGGCAGGCGCGGGAGGTGGGCTGGCGAGGACGAGCCGCCGGTGAGGGCATGACCCCGCCGCTGATTGCCGCCGTGTTGCCGCGCCGGGGTGGCCGGGGTCCCGCCGGCGTTGCTCCGCCGGCCAGGGAGGCCACGGTCCCCACAGCTGATGGCCGGCCGCCTGGGAGTCACGGGAGACGAGGCACCGGCGGCGGCGGCGATGGCGAGAGGCGTCTGCAATGCCGGGGAAGGGGAGGGCGGAGAGAGATGGAGAGATAGAGCAGAGATAGAGAGGGCAGCCTGCCGCGGGCAGGACGGCCGGCGCGACGGAGCGCCACGGCCGCGCGCGGGCGAGCAGGGCGGCTGGCGTGGTGGAGTCCCGCGGCCAGGCGCGGGCGGCCGGCGAAGCGGAGCGTCGTGACCGGGTGCGGGCGGGAAAGGCGGCCGGCGCGGCGGAGCTTTAGCTTTGCGGCCGGCGTAGCAAGCCGGAGCTCTGCTGTCGTCACGGCGAGCTGGAGCATACGAGTGGGTAAATAAAAATAATAATTACATTGTTTTGATGTATATGACGAGACGAATCTTTTGAGCCTACGGGTAAGTGACCGTGCGTTGCTACGGGTATGATACTCATAGAGCAAAGATAAATAGATCACACGAAAAATCTAATTTTGACGGTCGTAGGGTCGCATCGAAGTTTAAGAAGCTAATACTTTTGTTTATCACAAAGGCATGGATGGTGGGTTACAAAACCGTAGTTGATTCTGCTACATATGCTATGACTCTATTAATTTATATATAGTGCATATATTAATTGAACGGCATAGTTCCGGACCAAAGAGTGATGGCATAATTATGGTACGAGAGAAGTAACTGCAGAACTAATCATGAAATGTTTTATAACCAGCATGTTTAAACTGCACTGAAGTTATCATCAGGGTTACAAGTGTCCAAAAATACCACGAACACACCAATCAAAATTCAAGGAGACATACCTTGTGTGCATGAGTTCGTAGCATACTCCCTCCGGTTTGGTATTAGAAGTTGTTTAAGACAGCGACACGGTCACCGAATCATAACTTTGACCTCTCTTTTCTATAAATATATTTCTTAAAAAATTATATATATATATATTTTACGAAAGTAATTTTTAACACCAATCTATTTATATAATTTTTATATTTCCAAACTCAATGACTTAAATGTTATTCATGATTTATATTCCCTATGTTTGACTCAAACCTTGTCTAAAACAGCTTCTAATACCAAACCGGAGAGAGTATGTGAAACCCTCATACTGTGCTAAAGATGGTGATTGTACTGCAGTGGTGATGATAATAGCAGCTTGCATGTCTGCCGAGAGATTAACTTCACAGAAGGAAGCCGAGGGAATAAACTGAACGATTGAACATTTAAGAGAGGCACAGCAAAGCCCATTTAACCAAAATTAAAGGCAACGAGAGGTCGCGACATGATCGTCGAGAAGAGGAAATATGCGGATGCTGAAGGACGAGCAGCACCGACAGGTATAAGACGCCGGCCTCCTCCTCGACTCCTTGTCACCGCCGCCTCTAACTCCACCACTGGGATGCGATAATATCAAATTCAGACCAATACAAACAAAGAAATCACTCAAACCACAACCATGTCAACTAAAATCACCCTTCAATATCCCCTTAAGCTACACCACTTAAGCCATTTCAGCGACACAAGATTCTGAACTCCCACTGCGGCAACCTAAAAAGTTCAAAAGACAATAATTGCCCTACATTTTACGGCAATCTGATGGCGAGCGTCGGACCAGAGAACAGCCCACCGGCAGTTCCACTCGGCGGCGGCAATCGGATGGCGACCGTCGGACCAGAGACAACTCCAGCGGCAGTTCCAGCGGGCGCCGATCAGACAACACCCAAGGCACCAGGAACATGTGCACTCGTTCAAGGTAGCAGAGATTCCTTCGAGGTAGCAGAGATTTAAAATTCAATTAGATGCATCTGTCTGGTTACAGCAAAAAGCATATGAACTGCAATTGCATCATCAGCATGATGGCAATTTCTTACATCTAATTCCTCAAGCACCTCCTGCCAAAGCAACTTGTTGGCACCAGAGATATAGCAGCACCGAAGTCTGCTAACCTTGGGTAATTAAAATCACCAATGTGCTGAAATGGAGCAATGGAGTTCAAAATTCACAGATGATAATACGAAATCCAATGGCATCTAGAAAAAAAGAAATGCATACCATCAATTTTATTGACAATTTGGCATTACTGGTAGGGTATATAAAAAACGCAGGCAATAAAATGCATGTTTTATACTCCTGATAGTCCTATTCCAGTGTTGAGCAGGGTGATTTAGTGCCCTGTCTATGATCCATTCTCAGAAACTAAACAATGTGGTTACACAATGTACACCCTGCCTAATACTGGATCAAGCATGAGCAGCAAAGATGAACAGAACAACCTTTAGCTGGTCAACTTCAACTGTTATTAGTGGATCCTCTTCAACCTGCAAAATGCTCATTTCTCACCTGGTAGCTCCTACATGAGGTAGCCCTTCGACAGCCAGAGCAGCAAACACCTGGAGATTTTAGATTTCTTTATACTCAAATTGCATTTTGTGCATTGAACAAAGTGCATTTACGAATGAGGTGATATTTGCATTTACTCAGATAGAATATCAATACCTGAGCCTATTCACGGCTGGTGTACAGGGTCATGCACTACAAGGAAGGATTCAATTCCAAAGGAAGATGACGGTATGTATGCTTCCTGATAATCCTATTGTGTACAGCCAAAGGAAAGTACAGCCACCTGATAATCCTATTGTACTTGATTTTGCAACCGAGACAATGGCTAAGAGAGTTCAGAGCACGAACAGCAGGGTCCCGAAACCAGGACCTCATCAAACAAGCCCTTACAAGCAAATTTAATCTTTCATGATAAATTTGACCACCTCTATTTGTTGGCTTTTTTATTGAATTCCATATGTACATGTTGCTACTTTCCATGTTCGACCAACAACACTTCACATTTTGTTATTTAAATGTTGCAATCAGTTGTGTCAAGACCTTCTTGGAACACTACGAGCGGTGAACTGAGGAATCTGAATAATGTTTCAATTTGCTTTGTTCATAAGCACTTGCAATAATGACATGTGTCTTCTGTGATAGTCTATACTCTAATTTTGAAACCTCACCTTCCCAGTCAACTATGACGATCCATTAAATATGCCTATCATTTGCCTGACCCATTGTTTTTTTACTTTCAGTACTATAGTAAGTTGTAAACCAAAATTGTCCAAACTCCAAAGACTATATTGACCCACAAGCAAATCGCATAAATATTCTTCTAATATAGTAACCTGTCTACTTGGAGACCAAACTGAACCTACACAATCTCGCAGGACCATGTCACTTCAAGCAACCAAATCTCTACTACTAATAATCATCAAGCAACCAAACAAAGAGTACCTTGCTAGTTTGTAGCATGGTGCGTGCAAACAACTATATTTGTGATTTCAAGTGGCTTGAAGCGGTGAAGGTGCTCAGCGCTCATCTGCTCCCCGCATTGCTTGTGCGCCGAGAGAGGGGAGATGGTGCCGCACTGCCGCTGGCCTGGCTTGCATCTGCAGCAGCTCGCACCCCTTCTCGATCAATCCGCGAGGACATGCCCATGCTGCTACCCTTCCTCCATGAGGATGCGAGCAAATCTCTGCGTCAGCGAAGAACAGAGACTGAGATTGTGTGAAAGAGAGATCAGTCATCAACGCACTTACTGTCGAATCTTCAAGACGAGGACGACGAACGAGAAGGCCCGGAGGTGCTTCCCCGGCGACACCGGCGGGACGGAGCTGCTTCCGGAGCCGGAGCCCGCCTCCCGCAGGCACTCCCCCGGCGGAGGCGAGGGGAACAGCTGCTTGTTGGGGGGCAGTCCATCCAATCCGCCTCCGGACTGCTTCGTCTCCCTCTGCCTCTGTCGTGCTGTTCGTCGCGGGCGGGCGGCGAGGTGGCGGCGGCGGACCACGGGCGGGCGGCGAGGGCGGAGAGGGGCGGGGAAAATAGGGTTTGGCGGAGGGTACAGGGCGTCCGGGGATGGGGGCGGGGCGGGGCGAGCGAGGCGGCGCGAGCGCGGGCGTCGGGGGATGGGGGCGAGGGTTTCGGGGGACGGGGGTTTAGGCGGACGGGGGAGGGGCTGCCGATCCTACCGTTCAAATCGTAATGGACGTCGCACGCGGTAGACGGAGGGCTGGCGGACGGGCGGGGATCGCAGCGGATGAAAAGATGAGGCAGAACGATTGGTTCGCACCGCGAGGTTCTCCAGTAAGCGATCTATTATATTAATTAATTAATATACAATAGTGTTAAAAGGAGTCATCACGTTCGCCGAGAGGGTTAAGAAATTCTCACGTTAATCTAAAAAAGAGAAGAATATACACCGTTGGATTTTATGAAGATCTAACGGTACATATTATTCGTTTAATCTAAAATAAAGAATAATAATATATCGTTAGATTTTATAAAGATCTAACGACCTAAATTAATCTGAGAGTCCGTATATGAATACATATAGGAAAAAATTAGAGTCATAGTTAAATAAAGTTCGGACTCGGCTACTGTAGCAGCGGTTACTGTAGCATACAAATTTGGAATTTAAAAATTATCAGCAAACTTGATACGAACAGATGCAAACCACCGTTTCTTGAAATAAACATATAGTAGGTTCTCACGTAAAGTAAGAAAATACAACTTTTCAAAAATAAGAAAAGTAATCATACAGACCTATTAGCTTTCAAGGAAAAGTAGATGTATTATTTGTTGTATTATGATTAATCAATGGACACATTCTTATGGAAATACTAATAGATACAAACCATTTGTCTCTTGAAATATGCATATAGCATGCAGTTTCTCACGGAACAAAAGCACATAGAACTTTAAAAAATAGTAACCAAAATATAAGCTTACTAGCTTTGCGAAAAAAGTAAATATCTATTTATTGCGTCATTTATAAATCAAACTCGCCATGGACACCGCTAGCTGTTTTTTTGTCTACTAGCAAGAACACACGTGGACACACAAGTTTAATAGGCAGTCAAAGGAATTAATAAGGTAATAAATGTCCAAAGACTAAATCAGATTAGTAAGGTCATTGCACGGGCAGGTAGAGGGTGTGGTACAAGGCGGTAAGTTTTTTGACCGGCGAAAAAAGTAGCCTCTAAATGGTGAAAACCTCTAAAAAGTGCTCTTTTCATTTGATGTTGCAAATTCATCAATACACTTTTCTCCACGGATCCGACACGAGGGAATTGCTTTCAATTCTACTGTATCCATAATGTACGAGCTGCAGGTATCGTCGTTGTTGCCGTAGTTCCCGTTGGCAAATGCCTTCGCGCCAGTGTGGGGTTAGCGCCTGACCGCTTGAATCCGGTGACCTTGACGTGCACTTACCTCTTGGACTGATTGTAGCCTTCCTTACCATATATGGTTATACAGATCGGTTCCATTTTTTTCCTATTTTTTTGATTGACCTCTCGATTGTCTTTGTGGGATACCTGTGACCAAGGTACCGACTAGAACTCACACGTGGCAGTCACCCGATCGCTCAGGGGACGCTGCCGACCTAAGCACGTGGCAGTCTTCCTAACCGTTCGGGAGTGCCCAACTCACCTCAATATGTGGCAAACCCGTAACCGCTCGGGGGGTTGGTCAAGCCACACAACCGGCCTTCATTCCAAGTCAAGAATACCAAGGCACTACTCTGAATTACCGGATGTACTTGCAGGTATGGCCCACAGACATCGAGGTGAGGGCAATCATCCAGCTTACCGCATCAAGTCTAAGCCACAGCTTGGAAAGATTGCTGTAGCAGGTGGGGACCACGTGAATCTGCCACATGGCTGACCCCCGACCGTACAGGAAAGGTCGGTGAGGGGCCAGGCGGCGCCCTATGCGGCGTAGACCATACTCCCCGAAATAACTCCTCTACAGTTGAGGTTACAAAACGGCCAACAACTCCCCCAAACAGTGAGCACAGTGACTGCATGGTGATTTAGACGGCAGCACAAGTAGTTCTCTGCAGCATAGATTAGTCCTGTGCGGCACAGTTCGACGCTGTGCCAGCGACTCCGCCATACCCCGGCACGGCAAGAAGTGTACAACGCAAGGCGATGGCCTCCGACCAAGTGAAATGAGGTCGGGGGACGACGGAGATAGCAAACAAAACTAAGGGCCCACAAGACCTCTTTCCATTTGCTCCTTTTCTTCCTTTTTGCCCATGTAACCGACCTCCTGACATATATAAGGGAGAAGGGGCCCTTGGAAAGGGCAGGCAACTCAATGCGACACGAGAACACAACATGCTATGACATACTCACACACCACTCTCCTTCGCCCGCTTACGAGCACCCCGTTGTAAGCTTGAAAACCACGAGGAAGACCTCACCACTTATATGGTGGGCCATTGAGGGAAGAGACACCATAGATGCAACCTTTAAAAATTGAAAACACAACAACAATTTGGATGTTTCCTTTGACTATCTAAATGATATGGTCGATCAGAAGAGCACTACACTAAAGTTCATTACGAGTTCACGACCACCAAACATGGGGATTAGTGCCACCACTAACCATGAAAGTTTTCTCTGGTCGTCGGATAGAGTGATGCCATCCGCCAATTAAGATGCCACCTTTGGTCATAAGAACAACAATGCACCCGCCATAGAAATTGACAGAGGCCATCTATGACACTTTAGTTTACTGTAAAATCGTAATGTGTTCGTATAGAAAAACAGTTATAATGGCATTATAGAAAAATTGAAATAAAAATATAAATAAAGAGATTGACAAAAATGCTAGCTATTCCGTGTAACTTGCACGGGCCACCTTGCTAGTTATTAGGAATAGAGATAGGACAATGTTTATTACAAACAGACGAAAAATGCTACAGTATGCTACAGTGTCAGATGTGACATTTTCACCAAACTCATCCATCCAATTTTTAGAACTGAACACATGCGGAAAGAAGAGAGTGGACAAGTTCCCCACCGCAAAGAAGATAAGGTGCTTCAGTTAAAAAAAGAAATAGAAGATAAGGTGCTGAAAAAAATATATAAAGCATGGAAGATGACACGGGCGCCGCGTCTGCGCGCCAGACTACCTAGTAACCTCCTCTCCCTGGAAGATTTCGAGCCCATCCGGAGCCTCTGCGCCTCACCATGTGACACGTGGCGTTGGCAGACGTATCCACCCGTCGCATGTGGCAGCCTAGGCGCCAGCCTCCTCACGTTCGTCTGCCTCTCCTCTCTTTCTTCCTTCCTTCTCCCACGGCCCCTCCCGGCCTCGCCCGCTTCGCCGGTCCTCTCTTCCCCTCCTGTGCCCTCCGCCGGCCCTCCCTCCCCGCCCTATCCGCGTGGGACGACCACGGCCGGCGGCCGGTGGCGCCGCCCCTTCCCCTCCTGGCTCCCGCTCTACTCGCCCGCGCGGGACGACGACCCGCGGCGGCCGGACAGCGCGTGGGACGAGGACGGACGGCCGCCGGCGACTCTACACGGCGGCGACGACGTGCACGCGTGGGCAGCGGCGGAGGAGGAAAAGGGTGCGCCCCGACGCCTGGACTTCCTTCGTTGTCCCCGGCCTTCGGCGGTGCATCCCCGCGGCCTCGCGACGGCGGACGTCTTCGCGGAGGCCGCGGACGGCGGGTGGTCACCGCCCGGCTCGAGCCTCCGGCCGCCTCCAAGCCGCTGCAGGCCGCGCCCGGCTGCTGGCCGCGCTGGCCGTCGCCCGCCCGCCGCCCGCGCCGGGGCCCCGCTGTCCGCCGTCGTAGGCCTCGCCCTCATCGCCTCCGCCCGCCGGCTCCGCCCCTTCCATCCGCCGCCACCGCCGCGCTAAACGCGGTCACTGCCGCCGGTCTTCGCCGGGCGCCGGGTGGTTGTGGCCGGCTTCAGCGCGGAGGCGGAGGCGGCGGCGGGGATGGGGCCGCAGCCCGCCGTGAGCTCTCCACGGTCGTCCGCTGCTGCGGGCCGCCGCACAGGTCGTCGCTCCGGGCCGGCGCTGGCCTTGCCGGTGGTGGGGCCAACGAGAGGGCGTTGGAGGAGCCAGAGAGGGAGCTGGTGGGGACGGCCGCGCCACCGCGCGTCGCACCGTCCGCGGCCTCCGCGCGCTGCGCCCGCGGTCGGAGGGAGGGAGAGAGGGACGCGGCCGTGGGCGGGGTCCGCGGTCGTCGGCCGTGTGGGCGACGGTGGCCGTCGCGGCGCCGCGCTCCTGCTGCCGACGCCTTGGCCGTCTCGCCCCGTCCCGCCGCGCTCGCGCTGCCGGCGCCTTGGCCGCCCCGCCGCCGCGGCGGGCTACTTGCCGCTGGCACGCGCCACCGGGAGCCGTGCTGGCCGCTGCCCGGGCAAGGGCGCGGAGGTCCGCCATTGCCGCAGCCCAAGGTGCAGCTAAGGCACTGGTTGACGAGAAGATGAGCCCGTACTGGCAGCTTCTTAGGAGGATTGCCTCCTCATCGCCTTCCGTGCAGCTTCATCAGAGCCGCCGTCGTCTCCGAGGTGAGCCATCCTGAGGGCTCCTCTCCTTCATCTCCGCATCCTCCAATTCATCGGAGGCAGCTGCAATTGATCCGATCTGTTCAAGGCAGCTGTCTCTGCAGTCTTCAAATCGTACATCACGAGGGTCAGCCTACCACCACCGTCGCTGCCCCCCTTGCTTATCTGAAGGTCAGGCATACAGCCAGCCTGCCATGATGCGTTGGTGAGTATACTGAACATATGATTCATACCTTAACTTTACCCTCTTCTCTTTCACCATTTTTTCAGCTTCCTTACACCTCATTCACCTGTCCCAGGCGCCATGTAGGTTCAATCCATCCTACAGGTTAATCACAGAGGTCTGGCCTTCCAAAACTTCTTTGCTAAGTTATTAATCTTAATTATTTTCTATTACTACCTTTCATAGGTTATTTTACTGTTGCTGCTAGGAGAACATGCTTTTGTGAATTTAGGCTTCCATCGTAATGAATTAACTGCTACCCAATGCTAATCAGTAATGAGGGGTGTGTACTGTATGCTTTTCAAGTTTTCCAATATTTTAACTATTGCCATTGCCATTAGGTTAATATATATCACCGTATAGACATAATTGACCTTAAACATACGATTGCTGCTTGCATTTGATGATTTCAAAAAGGATACTTCATTAATGAAGTCACAGTTTAGAATCAGAGGACCATAAATTTAATGGTTCCAATAACTAGATAGGTTATCACAAGAAACTATATCCTTTGGTGTCTGATCTCCAGGGACAGAGAGGTTTATACATTTGCATTTGTATACTTCTTTGTTTTCCCCATCTGTTACTCATGTTCTGCACAATTTTGTTCCTCTTCATACATACAGTCAAATTTGGCTATATCTGTATTTGCTACAGCATATACATCCTTATGAACATTTAGGCCCATCTTTCTTATATCATAGAATTGCACTTTCTAATAATTTACTTATTTTTCAGAACTTAGTTAAGTGCCTACTATGTACTCATTTATTCTCTGTAAAATGACAGTGATATTGATGCGTGCTGTACTGTGCAATTTGCTACCTAAAGTGCCACAAATTCTGTGATTAGAATCCAATCTTAGTTCCTACAATTTGTTGTTTTCTTTTGCCGTTCAAACCGCTGATGTATTGGTTCCATACATCACCTCTCAAAAGTTGCTGACTCTTGATGAATTAATGTTCATGCAGCCATGACACCTGTAATCTTAGGTGCCCAGATGGCAGTGACATTTCAAGCGATGGTCAGAGTATGCAGAGTGTTTTCCTTTGATTCTCATGCTTAAGCGATATCTTCATTATAGGAAACATATGCATCCGGTTACATGATTTCATTTGACCATCCACAGATAGATATGTATATCAATTAAGTTTCCATACATGATTTCATTTGAGCATCCACAGATAGATATGTATATTAATTGAGTTTGAATAGCCAATTTGAGCCAATCAAAATGACATGCGCAGTCTATTGCTCCTTCAGGTGCTACACCTACAGACCTGTACTGGTTACACCCATGAAGACCATTAGTTGTCCTATTACACTTAATTCTCCCAATGAGCATACGCTGAAGCAAATCCATCTGTTACAGCAACAAACTCATCTGTCACACAAGGTACTGACAAGTGCCACAGTCTTCCTACTACAAAAATTTAAGAATTGTTGCATGTCATGCCTTCTTGACAGACTCATCTTCTCCTTCCTTTGCGCATGGTTATCTTTTGGTAGTAGCGTGTTCCCTTTTTGTTTCTTTCCTGCATGTGGGGTAATAATTGCTTAAGAAATGTGTATTATACTTACAATTTGGATATTGATTGCACAATTGCTGATACGGCATGCGCCCATGCCGCATTGGACATCACTCTCAACAATGTATTGACAGACTCTCTAAGTGAACTCCATTGTAATTCTCAAAAAAAAAAGTGAACTCCATTGTACAGTTCACACTTGAAGCCTTTGAAGGTTGAAGCAGCATGGTCTCAGTATATATCTTCCATTAGGCAAGCACAGGTACAAATTGATTTAGCATTACTGCTTCAAAGTCTGCCGATGTGCATGAAAAGAAAGGCAAAAAAGCAAGGGACTGTGGGCATTGAGTTGCCTGGTACATTTGACTCGGTCCTTCAAACGCCCTGTTCGTTTGGATTGTTTCCAGCGAGTCAACAGTGTTTTTCTCTCAGCGAAAACCAGCGCCAGCCACCAGCCACCAACCAGCCAGCAGTGTTTTTCTCTCAGCAAAAACCAGCGTCAGCCACCAGCCAAACGAACAGGGCGTCCAATACAACTCCCAGCTTGGTATAGTACAATTTTAAGTGGCAACGAATATTTTTTTTCTACTTAGAGTAGGCTAATTGAGGGAATATAGATTTTTCTTACTAGTGTTGATTTTCTTACCCCAAGACCAGGGTCATAATTTATTATCTAATTCATACACAGTGTCCAAGGTTTCTATTCCTTCCGAATCTTAGAAGGAACAAAAACTGCATCTTATGGCTATGACCAACCTTCACACTGCATATCAGTTCCCTATATATTAGTTTAGCTGTTTGATGAGTTTAGCTAAGTTAGATGTTACTTTTTGCCTACTTAGTTCTTACTCAGCCAGATTATGGTCCAGCCTATCGCTTCCCCGGTGGTGAAGCCAGGAACTGAGGCAAGGAGGGGCTTTTCACTGCTTCTTCCTCCTCCAGCCCCCCCCCCCCCCCCCCCCCCACCCCCCTCTTCCTCCTCCAATTTTTAGGGGGGGCTTGGTGGGGCTGCAATGGATGCAGCCGACGGTAGGGGGCCTCTAGCCCCGGCCGCCCCACCACTGGATTCGCCATTGGGTCACCCCCATATTCTAATTTGATCAGACGAAACAGCCGCTTCAGCTCCATCTGCTTCCATAAGAATTTAATAATACAAACAGCCGTGCTTCTCCAGCTATTATCACTACTTTGCTTAGCTTAATTTACATATCAATTTCCTTCTGTTGATTATATATGATCTGTACATTTTGTTGCTTTGCAACTGCAATACCATGTCTAATTTAGCAACCATATGCCTTCTATTGTTTAACTGTACCATGTTTCTCTTTTCATGGAATTTTGCAGCGGCTCAAACAAAAATTGGTGCGCGCTCAGGCTGGACAACGGACACATAGAGGATAGTACTGTACATGCATAATGCTTTTTTTAACCTCATTCTTCCTAGCTACGCTCATAGTCAATAGCCATAGAGTTAATTCGTCATGTGTGTTTTGATGTTTTTGATGTCCCAATAAATAAATCTGTATTGTTTTGTTATATATACATCATTTCGCAATTTTGCTCACTTTTCTCCATTCGTTTTTCATGAGTGGTTAGCCATGTGTTCTTCCCGTTTTTTCACTGCACGTGAATATGGAAATTCGCTTCAAAATCCACCCTAACCAATAGTTCCCTACAGATTTCTTCATGACTTCCCCTGGATGTCCATGTTACTGAGCTACATGCTTCTTAATATTACTCAGGATGAAAGACCCGACCTTCATTTGATTCATATACCAGCTTTTATTATCTAATTCGACAGTGCTTAGTGCCTTAGCTTCTTAGACGGGCGCAGCGAAGCGCGCTTACCATCCTAGTCACCTAACAATATGGCACCATGCCACCATCTAAGAAAATGGACACATATGTACAGTGCATGCAAACTACAATCTTCGATTATTCATTTGGTGTTAGTGTATTGTTTACAAGAGAGGTATGGACCAGGGCAATGAGCCGATGAGGAATCACTACGTAACACGAGTATGCAATGCATTCTCCGTTATGCAACTCAAATAACATGATGACATTTGTAATACATCCCAACAAAATAAATGTATAATTATAAGTTGCTTAATAGGCAAGCTAACAAGCACATGGGCCATACCAATTCAATTTTTGAACAAAAATGGAAATATTTTTAAGCAAATGTGGTGTGTCGAAATATGCTCTCATTTTCATTGTCGTTCTAAAATGCTCTACATTTTATTTCCCCTCAATTCCATTTCTGCTTTTCTTTCATTTTAATCATAAGTCTTTTAAGAACATTCATCATCCTTTTCACCTTACAGTTCATGCCTTATTAAAATGTTTGTTATGCCTGATATATCTTCCCTGTTAAAATAGTACCGATACATATGGATCATCCATAGAAGCTCTTAAATAATTAAGTTTTTATATAAATATATATCACACCTTAATTATCTTTGACATCCCAACCGTTCAGCTTAAACTGGCTCAAATACATTAGTCACCATTTTAAGGACGGCTCAGGACTTATGCACTTGAAACAGTGTAAACCAGGTATCTGTCAGGCGTTCGAAGACACCCGAAACACCACATTTAATAACAAATCCATGCATACAGAATCGTTCGCATAGGAAGCTCTCAACAGACATTACATACTTTACAAAAATATTTAGGGAACGAGTTATTATAAATTATACATCATAAAACTTAAATGCAAGTTACCAACGCTAAGAGTTCGTACTGATCGTTAAGGTATACAGGTCAGAGTTTAAAACCAAGGTTTGCATCAAGAGATCACGTAGACCCTTCGTGTCTCTTGGTCTTCGTGAATCTTTAAACTTGCTCCGGCTCCTCCTCTGCAACAATTATAGAATCTTGAGTACAAAGATACTCAGCAAGACTTACCCGACTAACTAGTATAAATAGATCAAGACACAGGAATGCAAGGCTATTTAGTGGACTGGTAATTGAAGTTTTACAAGAAAGGCTTACTAAATGAGTCCTTATACTATCAATATTTTAATCATATTATAGTTGAGGCTATTGATTCTAAGTTGGAAAACATAACATTTTTCAAACAAGATCTCATGTGACACTTCTCACAACTTCAACCATTTCTCATAATTAAATTACTAAGTTGCTAATCAGTGATCAAGCGGTATTCATATCGAGAAGTGCGACGATCATGACCAATTTTACATCCTGCAGGGAAAAGACCTAACCACACGACACGTGTGCGATCCGTCGAACCGCACGTGGCAACCTTTCGCTCACATCACTTCCAGAGATCGAAACTATTCATGCCAAAGTCCAGGAGTGCATCCCCATATGTGGCCCCACATCTGGCCTGACCACCATATGAGTTTAAGACTACACTCCCGCCTACTGCCACTCACCGACCGAGCAAGCCATAGTTCCAATCCTGGTGTGATTGAGTTACATCGGTTTACTGGTCCCATTCTCCCAGTACGTGATTAGTACGTTCAAAACTTGATCTCAGGTCAACAACCACTGAGTCCTTGACCAGTTCTTAAAGTCAGACGAGGCTATCCTATAAACTCATCCACAATCAAACCTTTCAAGCCATCGTCCAAGTTACCAAGCAAATCCCCATATTTGCTAGTCACCATATTTTATGTGTTATCATAGAGATGAGTACCAAGTGATTGGTAGGTACCTACTAAGCTTACTAAGCAGGTTTCATGATCTTTTTGAAGAGGTGGTAAAGATGTCCTTAATCAAGGATGTCATGCATTTAAAGGGTTCCATAACAATTCCTAGACTTAATGCATATACTGAAATAGTTTGGACGCGTGAAATAATAAGTAAAATAGTAGGCGTAGATGCTCCGGGGCTTGCCTGGATTAGTAACGAGGTTAGGATTGTCAGTAGTGGCTTCAGGCTTTTGTTCCACCATGATCACTTCCTCGTACTCCTGAGTATCCTCCGGCTGAAGCTTGATGTACTCCGACTCCATAAACTCGGTATCTACATGCCATGAATGCAATATGCAAGTTTTAGAAAAGCTAGCTATACAACTTTCCTTTACAATAAAGTTGCAAGCCAACATTAAAAACACTCATTTAAACCTTATTAGGATCTTTCCTATATTTAAAACCATTTAAAAGCATTTTTAAAACTCATAAAAGATTTACTTAAATTATTTTATACTAGAAATTGATTTATCCTAATTATTATAAATTATTTTTATTTTAAAAGACTTTAACATCATTTTATTTATTTAGAAACTATATTGCCTTATTTAAATGTTTTAAAGAAAAACATTTAAATAACCTAAATTTTTATATAACCTTTTATAAAGTTTATCATTTTTTCTGCATATAAAAAAATATAACAAAGCTAACAAAATTGGTTTCACTAATTTTGGACACTTATAAAAATTATAGCATTTAAAACAATTTTCAGCCATTTTAAATAAAAGAAAAACAACTAATTAAACTATTTTTACAGAAAACTCCTTAGAAACATTAAACTCTTACACATAAGCCCTCCCACGCTTCACTTAATATGTTTGCTGAAAACTCCCTGGAAAGATTAAACCTAAGCACATAGGCCCTTCCCGGCCTTAAACATGCCCCGGCGGCGGATGGCTGGCCCGATCTCGCCGGCGGCGAGGTATCCGGCGACGAGAGCTATCCTAGGGGAATCGCATCATCACGAAGAACACACCTATGGGTGAAACCCCTACTCTTGATGGCTGGACAGTGGCGCGCGACGACGGCGGCGGCGGCGCTCTGCTCCTACTCGCCGGCCGGCTGAACGGCGGCGAGCCCGGTGGCAAGGACGGGCGTTACAGCTTCGCGTCGACTTCCTCTACGTGATGGACTAGCATCAAGTTGCGGAAAAGAGGCGGAGCACAGCTCCCCTCGGCGGTCTGCCATGGCGCGGCGGCGCACGGCGGTGGCAGCGGCGCTCCGGCTTAACGGCGGCGCCCTACCTACCTTTGACAGACCCTAGAGTATTACCGATACCTCCTAGACATGAATCATTAGCAGAAAGCTCAGTCAGAGGGTCGGAGCATAGCTCCCCACGGTGACCCCCATGGCGCGGCCGCGCTCTGCGGCGGCGCCGGCGTTCCGGCTCGGAAGTTGTTGCGCCCGGCTCAAGAACACCTCGACGAGCACCGCTAGGACCTAAGGAACCCAGCTGCAAGTCTAAATCGACTCCAAAGACACTCTAACCTAGCTCCCCTCGTGGCCTCACCTTGAGATGGTTGGCGGCGGCTGGAGGTAGAAGACGACGGCGTACGGCGATGGCGAAGCTCGTGGCTGGACTTGAAGCAGTCAGCGTCGTAGCTGGTAATGTGGTGAAGGTTTGGGCGGAGGGAATCGGGTAGCGGTGGGTCGACGACGACGAATCGATGGCGATGGTGAGCGGCGTTCTTGCGCGCGTGAATGAACTGAAGGATAGGAACGAAAGACATCCGTATATATCTTCGAAGTTGCTCACCATAATCAAGTTGGACACCTCGAGCTTGCCTAGGTGTGCTGGTCCTTATGCTTGCCGGCGCGTGGCTGGGTTGAAAATCGCCGCCGGTCAAGACGGCGCGAAACCACGGCGGTGTTGCCGTGTCTGCTCTGCTCTCCTCCTTTCTTCTCTTCTTTTCTTGCTCTGAATCCCTCCCTTGTTCTCTTTATTTAATGTATAAAGTTCAGAGCACATTTGACTCAAAGTTATATCTGGCATATTGGACTGCAACATTGGTATTCAAACCTGAAGCAGAAACTCCATAAATCCCAAGTTATTCAATTCTGAACTTTGGCTCTTTTCACTGTTGTTTTAGTTCAGTTCGTCAGTTATCTGAACTGACCAAATCAGTGCATGGTTCAATCTTTATCCCTCCGAATAAATTAGAAAATAAACTTTCCTTTGATCAAGGGGTAATCCATGTTATAGTGCAAAGTCTCTAGTTTCCATTTTACCATTGCTTGACCAAATTTTGTTTACAAAATCCCTCCAGTTTTTTACTCCAAGATGGCATCATAACTCTGTATAACAATGTTTAGTAAAATTACTATTTTACTGAATTTTTATCCAAATTTCAAAGTTGATCATACACTTTGATCAATAAGTCCCTCAATATTTCCATAAGTGAAATTTTTCCTAAACTCGGCATGTTAAAACCTTGGTTTCCTTGTTTTGCCAAATTACTTCCAAATTTGCATTTCAAATTTGAATTTCTTCAAATTTGTTTCTCTTGGAAAATTTGAACTTGCAGCCCTTTAATCCATCATTAGGGTTTAAACTTGTGCTAATCCTTGCTTAGAAATAGTTATCACCGGGGATGTCACATCGTGTGTCTTAGTTTGTCAGTTTGTAACGGCATCTTGTAGCTACCACTTCAAACTAAGAAGTAAGAATGGACAATACATGAGTTGCTTTCTACAAATCAGCCTGTAATCAACTGGAGCAAGGTCTGCATAGTAAAATGACATTACAGTTCAGATTCCAGAATCAATAGCGTGAACGTGTTAGCTTCTGTGGATGATGACGACCATTTTTTGACAAGAATGATGACGACCATTATCTATATGACAACAACAACCGCACTACAAAAACACAGGACAATGAAATGAGTTGTGCTAGCTATATTCTCAAACTAAATAGTAAATACCAGCTCAGATCAGATCCTTATCTCAAACTTGTGCAACGTCAACACTCAATAGAGCTAGGCGCGTCGTTGGTGAGATTTTCTTGCGGGCAAAGAACACGACTATGAACGTGGAAGCCCGTCGTTTACTCGGAATTCGCTGGAGCTTTAGAGTTTTGTATTGGACTGACCGAACATAATTGAAAAATAGAAGTACTACGACGTGTTCAAGACCAGTCAAAACAGGATGAGACGTTCTTCCGGAATTGCTTCACACAAGTAAAACCCGTCAGTTTATATTGATAATCCCAAAATCTAATGGGAGAGGGCTCTCTCTTTAGCCTTATCCCGAGACCCCCACCAATCTCCGTTCCTTCCGCATCGGACGCGTCACGCGCGCTGTGACCTTTCCCATTCGGTGCTGGCCCACACGTCAGCGATAAAACGCGAGCTGTTGCGGAAGGGAGCGGACGCGGGGCGCCGGATCTGAATCATTTTGATATTTTGGGAGTCGTGCCTGCCATTTCATTTCCCATCTCGCCTCCCCACTTTCCTCTCCCGTCCTCTCTCTCTCCTCTCCACGAAATCTTGCGGGGGCGATTCGATTCACGGTGGCTGATGGTGGCGGCGCGCACCGGGTGAAGCGAAGGCCGGCGAGCGGAAGCGGGCGCGAGGACTGAAGCGCACCAAGTTCTCCGGCAAGTGGAGGCAGGCGGAGGACGGAGGAGCACCAAATTCACCGGCGGGAGGAGGACGGGCCGCACCAAGTTCATCGGCGAGCGGAGGGCGGAGGCGAACCATGTGGCGGTCCAGGGTCATTGGCGAGCGGAGGCGCAACCAGCAGTGAGGCGAATACCGACGAGCGGGGGATGGGGGCGTCGCGAAGCCTCGTGTTCTCCATTTGAGGGGATCTCGTTCAGGAGCCGTTGTGCAGGACGGATGTGCTCTCCGTTGAAGGGTATTTCGTTGAGGTCAGTTGATTTTTTGTCATTCTGTATGTTCTAGTTTATAGATCCACGGGGGCGAAGACTTTGCTATTCATGATTTTTATCGTTTTAGGTCATAGATCTATGAGCTATTTGTTTCGTTTGATGCCTGTATTCTGTGGTGTTTAGATTGATTTTTTACGTCGTGTTGTGCTCTGTGTGTCATCAGTAGCTTAATTAGCTTCCTAGTACTAGTATATATACTACTAGTGGCTTTGCTTGTGATGGATCGAGCTGAGAGTGCTTGAGTAGCGTGGTAGTGATGACTGATGAGTGGTTCTCGTGACGACGTGTGTGTGTCTGTAAATTTCAGTCGTCGGTGTTTTGATCAATAAGCTAGACACAGATGGATGAATAAAATGAGGATTTTGAGATCTTGCCGGCCGTGCGTCGTGAGTTCTCCAATCGTGATTGATGAATGAAATGATGCTGTCAGTCTGTCAGCAGTTTCTATTTGCAGTTTGCTCTCGATCACTTTTGGAATCCTCGACCACTGCTAGCTGAATCTGCATGCAGCAATAAAAACACAGTCTACAGTCAGAGTATCGTCAAAGAGACAAGCCTGTTAATACAACTGCTTTCTATAGGGTCTATGCCAGTTAAGGTAGAGTTTGTATTTTTCTATTTAGAGGTTGTGAGTCGTGTAGCTATATTTATGCTCAGGCTAGCGGTTATTGGTTGACTGATGTTATTATGTAAGATGATGATTTCCTTAGAATATGATTATGTAGTTATTTGTTAATTTTGGTGGAATTATTTTGGATTTGCCTTAATGATTGAAAAGATAGTGCACTGATTGTTGGATTTTGAAAACATTAAATACAATTTTGCAATGTTTCTATTCAATCTTTCTCAACTATGTTGAACTTGGTTCCCTGTAGATCATTTTGTTACTATTCAATCATGTCTTCTGTAAATGAAAACCATAGGTCATTGATTTGTCTAGTTTATCCTATATTTGTGGTGGTTAATTATATTGTTTTTACAAATCAGTGCACTATCCTATATTAGTGCTAGTTAATTATGTTGTTATCCTAGATCATTTAGTTACTATTCAATCATGTCTTCTTTAAATGAAAATCATAGGTCATTGGTTAATTACTTTGGCCCGATGTAGTACTGTGAATGTATAGACTTGATGCTGAAATGGGTGTCCCTTCTGTTTTTTTCTGATTAAGTTGGCTTTATAGCTTGTGAGCATCTTAAGCTAAGTATTTGGTTATGTATTTATAGCTAAGTATTTTGTTCTATATTAGGTCCTAATGTGTGTTCAGTTTATCTGTGTGCTTAATTAAATATGAACATTATAATGTGTGTTCAGATTTTGCTGTTTAGTATCTTTTTTCTGGACTATAAAGTAACTAGACAACATCTAGGTGTGTTTTAGAAGTAACTTGTTAGTGTTTTTTTATTTAGAAAGTAACTTTTTGTAGTTGTTGGTTTTTTAAACAATTGTGTTGAAGCCATTAGATTAGAGATATGTCATTTACGGTTATAGTATGAAGCTCTACAATTACTTCAAACAGTCGCCAGTCCTCTTCCCTAATAGGTGCTAGAGCAATTTTACAGAAGCCTTAATATCTGCCTAGTTTTATAATGGTAATCCTTGTTGCAAATATGACCAATGATGCTGGTTCTGTTGTTGTTCTACTACTTCCCTGCTAGTTATAATTTTACTTCTTCACACTCATTTTGCTTGTTTCGTTTATCTGAACTACAAAGTAACTAGTCGACATCTAGGTGTGTTTTAGAAGTAACTTGTTAGTGTTTTATATGATTTAGAAAGTAATTTTTTTCTAGTTGTTTATTTTTTTTCATATATTATATGATAAGATTCTCGGCTAATATCAGGTCTGATCAATTTCATTTTAAATTTATGTAGTGTGTCTTTCTACAGTATTCCTGATCATTACTCTAGGAAGCTTGTTATATTAGTGATTAGTAGGTCTGATTATCAAAAATAGAACCTAATAATTGCGCAGTTCATATTCTTGGCTGATAAAAATACACTGAATTAGTATATGGTCATGGGTAAAATTATCTCAGCTTTTTTTGGACGAATGCTTCTATATTATGTGCTAATTATAGCTTCAAATGGCATAGCTCACCACCTTTTGTAATGCGAATTAGGAAGTAACTTGCCGATGCTTATGTTTCTTTAGGAAGTAACATATCAGTGTTTTATATAATATAGAAAGTAACTTGTCACTGATTTCAACCATGAAGAAAAGTAATTTTAATATATTTTTCTCCTATATTAACTAGAAAGTAACTTATGTGGTTGGTCACCATAGTTGGGATTTCTATATGAGTGTTTGATTGTGTGCCTGCGTGTTTCTTACTTTATGGCTTTTGTGCAATAGGTGTTTGATCTGCCCATGCTTTGAAGGTCCAGTTATTTGTATTCCCCTCATATTTTTGCTTAGTGTGTTTAGGATAGCAATGTCCATGGTTTACTACTTGTGACTTTTTCCCTAGTTATACCTTTGTCAGGTCAGCGTATGTTGGGTGCCGCACAACAAGGTGTAAAAACATTAAATTGGTACATTCCAAAGCCATACCTCCCACATATGTTTCTTTTTACTGATATTATGTTTTTTCCTTTTACTGGTCAGTATTGCTTTGATTAGATTGGATATTCTGGTTTGCATTATCAGGCTAGACCAAAGTTATCTTACATTCAAATTTCTTTTTGGGAACATATGACACCCTCCATGACCAATCTTATTCGTAAATGTCAGCATAACCTCACTCTTGTCATGATCGAGGCTTGTTCTATCTTTGATGGCAGGCCATTTGCATTTATCATTTTGTTATTTTTGTGTCCTGCTGTGATGCTGGTACAGTGAACCAGTCTAAGTGGGTTCAACTTACCTCTGATTTGCATTCCTTTTACGAGGGATGGTAAACAATAGCTATTTTGTTTCACTTATTGTCATTCTAATCATTGTTACCTTTTGCTACATGAGCAAAATGTGTATGAATTGTGGGCATTTCCTCATTGTTTTCTCAGGTAGACTATATGGTTGCATCCTTTTTATGGAGCTTTTTTTAACATAGAGTGTGCATGGAACTAAACATGAGATAAAGGAAGTATGTGGCTTTAGTTGGTGTGGGGGTGGTAATCCACTGAACCAAGTCACTTTTACATGTCCTGGTTTGCAACACATTGGAAGTAACTTATCAATGATTTATATGATATAGGAAGTAACTTATGCTTGTTTAGAAACATATAAGAAGTAACTACATATTGATTGATATTCGATGCGAAGTAAGTTACCCCTGACTTGGAACTCAACAGGAAGTAAATTGTGACTATTTTCATATTACACGAAGTAACTTTTGATTAATATGCATGATATGGAATGTAACTTTCACTTTTTATGCATTACAAATATGTAACTATGCCACTATTTCCCTCTATTTGTGTGCATATTTTTTCATAGCTAATGATACACCTTATATATCTGATATGATTAGTACACCCCTGCAATTGTAGTCTAAGTTTTTTTGCTGATTAGTGCTACTGATGCTGTAGCGCGTCTCATGCTGCTGTAGGATGTCTCCATTTTATAGCAGTTCAGTACTTGTATATCTGATGAAGTGCTCATTTCTATGTAGAAATTTTTCCAAATGACCTATGAATCTGAACTTTTGATTATCATAATACATACTTGTTATGTTTCTGTTTTGGTAATTGTAGCTCATAGTTGGTTTGGTCAAGTGCTAGATCAGTAGTAGTGTTATCTTGCACTTTCTTGTTCAAATAACGATTGGCTTGTACTTTCTTCATTTTGTTGCTGCTCCAATTCACTCTTTGTTACAGCTGTGTTGAGGTCGAAGAAACCCATCGATGAACCTATACAACAAACAAACTTTTTTTTGTCATAACCGAAATCTGTGTATGGAGTAATTTATTCATTTGAGAAAGTAACTTATGCATATAGGAGGTCAATATTTCTAGGAAATATAGTTAAATAGAATGTAACTTGGCACAAATGAGACTGTATACAAGAAGTAATTATCCAAAAAAGACAGTACATAGAATGTAACTTCTATCGTTTTGTAACTTTCTTCTTTGCACTACAATTAAGATATTATGCTCTCTATTCTGTAAATTGAATGTAACATTCAGATATGCTTCTACTTTTTTGTGCTTGTGCAAGCATCTTTCCTATGTTTGTTTTTGCAGGCACTTGTAGGCCAATTCTGACACAAGGAAGTACAAATTCCTCTAAATTTTCTATTTCTGGTGAAGTTGCATGCATGTGAAAGCTGAGAAGAAAACAAATATGGTCGCAACACCATGATTCTGAATTGGATCTTGTCAAACTGTCTAGTTCTGAAATGAAAAGTAGCATGTTCACAGCACTATGATCATGAAATGGATCTTTTGTATAGTTCTAGTATATTATCTGCAAAACTGTCGTTGAAATTTATAAGGAAAACAGATCAGGACTGGAAGAAGTAACAGTACCTGCACCTCCTTACTCACCCGTGATGTTTTTTTACTCTTATTGGATCTTCTTTTGTTTTTTGTCTATATCAACTGATTTCTGGGCACCATCTCCTGTTGCGTTGCGCCTGGGGAAAGCGCCATCTCTCTTTTGAACCGGGGTTGGATGGGCTCGGACCTTCCCTTTTTTTTGCGCTTTTTTCCCGCGTCTGTCTCCCGCATGCGTTTGGCGGTAATTTTTCCCGCGCCTCGTTCACGGCGTCGGTTGGTGGGCCCGAGGGGCGGACCGTGGGTGGCGGCCATCTCGAGGGCGCGGACCGTGGGTGGAGGGACCGGTGCTTTCCTTAAATAGAATTGCTGCCGGCGGGTGGCCATATTTGGGGGCTCTCCAAATAAGACTATCTGGAGAGGGCTCTCCGTGTAGTCGCCTCCATTGATAATATATATCAAAACTAGTATGTGACGACAACACGGGGAATGAATGGAATACGTACAGATGCAAAACGCGAGCCGCTAGATAACGTTTAAAGAAAACACGGCAACACAAATGGGCGGCAATTGAATTGTCACCAAGTTTAATTTTCAATATGCTACTTTGCAAGCTTCTGGCGCCGGCGTCGCTCCTCGGAGAGCTGCTTTGCGAACTTGGCGAGCTGCTCGGCGTTGGTGCCCTCGCCGGGAACTTCCACGTTCCGGCCGGTCTCCAGGTCCACCCGGGACACCTTCTGGTTGAGAAGGTCCTTACCAATCTTCACCAACTTATCCAAGTTCTCCTTGGAGCAATCGTCAATGGATCCCGCGCTTCCCGTCAACTGATCATACTGTACCAAAACAATAGTCAGAAATCACAACTTAAATTCTTTAAACGAAAATAAGCTCTGGCAGATGCTACCTGAATGCGCAGGTAGTTGCAGCTGGAGCGCAGGGCCCTGAAGAGGACGCAGAGGTGGATGTCGACCATATCGGCGCTGGCGGAGTTGAACATGTCGACGATGGGGGCGGTGTTGTCCTTGATGAGCCAGTTGAAGATGCCCCACTTGGCCGCGGCCTTGGCGCTGTACCTGCGGCTCCGGTTCGACCCGCAGCCGATGGAGATCACCATGAACTTGCCGTAATCCACTGGCTTCACCGGGAAGAAGTCCTCGTCCCCAAGGATGATGTCCTGCGACACCTGGCTCATCGCACACAGTGTCTGCGCGTACACGTTCATGAGATCGATCAGTAGAGACATCGCGTCAATTTGTGATGAACTGATGATAATGGTGCACACAAGGTGCTTACGGGATTGTTAGCGGCGAGGCCTCCATCAACGAGGTTGAATGCCCTGGTGCTGCCGTTCTCGCCTTTAGTCTCGAAGTAGTGCGCCGGGAAGAAGGTCGGAGCGGCGGAGGTGCTGATTGAGATGTCCGACAGGAGTGCATTTTTCAACGGCCGGTGCTTCAGCTGATCAAAACCAGGGCAGGCAGCACGCGTGCAACGAGTTAATTGAGAAATCACTTAAATGATTCCCCGTTGACATTGCGACTATTATATGATATAAGTATTAGCAGTTGATGATGATGATCTGATCATAAGGAGCAAAAATAATTGGCTGTTCAAAGTATATAGAAAATACTAGTTGGTTGATTAATAACACATCAAAACCTGTCTTGGGTTTTCCCCAAGTTTAAGCTACAGAGACTGGAGAGACAGAATAACCTAACTGTGGCCAACTGCACACAAGCAGACAGTGATATACATGCAACAATTTCTACGAATTTGCATGAACTGACCACATGCATAATTTAGAGGAAGGAAGTTCAACCTTTTCTGCTTATTTTAATATTTATTTTCATTTTATATACTGACTGCTTCAACAATTTAATTATTCAACTATAACCATGGGGTAGCTTCCATTGGCTTGACCAAGTTAGTCAGAATAGAAAAATGCTTCCTCTGGGGTCCTATTGGCTCTTTTGCATGCCAGGATGCTTCGAGATCTAGTTCCTTCAAATCGCCTTCCCAACATGTTGCCCTCTTTTAGGAGTTACCATCGCTCTAGGATAACTGGATTGTTCCTCGCATTATTTCCGTTTGTAGCGACAATTTAGTAACTGTTCATTTCTTGACTAGGTGGTGCTTAATTCTTTTGAGTGATGATCTCAGAAGCTTAGTAATATACTACTGCCAATGCACAGGAGGACCCATTTAGTTACCTCAAAGCTAGAGAAAATTGTGGGTTGCAGGTACGCGATGTCGAAGGTTGGGATGACCACATTTGTTAGCGCCTTGTCCAACCTCAAGTCGCCGAGGTACTGACGAAGCAACGCATGGAGGTACTTGCCGTCGTACTTCGGGCCCCTTACCATCCTCAATGTGCTAAAGATCTTGGACAGGATCCAATTCCTGCAAAACACCCGACAATCATCTGGCTCACATTAAACTAGTTACCATGCTTCCTTTTTGTCGCAGTAGTAGTACTGAGTAAATTTCTCTTCTGAACTGTAAAGAGAAACTAGTGGCAGTATAATTTTGCAATGCATGTATGGGACGGTTACTACTTCTGTGGGAAGATTTTGGGTGAATGGTCGATGTAGAACTGTGCCAAATTCTTGGCATCGAAGAGTGGTCGTCCATTCTTGCCCGGGGCTGTGAGCATCGCCGTCAAAAGACCACCAGTGCTTGTGCCAGCAACAACGTCGAAGTAGTCAGCGATCCTAGCATCCGGTCCATCCAATTCCTGCACACGCAAATTGAGAGAACACACGAGACATCAGCACCTGATATGCATGAAGCAAATGAAGGAACAGCATATCATGACAGTGTTCCACAGGATAGAGTACGAGTGCACCCTATGAAATTGCTAGATGAGCACAAACTTGTCACTTACTTGGAGCTTCTCTTCGAGGAAAGCAAGGATGGTGGCCGGGATGATTCCTCTAACACCTCCACCGTCGATGCTCAGAACGGTGACCAGCTTGACCTTCTCTGGGTTAGTCTGGTGCGCGCCTTCAGAACTACTGCTTGCCATCTTTTTATTTAGATGGCACAAAGCAAGCTATGCACTTCCGAGTTATGATAAGGAACAGAATGTCGTGCAGATAGTACTAGCAAGCAGGTCATTAAGGATTTTATAGAGACATATCCTGGAGTCTGGATTAACTCAAGGAAGAAGCAACAATGTTGCCTCCACCTCAGGGTTCTACAAGGTCAAAATATTGAGAAAAGCCAGCTAAAACGATTAATTTACTCGAGCTAAGTCATCAGTTCCTTTCAACTGCTTGTGGTTAGAAGAAATCAGTGCCATGCATCTTCAGCATACTGCATCTAAAGTTGTGCGTTCAATATATACAGGTAAAGAGGCAACAGCTCCAGCAAATTATTTCTACCGCTACTTTCCAATAAAATTTTCACGCCAACTCTGAGGTACACCAGCCACAATAATTTTCAACCTTAAACTGTGCTAAAGAGAAACAACATCCCATCTAATGCGTTTTTCTTAATCGCATCTTACTTGACCCTTGTTTGTCCAGGAGCCTGTGAATCATTATGCATCTACCTTTGCACTAAACCTTTGAACTTTATTCATCATCACTTCTACAAGTAAATAAAACCGGACAAGTAAATAAAACTTTATTCATCATCACGTCTACATCACTGTTTTCCAATTCGAGGCACAGCTGGAGTAAACCAATGCAACCGCTACTTCTGCATTAATTTGGCGTGAAACCACTAATTACGTGGAGCCTTAGCTGGTTAGATTGGAATCCACAACATACAATTCTTGGAAAGATATTATGGATATAGTATATATCAAAATTAATATGCGCAGGCAGAAAGTTGGTAACTTACAATGAAGAGAGCAGAAAATGACAAAGGCCGCATGCTCAGATAATACATATTGTGCAACATGTCAATTTATTGGTTCTCTATAAGCTGTAGCATTAGTACAAGCACTAACTGGAAACATGGATCATGTGACTGTTTAGATATTACCAAAGGTGGAAGGTGCCTATGGCATCAAGCAATAACGAAACTGCTACTTTACATAACATGGAAATGTACCTGATCTACTTTCCAAATAACCGAGGTGAGAGAATAGAGAAGTGAAAACAAATAAAAGAAGTCTGAAATACAAACTAATAATACCATATTAAACTACTTCAGAGGATCCTATGTGGTTTGCCATGACTGCACACCCTTAACAAAGAGATCAAGACTGATCTAGCATATACATTATAAATGTTGGGTACCTCTGTTTGAACATTGTTGCAGCATTTTTTGCTTTAAAGTTTAGAATATTCAACAAAAATTTCACAAATATCATACATGGGAGGAACCTAGAAAGAAGGAAGCTGTAAGACACCAGCAACAAAGCATTCATCTCATTAGCTTCGCATGCACCAGCAACTTCTACATGGGTAACAACAACTTATGCTTCACTGTCAGGAATACATTTCGTGCTTCTAAAAAGAAAGAAAAACAGCAATTTTGGAAACTGGTTATTGACCAGAAGTAACACGTGGCTCAGAAAAACGTAGAAGTTATACCTTCCAGCTAATATAATGTAAACTAGACAAGACCCCCACTACTGTGCACTACTATCCCACCCTTTTGTTATCATTATCTTCAAAAGCTTGCAAGATGAAAACAAGGAACGACAGTTATATGACACTCCTAAATTTTTGGGAGGTCTTAAGATTTTTATTTGTAATGATAACCAATTAAAGAATATATGCATGTGTGCTGTCCATTGACTTCTTGAGCCAGGTTGTGTTGACAAGAAAGCAGATGAAATTCTAAAACTGGCTGTTGGGTGTAAGGAAGAGAAATCTATTGCAGATAACTTGTTTAGCTGTGTTTTGTTTATGTCACATGATAGAAGTGGTTTTCTATTCATCATTTGTCCAGCTTTAAAAATCTATCAGTTCTGTAAGTAGGTGGTACAGTAAACTTTTTGCTTCCTTGTCATTCTTTTCCTTACAAATTGTTCTCTAAGTATCATCATATTATACAAACCAATACCTAGATCAAGCATAAGCCACTTGCCAAAAATGGAAGTCTGAAAACAAGCACAAAAAAAATGCCTAACATATCTTTACAGTGGCCAATAGCATGTCTAGGCATGGACATCTTCAAAAATTCTCTGATCTCCAAGTAATTAGTAACAACATAATTACACACTTTATTTCTCATGTATCGTTATACAGGTTTGGTTCACATGAAACAAATATTAAGTTCAATATGCACATAATCTGACATCACCATTTACCAGAAAACCTGACAAACTGACAATATCAATTCTACCATTTCTGGAGGTGCCTAATTGCTCTTCATATTGCATTGTGGTGAATTCGATGTTCCCAGTTCAGCCATTGGGTTGATCAAGTCAGAATGCCATCTTAAATGATCAGTGGAGACAGATATTAGGATCATCTTCATCCGAGTCAAATTCAACCTGCCATGCAACATAGGATGATTAATGAACAACACTTCATAATTTGTAAAGAAAAAACATACAAATTTGGATAAAGCAAAGCGTGACCACGTTGGCGTATTCAAGAAGCCACTTTTGTGGGGTATGGTGTCATAAACTCACATGATAAATTACTGATGTGACCTTCTATGTTAATGTGAAAAATGTAATACGTAGTATACTTATGTTAAGACTAAGAGCCTTACAGTGTAGATAATTGCAGTTTTAGCAGTGCACAGCACATCTCATTGATAAATTCAGCTAAAATTGTGTCACAATAATATTGAAAATTAGAGCAGGAGAATCAATCTTGATGGATACTGTCTAATAGAAATAGGTTCACAGGCGAGAGCAAAAATCACTAACTCACATTTTGATCTCTGTACCATCTTCCATGGCCATCCCGCTTCCAGCCTGAAGCAGTGAACCGAAGTTCTTGCTCCTGTCGTTTTCGTACTTCTGTTTGCCAATCTGAAAGTAACTTGCCTTGAATCTGATTTCCGGCAAAAGATTCTCCTTTACTACTGCTACATTCTATAGATCCAGTATTTCTAGTCAATTTTTCCATTGGAACATCAGAAGGAGCGGCGTGGGAATCACAGGATGAAGTATTTGCCGTCCACTTCAAATCATGAGATACCTTCTTGCCATTGAAATCATTAAACCTGCTCGACTGTGCTTCCAGAATTGCCCTCCGTGTCTGCTCAATTAATGGCTTTTCTTTCATATTGGTAGGCCTAATACTGGTGTGCAGATTACCAGGATTTAAATGGGAAACATCTGATGAGAGAGCCAGTCTCTTGTTAATTTCGTGCTTCCTAGACAATTCCTTCTTCCTCAGCCTAGATTCTGCTGCGATGTGCTGTGCACCTTTGTTATGCATCTGTTGATTTGTTGAGATTAGAATGGCAATAGTAACAGAAGAACCACGGCTACAATGTCTAACAAGAGAGACCAAAAAAGTACATAAGGAAGAATGAGAGCAAGTATTCTGATAACAAACACATTCCTAGCAAAGAGAGGTACATGACTAGATTTATGACACAAAAAGTTATAAAATGACTACCGCAACATCGATAGATGAACCACTGGTACTGTGTGATAAAGTACATCGGTCTAGAAATGTATGTCGTTTTGGACAAGCTGCAGTCCAAATTTTCAGTTTCTGACCACTCATACGAGCAATGCATTTACTTTAACTGACTAGTACAGCGGCACAGCCATTGCCAACCAGCCCACATATGTATATCAATCTAAACTTCCTTCTCAAATTAAACAACATTTGCCGTGACAGGAAACCCGAATCATGATAATTCAAGCCAGGAGACACAATGAGGGGGGCGGGGGCGGGGGATATAGTAGAGGATGTCATAGAAGCTATTCTCTCTAAAATCATTCGCCAACAGCCATTCATACACCATAAGAAATTCATCAGACAATTAACTGGGGGAGTCTAGTACAGGGAATTGGGGGGGGGGGGGGTGAGGGGGTTGAGTGCTGGCTTACGGAGAGCATGAGAGGAGAGTCGAGGACGGGGCGATGGGGGCAGACGAGGCAGGCGAGCTTGCCGTTGGAGAGCCTCTTGAAGGAATCGGGCGTCGAGGGAGACGAGGACGCCGAGGCGGGTAGCATGAGGTCGTCGAGGCGGCGCTTCCGCTGCTGCGCATCACGCGCCCAGCTGTCGCCGCCGAACACGCTCATGCCGGCTTCCTCGCCGTCGCTGCCGCGGCAGCCGGGGAGGAGGAGGAGGTGGAGAGGTGACCGGTGGGTGGACCCTGGTGTGTGTGGTGGTTTTGGCCCGTGTCCTCAGTCAGCCTGGTGGACCGGACCCGGGTTCGCTCATTGGTTGCTATCTAGTTGGGCTTTTCGCGGTGTGCGATGGACAGGTGGGCTTGTAGTTGGGCCGAGGAAACGATAGAGCCGGGCCCTTTGCTGGCCCTAGCTAGCTTTGTGTTCCTTAGTCTTGGTGGTTCAATTCCCCTTCGGGGTTCTTCGTCGTCTAACGATTTGGGGTTGCTGGTCCTTGAGGTGCCAGAATCCTCAATGTCTGGCGATGCGCTGGTTTATGACCAGCTTCTTCAGCCGGTTCGTTCAGCGTTAACAACGCACATCGATTTCGATGTGCTGCTCAAGATGGCGTTTAAAAACTTTGTTCCTTCGCCGGAGAGGAAGTCGGCTTCAAGATGCGTTCTCCGACCGTCGGTGGCGAGGAAGACCAGGAGCTTACAAGGACCAGGATGTATTTTCTCTTTGTTTCAAGAGTGTCTTTGTAAGTTTTGGAATGTAATCACCATATATTGTTATGAATGAAATATATCAACCCGGTTTCTCAAAAAAAATAGTGCATGTGTGAAAAAAACGTATGTGTGGCGTTGTATATGAACCCATATCTTTTTTTTAGATAATGATATGTGAATTCATATGAGATGTATAAAAGTATAAGGACACTGTGATGTAGGTATTGTTCATAGGGAAAAGATAGGTCAACATTATGATTCAGCTTGCTTTAGCTCTTTCTACTTCGATTTTATTTTGAAAGTAAATAAACTTGTTCTTCTACTCTGATTCACTCCATTTGATTACTGTCGTAGACAAACTTTTGATCATTCGTATTCAAAGAAAGAATTTACCAAAATTATAATAAATATATTTTATCTGAAAGTACTCTTGTAACAAATTTAATGCTACCATTTTTGTGGTACAGAAATAATTATCTTGATATGCATGAGGGTTACAGATTTTTTTAATTCTAAAGCTGAATACGGAGTACATTTTGTTACAAGAAATTACCCTAGCTCAGACGCGAAGACCGAAGCAAGAGGATAAGCACCAGTGATGCAACCAAAATTACTGTGTCCACCCACAGTCCGCAACCCCACGACTAGTTCCCCCGATCCATTCCCCGCCTCCGTCAAATCGCCTGTGCTGTGTGGCTGCTCCCCGCGGCCGCGGCGAGCCATGGATCCTTCCCCCGCGCAGCGGCGGGAGGCGGAGCGGTCCATGAGCATCGCCGAGAAGCTCCTGATGGCGCGGGACCTCGAGGGCTGCAGGCAGTTCGTCGCCGAGGCGCTCTCCGCCGACCCTCGCGCCCCGGGCGCCGAGGACCTCTTCGCCGCCGCCGACGCCCTCCTCGCCGCCCAGCGCCGGCGCCTCCCGTCGGGGGCCCCCGATCCCTACGCCGTCCTTGGCCTAGACTCCGCCGTCCCCGCCTCCCGCGACCCCGACGTCGTCCACTCCCACTACCGCCGCCTCTCGCTCCTGCTCAACCGCTCCCACCCCGACCGCCCCTGCTCCCACGCCTTCGCCGACGCCGCCCGCATCGTCGCCGATGCGTGGGCCTTCCTGTCGGATCCTCTTCGCAAAGCCTCCCTCGACTCCGACATCGACGCCGCCGCCGCCGCAGCTAGCGCGGCTGCAACCGCGAAAGCCGCCGCCGCAGCAGCAGCAGCAGCTCGTGTGCCCACCGCTCCCTCTCCAGAGAAGCAGCCTCAGCCGCCGACGCCGACGCCGCCGCCGAATCCTCAGCCAGCCTCGCCACCGCCTGCTCCCCAGCCACGGCAGACGGCGTCAGCCACGCCGCCGTCGAAGCGCGGGCGCCCGCCCCGCGCTGCCAAAACGCCGCCGGCGGTGGAACGGATCCAGGAGGGGGAGGCTCCGCAGGCGCCACCGTTCTGGACGGCTTGCCCCTCCTGCTGCCACATACACCAGTACGACCGCTCCTACGAGGCGCAAACTGTGCTCTGCCCCAGCTGCCGCCGGCCGTTCGCCGCCACGGCAATGCCCACGCCGCCACCCATCGTGCCGGGCACCGACATGTACTATTGCTCATGGGGGTTCTTCCCGATGGGGTTCCCTGGTGGCCCTGCATTCGCCGGACCAGTCAGTTCCCCGGGGCAGCAGGCCCCTTCTGCTCTAGGATTTTATCCAATGGGACCATACTTGCCATTGCCAGGCCAAGGTGGTATTGTGGAAGGCAATGCGGCAGGTAGTGCCGGCAGTGGCGTTCCGGTCACCCCCACTGTGACAGCGCCAGTGCCGGCCACCCCCATAGTGACAGCACCAGCGCCGGCAGCGGCAATGCCAGTCAAGTCCTCACATGAAAAGGTTGAGCCAAGGAAGCGAGGGCGGCCCAAAGGCAGCAAGAACAAGAAAGTGGTGATTGAGATCAATTAGAGGTTGGATAGTTGGTGCCGGCGATGGCATTCCCGTCACTCCCACAGTTACAGAACCAGCGCTGCAGCAACAAGTCCTCACATGTAAAGGTTGGAGCAAGGAAGTGAGGGCAGGCCAAAGACGACAAGAGCAAGAAAGTAGTTATTGGGATCAAATAAGGACCATTATGAAGACGGAACGATAAATTGTGTACATTGGCTGCGCCGATCGACATCTGCATCTGTTGTAAACTGAACAATCTGTATGTGTAGGGTAGTAGTTCTTGTTTGCATATGGCATTGGTGCAGTAAGATGGTCGAGAACCTGAGCTTTCTCCGTGATAAGGTGGTCCAGAATCAGCTCCATTCATGACAATTTTGGTGACTAGGTTGTAGGTTATTCTCCTTGCTTTCATTGCAAAGTTTAGCATAGTGTTTAGTGTTAGCTTTCCTTGTATCATCCAATTAGATCGCATGTAGATGTTTCATGTTCTAGAGTGGCAGCTGCTCAAGTGCCAGATACGCTGTCTGTGCTTGTAAGATTATGAGATGGATAACAAGCTGAGTGAGTGTGCAACTGTGCATTAACTAGAAAAGTAGAAATAGTATGGACCTGATGAAATTGTGCACATGTAATTCTATGGCACATGTGTATTCTATTGGCTGGTGCATTAATTCTTTGAAACTGATGAGATTATGAGATGTGCGTCAGAACTCTTGTGTGTTCTATTGACTGATCTGAAGGGCCTGCTAGTTTTGCATCAGCCAGGATGGGGGAACTGGCAGAAGTACTCACTCCTGATGATGCAGGTACACTCGGTAAGCATGATGGATGTTTTTTGGTTGAGTAATTGTGCAAATTTTCTGCATGTTGAGTGGAAGACCCCGATTGCTATTCAACTGTGAGATCCTTACTCGACTTCACAACGGAATAGTAATCAGGGTCACAGATCTGAACAGATGTGGTATCTTTTCAATTACCAGTCGCCTGGTTGCTTCAACCAAAAGACCTGCCGGTTTTCAGTCAGTTCAAATGATGTAGGCCTGTTTTAACAAGTTCAGTTATTTCAAATGATGTAGGCCTGTTTTAACAAGTTCAGTTATTTCACATCAAGACTAGGCCTCCTCACATCTGGACGATGATACTTCTGCAAGCTGCACTTGGCACAATTTTGCTGCTCCTCGCTGCCGCTCCTTTCTCTGTCAAGTACATTCGCCACAAGCTGAACACCATGCTCGTCTGAGCTGGCCAGCGACATTGGGGTCCTTTCATTGCCTGTGGCCAGCGACGAACTCCTCTGGGAGCTCAATCGACCGTGAGTCCGTGATCAACGCCCCAACATCCCCTGACAAGGTGTGTTTGGAAGACTGGAGCTCGTTCTTATCATGTAATCGCGTATGATGCATTGTTGTGTTCCTATTGATGTAATCTTTCTTCCGCAGTTTCAGATTTTCAGTTTGCTCTCTTACCCCTTCTCCTCTGTAGTCTACCCTGATCTGTGTTGAAAAAAACTAGCTTGTCTGAAGACCAGCGACGCGCGTTGGTGCAATGACAAGTGACAACTACAGCAAAATAATTGCGCACCGAAAAAAAAAGAAACAAAACGAGATGACAGAAGACATGATGAGCCCATGAGCATCCGCTTTTGGTAGTCTCTAGGGAAGATGGTAACCGGTAGACGTGGTGGGCTAGATGGGCCAACAAGAAGTAGCCCATTACTTCTTTCTACATTTTCTTCTTTTTTCAGGACAGTAACAAAGCTTTAGCTGCTACGTAAGCACGTCGTTGGTTCAGTAATCAGTGCTTTTGCAACTGCGCAAAATTGGCGAATGTGGCGTGAATATGTTAAACCCCACGATGAATTACTAATTTCCGGCATTCCGACGTTAAAATTTTTACTGTCACAACAGAGACGACGACGACGATGCCAATGACTCAACGTTGCAGATGCAACCGGAAAAGGCAGTAGATGAACAAGAACCATGCATGTGCACAGTAGAGCTCTGAACTGATGGATCGAAGCTTTACCTGACCTGCCACTTGGAGATCCTGCAGCGACGGTGAGCCCGGCGTCAGAGGAGCAACACCATACGCATCAATCGAACCTGTCGGGGTGGAACGAACGATGTCACGTCTATGCAGAGAAATCCCTGTTGCCACTACGTACATGGTGGTGTCAGGTCAGGACGAAGCAAAGCGGATCGAACAAGAACAATGGGGTGTTTAGTTCCATCGAAAAGATAAAAAAGAGGGGTGAAAATGTCACATCGGACACTATAGCGTACTGTAACAATTTTCGTTTGTTTGTGGTAATCGTTGTCCTACAATGACCTAACTAGGGTCAAAAAATTCGTCTCGTCGTGTACATCAAAATCATGTACTTAGTTCTTTATTTACCACGTTTAGTTTTCCATGCATGAGGAGAGAGATTTGATGTGATTTGATGTGATAGGTGAATAGTGAAGTTTGAAGAGAGAATTTTTCACATTTGAGGGGAACTAAACACCGCCAATAATTCCAATGCATTGTGTTGCGACGTTGCTAGATTCTGGTCTGAGATCGGGTAGGGTGGTCTCGAGCTCCGTATGAATCACGAGTCGTGACATGTCCCTGAAGCTCTCTTTCTTTTTCCTTTCCCTTCGGTACGCTAGTCTCCTGCTCTGGGAAATACGAGTACTGGCTGTTGTATGGCGAGGGGACACGCGATAAAGTTACACAGTGAATATCCCCCTCCTCTCGGTTCATCGGTCGCCATGAAAAGGCTGCATAGTTACAGCGTTTTGTTTTTACTGGAGCTGGTGAAACGTGTTTCCCTTTAAAAAAAAATCAAAATTTGGCTCTACCATCGCAAACAAGACACAATATAAGCAATTCTTATTGCCTACTACTCCGTATCTCTCAATTTGCTGTCTTCTCAAACACATATTGAGTCTGTGTAATGTGGGAAAGTCGTGTGTTAATCTTGCAGTGGAAGTACAGAACCCGAAAGTAAGACATCTAGTTCCCTTTACAAGAGTAATAGAAAATTATTGTAAGCAATGAAAGTATCAAAAAGTAAGACATCGGATTATGACTTTCAAGGAGTCGGACAGGATATAACTAGAAAAGAAAAACTATGGACTGTTCTTATGGATCGGGGAGTTGTGAACTTTTGTGTTGCAAAGAGTTCATATATAGATATAGTGTTAAATTTGCTAACATATGACACACACTCCTAGCAGTTCTTGACAATCTATCTCATTGCAATTCTTTGTTAGGATGGAGGGAGCTGTAAACCTCAAGCTTGCCAGCCTTGTGATCTGATCCACCACCCACCGGCCCACCTGTAAGTGATCTGATCTTATCATAGCATGTTTCTAACACCCCACTCCCCAGTTGTGACCTCAAGCCTGCCAGCCTTGTCTTAAGAGGAATTTTGAAATTGAAGCTCCAATCTAAATTAAAAATCGCACCATATAAACGGCAAAGAAAGTTCAACAAGAAATCTGAATCATTGAGCACATTGGATGATGAATAAAAAAATTGAGCGGTTGATCCCTTAAGAAACACTCGATCAAGAAATTGGATCCCCATGAAATGATATTAGGATTTGCCGAGCCTTCATTTTAGATAGTCTACACGTTTCGTGTTGAGTTTTTGTATTCCAAAACACAGTGTACAACATGTTTCATTTCAAATGTTTGCGCTCGGGATCAACGAATTATCGTTTTTCAAAAGTAGATCTCCGGCCAGACGGGTAATTTTTCAAGCAGCAAAAGCTACGGTTCAGCAGCGTTTTGGCCGCGCCGACGTTTTTCGCTGACCGGCCGACAGGTTACGTTCCAAGGGAACGTGGAAAAGCATCCCCAGCCCAGCAGGAATTCTGATCCATCCCTCCCAACCCCCAACCCCAACCCCAAAGGCTGCCGCGCCCCCTGACGCAAAGCACCGCAGCGATCAGCCCACAGGCGCCGTGTCGCCCCCATGTCCCCGCGAACGCGACGCGACGTGCCGCCCTGCCCCTCACCCTGCCGCTGCCGCTGCCGCTGCCCGACCCGAGAACACGCCTCGCCGCTTCGGCTTCGGGGTTGGCCGCGCGTTCCCGGCCGACGAGGGAAAAGCGCCCCCGTCTCCACCTCGCGCCAGCCGCCAAAACAGCCGTCGTCGCCGCGCTGACGCCAGCCGGCCAGCCCCGAACAAAAAGGGAGCGCTGCGCCCAGCATGTCGTGGTCGCCTCGCCTCCTGGGGTTCCCCGCCGGCCGGCTCGATCGACGCGGCGCCGGTCGATCTCCTTTTTAAAAAGCCCCCCGGCCCGCAACGTTTCCACTTCCGGTTGATCGCCTCGCGACACGAGCTTTTTACTACGGCAGCCGTTTTTTGGCGGCCCGTTCCACTTCCTGGATTGGGGTTTGGTTGGCGAGCGGTGACTGGTGAGCCAGGCGGCGGCGGGGAGATGGTCATGGTGGCGGCGGACGACGCGGAGGGTGAGCGCCCGGCGCCGGCGCCGGCGTCGCGGAAGGAGCGGGGCCGGAGCCACAGCGAGGCCGAGCGCAAGCGGCGGCAGCGGATCAACGCCCACCTCGCCACGCTCCGCGCCCTCGTCCCCTCCGCATCCCGGGTACGTACGTGCTCGCGTAACGCAACGCAACGGAACCCGATCGAAACGAAGCATGGGCGTGAACAACCTGACACACACGGCTGAGTGAGTGCAGATGGACAAGGCGGCGTTGCTGGGCGAGGTGGTGCGGTACGTGCGGGAGCTGCACGGGAAGGCGAGCGAAGCGGCGGAGGGCGTCGGCGCCGGCGTCATCCCCGGGGAAGGCGACGAGGTGGGCGTCGAGGACGACGGCGACGACGACGACCGCCTGCTGCGGCCGCGGCGGGTCAGGGCGTGGGTGTGCTGCGCGGACCGCCCGGGGCTCATGTCCGACCTGGGCCGCGCCGTGCGGTCCGTCGGGAACGCGCGCCCCGTCCGCGCCGAGATCGCCACCGTCGGCGGGAGGACCCGCGGCGTCCTGGAGCTGGACGTCTGCTGCGACGACGATGGCGTGACCGCCGCCGCCGCGGGCAAGGGCAGGGCGGTGGCGCTGTCGACGCTGCGGGCGGCGCTGCGGTCCGTGCTGATCAACCGGGAGGAGCACGAGCACCACCGCGCCGCCGCGGAGGGGTACAAGCGGCCGCGCTTCTCCGCGCAGATCGCCAAGGTGCAGCGCACGGACGCCGTGCTGATGAGCTAGGCGGCAGCGGCGAAACGAAGCGAGCAACGCCGTGCGCAGTGCAGCACGGCCCGTGCTGATGCTGTGATACACCCGATCGCGCGCGATCATCTGCATCATCCCCAACTCTTTCGTGATTATCTGATCTTGCGTGTCATTCGACAGTTGGTCTTGTACTTGCAAAGTACTCGTATAGTATGGTCATATGCAGACTTGTCAGGTATACTGTTGGCAATAGTGGAATTTAGGGCAGACCGGCTGGTGCTGCTGGGTTGGAGGGCTAGACATGCCACGCTGCATGAGCATACGAGCTCCATCTCTAAAACAAGGATTTATTGAGTATTATTTTGTATTGCGTAGCTTAAAACTTTTTTTTTTCCTGTCTCTCAACGGCTGCAGAAGACCTAGCTATACATTGTAAAACTAGGAGTAAACGTGGCTTCCTATCTTGGATAGTCCACGGTTCCGTGTTGATTATATAGGGAGAAAACCCCTAGAGATTACAACAGAAACCAATGTGGCATTAACTTGATCTCCAAGAGTACAACAACTGAATTTATCTAATCTAAGAGGAGACCAGTCACGCACACAATGGACTCTAGGATTTACATCAAGTCATTACACATTATTATTTAACACCCTCTCTCAATCTAAACCTATCTTTCTCTCAAGGTTTAGATTGTGCTTGAAGTCTTCGAACTTTGGTGCAGGCAAAGCCTTCGTGAACCCGTCATCAACCTGATCCTTTGTGGAGATGAACCGAACTTGCAGCAATTTCTTGGCAACTCTTTCTCTGACAAAATGAAAGTCAATCTCAATATGCTTAGCTCTTGCATGAAACACCAGATTGACTGACAAATATGTAGCACCAAGATTATCACACCACAAGCTTGGAGGCTCTTTGAGTTTTACACCCAATTCTGCCAATAATGACTCCAACCAGATTACTTCTGCAGTAGCATTCGCCATAGACTTATATTCAGCTTCAGTACTTGACCTTGAAACAGTGGCATGCTTTCTTGCATTGAAGGAAACAAGATTATTTCCATAATAAACAACAAAACCTCCTGTGGATCGTCTGTCATCTATGCTTCCAGCCCAGTCAGCATCAGAAAAGGCACTCACAGTCATTGAGGCAGATTGCCCAATTCTAATACCGGTGTCACAGCTGTATTTTACATATCTGAGAATTCTTTTGACTGCTGACCAATGAACAGAAGTAGGAGAATGTAGGAACTGACAGACTTTGTTCACTGAAAAGGCCAAGTCCGGTCTTGTGAGAGTAAGATATTGTAGTGCACCAACTACACTCCTATATCGTGTACTATCTTCTTCATTTAACAGTTCTCCTTCATATCTTGAGAGTTTTTCCGAAGAAGACAGCGGAGTAGGTGACTCTTTGCAATTTATCATCCCTACTCGTGACAAAATATCAAGTGCATACTTTTCTTGAGACAAAATTATACCTTTTGCATCTTTCTTAACTTCAATGCCCAGAAAATAATGCAATTCACCTAGATCCTTGAGAGCGAAGTCATGTTTGAGATCTTGGAGCAATGCTGAAATAGCTTCCATAGAATTGCCGGTAACAATGATATCATCAACATATATGAGCATGTATATCATAATATTTCCTTTAGAATAAATGAATAATGACATATCTGACTTGGAGGCCTTAAAACCAAGATCAATAAGTTTAGAGCTGAACCTCGAGTACCAAGCTCTCGGTGCTTGTTTTAGACTGTATATTGCCTTGTCAAGTTTGCATACAAAATTTGGATGAGACTTTCTCTCAAAGCCTGGTGGTTGCTTCATGTAAACTTCTTCTTCCAGAACACCATGCAAAAACGCATTCTGCACATCTAATTGCCTCATGGACCACCCTCGAGACACAGCAATAGATAGAACCAACTGAATAGTAGCAATTTTAACTACTGGACTAAATGTATCCTCATAATCAAGTCCATACCTTTGCTTGTATCCCTTGGCCACTAATCTTCCTTTATATCTATCAATTGTTCCATCTGATTTTCTCTTAATTTTGAACACCCATCTACAATCAATAAGATTAGTACCTGATTTGTAGGGCACTAAGCGCCATGTGTGATTCCGAAGCAATGCATCATACTCATCTTGCATAGCACGTTTCCACCGGGGATCACCAAGTGCTTCTTGAACTGTGTTCGGTTCTCCTGTAACACAGGTATTACACCACCGTATACATCCATCTGTATACTGTTTCGGTTGAACAATGCCATTCTGCAACCTTGTTCTTGGTCTTGTTGCAACAGGGACAACAGGAACTGCTGGGGGCTGTGCTGTTCTTGGTCTTGTTGCAACAGGAACAACATGAACTGCTGGGGGCTGTGCTGGAGCTTCTATTGCAGTGAAATCAGGTGCTGGCGTAGTTGATCCTGTTGCCACAGAAGATCCATCTTCAGGGGGACAGGATCTGTCGGCGCAGGAGAATCGCCCGAGCTGCCTCCCCCACTCGGTGACTCGGTAGAGGACCCAGCATCCTCGGACGCATCGAGCGGATCCGTTTCGACTAGAATGCCAGGATCACGCGGCAAATCAACTTCAGGTGGCACACCAGGATCTTCTGCGGCTGTCTCTTCATCATCTTCTTGTATGTCTTCCGATGAAGATGATTCCTGTGTCAGATTAGCTCCACCAGAAATATTAGTAGCATTTGAATCAATACAGTCTACACCCCCATGACCAGGATTAAGAAGATGATCAGGCAGAAGAAGAATTTCCTTTCTAAGCCTTGCTCCAGCATTTGGATGTAACTTCTCAAAGGGAAATATTGATTCATCAAACACAACGTCCCTAGATATATAGACACGTCCACTTTTTGGCTCTAAGCATTTGAAACCCTTGTGAATTGAGCTATAGCCAAGGAATACACATTGGATAGATCGAAAAGAGAGCTTGTGTCTATTACAGGGCCTCAAGTTGGGCCAACAAGCACACCCAAAAGTGCGAAGAGAATTATAATATGTGTTTTCTTTAAGGAGACGTTGTGCAGGAGTATCAAAATTAATAATCTTGCTTGGAAGAAGATTGACCAGAAAAGTGGCAGTAAGAAATGCCTCATCCCAAAATTTTAGAGGCATTGACGCATTTGCAAGCAAGGCTAGGCCAACTTCAACTATGTGGCGATGCTTTCTTTCAGCTGAACCATTCTGTTGATGAGCGTGTGGACAGGAGACTCGGTGTGAGATTCCTATGCGTCGAAAGGAGTGTAATTTTTCATATTCTCCTCCCCAGTCATTTTGGACAGATATGATTTTTTTACCAAACTTTCTTTCTGCTAGTTGTTGAAAGTCATGGAAAACTTGGAAAACATCAGATTTATTTTTGATCAAATAGATCCAAGTATATTTACTATAATCATCTATGAAGCTCACATAATAGGAATGTCTCCCAACCGAAATAGGAGCAGGCCCCCAAACATTAGAAAATATCAACTCAAGAGGTTCATGAGAAACACTAGTAGACTTTGGATATGGAAGCTGATGACTTTTAGCTCGCAAACAGGAATCACACACGGAACCAGAGTTTTGATCACTAATACAAGGCAAACTATTATTTTTAATGACACGCTCAACAATGGAGAACGAAGGATGACCCAAACGACTATGCCATCTTGATGTAGATGGCTTTATTGCTCCAAAAACTTGCTTCCAAGTTTCAACTCCTGTAGATTGCGAGGCTAGAGGGTACAATCCATCTTTACATCTGCCTTGATGGATTACCTTCTTCGTGGCCAGATCCTTAATAAGAAAATAATTGGGATGAAACTCATCGGAAGCATTATTATCAGATGTTAATCGATGAACAGAAACTAGACTCTTATTGGCACTAGGAACATGAAGGACATTTTTTAGATTCAGATCTTTGTACGGGGTATGTAAAACTGTATGACCAATGCTACTAATTTTCATACCTGACCCACTTGCAGTGTGGACTTGATCCTGGCCATGATACTTGTCACGGACGGTAAGCTTCTCCAATTCGCTGGTGATGTGATCAGATGCACCGCTGTCGATGTACCAGTTGGTGTCCACACCATAGCCAGTCGTAGCTGAACTAGCCACCTTGGTGTTAGATGAAACGAACCGGATTCCCAATTACGAGAATCCGACTCCCTGTACCCTTGTGATAGTCCCAGAAACAACAGCTATCACGTACAGAACTCATTTCAGCGGAAATCACATCCATACATTGATTAGGGTCCTCAAACATGATATAAATACATGGCGATATGGTACAAGCCCTCTGGGCTAAACGACAGAAGGAAAACGGCTACGCAGCGGATAGCTATAAGCTTCTAGTACTTCGGGGCTTCACCTCCACAGGCATCCTTGAGCGCAGCGCACAACCCTCGTTTGCTTCATCTGTCGTGGTTGGTCTTGTACTCGGAGTCTTCTCCTGTGTACCCAAAGATTGTCCCCAAGGAATTGGGACAGGTCCACGTCACCAACCATAATATGCAGCAAAGCTTTATAGTGGCCTAAACTAGTAATAAAATATTCAAGGGAAATAAGCTGGGGTTTCCTATGCGCAAGCAGCAGCATTATAACCAAGATCATCTCATCTCCAAACACCTTTCCTCACAAGCACATACTCTCCCCAAGCCATCCATCAAACTCACAACCACATCGGGCTCGTCCTACCTCAAAAGGTTCCCGCAAATAACATCCGCCAACTCCTTTCACTCGCTAGTCGACTCGGTGAGCTCCCTCCCCACCTTGTCTCAACAGCCTCAGCTGGACCAACCTCTCATAACCCAAATCAAGGATGAGGTAAGAAAGCAGAATCCCATGCTAACCAGGAAAAGCCAGATGAAGGATCGTCTGTGACCGTGGACACGGCTATACGTATAGTTTTCACTCTGCAGAGGTTGCGCTCCGGGAACCACCCGGGCTGCAGACGGTAGCTAGCCGTCTTGAGACACAGCCCGCAGCAAAGACCCTAAGGAGTAACGGTACCATCCTGCTTCCCTGGGCTCGGGAAACATCTGCACGCTAACATCTGTCCTAGGGATGTGAAACCTTCTCACCGGGGCCAGTCGGGGGCTGTGGTAAATCAGGGAGAGTACGCCGCAACGAGTCCCCCTTACACATATCATACTCGAATCTCCTACAGTCCTGGTACCGCACTCAGTAGGCTTGCTGGAACCCTCTCCATTCTGGGTAGATGGCGAGCACTGTAAATTCCAACGTCCGGGTCATCCCGATACGGCCCTTAATTGTCGGTAAGGCGAGTATCAGCGTCAAAGCGATCCGCCGCAACGGTCCGCAATCGGCACCCATTACAGGTATTGCCGCCCAAACTCCTCAAATCCATTAATTTCAAGTAATCCATAAATGTACCCGCAACAGGTACTCCGTAGGAACTGTCCGAGTGCAGTTCCCAAGCACCCCGATCAAACGACCGGGTTGTTATCACTCGCCTCCACCGCCTAGCTGCACTACTCCTCCCAAGCCACCCAACTCACGCCAAGAAGATCAATCACAACCATCCCAACACATGCAAGCATAGCATTCTCATAAAGCGGATAATAGGTAGCAAGGAAACAGGGTAGATAAAAGGCAGTGCAGGCATATCATCATCATGCGAGTAAAGTAAAGCGCTAGCATAATAGTTGCATGTCTACTAGGTATTTCAGAGAATAGCTGGGCGTGAACCTGGGTATTGCTTGTCCTCTTCGTTCCGGTAGTTGGTGTAGTCGTCAGCTTCCTTCCGCAACTCCGGAGCTCCTATTTACGCGGAAAAGAAATAAAGACGGGAACTACTAACAAAGAAACACCAAAACAGCGAAGCAAGAAGACTCAAACAACACCAAACTCTACACTAACGTGTAGGTCATGATTTTAGAAAAATATAGAAACTGGTTTCATATTTTTCTGAGCTACGGTTGATTTATTATGAATTTTCTAAGTTTAAATCATTTTCTGAAAATAATAAATAATTACGAAAAAGAAAAACAGACATACTGGGACACGTGGCAGCACCAGAGCGTGCCACGTCATCACTGCTGACGTCAGCATGACGTCATCAGTGGGGCCGGCTTTGCTGACGTCATCGTGGCCCGGATGACCAGTCAACGGTCAAAGTCAGCAAGGTCAACTGGGTCAGTGGGGCCCACCGGTCAGTCTAATAGAGTCTATGGCAGGTGGGGCCGGCTTGTCAGTGGTCAACCGGGAAAAACAAAATGAGATTTAAAGGTTAACGGGCTGGATTGGGCCGAAACTCATTGGGCCGGCCCACGAAGCTGGGCTGGCGGCCCAAGAGGCTGGCTGGCTGGAGCCGGTGTGGTGGACTGGGTCCACGGTGCACCGTGTCTGGGGTTCACGTGAGCCGGGTGCACGGGATCGTTTTGCGGCCGAACCGGGATTCTCTGCGGCAGATCTGGGGGCATGTGGCTGTGGTCTTCCGTGTTGCCTTGACCGGCGCGAACGCGAGCGCGCGCTGGAGCGCGGCCGGCGGCGGCGACGACGGCGGCTAAGGTTCAGCGGCGAGGTCCAACGAGGTTCATGGCTCGGCCTGGTTAGGCGGTTAGGGTTGACAAGAAGCGGAAGGCTGATCGGCTGGCTAGGCGGGCTCCCGACGCGGCGGCGGCGGCGCGGCCATGGCGTCAAGCCAGGGACGGCGGCGACCGATCGGGCGCGGGGTTTAGGCTCGGCTGGGGGGGGTCAGCGCGCGTGCGCGTGGACTCCAGTTCGCGCTGGGTCACGCCACGGCTCGGCGGCGCTATGGGTGCGCGTGCGCGTGCTCGTGGTTGCCCACGGCCGCGACACGGCCTCGGCGTGCGCACAGAGGCATCCCGGTCTGCGGCGGCCTCGGCTGCAAGAGGGTTGTCGGCGGGCTGCGGTGTGGAGTGGAGCGGCACGTCGGGAACCTGCAGGAGAGGCGCGACTCGAAGGTCGGCACACAGACGGCTAGCAAGCGGCGGCGGCACGACGGCGCTCGGCCGGAGACAGGGGAGAAAGAGGCGCGGCGTCGACAGCTCACCTAAAGGCACGTTGTCGAACGCGGCAGCTCGGAGAAGACTCGCGGTTCGACGGCGACACTCGTGCTCCCTCGAACGGCTCCGGCCTGGTCCTCCTCCGGCGTTCCCCGCGGCGGCGTCGCCCGCGGCTCTCGGCGCGACGGCGGGGACGCACTCCTGCTTCCCTTCTCTGCTTCCTTGGCTCGCCCTCGGCTTTCTCACCCTCCTCTGCTCCTTCTTCTCCCTCTCTCACCTCGGATCGCAGGCTGGAATCCCCAATTGGGGCGGCGGCGGCTCGGGAAGGAAGACGGCCAAGAGGGGTGGTTATATAGGAGGGAAGCTAGGGTTGCAAGGGCACGGATGGCGAGATTTCGGTGCTCGAGCCCGCGGACACGCGTCACCATCGCGACGGGCCGCCAAGGCTATAGGCTGGGGCGGCTGCTCACGGACGCATGCGAGAGAGGCAAGCAGCGCTGGGCGTGGTGGAGAAGAAAGGAAGGAGGAAGAAGTACAGCGTCGGTGGGTCCCGCACGTCAGCGGCAGAGGGGAAAGAAGGGCGCGGGTGCTCGGCTGGGCCTCAGCTGGACCGAAAGGCAGGTGGGCCATGAAGAGGGGAGGCTGGGCTACGGGGTTAAGCAGGCTGGGCTGGCTGGTCTGCGGAGATGAGGGAAAAGGATGGGCCGAGCTGGGTTAGCTTCCGGGTTAGGAGTTAAGGGGGCGCAGGTAGACTTTGCGAGATGTTTCGGGCCCAAAGGAGTTAGCTGGTTTGGAAAGGTTTAGAGAGAAGTTCAGGGAGATTAAGCAGACTTCAGGAAAAAGGATTCGGCCCACAATAGTTAGAAGGGTTTTGAAATTAGTTGGTTAATGATTTGATTTAAATTCAAATCTAAGATTTGAATTCAAATCCAAACAAAGAACCAAAAATCCAACAAAAACCAAATCACTCCTATTTAATTCTTAGCACTTCAATTCAAATTTTAAATTAAAATTAAATTGCCTAGGAATTAAGGGAGCAATTTGAATACAACCTTATATGTTTGTTGGCATGCACAACAATTTCGCCAAAAATTTTGAAATTCACATTTTTGCATTCAACAAATCCTACGTAATTTTTCGGGATGTTACATTAGACCCTTGGTAGGACTCATCAAGCCGATGCCAGCAGTCTACCGCTTCATGGTTGATCTTGCCGTAGATTTGACACACCGGTTTGTTGGCAGAGTTCCCTTGACGCTGTTGCTTCTGTGCATTATTTTCGCGGCCACCCTGATTAGGGAAACCACGGCCACCACGACCACCACGACCACCACGGCCGCGATAGTTCCCTCGACCTCGTGATGCAGAGTTCGCCGAGGATTGGTAGCTGTTGTTGGTGTTTTCCTGAAGCAACTCAAGTCTTGAATCAAAGGCTAACAACTGGGAATACAACTCGCTCACCGGGATGGGAGTGCTGCGTCCAACAACCGAGGACACGAGCGGATTGTAGTCAAAGTCGAGGCCGGCGAGGATGAGGGTCACCATCTCGTCATCTTCTATCACTTTGCCGGCGGTGGCGAGTTCATCACAGAGCTTCTTCATCTTAGAGAAGTATGCAGAGGCGGTCATGCTACCTTTCTTGCAGTTTGCAAGCTGCATCCTGAGGTTGGTGATTCGTGCACGAGATTGCGCCGAAAACATAGTCTACAGCGCCGCCCAGACGGGCGCCGATGACTCGATCGTCGCCACTTGGGCGAGTACATCGGAGGTGAGGGAGTTGAGGATGTACGACAGGAGTTGCTGGTCCTGCGCCATCCACTTCTCATACTCCGGATTTGGTACTTCAAGGGGCTTTTCGTCCTTGCTGGTGACCTCCATGGTCTGCGGCGGCATCTTGGACGTCCCTGTGAGGATCGGGACGAGGTTGGCTCCCCTGATGTCAGGCATGATCTGCGCCTTCCAGAGGATGTAGTTCTCCCTGGTGAGCTTTTCGGTGACCTTGGCCCCGAGAGGAGGGAGAGAGCTCGCGGAGGAGGAAGACGACGACGCCATGGGTGGATTAGATGTGTTGTGGAAGGATGGCTCTGATACCATGTAAAACTAGGAGTAAACGTGGCTTCCTATCTTGGATAGTCCACGGTTTCGTGTTGATTATATAGGGAGAAAACCCCTAGAGATTACAACAGAAACCAATGTGGCATTAACTTGATCTCCAAGAGTACAACAACTGAATTTATCTAATCTAAGAGGAGACCAGTCATGCACACAATGGACTCTAGGATTTACATCAAGTCATTACACATTATTATTTAACATACATCCCACTCACACACTATGCTACACATTCAGATCTAGCATGTCTAGTGCATAGCAAAAGTTGTGTAAAAAAGTTAAAACAAACAGTAGTTTGAAATTGAGGGAGTAACAAACTACACACAGTATTAGAAGACCGCGACCGTGTAGCATAGTTCGTGTCCACGCGCAAAGGAATGCGATGCCCCTTGCTAATGGTGTAATACGGAGCCATCTCTCGATGGACGTGGCTGATCTCTTCACGCACACGGGCGTCTTGTAGCATAGAGGCCTGTTTGGTTTGGGGCCTTATAGCCTCTCCAAATAAGTCTCTTTTTAACCAAACAGGAGATGACTTATGATAAGACCCTTCAAACCAGACATGACCTATATCTCACATTCATATTACTACAAATTTCAATCACATACTCAGCCTCAGAACAGTGGTTCTAAGTTTCATACGAGAGATTAAAAACAGTTTGGATGTTTGGATCTAGGGGCTGGCAGAAAAACTCGAGGCTCATGATCGAGTTGGCTCAGCTCAAGGCTTATGGGTTGGCTCGGCTCGTTCATAGTTCGGCGAGACCTCTTAAACGAATCAAGCCAAATCGTTTTCTTAACGAGCTAGCGGAATTGCTCGTAAGCAGTTCGATAGGCTTATTAGGCTCAATAAATATGATAACACCAAATTTAGTTGTTATTAGTATAGTACTCGATTCAAATTATAGTTTGTTTGACCTTTTTGATTTTAAGTTTGACCACTTGTCTTATTCAAAATTTTGTGTAAATTATCATTTTTTTGTGGTAGCTTGCTTTATTAATTAAAAATTTCAAAAATGCCTTGAATTTGACTATATTTCCACAATTGTTTTTAATAAGACGAGCGGTCAAACTTGTGGTAAAAAGGTCAAACGACCTACATTTTGGAACAGAGGTAGTAATATTTTTATTGTTTGCTAATATAAGCTTGTTATTCAACTTGTAAGTCAAATCTAGCATTAATTGAGTCTATTTTAAGTCTTTAAATTTCTACATTATTTTAATTTGTTAGTATTTGTTACTTATTTTTATATTATCATTGATAGTTGTACTTTTAGATATTATTAACATGCTTAAATTATCATATCTAGATTTCTATCCTATTTACTTTTACATTAATATTGAACGATATTTGGATCGTGAGCCAAACGAGTCAGCTTGAGCATTTGGAATGAACTAAGCCAAACTTAACTTTTAGCTCATTAATCATAATGAGCCGAGCCGAACTAGCTCGTAATTAAATGAGCCATAATGAGCCGAGCTAGCTCGTTAGCCACCCTTATTTGGATCCAATGATAATTTCAAACACAAGAGTCCAAGAATGGGGATGGTGATGGCATTCCATAAGGAGAAAAAAATCGCACATAAATCGGCCTGTTCGTTTGGCTTGTGACTGGTGCTGATTTATGCTGAGAGAAAAATACTACTACTGACTGATGCTGATTTCTGCTGAGAGAAAAATACTGCTGGCCGGTAGAACTCTTTTCCTGGTCTAGTTCAATTTTATGAGCGTGGGCATAGGAACTTAGCTCCAGGACCTCCACGGCTGCACGCACACAGTTTTCAAGCGCAAAATGGATAGCCTGAGTCACAACTTAGAAGTTATAGACATTCTTATAGTCGTATATTCATTTGCAAAATACATGTCATATGTGGATTCCAAACGTTCGTCATTGCAGATACAAGACAATATGCCATGGTATAAAGTATAAAAAAAATAGCCATGGTATAGGCTTGGCATGTTCCAAAAAAAAAAGAACTCATGCTGCCGTAGCCCGTACGGAAAGATTGGAACTCATGCTGCCGTAGGGAAAGGTCGAACACGTTAATCCAATATCTGTAGTGCAATGTGAACGAGGCTCTAGCTCAAAATTTTATATATAACATTAAAAAAATGAAATGATTCGAGATTTGCATATTGAATTTCTCACCAGCGCATGTCAAAAGTTCAGCGCAACAAATCCAACAACTGTACTGTCCATCAGTTCAACAATTGAGCAAGAACTTCCCAACTCCCTGAGCTACACCCCAGAGCGCATTGGCCGGTAAACAACTATGCCCAGGTGAGTTCAGAAGCCAAGGCACAGGTCAACCACCAACGGGGCCACTGCTCTTGCTCACCTGACCGCATACTGCTATAAATTGTACCTGCATCAAGAGCTTCACAGAATCACAGGCATCACCAAAGATCAAAACATTTCTAGTAGCCCCGTAAGTAAGGAGAAATTTCCCTGTCACTTGCCATGGCTCGTCATGGACCAAGTTGCCGTCTTCTCGTCCTGCTCCTAGCCTTGATGGCCTTCAATGGCAGCTTCGCAGCTCGCCATCTTTTGGACACAGCAGCTGCGCCAGAGGCCACACCAGCTCAGCCGTCCACACCAGCAGTTCCAACCACACTGCCCCCAGTGCCTTCCATACCAGCAGTTCCAACCACACTGCCTCCAATTCCTTCCATTCCAGCGATCCCAAAGGTGGCGATCCCACCGGTTCCATCCATTCCCATTCCAAAGGTTGCACTTCCACCAGCAGTCGCTGGCGCAATCCCATCTCTAACAAACCCTACGATTCCGACCACCATGCCAACCATTCCTGCAGTGCCAGTTACACTGCCACCAATTCCCTCCATCCCCACTACCATGCCATCGATTCCAACCACGATGCCAACAACAATCCCTACCATTCCTGGGATGCCAACAACAATCCCTACCATTCCTGGGCTCCAGGTGCCTCCCCTCACCGCCCCACCCCCACAGACCGCCAGCCCTTGAAGTTCATGGTAACAGGAGACTTCTATTTATTATTGTTAGTCAGGAATTTGATTTTTCATATGTGGTCATTATCAGTATGTTTGTCATGTTTGTTATGCTATTTGGGTGATACTGGCTAGCATTTTGTGCGATTGTGAATGCAGCCAGTCGACTGTACCATCTTGTCTTCTGTTAATAAAGTATTACTTCCTTTTATACATTGTTGAGCGAGATAAGATTTAAGATAAGGCTTCAAGTGGCTCAGATATGAAGTGTTTGAGCAAACTCTCGAAGCACTAGACGATACAGATAATACGGCAAAATCTAATTTACCATGCCAATACTACTAGAACATGGAAATGGCGAACTGGAACTAAAAGAATCACCAAAATGACAAAAATCAGTCAAGAAAATCATTAATGAATCTATTAACATTGTGAAATCCAAAAGATAGAAGACTGTACAGTATGAACTGGAACAATTCAATATGGCCTCGAAATTAGCTCAAACAAGGTGCCAAATATTTTGATGCCAACATGCTGGGTAGAAGAATAAGCCATGAAGATTCCAGAACAAAATAGAAAGGGAAATGAGTATCAAAGCAGGAGAGAATGAAGAACAGGCTTTTAAGTACAGAGGATTTGAGTGTCTCCATACTTACACTCAATTAGCAGAAGCTGTACCAGTTGCGACTCACACTGCAACTGAAAAATAAGCCTTATTCCTGCCAACCATTTATAGAAACAGTTCTATTTTCCTGCTACAAGCTGAATTCACTGAATTGCCAAGATCCTCAATTTTTTCATATCCCACTCTGAACATGACCATAACAGTACCATCTTTGCCAGTGTCATAGTCTTGTTTAATATCTTCAGCTTGGAAATGCTGCAGCTGTTTGAAGATTGAATTCAGTTACGGAAATCAAAGAGGTAAGAAGTCATAAGCATGTTAAATGAACAGGGATTAAACAGATGTCTCTATGCCATAATGCAGCAGAACCGGTGATGACAGGTTTTTTTGGGTCTCGTGTGTGAAAAACAGCTAGTTCATGGGGTTGAAAATTGAAATTAGCTCTTGCAATCTAGAATTTAGGTCCCATGGGTTCGCTAAGTTTTGCTGATTTTTTTTTTGATAACCAGTCAGTTTTCAGCCTGTTTTTACTTTATATAGTCCAGAAATCCCTACCACCCACAAAGAGGCACAGATCAACCCAGTATCAATGTCCAGAATATTGGATGCCCCAAGCATTCAAGTCCCATATGCTAGCATTAGCAAAGCAAGAAAATTAAAACCACTTCAAACAATTTGGAGGTAGGATGTCAGTTTGGTGTCATAATTGACAGGGTTTCATTGTGTCAAAATACAAATAACTCCGCTCAATTGTTTTTGTCATGTGAGTTAAAGTTCACTTAGATGTAAATCGAGCCAACATTAGCACCTCAACGTAAATAGGTGATCAGGAGTTCAACTCTGCTCAGCTGAAACAACTCTATTAAGATGTTCTACATCGTGATCCAAACACAAGCAGTAAAATTAGTAAAAGAAATATCATGACCAAAGAGAAAATAAATTAGCTAGGCATTCTAATATGATGCAGCTGAGAGTTTGCTATTAGTTTCCCATGCGGTGGCTGGCACAGTGGCACTGCCTCCCTAGATCCCAACTAGCCGATTATAGAGGACTTGCAGTAATCTGGCCAAAGGATGAATTTAACATGTCAAAAAAAAGGATGAATTTAAATTGCGGGTGAAACCTAGCTAGAAGGCATAAGCCATGGCTAGACTGTTTTTGAGGGTGTGTTTGTTTAACACCCACTCCCCCAGCTTAAGTTAAAGCTGAAATCAGCTTGTCCATGGCAGCCTATAGGATTAAATAACTTTCGGGTCCTACATTATATAAGCTGGCTTATAAGTTGGGGTGTTTGTTGACCACATGAGCTTTATATAAGCTGGGGTGCAAAGAAACAGGCCTTGCGTTTGGAATTTAGAGACATTGCCTTAACTTCGACTACCCGCTTGCAGAATTTGCAGTGCATGTACAGGGGTCCCGAGCAATAGCATCAGCGCAACAATTTCTAAGAAAAAGGTTATAGAAAGTATATACAAATGTTTAAATTTGTCTAACAAAAAACAAACATTGTTATATCAACCAAATCAACTGGTCATAGGAAACCTTCCACTTCTAGCTAGTTGCAAGAGGCAGAAAGTTGCTGGAATCAGGTCACTAGTTACAGGTACTACGAAATCTACATACAGCATGACAGGTCAAACAATTAGATGTATAGCTTAATCTGTATATTGTTGCAGGTACATAAGAGGTGGATGTGCATATTAGGTAAATTAACCTTGTTATGGTCGTGGGACCAGGTCTAGGCCTGGGCCCACTAATATAGCGTGGCACAGGGGTAGGGCGTACTGTTCATACGGTTCCTGTAGGTTAGATGAGTTACCTCAGGTTTGTTAGGATAGAGATAAAGTTAGATGAGTTGGTTAGGATATTTGCTTAGGGGTGAAGTTAGCCGTCTCTATAAAAGAGACACCTTTGTATAAGTTAAAGGCAAGTCAGAATAACCCTAAAAGTAGTCAGAGCCTCTAGAGGGAGGGCGACAAATAGGTTCTTCGGGCTATCCCTAGATCTACCATACCATCCTACCATATCATCCAATAGCTTTAATCAAAGATACGAAAAATCTTGGTAAATCCAATTTTACTATCTACGCTATACATTCTTAAAAGCAAGATGAGTATAATTACCTGATGATAGACTGTACCCAACAGATCAAATGGTACCTCCATACCCACACGAGCCTGTAATGTAAACACGAACCAAACATTATAGCAACAAACAAGGAAAAAACAGAATCAGGCATTGATCACCTTTGGTTTCACAAGGCAAGTAGGAGCATCTTTAAGGCATTCAGAAGCAACCCCACCATAAGCTCTCACAAGCCCACCGGTTCCCAATTTTATGCCTCCAAAATATCTGTTCATGCCATTTAGAACAGAAAGGTAAAATAAAGTGATAATCATGGGAAAGTGTATCCTGTATGGAAGATACCAGTTACTGATTACTAAAGCCAATTGGTTAAATCGTGATTGGGAAACATATGAGTGAAGTGTGGTACTTGACAAAATGATTACCTAATCACAACCACCATGACCATATCAACGCCAGAGGAAATGATGGCAGAGTATATTGGCTTCCCAGCAGTGCTAGAAGGCTCACCATCATCATTGTAACGAAATTGCTCTCCCAGCTAAACACATATTCGCACAACATCTATCCACTGTTAACACACATACATGAATAGCAAGCTTGAGATAGGACTACAAAGTACAAACCTTGTATGCCCAACAATTATGGGTAGCACGTGGATCCTTAACCTATCACAAAAAAAACAAGTGGATCAACTTAACAGAATGACTCGTTAAAAACAAGTTGACAGAGTTATGGGACAAAGAAGTAGCTCAGTACTTTTTAGCATGGATAAGTTTGGTGTGCAGATGAATGGAAATACTGGTGCGAAATTACATGAGTGGATTCCTTCACGCAGCATTTTCCAGTGTTTGAAATTGCTCCACATTAGTTGATCAGCTAGTGCAAAGCAATGGCGCACCGCAATTACAGCGAAATTGCAACGCTACTATAGTTGAGGCACAGATTCTGCAGCAGCTGGATATGAGTATATGACGAATTAAGAGTAACACCGGAGGGAAGGAGGGAGGGAAGAGCACCTCGTCGAGGAAGGCCATGGCGGCGCGCTCGTCGGGGACGGGGGCGGCGATGGCGATGAACTTGCTGCGCTTGATCTCGCGCTCGCAGCTCACGCGCCCCACGAGCGTCGTGTACGGAGAGGGGGCCGCGGACGACGAGGATGAGGACGCCATGGCCCGGGCGGGTGAGGGGGAGGCGCTGGCGCAGGAGAAGCTACGCCGGACTGCGGCGGCGGCGTCTGGCCGGTACTGCGAGAGCAGCAGGGGAAGGGAGCGGAGGCGTGGGGATGCGCGCACCGCCGCCATGCCGTGGCGCGCGTGGCTTGGGGGAAACCGTGGGTGCGCGACGCCCAGGTTCCGTGCAGGAGCGGCTCGCTGGGCCTCGTGGATTCCGGGTCAATGACAGGTGGGGTCCAGAATTTTGATACGGATCAAATCCAGTGTCGAATAATTTTGGGCTGGGCCGATCCCGGGCTTCGATTACGGTACATCGTCCCCGTTTTTTTTTTCGTTTTTCTTTCAACATCTCTTCGAAAAGTACCGATGAGGACATCATCAAAAGTAATAGTACAAAACAGGTGTACTTACTAAAATATAGATTCTCCTTGCCAAACAAATACATGAACTTTTGCATTGATAAACAAACTACATTTGAGATCATGTTTTTGAAGCCTGTTGATGTCCAAGATGACACCGGAAGCACCGTTTCCAAATAGGCATCAGGCGGCAGCATCAAGCATTCAAGCACCGTTACACTTGGACTGAACAGGACTCAAGCATTCAGACTAAAGACCAACACGTCACAAGTGGTCAGTGGAGGAACAAAGTATGCAGAATCCTCTTATTCAGAGTAGAAAGGAGCTAAGGACATAACATGATCTTTATAAAACAACCAACAATCCTCTAGAAAATGGTGAGGTCAAACAAAATGTGTTCTGATGGAATTTCAAGAAAGCTCGACACAGTCAAGCCTGTAGGCATTCCACCAAGCCCCATCATATGTTATGGAAACCACCAGATTTGAGATAGCGGATTTCCCCTATACATATCAGGGCACAGAAAAATTATTGATTCTTCACAGGCATGGAAATGGCCAGATAAGACTCCTCTGTTCTTCAGTACCCCCAGTAGTCGTTACGGATTTCATCGTCAAACTTCTTCTTGACTTCAGGGTGCTTCTCAAAGTACTCATCCGCTGTCATTGTGCTGATCTTTTTCTGAGCACACAGAAAAGATATCAGAGTTAATGGACATGTCTGTCTTAAAATGATCTTGTATGAGCACTAAAGAATGTCCCCCACCTTCATTTCCTTGAGTTCAGCAATTTCCTTCTCTATCCTTTCTGACTCCTTCAGAGACGCTTTCTCAGCCTCCTTCAGTTCAACAACCTACAGGTAACATGCGTATCGGGACTAAGCACAGCAGTGTATGAACGGGTCAATGAATAATTACAAAGGAATGGATACAGTCATCTAAAAAATGGAAATGTTGGTAGTGCAACTCAAGACACAACAAACAGAACAAAAATTTTCATCAGGCGATAAACTTGAAAGAACCAATGAGTGTAAGAGCAGTAGCAGCTGACCAGAGCATCAAACTTTGGCTTGTATTCGGGAGTAACGGTGTCAACATACTTGGGGATCTCGATGCCTGCAATTATTTCAAGATTACTATCTCAGAAAGTAGGTGGTATAATGATCTAAAAGCACATCTGTAGGACCAACAATCACCCTGTATTTCTTTTTTTCTCAAAAAAACGCAGCAGAGCTGCGCTTCATTATTATTATTAAGAAGAAACATCACCCTGTATTTCAAAAGACCAAGGACTACTTCACGGCATCAGTTAAAACAAAATTGTGGTGTACTGTGCACATACAAATGTAATTTTAATAGAGTAAGGTCCCCTATAAGTGAAAAAAAAACAATATGACACATAGTGCTCCATGTCCATAGCTTACAGTAGAAACATGCTAACATATTGCAGCACAAGTATTTATGTCCTTCTAAGCATACAAAAAATTAATCTTTCTAAGCATACTTTATAATTTATACAGTGGAACAGTTGTTATGATCAATAACAGAATGAACTGAAACCAGAAACACATTGGCAGATTGATTTGTGAGTTTCAAAGGTCTATAAGGGATATCCATGAGTAAGAACCCTTGCCCAATAATGCAGTAACTATAAAGAAGCTTGAAAGGCCAACAAGACCAGGAAAAATTACAGTCCAAAAAATATAATCAACGGAGCAGAACATTTACTTCAAAATATCCTCAAATGTTACTGACAAAACACTCCTTCCAGAAATCTAGAAACGAAATTAGTTTCGCAGCAAAAGGATGCTTACTCTCATAAGCCTCTTTGTACATATCCACCACTTTAGATCCAATTCCCTTTCTGTAGTACTCCCAATCAATCGGTTGGGGTTCCTGCAACAGCAAAACACACACACGCAGCTTAGAGAACACACTGATCTAGGATGTAAAAGTTACACATGAGGAATATGCGGTATTGCAAGTTTCTGGGACAATGCATGTCTATGTTGTCCTAATACTTCCAGGAACTTGCTAGATAATGTAGCAATCAAACATGAAGACAAGCATCCAGCCTGCCAATAAGGGTAATTCAATCCCCCCATACTACTTATTCTAGAGGAAGCTTGTTGCCTACCAAGGGAGATGTAATTGCAGTTTGAATAATAAACCCCCACAACTCACAAGGACCCAAACAAATTTTTCTGGCCAAGAGATATTCTCTATTGATACAATGGATATTTACTCAAACCAATTCTTCAAATCCATATGTCTCCATCTTCTCTCATCATTCTCTCATCAGAAACAGAATGAAGCCTTCTCATAACAAGGGAAAGTTTCAGGAACCTAAGTCATGGAGGGCTTGAATACAGTTCAGAAGTTGACTACTTGACTTGGTACCAGTTCCTGTGTTCATCACCCATCAAAACTAAACTAACAATGGCCACTAAGTGAAATGTAGCATAACAGCCACTCAATTTCGAATAACAGCCTATCTGAGAACCATCCTAATTACAAACACAATAATACTTAATCCAATCTAGTTACATCAATAACAGATAACTGGTGCTCACAAGAGAAATGTTAGCACACATAAAACAGCAAGCGCGTTAAAAAAAATCCGAACAATCGGATTGCCTCTACTCCACTAGACACTACTACCGTGCGACGCCATTTCTACATCGATTACTCAGACGGATCGGATCCATTAAGAAGAACGAAGGACGTGGGGCGCCAGATCTGGAAACCCTAGACCAGATCAGCCGGGGAGGAAGGAAGGAGAGAGCGGGATCGGGCACCTGGGAGAACTTGGTCTGGAGCTGGTGGTTGACGTCCTCGAAGGTGCGGCGGAGGGTGGCGAACTCCTTGCGCGCCTCCTCGGAGACGAGCATCTTGGCCATGCCGTCCCAGTCGATCGCCTTGCCGGCCTTCACCGCCAAGTCGGCCACCTTCTTCCCGCTGCCGCTCATCTTCCAAGGCCCGCCGCTGCCTCCTCCCTCGAGTCCCGCCGGCTCCCCTCTCTCGCTGCCGCCGCCGCCGCGCTGCGCTCCGACCGCCCGAGGAAATGGGTAATGCTGGGGTTGGCCTGGTGGTGGTGCTCGCGGAGTGGGCGGAGAGGAGTATTTGGTGGGTTCAGCCGGGCCGTGAGGAACAGTGGCGACGCCTTGGGTTGGGCTTGAACGGGCCGTGTCAGAATGTAGTATGGTCGTTGGGTTTGGGCTGGATGCCTCCCATAAAAAGGCCCGCTTTATTTTGGAGCGGAAATTTAAAGCCCATATTGGCGTGCAATGTTCAAATCGAGTACTGTCAGCCACTGTCACTGTGTGAAGCTAAAGCAAAGCAAGTTTTTTTTTGACATGAAGCAAAGCAAGTTGTGCATGAGAAAATGAGAACTAACCGGAGTCGCGCGCATCAAGCAAAGGAGATACGGGCCCGGCGGCGCAAGTACAGGGAAGTGCTAGAAAAGCCGTGGAAGCAGGCATCCGATCGATCGATAGCTAGCGTTTCTTTCCTTCGAGGAAAGGAGAGAAAGCAACACGCTGGCTGACTGGACCTGGACCTGGACTCGATCTACTGCAGCAGCACAGCAACGTATCGGCATCCACATCGCGATCCGTCCCGTCATCGATCCGAGGCTTTTCCGAAAGCTGGCCGCTGTCGCGCGCGGGCGGCCGGGCGCGGCAACGCCGAATAGCGATCCCCCCTGGTGATCTCTTGCTTCCGCACCGCGCCTTCGTCTTCCACGCGCGCGCGGACGCGCCGGTGCCGCGGCGCGCCACGCTGGGGTGCTGGCGCGCGCACACGGCACGCGGAGCCTGGGCGCCTGGGGCCTGGGTGTATGCATGTAGGAGTAGCACATGGAAGAAGGCCGGGAGCATGCAGATGCAGCGCATGCATGCCCCAGTGACCCAGTTGCGAGAGGCCGGTCGGTCCCCTTCCGTTTGAACGCGCGCGGAAACCACGGCGGCGCCGCCTGGCATCGTCGGCGCGTACGTACGTGCGCGCCACCGGCGGCACGGCTGAGTGGCGCCGACGATTCCCGGCGTGACCCTGACTGAAGTTTCCAGCCGGGCGAGGGCGTGAAAGTGAAACTTTGCTTGTTTCCGTTGGCCCAACGGCTTCTTCCCGGAACCAGGTCCTTTGCCGGTGTGCCATGCATATCCTGTATCCGCACATATCTGACGCAGAGATGGGCAGGGACGTCAGGCCTGCAGTCGCACTATCGGTGCAGTGTGGAAGTAATGTCGAGACCATACTACAAAAGATGGTTAGATGAATTATATTATTGTATGCCGATCACTTGAAAATCCAGCACTCACTGATTGCATATATACTACGCTCTACAGCTATGGTATGGTAGCATTAAACGGCTTTTGTTAAATGTTCCACCATTCTTCATATTCCCATATGGGTCACTTCCACCCATATAAATCCCGATCTCTAGGGATGGCTCTCTCACTATATAACCAGTTAAAATAACAACACTCGCCACCTTGCTAACCTGATGTTGTCAGCCGTTGCTTCCCTTGTTGCGGATAATGTATGTTTCTTGCTACCGTATTTAGCTCGTCCGCTGCACACAATGACAATTGTGGAAACACAGACGTGTGCTATTATATTTCTTCCAAATTAAATATTATTTTGTTTGGTTAGGAAAGAATCTCAACCAACAAATAGTCTATCAGTACATCATTTTCTATAAAGAAAACATCAGTAGATGTGTTTTCAAATACCTCACTCCATTCATTCAAAATTATAGTTCGTTTTGTTTGCTCTAAATTCATAGTTTTTACTATATATCTGCACATAACATATATCTAAGGGAATAATAGTATAAATTATGTATCTAAAATGGCCAAAATAAACTGTAATTTGGGATAGAGGAGCTAAGACATAAATAAAAAGCCAGTGAAGTAATTTCTGATTAAAGACTTGGTCTTATAAATAAAAAAGATAGGAGGGAGTAAATGACAAACTATTTGCATGTTTGGCCACTGCCATCAGATATGCTAACTCATTTGCAAGCAAGCTAACAAGAATGCTGAACCCTAACAAAGTACTGGTAAAGTGGCGGTAACAGCCAGCTAAAACATCCTGAAGTATCAATGTACCCGATATTAAACCCTAACACTAGCCAGACTATCAAATGCCTCGAGATGAATTCGACTGAAATAATCATCTGTAATTACGAAGGATCGAGCACCATTGACCGTATAAGAAGATGTGGATGTCCGAGATGTCAGGAAAAGCATTGTCATCGGAGGCTCGATCGGAGCGGAGCTATTGATACGGCGGCCGTGGGCGATGCGCGCTTGCCGACGGCGGCCACACCTCCTGGGACTGATGGCGAGCGTACAAGGGAACCGGCTGAGTCGCCGGAGCCATGCTGTGCAGGTGCGGCGGGTGTAGCCCGCTCGGGTCCTGCGGCTGGCGCTCACGATGTTCATCGGGTTCGGCGCTGCCGGAGACGGACACCGCCGCCGGCGCGTCGTCCTCGAGGGGGAGGCGATGGAAGGTGAGGTCGGTGAACGCGGCGGCCAGGACAACGACGGTGGTGGCGGCGACGAGAGGCCCCGCCACGGCGCCACCGACGATCTGGCCGTGCGGGCCGGCGAGCGATATCGAGAGGTCCCGGGCGGCGCGGGGTACCGCCGCGGCCATGGACGGCGCCAGGAACGTGGCCGAGATGGACAGGATCTCGTACCGGCCGCGGAAGACGACGACTCCGGAGCCTACGCCGCCGCCGTTGTTGTCCGCGGCCACGGCGGCGGCGGCGGGGGACGACGGGTGGCGGAGCGACACGTCGGCGACGGCGCCCGTCCCGGCGAGCACGCAGATCCCGATGCCGCGGCGGCGCGCGAAGCCCGCGAGCGCGCGGGCCACGTCCCCGCCGGCGGGGACCTCGAGCACGTGCGGCCGCATGGCCGCCGCGGGCTCCACGTCCCGCGTCACCACCGGCGGCGGCTTCGGCTTGTTCTTGGAGCCCGGCGGCCGCCCCCGCCTCCGCTTCCCCGCCTGTACGCTCGCCCCGTCACCACCGCCCCCCGAGCCCGACGCCGGCGTGCCACCGCCGCCGTTCGCCTCCTCGTCGCCGTCGCGGCTGTTCACCTCGTCAGAGAAGGACTCCATCTGCCGCCGCTGCTGCTGCTGCCCGTGCTGGAAGTCTTGGACCGCCGCCGCCGGGAGCCTGCCGTCGCCACGGCCTCCGTAAAGCCCCTCCCTGTCCATGCTTGCTGCCAGCCTGCCGCGGCAAACGGATACGATGGCGAGAAGATTATCTAGCTACAGCTCGGGGCGCAAGGGCAAGGCTGGCGGCAGGTGGCAGCGTGGCGGTAGTAATAGTAGGAAGGAGGGGTCCTCGGCGCCTCCTTTCCATGGCACGCGCACGGCAGGGAGGGGGCAGCTAGCTGGGAGATGGGAACCGGATTTCCTTTGGACTTTTGAGCCGGTCGGCGAGATATGAGCAAGGATAGGCCGAGGACGAGCAGCAGGGGCAGGCAGACAGGATTGGCCACCGGATCCGGGCGAATGATAATACGGGGCTGCGGCTGGGCCCCGGCCCCTGCGCGCGCCGGCCTGCAGCTTTCAATCTTTTGACATCGTCTCACGGCTTGCTTCTTTTGCCCTTGCTAATATTGACGGAGACCGACCCGAGGTGGTGGGTGGCTGATGGATAGATACTGTACGTTGCCAAGTACATACGCCATGGCCATGCGTCCATGTTGGTAGGCGCGTGGCTGCTTGGGTGCGTCAGACTGCGGGTAGTGTTCCGGCCGGTGAGGTTGCTTGGGGTGTAAAAACTTGCCATCGATTCGGACGGATCAGTGCCCTGCCCAACCACCGGCCGGCCGGGTCGCCGCCGCATCCTTTGACGGCACGCCAAGCTAGGTAGCCGGCGATGGCGCTCGCGCAGTCGCGCCCGCGCGGCTGTGATCCGGCCATGTGCCGACGACGATGCGCGACTGGCGTGGGCACGGGGGGAACGGATGGACGGATATCGAGACCGCGCGTGTCGAAGGAGCACATGGCCATTTGGCCGCGCCGCTGCATATATTATACTGGCGTGGCGCCGCAAAGGGCCGGCCGGGGGCGCGCGCGCGGCGCGGCATGCATGCACGCACGCACTGCATCATGTGCGCGCGGCGCGCGGTGAGCATCAGGTCAGGCGCCGCGCCGCGCGCGCGAGGTCCCGCCGGAGAACGTCCGGTGCTGGGCCCGGGCGGGCGGTGGCGTGACCGGGAGCGGTGCATGCGCGACATGGCCTATACGGTGACGAGGACATCCCAGGACATGATTTGGCAAAGCGCACGACAGTGTAGGCGGCAGCCGTGAGACGGTTTGGCCAGGCGCACGACAGTGTAGGCGGCGTGTCGTGGTCCAGCAGGAGCGTGGTTTGGCCAGACGCACGACAGTGTAGGCGGCAGCCGTGTGCACGCGGTTTGGCCAGGCGCACGACAGTGTAGGCGACAGCTTGCTTATACCACCTTGCTTAGCGAAGGTGGAGGAAGCCACCTTAAAAGGGAGAGCCACCCTTCCCCTATCAGACTAGTCTTTTGGGGCGATTGGGCCTTACCTAATACTCCGGCAACTCCCATCATATGAAATGGGTTCAACGTCCAATTATGAAATCCTTAGAAGAAAAGGATGAATCGAAATATCGCTGCTACGCCAAAACTCGACGCAAAGAACCAACCAGATTGTGTTAGTGGATAAATAAGGCTCGCTCGAGTGGCCGGCTACACAATTTCAAAAGTATAGGCGCACGTTTGGTCCGTCGTCACGGCGAGTGACTTTATGCCTTATTAGCTTCATGAATTATGCTATTTATTTTATGATATGTTAACGTTTATCGGTCTCGTTATCGGTGATGTGATTTATGTTGCGATTAACTTATCTTTTGGTGAATTTTCTAGCGATTAACTTCTCGTTGAACTCATGATATTCTTGTCGTGAAAAGGCGCGGGCGAAGAGATGCAATTTCTATCGCGCAGAGCTATTTATTTTCTGTAAATATGTAGCCTTTAGAGTACCCATACAGGATGTTGCTTTTCTTTTACCCCAAAACATGATGAATCTCTATAATTTTGGGTTGCAAACAACTATTATCTGAGTCAAATCGATGGGGCAGGTTTAACGGGTAGAAAATCAATATTTGAAATGAAATCTAACAAGTTATGACTAGGTAAATCCAATAAGAGGTGACGTCAATAGTTTGTTTGGAACACACAAATAACATGGGATTTTATGAGAATGTCATGAAAATAATTTAGCCTTGAAACTTTTCCTCTTGTCCAAGTATATGTGTCATTTTAATTTTATTCTAAGTCTGTCTTTGACGAAATTTATAGAAACCAAATTAATTCTATTAAATCCACCATAAAATAGATTTTAATAGTTTATATATTTGATAAGATATTAATATATTTTTTATAAGATTGATAAAAAATTTAAAAGTTTGATATATGATAAAATTAAAACTGGACACTTTAGAACGGAGAAAGTATATTTCTTGTTCCAAGCTTCCTATATAGAGCGCTTCAATTCACGGTGTGACATTTCATCAGATTTATGGGAGAAAAAGAAACGAACAAAACTACGACACAGCTGACCCAATCCGATCACTCGCTTGTAATAACGACTGGCGCTATCAATAAGCACGTGATGCAATTAGGCCAACCAGATAGGACCCAATGATCGACCGGATCACCTTATCCGATACTGGTCCTGGCCATCACTTGGCCCATGCAATCAATCCGGCTGCAGGACAACGAATCCGAAGCCTCGCGTCGCTCTGCCTATATGTCTACCCGCCCCAAGCGGGTCATTCAAGCAGTACCTGTCAAAATTGTACTTGCGATCGTGCATAGTGACACGCCATCAGCTTGTAACGTTGACACCCGAGTACCTGACAGGTCCTTGGATTCATGAGATTGTGTTGATTGAAATTTGCATTGTTGGTATATGTCGATCCCATGGAAATGCAATGTTTGATACCAAGTTCCTCGGGAGCATGTTAGCAAGTTAGGCATTTCAATTTTATGGCTACCACATTCCTCTTCTCTTTTTACACATTGCAACGAGATAATATTACAGGCTACATCATACTATTCCTCTACACAGCCCAAGCCCTCCACATCAATAAAATGTTTGGGCGCTCCTGTCCCTAGCCGGTCTTCTCAATAAAACGCTGCCCCTAGTTTCTCCAGGGTCGTGTCCGCTGCTATCTAACTGCCTATACTGGTCTGTTAACTTACTGCTAGACTGATGTTTACTTCTGTCAGTATACAACAATGAAGGGCTCTCGTCGCCCTCCACCCAACCCCCTCCTGCACCACCACCCTGAAGCTCGTGCTCCGCGAACCTCTCTGTATCGTCCACCATCCGACCTGATGAGCTGGTATTAAAGCTGGACATCGAACGGGAATAAGTTGGGTAGTCGTTCTCCATAGGTGCTCCTCCTGGGTACACTTGATCTGAGGTACCAAACAGGTACTCATACTCCTCGGTGCTGGTCGAATTCCTTGTGCTGTCGCTACTGTCGGTGCTAACAGTGCTGTGAGACACAGCATCAGAGTTGCTGAAGAGCGATGAGCTCTCGCTTGGGCTTGGAGATTCTGCTGGTGGATATGGTGCATCTCCATATTCGTCAAATGTATGGGTAAGGCCATCTGGCATATGGTCTCTGTGTGGATGATCAACTTGGTGTCTGCTGAAGGAACCTCCTCGCCATGATGTCCCTCCTGGAACTACCTTCTGCTTGGCCTTCTTCGGCCGTGCTGGGTCATGAACCATCATCGCTTGCCTCACAGAGCTTGGCGCCCTCGGTGAACACCTAATTTAATTAGAACATGAATTAGAATATCCCGACAGAAGTCCTCACAGTGAAAGGCACACTCAGGACAAGTGCTCGACTATGCAATTTAAATAAGAGAATCCTGTCATTCACCTTGCATACAGCAGCATATACGCACACTTTGACATAACGTTGTCCAGAGATACAGGTTTCACCTGCACAACAAATGCAAGCTATTAAGATAATATATTACAAGTTACAACAACTGATTCTCTTCGATAATACCCAGCACACCTCTTTCAAGCCAAATGAGCATCGATTCAGTGACTGTTAAGTTTCGACATATAATATTTTACTTTACAAACATATATAAATTGCCATTGATATTTTCTAATAATATGCATAGTCTGAAAGCTATTTCATACTTTCCAGTAAGGATTTTAGTTTCATTTATGGTCAATGAAAAATACTAAGGGCCCGTTCGAAAGGAAATAATCAGTGTAGGGACTTTCAGAATTTAGTTCATGTTTATACTAGATCCTAGAAATTTAGATCCCAAAACAACCTTTCCAAACATGAGCTGATTATGGGAACAGGACCATGAGAAGCATACCTGACTGTCATCTGCCTTGAACCACTTTCCCTGTGTATCTTTAACATAGCACACATAATGACCAGAGAAGGCAGCATTCATGACGTCATGATGGACAACCACTGCATAGAGACTGTAAACAGGCGATATGTCATCAGTATCTGGGTTCATGTAGCGAACCAAGTTCAGGGTCTCCGGAAATCTGATGGCTTTGCTTATCTTCCCAAACTTGCCAGACTGCACATATAAAAGGGATGCTTATCTTAACAAAACTCAATTCCAATTAAAACATGAAATATGAACACTTCAGTTGTCTACATGCACTTGTCCCCTTTTTTGATAGGACAGTGTTCTATATAACTTTCAGTAATAGGCATGTACCTGATATCTTTTTAGTGCGATAGTCAGAACATTTGGTGCTTCTTCTATTGTCAGCTTCTTTTTAGCACGCTCATAGGATTTGCATCTGAAAAGGTAGAGTAGAGCTAGGAGAATCAAAATTTAGCAAAAGAATAATCGAATACACATGCAAGCGATGAATGTGAAGCGAGCATTAACACATTGCTATAATAGTGAAATAAGCCCTCAGAGAAGGTTGTTTTCTCTCTTTTTTTTCCATGACAGTGAAAAAGACATCATGTTCAAAAACAAAAATGATTGCCATGCAGTTGGGTACGATGGCACAGAAATGTAATTGTCCTTCAATGGCATAACGATGAGAATATCTAAAACCTCACATTAGCAACCAGAACAAAATGTTGTGCAGATGACTATCGATTATTTTCAAAATTAAGAGGCGACATTGGAGCAAGTCCTTAGTTTTCTTAAGATTCAGTGACAGCCGAAGATTATGGTCCCCGGATAAAAGATGAGCAATGCAATGAACACAAAATAGGCACCATGTGAGCAGATGAAAAGAAAAGATCAAGAGACGTAAGAAAACCTGCTGCAGTGATATCTATTTTCTCCATCCAAGACTTCTGTGGATGTAAACCGCACAAGAGCCTCATCGAGGGAATTGATGTCACCATCTATTTCAACAGTAAGATCCAACATACGCTCACATTGCTCAGAGCTAATATGACACCTTGAGCATTTTATCTGTGAAAGAATCAAAGAAAGTGGAAGGAACAATCAGTAAGGGTGCAAAAAAGATTAGTTCACTATATAACTAGTCTAATGTAACTATCAAAACAAAAGTAACTATATGTAAATAAAACCTTAGATCGCAGATAGCCCCCAAATATCAATTGCACAAGTGTAGTTTCTTCTGCTGACCGAAGGGCACCCCCTTTTCTAGTTTCCTTCATGCATACGGATTGCATAGCATCAATTGCATACCTGCAAAAGGACCAGGTGCTAGCCTTTCAATAAAAGTAGAGGCAATGCCTTTGATCTATAAGGATAAAAGTTTTGTCAAATCGAAGAACTCTTGCAAATAAATGAGTTAGTAAGATCAACTAAGCTTTTTGCTAAGGCGTGGGTCACTTGCAACACTTACCAAAAATAAGGTTGATTAAAAGAGTAACCATAAAATCACTGTGGAGTCCATTGTTATATCAAGTTCTCTTAAGTTCTGGTTTGCATAGAGTTTTCCCTAGTGTGATTGTGTGAATGGCAATAGGAAACCAGTTGGGGAATATGAGTTCAAAACAAGCACTGAATGGTACTGCAACTTGAATTTCATTCAAACAGGATAAGGAAAATCAAATCAAAACATCTTAAGTTCCTAACTGTGAAGTATTGTGCTTTGTGCAACAAATTCAACCTCAGTAGGACATATAGTCACAAACAAAGCCACTATGGCAAAAGACCCATCCACAGGTAGTAAAATAGCACAACCAGATCTATAGAACATTTTTTTCTTCCACCTACCCATAATTGGTCGCTCAATTGGCATAACCACAATTAAATTCAAACTATTAATCAAATCATCATGAAACCTCTATATTCAATCTTTCCAGACTTCTCTACAAATAGCTGCTGTTTGATTATGAACTGATTCAGATTCTTGATGTGTTAACTGTAGATTAACACCACAAAATGTAGTAAATTAATAATGCTGCCTTACCTAAGAAATTCATGAGCATCTTCTTGTTTACCAGGACCAAAGCTGCTGCCAATGTCATGCAAATGAGAGAGTATACCAGTTGGTGACAGAGCAATCTTTCGCCGTTTGCCCTCCACAATGAGTTTTTCAAATTCACACATGAAGCACCATTCCCTTTTGGAACCTACAGCACATGAGGTACTATATAAATATCCAAGTGCACGGTAAAAAAAAGGAAATGATGTGGCAAACATAGTAGTGGAGAATTACAGTTTTTGGAATGAAGCCCTTCCAAAAGATATGTTGTAAGTGGTCGAGTAAACATCAAGCACTGCAGAACAGCATTTGCGTAGCAACTACAAAAGAAGACGCGTGTTAGAAAAAGTGAACAACATTGTACTAAAAATAAATCCAACCAAAACAGCACACTTAGCCCCTAAGCTATATGTGATAAGATTTTGTGCTATATATTGGCCCATTGCTATGATCAACCTAAAATTGTCACCTTCGATGCACAAAGCAGTCCTTAATGGAAGTAAAATACAGATGTTTTAGGAACATTCACTTAAGATCTTACATGCCCAGACAAAAAAAGGGATAACCTTAATTGATAAACCATATATGCATGCCAGATATCCTTCCTACTATTACTATACGATAACAATTCATTGTTTACCTCTTATTTTCAAAAAGATATCATTGTTTACCTGTTGCCAAGGTTATCAAGACCAAAAGGGTGCAATTCAACCTTGTCGTAGAGCTTCACGAAAAGTTCATATGGGAAGAGCGTCTGACACAAAAAGGGACTATTAGCAATAGAAGAGATAAGGTAAGATGCCAATTACAAAGAGATATTCAGTTAATTTACCAATTCTGATGGATAATGCCTCACAACTTTTGGTGCAGTTTGCTGCCTGACAATTTTCTTCAGAGATGTTGCGAGGTTATTTGCTGTTGAACCTGATCTCTCCGAAGGTTTAGAACTCCTATCAGAACGATTATCAGCCACTTTGGATGGATTAGGTACCACGGAACATCCCCCACGAACTGAAGTAGCTTTGTCAACAGTCAATGCAGATGGCACAGGTTTTGTGCTTTGAATGTTGTCATTCCCAACAGGTTTCCTTTTAGACCTCTCAAGTTCTACACGAATTTTGGGTTCCAAGACAACAGACGAGGCAGTGCGGGTATTGCTACTATCTTCGAGTTTTCTGTGACGACTTGTCTGAGAATCCTCAATGACATTGGCATCCTGAGCTTTATGGTGTTCCGCGGAATGATTAAATGATTCTTCATTGAAAGAACTGCTATGAACACTTATCTTTGGTGCAGTAGCTTGAGACTTGCATGGCAACACCTCATTGAATTCCTTGCTGGAAGAACCATCTTCAACAAAATTTGCATGTTCAGTATTTGATGCCATCTTACTACTGTCAACGGATACTGGAACGTTTTGAGGAATTTCGACAGTGCTGTTGACTTGATGACCTCCAGGAACCTCCGTCTTCAAGGCATGGTTTACATCAGAAGTTTCAGATCCAATAGCAACTGGTTTGTTTGTTTCTGCAACCGGTTTTACACCAACTGATACATTCTCCTCAGCAGCTCTTTCCTGTTCAACTTTTCCTTCATCATCGAGCCTAGGTGGATGGCATTCATTTTTATGACCCTGTCTCCAGTGGGCTATCTGGCATTTGAAGGAACTGCAAAAAGGAAGGTGTCAATAAAGTTGAGAAGCTAAGAAAGTTGTCAATCTTATAAACACGCACAATACTGCAACATTGTTTAGGAATTCGAATATGCTAACTCGCGGATGTCAGTATGAAACTTATCCACAAAAAAACAGGATCCATCCAATCCACCAATCATTTTATCTCAACCACTAATCATACTATTTTGCTAAATGAAGTATCAAACGCACGCACAATGCAAGAAATGAACGCATGTCATTTCCGCATGGGACATGCCCCTTTACCCTTGCCATTTATGTTTTCTTCCCAAAATGTCCAACACTACTATTTTGATGATTTAAGGAAGCCATCATGCTACACACCCACACCACCCCTCTCCACAGGAGATACACACATACAGATAAATGGTTAAACAAAGTATTAACAAATACAAAATCAATTAAGGAATAAAACATGTAAACTTAAGGACAAGCATATGCATGATGGATCTATAGCATACTAGATCCCACACCTTATCAAGCCAAACAATTTCTCAGTGGTGGAATAATTTCGAAGTTCATAGGTAGATGGAAAAATATGGGGAAACATGGGTCAGTGCATGCCACTTTCAGCTAATACTTAACAGCTGTACTATTGTAAGAAACTAAGTGTGAAGTATTATTGTAGCACCTAGTGGCCAGCTGGTGCATTTACTCACCATCAAACAAGCGTGTCATGCATGGTACTTTCCACTGTCACGAATCAGTGATGTTTGGGGCAATTTTCTTTGGCATGGTCCCTAGACACAACTTTGCTGTAGTAGTATGCCATCATACGTCACGTCCACAACCATACAAACACACTCGCACATTTCGTTTACTTAGACGTAAGGAACTATCATGAAGGACATATGTTTATGCAAATTTCAGTATCATACAAAGTTTCAATCATCTTCTTGAGCATACTTAAATATATCTACAGATGTAGGGATCGTTTAACTCATTTGTTCCTGCTGTATGGTAGCACTAGCACCAGATCATGCCAGTATTGTCCATGCAACTGGTAATATTGAGGCATGGAAATAATACCATGCTAATCAAAACCACATGCACAGTCACTATGAAATGCCTGATACCATAAGACATGACAAGGCCTAAATTGGTCAAAATTAGAAACAAGCTATAATTGATCCTAGATAGGTTAAGATTAATTCGATAGCTGACCAACTCACTATCAAAGTTGTATGAAATCCGAGTTCCAGTGACCAATGTTGTACACTTGTGCACGCACCAAAGGTTACTGAATCACAATTAAAAACAGACATGGGGACTAAATGGAGGGTTATCGACGCCCTAACTCAGGGTAGCAGCACTGAAGGTATGGTGCAGACTGCAGAGCCTAGAGTTTGTTGAATTACCGGCCAAACACATGTTACCGACACCCAATTTTGTACCGAATACAGGACAATCCCACCCGCAATTACACAAATCACGGATTATCTCCCCGCAATTCCCCAATCACTGGATGAAATTAAACAACCCCGGAATGGAATCAGGAGCAGGGCATCCGCCCACTCACCAGTACTTGACGGCCTTGCACTGCTTGCACCTGAACGTGGTGGGCCTGAAGCACACCGCGCAGACCCCCTTCGCCCCCGCCGGCGGCTGCGGCTGCGGCTCCACGTCCTCCCCCTCCTGCGCGGGAGCCACCACCTGGGGCGTCCCCCACACCGGCGCCTCGGGCACCTCCGCGGCGTGCACGACGCCCGGGAACAGCTCGGAGTAGTAGGCGAGCACGGACTCCCGCTCCGCCAGCTCCGACTCCTCGGCCGCGAGCCGCGCGAGGCGCCGCACCTCCTCCCTCCGCGCCGCGGCCCGGTGCCACCGGCTCCGCACCAGCATCCCCACCACCAAAACAACCACCACGAGCGCCACCAGCAGCGTCAGCGCCCCGGCCGACGCCGGGGGCGACGACTCCGCCGCCTCCTCCTCCATTGGCGTGGCGCCCGGGCCCCTGCCGCTGCGCCCTCAGCCCGCTCCTCCTCCCCCTCCGCCGCGCATAGATCTCGACCCCGCCGCTCCTACCCGCCGGATCCGCGCCCCGATTGCCCACCTCGCCGCGCGAATCCGCTGCAATTTAGACCCCGAGGGTTTCCAATTTTCCCCCCCTCCTCTTCTCTTCTCCGGTTCGGGTTTCCTCTCTTCCTTTCCTCCGATCCTCCCTGTACCTGGTCTGTGTCTGGTCTTTGGAAGTGACGGAGAGGCCACCAGCAGCAAGGAAGGAAGGAGCCCGGCGGTATCCGCTTCCGGTCTGCGCTGCGCACGCACCCGGGTAGGGAATAATTGGCGACTTGTGGAGGGGGCGAGGTGCAAACGGTGCGCGAGCAACGGGAGGCAGACGGGGCAAGTAACGGATAGCTTACGCTGTGCCGGCGCAACGGCGCGGTACGAGACAAGAAAGGAATGGGTTCCCACGGGGTGTACACCCGTGGGCTCGGTTCTCCGCGCGGGCGCGCGATCCTGGCCGTCGGATGGGTCTGACCGTCGGTCAGATGCTTTCGCGGGGGGCCGCGCCGCGGCGGTGTGCGGGATACGGAGGCGCAAGTGCTTTTCCGCGGGAGAGGAATCGCGGGAAACCGTGGCAGTCACCCGCCATTATTCCGGGGGCCCCACGGGCTGACGCGTGGGTCCCGTACGAGTACATGTCGTCATCGAAAGTGTGTGTTTCCCTATCTTTCCAGCGAAAAACGTTGGCACTGATCCATCAAGTAGTATTTGCGCTTCATCAATGGTAAATGATCTACTCCGTACTTACTCCTTTTATTTCGGCAAAAATATAGTATGATTATCTGTTTTTCTCCGAATTAAAGTTGTACCAATCCGGTTGCGTTTATTGGAGTGCTGTATCGGTGAAGGAATGTTTAGGAGGCAAGCTTTGGTAGCCCGATCTTTTTCATGTGTTTCCTTGTGTCACGCCACTTAAGAGGAACCTCCTATTTCGTCTGAGCTCCGAAGTCAATCGATCAATCAATTGTTACCGAAACTCGGTTCTCACCGGATTAACGAAACCATCATGGCTATCCAACTTGAGCCGAACTCAAAATTTGGTCACCTTCCAAAATAGGCAAACGATCGGCTGTAAAGTGACGACATGGGAAGTTGGTAAAAGCGCAACGTCTCCAGCAGAAAATGGCAACGGAGAAAAAGAAGTGCTGCTCGCAGAGGCACCCAGCTGTTCCGCAATTCGTGCACCGAACCAGACCGCCATTTTCCGTTAACTTTTGAGTATTGGTCACATACTGTACAGAGGAAAATAATTGTCTCGGATTTTTCTCCGTCCGAGCATGGATCGGGGTCGGTTCCGTGAGTCATCCGCCAATGGCCGGACGAGGAAAATGAGACCGTAGGGCGTAGACGTGCTAGCCATACGACTGACCGACGGTCCTTTCGTCACTGCCGGCGCGCCCACGCCACCGGCGCACGCACGCGCGGGCGCGCACAGCACAGGTGTCGCCCGCCCCCGCGTGGTACGCGCCGGAACGGAAGCAGCCAATGCCCAAACCCGGCGGAACGGGGGCTTTCCGGCTCACGTGCGGCGTGGCGCGCGCGCGACGTCAGCCACGTACCGGTCGGGGGGCGCGCGGTCGGTGGGTCGAGTCGGCGAGGACGGGAACGACGCGGCACCACGTCGGCGCCGGAGGCCGGACGCAAGGGCGACAACAAAAGCGAAAGGGGCCCTCGATCTCGTCTCGATCGACCGCCCTCCCCGACGCGGCGCGGCGCTGATTCGCTCGCGCCGACTTCGCCCGCGCCTGCTGACGCGTGGGCCGGCCGGCCTCGATCGCGTCCCGCGTCCGATAGTGCCGGGGCTCGCTCGCTAGGGAACACTCGCCTCCGATCCGCGTCATGCATGCTTCACAGCTCACGCACCCTTGGCTTTTTCCCTGGCCCGATCCTTCCTGGATTTTTAAACGAAAACGAAGCATCAGCACACGCAGCATGCAAGTCGATGAGAGGATGACCGCAGCGCGCGTAGTAGACGGTCGATCGCGCCACTTGGCCACCTCCGATCCTCGCCGTCGCTCGCTGGGGAGATATTTTAACATGCTCTCTGTTCTCACCTCAGCCGAAAGTATATAAAAAAAAACTGTTCAGCCGAAAGTAAAATGACAAAATGTCCTCACCCTTGCACACCGGTGAAAGATACCGGAAGAAAATAAGAAAGGAGACGAGTCCACCGCACGTGCGCGACTGGTTGTTGGTTCAGCGTAGCCCGGGGTCTTCGATGGACTCGGACAGATCGTGCCTACTGCCTACGGCTACAGTTTACTACCCAAGAACGAACGTGCAAACCCCAGTAAAGTCTAAAGTCTCGAACTGTGTACCTGACCATTTTCTCAAATGAAGTAGTACTCGATACTCTACCGTCAAAAGCAAGCAGTATTTGTTAGCTTGTGGTGTGGTTTAGGTTCCAACTTGTCCACCTGGTAAAAGTCTCCGACACATACTTGGCCACAAACCTCACGCTGTGTGTGCGTTTTCTAGTGCACACCAACTTTTTCCTCTTCATATTATTGACTTATTGTAATGGCATCCAGTGTCGTATCGTATGGCGTAGTATTGACTAAGCTCACAGATTTCGCAACCGATCCGGCGCTTTCCGACGTCGGTCAGAAGATTAGATGCAGCTGACGAGACCAGGGATCCCCAGGAGGGCCTACTGGTTCCCGTAGCTAGCGACTGCTAATTCCCTGGGTTGCATTGTAGTTACCGTGTCTGTATTCTCATGTTGGTAAGAAACGATTATCTGAGCCACTGAACGCAACGTAGATGGTCTTTCTTTTTTCTTTTGCGAAAGGAGTGCAATGGTCTTGCGGACAGCACAACAGCCTTTTAACAAATGAAGACCTCATTCCGAATGCTGAATCTTCGTAGAAATTTTTCAGAAACGACCTTTTTTTCTTGAGGATACAGAAACAACCTTTGTTCCCGCAGGGATATGGTTCTCTAGTGGTGAGTTTCTGTAATCTTAGGCGTAGCTACTGGAATTTTGATTAGATTCTGGTGGCAGCGCGCAGCCTCCGGAACTTGACGCTCCGTATGGTCACTCTCTACTAAATTCGTGTCCACTGTTGTTTCATTGGCAAAGAAGCTCACTGTTGAGTGATAGCTCGATCGAGCAAACATCCAAATTATTTGCTCTCTCGCCGTCTTGGTGCGGCGGCGGTTGCGTCACTCCCCCTTGACCATTTTAACAAAGAGTTACGTATAAAAGGAAAATGAATCCATCACCGCATTATATATATACAGTATGTAGTAAGATAGAAGATCGAACTTGCTCACTACGTGAAGTTATATTATCTCATCAGTTTTGCCGTTGAGCGTAACCACGATGACTAAAAACGTTGATGATGTCGAACAAACGTTCTCATCGTCGCGGGCCGGGGTGGGGAGCCCACCACTAGCCCAATGTCCTGCACCTCGCTCAACGCCGCTATCTTACCGGCGTCCCGGCGGCCCGGCTTCACCGCCATTCCTACCTGCCACGGTGCCACCGGCGCCGGCCGCCGCCGCCGGAACAAGCAGTTTCCTCTGTTCCAAGTTCCAACCAACCAGCCCGCCCAGCACGCTTCCGCGCATTGCCGTCGCGACGTAAGATTCCCGGATCCCTTTCGTTCATGCCTGAATTCCTCCATTGAGGTAGGGCACTCTTGCACTCGCCCATTCTCTTCTTACTTCTACCACTTTGCAAGTCAAACAATTACAAATTGGTTTAACCAACTCCGATCAGCGATTACAACAAACTGGATTGTTCTTCAATCCCTAGATGGCCGGATCCACCACCTTGCTAAATATAGGCATATCCCCTCGCTTTTGCCCGCACGCGGGGGCGTGGACCACCGGTGGATCACGCGTTCTTAAAACCCCGCAGTCCAGGCGGCAGGCGCGATGCGACAAGCGGAAGATGACAAGGGGAGTTGTTCGGGTGGCATGGGAGTTACTCGGCCGCGCGCCGCGCCCGTGCCGCATGTGCTGGTGGCGGCCGGCCTTGGTTGGGCGACGGCAACGCGCAGGCGGGCGGTGCTCGGAGCGCGCTCTAGGTGTTCGATGTAATGGGTCGGCAAGGTTAAGTTGGCTGTTCGCGTCCTGAAGATCCCGCGTCGGCGTCAGGGAATTTGTTGGACAGGTAATCCACGCGGAATCGTGGGGCTTAGCGAATCGGTGTGTCCGGTGTAGGTGTTGTTTAGGTGGGATGTGCCTTTCATAGATTCCTGGTGTCGCCTCGGAGAATATTCATGCTTCATGGTCATGGTTTAGTTCAGGTTTCGTGTAGTTGTTGTTCTCTTCCAGAGGGTTAGCGCCTGTTACACGATCGAAAATGCAATTGATTGTAGGTGCATTGCAGTTTCTCTAGATTGGTTAATTTGGTACAGAGTGCCCCTGGTGGAAATAGAATGTTAGGTGATTAAAAAGCGTCACTGTCTCCTGTTACATTCGCGTAGCTTTTTGGTTGTTATGTTTGGAGACAGGTTGTTAAAAATGGGTACAACAGTGGTTCCTGTGTGGTGGTCCTTCAGTGCAGTGCAGATCGTCCATTCCAAAGTTACACTAGATTAGGAATCCACTTTTGTTCTAAATGACGAAAAGCCTGTCTGGGAGTGACAAGTGCTTAGAACTTTGACAGAGTAGTTGTTGGATCAAATGGAGCTTTCAGTATGCACTCGGACAAAAGATCATAAGTCCTTTTAGAAGGATATATCCTGCCTTTAGATTTAGAATTTGGATTGGTTTCTATATGAAAAGGTCAGTCCACTTGTTGTAATCACGTTCCTATGTATGTGCACATGCTTAGTGTCTGATGATGCTACTCTTTCTGAACATGGTTCCCAAGGAGTTGCCATGTTTTGCATTGTACATTTAAGATCGCCTTAGTTAGAACTTTGTTCTGTATAGAAGTTTAGTGCTGCATCTGGCCTGGGCTGAGATTAAAGTTGTTCTCCTTTGCATGTATCATCTACCTGCCAGTGATGTACCATCACTACCAAGATAAGGCTGCTGTGCTGTAATGCACATGTACTTAAGGCGAGAAACATATTTCTAGTCCAATCTTTGAATAGCATTCATTAGTGTTAATTTGCTTCCATGATCTGATATACTTACGTGCCACACTTTTCTTCTATGAATCCTTTTTGAAGGGAAATAAAGCTTGATAGAAATAGATTCACATTTATTTTTCAGGAAAATGAAGTGTCTTCCACCGTATTGGATACCAAGCAAAGGATGCCAAAAATTGTTACCGTCATCTAAAGATGAGTATGGACTATAAATTAAGAAAGCGTCGTATAACCATATGTTGTACTGCCCAATATCCTATCTTTGTCTGTTAACTTTTTTTTAGGGAACAACATGGAGTCAGCCCCACCTGAAAACTCCATTGCGACTAGGGGTTAAACAAGCACAGGCAGTTTAATCAGTAAAAAAATAAGAACAGAACTGATCTAGGAGATGTGAATTGCACCAGGCTTGAGCTAGCAGGGGTTGACCAGCAACTTTATCACTATCATTACTTTAGGTACAGTAAGGTGGGATCTAAATTCAAGTTTACTACATCTTCCAGATGATAGATACGAATTGTGTGATCCATGTCCACAAGCCACTGCCTTTGATCTCTAGATTGCTTCAGGCTTGGACAATCAGGTATCCATGGGACCTTGGCCTATAGCTCAAATAAAGAGTTTATATTTATATATTCACATCATAGTATACAGTAAAGGGTCATTCTGAATTTTTTTATATCCAGATTGCCCATGATAGGATTTTCGGTGATTAAAAGTCTCTTTATCCCCCTTTCTAATATTTGCAGTAAGTAGCCTTTTGATTGTTCTGTTTGGGGACACGGGTTGTTGAAAATGGGGAGAACAATGTTCCTATATTGTGGTCCTTTTGTGCAATACAGATGTTCCATTCTCAAGTTACACTAGATTAAGAACCTACTTTTGATCTAATTGATAAGAAGCTTTCCTGTAAGTGACAAGAGCTTTTGCTATTTATGATATGGTTAGAACTTTGACAGAGTAGATGTTAGATCAGATGGAGCTTTCATTTTGCACTTGGACAAAAGCTCATATGTCCTTTTAGAACTTGGAAGTATCCCCAGCCTTTAGATTTAGCATTTGGATCGGTTTTAATATGAAATTGTCAGTAGACTTGTTTCCATATTTTCCTATGTATGCTCACATGCATATTGTTTCACGATGATACTCTTTTTGAACATGGCTGGATGGATTTCTTGTGTTTGTATTATACATTTAGAATTGCCTTAATTGGAAGTTCATTCCTTCCAAAAGTTTAGTTCTGCTTAGTTTAGAAACTTGGTCTGGGCTAAGGCTCTTGTGGCATAAACTGTGATGCACATACACTTCTTTTCTTAAGGTGAGATACCTATTTTAAGTCTACTCACTTAGTAGTATTCATTAGTTATCTATTTATAGCATATTGTTTTTCCATGACTTGTGAAGGGAGTTTAAAGTTTCATAGAAATGGATTCAAATTTCGTTCGATCAGAAATTTCTTGTCTGTCAAGGAAAAGGAAGTTGTCTTCCCCATTATTTGATTCCAAGGGATGTCAAAATTCTTTATTTTCATCTAAAGCTGAGTACAGACTCTAAATTAAGAGACTGCAACACTGCAACATCACCATATGTTGTCTATTGTCCGATAGCCTATCTTTATCTATGAACTTTATCAGAACATTAGTTTTAGCTGCCTTCAGTAAGGTGGGTCTAAACTCAGAAGTCCATGCTTTCAGATGATTGATAGGAATAGTTTTTTTTTCTCGGATACGTAGGAGTGCTGCATATATTTGCATTATAGAGAGGAAAAATGGCCCTGTACATTACCAACTCATGCCGAAACCATACATGAGAAGGTTGGAGTCATGTGCTTGAGTTACTTCCTTTGATGCTAGGTCTCTTGGGTTTGCACAATCAGACTCACAGAGACCATGCATCCATGGGACCTTGGCCTATAGATCAACAGTTCGTCTTCATAAAGAACATGTTCGATGTCCCAGTAGTATTTTTTTTTTGTCGAACTTGTAGTACATAGTTTTATTTATCATGTTATTCCTCTGTAACACTGGAAAGTTTAGGAAACTGGTATCTTTGAACTACACAAGTTTGTTCACATCACCATGTCTGAAATTTGTATGTTAACACAGGGGGGTGAATACAATGTTAAGCAAACTGCTTTGTGTTTGAGTGTTTGTGTTGTTTGATGTTCTGTGTGTAGGTTAGGTGTACATGGGAGTAGGGAGTCTGTTATTAGCAGTTTGCATTTGTCACAAGTACACATAAGTTATTGTGTTAGATCAAATGGTGTTTTCAGTATGCACTTGGACAGAAACTCATAGGTCCTTTTAGAAGTATCCCAAGCCTTTTGATTTATGATTCAGATAGATTTCATATGAAAACGTCAGTCCACTTGTTTTGCTCACATTGCAATGCTACGAAAAAAAACTATACCCACATAACCTGATATTTTGTGTTTGTGTGGGTGTTGGCTGGTGCTAGGTTTTGGGGGCTTCTCCAATTCTGCGTGCTGTCCTTTTCCTTCTTAATGAAATGACATGCAGTTCTCCTACGTCGTTCGAGAAAAAAATATATGTGCATGCTAATTCATTGAGATAATCTCTTTGAACATAGATGGAAGGATTAGCTGCAGTTTTGTGTTACATTTTGGAATTAGGATTTCCATAGATTATAGCTGTTGTTCACTTGTTGACAGTCTATATCAGGTTAGAAATTTGGTTTGGGCTAAGATTGAACCTGTTCATGACATGCATAATCTGCTTGCCTGAGTTGTAAACTACCATGATAAGATTGGCGGTAATGCGCATACACTTCTCTTCTTAAAGTGAGACATATATTTTGAATCTACTCATTGAATATAATTATTTTAATTTGCTTCCATTATCTGACATTTGCAACGTGTGATTATCCTTATTTTGTAAGTCGACAGCATGCTTCTAGTGTAGATAGGAATTAAGGAATCGAAGAAGCAAGTAGCCATGCTATCTCTGGAATAAACAGGTTTCATGTTCACATTAGCTTAAAGTGGCATTTTAAAATTTACGAGCTAACATATTCAATGTTAAGAGAACTGCCTTTGACTTGAAATCAGTCAATCAGATATGTTAGCTGCAATCCTGTGTAGCAGATTGCTCGCGTTGTTTGATGTACTTGTCGTGTTGAGGTTTGGTTTGGATGCTGACCCTGTTATTTTTTAAGTTTACTACCTTATCTTAAGGGTGCAGAAATAATCATGTGCAAGCTGGCCTTTAGTTGAAAATTTTGGATGATACTAAACCTGATTTGTAGGACTTCTATCTAATTTCATGTTATTAACCTGCTATAGCTCTTTGAAAAGTGGTAATTTACCTACCAAAAACAAATTTAGCCTATGTAAAAATCAATAACAACTGTCTAAAAGTTAGAGAAGTTATTAATTACTAGTCTGGTGCACCATGCGACAGCCTAATCTGTCGATTGCTCTGCATGCAACTTGTCCTGGTGGCACAAAGAAAAGAAGTTAAGTGGGCCAAATCCAATAGGCCGACATATTGTACTGGTCAATTCAGCCCACTAGATGATCCCCTACAAGTGTGAAGTATCTGCCAACCAAAGAATTCTGGTTCTCTTCAAGCCTGAGGAAAACTTCTGTGTTCTGATGGAACTTCTTATCCATTGGTAATTCTTTCTGAAAAGAAACAATTTAACATGTCACATCTATTCTGAAAAGAAACACGTGTGGCTTCTTTCTCTCTGTTGGATGCCTGTAATTGTGTGCATGTACATGTTGCAAATTAAGCATGTTGGTCCAAAGTAATAATGTTATTGTGGAACGTAATTCAAACAATTGATCGAAGATATAAAAGATATATATAATACTGATGATGATAAAAGGCAAAAGAATAGTTTGCTTTGTGCTCACCACGCAGTTTCTTCTATAATGGGATGATACATAGCTATCCTATGTATTTGAGAGGGGAAAAAACTGATGACGATAAAAAAATCCCATTCTGAACTGTATCATTGCACTATTGGTTGCATATTTGTGGACTATACAAGCAAGAATCCATGCCATTTACTGGGTGCACAATTAAAACTTTTTCTTAGGTAATTTCTGTGTTAATGCTGTGATACCTGGACCCTTTTGGCACTTCCGTGAAACATGCCAGCTGTGTAACATACTATCTTGTAATAACCTTCTTATCAGTTTGGCATCATGTTATTCTGGTTGTCATTTGTCAGATGGATATTGAAAGGTACTCTATGACCATGATTGCCTCACAACAATTTTGTTTTTTTAACAACTCTCACAACAATTTTGTTGGAGTCGGTAAAGACAAGTAAACCTTCACTCATTTGATCAGGTATGTATCTCTGGGTTCCTATGCTTCATCTAAATGACAGGATGGGCATGTACTGCGAACTCTATTTTTGGCTTTTAAGTTTTCCCAACTAGGTGCCTGTGTAAATCCAGAAAAAATTATGAACCCTATCGATCTAAAAAAAACAGAACTTTCAAAAGTGCTATTTCCTCAGCGCACTGAACTGGCAAGTGGACCATAACCCTTTTTTAGGAAAGTATATTGTAGGAAATCCTGACAAATAGATGTTTGTGAGGTCGAACCATGCTGTTTTCTTCAGTCCTCAGCAGTTAGATGTATATGTAAACCTAACTTCTTGACATCAATATAACATAGCACTAATTATGATCTGGCTCATATATTCACCTTAAAATCATGATTATTGTTATCAACTTTACATACATCTAATTATACGTTCCTAGTCATCGCCCTTTGATTAGTGATTCACTAATTTACTGGCTCTGCTTGACAGTTGACACAGTATTCACCTTAGCCTTATTGATATGTACACGAGAGAGCTCATGCCTCTAATAGTGGACTTCATGCCCTTAATACAAGTGCCTCTCTCTAATAAGCATCTGCCAGCATTTTCATTGATAGCCACAAAGTACTATGATATGCTAGCCTGAGAAATGGGAATTTTCAGCACAAGCTTGTCATAGCTCACACGCCACAAAGTGATGCGGTACGCTGAACAGTGCGCCACTTGCTAAAGTAATCTGATTGCCAAGTTGACAGTTTCTTTCTTTCCTGTAATCGACCAGTGCAAGTTGAGGATGGAGTTCCTTTTATTGCTACCTGCACCCCCAAAACTGATTTCAGCCGAATTTCTTAGCCGCTACTAATACCTATGGCATATGATTCGTGTTGTTCAGCATCGTCCTTGTCTGCCCGCAGGATATGGGAGAACCTGGTGAGCTGACTGTATAGTAAGCGCTGGAGAACAGCCATGGCTTCTCGAATCTCAAGAGGATTGGTTCGTTTTGCATCATTGACTTCCGGGTGATATCAACAGGCTACCAGCTACGCCTACACTTAAAGGTAAAAAGGACTAGTACGTAATTTACGCACTTAAAGCTATGTTGAATTTGATGAAACCTGCTTCTTCATGACTGGCAAGAAACATCTATTTTGACGCCTGTTTTCTGGACGACTGGAAATTGGAAATCTGAACACGGTGTAACTAGAAACATCTACATGTTTGATTTGCGTCGAACCATCCGATCTTAACTCTGATGGTAACATATGCGGTTTGGTTTGCGGACAGCGGTTCCTAGGATTTTGTCGGATGATCCTAGGAAGAATAATCCCGTGAAGCACCAACTGATCCGGGATGGATTCAGTCATCAAACCAAACAGCTTATCATACCTGACCAACAGTGACCTTGCGTCGTGGATGCCTTGTTCGTTCCTGCGCTTGTAGTGCTGCGGCGGCGGCCAAAGTTGGCACCCAATTTTCAAGTGGATCATTGGTTAATCGTGCTTTACTGCTTTAGGTCCGGTATCTGACAGCAGAAAGCGAGAAACGCCACCATCAGAGCCGCACTTGCTACCATTGCTACTGGTCTAATGGTCGTCCACTGTCATTTGCCGAGAGAACATTTTGTTTTGCGTGAGTGTGAACGTGCCGAGAGTTGGCAGGATCTTATTTGAATCTTCCCGGTGGAGAGAAATTTTAGTGCTAGTTGTACAATACCATAGCACAAGGAACATGCACGTCGCTGTCGTGACGGTACTATGTTTTCGCGGATCGACGGACACGTTGCCGCTTGGTTGTTGGCTGTGCGGGATCTCGTGATGTCTCAAGCTAGCAGCACAGCAGGCTGGAACCGGGGAGGGTTCATTCATGGCTGTCAATTCCTCAAACTATCTGTTCTTGATCGAGTCTAGAACACCACACGATTTGTTGATGGCGAGCTCCCTACCCGACTTCAATTTGGCGCTATTTGGGGCTATTTGTCTATTCAGATGTTTCAGTTCCAACATCTTTGGAGCTCACCGAGATGAAAGCGAGAATTGCGAGACATTGCAGCAGCGATTTTTTAATAAATATTTGGAATTTCCATTTAACATCTGGTCCAATACTGATCAAATCCATCCACATACAGAAGGATGCGGGAAGCGATTAACGCAAGGAAGGCTAACACGGGATGCAAGCAAAGGCTTAATAGTCTCCGCCTCTAGGGTAGCAGCGATTATTCGTAGCAGCGGACGCGGTGGTAGACTCGTGACACGGCGGTGGTGGTGGTTGTCGTCATCATCTTCGTCGTCGCGGCGGCCGGCGGTCTCAGAACTCGACGCCCTTGAAGACCTTGCGCACCTGCTCGAGCGTGACGAAGAGCACCACGGTGAAGGGCCCCTGGCGCATCACGGTGGGGATGAAGCCCTTGTAGAGCGCCATGGGCCCCTCGGACCGCACGGTCTTGAGCGCGCAGTCGACGGCGCCGGCGTACGGCGGGGGCGCGCCGGGCGCCACCTTCATGTTCATCATCCGCGTCTTGACCACGTCGACGGGGTTGGACGCCGCGGCGGCCACGATGCCGGCGGTGAAGCTGGCGGCCACGTGCGTGGCGAGGCCGTCGGCGCCGGGGCCCCGGCGCGCCAGGATGGCCTCCTTGGCCTGGTCGTACGTGGCGAGCTGCGACGCCGTGACGATCATGGCGCGGTTCACCGTGAGCGAGGACCCGCGCCAGAGGCTGCGGACGCCCTCGTCGCGCGCCATCCGGCCGATGGCGTCGCCGACGCTGCGGTAGTTGCGGCGCTCGGCGAGGGGCAGCCGCCCGTCGGCCTGCATCCGCACCATGGCGACGTCGGCCGGGTTGCCGACGGCCGCGCCGACGCCGCCGGCGATGAGCCCCGCCGCGATCTTGCGGTGGAGCGGCAGGACGCCGCCGTTCTCCTGGGTCCACCTGGTCTTGAGGATGTCGTAGAGCCCCATACGCGTGGTGGAGTAGAGCGTCTGGCGGAGCATGGTGGCGGAGACCCCGGAGAAGAGCCCCGCGGCGCCCTCGGAGCGCAGGATCTGCGCGCCGACGGCGACGGGCCCGGGCTTCCGCGGCGGCGCAGGCGGCGCGGGGATGTCGTGGTGGTGCGGGAGCGCGACGGTGTGGCCGCCCGCGTGGAACGCGAGCGCCGGGCGCAGCGCCGCCGGCTGCGGCACGGCGGCGGCGGCGGCCCCGGCCTCCCCCTGCAGCTGCATCCGGACCTTGATGAGGTCGAGCGGGTGGGTGGAGCAGCCGGCCACGATGGAGGCGATGCCGCCCTCGACGAATCCCTTGAGCCCCATTGCTTGCGTGCTTGCGGTTCCTCCCTTCCTTCTTCTTCTTCCTCGCCTCCCTTTTATCGGGGACGGACGGACGGATTCGAGACCAAAGAAAGCCGAAGACCAAAAACGGAAGCTCAAGAAATCTCGAGCAAACCGAAACGAAAAAAGAAAGAGGAAAAAAAAGCTAGCTACTGCTGCCAATAGGAGCTGGGGCACATCTCACTGGAGACCAGGAGATGGGAATGGAGCGCGAAGGCTATGGTGGAGGAGTGTGGGACGCTGGGCCTCTGTGACATATGCTGCGCGTGCTTCCTGCTTCCCCGGTGATGGATTTGTGTGGGGGAGTAGGCGGCGGGGCGGGCGCTATTTATAGCTGGGTCTGGGTGGCGCCGCGGCGGAAGGGGCAAGGAAGGAGAGGAGGCAAGGTGGCTGGCTGGCTTCGCGGACGGGGCTCCCTCCCGCGGCCTCGCGGTCGGACTGGGGAAGGCAGATTCGTGGCCGGAGGGAGGTGGGTGGGAGACCTGGCCGCCAGCCGCAGAGCTTTCTGGGGTCGCTTCGCCTTGACGCGGAGTTGGGGGGAGGCGGACGGCGGGCGGAGGCCGCGTCGGTGGGGTCGCCGTCTGCCTACGGCTCCCGCACGTCGCGCGGCGGCGCGAGAATATAGGGAGGGAGGGATGCGGCTTGGGGCTCGGATCGCATCTGGGCCGTCGCTGGGACGCTAGGGTTTCGCGACGGACGGCGGTGGATTTCTTTTGGGAGTTTTGTATTCGTTGGCTGGGAGGACGCGACGGACGGACGGGCGGACGGCGGAGGCAGGCAGGCTGGGACAGGACAGGAGGCGTTGGAATTGGCAAAAGTTTTTTTTTCTTTTCGGCGTGGGGGGTGTGAGGTGGGCACGCGCGCGCTTGGGGTTTGGCCGTTTGGGACCGTGGGGCAAAAGCCGAAAGAATAGGAACGGGATGCTCCGATCCGATCCCTTGCCGGCGACCGCGGATCCGCCGTGCCGTTCCGTCCAGGGCTTAAAACGGTGACTCGGTGAGTACTTGTGCTCCTACAAAAGAAGGATTGATACTGAGCAACTGGACGGAGTAGGAGTACGAGTTTGTCCTAGATTTGGCATAAGTTGAGTATTTTGAATTCTCACTAAATGATCACATGTCGCTCACACAAGCATTTAATCATTCGCAAGTTGGGCGGGAGCGCTAATTGTCAGATAGAAGTTTGGGTACCACTACCATCATGTCACGTAAAGCAGATTATATATTCGTAACTGAAAGTCAAAATGAACCATTCCCTGCCTCAAGCACGTTATGCATAACCATGCGTCAACCATAGAATAACAAACATTAAACAGACCAGCACAACCACGTTAATAAGCTCCCCCAATACGGCGTTTTCTAAATTATATCATCTCGTGCAAGCATCAGGCGCATGTATAGCGGCTTGACCTACCGGAGCCTTTTTCTCTTGCTTGAAGCCACTGGAGCCCCAAAGCAGCAAACAGGCCAAATCCAAATACCATGCCTGTTTGTTACACTTGCGTGATGTTTCACGTCGTACTCATATCCCTAACCTCGCCGGCTCAACTTGGATTACGTGCCTGGAACTAGTGGTACTACTAGTAGTAAGCAGGATCACGACGGAATTCCTTTCGAGCGCGCATGTGGCGCCTCTTGGCAACTAGGCTCCCCGCGTGAGTGCGTGACCGTGTCGACCTGGTCCGGTTTCGGAGCCGGCCTCGCCGTTGGCCTCTCGACGTCTACAATAAATTACATCGACAAATCGTCAGACTGGACGACGCCCGTTTTTACACTTGGGACGTCGGCTCATCACGGCATTTTTTTTTTGCGCCATTTCGCCGCACGGGATCTCTCACTCTCTCTTTTTTTGTTGTTGTTGTGCGATTCTTGCGTTGGAACAACGTCGCAGCCGACGGCGACCAGCGCCGTAGGATCCAGCCACACGCGCAGCGCCGCGCTGCAAAGGATTTCGAGTTTCTCTGGTAGTATGTTCACTGAATATTTCTTTCTAAAAAGCTACGGAGTATGTTCGCTGAATATTTCTTTTTGCAAAGTTAGGTTCGATGAATCTTAAGCGCGCGCCACGCCACGCAGCCCACCGGGACCGGGAGCGCTCCGGGCTCCCTCCGGCGGCGCCTGGCCGCTCCATTCGCATCGTATCCTCCCTCCCGATCCGGGCACGTCGGCCGCCGTGGTTCCGATGGGAAGGAATTGGATGCGAGCGCGATGGCGACGGCAGCCCAGCCCGCGCTGGCTTGGCCGGGCTCGACCTCGCGCCGCGTCCGCCTGCGTTCTGGTCCCCGCCGCTCCAGCCGCCCGGGGCCGTGTCGTCCGTTTGCGCCCGCGCCGGCGGCGTATGGATGCCATGCGACCACACACACGTCCCCGTCGACGCGGCGAGCGGCACGCCCGTCGGGTTCACGTTGAAGAAGGTGGAAGCGCGTGGTGCGCGGCTCCCGGCTAGTCCTAGTAGTGCTGGTGCCAGTGGCCGAGTCCGAGCGTTCCAGAAACGCGGGGGCGAGGGCGCAGCTGGTGCGGGCCGGAAATTGAATTCTCCGCACTACTAGGAAATACCGGGGCACGTCGACGTCTCTGATCCTGCCCGAGAGTAGTAGTGTGCAATGCATTAAACCGGTGCCTTACTTTCACTAACCTGTCTGTGTCAAAAGTCGGGTACCGGTACGCTTTTGTTTGTTGTGTTTCCGCTTTGTTTTTTGGACTTTTTAGTGTGGTACTAGTACTCGTGCCGCTTTAATCTGAGCTCGTGGACTTGTCCTTTGTGTGCTTCAACAAAGAAAAAAGGGCCGAGGCGCTGAGCTAGTGAGCCGTTGCCTTTTGGGACGGTAATCTCCAGTGCTATGGTGGACGGCGAGGAAGAACGCAGGCAGCCAAACGCTGTCTCTCTCCTAGGTGGCGGTGCGTGGTCACTTTGGTTTTTATATTTGGTATACGTGTAGGAGCACCTTCCTTTTCTCTATAAAGAAGGACGTTTCACAAGCTAGGAGCTCGCGCACGTGGCAGGCTGGCAGCGAGACTGACGTACTCGTGAGTGGCCTTGCTTCAAGCCTTGTTGGAAAAAGGTTAGCTTTAGTTTGTTGCGTGCAATTTCTAAACAAAACGGTTTTTTATTTTGAATGAATTTCACTGCAGGTTCATGAACTTTTCTTAAGATATCATTTAGATCCGTAAACTACAAAACGGTTATCTAGGTCTATGAACTTTTAAAAGTTGTCGTCTAGGTCCAAGGCAGCGGCGACGAGCCTGACCTTTACGATCGCTTTTTAAAAGTTCATGAAACTAGATGACCACTTTTAAAAGTTCATGGACCTAGATGGCCGCTTATTTAGTTTGCGGACCTAAATGAGTTCTCGAAAAAAGTTTACGGACCTAGATAACAGTTTTTTTAGTTTACGGACCTAGATGACATCTCGAGAAAACTTCGTGAACCTACAGTGAAATTCACTCTTTTATTTTTAAGACCGACGTCCAAGCACTTGATTTGTCTTTGTGCGGTAAGGAGCTGGACGGCACTTTGTGTGAGGAAGCAGTGGCAAATAAAGGGTGGACTTCCGCGCCTCATCTCCTCTTGAGGGGATCGGACTGATAAAGGCGACAAAATATCTCCGGAGCTAACTGCGGTTCGGATGAATTTTAAACGGCTCCAGAAGGTGGAATCGGTGAACGTCCAAGGTTTGACGCCCGAAAGTTCTGAAGAAAACAGTGTTGTATACTCAGTCGTTGGAGCCAGGAAAGTCACTGGTAGCTACTACTCATCGAATGAATAGGGCTCTCTTGACAGGTAGGTTCACTGGTTCAGAAACGAAGCATGTATTTGACACGTGGTCCGCGAGCCAGGTCGTCGAACAGACGTACGTTGGCCAGGACGTGAGCATCCGACGCCCAACACCGTTCAGGTCCGGGAGAGTGGGTTGGCGTACGTGCAGCTCACCTCCTTTTTCTTTGGAGCAACTTCCTTGAGATCGTTGAGAAATGAGAAGTCAGCTCTTGAGCTTTTTAACTTACTCCGTTGAGAAACTAAAAGTCAGCTATGGCCTATGGGCGCGGCGCGAGCAGCAGGTACTACTACGGCGTACGGTGGCGCGACGCCGGCGCGGCGAACGGTTCCTTCGTTCCGTTGCTCTGGGTAGCCCAAGGCCTTTTCCGATGGCGATGGCGATGGCGTGGCTCGGTCCGTGCGATGCCAGCAGCAGTATGGACCTTTCCCATGGTTCCGGGGCAGAGGCGCCGAGCACGACCACCTGAATAGAGTACATACCGTGTTTGCAGCTCACCCTGTTCAATGACGGTTTCCTAAACCAAACCGTATGAATACGGTTTAGATGGGCTGGTTCGACGGGTTGTACGGTTTAGAACCGGAGACTAAGGATCAGAGGCCGTTGCGCGGCAACGAGGGCCGGAGATCACGGAACTCTTCGCCACGATTGGCTTCGTCTTTTGCTATTTCCTTCTCATGTAGCGGCTGACCGGCCCGTGGATCAGAAATTGCATACTGTAAGTTTGGACCTAATCTGTATCCATGGCAATGGCAGTCTGCATCGCCATGGTTGTTGAAGTGGAAGAAGCAGCCCACGATTTGGTGGTGGCTCAGCAAGCTTACGTCATTTCCCACGGCATCGATCTCCTGCAGACGTCGGCGAGGCACATCGAGCTTTCGCGGCCGCCGGCGAGACGAGAGCATCAATGGGGGCGGCAGCGGAGGTTCAGTCATGGGCCACGGTTTAGCCTAACCCGGACGGAAATCGTAGAGCTGGTTTTCACGGGCTGGTTGGATGGGTTGCACCAAACCGGTGAACAGGGTGATTTGCAGCAGTCAAACAACCTGTTTCTATCAGATACGCATCACCCGGCTGTCAGTGAGTACACGTTCAAAGTCCATGCCAGTAATATTTTGTTGTAGCAGTATTAACAACAGATAAGGTGGCCGGTGCGTGCCGCGATGGAAACAGCTGAAATTGGAACAGCTCGGGTGCGGCAAAAGGGCCGTGCTGGCTCTTGATCCGCGTCGTCGACATGTTTGTCTCTCGGCGAGCCAGAGGGACGTGAACGACGAACAAGAACCAGCCCGGCCAGCGGCCAGCTCGTTCGCCGAACCGTCATTGCTCGTGGCCGGGTTCATCGAACGCTGGCCATCATTGCGACGGGGGCCCAGTCGGCAGCTGACACGTTGCCTTTACTTGCGTGCGTGACGAAACCGTCGTGGTCCCGGCCTTGATCACGCTGGCAAAACGTTCGGGGCACATGCGAATTAAGCGCGGCAAGCATGTGCACGCCGAACTGATCCTTTTCCTTTCTTTCTTTTTTATTATCGCAAAAAAGTCTCGACGTTTTTCTAGTCTAGAGAGAAAACAAAGTCTTTCAAAAAAAATTATCATCTCGTGTGAAGGCGAGAAGCCACTCTCTGTTCTCCTGCACTAGAGCCGGAGTGGGACTACGCGGCAGCTATGAGACGAGACTGTCCGTTGGATCGAGCCCACGACGAGATGGTTCAAAGGTGCTGACGGCCGGCGCGGTCCATTCTGACCCAGTGACCCAGCCCAGATAATTGCCAGTGACAGTTAGAGCGCCCAAAGCCTACTCGTTTAAGTCCAAATCATCATCAAAGACAGAGAATAATGGACCTGGGCCTCCCAGTAGCTCACCCTATCAACAACTCTATTGGGTCGGCCTCGGCCTTCGGACCGGGTCGAGAAATACTCAGGTGGGCCTTCGGACCGGCTCCATAAAACGTTGCGATTATAAAGTACGGAGTATGCCTCAAAAGGCACTTAAGATGCAATACATACATGCCCTCTAAAGTTAAGACTGTACTCTGTAGTAATATACTGAGAATGTTATTAGCGAGCTCCAAAAGTGCTCGTTAACCATATTATATTTAGCTGGTTTGACTGCTCTAATGTGTTGTTAACTGAATCTAAATGTTATTTGAGCGGAGTACTGCAGGGACCTAGCTTAGATAAAACTGTCGATCCAATAGATCCTAGATCTTTCTCCCTCCAAGGATTCAACTAGCTTTCTCTGAAGCTAAAGCCCAAAAGGATCTTCTAGCGCGCGCACACAGACATTGCACACACACCCGTGTCGACACTAGCACCAGAACTTATTTTGATAATTACTTATAATGTGCATTGTTTAACTTCTACAGTAGTATATATGAAAAGTTAAATTCCGTTCTCCTGAAAGAAAACTTAGACTTCCTTCGAAAAAAAATATATATGAAAAGTAAGAATATATCTGTGTGATGTAAAATGACCCAGACATTGGAGAGGCCATTAATGCATAGTGCTTATGCAATAGTACGTATATATGTACTATCTAGTTATTAGACCTACTCGAAGCTAAGCTAGTGTTTGTAGTCCCTAGATCATTTGATTTTCGTGGAGTACTGCAGGGACCTAGATTAGGGGCCCGTTTACTTCCAAAACGCAACTCCCAAATACACTATGCAAAAAGAAGATTCTTCATCACATCAAAATGTCATAACATGCATGGAGTATTAAATATAGATGAAATCAAAAACTAATTGCACAGTTTTGTTGTATTCTGCGAGACGGACATTTTGAGCCTAATTAATCAATTTTTGGATAATTTTTCACAAATACAAACGAAATGCTACAGTAGCGCAATGATTACGAAGTGACATCGATCTTACTCCCAAATTCAACCTCCCAATTCTAACATCTAAACACCACCTAGATGTACTGCTGCTCCCGTAGAGTGTAGTGCCAAAGAACACTGCACAGATCGATCAGGAACAATCTGCCACTGCCATTTCTTCACATCAGCTCCATTTATATTTATGATTAGACATGATGCTGGGCAGCAAGCCTGCAGCGTTCTCTCCTCCCCCGCTCGCTCTGGACTCTGGTTTTAGGGTCCCTAATATTGTAGCCGCTGCATAAGAAAGTCTGAAACAGACAAACTATGCTCCTCCCTGAAGCACGTACTAGATCTTTCTCGTATCTCGATCTAACGCTGTGACAAGGAGAGCAAGGCTCGAGAAGCGACCCTTGCATATGGGCATATGGCTAGTGTAGTAGTAGGTTCCGCCTTTCGGTACAGGCTCGAGTCCTTCCCTACCCGAGCCCATATGGACTATGGTACGTGACATTTGAGCTTAGAGCTTGGACCAAGCTCGGATTGTGAAAGCTCGAGAGGGGGACGTGCATGACATACAGACTGACAAGTTTACCACGGACGACTGAAAGAAATGCCCTGCTCCAAATCAAAAATATACTTGCTCCATGTGAGCCAATGGGGCAACTATTATCACGAATTGATTTAATGCAGCCAAAGAAAAAAATTGACGAGCTAGATTGCTGAAACGACGTGGTTAAGATCCAGTGTAACGCACATGATCAGTAAGTTTATAGGGGGGACAAGCAGGCGGAGACACAGACACGAGTATGAGTTTTTCAGGGGTGGCATGGTGTGGCCGTGCATGAATATGCATGGGGATGCACGGTGGCTTAGCGCGGACGGCGGCGCCAGGCAAGGCATGCATGGCGGATGTTCTGGATGCTTGTTTATGGACCAAACATCAACCAGCAAACAAAATCTGGCGCGCATGCATGATGCATGTGCCCAAGTTGATGTAAACATATTTTTGGCTAGCTGTAGGGCCGGGTACTCTCGTGTGGCACTCGGTCACGGAAGTGCCCAAATGCATCTTCCAAGAATGAAATTTCCAGCTCTTAATCTATACTATGTTTAGAAGAAAATAAAAAACTATGCTATATATATATCGTCCAACTCAAAGCCTATGTATTTTTTTTTGAGAAACTCAAAGCCTATGTAGTGAACGTGAACGTGAACGTGTCAACCATCTCTTAACCTCATGCTCACGTTTTTACTCAAGAAGATTACCTACGAAGGATTCCCATTCTGACATTCACACGGCGACCATCATGCGTTAACCTAGATTTGAGACTTTGAGTGTGCTTTGAAGTTGGGGCTGGTAGGGCACTACAGTCAGTGCAATTATGGGTCACACAACAGGAACAAAACAGCGTACTCCGTACACGGCAAGGACCCGTCATTTTGTTTGTTTTACTTGCTTGTAGCGGCCTTCAATTCTCTTCGAGAGCTGCACCAGATCTAGACCTAATGCATGTCTAGAACATCTTTTTGAATATCGATGCATCAGAACATGCCCAGTTGGTTTAGATTATCCCTGCGTCGTCACTCGTCAGAAGTAGAGTAGTTATCCCAGGTCAAAACACACGAAGCAGGCAATTAGCAGCTGCGCGTCATGTTCTTCCCTACCCTATAGGATTCTGGCAAATCAAGAGATCGATTGGACAACGGGACAAAAACCTTAATAGCCAGATTGCAATAATCCAATTGCGAGAGGTTAAGCTAGTTTTTACAGGATCCTCCTTAAATGCCTGTCGTCGTTACTACCCGTTTCCTTTTTTATGAGACACCCATGTGTTACGGGATTTAAACATGGAGGGATGCTATTCCGTACGATTCAAAATCAGGGGCGGATCCGGGATGAATGGCCGCCGGGGTCAGCACTAATAAATAACGGGATCAAATCTATTTAGATTAGAGATAAACAATAATTTTATGAAAGAATTACATAAATCCATCGGGGTCAGCTGACCGATAAGATAGGCTGCATCCGCCCCTGTTCAAAATAAATTATGAACCTGTTGACGCTTTTTCTGGCCAACACACGCGAGCGCCGAATCGCGCAAACGAAGAAACGATGAACTCGCCGCAGCCTCGCCCAAACCGGTCAGACCGGTTTAGGGATCCGGTTAGACCGGTTTCCCTCGGGAGCTTCGGGATGAACCTAGGATCACTACCTCGGGAGGGACCCCGTCGGAGATGGCGTGCCTAGGGTTGCTCTGAGATCGGTCAGGCCACTCAGAACCTCCTTGAACGCCGTAGAGACAAGCAAGGAAAGCAAAGGGGTTGGAAAAGATAGGATTTAGAGATAAAAAGTAGAAAATATATTGATTGATCGATTGGATGATAACTCAACCGGCCATGGCCCTTTATATTTATAGGGTGGGGAGGTCTTGCCCCGCACGGAATCCTTTTACAATTTGTAAACAACTAGGACTTCTAATTCTACTCCAACTCGGATCCAAACTGGTCAGACCGCTCTGGCAAACCGGTCAGACCGGTTTGGCTGTTGCCAGATCGGCTACAGGGAAACCGGTCTGACCGCTTCCTGAGGTCGGTCTGACCGGTTTGCGTGGCTTGCCAATTTTGGGTGCGAACATATGCCCCCCTGTTTTCTAGTAAATTGTATGCACTAGAAAACATGCTAAGGTCGATGTTTACAGAATTCACCGGCCATTTTATCCTAAGGACGATTCCCAACATGAATCGGCTATGTCCTATCAAGCACTTTGCCAAACACTTGGATAAAATTTCTTCAAGTACCTCCCATTGAGAGCTCTAAGTAGCTGCTGTCCTTGCAAAGTTTCCATCATGTAAGAATTCCCTGAGCAAACTTTCATAATCTTGAAAGGACCCTCCCAACTTGGAGACCACTTACCAAACTTGTTGCTTTTCAATCCAATGGGCAAAATTGTTTTCCAAACCAAATCACCTACTTGAAAGGACTTGAATTTCACTTTCTTGTTGTATGCTCTCGCCATTCGTCTCTTATACTTTTCAATCTCTTCTAGAGCTTCCAAACGCTTGTCAGTCACTTCATCAATATTATCCATCATCAAAGCATAGTATGTATCAACATCAAGATTATTTTGCTTTGCAAGTCTATAAGCGCCAAGATTCACCTCTACAGGCAAAACGGCCTCTTGACCATACACAAGCTCAAATGGAGTAACTTTGGTAGCACCATGTTTAGAAATTCGATGAGCCCATAAAGCTTCAGATAATACCTCATGCCATCTTTTAGGATGATCTTCTATCCTTTTCTTAATGAGCTTTATCAAAGTTTTGTTGCTAGATTCCGCTTGACCATTGGCTTGAGCATAATATGGAGATGAATTGAGAAGTTTAATACCATAAGAATTGACAAACTCACGCACCTCTTTGGATATGAATGAAGTTCCTTGATCCGTAGTCAGAGTTTGTGGAATGCCAAACCTATGTATAATATTTTCTCTGATAAACTCAATCACCTCTCTATGTGTCATATTCTTCAAAGGAACTGCTTCCGTCCATTTGGTAAAGTAATCAGTTGCTACAATCACAAAACAATGGCCTTTTGTCGAAGAAGGATGAATTTTTCCAACAAAGTCCAAACCCCATCCCCGGAAAGGCCAAGGTTTAATAATCGGATGCATCAATGCTGCTGGTACCAACTGAATATCTCCATGTTTCTGACACTCCTCACAACCTTTGTAATACTTAAAACAATCGGCTATCATTTTGGGCCAATAGAAACAAGCTCTTCTAAGGAGCCATTTCATCTTGGGAGCCGATTGGTGAGTACCACAAATCCCTTCATGAACCTCTGCCATAGCCAACCTAGCTTGGTCAGGACCCAAACATTTTAAAAGTAAATCATCAATAGTTCGACGATACAACTCATCACCGTCCAAAACGAACTTGAGCGCCCACCGTCGAATTTTTCTGTCAACTGTACTGCTAGGATTTTGTAAATAACTAATCAGAGGCCTTCTCCAATCATCTACTTCGTCTTGATTGCAAAGAACATCCGAAGTAGCATCTTCACCAGACAACCGGTCAGACCGGTTCTCTAAAGCGGTCAGACCGGTTGAACCGGTCAGACCGGTTTGAGGAAGCGGTGCGACCGGTTCCTCCAGAACAGAACACTCGGCTTCTAAAAACACCGGTCTTTGTTCTTGAAAATTTCTTCTCTGAACGTTATAACCAGATGCTTGCTGAGCCAGAGCATTTGCCTTTGGATTCCTTTCTCGTGGTACATGACGAATCACAAATTCATCGAAGCAAGATATAATATCAAAGCATCTATCGAGATATGCATTTAAAAATCCATCTAAGCATTGACATACCTTAGAAACTTGTTGCACCACCAGCAAAGAATCACCATAAGCTTCCACATGTTTCACTCCCATGTCATGCAAAATTCCCAATCCGAATAGAAGAGCTTCATACTCGACTTGGTTATTAATACATTTACGATCCAATCGGTTAAGTGCTTCAAAAATAGCCCCATGTGGAGAAGTAATAACAATTCCAATACCACAACCATTTTTGCAAACTGATCCATCAAAATGTAACTTCCATGGAGTAAAAGTAACATAACCGACATTTAAATCAAGTTGCTTATCTACTCTATGTCCAACAATAAAGTCGGCTACTATTTGACCTTTCATCGAAGTTAATGGCTCACAATGTAAATCATATTCAACTAAAGCATAAGCCCATTTGCCGACTCTACCACTCAAAATTGGTTTGTGCAACATGTACTTAATTATGTCGGTTTGACATGCTACTATGCAAGTACTAGGTAAAAGATAATGCCTCAACTTGGTACAAGTATGATATAATGATAAACATAACTTCTCAATAAAAGTGTACCTTGTTTCGGCATCCAACAATCTTCTACTCTCATATGCAACCACATTTTCCTTTCCTTCGGTTTCTTGAGTCAAAACACCTCCAATGACATTTTCTTCCGCCGCCACATACAACTTTAATGGAACTCCACTCCTGGGCGCTTGAAGGACGGGTGGCGAAGATAAATATCGCTTGATTTCATCAAATGCCTTTTGTTGCTTTGCCCCCCAAGTGAAATCAATGTCATTCTTCAACCGAAGTAAAGGAGTAAAAGCATTCACCTTCCCAGACAAATTACAAATAAATCTCCTCAAGTAATTTACTTTGCCCAAGAACCTTTGCAAATCTTTCTTGCAAGTAGGAGCCTTCACATTGTTAATAGCTTCAATTTTCTTAGGATCTATCTCTATGCCTTTTTCATGTACAACAAATCCCAAGAACTTTCCAGCCGATACACCAAAAGCACATTTGAGTGGATTCATTTTCAATTTATATCGACGCATTCTTTCAAATGCGAGTCTTAAATCAGCCAAATGAGAATCTACTCTAGCCGATTTGACAACAATATCATCGATATAAACTTCTACTACAATACCAAGCAAGTCATGAAAAATCAAATTCATAGCCCTTTGATATGTAGCACCAGCATTTTTCAAACCAAAGGTCATTACTACCCACTCAAATAGACCAACAAAACCCGGACACAGAAAGGCCGTTTTGGCTATATCCTCTTCGGCCATGAATATTTGATTATAACCAGCATTACCATCAAGAAAACTAAGAATTCTATGTCCAGATGCAGCATTAACAAGAAAATCAGCTATAGGCATAGGATATTCATCTTTAGGAGTAGCTCTATTAAGATCTCTAAAATCAATGCAAACACGAAGCTTTTTTGTTCCTTTCTTTTCAACAGGCACAATATTAGAGATCCAATTAGCATATCGACAAGGCCTAATAAATTTAGCATCTAGCAACCGATTGATTTCTTCTTTCACTCGGTCATAAATATCAGGATTAAAGTTTCTACGAGATTGTTTAAAAGGCCTAAAACCAGGTTTAATGGGTAAACGATGTTCAACTAAATCACGACTTAAACCGGGCATTTCATTGTAACTCCATGCAAAACAATCAACATACTCCTTTAATAATTTTATTAACTCAGATTTAAACAAAGGATCAAGATTCTTGTTTACAAATGTCGGCCTAGGCACAGTTCCATCACCAATATCTACCTCCTCTAGAGGATCAGCTGACGTAAACCCTTGTCCTAACTTGCTCAAATCATCAAAATCTTCAATGGCCTCACACATATCGTTCTTATGCGCCCGATAGTGCTCACGCCTCTGCTGTAACCATTCTAGATTTGGATCCATCAAATCATAAGAGATGGTATGGCCAGATCTCCAATCGGCCTCATAACAGCAGTAGCAAAGCCATCTTTAGTGCAACCAATGATCTCGCAATCAGATAAATCTAAACCAGATAAACACTTAAGATTCTCATGATCATCTATGGTAGAACTATCGGCTACTGCAACACAAGCCGATGCATCTCCATGAACAACCTCTACTTCATCATCTATCCATTGAATTAAAAATTGATGCAAAGTAGAAGGCACACATTGGTTTGCATGAATCCAATCACGACCAAGGATTAAACTGTAGTTACCTTGTGTCTCAGCGACGAAGAACGCAGTGGCCAAAGTCTTGCTCCCAATAGTAAGCTCCATAGAAGCAACTCCCTTGGCGCCCATAGGTTCACCTCCTCCAACGCCGCTGATGGTCATGTTGGTCTTGATCAACTCCTCATCTGAACCTCCCAGCTTCTTGAACAGAGAATACGGCATCAAGTTAACTATCGCCCCTCCATCCACTAGCATGCGAGAGATAGGCTTCCCATTGATATGACCCTTCATGTATAAAGCCTTCAGATGACTCTCCTCAGCTTTGGGCTTCTGGAAAATAGCCTCCTTTGGACCAAAATCAAGTTGAGCAACGCTTTCTTCTGACAATACATAACCATCCATAGACATATGAATTACGTTAAGCTCAAAATTTGTATGTTCAGGAGAAAAACCATAATCAACAAGCTCTTCATCATCCTCTGAAGTAGATACCGATGATAGCTTGCCATCACAAATCATAGGAGAAGGAGAAGAAAAACCGGGTGGCGCGTCGGGCAAAGCGGTCTGACCACTTTCGTCAACCGGTCTGACCGGTTCAATCGGTCTGACCGACTCCTGAACCGGTCTGACCGGTTTTGTCTGAGAGCTGGTCTTAGCTTTCCATTCTTTTCCTTGTGGAATCATGGGCCTGTACTTGTTGAAAGCTTCGTCCCTCTGCTTCTCTAGCTCTTTCTCCTTCATTTCCTGAAACCTCAATCGCTGAAGCTTCCTCCTTTGAGTACGAGATAAACCAGGAGGACACCATCTTGGAAAAAAGTATTTGGAATTGGAACCACTCCCACTGGCTTTACCATCAGCAACAGAATCTTTCTGAACAGGTGTCTTAACCTGATTGTTCGTGACAATCGGTCCTTTGCCACCGTCTCCAATGGGAACGTTCATCAACCCAATCTGAATAACATCCTGATTTGTAGTCCTTTCTGGGTCAATATCCATCTTATGCACCTCCTCACGCTGTTTTGGCCTGTAAACTTGCTTCATAGGAGGCTTTACCGATTTCCCAAGGAAACCGGTCTGACCGGTTTATGGGACCGGTCTGACCGGTTGGGTCTGGTGACCCTGACCGGATTGGCAAGGTGCCAAACGGTCCTGTCCAGGTCTTGAGATCCTGTCTAATGCTGGTCTTCGCGGTCCTCCCCATCCATGTTGAAAAGATTGTTGATATGGTACCCACATCACTCCATTATCATCATAAACTGGACGAGGTGGACATGGACTTGGTGCCTCCCGATGCTGAACAAAATTCCTCTTTGGCTGAGGATATTCTTCTTGATATGGAGGCACTCTCAATCTCTTTTTTACCGGCCGATCACTTGTAACGGCCTTTTGTTTGGAGTACTTGTCAAATAGCATATCAAAGGTGACCTTTGGCCTAATAGTACTCCCCTGATTCTTTGCAATATTGAGTTTCCAGTTTCCAATCTCCGGACGACTTGGTTTGATCATTTTTGGCCGACCCCTGGGAGAACCGGTCTGACCGCTTTTCATAACCGGTCTGACCGGTTTGTCCTGTAAAGGCTCAAACGGTCTTTGCTCGGTATGAACGGTCGACTCTTGCCCCCCATGCTCAGAAGCTCTCACAGTGACCTTGAATGTCTCCCTGCCATCTGGAGTTTTTTCACATGCAACTTCTCGAATCAACTCCTTTCCTCTCAAGTCATGCTTTGTTTCACCAATCACAACATTCTTTCCTTTGGTTGCTTCGGCTTGATGCGGCCGAACCAAGACCTTAGGCTTTTGCAAATCCATAGTGTTGACAGGGAAAGGAGCTTTGTCCACTTGCATCTCATGGAATGTCAAACGACCTTCATTTATGGCCGATTGAACCTGTCGACGAAACACATTGCAATCATTAGTGGCATGAGAATAAGTATTATGAAACTTGCAATATGCACGCCTTTTCAATTCTTCAAGTGGAGGCAATTTATGAGATAATTTAATATTTGCAGATTTAAGCAATTCATCAAAAATGCGATCACACTTGGAAACATCAAATGTAAACTTAACTTCTTCTTGCCGACCTTTGTTGACCGGCTTAAGTGATGTACAAGAATAAGTTTTTTCTTTAGATGGCCATACAAATTCAGCAGCAAGTACTTCTCTATCACTATCGCTCGAATCATCAGACTCATAATCAACTACATGAACATTAGAACGACGTGATCTAGAAGTATCCCTTTCTTTTTCTTTATTCATTCGGTTTTCAACAATCAAAGCTCTAATTTGAACTTGTGCAACCGAAAGAAAATCAGAACCTTCTATCTTATCTCTTATGGACGATCTCAAACCTTTTAAGCAAATATCAGCAAGGTCCATATCAGTGATTGACAAATTGAAACAACGGTTTTTAGTTTCTTTAAATCTCTTAATGTAAGCAGAAATAGTTTCATCTCTACTTTGTCTAACCGATGTCAAATCTGTCAATTTCAATTGCAAGCTCCCACTATAAAAGTGATCATGAAATTTACGCTCTAACATATCCCAAGATATAATAGAACCGGGAGCAAGTGAAGAAAACCAAGCAAAAGCGGTGCCAGTCAATGATAAAGAAAATAAACGCACTTTAAGAGCATTATAAGCACCCGCTTCTCCTAGTTGAGCTATGTATTGACTAATATGTTCCCACGTGGTTCGGTCATCATCTCCACTAAATTTAATCAAGTCTGGCATACGCCAACCACGGGGAAGAGGAAAATTATCAAACTCAGCATTATATGGTTTTTGATACAAATTTGTATTACCAATGTCAACACCAAGTTTACTTTTCACTACATTAGCCAAATCTTCTCTAAATTTATTAAATTCAGCCCAGTTAGGATTATTTAGCTGTTGGGTTTGCACATTCTCCAAATTCATTTTATTTAAGTAGGGAACAACCTTAGCTTGAGCTAGCCTATAACTTTTAAAAACATCATCAGGTATAACGTTTCCTTGAGCAGATGTATTAACTGTTGTACTATATTGAGGTCTAGCAGTACCTAAAGCATTAGTGTGAGCATAAACCATCGAATCAGGTGAAACAGAAAGCGGTATAGACTGCTCATGAACTAATTCAAGCGCACTGGTCAGACCGGTCTGACCGGTTCCCTGATCCGGTCTGACCGGTTTGGCCGTGTTCGGCCCGGCCGGTTGGAACGGAAGGGATTGACCAATGGCAACCTCAGGTGGCATACCATACATGTATTTTTCAGTATTAGCATTAGGTATGGGTGCCAAGCTAGGAAAAACTCCACTACTAGAATTAATCTTAGGAGCGCTACTACTAGTTTCATTATTGTTAAAGCAAGTAGTGGTCCTATCTTTTTCAAGATCTTCTAATCTTTCTAAACGAGCAATGTAAGAGGCAAGCAATTCATCTCTTTCTACACTATTTTTAGGAACAGTAGTAGAAGGAGAATTCTGTGAGTTACTTACAGTGGGTATTACCTCAACTCGATTGTCGTTCAACTTGATCGCCGGTAGCTCAAATTCTTGCACTCTTGCCACCTTGCCATGACGATCTTTCTTGATGCCAGCCATGAATTGTATCTTCATGAACTCTTGCAGTGCATCTAAATTCTTCTGCTCCTCCGGAGTGAGATCTTCCACTGAAGCCGTAATGATGTTATCCGCGTCAAGATCACATCGAGATCCCATCTTGTCTGGAGATTAGATCGAACGGTCTTTAACAACCAGATCTTCTATTTCCCCAGCGGAGTCGCCAAAAGTGTGTTGACGCTTTTTCTGGCCAACACACGCGAGCGCCGAATCGCGCAAACGAAGAAACGATGAACTCGCCGCAGCCTCGCCCAAACCGGTCAGACCGGTTTAGGGATCCGGTCAGACCGGTTTCCCTCGGGAGCTTCGGGATGAACCTAGGATCACCACCTCGGGAGGGACCCCGTCGGAGATGGCGTGCCTAGGGTTGCTCTGAGATCGGTCAGGCCACTCAGAACCTCCTTGAACGCCGTAGAGACAAGCAAGGAAAGCAAAGGGGTTGGAAAAGATAGGATTTAGAGATAAAAAGTAGAAAATATATTGATTGATCGATTGGATGATAACTCAACCGGCCATGGCCCTTTATATTTATAGGGTGGGGAGGTCTTGCCCCGCACGGAATCCTTTTACAATTTGTAAACAACTAGGACTTCTAATTCTACTCCAACTCGGATCCAAACCGGTCAGACCGCTCTGGCAAACCGGTCAGACCGGTTTGGCTGTTGCCAGATCGGCTACAGGGAAACCGGTCTGACCGCTTCCTGAGGTCGGTCTGACCGGTTTGCGTGGCTTGCCAATTTTGGGTGCGAACAGAACCCTGGAAAGGTTGAGGTGGGCACCCCCGTCGAATACCCTTGGCGCTAAAACGACGTGTAATCGACGCTTGATCACTGATGTTCCGATCCGTGAAAGTAATTAAAGCGAGGGAAACATTTTCTCTAAAAAACGGTAGATAAATATTTTTAAAGCATTTTTATGTTGAGTCTAACAATATCCATCTTACAATATGCATGCATGCATTTTTTGATATACATTTGATGACCAGACTGGATCACGTACTGGAAGGCCACTGTCATCGGACAGGTGAGGCGCGCAAGCGTTATTTGCACGTACGGGTGAAGGCAAGGGAACCTCGCTGGCCTACCCCGAAGACCATCAATTCATCAAATACATGATGGAAAACTCGATTGTCATAAACAAATTAAATTTAAAGTCTCAAGGCAGAAAAGCGATAATTCAAATAGATGATCCGTTGTGAAAATATGCAGAGACATATATGCATGCATGCATGGGATCGACAGACCTGCTCCGCCCTGTTTAGATGGATGATTTTCAGCCAGCAAGTAGTGTTTTTCCTCTCAGCAGAAACCAGCACCAGTTACCCACCAACCAGCCAGCAGTATTTTTCTCTCAGCAAAAACCAGCACCAGCCACCACCTAAACGAACGAAACAGGGCCGCCAGTTGACGAACGCGCGCTGTCACGATCCATCGGTCCGGACACTCATCCGTTGAGACTGCTCATCCATATGCTAGCCCCGATCCATCAGACCATCAGTATACGTACGTACGACGCACCGGCTGGTTCGTTCTTGCGCGACCAGACTATAGCTAGAGAGAGCACATACTATGTACACATGCTCATCACCATCTATCATCATCATCCCCAGTTCCCCGGCCACACCGCGCGCAGAGATAACCAACAAGATCGACACGCATGCATGGATAGACTGTTGCCTACGTACGCTACATGCCTACATGTGATCGTACGTACGTACCTCACGATCGAAGACATGCACGTACGTCGTGGGTGCGTGATACCACACGGAAGGCATGCATGCATGGACCGCGGACCACCGCGACGTGCTGATGTACGTGTACGTAGTAGTAGTACGCCTGAGGAGCAGCAGCCCATGCCGGGCTCCGCCAGGGTTAGTTGTACGGAGTCGGGTGAGAAAGCGTACGTGGTAAAAACGCCGGGGCAAGAAGGGATGCGATCGATCGATCGAGAGAACAGAGACTGGGACAGAGCGAGAGATCGACAGCGCGCGCGGGCACGGGCCTGCGCCGTGCCCACGCGCCACGGGCCACGGCGGCGTCGGGTTCTCGTTACGGGCCTGGACGCGCGAGCGCGACGCGGCCATGTGATCGATCGATGTGGGCGGGGGCCGGCCGGGGCCGACGACGCACTGGCGCGCCCGATCGAGCCGGGGCATGCGCGCGCGGAGGAATCCGGCCGAAGTACGTGCGTCGCAGGCGGTGGTGGGTCGGGAGGTTTCCGTGTGCTCTCAGCGCGCGGGCGTGAACGCGCGAGCAAAGCAGGCGACGGCGCGCGGCGGAGCTGCCATGGTTGGCGGCAGGAGGCTGGCGGCGCGGCGGAGCTGAGGGGCTTGAATCCACGCACACGCGCCTAGCTAGCTCAAACTAATGACCAGCATTTAATTTAACAACTAATTATGATGATGCATTGATGCTGGGTAGGGGTACGTGGTAAAAGGCCCCAAAGTAGCAGTGCTCCTGTTACCGTTAAAACACTGCACTGCTATTTCCCATCTGAGAAGATGGCCTAATTTGCCGAGGGTAATCGTCTCGTCGATCGATCTAAGTGGCCGCCTGTCTACCAAACCACTGTCAGGACGACGTACGTGTACACACAGGGCCGGCCTGACGAAACACTCATATCCGCTCGCGACAGGGCAATGAATCAATCGAGTACAGAGTTACAGAATACTACTCCGTACGTATACGTACTGCCCTACTACTGCTCCAGCAGCTCGATGACGCTGTTTCAAGTGTGCCACCTGCGAAGCCCGCCAATAAGGCCCCGCCTCGAGGGAGTTAACGCGCGAGGCCGTGCGCGCGCGCCCGCGTTAATAACTCCCCGCGACAACGAACATAAAACTGTCGATTCGTATCGCCGTCCTGGATCGCGCGCAGGATCTGTGTGCTCGCTCCATCGGTACGATTGTACAATGATGCTTTTCCTGTTCATGGACGCTAATTGTACGCACATGTTGTACGGGGGCTTCGGTAGCCGGCCTTATCTCTCGTGCTATTAACTAACTCCGTAGAACGTGTAGTACGTGCATCGGCCTTGGTGGAGAGTGGAGACTCCTTTTTTTTCCTTTGCCATATTTGATTTCTTTTGATTGACAATGTGACATTCTCGATAGTTTGGTCATCTTTTGTAATGATTGAAAAAAATGATTGTCTCGTCCACATTTTCAAAATATTCGGATTTAAAAAATAAAATGTCCTAGAAAATTGCATACAAATTTATGGACTCGTCCACTTTTTCTACCATGGGAACAAAAAAGATGAAGGAATTCAAACTACTAGTTAACGGTTAGAAAAGTAAGTAATTCTGTTAATTTTCATTGATACATGGATGACCTCAAATTTTTATAACAAACTAAAGCTTTAAGATTCTTTGTAAATTTTATAATAATCTATTGATAAAAAATATTAGTTTGATTGAGTGTGTGCTCTGTAGTTTGCATGCTAAAGAAACTCCACGTCATCTCTTTTTTGACTGCCCTTTCAGGATGAATTGTTGGTCTACTTTGCACTTTTTTTGGAACTCAAGCTTGGAGCCCCCGGATATGATTATTAATCCAACATCTTCAGATAATACTCCATGTGATAATTGCCTGTCGGTTCATTTGGTGCCAGGAGCTGAATTATTTTTATATTGACACTCTTTGTCTGCTTCGATACTTGCCTAATCGTTCACTATGAACCAAGCCAGCTATAGGGGACGGAATCAAATTTTAACTGAGTAGTTTCTAGAATATAATTTCTCTCGATCCCTCTTTGAGCCCAGAATTTGTGAATTGTTTATCAATAACATTTTTATTCATATATATAAAGAGAAATTTTAAAATGATTGAGATTAATTAGAGTCATCTATTCTGAGAAATTGGTTGGTGGTACCCAAAGGTATCAAATTCATACGTCTGTTGTTTCCTTTCAAAAGAAAAAGATAGATTGATGGGGGAAGCGTTACTTCCACCATCACCTTTTGATGTGTGGTTAACCTAACAAATCTCTACGAGATTCCGGAGATGTTTCAATCAGTGCATAGAGATGTGGTTATATAGCTAATTGAAATTGTGGGATTAACTCAATTTGGAAATCTAGCTTGATAATTGATTAGTATTGTCCCCGTCTTTATATGTCATACCTCCTCTCCAGTCTCAACGATACCGTCAATAAAATTCTTGATTTTATTTTCATTGTGTCTGGATCATATAAAGGTGAGCATTATAGTTCTCATTATATTACTAGAGATTCACACATGAATGTCGGACGAAATCTTGATCATGAACCAAAATGGGCATGTAAGAATGTATGGTTGAGGAATTAAGGACGGTACTCTGTTTTCGTACATCACGTTCACAGCTACTACATGGCACGATGTAAAATTCCAAAATTTGCTGCTGGACGCGATGCGTTCCAATACCTGCCGGATATGTTTGCCACCGTGTTCACAAACATAAGCATCGCGGTTGACCGTTTGAAATACCTAGCGCCACTCAAAATCAATTCAAAGTTCCAGTTCACACTCTGATAATCTAATCTGATTCAATTTAGGCAAACCCTTGCGAAAGGGCCCCGGGGGTTGTCCCTCCTCTCCTCTGGCCGCGTCCACTCGCACCCGCGGGCCACGGATGGTCTCCCGCCGCTTCCCAACCGCCGGATCCATCCGCGCGTACGGCAAAGCCCTCGCCTTTTCCTGCTCCCGTCGCGCCCGTCGGCTTCCTCCATTCCCGCTCCGGCTGTCTCAATTTCGGCGCACCACCGCGCTCGCTTTCCCGAAATACTCCCCCCCTTTCTCCCCCGATACAAAGCGCGAGGGCGGGCGCGGCAGAGAACAACTGCACCGCACTCTGCGCGTCCTCAAGTCCTCCCCCCCTTGTCCTTGACCGCTCGGCACTACCGCACCCTGCTCCTCGCTACCCAAACACCACCGAGACCGAGCCGCAGCGCCAACAAAGATTGCAGGGCGCCGGCGTGTCGTAGGAGGAGCGGCGGCCGAGAAAGGCGCGGGCTTTGGCTTGCCGGTGCGGGGTACGCGGATACAGAGCCATGGCTCCTAGCTGCTACGACGTGGCCGCGTCCATGCTCCTCTGCGCCGAGGAGCACAGCAGCATCCTGTGTTTGGATGAGGAGGAGGACGTGGCGGCGGTGGAGACGGTGGGGAGGAAGAGGGGCCGGTCGCCGGACTGCGGGGATGGTTTCGGCAGGGATTTGTTCCCGCCGCAGTCGGAGGAGTGCGTGGCCGGGATGGTGGAGAGGGAGCCGGCGCATATGCCGAGGGAGGACTACGGCGAGCGGCTGCGCGGCGGCGGCGTCGATCTCTGCGTCCGCCGGGAGGCCACCGATTGGATTTGGAAGGTGAGTTCTTGATTGATCTGAATGTCTGAGGCGTGGCTGGACAGGGGGACGAAAAAAGGGAACATTTTTGCTCATTGCTTGGGATATTCCAGGGACGCATTTCGTTTCCATGATGATGATTACTAGTGGTTCTGTTCATTTAGAGTAAACAGATGCATCTGTTGTTACCTGTTAGTTTCTGCATCCAAACACTTCTGCAACTTGCTCTTCATTAGCACAGATAGATTCTTGTTCAATCTTAGCAATGCTGATGAGCTCTGCTTCAATCGTTTGCATCCATCTTTCATGACCATATATTATTGGCGTTTAGCGTGTAGCCAAGTAACTTGGACCAGTGATTTCACTACTGTTCGTGATTACAGCGAAACACTCTGTTGTAACGTGCCTTGTAGATATATGCCGTGCCCATTTTTTCCGGGTGAAACTTGGGACCATCTCAGCTAAAGTTGGCCTTTCGTCTGCTTCCTGATCACGAGATACTGTGATGCACTGTCTGATTCAACATTGTATACTTTTTATATTTTCGAGAAAAACATGTACTATTTCTAGAACCACGAAAAATCCTTTTTTCTTGATAATAGTTCTGAATATAGTTCACGTGAAGTTTCTACAGCTATGCTTATTTTCCATCTGGTTACTGAAATTGTTGTCTGTGGTCTCTCTGCAGGTCTACACATACTACAACTTTGGTCCTGTTACTGCTTACCTGGCTGTGAACTACCTTGATCGTTTCCTCTCACGTTACGAGTTGCCGGTAAGAATCACGAGACAATTCTTTTAGTTACCTCAAGATGTTGCCAATGCTGTCAATATTAGAAAGTCTTGATTCACCAATGTTTGTGGCTGATGTCATTTTCAGGAAGGCAAAGACTGGATGACGCAACTGCTCTCGGTGGTGTGTCTTTCTCTTGCCGCCAAGATGGAGGAAACCTATGTCCCACAATCTCTGGACCTTCAGGTGGGCAAACTGCCTATAGCAATTGCAATGACGATGACATTGTTCATATTTATCTGATCTTATTCGGTTCTAAGCGTGATTGGATTGTGCAACCCAGGTTGGAGATGTGCAGTATGTATTTGAGGCAAAGATGGTCCAGAGAATGGAGCTCCTTGTTCTAAGCGCCCTCAATTGGAGGATGCAGGCCGTGACCCCTTTCTCCTACCTGGACTACTTCCTAAACAAGCTCAACGGTGACACTCCGGCGCCAAGAAGCTGGTTCTTTCAGTCGGCAGAGCTTATCTTATGTGTAGCAAGAGGTATGCGGCCATGGTATCATCATCCGCGTAAAAATCAGTGTGGATCACACCATTTCGTACTAATCTGATTGATATCTGTTGTTTGCACGGCAGGAACTGGTTGCATAGGCTTTAGACCTTCAGAGATCGCCGCCGCCGTGTCAGCTGCCGTGGCCGGAGGAGCAGGCGTCTCAGGCATTGAAAACGCCTGCGCCCATGTCGACAAGGTACATTGAAGCGCGTCTCGTGCGAACTCATTTCATCCCCTAGGTTGTTCTAGGCAGAGAAAATGCAACGGCACAGTTCGAGATCCACACATTCATAGCTCAAATCTCGCAGCCGTACTTGGCGTAAACGCTGGCCTCCGGTACAGATGCGTGAAACGCATTTATACCCGTGTGTTTGTGTGTGTGAGCTCGATCGGCGAGTTATTAATGTGCTGTTGCCTGTTGGCTGCAGGAGCGGGTGTTGCAGTGCCAGGACGCGATCCAGTCCATGGCGACCCCGGCCATTAACACTGTGCCACCGAAATCTGCAAGCGCCAGGGCCTCCTCCCCCGCGCCGCAGAGCCCTGTAGGAGTACTGGACGCTGGCTGCCTGAGCTACAAGAGCGACGACGATGCCGCGGCAGCGGCGACTGTTGCTTCACATGGGGCCTCAGCCTATGGCTCGGCGACCTCCTCCCCGGTGACCAGCAAAAGGAGAAAAATCACCAGCAGATGATGTGGATTGCCGTGACCAGTCAAAGTGCGCGCCCAATGATCAGAGTAAATTGACTAGTCTGCTTTTGATTTTCTTTGTTACCGCGCCAATCATCTTCACGAAGAAAAAGGTCAAATGGAGCTGTTTGGGATGGAAGTTCGTTCATTGGGAGGCAGAAAGGGGGGCGTTTTGACATGACCAGAGGGCAAGAAGTTGATGAATAAAGATGTGAGGTGGACAACACCTAAATTGCTGAGCTTTTTGTATGGAGGGGTAGACAGCCAGCACAACCTTGGTGTGCCACAAAGGGTGAACCATAGCTTTGTAGGAACACAAAGCTTGGAGGAGATCGATGAGATGATGATCACAATAAAGGGTGGTGAAGGGACCAGGCCGTAGGCAAGGATGTAGTACAAGGACTAGGCACTAATCTGCCTTGTGTTTTTTAGTATCTGATGAATTGTTTGTAGTAGTTTCTAGTATTCTTTGTTCTTTTTCATTGTGAAGAAAAAATGTAGGAGAGAAAATGTATTTTATGACAAAAAAAATGGCCATCCAGATTAATAAATTAGCAGGGTAACATAAGAAAAGGAAGAGAACATAGCCCATGACAAGGGGAAGTGGGTTTAGTTCAATTATACTAATATATAACACCTACCTAATCAACATTATTCTTCATCAATTCTTAATTCTTTTTAAATCTTCGCCTGCCTGCCTACCAATATTGTTTGACTGTTTGTCTGGTTTAAGACCACGAGCATTGCTTTCTCTAGGAATTAAAAGAAGGGGGACCTTGTCAGAAAGAGCATTGGGAACAGGAACCTACAATACCGTCCAGATCAGTGCTGAGCACCTGTCTCTTTGTTCGAATTAGTAGGAGCTATTGTTAAACTTCCACCGTCTAAAGAACAGTTATATAGATAAGGGGTAGGAGGAATATGAATTCCCATACTGATTGGATCCTGCTGAGGATATCTAGTATGGTTCACTGCCGCGCAGGACTTAGAAATTACAGAAGCAACTTGAATGAAGGATACTCAGCCCTGTTCGTTTGGCTGGTGGCTGATGCTGGTTTTTGTAAGAAAAAAAACACTGGTGACTGGTTTCTACCGAGAGAAAAACACTGCTGGTTGGAAACCATCCAGCGGAACAGGACGATTTAAATTTAGAATTGCTTCCTCTAATCCTAAACATAAGTCCATCAGGATATCAGAATGGCATTGGTTTCTACTAAGAGAAAAACACTGCTGGTTGGAAACCATCCAGCCGAATAGGACGATTTAAATTTAGAATTGCTTCCTCTAATCCTAAACATAAGTCCATCAGGATATCAGAATGGCCTTCAATGCAGTAGTTTGACCTATAACATCTATAAACGTATTAATTCAATTTTTTTTGATCGGAGTCAGTAGGAAAGCCCCTACCAAGTTTTTTAATTATCTTTATTCCAAACCCAGTTAATTCGCTCCCACAGGGAGTCGAACCTGGGTCTGCAGGGTGCTACTTAGGTGCTCTAACCACTAGGTTAGAGACCCTTTCACGTATTAATTCAAATTAAATAGCTCAAATAAAAAATCAAATAAACAAGTTATAAATTACAAATGTATTTTCTATGATGAAGATAGTTCGGACCACCAACAATATCTTATCATGTATTTGCATTTTTAGGTCTATAGATAGATGCATTTTTAGGTCTATAGATGGTCAAAATTAATAAGAAGACCAAACTCAGAACAACTTAAATTGACTGTAATTAGGGATCAAATGGTAGTTGTAAAATAATGATAACATCAGCACCAAAATTCATATAATGGTAAGTACATATTAAACTTTAAGAATACTAGAAAAAAGAAAGAAAAAAGGCATGCTTTTTCAAAGAAAAAGAACAATTCACCACCGGTGATTAAATTATTTTTTTAATATTTACAACAAACATTGGGTTGAATTTGAAGTGCCTCTTTGTAAGACAAGAATAGGAAAATGTAAAATTGGAACCACACATTCTATTGAATCATGTTGATTCAATTTTTTGAATAATTGAACTATAGATTTGCAGTATTTTTTTTTGAGAAACAAGTATGGTTACAGGCGCGCCGCTAATTACAATCCAAGCTCGCCCTGAAAAAATACAATCCAAACTGACCCTAAAAAAGCTTAGAAATTGCAGTTCAATTTTAACTTTCCCCAAAAATCCATATTATTGGTGTACAATCCAAACTTAAAAATAGGTGCCGAATGTTGTGTGATGCTATACATGTCTTTTCCATCATCTCTTGGCCAAATGCATATTTGAAATTTATGATACTAGCAAGAACGCACGTGCGGCACACACGTTTATTAATGACAAGTAGGTACTAAAACAATATCACTTCACTTTAATACAAAGCGCTTTTAAAAATACTTTATATTCGCTCTCTCATGTATGGAGAGCTTTAGGTATTCTCAAAACTCATGATAGTTGGCATTTATTTATATAGAGAAAACACTTTAATTTATTATCTTTTAGCAATACGGGATAATTGTGTATAGACGTGGGTACAAATGTGGGTATATTTAGGTGGGCCCTTTTTTGGGTGAAAAAAGTTTTGAGTTTAGAGGGGGAAATCAACATAGGAATGTCCCTCCCCCCCTCTTTTTTGACCATTCATCAACCAATTTTCCCGACAGGTGGGTCCTATGTGAGGTGGGTGTGGGTTTTTTATTGGTGAGAAGTGTTTTCAAATCTAATTCTCTTTATAGTATAGAAGATTGATTCTTCACGTACAGGCAGGAAAATAGATGCATGGTATCTGCAGCGCTAAAGCAGGGCTTTGGACCACAGGGTTTATTTAGCCGTCTAGGCGTCAACGATATTCATCAATCCAAACTACGCAATACTCTCTCCGTATCACAATTAGATGACGTTTTGGACAAGGTTTGGGTCAAATCTTGGAAATATAAATCATGAATAACTTTTAAGCCGTTAAGTTTAGACATGTGAAAATCATATCAATAGATTTGTCTTGAAAATTACTTTCATAAAAGTATACATATATAACTTTCCAATAAATATTTTCTACATAAATAGGAGTCAAAGTTGTGCTTTGGAGACCGTGTCGCTGTCCTAAACGTCATCTAATTGTGATACGGAGGGAGTACTGCAATAGTGTACCACGAACCCTGGATCCACGTAATACCCAAGCCCCAAATCAACCCTGGTGCACAACTCAAAGAGAACACAAAAATTTACACAAACATATGGTCTATATAAGTGCAATTAGTGATGGTTTGCTTTTTTACCCTGGTGCATTGGCACCATGGAAGAACAACGTGGCGTCGCCCGTGGCTCCTATATCCGCGGCGCGTACAACCCTGATGGGCTCTGATTGTGGGATCGACCTTGATCTCGATACGTCTTCATCTGCTTCCTTTACAGGCACAGAGACACGAATCGTCGGCAAGTACGTACAGAGGCGGATGTGTAAAGACCCAACCGCCGGCCACCTTCCCCAGCGGCCAGCGCAGCCACAGCGGCGGTCAGGGAGGGAATCGTGATCGCCGTCCTGCCGGATCGCAGAGCTAGCGCGCCGCAGCACGCAGGGGATCGGCAGCCATCTGCGGCCGCCTCCAACTATGAGGGCTCCTTTGGAAACCAGTACCTCGTCGGGATCCCCGCGGCTTTCCCGGGATATCCGCCCGACCTAGGTAGGCCGGGCGCCTTTCTCGGTGAAGGCTACCCCCGGGAATTCGGCTGCCAAACTAGCCCTAACTAGTAACGCCGATCACGCGATTGCCCGGGTAATTTTCTGGTGGTGATCGAACGCCTGAACGGGGGTCGAATCGCGCGTCGAGACGTGCGTGCGTTCCCCAAACGTTCCAGGCACGGTGCTGACCGCCCGGAGCGCGGCGGAGGCAAGGCACCGAAGCGCGTGGCCGCCTGCGCGATCAAATTCCTCGTCCTAATTTGCAAACATGATTTGTTTTTTTTTGGAAAATGGAACGGATATTGTTGAACCGATCGGTTTTTTTTTGGCAAACGATCGGATCTGGAAGATGCTGGTAGTACGACGAGGATGGATACTTCGGTCATGGAAGTATAGCGGATCAGTACCACCGTGCCGGATCAGGTCAGATACGACGGGGATCATGCACCCCCCACTACACATACACTACGGGACCGGCACACGCGCCTGGGGCAAGACAAAGCTGCACGGTAGCTCATCGAGTGTTCCGCGCTGGTAATAACAACCTTCCCCTGTCCGGCCAATCACCGGAGTTGTCCCGGCCATCATGGCGCCAGCCCTGCAAAAGGCGGCTAATTGACTAAACAAAACAACCCGCAATTTTTAGCTCGGGGCACGGGCACTGGGGCCGGGACCGGCCGGGTCTACAGCGAGCGCGCCTCGGAAACCCGAAAGGGCTTTGATCGATCGGTACGGGTCCGGCCGTGTCCGTGCGAGCCGATCGATGCGCGCGCGACAGGCCCCGGCCCGTACCGTGCCGCGCAATGATCGCCACCCCCATGGCCGGGGATTATTGCGGCGATCATTGCGCTGCGCCGGCCGGACCAGCAGGCTGGGAGAGCTGGAAAGCGCGGCCGTGGAGCTATAGCTAGTGCGTCCTGCCTCAGGGAAGAAGAAGAAGACGACGATGACCAGCAGTAGGCTAGCTACTCCGCCTTTAACAAGTATTGCGCCCGTGCGTGCTCCCACAGAGGAAGGACGCACGCGGCACGCCGGCCTCTGCACACATTCTACGCCTCCACGGGGAAGCCTCAAGTGGGCAGTGGCGGAGTGTTTTCCTGCTCGCCAACGGCCGAACAGCCCCGCAGAAGCCACAGCCGCCCCACCACGCAGTGCAGGCTCACGCTCGCTAGCTACCAACCGAGAAGCACAAACTGGGAGAGTATATTTCGCTAGGAAAATCCGAAGAACCCCCTAGTGCAGTGGTGCTCAGCAATGTGGACTGCACTGCGGTGCCAGTTGCAGGAGGAGATGAGTAGATGACAGAGGATGGGACGAAAAGATGGCGCTGCGAGCGACATGCCGATCTGCCGAGGGCGAGCAGATCGAGCAAGATGATTCAGATTCAGAGGTTGGCTGGCTTTATACTACTACTAGTATATAGGAGGGAAAAAGATAATAGTGACCATCCTGATATGGGCCAGGCAAGGTGGGCTTGCACGAGAGGTGGTGAGTGAGAGGCCTGGGCCCAACGCGTGCTCCGGAAAAGCCTGGAGGGGTCAACGAATGGCAGAGGATCACCATCATTGCGAGCAGATGGCACAATGATGTTTAAAGAGAGACGGAAACTTAGGCCGGTAGGCCCAGTCGTGGATGGCCATGTGGCCCACAACGGAAAGGAAACGAGAGGGGCCCGCCTAGTTTACTAGCACGGGCCTAAATATCATGTTCGGCTAAACACACACAGAGGCTTTTCGCCAGCCCACCAAGCCCAGTCCTATGCGGAAAACATTCAGGGCCGTTCTGAGCCCACCACGTTTTTTCGTTAGAAATGCTGCCCATCACGTTTCAGAAGCGATCGTAGCCTCGTAGCAGGCTAGAAGCGTTTTCGTACATGCACACCTTCTAGGATAGCTATTTTTGTCACCGAACTTTTTCATGATGCTTACACTCAAACTTTTTTTTGATGTTTTTCAAACCTGTTGTTCCGGTACACTCACCTATTAATTTGGGTTTAAAGTTGTCTTTCTTCTGAAGTGGCATATGATATGCCACGTTGTCATGCCAATCGAGACGATGGGTGCTCTTAGGTGTGTTAGTCATCAAGCGTGAAACCCTCCATTAGGCTGGCTAGGCCATCCATTCACCCTCTTGTCTCGCTCCTTTTCTACGGTCCCTATGGTATGCTGCGGTACTCGATCTTTGGATCATTTTCTGTTTCTTAATGCTACCATATCGAATGTACGTGGGACAAATTGTTTTTTTTTCTGATAAAATTGAGTGCTCATATATTCACACTCACATACTATATATGTTAGTGCATTTTAGCATATATAGTCTAAATAGGATTGGAGAATTAACTACCCTCATATAACGCTGAACACACAAGCTTTATGTCCTAATTCAAAACCCAGAAATTGATCCCGAAAACTTATGCATTTGCAGTCTCGTCTTCTACAGCTACAAATTTGAGACGCAAAACTTTCGGTTGGTATTAGAAAAACTAGTTCATCAACCCGTGCATCTGCACGGGCTAGAAGTTTTGAAATATAGATAAATTATGTCTAATGCATCAATTTACTTTTTTTTAGAGAGAATAATGCATCAATTTACTTAATAACAGTAAAGATATACACAATAAAAAGGAAACAACCTCACCGGCCAGTAATTTGATAGTGTAGATGAATGATATAATTCTATACATCAATTTACTTAACATTAAGCATTTACTATTGAAATAAAAGTACTTTACTTGTAACCATATATGTACTGCTCTGTTACAACCATTTAATTTATACACTAACAGATTGTATTGATTTGAACTGCACATCTATATTTTCTGAAATATTTGAGTCATAACTATATTTGAGTCATAACTATATATTATATATTTTTTGAATAAACACATCGTATGGTGGCTTAGAAATACTATCATTATATGTATAATACTTATTTGCTCGCAATCGCTTCATCCCTTTTACCAAATGTAACAAATTAACAATTCAATTATAAGAATGAATAGATCGTTCCCAGCTTGTTCTATATATGATCACTATCGGCTGCTTGCATGCAATTCAAATTATAATTTATAAAGCATGTATAAATAGAGAAGAGGAAAGATTGAAAGAATGGTTAGGGAAGTACATATATGCAGGAGAATTTTTTGTAGCCCCCATGAGAGTTAATCTGGACCGGCGCATGTCTCTTCCAATCTTTATGTGTCAGCAAGTCGAGGCCAGAGGAGCAACGGAAGATATATAAAAAATATGCGCTGGTATTATAGCACCATTGAAGTCCACCAACTTGAGTTACATGATGACCATCTTGGTTTCGCGGCCCAATGCCCGACGCTCCGCCCTCCGGCCGGGCCACCCGTGTGTCTCTTGTGACCAGCTTCTTTGTTCCACACGCCTTGCAAGGCCAGATGTTGGTCTGCCTGCACCAGATGTTCCATGATTGGTCCTACAGGCTGTTGTTGTGCTCATCACCGCTGACGGAGTCACAACTTTAGTGATTAGGGTTCTTTGTTCCGGAAGGCTACGGCACAGTGATGAGATCGGATGATCATGGATCCTAGGATTGCTGGGGGGGGGGGGGGCATTCTTTTTGTCAATTCGTTTTAAGTCACATGAGAAGAGATCTACGTACGTATACACACCTTTACTTTTTTAGATTTATAATCTAATTTTCTAGCTGGTCATGTGTTAGTATTGTTAACATATAATAAGTTCTAATTTGATTAATCATTCACGGTAAATGTGGGTATTTTTAAAAACGAATTTTAGGTTTAGTTTAATATATTTTCATAATGGCAAACATGGTAATTAGGCCTACGTTTAGGGAACCATTCAAATACTTTTATAATAGCATAGATGGGTAATTTATATATACATCTAGGGGTTACTTTAGTATATCTTTATAATGGCAGAGGTGGGTAATTTTTTAGAAAACATAATAGATCCAACGGATAATATTATTAGAGATGATAAAGGCTAGTGAATTAAGGGTTAGATGTTTCTGATTTTTGTGGGAATTTCTATGATTTATCTTTTTTCTAGCGCACGGTGTGAGGATTAACGTGAAGCCTCTAAAAGAAACCTTCCAATTATAACAATTAGTAATAGTAAGAAGAGTCTGATTCCGCGGCATACGGGAAAGATGCATGAGCACCGTCATGATCTTGGTAGTTGAACACTGTACAGCACCGTAAATACGGATATACGATCCTGGCCGGATTCACTGCTCTGACCGCGCGCTATTGAATCAACACAACAAATGCTTGGGAAGCCATCAGCGACCACTGTACACCATGCACGGCTGTGCGGCCATGGGTAATATAGACGACAACGTTTTGCTTCGCTTCACTTTCGGCATAGGCGATGCAGCGCCAGTAGCTAGCTAGCTACAGACTACAGGAGATGAGCCAAAGCCAACACGTACAGCACTATCGTAGACGGGCATCTACAGTTATATATCCGCACTGTTGTGTCCGGCGTCCTGGCGAGTGGCGACGAACTCATACACACAGTACGTGCAGGCACAGAGTGCGTGGCATACTGTATGCATCACCCAGGCCTGACGCGGCACGTCGACTGCAAGCACGGCCGGCCGGCGCGCAGTCCGGCGAACAGTGGCCGCGGCGTCGGGCGGCGTGCCGCGCGGGAGGCGCCGAGCCTTCTTCGGAGAGGGGGAGGGAAAGCCGAAAGCGAGCGCAGGTGCTCCGTAGCCGGCCGGAGTGCATCGTTTTGTCCCTTTCACGCGCTGGCTTTCCGCTGCCCGATACGTCCGTCTCAACTTGGCAATATGCAAAGCTGCAAGCCTGTGTGTTGGCCGCGACCAGCCCTGGCGTAAGCTGCGGTGTTTGGCAGGCGGCTTTGGCGCTCCTGCGGTGCTGGCTGGCAAGGCCGGGGTACGTCTTGTTTTATCGATGCCGCGGATGACAATCTTTTGCAGCTGTTGGCATTTGACTACAGGCTCTGTCTCCATCAGGTGGCCCTAGCAGGTGCTCTAGGGACGGCCGGATCCCATGCTGCCATGCATGCAGTAGCCAGTAGCAGCAGCTGCATGCCATGCATCTCTACCTCTGTCTCTCTCTCTCTCTAGCTTTGTTGAGCGGGGAGGTAAAGTTGGCTGTGGACGTGTCTTCTTCTACCTTTAACAAAATCGACAGCGGAAGGGGCTTGGCTTTTTGGAACCTTACGGCCGCTGCGATCGGCCCATGGAATGGAATCGATGTCGCTGCCACGCCGCTTTAGGCTTTCTAGGCGCCAACAACGCCCTCAGCTCCCGGGCTTTCCGCCCATGTCCCCTTTTGCTCCCTCGCCCTTTCCAGAGGAGGAGGCCGATGCGGGCGGAATCGAGGCATCATCTCCTCCGTCCTGCCTTGTTCTCTGTGCGACGCGAGCAGCCATGGCCGCCGGACCCCCACCGGCGCCGTGTCGAGTGCTCGGTGCACGCCGAAGCACCGGGAAAAAGGGGCGGAAAGTCATGGCCGGAACGTTGAGGCCTTTGTCTGTGGATGCTCCTGATCCAGGTGGCGCGGCTCGCCGGCCACCTCCGACCTTTCTCGTCCGGCCCGAAAGCTTTTGCCGCCGGCGAAAGCGCTCTTTTGATCGAGATGGTTTGGATGCAAATTACTGCGACCTAATAAGTGCAGAGGCAGCACATTTAGGGTTGATTGTCTGCTAGCAGAGAGGCCTCACTATCTTTTAGACATATACGATAACTGCTGACTCTAGCAATTAGAGGAGCTCAGAGTTGCATTGCATGCCTGCGTCTGGCCAACAGCTAGCTTGATGGCTCAGGATGCTCGCCGACGGTGAGCCTGAGAGCACGCAAACTCAGCGAGTCAGCGCGCTCGGGGACTAGCTAGTACTCTTTAGTCAGTGATATGTCAGGACGTGAGCCAGTCTACCAAAGTTATGACCTGCGCCAGTAGTAGCCTAGTAGGCACGGTGATGGCAAACGTCATGCCTTGACCAAAAGGAGTCTAGGGGTGTTTAGTTCCCGAAAAGTCAATATGAAGTTTGATGAAAATGTCACATTGGACACTGTAGTGTGCTGTAGCACTTTTCGTTTGTTTGTGGTAATTGTTGTCCTACCATGAACTAACTAGGCTTAAAAGATTCGTCTCGTCGTGTACATCAAAACCATGTATTTAGTTTTTTTATTTACCCACGTTTAATGTTTTATGCATGAGCAGAGAGATTTGATGTGATTTGATACGATAAGTGAATAGTAAAGTTTTGAGAGAGAATTTTTTCCTGTTTAAGGAAACTAAACAGGCCCCAGGTCAACAGGACACTCCGTGCATAGGATAGCACCGTCCGCCTGTCCATGACCTTCATATGCCTTGTTTTGTTGATGCAAATTTGGAGGCTAAACTTGAGAGGAACATGTCACTTCGTAATTATTACGCCACTGTAACATTACACCACTGTAGCATTTCGTTTGTATGTGCGAAAAATTGTCTAAAAATTAATTAATTAGGCTTAAAATGTTTGTCTCGTAGAGTACAACAAAATTATGCAATTAGTTTTTGATTTCATCAACATTTAGTACTACATGCATGCTATGATATTTTGATGTGATGAAGAATCTTCTTTTTACATAGTGAATTTGGGAGTTGTTTTTGGAACTAAACGCCCTAATAGTTTCACCAGACCACCTCCAGCAACTTCTATGCCACGGTCCACGGATGACTAGACAAATAAGCGCTTCGTCAGTACGTCTGGACAAATATGAGGGTCCAAAATGTTTCGTCACCGGATTCTAGCGAATAAGGATAATCGTTCATAAACAAAACTTGCCACATCCAACTTAGTTTTCAACTGCTTATACATCCCATGACTGAATCTATTTTAAATCCGATCCAGTTCACGGATCAAAGAAGCAAACTACAAAAATATATGTATTTCATAATATTCTAATTATGCCTATTGAATATTCTATAGATATTAATTATTGTTCTTTTTCGGCAAATTCGGTTCCATTTAAAACATTCTGATTTTTGATAAACAGAGAATGCCTTACATTTCAAGTCGAATGGAGTAGGTACATGGATTACCAGCCAAGGAAACCATGCATACACAAGTTCATAACACATAAATTGTTCACGGATCATGCTATTTATTAATCTCTGCTCGCCATAACTAATTAAGTCTGGGACCTGTAAAATTGTAGCTTACTCTTCTCATTAACATATTCATTCAAATAGGCAATTGTATTAGGTACGTCTTGGGAAAAGAAGATTATAAATATGCTCCTCTTGGACTCACCCGGTCACCTTACAAGAAATAGAATCTCCTTCCAGAATGCACGAACTGTGTGCTCATATGAAACTTGACATAGGCATATTATTTCGTGTAACACCAGATAACCAATTACTTCTTCTCTAGAGCTGCAGGTGGACGTGTGCATGAAATGTGTTTGAAAAACAAAACATGGTGATGCCAAACGACAAGGTGTCTAGGTGCATAGACAGAAAGGTGTTTGCCGAGTGTCTTGGCTGTGACACTCGGCAAAGAACTGACAGGACAAACGGCCGTCCACATCCGTTAGCGCGCGTGGCACGTGATGGACACTCGGCAAAGCATGAATTTGCCGAGTGTCTACCGTGGAGCACTCGGCAAAGCTACAAGAGCCCAAACGGCCGTCCGTGGCGTGGCACGCGCAGGGCACGTGCGACAGCTTTGCCGAGTGTCCCTGGCCTGACACTCGGCAAAGATGCTTTTTGCCGAGTGTCTGTCTACCGACACTCGGCAAAGGCTGTGTTCGCCGAGTGTTGGCTCTTTGCCGAGTGCCTTTGTCTGGGCACTCGGCACAACCTATCTTTACCGAGTGCCCGACGGAAAGCACTAGGCAAATACTCAAACACTCGACATATAGGGGGTTTTCCGTAGTGACCGTTATTCTAGACTGTGTACATAATGAGCAGTTATTCTACACTGTCATTGTCATGTAAAACGAAGATGGTGTTTAGATGTTAGAATTGGGGGGTTGAATTTGGGAGTAAGATGCCACTTCGTAATCATTGCCCTACTATAGCATTTCGTTTGTATTTGTGAAAAATTATCCAAAAATTGATTAATTAGGCTCAAAATGTTCGTCTCGCAGAGTATAACAAAATTGTGCAATTAGTTTTTGATTTCATCTACATTTAATACTCCATGCATGTTATGACATTTTAATTTGATGGGGAATCTTCTTTTTGCATAGTGTATTTGGAAGTTGCTTTTTGAAACTAAACAGGCCGGAAGTCTTACACTCTTACTGCAGCTGCACACCTAAAGAAACATAAAGGAGGTATCTTGACCTCACTGAAAAATAGGTGATGAAGATGTTTCTTGACAAATACTAGGTAACATCACACCTCATGTTACTTTCTCCAAGGCAAGTAGCTAGCATGTAAAAAAAAGGCAAGTAGCTAGAAAATATGCATGTGCTGTTGTACTATATGAATATCCATTTTCTTGCAAAGAAATTTATTGTTTGGATGGGATATTTTTACTGCTGATTGCATCCCTCAAAATCACCCTCCAAATTAAACTGCTTTGTTCTAAGGAGGCAAAATTTTGAATATTTTGAGGTCAATGGAGGTATCAGACATAATATGGTATTCTTTAAAAGTTCAAATACTATGCATTTTGGCTGGTTCAAAGACAGACTGACAATAAAATAACTCTGAGATATTCTTCCACATGAAGTGACACTAGTATTGCAGTAGTATTACTGGATGCCAGCTAGTTCAGCTTTCGACGGAATCCATTTTACTGTTACACATGAGATGATACTCTATTTACCAAGCTACCCAGATAGTCATTGACTGCTGGATATTTGCTGTCTCGCTAGCCAAAGCAAAAGCCTTTAGAGCACCAGTGCATCACCATGCAGCTAAATTCCAAGTGAACTAACAAAAGCGAAGGCACTATACCCGTACTTGTACAATCTAAGTAAAACACTGCTAGATCGACCACAATTTATATGCTTGCTCGTTCACACAATATATGACCCAAAGCATAGGAGGTTCACATCACAAGAACGCAATACTACCCATATACTCTATCTACTCTGTCGTGCAATTTTGTAAATCTGAAATCCATTCATGCCATTACTTTAGAATATAGACATATTTAGTAAATCCGTGCACAATGCCGCATGCACCCCGTTTTCCATTCATGGCCTTGTTTAGTTCTAAAATTGGGACATCAAATTTGGGAGGAAGTTATCTCTTCGAAATCATTGCGCCACTGTAGCATTTCGTTTGTATTTGCGAAAAATTATCCAAAAATTGATTAATTAGGCTCAAAATGTTCGTCTCGCAGAGTACAACAAAACTGTGTAATTAGTTTTTAATTTCATAATGTACTCCATGTATGTTATGACATTTTGATGTGATTGAGAATCTTCTTTTTTATAGTAAATTTGGGAGTTGCCTTTTGGAACTAAACAGGGTCCATGCCATTACTTTGGAAATATGCAAAGGTCTGAAAAGAAGACGCTGCTGTCTATCTGTACGTCTGACTGTCTATCTATCCCAAGCATCTAACTGAGACAAAGGACGTAGCACTGGTGGTTACTGGTCGTCTCAGGTTGTGTACGTATGTCAAGTCACTAGTCACGCCACTGCTCTCACTAAACGCATGTGACACAGCATGCATGCAGCGATCCAAAATTCAAATCCTGATCTCCAAAACATCGTAACAAAAACTCCTGCAGCAGCAAGTGGAGCACAACGAACACCTGCCCTTTTGGCAACATCTCAGCAAGCTTCCAACACCGTATATCAGAGACGATCCGCCTACACACAGCTGCCAAAAATACCAGCAGGTGTAGTTGTCATCAAACAAGGAAAAAAAATAAAAACTCCGGCCAGCCACACCTCAGCTCCCCGTCCGGCCTCGGCATTCAGCGCCGCGGCCATGGACCACGGCCGCACGTCGGATCCCGCCATAGTACCACGCAACGCGAGCTCAGCTAGCTCACCCGTATCCCCCGGCCCACGCTCCAGCCCCCACGCCAGGCGTGTACGCGCTCCCCGTACGTCCTGTGCCAGCCCGGCCGGGCCGGCCACAGGCCGGCGCCGGCCGGCCGCTGCGACCTGGCCAGTAGCCACAAGACAGCCAGTGCCCAGGCCCCCGCTCCGTGGGGCGTCCAGCGCCGCGCCGCGCCGGGCCGAGGGACCCCCCGTGCGCGCACGGCGCGGATCGGCCGGCGCCGTGGACCACGCCGTTGTACAGCGCGCGCCCACTCGCCCGGGCTGCCGGCCGCGCCCTGCCATGCTCACGCTCACCAGTCACCACCCCGTCGCTGCCGCGTTCGTTCTGCAGTAGAGAACAAAAGCTTGCACCCCTCAGATTCTGCAATGCGCGCCCACCGGCTGGCCGGCCGCCGCACGGCACGGCGCACGCGCCCCCGCCCCGTGCGTGCGGGCGTGCCGCTGCCGCCCTGGGGTTGGGCTGGGCTCGCCCTTAATGGAGGGCTTCAATAATGGCGGGACGCGCCAAAGTACAGCACGAGACGAGACGAGCCGATGGGAAAGGAAACCGGCACCGGCACGGGCACCGCACTGAGAGAGTCTGCGCTGAGACCGCATGCGCGCCGGCCGCGGCCGCGCGCGCCGGCCTTTTCTCCGCCGCCATTTCCCACTTCCCACCCACCTCGGCGTGTGCCGGCGTAGGAGGCGACGGCGGTTGCGAGCGCCGGACGGCTGGCTGGCTTTGCCGGCGCTGAAAGCCGCCGCAGGAGGGAGCTGAGCCAGCCGGCGTCCGCATCATGCGATGCCCGGGGCAAGAAAGGCACCGCGCGGAAAAGATCAAAGGGAGCTACGGGAGCTTGCAAGGCTGGCTCAGCATTGGCTTCTTCCTTTTCGTCCCCATCGGAGACGCCATGGGCGCCTGCACACACCGCACCAGCGCAGCGGCATATCGCATGGCGAAGAAGGCCGCCATAAATGCTGCCGACGGCCCGAGGGCCAACCGGAATTGAATGCGAAACTCGGCAACTCAGCTACGGCGTACGAGCAAGCTAGCTCTGATCAGTAAAAGCGGAAAGGAGGAGGATGCGGAAACTAATTAAAGCGAGGAAGGAGACGACGGGGAGCTTGAGCTTCATTGAATTCAGAGGCTAAAAAGTCCCCGCCATTGATCGCCTCTTCATCCGCTGCTACATCATCGCGCATATCATCAGCGTTTACTGCGAGTCTCTGCGACTGCTTCTCGCTGCTCGCAAATCGTGGAAGAGGCCGGCATCGAATACCATCAATGGTACGGATCCGAGCAGTGACGTCGCAACAGTGAAGCCGGACGAGGTAGCATTTTTCTTGAGAAATGAAGAGGACGAGAAGAGGGGAGAGGCGATTGGGGTTGTGGACATGGACGGATCAAGAACAAGTTACAGTAATGCTCGTACTAGGAGTTAACCCTACAACGCATCGATAATATGCTGGAAAAAAGAGCGTGCAACAGTATTGCTGCCGCTCGGGCATGCATGGCAGCGGCAGGCTTGCGTTTCAGCGTTTTGCAGCCGCTGTAGAAGACTAGGAACAGACGCTTCTCATGAATTGCCTCATGCCCTAGCAGTTCTTCCGGCCGGCCGGCCAGGCGGACCCATGAGGCCTGGCCGCCTGCTGGACGGGGACTAAAATTTTCCCGGGGCTCATCAAGTCCCAAGCATGGGGTAAAAAAGAGAGAGAGAGGACGAAACAAAACAACCCATAATGCAAACCAAATCCCCAGACAGGACCGAAATTTCAATTGCAACACAAAAGCGAGTACTACATTCCCAAGATCCAAATCGGCAAATGGCCGGCCATGCCCTGCCCTCCTCCTTCCCAACACTAGCAAACGTCACGATCGTCTCCTCTAGGAAACAACACACACAGCCAAAGAACCACAATAAAATAAGATGGAAAGAAAGAACAACGGCCGTCTCCTCCATCCTAGCTAAATCCAAGAACTGCTGCTCGCTACGAACCTAGCAAACTAGCTAGCCTGCATTTTTTTCTCTAGCTAAAAAAAGATGGAAGGCAAAGAGGAAAAGGCTAATAAGCTGATGCTGAGGAGATCGATGATGCAATGCGATCAGTGGTAGTGTACCTAGCTAAGCACCGGCGCCGCCGGAGCAAGATCATCGTCATGGCTGCTGCTTCTTCCCCAGGGTGTGCTTGTTGTTGTGCATCCAGACCTTGAGCACGTGGCGCTTGACGCAGACCTCCTCGCAGAACTGCTGCACGGCGGCCTCGTCGTGCTTCTGGATGCGCCACCCCACCCTCTCCGCGAACGCCAGCATCCGGTCCCTCTGCTCCGGCGTGAACTTGGTGCGGAACCGCTTCTTGCCGGACCCGGACCCGCCGGACCCCGACGGCGGGCCGCCGCCGGAGCCCAGGGACATGCCCACCATGGGCGCCACCACCATGGGGCCGATCAGCCCGGACATGTCGTCCCCGTCGTCGCGCCCCGAGTGGGAGGTGGACGGGAGCGCCAGCGGGCGCTGCATGTGCCCGGCGGCGGCGGCCGCCAGCTGGTGGTGCTGGTGGAGGAGGTACCCGGCCGGCGTGTGGTAGTAGGGGGAGAACTGGTGGTAGTGCGCGGCGGCGCCGTAGGCGGTGATGGTGGCCGGGGACAGCGCGGCGGCCGGATCGGCGGCGCCGCCCGTGGGCGAGTCCGGCGACTCCTTGCGGTGGAAGTTGCGGTGGCAGCCGCAGGCCGCGCAGCGGAGCGCGTCGATGGAGCCCTCCTCGCCGGCGGCCATGAACTCGCCGCACCCGTCCACGGCGTGGCCGCCGATGCCGACCGCGTGGTTCTTGAGGCACTCGCGATACCTCGTGCCGCCGCCGCCTGCCGGCGTCCTGAAGCCCCCGCCGCCTCCGGAGTCCCCGGGCTTCGGGGTCCCGCCGCCGCCACCCAGCCCCAGCCCCGCCTGCATCGGCGCGTCGTAGCTCGAGCTCACGGGCATCGGCGTCATCTCCTCGTCGCCGTCGCCGTCGTCGTGCTCGTCGAAGTCCATGGCTGCTGTCGGTGACGTACACGGCGGACGGCGCACGGCAAAGCTCGCGGCTTTGCTTTTCGCTTCGGATCTCTGGTAGGTTCTTGGGCGAGGTTAGCAGCGAGGGCTTAGTGGCTTACACACTAGCTACAGAGATAGTGTTTGTAATAGGGCAGGACAAAGGAGAAAAGATATAGCCGTGAACTGTGCACACTCCCTGCTGCTAATTTTGACGCCGCATCGGCAGAGGAGTGGCTGCGGGAGGCAAGCGGCTGTTCTGCCCTTAGGGTGACGATGTTTGTTGTACCCACACGCCACACAAATCCCCCCCCCCCCCCCCCCCCCACCACACACACACACACACAATTTATCCGACTATATGATCTATCCCTGCCTCATCGGCTCGTCGCTCCTACTCTGGGGCGCATCTGTTGCTCTGATGTGGCGTGACGCTGTGGATTTGGCTCCTGTATATATCTTGGGGATCTTGTCCTCTCTCTGTCTCTCCGTATGTTGCGGTTTTCAAGGAGATTTGGCTCAATGAAAAACAGTTTCAAATGGCTCCATTATTTCTGAAGGGTCGAGCTCGTTTTTTCGCTGGACATTTTTGTACACTTCACATCGTGCTACTTTCTAGCCAGCAACAGTTGCCTATACTGCCACATGCAGCACGTATATTTACAACGGAACAGAGTAGAGCATTACTCAAACACGTACCTACGTGATCTTCTACAGATATGTAGTTCAATGCCCGGTTAGTAATAGTGAACTGTATACTCGCTGGTATCTAGTCAATCGTACTGTCAATACGTTTCGATCGTAATGGCACTTTACACTTGCACTGATGAGAGCAGACAGTATCTCTGTGCCCGGCCATATCAATAGATCGAAGAACACTGGAAGATTCGCCCGTCCACTGCCTCCGGCCACGATCACGCTATAGCATTGAACTTGTCACGGTTCTTCTTCCTCCAAGGTCATGACATATGTATACTCTCCCTTTCTCTATGTTCAAGTGTAATTTTAGATGCAAAGAGAGCACGATCAATATACCACCATGCGTATACAGGGTCATACCGTAAAAGTACTGAAGTAAATTTCACCAGAGGTCCTTAAACTTATCAAGTTCTCGTCCTGATTCCGATACTCTCAAAATACATATAATGGTCCTTAAACTTGTCCCGCACAATCATCTTTATCCTTAAACTTGTCTCTGGTTCCATTCAGGTCCCAGTACTCCCCAAATGCATATAAAGTTCCTTAAACTTGTCTCATGCTCTTACCCCGGTCCTTAAACTTGTCCTAGCTCTCCTCCAACTCCATACACTACCAAATATATATTGATTTGTTTAAGAAATATTATTTTACAATTGTGTCAAACTTTTACAATTTCAAACTAAATTTGAATACACTCAAAATTGGTCCAAAATTCACTATGAAAATATGGTCGGGAAAAACATTTTTTGATATAGTGAGTATTTATATTTCTCCAGTGACCAAAAGGATTTTGAAAAAACAAAGTATGATTTTGTATGTATTAAATGTAAAAACCAAAAAGGTGGATAGTTATAAATTTAGTCTACCATTCATCAATGCTTCTTCAAGAAGCCAAGAGCCCATGTGTACCAAAATGCACACATTATGAAGACGGGAAAATGTAGTCATTGTTCTAGAAATGTAAGTTTGGAATGTTTCCTTGTCAATGGTACCAACGAATCAATTCAAGTATGTGTATCTATAATATGGTGTTTGTTTTCATTGTTGGTTTTATGTGTACCAGCAAATCGGTTTTGGGTCTTAACTCCACTCTCTGATTTCTAACAGTTTGCACAAAGGTAGATTTCACAGTCATGAAAGTCAAGGTTTCAATTGATAGAGATTTACTCGGCCTATTTGTTTGAGCTTATGGACAGTTTTCTCGGCACGAGAAACACCAACTTATTGTGCAGCTTCTGGAGGCATCAACTTAGAACGGCTGAGTTTATATGCAAAACTGAAAAGCTCACTTTTTTGAGCTTTTTTTTAGCTTTCTGGATAGTTAAAAACATCTTCCAAATAGCTATTATTGGCTTTTCAACAAAAAAAGCTATAAAGGTGCAGGTAAAAAAAAGCCCTAATATCGATGACAAGGAGTTTTGTTCCAAAGCTAGGGTTGAATCCTAGAGCTGGCCCATACTTCATCCGTCCCAAAAAGAAATTTTGATTGAGTATAAAAACTAACATAAATATTTATGTGTTCAAAGAGGTTAATTTAGCCATGAAAATATATTGCATTAAAGAATCTGATGATATTTATTTTGTATCATAAATGTTAATAATCTTTTATATAGATTAAGTTAAACTTGAAATTGTTTTACTTCTCAAAAGTGAAAAATGCACTCACTTTTTTGACCGAGAGAGTAGACATAGTGTTTACTTGAAGCTAGATGGACGGTAAAGGTGTAAGTTTCGCTTGAGAAGCGCCGATGAAAAGTAGTAAATTAATGCAAAGGCGTCCGTCCATGAATGAAAAGGTCGACTTTATTCACCAATAGAATCCCCCAGCCGGAGTGTGAATTTTGCCAGACAACAAGTACTCAAGCTACATGCTTCGATCTGGTACTCCATAGTGACTTATTGTACAGGGCAGCTCCAGCGTGTGTGCTAACAAGGTGGTAGGATGCGACAGAAGAAGAAGATAGAGGTGCAATACATTGGACCACGGGTGCTAGCTTAGCACTTCTTGGCACCTGTTGCTTGTTTAGGCACCCGGTGCAAAGGCTAAAGAAATAATATTTCTCTCCACCCATTCTCTCTCTATCCACCATCACCATGCATATGTGAGAAAAGTTACAGATGTTAGATTTTTTATTACATGTGGGGCCTGTTTTAGTATAGAGTAGCAAGTTTATATATTGGAGCTTTTTTTTTGCTAGCGGTCCTTCTTATGATGTGTCAGAGTTTGCACCTTGCCAACGAAATAAACGCTGCGGCTGCCCTAGCTTACTGCAGGTGACTCGATCAATTCTCTTAAGCTTAACATCCATGACAAGAAATTAAAGTTTCACCACTCCAGTTCTCTGTGCTCTCGGTTATGACCCTGCAGCGTCCCTGTCCGTCCGGTCACGTACGTCCCCGACGGGAAAGCACCAACCACGCCGGGAGCACGGCGATGCCACTGTAAATATATTCCTTGGATCCTAGCAAAGTAACAAGAGACCACGTACGCACGACGACGGCCGCGTACAAGTGTCAACCATACGGACGCACGAGCGATGGCATTTGTTACATTCCACAGGACACAGGAGTTCATACACACTGCTGGGCGCTGGCTGCCTGGCTTCGCTCGCGTGTACCCCGGCCGGCAGTATAAGTCTCGCTGTGTCGCTGGACGCTCCGAGTAATGTGGCCGTGTGTGCGTGGTTGTTCCCTCAGTGCAATGACTGCTAGATTCCGGGCCGCCATTACGGCCGGTCGAGAAGAATGGAACGAAAATTATTTTTTGGTTCTGAAACGAAAAATATTTTTTTATGAAACGAAGCTACTGTTTTGGTTGACTCGACGAGGTCCGGCTCATAGTTTACGCGTGGACATAGTATGACATAGCACGGTTCGGTTCGGTACAGGCGTACAACTCTGTACTTGTGGCCTTGTGTGGGCGATACAATTAGTCCATGTGGCCGTCAAGATTGTGTGCCCCTACACATCAAGTATGTGACGAGTGTTTGCTTAGTATAATCATCGTCCACGCAAAAGTACTACACTTGTAGTAACGTAGTACTTCCCGTTTCTGTTCTAGTGGTGGGCGTCCATATATAATGATAGAATGGATTGGACCTAAAAAGTACGAAAGCACGTCGTCGAGAACTCAAATTTAGATGGCCATATTGCTCCACAAAAACATTAGGCTTACTTACTTTTTAGTAGTATAAAAAATCTATGATCAACGGTTACTCTATTAATATATGATAAATGGTTGGAGCACAAGTCATCCAATCACCAGTTAAGGCCACATGTATAGTGGGGTGGATTAACCATTTGGAACAAGAATGGTGGAAAGGAGGGGATGGACTTCATAATGCTTTTGACTTCAGAATCTTCAAAGGTGAAAGTTTGACTCACTGAAATTGCCATGACGTTTGTACATAATCTATTATCTTATTACAATAGAAGCAAAAGGAGCCACCAGATTCACCGAGAGGGCTTAGAAAATCCCACGTTAATCTAAAAAAGAGAAGAACCTCCACCGTTGGATTTTATGAAGATCTAACGGCTTAGATTATTATAAAAAAGAGCCACCACGTTCAAGAAATTCCCACGTTTATTTTAAAAAAAGAATATGGACCGTTGGATTTTATAAAGATCTAACGGTCTATATTATTCTAAATATATATATTATTATAAAGATTCCATATCGAATAAAAAATGTACCTCCTATTAGATTTGGATAAAAGCATGTTTCGGTAGTATACAAAGTCCAAAAAACAATCAGACTTGGACTCTTTTTTTTAAAAAAAAAACTTCAAAAGGTTTCTTCGTATTTCCTTGCTACCCACGATCGGACTTGACTCCACCTTTCCATAAGCATGCTCCAGGAAAGCACGCCCTAATCAAGTCCGAAAACGTTTGCTCAAAAAGAAAATCAAGTCCAAAAACGAATAGAAAAAGTGACATAACATAACATAACATTTTCGTCATGTTTAAAAATAAAGAAAAGCTCACATCATAAAACGTATCCATTTCTGAATAAATTAATGTTGTGTTGTCTACAATAGTGTTAAAAGGAGTCACCACGTTCGCCGAGAGGATCAAGAAATTCCCACATTTTAATAAAAAAGAGAAGAATATATGCCGTCGGATTTTGTAAATATCTAACGGCCCATATTATTCCTTTTTTTGACCGAACATATTATTCCGTTAATCCAAATAAAAAAGGAAAATTACAAGCCATCGGATTTTATGAAGATCTAACGGTCCATGTTATTTTGTTGATAAAAAAAGAGAACAATATATGTCATTGGATTTTATGAAGATCTAATGGTCTACATCAACCCAATAAGTCTATACTGAATATAATTAATAAATAGACAATGAAAAATAAATAACATGAGAACTCGATGTCTATATCTATTATATTAATACAACCGCCACACTAACCTGTCGGCCTCCTCCGCCCCCGGCTCTGACGACGTCCCGCCACCACCAGCTAATCCGTCGTTGTCGTCTCCTATTTCTCCGTCTCCGCCCCCACCGTCAGCAACTCCCACCAAAGATCCCTCTCCACCCGGTGACCGTCGTCGCCGCCAGGCCAGCCACCGCCTTGGCCACCCCTTTTAGGTCACCCTCCCCCCGAAAACATGGAACCCTAACCGATCGGGGCATCTTCCGCGCGACCAGTCATCGGTTAGACTTTACGTATTCCAAAAAATTCTATATTAAACGATACATAGAAAAAATAAAGACACGAATCATTAAATTTTTATGAAGATATAACGGTCTAAGTTAACCAAAAGAGTATATGTCAACCACAAATAATAATTTCCTAATTTAAAATTCAAATAAGAATAAATTATTCGTTTGATTTTCATATGAACTACTCCCTCCGTATTAGCTGAGAGTGCGTAGAAATTTCCACGTTAGTCTAAATAAGAAAAGAACTTATTACACCATCATGTTTAATAATGATACAATGGTCTACGGTAATTCATATATTTCGGGCTAAATACGACTACTAACTATATGCACGGAGTAATTTCAAAATAAATAGAGTCCGTGTTGAATTGGAGAGTGGAGAGCACTCGGTGAAACGAACAAATCAATACCCGTATATCAGGGCTTGCAAGTAGGGTATGTAGGAAACAAATCATCGCTCAGTGAAGTATGGCGGTAATCTATCAGGGAAAACAAGCTAGACGCCAAGGAAGCACACTGACAAGTGCATGGTGCAGTTTAGCGGAAAGCTGTCAACGGTAGATAGGTGCAGTTGCACCCTAGCGTAAGATATCTAGCAAAAATATAAAGTCAAAGTTCATTGCATTCTTGCAGACTTAGGTGATGAAAATGAAAGCATCGTCTGATATAAGCCTAACGGATTTACAGTGTAGTAAACCGAACATGCACAAAGATCTAGGGACTGCACATATGGACAATAAAGTTTTGGCTTAAAAATATATGAAGAAAAATTCAAACCATATGAAAAGCAATAAACTAGGCTCAAATAAAACTCTCGAAAAATTATTCTCCATTTAAGCAGAATAAATCCTAAGTCAGAGATGCAATTCGTAATAAGCACAATAAAGATCTAGATGGAACCACAACACATGCAAGAAACTTTAAGCCACAAAGCCAAACATTGTCATGCCATTGAAGAAGACATGTAGAGCAGGGGTGGCACAAGATTTGGGACACCTTACTGTGTACCCGCTGCCCTTAACCCTTGAGGCCTTGACACATGTACCCTCCACTAAGCCACCACCACCACACTTGCTCGCTTTAGGTTCCAATGGAGAAAGGAACATGACGCAGTGTCACAAAGTTACCAGATCAATAGATTAAGAAATATTTTACAAGGTTGAACTAAATTGTTATTGTGTTTTCTAAAACCAGAACGACACTATGATATAAATGGGAGAAAGTGTAGGGATTGTGTCACTCAATGAATCGATTTAGATGTAGGGGCTAGAAAATTAAATTAAAAACTACGAGGCTAGAATGGACCACTTTGCCACTGGACTAAGAGTGGAGTAGTCAGAAAGGAAGATGTGGTCTACTATTTTTGTTCGGGTTGAGTTTCTTAAATAGTACATTATTTTATGTTATTCTTTATTTTTTAAATACACACACGTTGCACATACTATATAAACATATTTTTTATAGAAAAATATTAGATATTCAACTAAATAACCTTAAATTGAAGTACCTTCGCACGTATCTTGAGTCAAAGCAATACCGAACACATAAAAGGATACCTCAAGAGATAAAAAAAAGATAGACCCAAACTATGAAAGACTTGGACACATAAAAGTAAATAGAAAAAATAGACATGAAAACAACAAAAATAAAAATAGAATACATATAGGCCCTCATAGGAAAATCGAAATACAAGATATATGACTAAGATATATGCTGAAAAATTTAGACATGAATCATTCCATATGAAATCTAAATTAAAAAATTTATTTTACAAAATATGTGTGGACCCATACCCAAAATAATATACACTTAAAATTTTTTATTCATACGTAACTTCTAAAGTAAAATAGCAATGAATGATTGAAAAATTCTTATGACAAAACTTAAAATTAAACAACAAAAGAAAAATATATTAAAGAACTAAGTTATAAGTAATAACAATATTATCATAAAAACTGGCTAGCTTCCCACGCTGTTTGCGCGGGGCACCTTGCTAGTTTGAAACTCTTTGAAGAACTTGAAAGAGAGGGGTCATGAACAAAGAATATGAACAAAATAGAGGGCGGAAATTTTGGACCTAACTAGAGCAAGTTGACCACCAATGAATCTTACTATTACTAATTGTAACTTCATTTTAGGTCTCCTTATGACGCCATTCACTTGAGAAAAGGGATCACCAAAAGAATGCAACCACCATGCATGATCTGATGGTAATAATTCACAATAACAGTCATCGGATAAATGTTTTTCCCTATACTTACCTCTGTCATTAAAATGTAAACACGTAATACCTGCTTCATTCCAAACTATCCGATTTGCCATTATGAAAAATTAGATCAAACCAGTCCTAGCAGCTTGATTACCATTATAACAAAATTAACCTAAATTGGTGCTGTCTTTTTTTTGAGATAACAAATTGCTGCTCTCTTACAGCAGTGCATACGATTTTGCTGCCCTAATATTTGGGGGGGGCACAGTCAATGAGCGATCTGTGCATGGCGTATATTCCGTGCTCAAACTCAAAGGGCGCACGCCCGAGCTTTAACTATACGCCAAAAAAGTACGCGAGGGGGCGCAGGTAGACATGATACGACTAGTGTGGTCTGACGAACACGACTTCGGCCCTGCGCGCACATGCATGCATGAGGCCTCTCCTCTGAGCACCACGATCTCTCCACCAAGCTAGCTAAACCCCGGCAAAGATCGCGCCGCATGATTGCAGGAGACCTCATGATCTATCCATCCATCCATCGATCTCGCTGGGGCTGCGCCTTGTTTTCCCCTGGCCTGGCTCGCGTCGCGATCCACTCGAGTGTGCGACTGTGCGTGCGGCAGCGTGGAGTGGAGTGGTGCTCGTGGCGTTCGTCGTGCCGTGCGCGCGCGCGCGCACCCGGAACGCGGAGAGCGGAAAAGGGACCTGCGGAGAAAGCGCATCCCCGCAGCTGCTAAAGCTAGCCTCGGCTTGGCTTCGATCAGCCTGGACGTCTCGTATGTAGCTGCAGGGATGTGCCCAAGCTCGCCGAAAAGACGGATCGAAGGCTTTGCCGAGCCTTGGGACTTGGAACCCGCGACGCCGAGGTGCTAGCTGTGTAGACGACAAAACCTGCTGCAAAGGCAGCAAAGCGTCTAGCTAGCCCTACTAATACAACCCAGCCCTAGACGATTACAGCTGAACGCATGCATGTATAGTACTCCATGATGCTTGCGGCTTGTCCTAATACTCGCTGTGCTTGCGCTATCCGATATCGATCGAGATCGAGTGAGACAGCGGTCGCCGAGAGAGACAAAGCGAGCGCAACGGCATGTAGACGACACACGCTCAGGCACCCAGCCCTGGAGCTCCCTGCCTACAAATATTCCCGGCGCGGCGGCGCGCATACGTACGCTGCGGCGACACTGGATGGCATGGCAGGCCGGGGGTCATACGGTACGGTGGTGATATATACCTAGCGGCGGATACGCAGACGCAGTACGTTAAAACTACGGCGTGGGCGGTTGCGCCGCGCGCGCACGTACTGTAGCGCGCTTGTGCGCCTTGGCAACGCCTGCTAGTGCTGGCGTGCGCTGCCGCATGCAGATGCATATGCATATGCATGCCCGGAGCTAGCCCCGGCCGGCCGCGGTCAGCTGCCTGCCCACATGATGGTCCCTCTCCGTCCGCCTGCAGGCCGGATCGACGGGGAGAGGCCAGGCCGGCCATACCCTGGGCAGGGGTCAGGGTCCTTGCATGCTGCGACCGATCGATGAGAGGAGTTACTCACGCCTGCTAGCTGCTGCTGCACCACCAGCGATCGATCGGTCACCCTGTCACCCGCGCCAGCATGTGATCAGGGCTGCACTGATCGATGGCAGCAATGAGCGAGCTCGATCGATCGCCATGCCAGTGTAGTGTGGTGCGCATGTGGGTGTGGCCGGCTTCTGTGGAATGCAAGTGTTTGGAACGGGCCAGCTCAGCTCTGATCGATCCGACGTGGACGCACTTGTCACTCTTCCGGCCACCAGCTAGCCAGCCCTACCCCGGCTGGCTGTCAGTGGGCCACGGAACAAGCACACAAAGCCCTGGAAAATAGCCCTGGAACATGAGAGACCGCCAGACCGGAGAGCCCCGCCGACCGGCGACCCAGCCATGCATCGGACCACACCCACCAGTAGTCCTGCAGTCCACCGCAACACAACGCATCCATGCTGCCATGCACGATGCTCCTGAGCCACATGCCGCGCGCGCGGGCCACACCCACACCCATCCCTGACGGATCGATCAGACCAGACCAGACGAGGCCGCCCCGCCCCCGGCCAGGCCCGCCTCGTCCGTGCACCGCTGACACGGGTCCATCCCCTCCGAATCGTACCACGGTCGTGACGCACCACCCGCCCGGCACGAGAGCTACAGCGTCGGCGCCATGCTTCCGCTGGCCGGGACGGACGAGAGCACAAGCGGCCGCGCATGCAGGCCGGCCGGCCTGACCTGACCTGGCATGCATGCGTCGCAGGCAGTTCGCCGATCGATCGATCGCCGCAGTGCGTGGGGTGGGGGCAGGCACCAGCCACCAGCCAGCCGCCGCCGTCTACTGTGCGCCGCCGCAGCGCGCGTCATCCCGGCAGCGCCAGGCGACGGCAGCCATCGATCAATGAACGCGCCGATGGATCCAGCGCACGGGAACCGGCATATCGTGTCGCGTGGCATGCATGGGCGCTGGGCGGTGGCTACAGTCTTACGGTTCGGCCGCTCGGGGGACTTCTCGTCTCGCTCTCGCCTGCGTTTTTTTGTACTGGCCGTGCGTCCTGTGCGTGCCCGCCTTTGGGCCTGTTCAGTTCCAAAAAGGAACTCTCAAATACACTATGCAAAAAGAACATTTCTCATCACATCAAAATGTCATAACATGGAGTACTAAATATAGATGAAATCAAAAACTAATTGCACAGTTTTGTTGTACTCTACGAGACGAAGATTTTGAGCCTAATTAATCAATTTTTGAATAATTTTTCACAAATACAAACGAAATGCTACAGTAGCGCAATGATTACGAAGTGACATCTTACTCCCAAATTCACCCTCCCACTTCTAACGTCTAAACACCAACTTTGTGGTGGCGTCCTGCCTGTGGTCCATGCCTTGATTTCAAACTGACCTGTCTCGCTCGATAGAGGTTGAGGGTGACGCGGGAAAAAGGGGTCTGGGTGCGGATGGACAGCGACAGGACGAGGAATGGGCCGGCGCGGGCGCGGCCGTGATCCTCTTCCTCTGTTTCTATTCTGTAGCAGGCTTTCGTTCCGGGGCTTTTGAATTTTCGTCCCCAAAACCGGCAAATCCTCCTCCAGTCCTCCGCCTGTCCCGTACTCCGTATACTGTTACTGTACTTCGGCGAGCTGGCATTTGGCGTCGATCCATGGCTTTCGAGTTTTTTCACCACCGCGGTAATTTCAAAAGCTAGAGCGCGGCCGACTGCGCTGTACTACGCGCGGCCGTAATTAGCTGTCCCGTGCAGGAACAGTGCGCAGCAGCAGATTTGGGCGCCCCCACCGATGCCCTCAGTCTCCTCCTCCGGCTCCGGGCGGGGCAGGCAATGGCAACACCGCAACAGGCATGGTGCAGGCAGGATGCAGCAATGAAAGGTGAAGCAAAGCGTAGCGGCCCCACCTACAGATCCGCCGAGCCGGGCAGGGCAGGGAGGCCAGGTGAGGTTGCCGAGGGAGGGAGAGCTGGGCCGGGACGGCAGGACATATTCCATTCCATCGTTGTCTCTACTCTCCCCTCATGATTGCCATGATTCCCCCCCGGCTAGCTTTTCCAGTTCTCTCCCCTTTCCTCCCCTCCTCGTCCTCCTCCAAAGTGGCGCAGCGTGGCAGCAGTAAACGCCATGCCCGTGCTGCTGCTCGTCTCGTGCTCCCGCACGGGCCACGGCAGCATATATCCATCCGTCGAAAATACGAATGCCACTCGATCTCTTTATATTACACGCGGCTCCATTCCTCGGAGGATAGGATATGATCCAGCAGCCGGCCGGCGGCCGCCATGTCGCCAGCTACGTGGGCCGAGGGAGCTACTCCCTGAGAAGAAGCAGTCCTTCTGTCCATTCAAGGGCGGGGCGTACGTGTGCTTGGAACGGCAGCTATGTACTGGCCGGCCACGCTATGGCAAGGGTTTAGGGTGGGGATGCGCCGAGGCTCATGGGAGGACGGCGACAAGTCCATGCCCTTCCTGGGGGCTCATGATTAGCTGCCCCGCTCGCTTCGTCGTTCGTCCCTTGGCTAGTTGGCTCGCATCGCATATTCGCATGCACGCGGCACGCCTTTGGCTCGGCGCACTTGTGGCTTGTCACCTGACCTGCCACCCATCGCCATCCCCACCCCACTGCACCCAGCGCGCGCGGCCGGCACAGGTGCGCCGCTGTACGTGTCCCCGTGTTCCTTTTCTTGCAGCCCAGGGCGTCCCGTGCCTCCGCTCCGGCAATCATGCCCTCTCCAAAAGGAACCGGACCGGCCGCGGCCGGCGCGCCAACGAGCCGGCCCGACCACCCGGGGGCAGGCACGAGCGAACAGAACAGCTAGTAGCTGGCGACATGCTCTGCTCCCGCCGGCCCGGCCTCGCTCCCTGCTCGTGGTGTTTCTGTGTGTCCCGGCAGCCGGGGTAGCCCAGGTGCGTAGGCCTAGAACTACTCATCCGCTCGTCAAGCTCGGCATCATGCCTTCATCCGCCCCCGTGATGAGGAATAAATCCGTGCACGCGCGTCTCGTAACCTAACCGGCCGGGGCTATCCACGGCTAGCTCACACGCTAGCGGATCGACATGTTGGCGCTAGTAATATAAAGCAGTACGGGACGTCGGAACCTCGCTGTCTCGCAGCACCGCGGGATCGGCAAGCTGCGAGCACATCATGCGCGCCGCGCCGCGCCGGGCCTTTTCTTTCGCCGCCGCGCATCATGCCGGCCCGGCGCCGATGGGCTTCGAGCGAGGGAGGGAGGGCGATCGATTGCGCTGGAGAAAACACTGCCTGACCAAATAGACCATTCTTTTCAAAGAAAAACCAAATAGACCAAGTGACCAAGACAAGACGAGAGGAGGAGGAGGGAGGCCGTGCGGCCGTGCCATGCCAGTTGCCAACTTGGCACGGGGCCGCGCTAGCTTTCCGTCCAGTCCAGTCCAATCCAATCCGACATCCAATCCGTCGGTTCCACAAAAAGCGACCACCGCGGGCTCCCGAGCGAGCAGTACGCGCGGCGTGTACGGGTACGGCGCCTCCCCCCGGCCTAACCTTTGGCTTTGGCTTTGGCTCTCTCTTTTCATGCCCCCGATCATTTTTTTTTGTTGAAAAGAAAGCGGGAGCCCTGCTATATCATATAAGAACGGAGAAGCAAACAAGGTTCATACAAGTTAAATATTACAGAGATAAGTAAGCTCAGCACACTCATGGGGATAAAACATAAGAAAGAAAACTAAGCGCCTCCGAGTGGCAGCGCCTGTTCTCCACAAGCTAGGGTTCTTAGCTTAATCTCCTCCTTGATCCTCGAGAAAACTCTAGCAGGCGTTTCCATCTTGTGATAAAAAATTCTCCTGTTGCGCTCCTTCCAAATGTTCCAAGCTGTGTAAATCATCAGAGCAGCTACCCTTCGTTTGTTGCCCTGGTTAGTTCTTTGCATCGTCGAGTTCCACCATTGCTCCAGTGTGGCCTCCGCTGCAGGTAAAGTGACCAGGCCTGCAGACCAAACGCTAACCCGGTGCCATACTTCTTGAGCGAAAACGCAATGCAAGCATAAGTGCTCCGCTGTCTCTTCTATCTGATCACAAAGCAAGCAAACCGGGTTGCATGGCCAGTTCCGTGCTTGCAATCAAATCGAACCGGAAAAAAAAAGAAGAAAACCCTCGATCCACTAGCGAGCGGGAGCTTGCTTTCGCGCACGGCAGTCAGAGCGAGCGCGTGCCGCCGCGTGCGAGTGCGAGCAGGCTACTACGAGGCTAGGGTAGCCTACCTGCGGGCGAAAGAAAGCGAAAGGGCGACCGAGTTGGCAGATCCGATGCCGGGAGAAGGGCGGGGTCTGACTGCCTGCGTGTCTCCTACTGGGATACGTGATGGGGGCTCAGCTGTCCGTTGGTCTTCTTTTAGATAGACGTACTCCATATCGTGTAGGTATTGGACTATTGGAGCAACTTTCCTGGATCGGCGGGTTATTATTGTCTGCAAATGATGTTGTGGACGATTGAACCGTGCATGCAGTGGGCTCCTCTGGATGTGTTTCTTATTCAGTCTTGTTGAAAGCACGTTCCTTTTTTTTTCTGAGAAGCCCTGAAAGCACATTCATGCAAAGTCTCCATGGTCACCTTGAGCTTCCTTGAGCAATTGTGGTGCTCCTCCTGGGACATCACTTCCACTGGATCACGCGATTCCGTTCACGTTTCGCACTGGGCCAAGCAGACTGCTGCACTTCGCCTATCTTTTTTGTTTCCTGACGAAATTCATCCCCTCTCCTGATATGGAAGCCGACGGACGTTCCCCTTCAGCACGGCCCATATATATCGGTTGTACGCCATGCCCACCTCGGCCCACCTGTACCGTCCTCGCCACGGAGACCAAGGCCCAGAGGCCATGCACCAAAACCGGGCTCTTGCTTAAGACGACACACAGACGCAAAGCGTCCGTATTCATCAACCAGACAGAAAGGCACAATAGATCGAATCAATTATGGCGTCATCGCGGCAAGGGGACGATGACATCAGTTGCTATATTTACAGGTATTACAGGATCAGCAAGCTAACAATCGCAAAGGATCAATCACGACAAACAATTATACATCTATACTGAATCAGAGGCTGTATATACATGGGGGCTTAGGCAGGTCAAGTTAGAAGACTGCCGCGCAAGGATTCCTCTTCAGGTTTGAAGGGCGTTCCTGCCCGGTGGGAATAGCCCGGTGGCCGGGCTGAAGAGCCGGGTCCTCTTGGGCTCTGATATCCTCACCTGTGTTATTGCCGTCGTCAGTGCGTCAACTATACCGCATTCATCCTGCTCTTCAGAGTTGTCAATTGAGGATTCTGAAGATGAAGACTCGCAGCAAGACCTAACTCTTTCACGGTCAATTATGGGCATTTCAGTCTTATTAGTGCTCCATAAGCTTGAGAATTCTGCTTTCAACGGGCATTCATTATAGAATAATACCCAAGGGTGCCCTGTGTTCAAAGGCAAGGGAAAACCAGAATTAGAATCACATCACCGAGCATGAGATGGAAGGGAGAAGAAATGGTGTCTGAACTTACGCAGAACATCAGCAGCAGATAATCGTGAAGAGGTATCTCGATCAAGCATTTTGCTGATGAGGTCACGAGCAAGAAGGGATACTGATCCCCACTGATCACTGTCAAAATCAAGCTCGACTGTCTTTATAGCTTCAAAGATAGCTTCGACAGAGTTGCCTTGAAATGGAAGGGTGCCCATCAGTAGCACATGCAGAAGCACCCCAGAAGCCCATATATCTACCTTTTGCGAGTAATTTCCTAATAGAATCTCAGGTGCAATGTATGCAGGGCTCCCGGCAACACCAGTCAATTTCTGACCTGCCCACAGTTTAGAAACACATTATTAGAATTTAACCTGCAGTCAGCAAATAAGTTGATTTACTAATGCCATCTATTTTTTGACCAAGGTACCACTTATTTTTTTAGTCAGGCCACATCAGCTCTATAAGAATACTAAAAACTACATACATTAAAAAAGCGCAAAATAGGTAAGTACGCAAAATCCAAATGGTAGATATACTAATAGATAATGAAAAGAGGTCTATTTTGTGCTGTGATTATTGCTCAGACAAATCTATGCCAACATACGTTTATCAAAATATTCTGGAAATAGAAAACCACAATTATCATATACCAGACAACGTGATTATGTTTCAACATAAAGAATAATGATACGATAAACTTAAGCAGTTAAGCTCACCGTGGGTGATGAAAGCAGGAACAGTTGAACCAATCTAATCACTTCATTTTTTTACACATAGTTTTACAGCAAACTAAGACACACTACTGTTCGTCTGATCACATACACAAGGAAATCTTACTTGTCAATAAAATATTAAACATTTTGCCACCTCCTGATGATCAAAATAATTTCTGGCCTTAAAATGATCAAAATGATTGATGGTTGATTGCTAGTTCAGAGGCCGTTTGCTATATTTTGCTGATGCAAAATGCCTTAAAGCTTCTTAAAACCACATGGCAGAATTTGCAGTAACCATGACCTGACTACCTGACCATCATGCTTTCATTCTATTAAAGCTGTGAACACACACATCCAAAACTCCATGGGAATAACAACTAGCTTCCGTTGACAACAACCCGACTGCGACTACCACTTCGACTCTTGACACTTGACAGACCTAACAAAACAAAATGACATGATCAATGAACACCAGATACCAAATCATGACAGAAAACACAACTTGTACATTTTGGATCCCTTATAAAATGTTATAACATGCTAGTGACGAATGCAGATGTAATTGAATTAGAATCGGATTTCCCGCAAAGTATAAACTAGGCAATAAACCTAGTCATATGTGTGGGCAAGCCAGATAAATCATTATTCCCAAATGTAAGTTTTGAACATAATGATGAAACACTGATGATCACAATATCTTAAAGAACCCCAATGTAATGAAATATTCCACTGCTCAATGCATTGTACTTCCCATCGATGTAAACCAAAAGCTCAAATTCTATTTGAATGCTTGTATTACTCTCTAGCAATTCTCATTCGTCGTCAGAACAGCATTTTGATCAGATAGCATTTTAAAGGAACTACATTGTCAGAACAGAATCATATCTAGTAGTCACCCCAGATAGACGATGCTTGTTAACCTACATATTGATATCAAACTTTAAAAAGGTGGCAATCCTTGTTGGCACTTACCATCAGCGACTCGCACTGCCAGTCCAAAATCTGCGAGTTTCAGCCTTCCGGCTTTGGTGAGCAGAACATTATCCGGTTTAACATCCCTGTGCACGACGCCCATCTCGTGGCAGTACTTGAGCACGGCCATGAGCTCCCTGACGACATTGGCGGCGCGGCGCTCGGAGAGCCTCCCCTCCCTGGCCACCTCGTCGAGGAGGCGTCCGCCGCGGCAGAGCTCCATGACGAGGTAGAAGGCGTCGGCGTCCTCGAAGACGGCCCTGAGCGTGACGATGCCCGGGTGGCCCGAGAGGTGCTGCATGATCTCCACCTCCTGGTGCGCCGTGTCCCCGGCGTTCTTGGGCAGCGCCTTGCACGCGAACTCCTCCTCGTCGCCCCGGGCGGCGGCCTTGGCGCGGCAGACGCGGACGGACCCGAACTTGCCGTGCCCGATCTCCTCGCCGAGGTCGTACTCGCTGTCCAGCCGCTTCCGCCGCCCGATCCGCGTGGCGGAGTCGATGCAGCCCACCTTCCGCTTCAGCCCGCGGACCGGGAGCACCTCCGCCGCCGCCGACGCGCCGCTCGCCGCGGGGGCCGTCATCACCACGACGGCGGGGGCCGGGGCAGCCGCGTCGGCGCGGGGGGACCGCTGCGGGTCGGCCCCGCCGCGGCAGGCGCGCTTCCGGGAGGCCAAATCTTGGAGGGACCTGGCGGCGGAGCACGCCGGTGGCGCGCCCTTGCGCTTCCGCGGCACCGGCTCCATGGCGCCCCGCGCGATTCCCACCCCCCTAGCTCGAGTTCCTGCGCCGGCGGCGGCTCCCGTGCATCGCGCGCCGGCGTGGGCGGCGGGAGGGGGCCGGATCGGGGGAGCCTGATTGCGGGGGCGCGGCGCGGCAGGTGGGGCGCGGGGAGAGATGTGGCGTCGAGGTGACGCAAAGGAGGAGGCTTTTGTGGGGGATGGGATGGGAGCGAGCACGGGAGCGTGGTTGGGTGGTGGTGTGGTGCGGGGCGGGGCGTAACCGACGCGGGTCGGCGGCGTGGCGTGTCCCGCCGCGAAACTACGCGATGTTTCTTGGGCGGCTTTGTGGTCCTGGCCCTTGGGCCGCGCAAGGCCCATGTGAGGTCGGAATCGTTGTCTCGCTGGAAACAAGACACTCCAGACGGCGCTTTGTCGCTGGCAAAGCTACAAGGCTTGTGCCTCCGCATGCTTTGCGCTGTAGTTTACACCCCGAAACGGCGAAACGGCGGCGTCTGGTTGGAAACGACGAGGAAGCTTTTGTAAAGCGTTTGTAAAACGGCGTTGTCCAGGCACCTTTTGGCATTCTAGAAAGCAAAACGCCTAGCTGCACTGCAGTTTTCTAGGCCCAACGGCGACCACGACAGAAATCGCAGAAGAAAATGTTTCGTATCCACCGGTAAATCAGGGCTTCGAGCGACAAAACCTCCAAGCAAAACGGAACAAATGAAGTGCTTGAGTCAACACGAAATACCTTCTTATAGTACTTAACTGCATCGATTATCAAATCTCGCGGCATCCGACCGGGTCGGCGGGTCCCATATCGCAGCACGATCAGCAGCTTGCTTGCGCTCCTCCGCCATCGTCTGCCTGGCCGGTGGCGTAGCCACATTGGGCGAGTTGGGGCGCCTGTCCCAGCTAAATATGTGCTAGTTCGAGTACATCCCTTCTTATCCGACGATATTTTTAAGCTTCGCCAGCACTTCTAGATGTCGTCATGGCTAGTAGGTTCTTATTACTTGCTTGCTAATTTGTGTCTTTATTCTTCAAATTTGAGGATACATCTTTAAACTTCATATAAAATTTGTATAATTACAGTATATAGACGTGTGAACTAGTGTGTGTTTCATTTTGATTTGGTACGTCGTTAGAGTCGCCTCAGCTAATTTTTTTTCCTGGCTCCGCCACCGTGCCTGGCTGCCTGCACCGGGCACCGCCATGACCTTGATCGCTCCTGGTTTTGCTTTGTTGTTTTTTTTAGGGTAAAGCTTTGGTTTGTTTCTTGAATAGGCTAATGTCGTGTTGCGGTTTGGGGAGGAATGATCCATGCTGTGCCGCTGGTACACGAAATTTTTGCACTAGTTTACATGCTGCTGCTTCTTATATTAATGCAATCCGAGTAAGTGAGGAGCCGGGACTACAGAAGGAGGAGGACATGAATACATGATGATCTGAAAGATGGTGCGGCAATGCTCAAGTCGATGGCGCTCGAGAAGCTGATGAAGAAGACATCGGCACGGTGTTGCTTCGTTGAGAAATTAGAAGGATGTTTAGCTTGACATCTTTTGCTCGGATAGTTGGAAGTATTTTTAGGTTGTGATAGCTCTTTTTGCAGCCTGCGTGAGAGTTGACAAAGTTGCTGTAATGGCCAGGATAGTGTTATTCTAGTTTTTGGGGTCTTTCTGTAATGAGGGATACTTTGATGGGCTGTTTGCTACCCTTTGTGTAGCATGCCTATCCAACGGTTAAGGTGGGAGCATATCTACCAGAAACTTTTAACTCTGTAATTTCGTTGCTTATACAAAGTAATGAAATCCGGGTTCGCCTTAGTGGAAAAGTGGGGAGCCGGGATTCTTAAAAAACAAAGCAGAAGAAAAAGGAAAAAGAACATGGGCCTCAACTGGGCCTTACTTCATCCTCGTGGGCTGCAGCAGGTCCAAACTATCACTCATTCTAGCAGGCCGAAAGCAATAAGTGGCCGAATATGTATTTCTCTTGGGAATTCTCTTGTACGCGGCTGCAGCTTCCGTCGGTTGCCTCCGCCTCTGAACATGACGATCTGCCTTACTATCAAACCGGCACACCTGCGCGGAGCTGATCCGCCGGTTTGATGGTAGAGAGGCATAGAGTTGGCAAGAGTACTCTGGCTCAGCAGACATGACAATCTCGGAGCTGAAAGTATCTATTGGATTTCAGCTAAGAAATAAATGTGTAGCAGCGCTCAAATTTTTGTAACAAGCCCACCGAAGTAAGGCAACCTGCCACTAAAATGTTGCCAAAAAAACAGTCCAAAACAAAACAAGAATATATATACCTGTACGTTTTCTCAAGAGGAAGGGAATTGTAACCTGTCTTCATTATGTGTTTGGCCGGCCTGTTTTATCTGGCATTCCATTCAGATTCCCGCAGGCCATCCAAGCACAACCTGCCGCACAGAAATTGACACGGGAAAACCGTCGAGAACCGTTGGAAAATTTCTTCTCGAGAGCAGTGTACGTGGACACATGCCACCCAAAATTCACGGCGATTTCCCATGGACGGGACATTATCCGCAAGCGACGCTCCGGCGCGGAGGTGCCTCACAGAATGACTGAATGAGAGACCCCCAGCCAGACCCAGCTGCACGAGGCGCCGATCGTCCACGGCAGCGTGTGCAGAAACTGTTCAAACCGACGGGAAATCGTATCTGTGCATGTCGGAGACACGCAATGATGAATCCGCTACATACACTGCCAGCAGGCAGCTCGCCATCGCCGTCGGCACGTCGTCGTTCTGGACTCACATGTCGAGCCCTTTTTGCATTATTTCCGGCGTCATCGCGTCAGCTCTTACGCTGTTACGCATGCACAAGAACGAACGTACCGTAACTCCCAAGCCAGGCCACCGTACTTGATCGGTGCATGATATGGGATAGATAGGCATAGGCATGCGATTCTCGACCATGAATTGCGTTCTGCACTTCTGCTGTACTACCTTACCGGGCGGGAGACATGACTCGATCGGGGGTTGGCGCGCCAGCGCGATCGATACGGAGATCGATCTCATATCAGATCGCAGCAGGGCGCAAAGAGATATCGATCGGTAAGGGGCATGCACACGGACAGGATCGGACCCGGTTGTGACTCTAGACTGTACTGGGATTCCAATCTTCGAAGGAAACCGGAGCCCTGCAGGGTCCATCGGAAGAGACGGCGCATCGTGCACCATGATGATATCGTCGTGTCGTTCATGATCGGAGGAACCAAGACCAAACAGATAGAATAATGTGAGCAATAATTTAAAAGCATGCGTACCAAACTCAGACTGACACAATATGAATATAGGAAGTTTCTTTTTTTTTCAAAAGAACGATCCCCTCAATCCCCTTAGCTTATATTACTTGGTCAGGCCGGGTTACCCTCTATTTATAGGAATATACAAATAGATTTTTCTTGTGCTAAAATGCTACCGACTACCTACTAGGCTACTACATTATTAGAATATGTCGTACATAATAGTCATATAAGGTGACATTTTAGTACCGATATGCTTGACATATTCAGATTGATCTTTATTGTTTAGACCATGTGGAAACATTTGACTTCGAACACATGGTCATTTAGCTCACGGCCGTCGGTCATCTATATCTGTTTTATCTCTAGAACTTGTATCGAATATAAGACAACATGGTTAAATTTCCTAGAGGTCGAAGATTCGCCCTACTCATGCGTGACTTAGAACAAGTATATAAGGTGTTGTGGATAGACTAAACGAAGTGTCGTATCAGATTTTTAATGAGGTGGATGAAAGATACGAGAACACAGAGAAAATGCTAGCTGAGTTTACAACTAGTTGATATTGGGCTGCAATATGGATCCAAAAAAAAATATGTTGCGAGAACGAGAGATCGAGGCTATTGGTGGTGTAGTCCACATCTATAGCCATCTATTATGCGAGTAGGCTATTAGTTGGATTTAAATGAACGGTCTAAATTCATGTTAGTCAGCCGCTGGTTAAATTATTAACCTCACTTTTTGTCCCTGTTTGCTAGACTCGGCAGCCAAGTCTATAGAGCCGTCACTGAGACCTCTCCGCTAGGATCGGACGACGGCGACGGCGGGAGAGGAAGCGTGCGCGTTCATTCCGACGGTCTCTCTAGGAACCGGCCGGGGCACAGTACGTACTATTGATATCGGCGATCGGGGCGCAGCGTCAGTAGGTAGGCCGGCCGACGGTAGCTTGTTAATTTGGCGCGGACCCTAGATGGACCTGGGGCTCACTACGTGGCCGGTTGACGAGCCAGCTAAGCGGGAGCAAAGGGCCATGGGCTCATCATTCACCAGCTCGTTTGCCCCAGCCAGCCACTGCCGAGCGAGCAGGGTCATGGACTCATGGAGACGCAGTCACGCAGAGCAGGCTGGCCCTGGCTCTGGCTGTGGCTGGGCGCCCCTCGATCTGGCAACCTCTATTTTTTTACCCGAAACGCCGATCCCATCACCAAAACTCTCGGGAAAAGTCGTCCTCTCCCCCCACTACTTCGCTTTCACGCGGAACACGTTACCACGATTAACAACATCCCGGTCCATCCCGAGCCCCTAACGTCGCCCAGCGACTCGCTTGATGGCAGTCGTCGATCGATGCCCCCGCGAAACGTGCCGGGTTTGGTAATTGGTCCAGCACACACACTGCGCCAGCTTCCGTGTCGCGCGGCGCTCCGGCCCAGACGGCACCGACGTCGTCGTCGGCCATTTCCTTTGCCCCCGGCCTGCACCACAATCTCGTCACCGACCCTCCCTCTCAACAGTCTATAAACAGCGGCACCCAGGCTCGTGGCAGAGCTCGCAAAATTCTGCCCCACCGCTCGTTCGCTCTCGCTCGGGACGAACCAACCAGCCAGCCAGACGACCCCCGGGTGCGAGCGCGCGCTAGGCGCTAGCTAGCCGCTGCTGCCATGGAGGGGGAGGACATGGCGGCGGCGCGGGCGCCGCTGCTGGTGCCGCGGGGCGAGGCGGCGGTGTCCGTGGCCGTGGGCAGCAAGGGGCGCGCGGCGAGGCGGCGGGCGGCGGCGCTGGAGTGGTGGGTGGAGTCGAAGAAGCTGTGGCGCATCGTGGGTCCCGCCATCTTCCAGCGGATCGCGCTGTTCGGGATCAACGTCGTCTCGCAGGCCTTCATCGGCCACCTCGGCGACCTCGAGCTCGCCGCCTTCTCCATCGCCGCCACCGTCGTCGCCGGCTTCAACTTCGGCTTCCTGGTACGCTTCTAGCTGCTGCCCCGACCGATTACTACACACGCTCACTGCCTGCTTGCTTCCTCATGCTGTTCTTACTCTCGCATTCGCATACATGCTTGCTTCTCTCAAGTCAGGCAGATCACGCGAACGAGCTCGCTAGCTGCTGGTACCCTCTCTTCTCGTGTGATCTGCGCGTAATCGTCTTTTGCGCCGGTATAAACGATGAGGGAGTAGGTGGGCACATACATCCAAATCCGCCGAGCAATCTCCATCCAAGTACACGAGTTCCCGCGGCTGACAAGTCAGAACCTAGCTAAAACTCTGATCGAAAACCTCTATGCTCAAAATACGAAATGGTCAATCAACTGGCCAGCCAGCTAGCTACTGGACGCATCTGGATTGGATCTTTGCCGCAAATGACGGAATATCGCCGAAACTGTACTTTACAATGCCAGCTTACCTCCAAATAGGACAACAGTCAACTGTCCACAAATATATATATCAGCTAGGCATAATAAAGAAATGAGTTATAGAATTGCAATTGTATTGAGCCAACGACCATGTGGTAGCTGGGGTTATGGATGAACAGGCCGGGATGTACGTGATGGGATAGTTGAGTTAGATTAGATTAATGAGACTGGGATATCCAGCCTGCTTCTGAAAATCACAGGGACGCCAGCATGATTAGAACTTAATAGTATCTGTCGTTGAGTGTCGCTGTCGCAGTATCACCAGCTAACCCCTGCTGTCTCCTAGTACCTTCCACCACTTATTTCGTCAAAGGTCCACGATACACTGAAATCGGATCGCCGGAACCGCTCCATTTTTTGTGGATAGGTTGCTGAAGAGTCGACGATATACGGCAAAGAGATAAAACAACTTCGCCTTTGCGAGCTGAGCCTAGGTTCTGTTCAGGAACTGAATCCAATCCAGGTCCAGTGCTCAATAGATCGTGCCAAATGAGGGCCAATCAGATCGATCGCAATCGGTGTCAGGATGGAGAGTCTCGTGTTTTAGTTGGATGCGTGAGTATACGGCGTCTTATATTCTCATCTCGTCAGGGCAGGACCGATCGTTGTCGCCGGCAGAAGTTTGTGTTCGTACTCCATGTGTGCTGGTCCTGTCACTCTTGTGTCTGCTTGTGCCTTGGCTGCTGCCGATGCCGTTTCTAGTACTGTACGCGAGCCACGAATCTAGGTCACCACCTACGTACGTGCGGCAGCGCAGCTCGCGGAAGCCAAATAAATACACTGGGACAGTCATCAGTGGTCACCATCTTCAATTATTCTGCCGTTTCGTCATGGCTCACGACATGTCTAGGAGTTGTACAACATTTGGCTACGCAGTTAATAATGCTATTAATGCAGTAAAAACATGTGTGTGCTAACTTTAATACTCTATATACCCATCTCAAAGTACAATTTATACTGTCTTTTCTAATATATATATATATATTTTACTATATATAAATAACAAAAATATATATCTGTAAAAACCAAAATAATTAAATCATTAACATTTCACAGCTTGGAGATGTTCTTTGCACTCATATTTTCTAGACCAGATAGTGAACTATCCTACTAAATGACCAATTAATCCATGTGGCAGGGATGACTCACCTACCATTGCTTGGGTGGCCCACTCCTGAGCAGCCATCCTGGACTATATTTGCACTAGTCCATTTTCAAGTACCCTCGGGTTGCTCGTTCTTAACCGTGCTTTGGCCCTGTTTCCTGTTTAGTTCCCAATCACGTTACCAAACTTCACAAAATTCTCTCTCCAAACTTCACTATTCACCTATCACATCAAATCTCTCTTCTCGTGCATGGAGTACTAAACGTGGGTAAATAAAAAAAACCAGTTACATGATTTTGATGTACACGACGAGACGAATCTTTTGAGCCTAGTTAGGTCATGATAGGATAATGTTTACCACAAACAAATGAAAAGTGCTACAGTGCGCTACAGTGTCCATGTGACATTTTTACCAAACTTTCTCTCCCTCTTTTTGGAACTAAACACACCGAATGTCACTCTAGGTGGCCGACTGTGCCATTCCATGCACCAAGGGATAGGCTTATTAGTAGAGGGTTTGATAGATCTATGATGTTGTTTGGTGGGGCATTTTTCGGCGTGATCCGATCACACCGTGAGCCGATAACGTTGTTTTCAGATCCGGTGGGATCTGATATAGCGGAGTAACTTATACGGGGCTTTAAGGAGTTGATCACGTCCGATTTCGGCTGTAACATATTACGATACCGTTTGTGCATCGCCACTGGACAGACGAGGTGACCATGGATGCTCGCCGCCACCCTGGTAGAGTCCCACGATCAACAGCACAACCATTGTGAATCCCCTTATCGCTGTTTAACTAAATAAAGTATGCAATCATCAATACCGTTATCATTACAACCATAGACCCATTCCCTTTACGTTTGCCTTACCGTTCTGAAACCAAACACCACGTATAACTCTAGTCTACGTCCCATCACTCACATTAAATGCGAGCGACAAAGGCCACGACACATAGATACCTTACATCATTAGCTCAAGACACGCAACAATGCTAATAAGGGTCAGCTGGCACTACCGGAAACCGGATGTTTGCCGTGTGTGAGATACACACGGCAAAGGCCATATTACACACGGCAAAGGCTTTGCCGTGTGCTGCACATGGCAAACAACACACGACAACCAGCGGCCGGCAAAGCCGGGCTTTGCCGTGGGCCAAATGTCGGGCACACGGCAAAGCTTTTGCCGTGTGCAAAAGCAACACTCGGCAAACCAGTTTTGGAAAAATAAAAAAAATCGGAATGCCCAACCGCTGGGCCCGCTGCTCGCTGCGACCGCGCTGGGCCCGCCTGCGTCGCGGCGCCGCCGCTCGCGTCGACAACGCTGTCGCCGCGCCGCCCGCCTGCCTGCGCCGTGGCCGCGCTGCCCGTCCTCCAGCGCCGCACGCGCGGCCGGCAGCCGCTCACGCCGTCGGGCCCGCCTGCGCCGCCACGCCGCCTGCCCGCGCCGGCAGCACCGTGTCGCACCGTCGGCCGCCGCTCGCGCTGACCACCGCGGGCCCGCCAGCGCCGCCGCTAGCGCCGCCGGCCGCCGCTCGCGCCGTCGGGCCGGGCTGGCCGCGCCGCCGCTCGTGCCCGCGGTGATCGCCGCTCGCGCCGCCGTGGCCACGCCGCCGGCCGCCTCCGCGCTGGCCGCCGCACGCCGCGCCGCTAGGGCCACCGCGTCGGGCCGCGCCGCTCCCGCCGCCGTGGTTGGGACCGGGGCCGGGGCCGGGGCCGCGCTGCGGCAGGCCGCCGCCCGCTCGGCGGCCCGCACTGCCGCGCCGCACCAAGACCGCCGCCCGCTCGGCTGCGCCCGCGCCGGGGCCGGGGCCGCGCCGCGCAAGGGCCACCGCCGCTCGGCCGCGCCCGCGCCGGGAGAGAGAGAGAGATGAGAGAGAGAGGTGAGACGTGAGGGGAGGAGATAGAGGTGAGAGAGATGTCGGGTGAGAGGGAGATGGGAGAGGGGGATCCGGGTGGGATGGTAATGGGCCAATGGGAGGCAATGTTTTGGAAAGTGAGGATCGATGACGTGGCACGTGAGCTTTATCTTTGCTCTTAGATCCAAATTTTGGATGGCTAAACAATTTCAAATGAAAAAGTTGTAAACTACAGACTTTTACATCTGTTCGAGATCAACAACTTTGATATAGAACATATTTACATCCGAGGTCATTTGAAAGTTTTAAAAATTCAAGATTTCGAATTAGATACATTATAAGGATATTTTAAAGTATTAAACAATCTCAAATTAAAATATTGTCAGCTACAAAGTTTTATAATTCATTGATATGTACAACTTTGATATATAACTTATTAACATTCGAGATCATTTGAAGATTTTAAATTTTAAAATTTTAAATTAGATAACTTATAATAATATTTTGAATTTTGAAACAATCTCAAATACAAAAATTGTCAACTACAAAGTTTCTTAACTTTTAAATATCTACAACTTTCATTTATAGTATTTCTCCATCCGAGGTCATTTAAAAATTCCGAATTTGAAATCTCATGTTTCTTGTAGTTTTTACCCCTATTAGAGAGAAACTTCTAAAGAGACATGTAACATTTATGAACAAACTTACTTTAACATTCTCAAATGAAAATCTGCTAGTAACATAAATTGTTCATCTTGATGAGTTGTATAACTTTGTAGTTCAAAATATTTTCATTTGAATTCGTTTAGGGACTCAAAATGTGCTTTTAAACACTTCTTTACCGTGTACCAAAAAAACACACGGCAAAGTATGACTTTTCCGTGTGCTAAAATAAAAGTCACACGGCAAAGTATGACTTTACCGTGTGCAAAAATAAAGGCACACGCCAAAGTCATGTGTCGTGAAAATACTCACGGCAAAGCTCCTATATGTCGTGGGCCGTGGCTTTGCCGTGTGCCTTTTCTCTGGCACACGGCGTACACAAGTTTTGCCGTGTGCCCGGTTTTCGACATACCGTGATTTTCCGGTAGTGTGGTCACAACGTTCATGTACAACCAGGGATGTATACATACATTAAGTACAAAACAAGTCATGGGAAGCAGACGACTCGGAGCACTAATCGGATTCCTGGCTAGGAAACCCCATAGAAAATAGTTCTTTTTTTATAGTAGGCCCTAGGCAGGATTTAGGGTTTCGAATTTTCTAATGCCGCTCTTAGCGCATATTTTACGATTATCTGAATCAAAAACTAGATAACTGGGCCACACAATAAAACACTTTTTCATATCATGAAACTCTTTTTTTCCCTCACTAAGACTAAGACTGGTCTAGGCCTGTTCGCTTGGCTTATCAGCCACTAGCCAACATTATTTTTCTCTCAGCAGAAATCAACACCAGCCAGCAGCCAGTCAGTAGTATTTTTCTCTCGGCATAATTAGCACCAGCCACCAGCTCACCAAACGAACGCGCTTTGGGAGCGAGATTCAAGCGATCGATCGCATCTCGTTGCCGAACCCTAACTATCCCCAGATCCAAAACGTACTACCTGCAAGCGCGTTGACGACAATAATTAATTCTAAACTCATGGTGTTCGTAGCTGGGAATGGCGAGCGCGCTGGAGACGCTGTGCGGGCAGGCGTTCGGCGCGAAGAAGCACCACATGCTGGGCGTGTACCTGCAGCGCTCCTGGGTCGTGCTCCTCATGTTCGCCGCGGCGCTGACGCCGACTTACATCTTCATGGAGGACCTGCTGCTCCTGATCGGGCAGTCCCCGGAGCTGTCGCGCCTCGCGGGCCAGATGAGCATCTGGCTGCTCCCGCAGCACTTCGCCATGGCGATGCTGCTCCCGCTCACGCGGTTCCTGCAGTGCCAGCTCAAGAACTGGGTCACCGCCGTCACCGCCGGCGTCGCGCTCGCCGTCCACATCGTCGTCACCTACGTGCTCGTGCAGCACCTCCGGTTCGGGATCGTCGGGGCCGTCGCCGCCGCCGACATGTCGTGGTGGGTCGTCGTGCTGGGCCAGTACGTCTACGTCGTCGGCGGCTGGTGCCCGCTGTCGTGGAAGGGATTCTCGATGGAGGCGTTCGCCGACTTCTGGGAGTTCATCAAGCTCTCCTCGGCCTCCGGAGTCATGCTTTGGTATGTGTATTTCCATTTGACAAGGAGGAACATTTTTTGTTGACCTATACTCATATGCCATTAATTGTCATCCTAATGAATTTGCTCTGATCTGCAGCTTGGAGAACTGGTACTACAGACTGCTGGTGTTGCTGACAGGGTACCTGAAGAACGCTGAAATCGCTGTTGATGCACTCTCCATATGGTAATATTGGTGCTTACCACGCAGAACAATACTGCACCATTCACATACAAACCAGTTTCTATATTTAAGTGCGCAATGCCTTGGTTCTTGATTCAAATGCAGTCAGACGATCAACGGATGGGAGATGATGATTCCGTTCGGCTTCTTAGCAGCAACAGGGTATGCAGTAGTTACACGATCGGAATATGACCAAGCTAGTGAAATCTGCAGAAATATCTCTCTCCACTCTTTGTTATTGTTTTCTGAAATGACTATACATATGACACTGACCGGCGATTTTCCACTGACGACGGCAGGGTGCGGGTGGCAAACGAGCTCGGCGCCGGGAGCGGTAAAGGCGCGCGCTTCGCCATCGTCGTCTCCACCACGACGTCCATGGCGATCGGCATCGTCTTCTGGTGCCTGATCCTCTACTTCGACGACAAGATCGCGCTCCTCTTCACGTCAAGCGAGGTCGTGCTCGCCGCCGTGCACAAGCTCTCCGTGCTGCTCGCCTTCACCATCCTCCTCAACAGCGTGCAGCCCGTCCTCTCAGGCAAGCAAGCTGCCGATCGATGAATTGAACCTGACATGACATGAGCTACATCTATCGTGTTCACGGTTTCCATACGCGATAAGCTGACATGGAAGCTGTTCATCGATCTTGGCTGTATCGATGCAGGTGTGGCCATTGGTTCAGGATGGCAAGCGTTGGTCGCCTACGTGAACGTCGGCACCTACTACCTAATCGGAGTCCCCTTGGGTATCCTGCTCGGTTGGCCGCTGCATTTCGGGGTTGGGGTAATGACTGCATATTTGACTACTCCTGCATCATCATGTCATCAAATTTGTGCAAAAGCACACGGCAAAAGTCTGGGACGCTCTTGACAGTAGTCTAAACGCCTGAATTTCAGGGAATCTGGTCGGGGATGATTGGCGGGACCGCCGTTCAAACGCTGATACTGGCCTACCTCACAGTCAAATGTGATTGGGATGAAGAGGTGGGCACCTCATATATCTTCATTGCTTCTGTATTTTTCCCTTCGTATCAAATAACGTTGTTCATCATCATGTCGTTTCTTTGCAGGCAAAGATAGCCAGTATGCGAATGCAGAAATGGGCAGACTCAAAATAAATTAAAGCTGCTCAACTACTGGTGCAGTTCGTAGCTAGATGTACATTGGGAACATTGGAGCTCAGCAATGATCAAGATAACTCACGGTAAAAATAAAATAATAGAAAAGATAGGCAGCCCTCTTGTGTATCTAAAAAGATGAGTCACGTACACTTAGATAATACTGAAGAAATAATGTTGCTATGTTTGTACAGATACAGCCATGAGCTCCAGCCTCTTCAACTACATTATACATTTCAGCGGCCGACGATCAGTTCCTGAAGATAGTGTACGGCACCACCCAAAGAGGACTTCCGTACCAGCGTACAAGAGGAGTCACATAATTGTATTTGTGACCCTTATGCAGATTTTTGTAACATGGCTTATATTGCACTACCGTTTGTGTCCAAATACTGTCTGCCATTACTGATTGAATCTAGCGAGTCATTCGCCATCTTGTCCCCACAATTATTATCGCACGTGATCAAATATCATGATGTGATCAGTATAGGTCTTTATATGTTTCTATTATGTTCATTACTATGCTTCAATCGAGATCCTTCAAAAAGGAAGAACATAAAAAATTTTCTAAGAATAAGAAAATAGTATAAATGGAAAATGTGCGATATGTTGTGAATAGATTCGTGTAAAAAAGGTTAATTTTCTTATGTATAGAACTTTCTTTTTACTCGCCACTTCTAGTGAAACAATTTTTAACAAGCATCTTTTGGAAAAAGTTTCGAGTTCAAAACTTCTAATTTTTTTTGTTAAAAAGTTTTGACAGATTTGTTGAAACGATTTTCAACAGGTACCCCTTGGAAATGGGGTGCTTGATTATTCCACAAGGATTCTAGTCGATTTGGAACAAACTATGTTGGAGTTAATTTAAGATTTCTGTTTTCTCTTTCTTTTTCTTTTTATTTGTTTCGAAAAAGATATCGTGATGTATGGATCCATGTGTCTACATACCTAGATTATGTTCATGGATTAACGGAAATGTGCAAGAGCTCTATTTGCCTCTGCCATTCTATGAGTCGCTTCCTTATCCAAAAAGTTCTTTTTGGGATTCCCTTTTACAAGAGAATTTATAAAATTAAAATTTCAGAATAAGTAGATCCATAGAAGATATATGCAATGAATAGACCCAAAATTGCTAAACTTACAGAAGATATCCATTCGAAGAACACGTGGACTAATTAAAGTAAGAAGCCCCCCTCTGGAGGACTTCTTACTTCAATGAAATTATTTATTTTCTTTAATTAAATTATTCCATCTTTTTAGTCGGAAGCTTTATTCATTAAATAATAAAAAAGGAGTATGCTTAAGTTAATGAATATGTTTCATTCATATATAATGTGTACGTTCTATCCTATAGAAATTTGACTATATGAATTTGATAGAAATTGAGTAGTCGAGATTCCGCGTTTTTGAACCACGAAAGGCTTGGCTTCCATTTGGGTTGTAGATGTGACCAACCCCCTATTAAGGTGTGCTAGTCCCCTTTTATTTTTTATTGAATTAACTAATTCATTTTCTTTTGAGCTTTGGATTTTTTGGATATATTTTTTTATTTGATTTGACATTATTCAAAAAAAAATTGAAAAATTGATTATTTACGATGTACGATGATCCGTGTTAAGCATCCATGTCTCAATGGTTAAAGTGCCCAACTCATAATTGGTAAATTTGCGGGTTCAATTCCTACGGGATGCATGCGAACCGGAACGTTCCATAAGTCTATTTTTGATCGAACGTTCCATAAGTCTATTGGAACTGTCTTCTTTTTTTATTGGGAATCGAAATCTTGGATTGATCGAAAGATTATTTAGATTTTTTTACTATAAATAAGATGAACCCTTCTTCCTATGCATTACTAAGAAATAGGAATAAGTGAACATGGATTTATTATCATTCAATAAGCATCTTGTATTTCATAGAAATTGGGGGTTATACAGTCCTTACATAAGGTCCAACGAACTTTCGGGAAATCTCTAAACACTTCTTTTTTGTTTTTAGAATAGGGTTAAAATATCTGGCTCTTTTCTTTCGGTGGTTTAAGAAAATACGTTCCAATTACAAGAACTACTTTTTCATGTGGTACACTTTCTCTTTGTGGTATTCCTCCTCTTGCTTGCTTCTGGTCCATAGAAGGGGCCATAAACCAGAGAGTCTTGACCAATTCAAAAGATCGTTTGGTGTAGTTGAAATAACATAATTGGAACTTGTTTGGTTGAGTGACGAAAACTCAAGAGTGAAATGCTTTATCGAAGGAAATAAGAAAAAAGAAACTAGGATTCCTTGTATAATTTCATTAAATTCATTATTCAATGTAGTCTAGCAGCTCATCTCTATTTGAGAGATCCCGCTCGGCCAATTTTTTTTGACCGAAGACGAGAGGGGAAGCCCCTACCTATTTTTTTAATATTTTTTATTTTGAACCCAATTATTTGCTCCCACAGAGAGTCGAACTTGGGTCTGTTGGGTGCTTCTCAGGTTCTCTAACCACTAGGCTAGAGGCCCTTTCACCCCCCGCTCACTTCTAGCGATTCAGAATTGAATTGATGGATAGATCTCCCAGGTTCGGGTCCATAAGCAGTGACAATCACCCTATGAAGACTCGCTTTCGCTACGGCTCCGGTGGGTTTGAAGCGTCCCCTCGAAAGAGAGAACTTAATGTGATACAAATACCAGTCCCAGGATGCTGGTTCACATTATTACAACAGATAGTTCAGTACAAGAACAACATTACGGGAGACGGTGGCATTGCAGGGCCACGACAAACAGAACTAGTACTAAGCTCCAGATAAAAAGGTTGATAGCGTAGAGGTCTTCATCAGAGTGGCAACGCATGTGGCTTCCAGCGGGTGGCCCTAACACACAGGCAAAGGTTGGGTGCAGAACGAACCCCTCTAAACGACGTCCTCAGGCACAAAGTCCGGGTCTGCCTCTGTAACAGATTAAGCAAGGGTGAGTACATACGTACTCAGCAAGCGCAACCACAACCACGGAGGGTATAACAGAAGTATGCAAGTATTGTAACAAGGATGGCTTATGGTTTAATTAGCAGCAAAGCAATTTTTATTACACATGCAAGGGGGGGTTGGTTTTCGCAATGGGTTATCACAAATATTACTTTTAAAAGGAACAGTAAGTGTAATACTTTTTCGTACAAGATTTTGTTGCTACCAGATTTCCCATCTATCGTAGCCCATGTCAAAGCATTTCTCAGCTCAACCAAACACCGACACTTTCTTACACCAAAACAGGGGACTAGTGAAGTGACCAAGCCGTAACTCGCCCAATACCGTGGACACGGCTATCCGGATAGGTTTTTAACTCTGCAGAGGTGTACACAACCACAAGCAGGCTACCACGACATGAACACCTTAGTGTCAGTGCAGCTCCTATCAAAGTCATTACCCACCATAGCTAAACTGACAAGTTATCACAGACGCGACCAGGGGTTAGCCACCTACCGACGAGGTCCTAACCAGGGGCATACCTCACTTAGACCGTATCCCCGGCTCCATGGCCCTCTGTTGCTCACCAGCACACCACATAACCAGCAGCTCAACTAGTGGGGTTTATGCTAGGCCGTTGCCACATACAACGGTCGAGTGGTGGTACAGAAAAATGGGTTAGGCTAGATGACATATCAACAACATCCCAAAACTTGTGATAGGATAGACAACTCCCACCATGCTCAACCACACCGGTTCGAGCTCACCTCGGTATTTCACACGGAAATACCGTCTGTCTCATCCCACACGGGTACTCATTTTATTTACACAAATCATCTCTTTTATTTTAAGGTACGCACACGGTTGCTTTTGTAAACACCAAGTATTTGTCATGGGGGTTTAATGGTAAAATGTTCCTAAGCATTTCTAGCAGTGACTAATATTCAAATAGAACATTGTCATATTTAAATATTAATCTAGGTTGTCAAGGAATCAGTCATAGCAATCAAGGTATGGCTATCCAACCGGGTTTAGCAGTAGAATTATGCAAGTTTTATAAATCAGGCCATGGGGTGTGTTTATAAAAACTGGGACAACAGTATGCATCAAAGGGTGGGGTTGCACTTGCCGTTCTCCCAACCCTCGGGGGATTCCTGCCCGGGGTCTTGGTCTCCAAGCTCCTGCTCGTAGCACTGCTCCTCCTCGAGTCCTTCCTCGTTCACAGCGGAGTCTACGGCACACACAACAAACACCCAATAAATAAAAGAAAACTTTCATTGAGCTTCGAAAGAAAGAACGGAAAAAGAGAGCGGATGGTGATGATATGATTATTTTTGAATGGGGACGGGATGGATTGGTGGAAATATACTGGTGATTATTGTGGTGGAGTTTGGGGTCAAACGGGATTAATTTGGCGCAAGAAATGACGAATTTGGTGGAGGTTTAGGGGTTGTTTAAAAAGAAAAGAACCTTTCTGTAATTATGGAAAAGTTCAGGGGCCTCTGGCGAATATAGCAGAGAGAGGGGGAATAGTGACCGTGGACCGCGGGTTAAATTGTTTAAAGCTCAGGGGGTCATGTGCAAAGCGCCAGAGAGAGAGGGGTTTTAGTTATTTGGACCGCGGGTTCAAATAGGAGGAACTTCAGGGGGTTACGGGCAAAACTACCCTTCTTCTTTCGTTCGATAGAGCAGAGAGAGGGGGGGGGGGAAATCGGCGGCGACGGCGGCCGAATCGCCGGCGACTGGAGCGGCGGTGGTGGACGGGCACAGGGGGAAAGGAGGGAGGGGACCCTGGCAAGTCCACCTGTGGGCTTACCACGGCCGGAGGTGGAGGGTGGAGGGCTGCCCACGAGAGCGGCGGCGGCGGCTATGCAGTGGGCGGCGGCGCTGCGGTGGCGGAGGGGGCGAATTGGGCGGCGCGCGAGCTGGTGGAGGTGGAGGTGGTGCCCGAGGGCCCTTTTATAGGCGCGGCGGGGTGCTGGAGGTGCGGGCCGACGAGAGGGGCCCTGGGCGGCTGTGGAGGTCGGCGAGCGGAGCTATGGCGGCCGAAAATTGCGGCCGTGATTGGTACGGCGGCGAGGGCGGTCTGGTGTCGCGTGGTGGCGTGCGTGCTTGGGTGTACGAGGTGCGACTGAGCTAGAGAGGCAGCGGGCCGGGCGGTGGCGTGCACGCGCGAGCGCTGCGTACGGCGGTCGGAGCGGCAGTGGCCGTGGTCGGCGATGGTGGTGGCGGGGCCACGGTGGAGGGCGGCACGGTTGCGAGCAGCGGGACGAGCGGAGAGTGGGGCCGATGGTGAGTACGGTGGTGGCGTGCGGGAGCGGCGCGGTGGTCGCCGGTGCGTCGAGCCGGGCGTGGCGTGGCCGAGCGGCGCACGGCAGCGACGGATGGGGGTGGTGTAGGGCGCATGCGACGGAGCCGACAGGGCAGTGGCGTGCACGGCAATGTGTTGCGTGGAGGCGTCGGTGGCGCGCGGGCAGCACCGGCGGCGATGGCGGTGACGAGCAGAGTAGAGAGGAAGGGGTGAGGTTCGGCCGGCGGCGTGTCGGCGGTTGCGTGCAGGAAGGTGGGGTCGCGGAGGAGGAGTGGCACGGCGCCGGTCGGTGGTGGCGTGTTGGAGGGCGAGGAGTGAGCAGAGGGGTGAGGCCGGCCGAGGACGGGTGGTCAGAGCGGTGGCGCGGGGCAGAGCAGAGCGGTGGCGCTCGGTGCCGGGAGAAACAGAGGAGGGGGGGAAAGGAAGGAAGGGAAAGAAAGGAGAGGGAGGAAAAGAAAAGAAAAAGAAAAGAAAAGGAAAAAGAAAAGGAAAGGGAAAAAAAAGAAAAAAAAGGGGGGAAAGATGGCGGGATTTGCGGCGGAAGGACGACGGGCGTCGGAGTCGGTCGGCCAGCGAGAGATGGACCCGGCGGTCGACCCGAGAGCGGGCGACGCGGGATGGGATGGAAAGGAGGCGGTGATGCGATGCGGACAGGAAGAGAGGGGGAAACGACAGGCGGAGAGGGTTGACGGAAACGGGAGCTCGGGCGGTAAAACATTTTGAAAGGGTTTTCACCGGGTGATTTCTTTAGCGGTTTTTCAGAGATTAAAACGCGGGCGTTACAAACCTACCCCACTTAAAAGGAATCTCGTCCTCGAGATTCGGCTGGCTCCTAAAAAGGTGGGGGAACTCTTTCTTCAAGGCATCTTTTCTTTCCCACGTAGCTTCCTTTACACTGTGTTTGCTCCACTGTACTCTGCATATTCGCACTTTGGAGTTTCTGGTTCTCTTGGTGACGGTGTCCAAAATTCTGACCGGTACCTCCTGATAACGCAGATCCGTCTGCAGGTCTATTTCTTCTTCCGGTATATGTTCTTCCTCGGGTACTCTCAGGCATTTCCTTAATTGCGAGACATGGAATACCGGGTGTATATCTGACATTGCTTCGGGTAACCCCAATTGGTAGGCTACCTTTCCAACTTTCTTTTGCACCGGGTATGGTCCGATGTACCGAGGGGCCAACTTTCCATGGACTTGGAATCTACGGGTTCCCCGGATGGGTGAAACTTTGAGATAAACAAAATCTCCTGTATTAAACTCCAGTTCTCGTCTCTTCTTGTCTGCGTAGCTTTTCTGTCTGGACTGAGCTGCTCTCACCTTTTCCCTAATTTCAGCTACTTTCTCTTCGGCTTCTTTTATGAGCGCGGGTCCCACTAGTGTACGCTCTCCTACTTCTGACCACATTAGAGGAGTTCTGCATTTTCTCCCGTAGAGGGCTTCAAACGGGGACATACCTAAACTTGCCTGGTAACCATTGTTGTAAGAGAATTCTGCATAGGGTAAACTCTATTCCCAATCTTTACCATAGGTAAGGACACATGCTCTCAGCATATCCTCCATAATCTGATTTACTCTTTCTGTCTGGCCATCGGTCTGAGGGTGATACGCGGAGCTAAAATCCAACTTGGTGCCCATAGCTTTATGCAAACTTTTCCAAAATCTCGAGGTGAACTGGGTCCCTCGGTCTGAAACAATTCTACTGGGCACTCCATGCAACTTTACTATGTTCTCCACATAAAGCTTGGCTAGTTTCTCTCCACCATAATTGGTCCGTACAGGTAAAAAGTGAGCGACTTTAGTGAGTCGGTCCACTATTACCCATATAGAATCATGTCCCTTCTGTGTTCTGGGTAACCCTACTACAAAGTCCATTCCTATCTCATCCCATTTCCAAACTGGAATAGGCAAGGGTTGTAATAAACCTGCGGGTTTCTGGTGTTCGGCCTTAATTCTTTGGCAGGTGTCACAATGGGCGACAAATTGAGCTATGTCAGCTTTCATTCCTTTCCACCAATAGTTCTGCTTTAAGTCCAAATACATTTTGGTGGATCCTGGGTGAATGGAATATGGCGAGTTGTGAGCCTCGTTCATGATTATTTGTCTAAAGTCTCCTTCCTTAGGCACACAAATCCTATCTTTGTACCACAACGTTCCTTTGTTGTCGACTCTAAAGTCTGGTGCCTTATTTTCTCCGGTATGCGTGCAGATCTGTATTAAATCCTTGTCTGTTCCCTGGGCTTCTCTGATCCGATCCTCCAGAGTGGGCTGGATTGTCAGTTGGTGGTTATTATTCTGAGGGACGATGTGCACATTTAATCGTGCCATTTCTTCTTGCAGGTGGGCACTCCTGGGTTTGTAAGATTTCCGGCTCAGGGCATCTGCCACCACATTAGCCTTGCCAGGGTGGTAATGAATTTCCACATTATAATCTTTAACCAATTCTAACCACCTTCTCTGTCTGAGGTTCAGATCTGGTTGGGTGAAAATATACTTTAAACTCTTATGATCCGTGTATATTTCACACTTGTTCCCGATTAGATAGTGTCTCCAGATTTTGAGTGCGTGCACCACGGCTGCAAACTCTAAGTCATGCGTTGGGTAATTCTGCTCATGAGGTCTAAGTTGTCGGGAGGCATATGCCACAACCTTCCCATCTTGCATGAGGACACATCCTAATCCTTGGCGGGATGCGTCGCAGTAAACGACAAAATCCCTATGAATATCTGGTAGGGTTAAAACTGGGGCAGCGGTCAGCTTTTTCTTCAGCTCTTGGAAACTCTTTTCGCACGACTCGGTCCAAACAAATTTCTTTTCTTTCTTAAGCAATTCTGTCATGGGTCTAGCTATCTTGGAAAATCCTTCAATAAACCTCCGGTAATACCCAGCTAAACCAAGGAAACTTCTGATCTCACTCACATTGGTTGGTTGTTGCCAGTTTGAGACTGCCTCTACCTTCTCGGGGTCTACTGCTACTCCTTCTGCGGTCAAGATGTGACCAAGGAAAGCTACCTTTTCCAGCCAAAATTCGCACTTGCTAAATTTGGCATAGAGCTGGTGTGATCTCAACTTTTCCAACACTACCCGTAGGTGTTGTTCATGCTCTTCGGCGCTCTTGGAGTAGATAAGTATATCATCAATGAAGACTACGACAAACTTGTCTAACTCATCCATAAATACTTTGTTCATAAGGTTCATGAAGTAAGCCGGTGCATTGGTGAGTCCAAATGACATCACTGTGAACTCATATTGCCCATATCGGGTGACAAATGCGGTCTTGGAGGTGTCACTCCCCTTAATCTTCAGTTGGTGATACCTCGTCCTTAAGTCAATCTTGGAGAAGTATTTGGCTCCTTTCAACTGATCAAAGAGATCATCAATCCTAGGGAGTGGGTATTTATTCTTGATAGTGACATCATTTAGTGCACGATAGTCGATGCACAACCTCATGCTCCCATCTTTCTTCCTTACAAAGAGTACTGGGGCTCCCCAAGGGGACGTACTGGGCCTGATAAATCCCATCTGTTGCAACTCTTCCAGTTGTTTCTTTAACTCTGCTAACTCTGAGGCTGCCATCCTATAGGGTCTCTTGGCTATAGGAGAGGTTCCAGGGACAAGTTCAATAGCAAACTCTATGTCCCTATCCGGTGGCATTACGGGTAGAACTTTAGGGAAAACATCAGGATATTCTCTGATTACCGGGACTTCTTCTATGGTTTTTGTTTCCATACTAAAGATCATAGGATCTGGTCCACTTCCTTTGGTGTGACAGGCTACTTGTATTCCATCCGGGTTGGTTAGGTGCACTACCTTGTCAGCGCAACCTATGAGGCCATTGTGTTTGCCTAACCAATCCATTCCAAGGATCACATCTATTCCTTTGGATTCTAGTACCACTAGGTCTGCTAGAAACTCTACCCCACTTAAAAGAATTCGTACCCGCGAACAACCTAATTGGCACTTAATATCACCTCCAGGTGTTCGGGTTAGTAGGGGTGTCTTTAGTAGTACTGTAGGTATTTTGTGCTTTTCCACAAAACTTGATGATATAAAAGAATGCGATGCCCCAGAATCAAATAATATTGTTGCCAAAGCTGAACTGACTAGGTACTCACCGAGTACTACTCCTTGTGCTCCTTGAGCTTCCTTCACGTCGATGTGGTTGACGCGGGCTCGTCCATACGACTGCTGGGTGTTGATGTTGTTGTTGCTGCCGATGTTGGTGCTGCGGACGGGTACACGGTTGGCTACAGACACTTGTGGCTTGGGTCCATTCACCGAGTTGGAGTAGACTGATATCGCAGGCTTGCTCCTAGGGTATGGGCAATCGGCAATGTAATGACCGGTCTCACGACAGTTGAAGCAGGCTCTCGCATTGCTGTTGCTGGCTGTGGCCTGATTGACTTTGCTCTGTGGTGGCTTCGAGGTGTTCTGGCTCTTGAACTGGTTGTTGGGAGCCTGGGAGCTTGTAGCCTGAAACTGGGTCCTATACTGCATGGGGACCTGGGGCCTAGGTGCAATGTATCCGGAGCTCCTGGGCTTCTGCGAGCGGTCCAGCTGACGGTTCTTGCTTTCCAGGAACTTGCGCTTGTTCTCTTGCCTAGCATCCATTCTGGCCTTTTCTGTGACAATGGCCTTGTTCATCAGTGTATTGAAATCGGGGAAACTGTGGGAGACTATCAGGGCTCGAAGGTCTGGGTGCAACCCCCTGATGAAAGCGTCCTGTCTCTTTGCATCTGTCTTCACTTCATCTGGTGCATAACGGGCTAGCTCAGTGAACTCGTGGGTGTACTCTTCCACGGTCTTGTTCCCTTGCTTCAGTGCACGGAACTCATCTGCCTTGCGCCTCATGGTGGCGTCGGGGATGTGGTAGCGGTGGAACTCTTCTTCAAACTCTTTCCATGTGATTGTAGACTCGTTCGGGGAAGCTGCATAGTAGGCATCCCACCATGCCAAGGCAGTTCCAGTGAGTTGGTGGGAGGTCAGGAGAACTTTGTCACGGTCTCCACATCCAAACGGTTCCAGTTTCCTCTTGATAGTTCTCAGCCAGTCATCTGCTTCCAAGGGGTTGCTAGACCCTCCAAAGGTGGGTGGCCTGGTTCTCAGAAAGTTGGTCAACTTATCACCCGCATTGGGTCTACGGGCTGTCTCCTGACGGCGGCTGGCATTCCACACATTTTGCATGAACAGGGTGTGGTGGTACAAAGCTTGTGCCAAGTTGAAATCTGGTGGAAGCGGGGGTACAACAAAAGATCCCTCATTCTGACTTCTGGGATGGCTTGCCTCTGGTCCGCCTCTTACAGGCGCTTGTCCTTCGGGCTGGTTTTCCCCCATAGGATCCTGCTGATCCACTTCCTGGTTCTCAGGGTTCTCTCTTCTTCCTTCTGGTTGCTCTCCCCCAGCAGGAGGGGCGCGTCTCTGCGAGGCGCTAGCACGAGTGTTCACCATCTGCAGTTGGAGCAAGGCTTTCGTGAGATTAGGTTAAATGATGTTTAAGTTGATTAGTTCGCATTTTGAAAAGGCAGAAACAACACACAAGCTAGCAAACAAACACACAAGGTTCCATTCCAACAGCTGAGTGCTACAACACTTGGGGGGGGTTACAACAAGGTTCGCACTTCGAGGCGGGGCACAAGACAAGGTAGGGAAACTACTGCTAGGGATACAAGAGTTCTTCGGACCAAGCTGGCTTCATTCCCATCTGAGTGCTTGACTCTGGGCCTACTCGCGGGGCGAGCTCTCCTCTGGGTTGGTGCGCTCTTCTGGCGGTGCAAGTCGTGCCTGCTTAGCCTCCGTCAAGGTTCCATTCTCTCGAGGCGGCTCAGATGGTCCCTCTTCAACGGGCGGTGATCCTGCCGGAGTTCCTGACAGTGCCTGTGGGTTTCCCACAATTTCTCCCCATGCCATGATCGGTGTCCCAAGTAGGACATGGGGTTCTCCAATTGCCGGAACAGGCGTTCCACTTCTAGTCCAGTCCTGGATACGCAGGTCCCGAGCCTGTCGGAGGCTTTCTTGGGCGACTGCCTCATTGCTGATGGCAGTAGCAGCTCTTGCTTCAGCTTGGGCCACCTGGACTTGGTGCATGCGGACCGAGAATTCTGCTTGTTCAGCCCGGGAGGTTTGTTCCCTCAGGCGTTCAGCCTGCTCGTCAAAGAGTTGGTCTAAGGAATTGAGGTAGGTGACTACTTGGTACAAAATGGGTTCCTCTTGACGGCGCTGCTCCAAGTTCCTTATGCGGGCTCGCCAGACTGCACTTCTGACGACCGGCGTTAAGTACCTCATTGGAGTGGGGACCAGGTGCCTTTCAAAGATTCCGCACATGAAGCGGAGGGCTTTCCTGAGAGCCAAGGGGTAGGTGTCCTGGTGCCTGAATCCTGTGGCGGTCGTATGCCATGCTTCGACAGGGTGGAGGTCACTTTTGGCGACAACTATGACCACTCTGCAGCGTTGGGTCCCATGGTGCTCATACTCCCTGCTGTAGTACCTCGGGCGTTCAGGTACACCGAGGCGTTCCAGCGCGGGGATCAACAGGCTAGCGAAGCCCGGTGTGACTGGGCAGACTCCCTGGGTCCATCCTTCTTCCGCCATCTGAAATCAGGGAAAAACAAAACTTGAACAGATGCAGGATGAAAGACGATCTTTATTGCATAACATGGCGGGGTACAAGGATCATGGGTACATCGATGCTAAGCCGGTAGCGCTAACTAGGTACAACAGACTCTACTTAAGGAGAAACTAGACTAAGTGCTAATCTAAACTAGGACTCTACTCCAGGCAGACTCGGCGTTTCTTCAGGGGGAGCTGATACTCTGGCACTTCATCTTCGGTTTGTGTGCCTGCATCCATGTGGGTCATCTCGGGCTCTCCTTCCAACAGTCCATTCTCCCTCATGTAGGCCTCAAGCCTATCCATGTACTCGGAGTAAGCCTGGCATTTGGCGTGTTGAGCGGCTAGGGAGCTGACAGCCTGAGTAGCTGTCACCTTCTGTATTTCCAGCTCTCTCTTCACTTCTTCCAACTCCTTCTCTGCCTTCTCGGCTCTGCGGATCTGGTGCCTCAGCTGTCCCGATGTCTCTCGGTACAGCCTGTCCAAGCCAGTGAGGTAAATGGACAAGTGGGACACAGTGTCCTCCATATCTTCATCTCTCCCAAGGTTCCTCATCTGGGCAATCCACTCGCGTCCTCCACTCTCCAGGGGTGGGGTAAAACCTAGTGTTGTTCCCACGAGGTACTGCCTGTAGAGTGTGCGGAGGCACATCAGGGCTCTTCTTGCGGCTTTGCGGTAGGCATTGGGGCGGTCGTAGCCGGTGGCGTGGACGAACCAAGGTGCCACTTCCTTGTAGAGTGATCTCTTCCCCACGAAGATGAACATCCGGCACCAACGGGTACCATTGGTGGTGAACTCCCGGCAAAAGTACTCGGGGGTCTCTGTGACTCCAACGTGCTCCAGGCTGAGCAGCAGCAACTTGGGGAGGCCAGGTTCTGCGGGGCAGACTCCTTCGCCCCAACCCTCGTCAGCCGGCTGGGCCATCTGGAACAAGTCAAAAAGCCGTCGGTGAGTACTTGTGTGGGGGAAAAGGATTAGGCAAGAACAAACTAGGGTCAAGATCCTAGGGGTACGTCCTACGGCCAACCTATAGGCTCTGATACCACCTGAAGCGTCCCCTCGAAAGAGAGAACTTAATGTGATACAAATACCAGTCCCAGGATGCTGGTTCACATTATTACAACAGATAGTTCAGTACAAGAACAACATTACGGGAGACGGTGGCATTGCAGGGCCACGACAAACAGAACTAGTACTAAGCTCCAGATAAAAAGGTTGATAGCGTAGAGGTCTTCATCAGAGTGGCAACGCATGTGGCTTCCAGCGGGTGGCCCTAACACACAGGCAAAGGTTGGGTGCAGAACGAACCCCTCTAAACGACGTCCTCAGGCACAAAGTCCGGGTCTGCCTCTGTAACAGATTAAGCAAGGGTGAGTACATACGTACTCAGCAAGCGCAACCACAACCACGGAGGGTATAACAGAAGTATGCAAGTATTGTAACAAGGATGGCTTATGGTTTAATTAGCAGCAAAGCAATTTTTATTACACATGCAAGGGGGGGTTGGTTTTCGCAATGGGTTGTCACAAATATTACTTTTAAAAGGAACAGTAAGTGTAATACTTTTTCGTACAAGATTTTGTTGCTACCAGATTTCCCATCTGTCGTAGCCCATGTCAAAGCATTTCTCAGCTCAACCAAACACCGACACTTTCTTACACCAAAACAGGGGACTAGTGAAGTGACCAAGCCGTAACTCGCCCAATACCGTGGACACGGCTATCCGGATAGGTTTTTAACTCTGCAGAGGTGTACACAACCACAAGCAGGCTACCACGACATGAACACCTTAGTGTCAGTGCAGCTCCTATCAAAGTCATTACCCACCATAGCTAAACTGACAAGTTATCACAGACGCGACCAGGGGTTAGCCACCTACCGACGAGGTCCTAACCAGGGGCATACCTCACTTAGACCGTATCCCCGGCTCCATGGCCCTCTGTTGCTCACCAGCACACCACATAACCAGCAGCTCAACTAGTGGGGTTTATGCTAGGCCGTTGCCACATACAACGGTCGAGTGGTGGTACAGAAAAATGGGTTAGGCTAGATGACATATCAACAACATCCCAAAACTTGTGATAGGATAGACAACTCCCACCATGCTCAACCACACCGGTTCGAGCTCACCTCGGTATTTCACACGGAAATACCGTCTGTCTCATCCCACACGGGTACTCATTTTATTTACACAAATCATCTCTTTTATTTTAAGGTACGCACACGGTTGCTTTTGTAAACACCAAGTATTTGTCATGGGGGTTTAATGGTAAAATGTTCCTAAGCATTTCTAGCAGTGACTAATATTCAAATAGAACATTGTCATATTTAAATATTAATCTAGGTTGTCAAGGAATCAGTCATAGCAATCAAGGTATGGCTATCCAACCGGGTTTAGCAGTAGAATTATGCAAGTTTTATAAATCAGGCCATGGGGTGTGTTTATAAAAACTGGGACAACAGTATGCATCAAAGGGTGGGGTTGCACTTGCCGTTCTCCCAACCCTCGGGGGATTCCTGCCCGGGGTCTTGGTCTCCAAGCTCCTGCTCGTAGCACTGCTCCTCCTCGAGTCCTTCCTCGTTCACAGCGGAGTCTACGGCACACACAACAAACACCCAATAAATAAAAGAAAACTTTCATTGAGCTTCGAAAGAAAGAACGGAAAAAGAGAGCGGATGGTGATGATATGATTATTTTTGAATGGGGACGGGATGGATTGGTGGAAATATACTGGTGATTATTGTGGTGGAGTTTGGGGTCAAACGGGATTAATTTGGCGCAAGAAATGACGAATTTGGTGGAGGTTTAGGGGTTGTTTAAAAAGAAAAGAACCTTTCTGTAATTATGGAAAAGTTCAGGGGCCTCTGGCGAATATAGCAGAGAGAGGGGGAATAGTGACCGTGGACCGCGGGTTAAATTGTTTAAAGCTCAGGGGGTCATGTGCAAAGCACCAGAGAGAGAGGGGTTTTAGTTATTTGGACCGCGGGTTCGAATAGGAGGAACTTCAGGGGGTTACGGGCAAAACTACCCTTCTTCTTTCGTTCGATAGAGCAGAGAGAGGGGGGGGGAAATCGGCGGTGACGGCGGCCGAATCGCCGGCGACTGGAGCGGCGGTGGTGGACGGGAACAGGGGGAAAGGAGGGAGGGGACCCTGGCAAGTCCACCTGTGGGCTTGCCACGGCCGGAGGTGGAGGGTGGAGGGCTGCCCACGAGAGCGGCGGCGGCGGCTATGCAGTGGGCGGCGGCGCTGCGGTGGCGGAGGGGGCGAATTGGGCGGCGCGCGAGCTGGTGGAGGTGGAGGTGGTGCCCGAGGGCCCTTTTATAGGCGCGGCGGGGTGCTGGAGGTGCGGGCCGACGAGAGGGGCCCTGGGCGGCTGTGGAGGTCGGCGAGCGGAGCTATGGCGGCCGAAAATTGCGGCCGTGATTGGTACGGCGGCGAGGGCGGTCTGGTGTCGCGTGGTGGCGTGCGTGCTTGGGTGTACGAGGTGCGACTGAGCTAGAGAGGCAGCGGGCCGGGCGGTGGCGTGCACGCGCGAGCGCTGCGTACGGCGGTCGGAGCGGCAATGGCCGTGGTCGGCGATGGTGGTGGCGGGGCCACGGTGGAGGGCGGCACGGTTGCGAGCAGCGGGACGAGCGGAGAGTGGGGCCGATGGTGAGTACGGTGGTGGCGTGCGGGAGCGGCGCGGTGGTCGCCGGTGCGTCGAGCCGGGCGTGGCGTGGCCGAGCGGCGCACGGCAGCGACGGATGGGGGTGGTGTAGGGCGCATGCGACGGAGCCGACAGGGCAGTGGCGTGCACGGCAATGTGTTGCGTGGAGGCGTCGGTGGCGCGCGGGCAGCACCGGCGGCGATGGCGGTGACGAGCAGAGTAGAGAGGAAGGGGTGAGGTTCGGCCGGCGGCGTGTCGGCGGTTGCGTGCAGGAAGGTGGGGTCGCGGAGGAGGAGTGGCACGGCGCCGGTCGGTGGTGGCGTGTTGGAGGGCGAGGAGTGAGCAGAGGGGTGAGGCCGGCCGAGGACGGGTGGTCGGAGCGGTGGCGCGGGGCAGAGCAGAGCGGTGGCGCTCGGTGCCGGGAGAAACAGAGGAGGGGGGGAAAGGAAGGAAGGGAAAGAAAGGAGAGGGAGGAAAAGAAAAGAAAAAGAAAAGAAAAGGAAAAAGAAAAGGAAAGGGAAAAAAAAGAAAAAAAAGGGGGGAAAGATGGCGGGATTTGCGGCGGAAGGACGACGGGCGTCGGAGTCGGTCGGCCAGCGAGAGATGGACCCGGCGGTCGACCCGAGAGCGGGCGACGCGGGATGGGATGGAAAGGAGGCGGTGATGCGATGCGGACAGGAAGAGAGGGGGAAACGACAGGCGGAGAGGGTTGACGGAAACGGGAGCTCGGGCGGTAAAACATTTTGAAAGGGTTTTCACCGGGTGATTTCTTTAGCGGTTTTTCAGAGATTAAAACGCGGGCGTTACAGGGTTCCATTCCCTTAACGAGGCCACTGCTTGAAGAATATACAGAGCCCATGAAAGGAAGATCAATGACTCATCTAAATTACTTAATGCAAAATGTCCCGAAGAAACCCAACAAGAAACTGATATTCAAGAGAAAAGGATTCTAGAAGGATTCATAGAATTAGAAGAACTTTTTCTCTTGGACGAAATGATAAAAGAGAAACCGAAGACACATGTACAAAAACCTGGTATAGGAATACACAATGAGCATATTGTATTTCATAGAAATTGGGGGCTATATAGTCCTTATGTAAGGGCCAGCCTATCCAACTTTCACGCAAAATTTTTGATGAAAGGGGGGAGGCAACATCAAATATCTATATATGGGGGTACCCTTACTTCACTCTTTTTTCAATGGTTGTGTGTTACAACAGGAGCCTAAATGTTAATGGTGAGAATATATATAACTGAGCAGGAAGAAGAGTAAATCAACCCCTACCTTGCATTTCTAGGTCCACACTGTAGCTGAGTAGATAAACAATATACAACACAATAGAAACATTATGTGTCTAAGTTAATTTGTAAGTTGATAACTAAATTCGAAATACATAACACCAAACAAATCAACTACTGATCTAGCTAGAAACTCAAATGTCCAAACCATGATTTCAGTATTAAGACATGGAGCACTAAAGATTTTGAGTACTACAATACATTTATAAAACTGTATAAATAACATATTAAATAAGATAGGATAAACCAAAAGGAATTCCATTTTATTAGTTTTGGATTGTAATAAACCTTTATTTCAGACATTGATAATCAAATATTATGCAAGCTAAGCTAGATCATATGCAACTTCATGATATTTGAATATTTATATATGTTAAAAATTTTATATGAAATAAAGCTTGTTTGGTTTATTTACATATGCGCCAACATATGATCCTAGTAGAGTTTCTGGTAATCATTGTGATTAGCTTAACTCTATGGATAGTTTAACAGTGTTTGCTATCTCGTATCAATATTTGCTAATTATATTAGCTTAACTCAGTGATAATGAAGCCAAGGAGCTCATGGTGTAGTGGCAAAGGCCACTAGCTAGAAGGCTCCCACCCAAGGTTCAAACCTTGGGTGAGGCACATTAAACTTCAGAGGTCTCCCTTGAGGTATTTGTTTCAAAAAAAAACTCAGTGATAATGAAATATTATACAAGCTAAGTTAGATCATCTACAACTTCATAATATTTGAATATTTGAACAATTGAACATATTAACAATTTTATATGCAATAAAGCCATGTTAACAATTTTATATGCAATAAAGCTTAGTGTTAGATAAACATAGACCCAATTTTCATAGAAGTGTTTAGGTTAAATCGTACATAAAATGACCTTGAGACAACACCCAAACTTGATATATGGCAGAACTTGGATCTCAAACTAATGTTATAGAACATGTTAACAATTTTATATGCAATAAAGCCATGTTAACAATTTTATATGCAATAAAGCTTAATGTTAGATAAACATAGACCCAATTTTCATATAAGTGTTTAGGTTAAATCGTACATAAAATGACCTTGAGACAACACCCAAACTTGATATATGGCAGAACTTGGATCTCAAACTAATGTTATAGATGTGAACTGACCGTATATCAGCTGTACAGTTCTTTCTGGTGGAACCTACCTAGGTTCCGAGTCCTCGACTCAGCATCAATATAGCATTTTTCTGAATTTATTTTAAGAGTTAACTTGCACTATTCTTTTAGTGGTAGGTGACATGTCCGTTGACAACGAGATGCCTATGGTGACTTCGTTAATCTCGACATCTGCTGATCTAACCTCCTGGAGATGCTCATAGGGGTAGGACCTACGTGCGTATATTAGTAGGGGTGAATGTGTGCGCGTTGTGAGCTTGACTGTATCGGTCTTTCACAAAAAAAACAGATACTATGGATCTACTAAGAAATGTCGTTTTTATTTGGTATATATGTGTTTAAATTTTGAAATTTACTGTTAATAAATTTTTAAATACTTGATTGCGAAAATAAAAACCAAACATTATGATCGATCGCCCACTATAATAGTAGAAGGACAAATAAAGGGGCTGTTTGGCACGGCTCTGCTCCAACTTTTATAACGCCGCTCTTAATTTTTTTACCCAAACACGCGCAGCTCCAAATTTTGCAGCTCCAAGAAAAAAGTGGAGTTGGGGGCCAACTCCAGGTAAAACATGGAGCACCTCAAGGGGTGCTCCAGAAACAAAGATTTCGTACCTTCTCATGGAGTTGGGGTGAAATTACCCACCACTGCCATCGATTACACGTACCCCTTCAGAGATGAGTCGTCTTTTTTTACCTTCCGTCCGACCCCCTCTCGTCGTGCTTTTTCTTTTTTTTTTCCTGCCGAGCTGTTTTTCTTTCTTTTTTTCGTCGTTTTTTCGTTACCTGCCTCACGTCATTTTTTCTTTTCTTTTTTTTGCCGATCTTTTTTCTTTCTTCTTCTCGTCGTTTTTACGTTACTGTAGTGACTTACTGTAGCATCGACGAAAAAGCTATGCCAAGAAAATCAATACAAGGGCAAGATAGATATTTCCCATCAAATTCTATATTTTCAAGAGCCGGAGTTGTATTTTTAGCCAAACACGTTGATCCAGCTCCATATTAATCGGAGTGGACGGAGTGGAGCTGAAAAACGTAGAGTTGTTGGAGCTGGTTTTTATGGAGTGGAGCTTTCCCAAACAGGCCCAAAGTTTTAAGTTTTTGTTCATTAATTAAAGCGAGATCATCCCTCTATGACATCCATGACACGTAATATTTCATATTACCTCCGTCCTCCTATATTTTGCATTGACCAACTATTTTAGCCACCTATGTAACGTCGTCGTTTATTAATGAACGGAGGTAGTACTACATACTACTACACGTTGCCAACGCTAGCGTGATCCTTGAAGTCATCACTCTACCGTGCTTCAAAGCCTCAAACAAGCATGCTGATTTTCCTGGAGGAGCTATAGCTCACTTGAATACTTGATTCTCCGGCTCATACGGCATCAAAGAGAGTGGTTACTTGGCTCTTTCGCTCGCGGGTAGCTGCCCGCCGACACTGTACCCATGTGTCTCCAGACTCCAGCCCGGCCTTTATATATAATTATATAGTCGATCCGTATACACAAGATAGCCAAACCAATCGTAGCTCGCACACCACTGGCCGCAACCAAGAACACCAAGTCACCAACCCTTGCGTACGTGCGTGCGTTCGTAGCTAGCTAGCGTGTGGTGTTTGATGGCGGCGGCGTCGGGGGCGGGGGCGCCGCTGCTGCAGCCGCGCGGCGGTGGGGCGACGACGGCCAAGGGGAGCGCGAGGCAGGTGGCGTTGGAGTGGTGGGTGGAGTCGAAGAAGCTGTGGCGCATCGTGGGGCCCGCCATCTTCCAGCGGATCGCGCTGTACGGCATCAACGTCGTATCGCAGGCCTTCATCGGCCACCTCGGCGACCTCGAGCTCGCCGCCTTCTCCATCGCCTCCACCGTAGTCGCCGGCTTCAACTTCGGGTTCCTGGTACATATGAACTATTTCATTACTTTCTTGATCATGCATGGGTTTAAATTGCGGTGGCCGCTGCATCAGGCCATCAACAACTATGGATGCACAAAGCTTTTTATTTACTACAACTCCAGGAAACAAGAAGCAGACAATGTAATAAGCCCTCTTCTTGTGGACACTAGTACGTGAGCATGCACTTCAACTTCATGAGCATATAGTCTATTGCTAAATGCCGGCCCATGCTTGGTAACGATACCCATCGCGCGTTATGGCCTCTCTCAATCGTTGGCAAGCTTCTTTGATCTGGTATATCAGAGATCAGAAGCAAGTCCACACTACTTCATTAATCATCATGCGATCTTTAACGGAAAGAACTTTGTTATGTCCACGTACTTCACTTGATTACTTTTGAGTCAATGTGATCGAGAGAGTGTGTCTCATAAATTACCACCGATCGATTTGTATCAAAAGTACAAAACTCACTCTTAAAATACACGTCTCTAAAAATAATATGGAGAATAAAGTAAAAAACCAGTTAATTCATTTAGATTTTCGGATGTATCAAGTTATCACTTAACACTTTTCAAGTACGTACAGATGGTTCTGAAAAGGAGATGCTTTGGATTTAGCTACCCGATAGTAGATATATATCAACTCAATTATCAATAATTAATTAGCTGACACTGACGCTCAACCGCTGTTCGTCCTTTTTGTCTGTTGCATGATTATGTGGTAGCTGAGTTTTATATTTTGGATGACAACGATCGAGAGTTGAATTTACGGATACACGAGAATTCCGCGTATATGTACTCGTTCATGATAAGGACGGAGGGGCCGTGTTTATTAAATATTTGGCTGGGTCCGTCGAAAGTTATAGGTAGATCAGCTCATCATGATTGTTTTGTTAGGTTTAGTACATGTACGTCGACGAGTACTTTTGAAGTCTTTATTTTTTTTAAGTGTCCTGTTCGGCTGGATGGTTTCCAGCCGGGCAGCAGTGTTTTTCTCTCAGCAGAAACCAGCACTAGCCACCAGCCACCAACCAGCCAGTAGTGTTTTTCTCTCAGCAAAAACCAGCAGCAGCCACCAGCCAAACGAACGGGCCCTGTTCATGCAGTGTTAGATTGGATCTCAATTATCAAATTCTCATTCTATCTATGCACCTGGTGCTGTATTTTATGTGGATATATGATTGCAGCCTACGATAGACGACAGCGCCAATCCATAAACAGTATCATCTACGTGGTTCGGTTCAGAAAAAAAGAATCATATCTCGGAATGGCGTACACTAGTTCGGCCAAATGATACGACGCATATCGTTATTTTTCAAAGCGGGAAGGGCTGAACGCGCGCAAGTGCGCGATCTCGGTCTTTGTCATGCCCAGAAAAAGTTTTTGGCTGTTACTCCATGCATGCATGTACACGTTTCATGTGTCATGTGTGGCTTTGGCTGTCTGATTGCTTGTCTCGTGGTGCCTTGGCCGCTGCCCATGCGACGTTTATGCCCACCTGGTGCTTTATACTATTACACAAATCTACGTCCGCAGCAGCTAGCTGTAAAATGTGGTCGCCACACCACTGGACTGCCATTTCGTCATGGCATACGACATGATGACTACATATGCCAGTGCTGCTGATCTAAAATATAGGCAATTCATGGAAGAATATAATCGAGGCCGAAGACAGAAGACCCAGTAAAAGAACACACTTTTCAGTTTATCTAGACTAGTCTATCGACCAGTGCTCCGCACGGTTAGAAATAGGTATTAGAAATTTATAAGAAAATTCGTATCCATAACCATCAATCAAAATACCTTTACCTATCCTCTCTCTCTCTCATTTTAAAATATTCTAACATGGTACTTATCTACCTATGTACTCATTTAGCTACATTTATCTTTGTTTTCTACTTTGCATCGCAATTCGCAACTCTGTGTGTTTGACACGTGGTTAATCAAACCTTCAGATCTATGTGTTTAACTTCTCATCAATTATACATGGTCTGTATGGTGACACTCATAATGCGCATGTGTACCTTATTATTTCCTATATTAGGAATTCCAGGGAGTAGTAATTTAGAATAAATATATCGGCATACTGCAGCATATTTTGTTTTATAGTGATATAAGTAATTTTGATAAGCCATGTGAATAGTAGAAGTTCATAAAAATAATTGTTTATATATTTCAAGATATAGGAATGTAGAATTTAAATTATGTGCACTAACATTTTTCCGTGAAGTACATGGTTTTTACACTTGTGTAGAGAGAGGGCTATGTTTTTCTCACACAATCTCAGGCCTTTCTCACATCAAAAAGAGCAGTCCACTAATTTTCCTCCTTTTGATGGAGTAGCCAGGAGTCCTGGTTGTCGTCTTGCCGAGCTCGCTGGTAAGGGTAAAAATAGTACGGATATTTCCCGACCGTATCCGAATTCGTATTCATTTGGAGGGGTTTATATCCGTCCGAATCCGAATTCGGATAGTTAGTATCCGTTACCGATCCGAATCTGAATAGTTAAAGTTGGATATTTAGGATGTCGATATCAATTCCTATATTATCCGTCACAAGTGGACACTATCCGTATCCGATCCGGATCCGAGAGAAAAAAATTATCTGAATCCGTATCCGGCGATATCCGTCCGTATTCGATCTGTTTTCATCCCTACTCGCTGGACATTGAGTAGCTGACGGAAACATGATTGGATATAAGAGATTAATCGTGTCCCCTGCTAAAAGCATACATGTTTGATGTTTCGGCAGTAAGTTTTTTTTAATGCTTCGGCAGCATGTTGATCCCATAGGATTAAGTGTGTCGATGACATCACATCGGAACACACTTGGTGCGAGACGTTGTCTTTTCTTTTTGGTAGGTTTTTTTGTTATAGTGGCAAGTGGGTAATTTTGGAGAAACTATAGGGGGTTATTTCAGCCTAGTTTATCATAATGGTCTAGGTGGGTAATTTTTTAAAGACAAAATAGAATCTGATGGCCATGATGATTAGATTGCATTGAACGTCAGATGTTTCTGATTATTGTGAGAATTTTTTGTATTTATCTTTTTTCCTAGCGCATCTTGTGAGAATTAACGTGGAGACTACGAAAGGAGCCTCCAATTAGTAATAGTAAGATTGCTACACTGGTAAAAACAAGGAATACCAATTTATTATTTGCATGACTTTTTATGCCTGAGCCATCCACTTTTTTTCTAATCCTTAGATTTAAATCCAATGCTATAGATTCAACCTGTCTCTCTGGCTCCTAGCCAGTTCTCATTGTAAAAAAAAGGAAGTGCCAACTGGCCTGCCTCTAATCGGTTTATCAGCAAGGCCCAGTAGGGACGAATTTCCGGTATTTATTCCTGGTTAGTGTATTGGGTACACATGTGTCAAGTGGTAATGCATGTTTCCTGTACAATGAGGGCAGTGGTCTCTCCAATTTTTTCTCTAGCATGTGTTTGGACGCGTACGCGTACGCGTGTGGTGGTGTGAGTGTGGTGTGTGTCCTAATTTGTACCATCTAAAAAACGTAAAAAAGCGAATGAATTCATAAAAAAATGTTCCATAAAACAATGATAAATTCCATGTGACTTCCACAAATATTGAATTTCTCTACATGCATATTATTTATTGCACTGGAAGTTTAATATTTTTTTTGCAAAAACGATGTGACAGATGAAAATACAATTTTTTAGAACAAGACAACTGACAGAATGATATGGCTTGGATGCTCCTCCATGTGCCAGGATAATACAACAGCACGGGCAAGGAAAAAGGTTCCCATCTAATAAAAAACAGAGGGCCTTATTCATACATTGTTGGACTAATATTTAATTTTTTAACTGCTGGACGGAATATTCAACATATTAAATTCTAGAAGAAGAAGGGACCCATTTCAATACCCCTATCATGTCATGTGATACCTTGACCATTGATTTTTTTTCCACAATTTAGGTTGAACATTACATTCATTATTAATATTTTTAGGTTGACCATTCATTATTAATATAAACACATCGGTAACATTTTTTATTTGAGGTATAATTTTAATGATTGACTTATATGTGAGTATCTGGTTATATCTAAGAGGCTAAGAAGCTCAGATAAATTATTTAATAAACAAACTTATTTGAAGTATGGCAATTTTTTGGTATAATTCTAGTGGTTAATTTATACTTGAATATTTATTTATGGCAAACGTCAATATAAGGATGTTGATGTATCTTAACACAAAGTCAATTCAACTCGTAATATAATTGTGTATTCAGAATTGAAGGACAAATATTTTAATACTGCAAAGAGGTAAGAACTAGCTTCAGATTATGACTGTACCGAGACTCCATGACTAATAATACAATAGTAAGCATACAAAAAAAATAATGTCTTCCTTTTTTGCGGGTAGAAATAATGTGTTCCTTCAAGTACAAATGTATCGAGGCTTCATGCCTAGTACATTTCGGCAACATTAATCTCTATAAAAAGGTCTATCAAAATGATGGATAAAACCAACAAAAAAAGTCTGGTTGACCTGATTCTTGAAACAATTAATCGGCGAGATTCTGAACATTTCAGTACACACATCACTTAATAACAACGTTGCATATAGCCATATATATCTCTCTAACAATGACTTCCCCTCAAATCCTCGAATAGATCAAAGTAATATTTACAGGCGTTGTGAACTTGTGATTGATTCGATGCAGCTTGGCATGGCGAGCGCACTGGAGACGCTGTGCGGGCAAGCGTTCGGCGCCAAGAAGCACCACATGCTGGGCGTTTATCTCCAGCGCTCATGGATCGCGCTGCTCCTCTTCGCCGTGGCGCTGACACCAACCTACATCTTCATGGAGGACCTGCTGCTGCTGATCGGCCAGTCCCCCGAGCTGGCGCGCCTCGCCGGCCAGATGAGCATCTGGCTGCTCCCGCAGCACTTCGCCGTGGCGATGCTGGTCCCGCTCACCCGGTTCCTGCAGAGTCAGCTCAAGAACTGGGTCACCGCCGTCACCGCCGGCGTCGCGCTCGTCGTCCACGTCGTCGCGACCTACCTGCTCGTGCAGCGTTTCCAGTTCGGGATCGTCGGGGCCGTCGCCGCGGCGGACCTGTCGTGGTGGCTCGTCGTGCTGGGCCAGTTCGTGTACGTCGTCGGCGGCGGGTGCCCGCTGTCTTGGAAGGGGTTCTCCATGGAGGCGTTCGCTGATTTCTGGGAGTTCGTCAAGCTCTCTTCGGCCTCCGGAGTGATGCTCTGGTACATCCATTTGACATGGACATTTGGCGCGCTGTTATTCCAAACTCATCTGCAGGGCCGGCCCTGACATTTTGGGGGGCCAGGGCAGGACAAAAAATAGAGGCCCACGTCCGTACATAATCTACAACTCTAACTTTTTTTGAACATCTACAACTGTAATTGGGTGGCCTCGTGGGATTGTAGGAAGTGGACTTCATCCTCTTATTTTGGTCCGTTTGGGTTGTTTTCGTATTTGGGCTTGATAGCATAGTCTAATAAATAAGACTATATGTACTGTATATATTTTTAGATGGGGGCCCTTGATTTTTTTGGGGCCCAGAGCAGTCGCCCCTCCCGCACTGGCTCATGGCCGGCCCTGCTCATCTGACTCATGTCATTAACATCTTGATGAATTATGATGATCGCCTGATCTGCAGTTTGGAGAACTGGTACTACAAAGTGTTGGTGTTGCTGACAGGGTACCTGCAGAACGCTGAAATCGCTGTCGACGCACTCTCCATATGGTAACTGGCACTTCGATTTAACATTTCGATCCAAATTAGTATCCATGTAATAAATCTAACGTTGGTTTGGTTCTTTCTCCAACTGTAGCCTGACAATTAACGGATGGGAGATGATGATCCCCTTCGGCTTCTTGGCTGCAACAGGGTATATATGTGTATGAACCCACATATCTCAGAGAAATCAGCCGATCAATAATCAGCGCTAACCATCTTTCTGCAAATGGCAGCGTGCGGGTGGCAAATGAGCTCGGCGCAGGGAGCGGCAAACGCGCTCGCTTCGCCATCGTCGTCTCCATCGCGACCTCCGTGGCGATCGGCCTCGTCTTCTGGTGCCTGATCCTCTACTTCAACGACCAGTTCGCGCTCCTCTTCACGTCCAGCGAGGTCGTGCTCGCCGCCGTGCACAACCTCTCCGTGCTGCTCGCCTTCACCGTCCTCCTCAACAGCGTGCAGCCCGTCCTCTCCGGCAAGTCACTGAGCCTGAACTACCATGGCGAGACATGACATGAATACATGACTACATGAGTAACACGAACCTGGGCTCTGCATTGGAATTGTTGCTGCAGGAGTTGCCGTCGGTTCAGGATGGCAAGCGTTGGTCGCCTACGTGAACGTCGGAAGCTACTACCTGGTCGGAGTTCCCTTGGGGATCTTACTCGGCTGGCCGCTACGTTTCGGAGTTGGGGTAAGTTCTGCAGATTTGTTTGGAGTTTGGACCTTAGAAGCCAGGAACGTTCCGGGAATAATTTAGTGTAAAAATCTTGCATAAGCGTCGTACCTCGAACGTTCCATTCCGGGAACGGAAACCGGAACATTGGCTACTAAGGTTTGGACATCAAGGTGCATACAGGGTTTTGGCTTGGACTGATACTGTAACTGAATTGCAGGGAATCTGGTCTGGGTTGATTGGAGGAACCGCCGTCCAGACGTTGGTACTGGCTTATCTCACTGCCAGATGCGACTGGGATGAAGAGGTGAGTGTCTCATCTTCTTTCTCCTTATCAAGTTGTTCAATGGAGAATTGAACCCACTATTAATGGATTATGTGTTGTCCGTTGTGCCTTTGCAGGCGAAGAAAGCCAGTATACGAATGCGAGTATGGGCCAGCTCAAAATGAAGCTGCAGTTTCTTACTTAACTGTGAAGTGTGAACATTGGAGCTCAACGAAAGAATAACGAGTTCCAGACAAAAAGATCATATAGTGAATGCGGAAGGATTGAAAGAACAATTGGTATGTTTGTATAAATGTACGGCTGCGGCATTCAACTACACTGGGAGGCTGATACCTGACACATCCAGTTTCTGAAGATAGTCACCTATCAGGACGGTCAGCAGGACATCAGAGCGAAATAATGATATATTATGTGATTCTTTAAGCCTTGTAGAATGCAATTTGTAATAAGGTTTCAAAATCCAAGAGCTGAGGGGCACTGTAAGCAAAGTCTGCGCATGAATCAATAACCATCTTGTCCCCTGCTGCCTTATAAGACTGACACAAATAATTTCTCGTAGAACAAAAAAAATATTATACATGTGAAACAAAATTTTGTAACCAGGTATGCGAACTCGTGGAAAGGAGCCCAAGTAAATGAAGGAGAAAATTGTATATATTAGATGGGCTGATTTTTATCAACCTGGGCCAAAGTAAACGAAGGAAAAAGGAAAAAGTCCATATTACCTCCCTCAACTATCGTGTTTGTCTTCTTTACCTCCCTCATCTCACAATTTCGATCATTTTTCCTCCCTAAGCGGTTTTAAAGGTGGTTTTAAGTGTAATTAAAAATTCTAATATCTAACTTACTCTTAAAAAATCTGTAGAAATTTGTTTTAGCTCAAAAATAAATACGAAATCGGTTTCAACGTTAAATTATGCCTATCTTCTAGTGCTTAATTATCAGTTACGTAAATATTTTATGATTAATATTTAATTTTTTTGTTAAAAGATGCTCATGTTGTTTATTTTGAGTTTTTTTTCTCAAAATTAAGTTGTTCCTATTTATCACTATCTTTTTTATTATTTAAAACCCAACTTGAGACGAGCTAAACGTACCATGTCAAAGTTTAATTTTTAAAAAATGAATGTAATTATGCCTCGTTGTTGCCACGTGCATGTCACATCCCCTGTCGTAGTCATTGCCCGCTATGCCCGCCCCCTAACCATGCTCGCGACTAGGTATGCATATCACCCTGAAAGATTTAGCCAAAAAACAAGAGCAACTTTTAGTCAAAAATCAAATCATGATCATAAAAGATTTAAATAACATATTATTTAGCATTAGAATATAAAAAGTATGAAATCTACAAAAATATGGAACTGATTTCATATTATTTTGATTTTTTGAGCTAAAATAATTTATTAGATATCTTAAAAAATATTAGATATTAAAAATTTTAATTACTCTTAAAACCACCTTTCAAACCGCTCATGGAGGAAAAATGGCCGAAATTGTAAGATGAGGGAGGTGCCATGTCTGGTTTTGGTGATGAGGGAGGTAAAGCTGACAAACACGACAGTTGAGGGAGGTAGCATGAACTTTTTCCTTGGAAAAAATAGACGTCAGCCCAAATTGTAGTATCATAAATGGGCAACCGATGCAGGCCCGCCCGTTCTCTCAAGTAGGACGGCCCATCATTAATAAAAGAAAAAAAAAACACCGTGCCAATCATCGAAGACACGTCTTCATCCTAAGAAATCAACAGAAACATAAGTTGATCTCCGAAGAACAGGTAAAGGAAAATCAAAAGCTGATGCCGATGCTCGATCTCCGATTGTTCCATTGTAAAATGCGACTGTGCCCCTCAATAACCAGGCTGCTACTAGTACTGTGACTCTGCTGATGCTCCATGTAGTCCCTGTACCTGACGCCCCGGAACTCGAGGCCCCGCTGGCCGTCGGGCGCCAGCTCCGGCACCGGCTCGACCACGGTGTCCATGGACGGCGAGATCATGCTCACCATGGACATCCTCGCGCGCTCGCCGCCGACCACCGCGCGGTGGAGCACGCCCTTGTACCTCCCGTTGCTCACGATCTGCAATCACAATCGCACAGCACGTAACGGCATGATCACATCCTGCCGTGTCAAGAGCTCGTCGAAACCGAAACTGAGACGCGCGTGGCTCCGTGAGGCTGCAGTTACCTCCAACTGGTCGCCGGCGATGACGAAGAAGGCGCCGGGGAGGGGCTTGGCGAGGAGCCACCGGCCGCCGTGCTCGACCTGGAGCCCGTCGACGCCGTTCTGGAAGAGCAGGGTGAGGAAGCCGTGGTCGGAGTGCGCGGGCATGCCCAGGCCGGCGTTTTCCGGGCCATCGTACGGCGGGTAGTGGTTTGCGACGAGGATCTGGAAGCACGACTCGAGGTCCATGGCCTCCGAGATGCGACCGCCGTCGAGGCCCAGGCTCTCGGAGATCGCCTTGGCTAGCAGCAGCAGCAGGCCTCTCGTCCTCGCCGAGTACTCAGCAGCAACGTCCCTGACAACCACACGGACACGATGACATGATCGTTCCAGTGATGGATATGGTGACAAAGCAGATAGACACAGCACAACAAACTGAGATTGGAACTTGTACCAGCTAGTACCTTAATTTTGCAGGCTTTGCAGGGCAGTGGAGCTCAGTGTGCGCGAACATCTTGAGGTAGTCCCTCCAGTACCTGACGCCGTCGACGACGGAGAAGAAGCCCGTCCCGATTCGTATAGGATCCATAGCCCCGGCCTCCATGTACTCCGCCTTCTCCTCTTCCGGCAAACTGAACATTTCCTTGCATGTCTCCATCATCGCCTCCTTGAGCTCCTCAGGCACCCCATGGTTGATCACCTTCATTCACGTCGTGCCAGATCGATACACACACGCCATTAACGATTGAGACGGGAGTCTTATTAGTACGCGCGTAAGCAAGAAGAACAGCGTACATCTAATATAGCGTACCATGAAGAAGCCCCAGTCCTCGCACGCCCGGCCGAGGTCCCGGATCGCCTGCGCCCGCTGATCGGCGCCGCCGTTGACGAGGACGTCGAAATCAACGACGGGGATGCCGTCGTCCCCACCGCGTGTTCCGATGATGTCCGACGAGCGCACGGCAGGGTCGTGCTCGCCGTTTGTGCACGGATCCATGGAGTGATGCAAAGATGTTCCGGCCATGGTTATGCAGTGCAAAGAAGTTCCGGAGCAGGGCAGGGCGCCCGGCCGATGTAGGAGGCGTTTGCCGTGGCGCGGGCGTTCACTGACGGACAATGACAATCCCTGGCGCGCGGTGCGGCGTTGGACATGATAAGGCAGAAGGCCACATGTTTCGGCAGCTGTTGTGTACTTTTCTCAAGATATTTTTCGGCGATGATGTCCTGAGTTGTCATCGAAGAAGGATCGATCCGTGTCGTTCTGTGACTTCAGCTAAGAGAAGAACGCGTGGTGCATCTGTAAGCACGATTTGTTTGTTTTTTTCTTAAATTTTAGCGACCTACAAGTAGAACACACGTAAGCATTGCCATCTCTTTTTATCTCGGAAAAGATATAACTCTTCTTTTTATATAATAAAACTACTAGAGAAACCTTTTTGTGAAGACGATGCAGTGAATAGTGATTACCGGTAACAGTAGCAAAGTTTGGAACAGCTTAAAATAATTAGAAGTACGAAGCAAATTACATTGCATATCAAAAGAAACCATTTTGTCATCTCTTTTAACCAGCAACTTCAACTTGCAAAAAAAAGTTCACTAATGAAAGAACACCAATTCGCTTGTCAGCTCCAACCGGGTCGGAACTTTAGGCCCAATAGGTCAAGGCTACATATTGAGCCTGGCCCATGCTTTTAATGGTTGGACTGGCAGAAAAGAGAAAAAAAGGGCAAATCGTTTTGCTATGTTGGCCTGCTAAGCTGCTGAAGTTCAGAATTTTCAGATCCCGCGAGTGTGAAGATGCTTTGGTCTAGAAACGGTCTAAACAAAAATCTAAAATAATCCTTTTGCTAGTAATTTAGTAAACACAGATATGAATGTGCTGATTGTGCATTGTGTTTCTCCACTGCTACAGTGCTACCAAATTGCCATTGGAGTAATTAGACTTCTATGCACTTTTGACGGAATTTCGATGCATTTGTAAAATAATCCGTGTCTATCTTACTACTAGGTGATACCCCGCGCGTTGCTGCGGGAATTTGTTAAACAAAATTTTAAAGTGAAATGTGAAAGTATAAAGACCAAAGTGATTGCATTGAAACGTTCTTTAGTAAACATCATACATGGAAGTATGACTGATCATACATGTAATTTCTACTCCTGTAATTTGTAATTGCTACACACAAAAATGTGGTCACAGAAAATCAGTTGAAGAATAAATAGATGGTCTAGTGGATAATAACATGGCTTATAGTGGATAGTGATATGGCGCATAGTGGATGATGACGTGGAATGGTTGCATGTTGAGAGAAATCCAACCATGCTTGTTAGTGGGTACCAATTATATCTCTACTCCTAATAAGACTGTGCTAGAGAATCGCGACCACCCCGTCCTTGCGTCTGCCATCTAATACGGCCTGCGATCCTTGTATCCGTCGAAATTAAATCCTACAGCTGCGATCGACTCCCAGCCCTCCGCCCGCATAGGACCGACGTCATCCTCCGCGAAACCCTGCGTTGTACTCGGCGCCCCTCCCTCCGCGCACGCCTCCTGCTCCCTCCGCGTCGCCCCTCCCTCTCCCTCTCCTCCATGCCGCCCCTGTTCCGCCGGCTCCCACCCATGCCGCCCCCACCACCGGGTTCGCACCCGCGCCGCCCTCTCTGCCGGCTCCAAGCCGCGCCGCCCTCTCTTCCGGCTCCAAGCCGCCCCTGCTCCACGCAGATCTTGGCCAGGGCCGGCGGCAGGTGGCCGAGCAGTGGCGGCTCTGGCGCCGCGGCGGAGGGAGCGGCCTCCGCCCGAAGCCCTCCCCGTCCTCCCCCTCTCCTTCGTCGTCCCGGTGGCGCACGGACCCGGTGGCGGACGGCGTCGCGGCGGACATGGTCAGCTCCTTGCTGCAGTTGCAGCTTCCTACGACGGCGGACGGGACAACTCGCTGCGGCGGCGGCTTCCTGCGACGGCTCCTGGCGCCGACATGTGGACCTGCAGCCCCAGCCCGACCGAATCGATAATGCCTGCCCCACCAATTCCAATCCCCAGCCCAAACCCTCGCGCCGTCCACGGCGATGGATCTTTGGCGGCCGCTGCGCTCCTCGTCGGGGGGTGACATATTGTAACCACACGGCGCGATGCGGCAACTCCAGCGTCCAGGGCAAGAAGCAATTTAATTCATCGGCTCCAGAAGCTCAGGCTTCACAAGTTAGTTCTCTGTTCCATTGCTTTGTTAGAATCAAAAATAGAGAGCGCCAGGTTCTCGAAGCCGTCATGTATCCTTTGTTCTATATCATGAATATATATCTATGCATCTAGAATGACATTTAATTCGTTTTGGTTCTAGAGATCTCTGATAGAGTTATCTATTTGATACCTACTGGGCTAGGGAGGAGGGGATTAGGCTTCCAAGTTATTGCGTTCAGTTCAGTAAAATTGTTCTTCAGATGTAGTTGTATGCACATTCTTAGCACTGATGTAATTGTTCTCGTAAATATGTTTTAGACCTTTTATGACAAACCATATACTTGCATATTAATATTGCTGGTGAACAATTAGTAGTTGCAGTTGAGTAGCTCATTAGCTTGTTCTTCTTTCTTTCTGCTTAGTCACACTGAGGGCCTCCAAAAGGTCAGGACTGTCTTTGGCTCGCTGCATTCTGCCGAGGCCCGCGGTTTGGCTTCGCCGCCGCCGTGCGAGAGCCGCCGGTGAAGCTGCGACGTCCCCAGTACGACTTCGAGGGGTGGGACTGGGACTACTTCGCCTGGCCTCATGACCGGCACCGGCTCGATGGTAAGAAGCATGTTCAGGCTCTCCTGGCTGAACCTTAGAGGTCAATGAATCTGGACGGAACTGTTGACTAGGTTGATTGGAACTACCTTTTGGCTGCTTTCCTGAAATGAGAAATTGGGTCCGCATCTGCCGATTGCTCCACAAGCCACGATGGAATTTCAGGTACGATGGCTAAAGCACATTTTTGTTTCAATAACCACACAATCGTCTCCAACTTCATGTGTTCCAGGGAAAGGATGGGAAGGTGCAGGTGGAATTGTGACATATGTTCTTCTTGTGGAGGTCGGAGTGAGGAGCAATGGTGAACCATCTAAAAGGGCGAGAGAAATTGAGGTGTTGCTCGAAGAGGATAAGGAGTTTCTCTACAATATTGCCTACATGATCCCCAGGGTTCAGGTAGGTTCATGATAGCATTTGGATTGTTTCATGATAGTGAGTTATTCTGAGAATCTGATCTAAATTGACAAGCCCAATTTAGTTACAAAAGAGCTATATTGATGAATCATTGAACTGTTATCTTCTATTGGCCTGGGGTTGCTACACTATGAATGCATGTACAGATGATTGAATTAACAACTAGCTTCTTCTGGGGATGTTTCACTGTGATTAGTTAAGGGAAGTATGACAATTTCTGATCCTTTTATGTGCGTTGCTACACCAAATTACAATAATACAGTGCTTTTATGCGGACCATCAGACGCTTTTTGAAGAATGCGGACCGTGCAGTGCTCACTGGTGCAAGCCCCAAGAGCTTTTACGTGCCTGGAATGATTGAGGAATGGTTGCGTTTGGTGGCTGGGGAATGGTTGAGATGCTACTATTCTATTTTAGTAAAGAATTAAATTTAGATTTTCTATGTTGTTTCAATATAACTTTTCTTTGGTAGGTATTGATCGAGGAATCCATCGAGGCTACAGATCAAAGTGACTGAATGCTGAAACAATTAGTTGCTAGATTCCATTTTGCTTTCTTCCTACTACTAATGCAATACTGGCTATTTCTTTGACTATGTTCCGTTCAAAAATCATTTACATTCCTATCCAATCAATAATAGCTATAGATTCTGATGGTTTGGCATATATGTGGCATTTTCTAATTAGCAATAGCTCTAGATCCTCACTATTTGGGGGCAAATGCTGGGTTGCCATGAACATGTCACTTTGAAAACCAGTTTTGTGCATGTGACTTGAGCATACACATAGACATGGATACTGTCATTCATCAATGCAGCTTATTTTATATTATTCAATTTCATGACTTTTATCCATATGGTCATGTATGTATGTTTGCAAAATATTTAGTATTTTTTCTTTAGAGTGAATGTAATACATAAGCTTGTGAACTTAAGAACTTACCCCCTGTTTCTGAGTCTAAAAACCTAATGTGTTCATTAAGCGTTCATGGCAATATGACAATTAATGGAAATGAATGAAGTTATGCATCTGGGATATTTTTGTGGACTTCAGAAATGTGATAACTCATAAAAATGAGTGCAATTCTGTAGAATGTAGAGATGACCAGGGAAATTGTTCGATTACGTGCGATGATAAGAACATGTTTTATAGTTTTGCACAAACAGTGACAGATATCAGTTATCTACTATGCTTCTTTTGTAGCACTATTGTCTGAGGCTCATGCTTGAGGATTATGTAATCTGAAGAAGCCAGTGCAATTTCTGTAATTGAGAAAGCAATCAGCAGGAGCTAGCAACTTTGTATTGAGTTGCATATGGTGCACGAATATGACGGAGTGGTCTTGTCGAACCAATGTGCCCCACACCAATCTATAATCTCACTCCAAGGATAGATATGAAGGGCATGATTCACATTTAACAATCAAGACAAAACAAGAGATGCAGTTCCTTTCTCTTTTCCCCTTTTCTTTACTATATACTTGCGCCCAGACTTATTTATACATCAATCTAACTGATCGATTTCGGTGGTTATTTTGTGGTCTATTTCCCTTCTAAAATTTGCCTGGGCTGTACTTATACAATTAAGAACAAATCATGGACAACTGTTGACGTAAATAGAGAGGAGGCTATATATATGCAAGGAAGTTTATTTATCTTTGCTCCATGGGTATCATACTCGTAGCAACGCTTCATCATTCATGGTTTTGTAGAATCAACCACGGTTTTATAACCCATCATTCATGCCTTTGTGAAAAACAAAAGTATTAACTTCCATGGACTTTGGTGCGATTCTACAACCATCAAAATTAAATTTTTCGTATGATTCATTTATCTTTGCTCCATGGGTATCATACCCGCAGCAACGCACGGGCACTATACCCGTAGCAACGCACGGGCACTTACCTAGTAGGTTATATAGATATATCTGGATTTAGAGTACAACTGAGCAGGCAGCAGAATTATTGGCGTTATTGCTAGGTTGATGATGGGCAAAAGCAAATCTGAAAGCGAAATCGTATGACTATTTAGAAAAGGTAGATGAGCTGCGTCACAATTAAGTACTCGCCAGCATTAATCCAGACGCTAACTTGTTCACAAGGGAAAAAACGACATGTACGTACTTCGCTCAGATCATTATCAAAACTGCGTGCTTGGAAATTAAAAGAACACCCTTTACTAGTTTCACACCGTGTCTCGAGCTGGCAAGTGCGTTCGATGCAAAAATATGTTGCTTTAAACAGGGAGATGGGTTCCCTTTGCAAGTAGCCAGGTGGGAGTAGTCGCTGTTCTGTTTTGGCTTCACTGGGTACATAGCTTTCGCTATGCATCTGGATACGCAATATAGATACATAGCAAATATTATATATTCAGAAAATCTAAAATGACTTATAATTTAGAACAGATAGAGTATATGCATATAAATCAAATAAATTAAAAAATGCAGGTTTTTATGCAACTCACCCCTTCTTTTATGTTTTTAAAGACGATTTGGACTGGCTGATGATAATGACTACAATAATAACTTGGCTGAATGGAGAGCGACTTTAGTTTCAGCTTCGCTAATTGGTGAAAAATCTGCATTTCATGGTCATACAAATCATAACCGAACTACAACAATACTACTCTTCCTGTCAACGTTTAATTTTGTTCTAATGCAAAACTATCTCATGTTTGATCGAGTTTATGTAAAAAAAATCATAACTAGTACGCCAAATAAGTACACCATGAAAGTTATTCACGATTGGTCCGATGATACCAATTCAGTGCATGGATCTCAAATTTTGTTTTTATACCATTGGTCAAACCTGAGATGATTTGAGTTAGGACAAGCCTACATGTAACTATATTTTGAATGGAGAGGGTAAGTGATGTGCAATTTTAGTTTAAGGCATGGTTTGTTGTAGTTCTATTACTATGCATGGAAGCAAACAAAAAGCAGCAAATGTGAGTTGTTGGTGTTAATTTGATGTTTGAACAAGTGATTGAAAAGTGGAGTAGCAAAATAGTGTTCTCTCTTTCTAAATATAAGGACTTCTGAATATGTAAAATATCTTAAATTTCATCAAGTTTATAAAAAGGAATACTAATATTTATGTGTGAATTGGCTTGTAGTCCAATGGTAGGACGGTCCAGTGGGACGCTACCCAACAAGGTTCAAATCCTGGTGCTCGCACATTTTCCTGGGATTTTCCGGCGCTATGCGTTAAGTGGTAAGCGGCGTTCCCGTCGATAACAAGGTGCCAATGGTGACTTCGGGAATCTCCAGATCTGTCGGGTGCTCGGGTGCTCAGTCCATCGGAGGTGCTCATGGGGGTAGGGTTTGCGTACGTGTATTCTTAGGGGTGAGTATGCGTGCGTGTGTGAGCGTCTGCGTTGTACGGTGTAATTTTCAAAAAAAATATTTATGTTATCAAAGGTGCACCATTAGATTCATTATTAAATATATTTTTATATTTTACTTATTTGATTTGGAAGATGTTAATACTTTTATCTATAAATTAGTCGAATTTTAGAATTTCTTGACTTACGAGAAATTCAGAAGTCTTTAGAATTTCAGAAGTCACTTGAACTTTTTTTTAAAAAAATGGTTCGCTATATTAGAGAAAAAACTTAAAATGTGACTGCCCTAAAAATTAATTTGCAGATATTACTTGAACATTTGTGCACGCTCATAGCTGAAACGGTAACCGTGAATATGAGACGAAACGGTGCACAAACATATGAAAGGAAGATGCAAAATAAAGCATCACATGGATCGCCAGTCACCAATATTTTTTTATCCTCGCGCTCCCTCCTTAGGTGCTGAAATTGACTTGTAAGATTTTAGTTGACAGCCAAATCCCGGTGAGCGGCAACAGAGATTAGTGACGAGCGAGTATAAACACTTGGTTAGTGAGAAAGCCGCAGCGTGATACGGCTGGGCCAAGGTTCACTAGCGACTGGGCGAGCATTGTTGTGCTGCACTTCTACATCACTTGGCAGGGTGGATAGCGAGGTGGTGCCTGGTTGAGTTTTTTTTGTTTATAACTGTTTTTTCATATTCATTACAGCCTTCTCTCGTTTAAGAGTAACTTATAACCAGCTTAAAAGGCAGAGTTGAAAAATGGGCACACGGTTCGTCTCAAGGACCCTGATAAACGAACCAAATGAATGGAGGATCTGTTTTTAACCGACAGTTAAAGTTATATTCACACATTTCACACTCAATTTGCCGCCAAAACAGGAGTGACGGCGACAAGGACACGTTTCACTGGGAGAACTGTACTCGGAGGTCAGAGCCCTTGGACCTAACGCTAAAAAAGCCACGTCAAACGTGGGCGCCGAGTGAGCACGCCCCGCCGTCGCACTGCTCCGCGGCCTTGCCGTCGCCGGCGGCCTTGGCGCCCTTGGCCGGCGCGTCGGCCTCGCCCCGCCGCCCGGAGTCCCACGCCGGCAGCCTCGCGGAGAAGGTGCGCGCCAGCATCGACATGTTGGGCCACCGGCCGGAGCTCCCGAGCCGGACGCTCCTCCCGGCGCGGCCGCCACCAAACCCGCGGCGCGCGCTCCCGTCGCCGCCCGCCTGGACGCTCGCCGACCGCCGGAGGTTCCCCGCCGCCACGGCCTCCCGGAGCACGTGCTCCGGCAGCCGCAGCGTGTACCGCTCCGAAGCCTCGGCGGCGAGCGAGTGCCCCGTGGTGTGCGAGCGCGGGAACTGCGCCGCCGGCCGCCGGCCGGACTTGCTCCGCAGCGCGCGCTTCACGCTGCCGATCCGCACCAGCTCGGCGGCCTCCTCCCTCCTGACCCTCTCCTCCTCCGTCTCCTCGGCGTCAACGACGACGACCGCCGCCTGCTCCGGCGCCGCGGCTGGTTCCGGCTGCCGCCGCGCTGCAGGGGCGGTGGTAGCCTCCTGCTCCGCGGCGGAGACGACGGCACTCGCCGGCGCGGATGGGGGCGCCGGCGCCGTGGGCGCGGGGGCGTCGGCGCCGGGGGCGAGGACGGCGCGGCAGACGGGGCAGGTGACGTGGGACGCGAGCCAGGCGTCGATGCAGTCGGCGTGGAACGCGTGGGCGCACGGCGGGAGCAGCCGGAGCGTCTCGTCGACGTCGAACTCGCTGAGGCACACGGCGCACTCGAGCGCGGCCTTGCCGGCCCGGTGCGCCTTGACGTCGGCGTAGGCCATGGTCGGGAAGGACTCGAGCACGGCGCGGTCGAGGCCGCTGCTGCGCGCCCTCCTGGCCGAGCGAGACAGGTACGTGATCCCGATGCCCGGGCGGTGGCGCCCGGCCGCCGCGGGGTACTCGTCGGGCCCGCCCAGCGGCGGGCCGGCGCAGCGGCGGAGGTAGATGGAGAAGAAGCCGAGGAGGAAGAAGGCCGTGACGAGCACCACCATGACGATCGCCATCGACGGGTTGAAGTTCTTGGGGTCGAAGTAGGTCGGCCCCGGCCCCGTCGGCGGCGGGCCCTGCTGCTGCGCCGTCACGGCGTCCACGGCCGCGCCGGCCACCGCGACAAGCAGCAGGAGCCGGCGGCCATTGCTCGGTGCCATGGAGGTAGCTGGGGTCTGAGCGGAGGGTGGTTGTGGTCGGGTACTCGGGTGGCCTCTCGTCTCCTTTTTCCGGTGGGAGTATTAATGGTGAGCCGAGCCGGGGTGGCGAGCGTTCCCTCCAGACGCGGGCCGTGACGGAAAGAGATATAGGCCCTCCTGTTTATTAGATCAAAACCAACTCCTAAATTCACTGTGCAAAAAGAAGATTCTCTATCACATCAAAATATTATAACATGCATGGAGTACTAAATATTGATGAAATCAAAAACTAATTGCACAGTTTTGTTGTACTCCGCGAGACGAACATTTTAAGCCTAATTAAATAATTTTTGGACAATTTTTCACACATACAAACAAAATGCTACAATGTCGTAATGATTACGAGGTGACACTATACTCCCAAATTTGGAATCTAAACCAAGCCATAGAGGGGCGCCGTGCCGCTGCGTCCGAAGGAATTGTTGGGTGCACGCGAGAACAAAACGTTTCGGCACGCCTGCGGCCTGCAACATGTGGGTGTGGGGGGTTTCGTTTCGTTTAGCTCACCGCGCCGTGCCGCCCGGCTCGTGGACACAGGCGCTCTCGGCTTCGTGCCTGGCGTGCACAGGCATAAACAATGCTGGTGGTTTGGTGATCGAGTCCAGCGTGGGCGGAGAATCTGGTGCTGCGATTTGCCCGGGTCCCGGCCGGCTTCCGGCTCCGATTCTGGGATGCACTTTGATCTGATCAACGAAGCATCGATCGGGTGTCCGGCCGGCCGGCTCCGGCTACACGTGGATCCACGGAGCGTGCAGCCTGCAGGAGGCGCGAGCTGTGCACCGTGCCCTGGGCCTTTTGCTTTCGTGATGTGTCGCCGTGCTGACCTCTGTGGTTGATGTCTATCGCAGTTGGTGAGAGTACGAGCTACGGTCGGTCGTTCTTAACTTAGATTTGGGTGTTTTTCATATGAACCTACCACCGATTCCTCTCGACTAGAATATTGTGCTATTGCAGTCTTTGTAATTAGTTTTGTAATCGCGGTAGGTCTCGCGCATGGCGGAATTGAACGGTCAAGAAGCCAGTGGTTGCTAGCGACTTGCGAGCAGTGGAGTCGTCGTCGGCAACGACCAAACGACCTTTGCGTGGGCAGGAAAACGCAGCGTTGTTTATTGGGCGGGCGTCTCCCAGGCCTGTGCTCCGGTCCACGTCCATACGCCCCTCCCGGTCAAACCCGACAGCTCGATCGGACGGAACGGCCGGCCGGGTGGGTTTTCTCCGCCGGGGCCGGCGAGATATCATATCAGCAGCCAGTGGCCACCGCCGGTCGCCGCCGCCGCCGGGTGGGGATCGTGGAGGCCCGTCGGTACTTCCGGCGACATGATATGGATCAACAATTGATGGGTGCGTGAAGACCGAAAAGGCGAAAAATAAACTTCCAGGTCCAGGGGCAGGAACACCTGCCACTGCTCGTACGTGGCGTGGTGGTAACGGATCATGGCCCGTCTGTTCCTTCACAATCTAGCTTGGCCTTTTTAGCTCAAAAACTAGTATTATTTTGATCCGGCCCTAATCCGGACCGATCCTTAAAATCTCTAGTATAAAATCTCTAGTAAAAAATGAGGGCTCTTTGCCACACCTATGCACTGCGTACGGGGGTGATCCCGTTGACGATGGGGCGCCGGCCGTGTCACGTAAAGAGGAGTGAACACCTACCGCTTGCTTGATGTGCTCATCAGTTCTTAATTCGGCAACGGGGCACTGGCTGACTTGTTGGCACTTGGCACTCACAAAACTCCCCCTTCTAGAACCGTGGCGATGCAAGGCAAGGCAAGGCAAACTGGACGCATCGGAACGCAGGGTGGTCGGAACGGATAAGCAAGGGCACAGTGACGTACCCGCACGTAACAGCCAACGAAACGGCAGGCCAGTAGGCCACTGGCTCTGGGCGCATGCTGTTTTGCAGACAGGAAATGGGAGCAGAGATGAGATAAATCCAGAGCCTCGACTCAGAGGGTTCATTCCCCTTATAGATGCGGTGGAATCTCGTTCTACCTGTCTGTGTCCACGCTTCACATCATTGGTAAGTGGTTTTCCTTTACGATCAGATAAGCAATGAAGAGTTCAGGGTAAGTGGACTTTCTTTGTTTCTTTCTTTCAGCAAAGGCGGCATTTTCATGCTTTCCTGATGTTTAAATCTTTCGCGAAAAGAATACTTGCAACGTGGAAAACTAATGAACCGTAGTCCACAGATTTAGGATCCCTTTGCATAGACTTTTTTGAACGAATAAATTACTCAAAATTAGCGAGGCGCTATATGAGACTATCTTCCTTTGTGTAGGTACAATCAAGACTGCCTTATGTAGGCAAGTTTCTCCTATCATGTCAATAAAGACAAAAGGTGCAGGAGGCCTCCTGCCACAAGCAACATGTAGTTTGGGCTCATGAGTAGTGAACCACCGCCTGCAAGGGAAACAAAAGGATCATGTCAAAGCAGGAAAGCATGAACATACTGAATCAGAATTTAAAAGGAGGCATTTGCTCCAGCATCAAGCAACGTGAACATCAGTAGCTCTAATTATAGCATATCCTTTTTTTCTCTGAAATATAATGACAATGATAGCACTGGATCCTGTTACCCTAATGAAACTAACGACTACTCCACGAGCTATTGTCATGGATTCTGTTAGCCTAATGATTGCAGATCATGGAGTTAACTGATATGAATATACCATAAAACTATTTCAGAATTACAAAGTACACAATGACATGGCTGATTTGAAGACTATACACTTCTCTAACTTCAGCCAATGTAAATGGAGATAAAAAATGGCTGATTAAAAATGATGGATGCCGAAAGAAGCAGGAGAGAAGCGGCACATATGAGCATCTTACCGATAAGATACCTATTCCTTATGTTCCATTCATAGTCCCAATGCACACTGTTGCATTTGACCGTCCAATAAGACCAACCAAAGGATGCTTCGCCATAGACCTCTAATTGAGCATTTCCAAACAATTGATATTGGACTTGTGAAGCGTTACTCACATTCCATTCATTTACCCACTCTCCTGAATTATGTAACAGCAGGGGGTAAATAAATTAGCAAAAGAGTGTACGCATGAGACACAAATGAAGAGAAAATAGCATCTGGTACAAGAAAGTTTCTTTCTAAAGGGGGAGTGAGAAGAAATTTTGATTAAATGGAACTGAAAACAATTAAATGGACCATATGAGATACTTGAGTGAAGTTTAGCATTTTGATATAGGATGTTCTACATAAACAGAAGAGTTAAAATTGAGTTTGCAGGACCTACCGATAAAAACAAGAGGTCCATTTGCACGATTCAAGGACTGTACTTGAGGCAGTCTGTTCTTATAAATGAACTGTATGTTCTCTGTTGCATTCAGTTTTTCAAAGTAAGGATCAAATAGGCTGTAGTAATGTAAATCTACAACTGTGTTAGTTGCACCCAGGTAAACCTGGTAAAGCTCCATTGGGTCTGCATTCCCAATCCTCTGACAGAATATAACATAAGCAGTGTCTGAATAACTTCGTACAATCTGGTAGCCTGTTTTGTAATATGACACTAGAGTGTCTAGTGGGACTGCAGCTGCAGAAGGTTCATTCAAAAGCTCGATACCTAGGAGACAGGGGTTGTCTGCATATCTGCAGGTAAAAACACAGCATACCAATGTTAGGACTAAGGAAATGCCTTTGCCAGACTAAGGAAATTGTGCAACGAAATTCTTGTGACTCAAGCTATTATTAATAGTTTTTCAATTGAACCAAAACATGCCCTTCGTTCCCCTTACTGTTAGGTATTTCTTGTGCGCAAATTTGAAACTATTCTTACAGCTCAAGGCTTCAAGGATGAAAGGAAAATCAAGATGACAAGTTCTTATGTCTCCTAAAGCATTCTTGCGACCAAAAAAACATTGATGTTGTGCGTGTCTGCACAAAGTCCACTGCCTTGTATTTGTAAATTGTAAGGTCAGCCAAGGATGGGAATTGAGATCATCAAAGCCTGTTTACAATAGGTGCATTTACATACCCCTGATGTTACTCATGGCATGATGAAGAAAGCAGCTTTCATTCTATAACCAACTAAAAAAATGCAATGAAACCATGCTTCTTACCTTTGAGCTAGAAAATTAATGACATCCCATGTTTTCTGTATGTTAGCTTCCGAAGGCCAATCTACTGAACCATCTCTGCTAGCACTGTGCTCCATTCCATTTTGAGATCCAGGAGCCGCATGGAGATCAATGATGCACTTCAAGCCATATATCCTGATCTCAAAATCAGGACTCCGATACCATGCAGTCTCAAATTTTCAAAAAGGAAATTTTGTGAAAGGAACAATCAAGAACAGTTTAGAGGCTAGACCTACTGTGCCCAATGGAATGCTCTATCAAGGGCATTCAGGGAGCCACCAATAAACGGAGCAGGTGGATCAGGATCATATGCAATCCACCATCCAACTGGAATCCTGACTGCATTTATACCATTTCTTGAGATGAAATAGAAATCGCTTCCACTCACAAAGTTCTTCCGGTGTTCCTGCAAATTGTATGAATGAGCAACAAAATATAAGGAAAGAAAAACTTTGCACTGCAAGCTTGGGAGAAATGCCATGGATTTGGATTTGGATTTGGAACTTACTGTCAAGACTGACTTTGCCTGCTCAGGTCCGTAACCATTGGCCAGCTGGTAGTCTCCATGCAAGTTATTGGCAACAATCGTCATCTCAAATGTTGCCATGCCATCATCCCATCCTGGTCGGGAAGGGTAATTTGAAGTAAGCTGATTATTGTCTGTGACCTGAATAATGTAGTATTTGTCAACTTTCTAGACGTTATTTCTGAATGTTAAGCTGTTTAGTTCTCATTCCATCAGAAAGAATATAATGACAGGGCATAATTGCTGCCATTTGTGAACATGTCAAGAGCAATACCTGCAAATAACTCCCATTTAAAAGCTTGATATGAAGCAGTGTATTGTTCCTCTCAATGTAAAATGTTTCAGAGTCCCCTGGTGAATCTTCTGTCGCTGAGATGACATCCCCATCACTTGCTGTCAAGAACTGACCATTGAAGCAGCGGAACTGGAACTCATTCATCGAAATTCTCCATAGCTAACAAGAGTTTCAAGATGCCATGAAAAATGCAGTTCTGTTTCCTAGCACAGTTGTCGTAATAAGAGAGCAACAGGGCATGCACACACCACACACCTTGAAGGTCTCCCATGAAGAGGCGGCATCCCGATCCACTGTCACGTTGCCACCGCCGCCGTCACCTGCGCTAACATACTTCTGAAGCCTCACTGATTTGAGCTGCACCTGCGTGCCATCCTGAAGCAAACCAGGCGCTCACACACAGTATTGCCCGACACATGAGCTGAAATAGCCAGCAGAAGACTTAAAAGCATGTCCCGGTTAGGGATGCCTTCAAACAAGGAGGGCTTGATCCAGCCCTCCACCACCAGCCAGCCTCCTAAGTTCACTGCCCTGACCTTGGAGAAATCCTTGTCTGTGATGACGAGGTTACAAGAATAGAAAACGAAGGCAGACGGAATGAGTAACCAACGCACATCACAGTGAAGCATGTTTGAGTAGAGCAGTAAACTGAGACTGTCATGATTCATGAGGAAAGGCAAATGATCACCTGTTGACGAATGGGCCAGCCGGCTGCTCCCTTTCTCGCCGGCCGCTTTTCTCGCTCCCTGGTGGTACCGCCCGCGGCGGTGTCAGGCCGACTTCCTCTCTCCGGAGATGCAGCCAGTTGTTCACTCTCTACTCCAGTACTCCTCTCCGGCGAACTCGAAGCGGGACTTCCGGAAAAGGCGGGCGCTCGCGTGGTGGATTTTTTTTTAGGGTGCGTGGATTGGGGGCTCCTAGCGCACATAAGCTGATAAGCTATATGGCTTTAACGCCTAATAAGGTCCAATTTCATCAGCTTCTTCCTTCCGCTGTTGATTATATAGACGTGGGGAAACCCTTCAGGGGCATACCTGGTGGCCCTGTTCGTTTGGCTGGCTGGTTGGTGGCTGGTGCTGGTTTCTGCTGAGAGAAAAACACTGTTCGTTGGCTGGAAACCATCCAGGCGAACAGGGCGGATATGAGCCCACAATTATCCTTAATTAGGGATTTTTTAACAGTCTGCTCCTTCTTCCTCATCTTCGGCGTACTCCCCACCCTGCTCCCGCCGTCGACATCACCTCGCCCCGCCGTTGACCCCGCCCATTCGGAAGAGTCCTCCACAGTCCCGTCCAGCACCATACCTTAGAAATATGTATATCAACATTTTAACACAATAATTTTTAATGTTGAACCAACATCTAAAACTAATATATTCAACATTACCTAAAACCCGAATATTCAACATTTTTTTAGCCTATTTCAGCATCTCCAAATGGTGAACTCAACATTTTTCGAAACAAAGATCAACATTTTTAGGAAAAAAAGTTTTTGAATCTTTTTCTCAGCCATCGTCGGCCCTTGAAGCGGTGCATAGGGATCACAGCGGTGGCACATAGGAGTCACGACGATGGTGCTCAGTGGGCGGCGACAAAAGAAGGAGCAATGCATAGACACATCCAAGGACGAGACAGCGGCGATGCACACGCACATGCTCGACAGCGGCGACAAGCATGGTATGGGCGGTAGCGGCGACGGATGCGACATGCGCAAGGAAGCGGAGGCCTGCGGCCGCAGCGTGCGGTAAGCGCGAGGAAGGAGAGGAGCACGGTTGCGGCGGCGCGGCAAGCGCGAGGAAGAGGACGCGCTCGGCGGCGGAGGCGCGGAGCAGGAGGAGGGTGGGGATTGAGAAAAAATCCTACGGATGAAGAACTCATGCACGAATCTCAAACGTTGGAAGCTAGGTAGGGAAAAAAACTTCGGGAAGCGCCGTATAGGATTCCCGGCGTGGATTGGTGGAAGGCCGGGCCGCTTTTTTGATCGGCCGGGCGAGGCCGGGCTTCATTAGTAGAGCTTTCAGCCCGCTACAGCCCATGTGCTAGTGGTCCGGTCCGGTCCGAATCACGGAGGCCCATCACGGCCGCGCTAGCTCTGAACAATTGGACGGGACTTGACAGGCTGGGCTCCTGAATCTTTGTCGGAATTTTTTTAAAAAAAAAAACTTTGTCGGATTCAGACGAGGGAACTGTGTGTGTCTACTGTCTAGCTAGCTAGATGAGCCCTGAGCGAGAGTGACGCTGTGCGTGCGGCGCGCCATGTTCTGTGCCAGCCAACTTGTATACGCGTCCGTCCGTGCACAGCTAGCGTGCAAACGGTCGGGGGTCCAGATTCCGCTATATCTATATGGGTGGACTGTCGCACAGGGAGTGTTGGTAACAGTAGCCGCGCGCGGCTGATTACGTACGTACTCCCGACCCGAGTAGATGAGATCGAATATTAACTCGCCGTTGGCAGCAAGCCAAAAAGGTCCGGCAGTCTAAAAGCCTCCGAGGTGGGCGATGCATGGATGTAGCCTGGTACCGTGCTGGCCGGTCAGCTTTTGTTCCTGATAAATCTGATTACTGGTAATGTCGCAGGGTGCTATTATTATATAGGACCAGGGGTACAGTTTTGTACGCTAATCCTGACACTCGATCAGGTGATGGATCAGTACAGCACCGGTGATTTGTACGTCTTCTTTGTTTTCTCCTGCGATGGATAATGATGTCAAAATTTTATATGTGCCGGCTTAGGGGAAATGACTACACCGGCTAAACTAAAAATATCTCGCCTGCAAGCATGAAATTATTCAGCTTTTTGTTTAAAGATACTTTCGTACTCTTGTAGGGTTACATTCATGACTTTGTAAATATATATTTTGATAGAAAATAATGGCTGAAGATACATGCACATCATTCAAGGCTGGGTCCATCAAATCCTTACACAGATTAAAGGACATTCAGATCCAAATCCAAATGCAAAATTTTTGAACTTAAACCAAATAATTCCCTAATGATCGAAATTATCTTTACACACATATTTAAACCTAATGGCCAAACCCACATCATCAAGCCGCGAGGAAACGCCCCGCACATCGCACCCTGCATCGCTGCTGCTGGAGTGGACTACCGGAAGTCTTGTGGTCACAAGGAAGGGCAATGACGGGGGCTTCCCCTATCGTGCGTGGTGGCAGGTCCAGCTTGCCCGTAGCGAGATCTATGGCCAAGGCAGGTGGATCCACAAGGATCTCCTACGTTGTTGTGGGATTTACCTGGGAGTGGCCTGGAGGAGGAGTAGGCACCTAGAGAGCGTGTTGGAGGTCTTGCATGCACCTTGTAGTCCTGCTCACGGCAAGCTCCGCACGGTGGCCTAACCCGTGTTCTGGGCACCGGATCCATGTATTGGGTGGTCAGATCTGTGGGTCCCAATGGTGGGTGGCTGCTCTCTGCCTTGGGCTGCGACGGTAGCGTTTCGTTGCAACCTTGGGATCCTGCGGGCGTGCTTCGCGACGGCGGTGAGCATGGGTGTTGGCAGTTTGGGTGAGGCGACGGTGTGGAGGCTATGGATGCCAAGTCGGCGAAGCTGTGGCCCCGTGCAACCATCAAGGGGACTTCTCTGTGGTGGCTCACACGGCCATCTGAGGATCGACTTGGTATGCAGGGCGTTGGGTGTGCCGTCGGTGTCGTGGTGGCGTGGTTAGCGATGGCTTGCTTCGGTGCCCACCAGCGGCACCGCAGTGGCGTGGCTAGCTGCAACCATGCAAGGCCCCCCAATGGCACTGTGGTGGCGTGGCTGCGGTGTTGGGCCATCTCTTGCGGAGCTAGTCTCTTGAGGGATTTTCACGGCATCAAAGTCTTTGGCAGCTTGCCCAGCGAGTGATAGTGGTGCTCTTGTGGTTCACGACGACGACATGGCAATGGCCACTCATGGAGGATGACCGGTTGTTTTTCGTGGTGCTTTACCCTTGAGCCCACGGTGTGACTCCGGGGCACTTCGGTCATCATCCCTCATGAGTTCGACAACATCTGGTTGGACCGACACGAAGAAACCTAGTCACACGTGACTTATTCGGGTTGCTCTGTTAGCATTTAACTGGATGAAGGCATCTCTTACAGTCCTATCGGGTGAAATGGCAGTTGAGCAGTGGCGGAGCCACCTATTTGGCAAGCCATGGCGATCGCCATGCCTATCGCCAGCAAGTTCCTCGTTAAACAAGTGATGACAGCGGACGGGGAGCAAAGTAGTAAGGTCTTCATCAGTATAGATTTGCCATAGATAGATTTCAATTCTAGCTCCGCTAGCAGTTGAAGTTTTATAATTATTCTCTTTTTGTATTTTTATCTCTATCAATATGACCGGAACGAAGTTAATCTATCGTTTCCGTTAAAACAAAACAAAAGGGCCATCATCCCAGAGTTGCCGCTACTGTGCAAAGACGTGTTGCAACTCAATTCGTACAGTACGGTTTGATCAGAAAAAACGAACGAGCATATGATGAAGCCCCCTACCATTTCGACATTTCCAAGATTCAGCAACTCTGTCCTGCTTCCTGCGTGCAACGACAGCCTGTAGTGTACGTATATCTGAACCGGTACACTAGACGCGCGCGCTGGATCATACGAAATACATTCAGGCACGCGCATTCCGCGGATTGCATTGGCAAGACGCGCCGTGCGCGGATCATGCACACGCCATCGCCAACAACTCAAAAAAAAAACAGAGCTGGATGTGCATAGATGCACGCACACAAAAGACCGAGATCGTAGCAGAAAGGGGCTAGGCAGGCCCTAGCTCAGCTCGCCCCAGACGACTGAGGCCCTGAGATGATGCCGGTGAAGCAGGTCAAGAAAGACAAGGCCGGGCCTAGCGGGAATATTTGCGCCGCGCGCCCGGCCGTCTCGCTGTTGATCTGACGCATGCATGTGCTGCATGCGCTCCGGCCAGGTTGTTGGTGGCGGGCGCTACTAGCTAGCTTCTGCAACCGGACACGATTCTCGCATCCCGTTCTGCGCCGGTGCCCTACTACGGGCTACACAGCCTACTCAGCCGTGCCTTCCGGTGCCCGGCCACCCCCGGGCCAAACAGTAGGCCGCTGATCGAGAGATCGTTCAGAGTTTCAGACCAGGCCTCTGTCATTCTGTCGCTTGCACGCAGTGATTTCAGATCAGATCAGATCGATGGATTATATACAGTAACTTTAGACTTTGTAATAACCTGCGGCAGCGCCCTGCATGCAGATCGATCGTCCAGATTCAGTGATTCTTCACGGCCTGCATGCAGTGCCCCGGTCGAGAGGATGCATGGCTGCCGGACGCCGGAGATGGACGTACGGGTCGACACGCACCGAAGAGTGAACCCGGCTAGCACAGTACCCGATTTCCCAGACGGGAAGAGCCTTTTCCTCGCAGAAAAGAAGGCGCTAGCTGCATACTGCATGCACGTACAGGCTACACGAGTAGACCGTGCATGCACCGGGACGGGCTACCACGTACGTCTGCGTCTCTGATCCCTGGACGGGCTACCACGTACGTCTGCGTCTCCAATTCCCGTGCCCCTAGGGCCAGCCGGGGCTTTGAAAATGACAAATCGCCGGCAGCCAGCTGGTCAGGACTCAGGACCTCCGTCCCCGACCCGGCCCGTCCCTCTCGTAGCCTTTTGCCAATCATCTTTTGCATCGTACTCGACGTGTGCGTGCATGCATCGGCGGATCGATCGCGAGAGCTGTCCTTGTAGCTACAGCGCTGTAAATGCATGAACAACACACATCCATGCATGCTGCCTGCTTGCATGGGCATGCATGGCGGTCGTCGATGGATCACTCACACTCTCACAGGGTCGGGTCGGCTCCATGACTTTTCACCGGGACGTCACAGGGTGGAGTGGACGTTGAATAGGGCGAGGATCGGAGTGGGGAGCGCGATTGAGCGAGCAGAGAGATAAAGCTAGCCAGGCACTTTTTTCAAAGTGAGAGGTTCAGTGTGTTATGTGTATGCATGCAAAAGGTTGCTTCACCTCCTACCGTTTCTGTTTGTAGGTACGTCGAGACATATGTGTGATCGACTTGGGGGGAGCTAGATATATAGCTACCTGAATCCAATTACGAGGAGTTTTTGATCTGAAGTTGCCTAACGGAGCAGAGATATGTATGACGACAGAGCACCACAAAGTTCACAACGTTCGAATCAAAATATGCAGCAAACAGAACTTGGAAACATGAGTTGGTTAAACATATACTATCAAGGGAATGAAGACGATGTACTAGCAACGGGGGACAAGCCCCAATCAACATTGGGACTCCACTCACTCACTTTTCTCTATTCGCCGCATACTTAACCTTCTTAGTTCGCTCATTCCCCACTTGCCATCACAAGACAGCATATACAGTAGTAGGGAGCTTTCCATTTCGTTACCTTCCTTTGCTGAAGAAGCTAGTAGGGAAAGGTATTGCATGAAAAGGTAAAATGTACTTGTTGAGCGAACTTATTAAGAACCTTTACACTACCACCACAAACATGATATGAGTCGTCAATCCATCACCTTTATTGCGTCGTGACATGATCTCTTCCTAAGATGGAGTACGTGTGACATGGTTGACATGTAATTCTCTTGTAACCTTTTGCAATAATTTATAGCTGATAGCTGAAGGATCGATGGACCATTTACAAGACGGTTTCCCCCCTTTAGTAACATCCCCTATATATGAAGGTAACTCCATTTGCTTTTCATATGCCCGGGACTCCTCCATCCTGAAAGGTAGCACCGGCCCAAAGCAGTCCTTGTTGTTTCAAAGAGAGGAAAACCATGCTTGCTTACTTGGAAGTCCCTCTATTCCACTACTACAAATAATACATGTACTGTCTATTCTAAAGTATCATTATCGTCGGGATATCAACAGACAGTATGAAAACGACGGTACAAGTGGACATATCTACCGGCGGATCTCTTTTCTCACCAATAATACTTCATTGCCCCCAATCTACCCTAGACGATTAACTGCATACAATCATTTTTCCTTATCTTTTTAGCTCCATTGCTATTGTTCAACAGGAGGGGGAGAGTAGGTGCAATTATATTGAAAACAAGAACAGAAGGTACGTCTAGAGAAAAAAAAACTAGACCTAGACAACGGACCGCTCCAACATCTTTGATGCAAGAAGAATCTAAACTATGCACACCCAACTGATGCACGCAACGCAACCACCACGCTGTCAACGTGCCTGCATATAGAAAACCAAAACGAAAAAGGAAAAGAGAGGAGCTAAATGCCAAATTAATCACAGTAGAACTATGTACGTCGCATCCAGAGGAGAGTGTATATTCCACTGTTAAATCGATGGAACAATAAGTTATTAGCCATGTTCATTCATTATATTCAGGGGCGCAGCATGCGCGGGCTTCATAGACGATGACACGAGTGTCTGTGGAGCTACAGTGCGCACGCAAAAGGCACAGTGACGTTATCCGTCACGCGGGCCGGGTCTCCAACTCTCCATGCTCTCCAAGCACGCGTGCTCACTCACCGTATATATATGTCAGACGATCGATATATATAGATGATGTACCAGCAGTCTAGTACGTACCCCATGCCGTGCCGTGCGTACAAGAAAACGGATGAAATTAAGCTCGGTTGGTTCCGGCCCAAGTACGTACGTGCGCTGTTGACGACGACGGGCATACGGCTAGCAGCATGCATGTATGCACACGACGACGTACGTACGCACATGCATGCCTGATGCCTCCCGTGACCAGCCGGCCGCAATGATTCCCTCATCATGCATGCTCTCATTGGCGCCTAGGGAATAGGCGGATCCGATACGCCCGACGCATGCCGGCATCGGAGCGCGGCTACGCTGTAGCGTGTAGCCTCCTGCGCCCTGCGCTGCAGCCGCCTCGTTCGCCTGCCGATGATGCAACCGCGCATCAGGCAGCCTGCCCTGATGAGTGATGAGAGCAAGCGGCGCCGGCCGAGAATCGGAGGCATATGCGCCGCGCGGCTCGATCTCGATCCGGCCAGGGAAAGTTACCGCGTGGCTCCGTCACCATTTACCGTGTGGTGATGGGGTTGCCCTGCGTCGTCCCTGGTGGATCACTTGCTATCCGATTGGTAAGTCTGGAATGACAGGTTGTGTATTTTCGTGCAGTCTAGGGGGCTCGCCTTGTTTTTAGCATCGCCTAGTGTGGTGTTGCGTTTCCCGATGCCACTGTTGCACCGCGTCTCTTCTCTCTCTATCGATCTGCTCTCTCTCTCTCTCTCTCTCTCTCTCATCGTCCCCGGCTCTCCGACCAAATCATGGCCTAATCACACACACCATGCGCTCCTCTTCCTCTCCGAGCTGCCCCAGCCCCCACGGCCTCCGATCCGGCCCCCCGATCCTGCACGCACGCAGTATATAGTTTATCAGTCAGGTCCATATGAGGCGCCATGCCTTTCTTCCTCCATCCTCATCAGTCCTCTCCTCTGGGCTCGATCTGGCTAGCGATCGAGCTAGCTCCACGTCACCTGCTCCTCGCGACCTCGCCTCCTTCCCTTTTTTTGGAGGTTGATTTCTTGAGGCATCATGGCGCTGGAGGCCGTGGTGTTCTCTGAAGGGCTCTTTGGCAGCTGGTCCATGGTGGCGGCGGCGGCTCCAGGGGGAGGCGGGTGGAGCTGGGGCCATGGCGAGGCAATGGAGGGGGTGATGGACTTGGAAGGGGGCGCCGGTGCCGCCGCCGCCGCCTACTGGGAGGGGGGCGCAAGCTCCGCCGTGATGATGGAAGGGGCTGATCAGGAGCCCGACGGCAGCCCTGCCGCGCCGCCGCCGGAGAACGGCGGCGGCTGTGGCAATGCAGCATCAGCAGCAGTAGCTGGTGGCGGTTTCGCCCAGGAGGTAGCCGTGGCGGCGACGGCGGTGGCAATTTCGCCGCCGCCGGCGGCAGCCGGGAGGCGGAAGCGCCGCCGGACGAGGAGCGTGAAGAACAGGGAGGAGGTGGAGAGCCAGCGGATGACCCACATCGCCGTCGAGCGCAACCGCCGCAAGCAGATGAACGAGTACCTCGCCGTGCTCCGCTCCCTCATGCCGCCGCCCTACGTGCAAAGGGTATATCATGCTAGCTTCACCTGCGCCTATATCTAGTTAGTTAGGGCTCAATTGTTTAACCCCGCCATTGCTGATCTCGATGGAGATGGTGGTTAATTTGTGAGTGACTTTGTGTGTCGCGTACGCTGGATGTGTTCAATTACAGGGCGACCAGGCGTCCATAATTGGCGGCGCAATCAACTACGTCAAGGAGCTGGAGCAGCTGCTCCAGTCGTTGGAGGCGCGGAAGCACGCCCGCCGCCGCCACGACGCGTCGTCCCCCGGCGCCGTCGCCGGCGACGGCGCCGTGGCGCGCTTCGCGGGCTTCTTCACCTTCCCGCAGTACTCCATGAGCGCCGGCGCCGCCCGCTCCCCGGTCGCACAAGCCGCGGACGAGGGACCAAATGCCGCCGCCGCCGACGCGGAGGGCACCGGCGGCGGCGACGGCGACGACGCCACGGCCGCGTCAGGCTCGAGGCCGTCGTCGGTGGCGGAGATCGAGGTGACCATGGTGGAGAGCCACGCGAACCTGAAGCTGCTGTCCCGGCGGCGCCCCCGGCAGCTGCTGCGCCTGGTCGCCGGGCTGCAGGGCCACCGCCTCACCGTGCTCCACCTCAACGCCACCAGCGACGCCGCCCACCACATGGTCCTCTACTCCCTCAGCCTCAAGGTACACCCCCACCACCATGGCAGTGGCACCACCCTACCCCTACCCTTCGTGTTCCTCCGTGCTCGTCCCTTCCCCGGCCTCGGTTTCCGTGCGCCTTGTCCGGAAGGACCCCTCCAAACTCCCCCGTCTCCATGTCATCAATGGAGTCGACACGGGGTCAGGGACAGGCCGTGGTTTACATGTACTACCGTAGCTAGAGACCGGCCTTGTAGAGCTAGCGACCGTACGAACGGCCATGCTGCCATGGCCTTTAATGCCTCGCAATTAATGGCATGTGTCTCCTTGCTTGCTTGACGGCTCGATCTCTGCCGCAGGTGGAAGACGACTGCGCGCTCACGTTGGTGGACGACATCGCGGCGGCGGTCCACCGCATCGTGGAGGCGACCGACCAGCAGGACGACGAGGCGGCCGGCTGCGCCGAGCTCAGATCGCCGCAGGCTAGCTGCTGAACAATAGTGCAATCGTGCAATACGATTGCATGTTATTACCAATCTGCTGCCTGTGTAGGCTTTGATGATGTTCGAACTGATTTGTTCCGTGTTTTGTTGCCAGCAGTGTGTGTGCGTACGTACGTGTGTAAGTGCCTCCTGTATTTAGCAACTTTGCATCTCCCATCTATGGACGACCGTCTGTTCAACTACTCGCGCATGCATCGCTCACAAGTGTGTAGTATTACGTGCGTGCATGGGAGGGCCGCCGTACGACATGACACGCGCTGATTGCGGGCAGAGACGAGACGGCCGGTGTACATTTTCTTGTGAACATAAAACGCTGTAGCCTGTAGGATCGATCGGACGCAACGCAACGCAACACGAGCGAGCGAGCTAGTGACGGGCACAATCGCGGCAGGGCTTTTCTTTCCCTGTGGCTGTGCCCTGTTGGATCGGCTGTTCCCCTCGTGAAGCAACATTCCCAATCGAGCTAGCACTAGCAGGAGGCAAAAGATTCCGGGGACAGCCCCGGCCCGCCGCCTGCCCCATCGTCCACGCAGCCGGCCGTTTCAGCGCTCGGCCCCGCCGGTGGTGCGCCACCGGGCAGGCGGTGACGCAGTGTGCCGTGCCATGCCATTGCCAACCCCTGTGCAGGAGGAAAGGCCGGGCATGGCTGGAAAGCGAGGTGATGGGGAGGGATCAGAGCTGGGGAAGAGGGAGCTGAGGTTGATAGGAAAAGACGCGCCCGCTGGCCGGCGTCGTCGCTCGTCGCATTGACCCTGGCCGAAAAGAGATTCTGGGGGGCAGAGGAAGGCGAGGCCCTCCTCGCTTTCCCCTAGCAGAGCCTTTTCCCGTTTCTGTCTAGGCATGATTGATCCCATTGCTAAAGCCCGGCTTCAAAGTTGAAACGAAAGGACATCTCTCTCGGGTGTCCTTCCCTTCCCGCTTTGTTTTAATTCCTTTTTTTTCCAAAAGAAAAAAAATCTGGTGATGGTTATCATTATTTGACCCTTGTAAACTGTAACTCCACGACTACACCTGGCGCGTGATCCTAGGAAATGGTAGCAGAACAACGTAGGGTATACTGTCACTACTGGGATGAGTGAGTGGATGACTGATGAGCTGAGATGCTGCTAATCGACCACCTTACTTAAAACTGGAGGAAACATGCATGTAGACGAGAGCTGATGGGCCAATCAAGCCTGACCGTTGGAAAACTTGGAAGGGAATGGCACAGTATTAAAGGTAGCAAGAATACACGGGAGTACTGAGTACATATAGTAATATAGTACGGAGTATATCCTTGCCAGTACAGTACAGCAGCACAGTGCTCCCATGGGGCCACGACGACGACACAACAGTGTGTGTTAGCTTCCAAACTCTCTGTTCCGGCGATCTGGTAATGGAAACAAACGATTATCAGCAGGAGTACAGTTTTTCACGATCCATATAGGCATACAGAAAACATCGACACAAAAAATTCTACAGGCGGGTTCGGGTTCACGAGGAACTAGACGATTTAGATTTCAAACCACCACACTTTCAGCAGAGTACGTACAATCTTTCGCAATCTTGATTTTGGTTATTGAGACCAAAGACCATTTGGCCGCGCTCTTTAAGATAGCATAATTAGCTGGGATAGCAGCTTTACAAGTTTTAGAAGTTCAAAAGGAGATTACAATCCTGAAAGGGGTAGCTCCAAGTACTCCCTCTAATAACACCCGTAGCTCCAAGTACTCCCTCTAATAACACCCTATAAAGACATACTTTGACTGTATTATGATTTCTGTATTGTTATTTGGCTTAACCGCCCATCACATCCGTTGCACACCACCACTTCCAGATCAAACAACTTGCATCCCAGGGAACTGGATTTTAGAGGTAACATGGCTAGAAATAATTCATGCAACTAACTGGATTGAACATAGCAATTTGGAGAGAGAGAAAAATTTACATATTTCACCATGTATAAAAGACAAATGAACAAGTTGTTTGAAAGCTTTCTATATCATTCGATGTTTCCAAACCTAGATCAATAATTTGCATGTTTCACTGGCCTACTTATTGTTTGATATCGAGCTCACGTCTGAAAGGAATAACTCCAAGTAGGCCTAGTACATCCCTGAACAAACACGACAAGAGAAACTTTATCAGAAAGATTCCTGTATCTACAATATGTCGGACAGAGTATTACCTTTTAGCAACAGAGACATAGGTAAATCATAGGAAAGTGACGAGAGATATAGTTGGATGCACTCGTCAGATCTTCCAAGAAATAGCTCAAATAGAAATAAAAGCTAAGGACTAAGGAGGTCCTCAACACAGGTCAAGCACACAAAAAGTGTTCAAATCAGATAAAATAAAAAAGATAAGGAGTCTAACTTGCTAACTGGATATAATTTGACTGAAAAGTGGAAAGTTCCAATAAGTCTTGTACATTTGATTTCAAGTTTTGAAAAAGCGAACAAAAGGCCCCCGCGTCGCCCCTGTCTCGGGCGACACGGGCAGCGAACCAGATCCCCCCGCCGCCGCCGCCCCCCTCCCTCCCCTTCCTCCCACCTCGCCGCCGCCGGAGGGGTCGCCCGGAAGCCCGGTGGACCTCTGGGATGGTGGCGGCGGGGAGGTTCGCCGTAGATCGGGGCGGCGTCGCGCGGATCTCAGCGGCGACGGCGTCTGTCGGGAGCGTGGCCGGCGGAGGAAGCTTCACCGGTGGCCGGCGCTGGCCTGCGATGGCCGGGAGCGGGCGGCAGATGGGCGTGCGGGCGGCTGTCGGCCGGATGACGAGGTCCGGCGTCCTGGGCGCTCGAGCCTTCGACGGCCGGCGCGGGCGCGTCTGGCGGTGGCTTGCTCTGGTCCCCGCGCGGTGGCGTGGGCGTGCGGGCGACCGGACGCGGGTCGGCGGCGGGCAGGGCGAGTCCGTGGCGACCTGCGCGCCGAGTCGCGCGGATGGCGCAGGTGCAGCCGTCCAGTGCTGCGGCTGCGGCCCGCCTCCGGTGCGGCGTCCCTAGGGCGGCCGGATCTGGGGGTGCTGACCGGGGTGGCGGACATCGTTGGCGGGGCGGCGGCGGCGGATACCGTCGTGGTGGCGGTCTGGTATCTTGGCTTCGTGGTCCGCGGCTCCGATCGGGGTCGGGATGGCTTCGGCGTTTCCCTGACGGTGGCAGCGTCTGGGGTGGCACCGGCCCGTCCTGGCTCCCTCCTTTGGCTTTTTCATGGCCGGCGTCACCTATGCTCGATCAGGCCAAAATGTTTGTATCGAAAAGTACAACGAAACTATGCGATTAGTTTTTGATTTCATCTACATTTAGTACTCCATGCATGTGCTGGTATTTTGATGTGATGTGAATCTTCTTTTTGCATAATAAAATTTGGGGTGGAATTTGAGAACTAAACAAGGGCAGAGTAATGATTAACGAATCTCATTGTTCTGAATATATAGCCATGTATCCCTGTGGTGGATCAGGATGTGAGATGGGTGCAGATCAATAATGACTTTGACTTCAGGGATGCCAAGGGATTGTACAGCAATGTGGTTTTATTAAATCTTTTAGGTTAAAGGTCTAGGTAATACATGTAATTTTGCTGTAAAGAATGTTCATATGGCATTTCTGAAGTTTTACCTAAGGAAATGCAGGTTAATTATGAATGTTGAGATCTCATCTTGTTCTGAATATATGTTGCCATGCACCCCTGTGGGATTCTGAATGTGAGATGGGGTAGGGATCAATGAACTTCTTGATTTGTTATCTAGCTACTGAGGGAATGACGATTACCATGCACAACGCGGAGAGCTGCCATAGATTATCACTGTTCTGGCAACCTGAAAGAGTTGAGGAGAAGAACGCCCAAGATTGTCAGCATTTGATAATAGAGACCTTCGCTTTAAGGAATGAAGCCATGGGATTGTTCAGTAATGTGAGGGTTGTTATTATTGTGGCTTTTTTTTAGTGAGCACCATTGACTATGTCCACCATACATGACATAGTTATGCAACCTCACAAGATCTTGTTGAACTGTTTTCCAAAAAGTACAAAGCAATAGTTCCTCAAACAATTAGTCATTGGCTCACTGCACCTGAATTCAACTTCTATTGAGTAATATGTATCCAAATTGATTTGTCAAGTCGTTTCAAAAGTTAGAGCATTGATACTTTAGACAAAACACAAATATCAAACAGATGGAGGTAATGCAACTTTCAAGATATACTAGATTACAAGAAAGTATGCTCAGTTGATTCTCAAGTTTGTCATAGTACATGTTTGTGCTCTGAAAGTAACAAACGGTTTATGGTAAATGCATTTGAACTTTTTTTTGAAGCAGCAAATGCATTTGAACTTTGTCATGTTGTATTTTTGTGGTAAGTAGGTAATGCAGTTCACACATATAACAATCTACTTTGAATTAAACAACTGATAAAGTAATAAAATGGGGAAGTGATCGATGGCAAGAAGGCATTGCCATTTTGAACTAATGTCAATGCCATCTACTCTGAATTAAGGTGCTTTACAAATTCAGTGCAAAGTTTAGTAAAATCACATTGCATTTACATCCACGGTGCCTGCGTGTGGAGCCGTGGATGCAGAGTTCATCCACAAAATTGATGTTCTGACACAGATTTTTATCTCAGTACTAATGTCAATCAACTTCCAACACCAGTTTTCCAAATTAACTCTCGCTACGGTCCATGAACATGACCAACTTGGTATCAAATTGCATTCAACAAATCCAACTAGACGCGGTTTAACAGCAAGAGCAAGATGACATACGAGAAGTTTCAGAAGAACCTGATGATCAGCAAACTCACATCTCGGCAACTCAGGCAACCCGTTGGTCTCTTCTTTTCGTGCTGCTCCCCGCTCTGCTGACGTTTCCGCGAGCACCGGTTGGCACCGTCACTGACGTGTGGGCCCGGTTTCTTTCGGGCCCACACGTCATTGGGCGTGAGCTCCTGCTGAGGAGGCTCTCGCCCAGCGTCGCGGCGGCGGCGGCGGCGAGGATTCGGAATCTCAGACGAGGCCACGAGGGGACCCCATCTTGTCGTCATATTACCATTTTTCCCACCCTCGGTTGGATAACGCGGATGATAATTGCGACCGGACCGCGTCGCGGCTCTTGAGAGCCGTCCGATCAGGTTTAAGCGGCTCAGATCGTTAGGTGATTAAGCACGACACCTTCGCGTACGCGCCACACAAACCTCTTCGCTGATTAGGATTACGAGTCTTCTCCCCCTCCACCAGTCTCGATCCAATCAAGCGTCTCCTCATCGCTTCAAAAAAAAAAAAAAAAATCGATCCCCATCCCTCCGCTCCATGGCGACCCTCACCATGCAGCCGATCGCTCCCAGCCCCGGCCCGGCTGCCCAGGAAGACCAGAGGCGAGTGGTTTCTTCCTTCGCTTGCTTGTTCTGTTTTGCTCAGATTGACATCCAAAGAACGAGGGATTCGGAGCTTCGTTTTGTGAATTTTGGTGTTCCTGGTCTTGATGCAGGAAAGGGGAGAATCCTACTGCGGATGCTGCCGATCTTAGTGACATCGACTCGGGGTAATTGCTTCCGTCCCCGTTTAACCGCGGTACCTGTGACTTCCCTAGCGAATTAGCGCTTGATTTATTGATGTGGCTATGATTCTGCGCAGCTGGATTCTCCTGAAGAACTCGGATGTCGTTTCGGCGGATCTGGCCGCTGCCGCCATCAGTGGCAGTCAGGGCTCTTCGACGATTCCTAGCTGGTACGATCCATCAATAAGCGTGTGGTTGTTGGTTTATTTCGTGTGAATTGTGGCTAATCCTCTTTTTTTTGTTCCATGTTCGTTCTTTATTTTGATTCCAGGGCACGGTGGGTTCTTGGGGGTGTGGTGTACACGGTCGTGCCATTCTACAACAGAGTCAGGCAGCTTGAAGGTACACAATAATATAAGATCAACTACACTGTTTATTTTCTTTCTCTGGCTCATTTATAGTGTTCACCTATGAGGCTATGAGCTGTGCAGAAATAAATGTCTAGTTTAAAATATGACTTGAACAAATCATCACATGAGCTGGTAGTTGGTACTAAGTATTTATAAGCCATTCATCTTGTCAGTATGTTTGGAGATTCTTATTGTTATATGTCTTGATTTTCATGCCAGAGGAGACAGTGGGGTTCGTGGAGAATGCCGTAGAGGTTGTGGAGCATATAGCAGAGGCAACAGAGAAGCTAGCTGCAAATGTGGCTAAGCAGCTTCCTGAAGATGGGTCTCTGCAGAAAGCAGTGGAGGAGGTTGAGCACATTGCTGAGGTAGTGGATGCTGATGCAGAGAAGGTTGAAGCAGTCACTGAAAAGGTCTGATTCTATTCTCTTATACTCTCGTCGATTGTTCAATATTATCATGCTATACTTATTTCCATATTACAGTTGCACAAGACAGATAATCTTATGTTAGAAATTGTATCATTACAAATAACCAATTGAGCAAAAGGCAGCATGGTGCTTATTTTCTGGAATTTTGATGTATGCTAAGTTGCTAGCTAATATGTGTTTGTGCTGGTATTTTTCCCTACTTACCATGAGCTAATTAGTTTTTTTAACTCCTGAAGCAAGAAATGACTAGTATTTTAGTAGTTTATTTTGGAGAGCTGAAATTTGCTAACTAATATCTGTTGTAGTCCTCAAGCAAAAATTTTCATGTATGCCAACTAGCAATGAGTATGAACTGTTCAAAGCAATTTCTCTTGGAGAGTATAGATTTTCTTAAGCAATTTCTGACCATTTCATAACTTAGATGGCTTGCTCTGTAGGACTTTAGTTGTTTCTTGTGGGAACTGAGATCAGTTATCACTAATCAGTTTCAATATTTTGGCTGGTGCTGAGCACAGAATTTTTTGACAACTCAACATTTGAAACTTGAAAAATGGCTTGCCTGCTTAGTGCTGCATGAGGAATGACGCCTCAGACATTTTTATGTGATATCATAGGTTTGTGACAAATTTTATAAAGCAACAAGATAATGCCATAGGTTTACTAGGCATCTGGAAATAGCTTGGTAGGATTTTACTAAGAGAACTTTTTAGGAGGTTTTTTTGTGCAACATTCAACAGTAACATAAATTTGGAACTACAGAATATTGGAAGATTTATTAACCAGCTTGATTAGAAAAGGGACACCCACAATAGAGAACGAAATATGTTCTTATTTAGATGTAAGGTGATTTTTTTTTGAGGAGATGTAAGGTCAAAGTTAACCTGGAATAAAAGCATTAACAATGGTTCTCCTTGTACAGATAGACCAGGTCAGTGATGAGATTGACGCTGCTGTAGAGCCTGTAATCGAGGAGCTTGAAAAGGATCTCGATCAGGGCACAACATCCAACAATGGAGCTACCACACAGAAGTGATCAGTGGCCTGTTAGGAGTGCTCCTCATTGTACATACCATGTGTACGGTGTACCTGTACATATGCGTGTTGTTGTGTATGAAACTATGAAATGCAACCCGCCATGGTCATATTAAGATGTAAAGATTATGTGCGGGGTGATGAAGTGTGCAGAACTGAAGACAGTTCAGATGTGGAACTAGATGAATATTCATGCATACACTATCAAATCGCTACATAAATAAATACATATTGGCCTGTGGAAATCTACTAATCTGTTTCACATTTTACACCCTTTCTGTTCCTGTACCAAAGGTCCCAAATATGATACCTTAATTTTCCCACTCTAAATTTGTTACTCTGCTCCTGTAATATGCAGACAATCACACCAAAGAAGAAGGATATGAACTCCCATAAACTCATGCTCTTTTGTCCACGGTCCAAGGCTGCCCAGTCTGCTGTGTTGTGTTCACTGAAACGTTCGGTGACACGGGCAGGCACTTGGCGGGGAGGGGACGCTGGCCGCAAACGTTCTCGGCGTCGTCTCGCGCCGAGGAGCAGGGATATTTTGCCGTGGCGGATAAAACCCAGCGTAGGCAGCGCAGCCCGCGCCACGGATATCTTCGCCGCCCGCTGCGTCGCGAGCTCATCGCCATGGCTCTCCCCCTCGCCCGCCTCCTCCTCCCGGCGCTCCCCGCCTGCCAGTGCCAGCCACCGCAGGGACTGCGCTTCACCAAGGGCCACGTCTCCTTCGTCGCCCCCGCCGCCGCATGTTCCCGCGGTCACCGCGCCGCCTTCGCTGCCCGCGCGGCCGCTAGCGCCCCTGCGGCCCCGGCCCCCGCGGCGCCGGAGGTGGAGACGGAGGAGCAAGTGGGGCCGAGGACGCGGCTCGTCGCGCAGAACATCCCGTGGGACTACACGGCTGATGACATCCGCGCGCTCTTCGAGAAGCACGGTTTCGTCGCCGGCGTGGAGGTAGACACTCTGCTTCAGTCCCCTTCCTCCCCTATCTGTTCGAAGTAAAACAGAAAAGGGGAACAAAATGCAGTTTGCGAGGTTTTGCTTCTTCATTCATACTAGCTCTGTAATAGTTGTAGAAGCCAGAAATCCTGACAGTGGATGCTAACCAAATCAATGTCTGCCAGAATGAAGTGCTAGTATTTTTGGGGTAGCTTGCAGCTGTTCAACTCATTTATTGAAATAAAAACGACACGGCTTGATGAAAAAGCTTAAATGCATTTGGTGTGTAGTGGGCCATTCACGGTCCATTTTTGCTATGCTCAAGTAGGCTCGATATAGTAGCTAGTAGTTGAAAGGGTTTGAATCTGAAGGAAAAACTCATTCTATTCTAGTGCAAATCTAGCTATAAAGTACAGGCTTGATGGCTAATTTTACCCAGAAAACTAGAATTCTGCTATTAAAATAGAATTTGAGGTTAGTGGAAGCAATATTCGGAGTTCTTGTCACATCGTCGCAAGCCCCATCAGTATGTGCAAAGCTTAATTATTTGCAACTACAAGGTGCTCTTCCCTTTATTAACATTGGAGTTAGTTATATTTTGTAAAAAAAATATTTTTAGTCTTATATGATTTCAAAGTCTTGCAGTTGGATCCTGTGAATAACTGTTTAGCGCTATCATATTACTTTCTACTGCTCATGAAATAATGACTGAAGTAATTAGGAGAAAATACTCTGCTGTGAACGGGTCAGTGTGCAGCATAGGAGCTGATCAAAGACTGAACTCAACATCCAGTAATTTGAGTTATTTTCTGTGAAAATGGCTGAAATGATTTTGTTCCCATGCTGAAAACTAATGTTATATTTTTTAGAGGAGAGGGAAGGGGGTGTTTATCTTGTATTTAAATAGATTGCTGGGTCACACATCATATTTATTTACTAAGTAGCACCACAGTGCTATTCATGGTGAATTGTCATTCCAGTTCACAATGGGTGTTTATCTATTTCTCTACGATTTGTTTGTTAAAATTCTTTACAGAAGACAGCAAAGATACTATTGGTGATTATCTTACTTTTTTTCTCCTAGCTTTCAATGTACAATGCCAGTAAAAACAGAGGATTGGCATTCGTAACCATGGGTTCAGAAGAGGAGGCTCTTGCAGCTCTCAGCAATCTCAATTCATCTGTAAGTTTAAGTATCACCTAAAGTATATGAGTATATCTCACTCAGACTCACCCTGCTTACTTACATGATCATTGTTTGTTTTCCTTTCAACTCTCATTTTGATGTAGACTTTAAATGATAGAAAAATCAAGGTGGACTTTGCAAGACCTAGAAAGAAGCAACCTAAGCAAGTTAAGCAACCTGTTGTGTCATCAGATACCACGGAAAAGCATATTGTTTTTGTCGGAAATTTGACATGGAGAGTTAGAAATCGTCACCTTCGCGAACTGTTTGCATCGACCCCAGGTGTACTATCAGCTGAAGTTATCTTTCATACCACGACACCAAGGCGATCTGCTGGTTATGCATTTGTTTCTTTTTCTTCGAAAGAGGCTGCAGAGGCCGCCATATCTACTTTAAACGGACAGGTAAATATTAATGGAATGTGCAATGTACACGTATGTACCAGTTTGTTTGCTATTAAAATTCTACTACATATCTGTTGTATTTGACCTATGATTATTATTGCCGCAATTGATGGGACGACCCATTAATGTGATGTTCAAAGAGGAAAATGTAAAAAAGAATGAATATTCTGTCCCAAAGGAAGGTGAGGCCGAGGTGGAATCATCTGAGCAGAGCGATAGCTGCCCTAACTTATGAGAGAATCGAGAAACGTGAAATGAATAGATCTGTGGTTACATATACTCTGACCCCTGGTATTTCTTTTTGAGCAATACTAGTTATTTCCTTTGTTTTATTTAGCTCTATCTATTCCGTGTACATATTCTTTTACCAAGATTGGGAGTTGTATTTCTTGTGAGAAATGAAACGGCTTCCTTATCATGTTATTGGTGACTACACGCCTGTTTATTTCTGCTGAACCTGCACCTACTGTCATGATATAACCTAGTGGGATCATGTTATAAATCGTTATATTGTTCCTTCTGTAAGCTGTCCAGTTGATATCTGTAACATTTGAAGGTCAGGAATGCTGGGACCTTTCCTATCTGTAACATAAATATCATATCTGTGGTCTCTGTCAGATTTCAGCAGTTCAGATGTTAATTGTAAACAAAAATTGAGCGTGAAGGAGCTCTCACCCAAAGAGCTGACGGAGTTGACCGTAGTTTTTGTCTGGCATTGACGTACTTGACCGAAGTTTTTGTCTGGATGAAATATTCTATGTGGAACCGATGTATTACTCGTTGAGACGTTGATAGAAATTTGGCCCACCAGAAATACTGTTCTCAAGCCTACAAGCGCTGGTGTAAGAAGAAGCGAGCAAGATGCCTAGGTCAGGCGTGGGTTAGACGTCTCAGGAAAATCAGAGATTTTCTGTCTCCACTCCATTTCCTTGTTTATTTGAGTTGACAAACCGCATCCATTCTTTATAATCTGCCAGCTGTGGTCGTCATCCATGGTGATGATCTGACATGACAGATTTATTTGCTAGCTGACGGCACTCCAATAAAATGGTCGAATGGCCTCCTCATAAAAAAAACAATCAAATACTCGAACGACAACAAACTCGGACACAGCGAAACGGAGACGCTAATCACACGAAGATCCGTGTGGAAAGCGTGAAATGCGTTACGGCAGTTTGACAAAACGGTCACTCACAGATTCCTCCGCCGGGGTTCACTTTCAACAATTCTAGCCGGCCAATCAACACGATTCCGTTCCGTACTAATTTGTTCGCGAACAAAGCGAGCACCGAGCACTATCCTACGTAGAACACTAGTGCTTCGACGTGCCGTGCAAAGCACCGCCAGCGACGTCGTCGTAACAACTCGCCGAGGACGCAAAGGATCGGAGTGGAGCAGCAGCAGCAGCAGCGACCGCCGGGATCCGGCAAGGCCGCGCGCCGGCCGGCCGAAAGCTCGGGCCAACTCGCAGAAACCAGCGGTGACGTCCGGCTCGGCACGCGACAGAGGAGACGCGGAGCTTGCCGTCCATCCGGGGTCGTTTCGTGCCGCGCCGGACAATCCCCGCGTCGCCGCTCGGGCGGTTAACCAAGCAAGCAACCCCCCACACACACACAAAGGAAAGAAAGAAACCTACCCCTCGGGCCGGCCTCGGCGAATCGGTTGCTCCGCGCCCGCGGCTTCAGTTCCTTCCTCGCGGAAGCCTCCCCGTTCCGTGCCGTGCGCCACGGTCGAAGCAACCGCCGCTGCCCCCTCGCCCTCACCAACCAAACACTTCCCCCACACCAAAACCAAACCAGCCCGATGGAGGTGGAGCCGGCCGCGGGCGAGAGGGGGAGCAAGGGCGCGCCCGGCGGGGAAGGGGGAGGGGGAGGAGGCGGGGTCCTGGAGTGGGAGCTGGAGCGGCAGTACGACTTCGAGCGGGAGATGATGCTGATGGCCGGGCCGCAGCCGACGCCGAAGCCGCAGCGGCGGCACCAGCACCGGCCTCTCACCGCCGATCTGCTCCAGAACTGCGACCTGCCCCCTCCGACCAAGCTCTTCGGCCCCGTCCCGACTCTGCAGAGGTGAGCGCGCGTCGTCGCCTGTTGAGTACTACCTCACAGTTGTTGCGAGAAATTCCGTCGAGATTGCTTGCACTGACGCAGCGGCGCCGTGTTTGGGAAGGTTGGAGAGCGCGGCGGGGACGGACCAGAAGGGCGACGGCGGCGGGAACAACGACAGCCTGCTGCGGGCGCTGCGCCTGTCGCAGTCGCGCGCACGGGAGGCGGAGGAGAAGCTGGCGGCCGCGGGGGCCAGCAACGGGGACCTCGCGGCGCTGCTCGTGCGGGACTCGGTGGCGCTCTCCGCGCACCGCCGCTGGGTCATGATGCTCGAGGCCGAGAACTCCCTCCTCAAGGTCAAGGGAGGAGGAGGTGGTGGCGCGGAGCCCGACCCGGACGACGACGGCGACGCGCGGCGCGGCGGCGGCGGGGTTGCCGCGTGGTGGGTCGCGCTCGCGGTCTGCGTCGGCATCGCCGGCGTCGGGCTCGCGCTCGGCAGGTTCCTCTGCTGAAGCTGTCAACATTATTCTCCCGGATTTTGTGAAGCGAAAACCGCGGATCGGAAAATCAATCCACCTTATCCAGGTTAGAGCATTGGTACGAGCACGCAAAATTCTGTGGAAAATGGAGAAAATACTACGTCTCGGTGATTGGGCATTATGTTCTCGCTGCTGTAAATCGAGGAGGAAAATATAAGCTGCAGAGAAGCAAGTGCAGCGTAAATAGAATTCGACTCGAAGCTGCCGTATCCATCAGTGTAAGCTTTCATGGAAAGGAATAGGAGAACAAATCTCATGGTCGGGATGGGCCTTTTGGCCTTTTGGGTGGTCTACATTTTGATGCCTGCCTTCAGGTTCCGGCGATTCTGCTATAATTTTGCTACGGTCACTTTCAATGGATTTATGAGCCTATTATCTGATCCGAATCCGACCACGGGCACATGCCATTCATGATTCATGTACGCTGACCTTTCCTCTGTAGAGTACAGACGAAACTGGGGTCGACTTCGTCATATTCGTAGCGTAGTTTGCTGCCTTCGCTCAACGGCAAAATCAGGATAGAGTTCGACCAGTTTGCTGCCTTCGCTCAACTGCATAATCCGTGTAGGGCGCTCTTTAGCAAGTTTAGGCAGGGGGGATGACAATTAGAGACTGAAGTTTGATCTTTAGTCGAATTTCTTGTTTAGCCCCCGTTTGGAAGTAGATATTGGGGGTTATGATTTGACATTGGCATTGAGTATATTTGAATTCTGATGTTTGGACGTTCTGGGCATTGCGAGACGGAATCAAAAGGCAATGCCGCGGGGGTATTCGGCCCAGTTGAAGGACCCCGCCTCCAATTTAGAGGCATCCCGCTCAGTTTTGCTCTGAAATGGATCTCCTCGCGTACCGCTCCACTTGCCGAAACAGAAAAGACCGCGGGCGGGAGCCACGAGACTGCGCGGGAGACGCGACAGGGAGAGACCGCCACCGTCGCCGGCGGCCGCCCCCCGCCATCCCTGCCTCGGCCGCCCCCATCTCCTCCGCAGGTTGGCCTCCGCCGCCCCCATCTCCTCCTCCTCTCTTTTCCCCTTCTCACGGGTCACCTTGTAACTCCCCAGACTGGGCGACGACGGAGGCCGCGGGTGACGACGGAGGCTGCCTCCACCGCCGGTCGCCCCTCATCCCCTTGCGCGCTCGGCTCCCTGTGGCCGTCAGGTACTCCTCCGCCACCCCCATCTCCGCCTAGCCCTTTTCCCCACCGCCCCCATCTCCGCCTTGCCCTTTTACTCGCCAGCCGACTCGACCTTCTCCCCAGGGAGGTTGCCTTCGCCGGTGGCCGCAACCGGACTCCGCGCCGGCCAATTTCCGTCTCCGGCACAGCTCGCCTTCGCCTCCCCCTTTTCCCTTGTCTCTGCTGCAGCATTTAGATTTCGAGTGTTTGCTAGTGAGGCAGCCACTGAATGAGTACTTCTCATGGGTTTGCCTGCAGCAGCTGTACATATATTGTTTGTTACCATATCAGTCTCAACATGAAAGGATATACTGCACTCGAGATGAAGATAGATTCTTGGGTTCCTTAAGCACTTGTTTTCATTATATTTGCTTCCCTGTATCTAGTGCATATTTCATCTGTTATGATATCAGTCTGGCATGGAAGTGTCTCGTTCATTTCAATTCATTGGAACATGGATGGCACTTGAATATCTCTTGGGTTCAGGTGTTTATACTAGTATAAATAATCGTCTTATAATGCATTCTTCATTGGGTCTATCTGAATTTTGCCCCTTGGTACATGGTCTGTAAGTCTTGGGTGGCTCTATATGTTAATGGAAAATCAATACATAATGATGTCAAAAAGTGTAGAGTAATTATTGACAGAAAAGATTTTCATTACATGGAGTTCATTAAAATTCCTGGAGATGCTAAAGACTGCTATTGAGATGTAGAACAGGATCTGAACCTGCAAAACATGTTGCTGCAGGCGCTGTTAAGTTGTCAGCAGGCAGACTGTTGTTAAGGATGCTCTGTTAATTAGAATGCAGATTATGTTTAGCTACCGCACTGACAAGGTGCACTAAAATACTAACTTCATCATATGAGTTTGCTAATTAAGGGATCAGCCTCTCCCTCTCAGGAGTTTTTCCTTGACACTTTAACAGCAAAATATGGACTAAAGAAACTCGTGCTGTGTTAAAATCCTTACTCAGCTAGGACCATTAGTTTACTTGTACTACTAATATGTCATTGTATTTTTCAGGGTACGCACACCAAACATTGGGTTGCTGCTTTGGCCGATTGGGCCGATTGAAGGTATGTGAAGCATTGACGTCTCTCCCATTATATGCCATGATGTTTACGAATGGTGTGTGTGCATTGTAGCTATAGTATGGCAGACCTCGAATTGGTTTCTTATATAACTGAAGAAAATAAAAGAACAATGAGGAAGGAATGGCTCTCGATATTGAACACGAACAATGGCATGTGAGAGATGTTCTGTAGGCTAGAGGCATGTATGCTTGTTATGTCGTAATGCTTGAGAACTTGTATCCTAAGTAGTTGCTTCCTGTTGTGATGGACAAAACACGTCTTTTGTGAATGTTGTCTGTACTTGTTAAGTAATGCTTGAGAACTTATCTGTATTTGTGGCAAAGTTGGAAGATATTAAGTTATGCTTGTATAATGTTGTCTGAACTTGCTTCTAAAATGCTGTCTGAGAAAACATTCCTGCTGTATTTATGATTTTTGTCAATATTTTTCTCACATTTTCCAATATATTTCTGCTGTTGTTATGTTTTTTGGCTTATTCATACTATTTTTCAGAATATATATATATATATATATATTGTATTTATATTTTATGACAATGTGTATTTGAAACCATTCCAATATATGCACAAGTTATGGAAAGTACATTTGCATAATTGTACAACCAATGTAAATTGTTCAAACTCCTCATTTATACAATTCAATATTTGTGCATCCAAACGGGAATTGGAATTGGCTCATATCATTGATTCTAACTATCAATTGAAGATGCATCCAAACAACAACATTGGCATTGAAAGCCATTTCCATTTCCACCCAGCTTTGGTATTGCTAGCCCAATGCAATTCCTCATGCTCAATGCCAACATCCAAACGAAGCCTTAGGGTATTTCGGAATTAAGGTAGTGAGTTCAGGAGGAAGTTATTGCCCATTGTTTGATGAGTACTTAAAATAGTTTTCTGACATTTCAATTTATCCTAAGAAACATGACAATCTGAGATTCAATCTCGTGCGTGTAAATGGATATATTTCCTCCATCCTTTTAATCCACCATTAATATGTTTGAAAAATCTCAAAATTTCATTCAAGGACATTATTCCTAGTACGGAGAGAGTATATAAACAAATGTTATAATGAAAAAAAAACATCCGGCGGTAGATTTTGTTTAGATATAATATGTTTTCTAAGATTATCTATGTTTGTAATTATAAGGAATAATCTAGAGTAGCATACCAAATCTACATATAAATTACCATATGTAATTAGAAAAATAACTGAACCATGGATCCAAATTACTTATCTCTACAGTTATTAAAAAAATACAATGTCCATGTACATCTAAAGTTATAAACTACCCACTTCAGTCATTTTTTTTACCGAAGTCAGTAGGGGAAGCCCCTACCTATTTTTTTATACTTTTTATTTCAGACCTAATTAATTAGCTCATATGGTTAGTTGAACCTAGGTGGCTGGGTGCTACTCAGGTAGGTGGGCTAGGTGCTACACAAGTGCTCTAATTAAAAGGCTAGAGGCCTTTTCGCTATCCACTTCATTCATTGTTAATGTATGTCAAGACTAACTCAAATTATACGTGCATGATGCATTGAATCTTTTCTTGAAACAACCTAGTCAGGCATGATGCCCTGAATCTATATATTGAACAATTTCTCATCTCTTTCATTATGAAAAAATGATCCGAAAGTATTCCTATACATGTTTCTAAACTACCCACTTTGTTCTTCAGCTGGTATTCCAGTCGCATCGTCTATAAATCTATAATGCTCCTGATGTGAATAGAACATTAGAACGTTAGCTCCAGCCCATGAGGTTAATTTCAATACATCGACCACATTACCCATTATATTCTCCTTCACTGCTATCATTAATTGGTCGGCGAAGACTATACGAAAAAAGTTTAAGGTGTGGCAAAATTCTACGGATGACATAGTAATATTCAAACTAAAAAAAGCTGTACACATGTAAAATGCAATGATCTTTCGAGTATGAAACTTAAATAAGAACACAAATGAAAAATAGTTACCCAAATGGCAATGGTGAAGAAAATAAAAATTCAGTTGATAACTTTCATTTTGGCCTGCCGACCATTCCCCTTCCGATCCATGCCGTTTCCTTTCTGATCCATGACGCTGTGGCGCTGTCAAAACTCGCAATCCAGGGTCACAGCGTGTGGTCACTCTCCGAGCTGATAGCATAAGATCTGTGTTCAATCGTCGGCCGGCAGCGGCAAGGGACTCCATGAAGATGGACGATGGGCATCAGACTTGTGTTCAAATGACTCAAGCAGATACCAAAGGGTATAGATGGCCGGCCCAGCAAACAAAAAAAAACCTATGCAATGCGAGTTGGCTTTGGAGAAAAACGGTTCGCAGCACTCAGTCGATCTGTGCCCGATGCGCCGCCCTCTTCTTTTTTTTCCTGCGGAGAGCGACGGAGCTTTTTTTTCGGAACAGCGACGGAGCTCTGATAGCAGACAGACAGCAGGAGGAGGGTCGAGGACCTGAGTTTTTCTCCGCAAAAATCAAGGTACGGTGTTTTCAAAAAAAAATTAAATGCATCATTAGTACACAAATTTGGCAAGTTTGTGCATTTAGATACACCATCTCTCTAATTGCTCATTTAGCAGCAACAACTTAACACGTTGGTGCAAATAGGTCACCACGACGACACATAGCCAAAAAAATTGCCATGAAGACAGCATTGCAGCGATGTGTTAGCCATTTTTTTGACCGAAGTCGGGAGGGGAAGCCCCTACCTATTTTTTTATATTTTTTTTTATTCCAAACCCAATTATTCGCTCCCACAGGGAGTCGAACTTGGGTCTGCTGGGTGCTACTCAAGCTCTCTAACCACTAGGCTAGAGGCCATTTCACTGTGTTAGCCCTTTCACTGTGTTAGCCATTTTTTTTTCAAAAGTCCTTACTCATAACGCAATTTAGGTTAGTTTAGTAGTATCTTTTTAGATTTTGTTTGTAACATCTTATAGACAAGAATATAGTAAATTTTTTAAAATCTTATATTTTACGAAAAATATTTATTTTTGGTGAGGTGAAATAAAATAATATAACAAACAAGATATATATTTGGCGTTGATTGTAGGCACCGTATAAGTGCAAAAATTTGACATTTTGATTCGTAACTCGGTTTGCAGTCCCTGCCTCTAACAAAGTTTGAGTGGTAATATAAATCCTCAAATTGTTATATTATTCTGACATATTGTTCATCCTGTATTAGCATCATAAAAATTTGATGTTTATCAGAACTAGTATATGTCAAAATGAGTCCTAATAAATAATAAAATAACACTAAATGTATACATATGTTGTCAACATGACGTTCTTTTTGCCCATGTGTCATGTCGGTGACCTATTTGCACCCATATGCCAAGTTGTTGCTCCTAAATGAGCAATTAGAAAGATAATGTATGTAAACGCACCCACTCGCCAAGTTGTTGATCCTAAATGAGCAATTAGAAAGATGATGTATCTAAACGCATCCACTCGCCAAGTTTGTGTATTAATGATGCATTTAACTCAAAAAAAATCAAGGTATGGCAAGGCTGCCATACCGGGCCCTCCGCCCCTGTGTGTCATGAGAGAGATCTAAATTTATCCATGAACTTGTAACATCTATGCCTCCTAATATTGGTAGCGTGTGCAGAACATGAGTTGATGGACTAGTGGATGTATTCTTTAGTATTGACTAGGAACCAAGCCATCATTTTTCAGCCCCGTCATTCTGGCCAGGCTAATCTTTGACCAGGATTTCTAGGTTCAAGAACTAAACATGGGCTAGTAACAACTGATCAGGCCAGCCGAATTGTCTCTGCTGTGCAAATTAAGCTCCCTCTTTCTGCAAAAGGTGAAGCGTTCCTCTAATTCCCTGTACTCCCATCCAAACGGAAGCAGGTTGGGGTCGTCGATGGGCCGGCCGGGGGTTGGTGGCACTGCCACCTGCTCCCCTTTGCTATTTGCTCTTGCACGCGCCTTTGCGGTCAAGCGACGACGATGCTGCCCTTGCTATTGCTAGCCGCCAATAAAACCACTCCCATCGAGCAGACGGCCAAAGTCTGAACTTTGAAGCCCGTAACAGCATCTCCAAGAATATGAGTTCTAAAAAACTAGTTTTAAAACATTGCCAACAACTATTAGGAGTAAAAAAAAATCATCTTCCAACAGTTACGAAAATAAAATTAGTTGCTGCCACGTCATTTTTGTGAGCTCGGTGTATGATTTTTTTTTCATGTGGAGACTACCATGCCCCTACTCCTAACCATAGAACCTCACCAGATTCCATCGAAAAAGAACTAACCACCTGTTGAGCTCCCATAATAAAAGGAAGACATTGGCTCAACATGCAGGATAATTGGACACCCCACCAAAGGGTGTAGATTTAGCTTCTTTTATGTTCAAAAGAATTGGACGCGCCCATAAATTGAGCATATGGTTGGCCCTCTGTTGGAGCTTTTTTTTTCAATTTGTTTCCGAAACAAAATTTTAGGACTCTGTTTTGGGTTTTTAGAGATGCTCTAATAGCACCAGCCTGATATGGTTGCGCAAGCGTGCAAGCCATTATTGATTATTGGGCGACGAAAATTCAATCGTCTGCCGGATTCGCTGTCAGGCTGGCTCTGTTCGGTTGGTGGTGCTGATGGTTGGCGCTGGTTTTTGCTGAAAGAAAATACTGTTGGCTGGTTGGTGGATGGTGGCTGATGCTGGTTTTTGCAGAGAGAAAAACACTACTGGATTTGTGCTGGAACAAACCAGCCGAACAGGCCGAATATCTGAAACGCACACATTCACGGTTTGAAAGACACATTCAGGCAATATCTTATTCCCCATGACAAGCTTTTGACTGCCTGTGAGCTTATGATAGTTGAGTATGCGTCGTTCTCGGTGGTAGCTGCATTCTTGTCTTTGTAGATGTCTGACTGCGGCGCGTGGTATCACATTGACTTGAACAAAGATGTTGTGATGTTTCCACTGGTGATAATCACGTTGGTGTTTTTAATTATTTGCCTGTGATTTAATTTCTCAGTCCTTGAAAAGCGTAGGCATATTTAACAACATGTCAATAATATTCCCCTCCCAGTTTCAAATGTTTGTGCAACGCATTAGGTAGCTTTCTTTTTGGAAATTTCTAGGTTGCTTTGAATTTAAATGGACGGCAATTTTGAAAATGGAGGAAGGAGCTGTTGCCTTGGGGGACTAGTAAAACAGAGGAGAAAAGGGTTAACAGGTGGATACAGAAATGATTGGCTAGGAACTAGATCTAATGGATGGTATGGATTCTCTGGTGTGTGAATGGAGTCTGAAATGTCAATAATATTTCTGCGTCGTTGAAAATAAGGATATTTCACAGCACCGTTCCAGCTTCCACTGACTTGCTGTGCTGCTCCAGCGCCAAGCTTCCACGACGGCTAACATGAACGTGCAATCCAAGACACGGCTTAGCTCCCAGCAAACAACCCTGAAGAAGCTAGGAGACCTCATCCCAAATCCCAACTTATCTGCAACCGCACGCCACGAAAAAAAAAGATATTCTTCTCTGAAGTTGTTCTTTTTGGGAGAAATATGTTCTCCTCTTCAATTATTCACGATCCTGAAATAATTCAGCTCCCGATTGAGACGAAGCCTAACCTGCTCAACTGAACAGCAGACGGGTCTATCTGCAGTGCATACCCACCGCCCTATGATGAAGCAAAGACGGCGTCGTCTTCCTCCTTTCGGTCAATGCATTAGGTGAAAAAGCGGCGTCTTCAATCCACGCCCGATTGGTACCAGGCAACCAGGCAATGGCTAGGCCTGTCTTGCTCGCCAAAAATTAAAAAAATAAAAACATGTAGAAGCATATGATTAGGTCAATGCATGCATGCGTTCCTTCTAATTCGCACCACATCAACACGCCATTTGGAAGACATGAACTCAGCGATTAGGTTGAAAGAGATCAATCACCTTGTAACGCGACGTCAGGTAAGATTAAAGCTTTATTTTTCTTCGAGCTCCGGGAAGCCTTTTGCCTCTACTGTCACAGTAGCCTTTTGACAAATGGTGAATCATCTAGCAGACTAGCACTGCTGCTTCATCGACAGAGACGTAGCAGGTACCAGGCAGCAGGCTGCCATATACAATTATACATGCTATGAAATTACAAAGGAGATAGATGCTATGGCACCACTGCGGCGGCTATACAATCCGTTAGTGCCTTCAAGCTTTGGCATCGGTTTTCCTAAGTCCTAACCACTCCACCGTACTGCTGGCCTGCTGGCTGCTGCTCCCTTTCTTTACTCGACATCTTCCGCTTAACCTGTGCTGCGTGTTCAGTGACAAAAGCATGCAGCTCTAGGCTCTAGCCGTCTAGAAGTATTGGTCCACGAAAAATTTAATCATTAGAAAATAGAGTCAGTGCCTCAGTGTATAAAGTGTAAACGAATCAATTGAATCTGAATTGATCTTCTTTTTTTTTTTGAGAATAATCTGAATTGATCTTCAAGTGTGGCCGGAAACGCATGCATGGATCGATGGATGCTGCGACAAGCGATAACTAACTATCATTGACGACGACCCTCACCTACCATACACGATGGAACCATTCTGAATTGGAAATGTAGAGGTGGATAGCGACAGATTCCTGAAAACCACTTGGGCACTTGCTCGATCAGTTGCTATGGCCCCGGCGAACCGGCATGTAAATTGTAAAGACTGCGTGGTTGTCTTCGGCGATCCATTTCCTCGTTCAAAAGGAGAGGTCTCTTTCCCTTTTTTAAGGGGATGAGGCATGAGATCATCTTTAATTTGCATTTCTTCCCTGATGCACAAAATCTTTGGAGAGGATTGGAAATTATAAAAATTCTAGTTATAATAACATGATGATCAAAATGAAATCTTTGAATCAGTAGTGTGCAGCTGTGCATACATATTCAACGGGAGCTATTTTTCACACCTGCAATTGGTAGATGATGGGGAGCGAAAAATTCAACTCAAGAACGAAGGTGAGGGAGAAGGAGCCCAAGCGTGGACCAACGACTAGTCCTGTAGCTTATCCTGCAGCCGCGCCTAGCTCAATTCCATGAGAACCATGTGGTGTTGGCTCTACTCTATAAAACGGGATCCCGGCAACCTGCCCTGCCCATCCACAGCCATCGTGCAACCAACTCACAAGACAGAGACATCACTAAAGCTACCAGCTGCTTCGTTCCGTCCACAGGCTCCTCCGCCCCAGCCCCTTCCAATGGCGTCCCGTTCCGCTCTGCTCGCGGTGCTCGTCGCCGTGAGCTGCGCCGCCGCGGCCTCGGCGGCTTCTTTCACCGTCGGCGGCACGCAGGGCTGGACTCAAGGCGTCGACTACAACACCTGGGCCAGTGGCCAGACCTTCGCGGAAGGAGACACGCTAGGTGCGTACCCTGTCCGCGCGCGGCGAGTTATTGGTTGATCGTTAACTGTTTCGGCCTTCTGTTCTCCTCTTCAAAAATCAGACATTAACAGTTTAACTTTTTAATCATATATACTGGAAAGAATTGGAATGAAAAGTTTTGTCGCCCATACTGTATTTCTGTAGTCGCCATCTCTCCTTTGAAATGGTGAGAACAGAGATGATTGATAATTCAAGATAGTTTTCAAGTTAAATTACATGTCTTCTTTAGATAATTGTTAGATTACACGCTTATATATAGCACAGTAACATTTCATCCTTCCGTGTCAAAAAAAAAATCATTTCATCCTTTGCTTTTAACTGCAAAGCATGCAAAAGAACAAAGAAAAAACTGCAGTATTATTGCAGTACAACATCAATTAAACTTTTGTAGCAATATTAATAGTCGTGCCGAATTAATTACATCCTGAATTTTAACCCAACTATCCCCTTCAGTGTTCAACTTCCCCGCCAACGCCCACGATGTGGCTGAGGTCGACAAGAGCGGCTACGACGGCTGCTCCAGCAGCAGCGCGTCCAACACCATCACCACCAGCCCGGCCAACGTCAAGCTCACCTCCGGCACCCACTACTACATCTGCACCTTCCCAGGCCACTGCAGCAACGGCGGCATGAAGCTCGCCGTCACCGTCGGCTCCGGCTCCGGCTCCGGCAGCCCCCCATCGACGCCGCCGTCCACCCCCGGCACGCCCAGCACCCCGCCCAGCACCCCCTCCCCACGGCCGAGCGGCGCGTCCGCGCGGCTCACGGCCGGCCCCGCCCTCGCCGTGGCCGCCGGCGTGCTCCTCAAGCTCGCCATGTTCTGATCACATCATCACCACCGGTGTACGGCGGCGGCCTGGCTGTTTGCGTGGCCAGGGTAGAGGCAGTGCAGGATTGTTCTTGAGCGTTTCTGACGACGGCCGGCATGTACCTACGTTTTCCACGGTAGAGTGGGGGTTGGTATCGTGATCGATGTATTTACTACTAGTGCTTTGCTGTTTCTCTTGTGTTCATTGAGAGTGTAGTAGTTGGTGCCTTTTGTAATAATTTCATTGTTTTCTCTCCATGGATACATTTGCATGACTTCTGCCATGATATGATCAATGTGCTATATGTCGCTTTATCACGGTGTTCGGCTGAGGTGCCAATCTAGTACACTTGCTCTGATCTCAAACTTTACTTTCTTTCGCCAGATAAAGCACAAAAGGCTATGAAAAGCTTGATATCGACTTGTCCAAAAGATTGCTTCTAGAAGCTGAAATACTGGAGCCGGAGCTGGACCAAACAAGCGCAAAACAACAGCAACTAGCACAATAGGCACCTCCTTCAGAGAACAGTACACGACGGGTTGTTTTGTTAGTCACGCTGAGCGAAGCATTAGGTGCGTCCAGGTCTATACGTTAGACACTTAGACTTTGGTTCGAGGGCGAGAGTGAATCCGTCGGTTGGGTTAGGTAACAATGACCGGACTAGCTCGGCTAGGGGGAATGATTTGGAACACTGCGCGGAAAAACAATGCCGAGGGCGACAGTGATTTGGGTTGGATGGTACGTGTCGTTACAACTTGCAAGTTCTTCCCAAAGTGTTTCCAGACTTGTGTTGCGAAACATTTTACAAAAGCAAGCAGCCAAGAACAGGGAGAGCCCTGCTCTACTGTGCGGAAGTGAAAGACGTAAAGGTTACAAAAGCCTGGATGCTAGAGGACGAAGTCAGCAGCGACCAGCGAGTGAGCCTGATAGTCTAGTGACTTCATCCGCGATGTGCCGATGTCATTAGCCAACGACGGCTCATGCCGGCTCTGCAAAAGGTCTCGGCATGGTGCCGGCCTCTGGTTAAAGTTAGCGTACGTATTCCAGTTTCAGCGGAATTCATCAATTACCTGCTCCCTGCGAAATTTCTGTGTTTCAGTTTTGACATTGTCCTCAGGCGTCGGAACGGAAGGATCTTCCAAGTCAATACCTGCTCCGGCCGGCCCGTGCGAATCTGACGGTTTGCAGCATGTGGCCAGTTACGGAGCAGGTATACGAAAATACATGGAGAAAATAGAAAAAGCATGGAGGTGAAGGGTTTTTGAAGTCTCCTTCACATCTCCGGTGGTAGGTGGTAGGGGGAGAAGCCGAGTAGGAACACACTTTCAGGTGCTCTCAGCCTCTCACAAGTCTCTTTTGCGTACCCGCTTTCTTTGAGAAGAAGGTTTTTTTTTTTTGAGAAACCGGGATATATTTCACATAAACAACTTGGTGGTTACAGCCCAAATCTTACAAGGGGTGAACTCCTCCCGGTCTTCATCACCGTCGGTGGCCGGAGCTCAAAGCTGGAAGCCGACCGCCTCCCTGGCAATGGGAGATAGAGTTTCGTTGCCGACTTGAGCAGCACATCGACTCTGACATGTCTTGAAAACGTTGAAAGACCCGACCAAATCACATCGCCAAGCACTAAGGAATCTGACGCCTCCGCGAAGGACCCCAGCTCGCCGGACGACGAATCACCCCGAAGGGGACTGGAACCACCAAAGAAGGTGGTAACAAAAGCCCAACCCGGTTTCTGAGCGAGTTGGTATACATACCTCCCACATCTTCTGTCTACAACGGCGAAGACGAGGAAGGGACAGAAACTAAAGCTGTTGCCGCTCGCAGCAATGTCGAGGAAGCCGCCGGAGATATCAGAGGAGCTCACACCGAAGCACGGCATGGCATCATCCTCGTCGCATCTCCGCCGTCGCACGCCGAAGCTGCATCAACCCAGGAAGATAGATCCACAGGACAAAAGACCTATGGATGATTCTCCATCACCATCTCCAACTAAACTACTAACCACCGCCATGTTGTGGTTTGCAAGATCAGCATCGCCGTTGATGCAGTGGGCTTCGACGGCACAAAGGAAAACACAGAGGAATCGAACACTGACGCAGAAGAAAACAACACCAACAAACCCATCGGTGTCAACACCCCTGCAAGAGATGTCATCGTCGAGCACCACACGCACACCAGCAATCACCAAAACTAGCTCACCACGGAAGAAGGCGACGGTGGAGAAGCTCTGGAGAAAACAGTAGACTACCGGTGATATACTCACCGGAAAGACAAACCCTAACCTACCTAGAACTACTCTAATAGGAGGGGATATGTACAACACCCACCGGATCCGCGGTTCCCCATGCACACCGGCGTCCCAGAGGCCACCGGAGGCGAGGGAAGCCGGCGGTGGAATCGGAAATCGCCTCGAAGTCGCCCTCTCTACTGTGCTGGAGGACCGGCGACGCTTCGGGAGAGAACTCGCTTGAGAAGAAGGATCTAGTCTCAGCGAAAAAGGACGGGCCAAAGGAAAATCCGCTAATGGGACTATGGGCGGCCCAAATCAGAGGCAAATAAAGGCTGCTCTCGATAATGGTAAGCCTTCTTCTATCTCTCTCGTCGATGCTGACCTACAGCTGGCCCATGGGCTAATATGATCCGATTTTATGCTTCCGATTTTAGGTCTTATTATACTCTTGAGTCTTGATTGGGCCTTGATTTTATGATTCCACTCGCGTCTCTACGATGGTTTTACATGTTTATGAGGCCTTATGATCCTGATCACAACCTGTTCGACCGGATGCGAGACGGCGTCATCGCGTGGGCACGCATGTCGGGATCCTGGGCCAGCCGACGCGCCCGCCGACCGGACGGCCCAGCAATCCAGCACACACACACCACAAACAAACGTGGAGAAAAACAAAACAGCCAGAAGGGCGTCCCTATCGTCCTGTATCGTGCATGACACCGGCAAATCTGATGATCACACGATCCGCACCGTGACCAAAGTACTCCCAGGAAGGAAATTCTGTCAGCCAGCCATCGTTGCTCCGGGCATCAATTCCAACGGCACGGCAATGGCTTCCTGGCTTGCCGGATCGTATCGCCGGGCCGATGGCTTTTGACGCGCCACGGCGCCGCGCACCGAGCCCGCCCGACGACACCGCGGCGAAACGGACACGCGCCCCCGCCGCCCCTGCCGTGTGGCGACCCAAGCCGGCTACCAACCCCCACCACAGCTTGCTTTCCACTTCAGTCCTGCACTCCGGACGCTTCTCCACCACACCTTTCCTCTCTACTAGAGTTCTACCTTCTCCGATGGTCTCCACAGCTGGCCTCCAACATGAGGGTAAAAATCCCCTATCACCTAGCTCCTAGCTAACGTGTCATTAGACAAAAGCGGCGGAAGTGGGAGAAGAAATTCATCGGCAAAATGATACCGCTAGTACCAGAACATAAGAAGTGAAGAACACTCCGTCGTGCAGATCCAGAGATCTAGAGCTCCGGATCTGCACGAACAAGCACGGATCAAGCAATCAAACGAATTTCATAAGCTAAATAACATAATAATACTACTAGTGAGCAGATCTGTAGAAAGAATGCGCTACAAACGAAACGCGGCGATTATACAATGGCAACCCACATAACTGTCTCAGCTCTCTCAATCTCTATCTCCCTCTCCCAACACACGCACGCACACACAGACGCTAGATCAGATCTGACGAGCCCTACGACTAATAAACCAACCCGAATGGAATGAGCAGACCCGAGAAGAGAAGACGAATAAATAGGCGGTAGCGGCGCGACGGGTCGAGCGGGGGGCGGCCGTGTCGCGACGGGTCGGCGGCGCCGCGATCTCAGAAGAAGGCCGCGGCGGCTGCGACGGCGGCGGCAGCAACGGCGAGGGCGGGGGCGACGCTGGACGCTGCGCTGGGCGGCGGCGTGGAGGCCGGGGACTCGGCCGGCGACTGCGAGATCGAGCCCGGAGCCGGCGCCGGCGGCGAGACGGGGAGCTCCGGGGCGGGCGCCGCGGCCTTGGGGGAAGGAGCGGGGGCCTTCTGGGTCGGGGACGGCGCGGGGGCGGAGGCCGGTGGAGGCGTCGCCGGGGCCTGCGCGGGGGGAGGCGTCACCGGGGCCGGCGCCGGGGCCCGGGGAGGCGGCGGCGGTGGCGGCGGGGTTGTCACCGGGGGCTGCGACCTGGGCGCGGGCGTCGGGGACGCGCTCGGAGGCTGTGCCGTCGCGACGGCGAAGAGGACGGCCATGGCCACGGCCACGAGGTGGATGCGCGCCATGGGAGAGGCCGGAGAAGGTGGCGGCGGTGGCGAGTGCGCTAGGGTTTGGGTTGGGGTTTGAGGTGGTGGGGTTTGGTCTTTGCAAGTGGGGGAGGCGGCCGCTTGGAAGTGTGCGAAGGGGATATAAAAAGGGTGGGTGGGATACGCGGCAGGAAGAAATATAAAAAAAAAAGGAGACTGGCCTGCGTAACCATGGCGGGTTAGCGATTGTTAATTACGCCATCGTGCAATGTCGGTGGGCTGTGAGACGACCCTGGCCGTGGGATGGGGATCCTGCGGCACAGGCAAAATCTCTTTCCTTCCCTCGTATTTTGTTTCTATATAAGTCAAAGTGGAATATCATGAGATAAAACGCCTCTCCTTGAAGTAAGCGAGATAAGGTCGGCTGTGAGCTGGCTTCCAATAGGCCTGGTCCCACTTAATTTCGGCACAACTATCAAAGTAGAAAATGAATCCGTAATTTTCCAAAAATTTTGGCACAGGTTACGTCACGTGTCCTTACAGATGTTTGGCAAGCAACACCGACGAATTTGGCAGGGCAGGGCAGTCCGTGACGCAAGTATGCTTGTTCGATGAACCTTTGATTTGGGTCTTGCACAGCTGTGGTCACTGATTTATGTTTCTTAACCACCGCGAATTCGATTTCCCGTTTGAGAAAAGAATTCGAATTTTCAGCTTAGAGTACAAGCTAACGCTTTGCTAAAGCATGTGTGATGTGAGATACTACCTGTAAATTTCCTCGCGCCACGTTGCGGTCGGTGATGGGGTTCAGCTTTTTTGGTTCCGGTGCCATTCGCTTTCGAAAGAAAAGAAAATTTTGCTCTGTGCCTGTGTCCTTGTTAATTGTTATCGAGTTTCCTCCGCTCTTTGTATCATCCTGTTGACTTATCGTGTCCTACTCCTACCTCTTGTGTGATCACGTTTGTGCCGCTGTAAATTGTGGACACCACCACCAACTAGCTGCTAATCGACCCCACACGCAGATACAAAATATAAATATGTCTAGTATCTTTTAAATCGTGGCGTCAGCAAGCTGAAGGCTATTTCCTGCAAAGAACTGACGAAGGAAATTATTGGTTTCGTAAAACACGGCCGATTCGATTCGATGTCCTTCTGGTACTATCTCTGATGAACTTTCAGGTTGACGGTGTGGGCCAGGAAATTCAGTCGGAAATCATGTAGGCTTTCTTAAGCATCAAGTCCTCTAGGACTATGGGATTACGGCCTTTCGGGTATCAAATTAAGACACTCAAAGTTTAAAGTTTCCGCATTGACTGGACTCAAAGTTTGAAGTTTCCGCATTGACGAGTGTAGGCCACATCCCATCCAGTGATCGCTTCTGCAACACTTCTTCAAATCACGTACCCATCGAAGCATTAGCGACGACCAAATGCCTTGACGGCAAATCACAATCGTAATAAAACAATACATAGGCGTATTTAAGACGAACAAAAAAAAAGAGAGAGAAACTTGAGTGAGACTTTACGAAGAGACTACCATTGTCTGCACATCTTTGCTTGCAGCGAACAATCCATGCTTCTGATGCGCTCAAACTGGTAGCATCAGGTTACTTGTGAACTTAGCTGAGACATGCACCTGTAACAAATGTCCTGGGTTTATTATAAAATGCCCGTGAGCCACCAGTCCAGCGTGTGACTTGTGAAGGCCATACAACTTTAGCAAATTGACTCCAATTCACTTGCCTTGGCATTGGTGTACAGATGGACCCTCCCTTGATTCTAAAACACAAAGTTACTGGTTTTCTTTTCCTTTTCCCGGTGGAGGGTACATGAGAAAAAGGTGGTAATAAACATATCAACTAGATATACAATCCTCTATCAAAATCTCTACCCTACACAGACACTGTCCAAGAGGAACTTGGACATTCATCATCTACCGTGTTGAAGGGGCACGGAGCGGCCCGCGTATACTCTGAAGTATGGATACAACCTACAAAAGTGCAGCTCTTGGAAGGATCTCCATGCAACGATTGGTTTATTTGCATAGCCTTGCCGTCCTGTCTCCATCAGTATGTCATTCAAATAATCTCTTCAATGAAATAAACATCTTGAACGCCTTGTTCCGAAACACTAAAAGCAAATATGATTAGGACAGCAACCAAATAATTGCAAGGAAAAAGTCCATAGGTGTTTACGTGCAAACTGTCTATGGTTGAGCAGTATGTAAACAAGTATACAGAAAACGAGAAAGGAAAGGTGGCACCCATATGTACTTACCTTTACAGGAAAGATCGTAAGCTAAGGAGTATAATCATGTCCATCTATACATGGTCAGCTTATTTCACTTGTTCGGTTCTCGAACCAACTGTCTCTAATAAATCTTCGCTGCTACCTTCAGCAATTTCCATTTCCTTCACCTTCTCAAGCTGCCTGAGGAGGTCTAACCTATCAGGAGCATATGTGGACGGGATCTACACAATTTCAAATACACAAGTAGAAATTATATAAGAAGTTGCAACAGCAGGGAAGGAGCGTGAGATCATAAACTACATACCATTGAAGGCACATATCTTTGGATGAAAGCCAAAATAGCAGCATGACCAACAGCGGTAAGCTGGGACACAAGCAACAATGGTCACAATCATAATGCTCTAATAGCAAACACATTAATCGAAATGATAAAAACCTATAAAGTATGTATACTTGTATAAGAAACAGCAATAATAGAGAGACTCACTGGCAAAAGCATTAGTATTCCTATAGGAACAACAGATGCCAGATCCGTCAGAGTTCTTTGAAGAGCCTGCTTTTCCTTCTGAGTTAGTTCATCCCCAATAAGAGCTCTTTTTAGCAAACCCATAGCAGCTCCTGTATCAATTGCTAAGAGTTGTGTCCCTTGCACCACAGTCTGTGCAGAAAAGAAATACAAATGAGGAATGAGAGGCTTTTTTATAACTTGTATAATGGAACTAACTAGATGTTGTGATGAGATCCATCAGGTGGGAAAAGGCTTTACAATAGTTAATTCGATTATCTAATCCACTAGCCATTAACCATTCACAATAATACCATGATGCCTTCAAGAGTCATTAACATGAGCCAGAACAGAAGACGCAAAGCTTGTAAAGCTGACAAATAAATGAACAATTGTTTCAAATTTTCCTGATAGTATATGCTAGGTGTCTTTTACTGTTGTGGTATCTTTTGAGTTTAGATGGCCATACCGTTGTAGTCTCCTTAACCTTCTCCACTGATTTAGTTATAACATTTTCTTTCTTGCTAGCCTGACCAGAAGGCAGTAATGCAACAGAAGATGGTGCAGTTGTTTCATCTGTGACACCCATCTCCTGGAAAACAGGACTTGACTGAATAGACAGTTCTTTCAAGAAGGAAGAAAAAATAGGGCGCAGTGAAACCAACCACTATGGTAAAAACTTTAGTCAGAAAACATCAGAGCAACAATAAAGAAGAGTGCAATTAATCTCTTAATATTTACAGAATCACTGAGGAGCTCCTGTTCCAAATATTTGCTCAAATACTGAAGAACCAGTAATTTGCTATTTCAACATTCTGTTAAACAGGCATACCTCCTCCTTTTGAGCATCGTCTGCACTCTTCTGCACTCGCTTTTCTAACTCAATCAGCTCACGCCTCAACTGTTCAAAGCGGAGGATGTCCTTTGACTCCATCTCTTTCTTCTCCACATTGGTTACAGTGCCCTTCAGAAAGAAAAAAATGGACCGTCTCCTCAGAATAGGAATATGCTGCAGCAAGACATCTTATGCGGTAAATTGATGGTATTGCAGTAATTAATTAATTAGAGCCATGGTCAGAGCTGTTCACTAAACAAGGATTCATTCTGTAAATCCGTTCACTGCTAAATGTTGGGGTGTTCTTAAATGCATAAAACAAACTGAAGACATCCAGTACAGCATCCATACATCCTGGTCTGCAACTTGAAGAGATGGCTCAAGTTTCTTTCCTGAAGACCGACCAAAGAGGTCCCAAAATGGACGGCGTTTATTATCCACCCTGAAATTAAAATAGGAAACAGCTGAGCAGGTCTATTCACTACCCTGAAATCACAGAAGCAATCACAGCTATGTATGAATTAGTCAATTGGTCACAGGAAAATACCACCTGTTTCCTGATTTTTGTGGTGCTGTGGTATCATTGCTCCTGCTACTTGCCTTTCCACGTCCTTCTTCAGCGGTAGGAGATAGTGGTCCACTACTTGCATCGACCTAATTAACCATAAAAAAAAGCGCATTTAGCATGGTTGTCAACCAATTCCAGCACAAACTGTAATGCGATCAACAATACAGGTTGGGGTGTAATGTTGCCAACTGATACGTTATGCATGTAATGATCTTAAATCATTATGGTGCAAACACCACTGTGAGGACAGCCTTATGCTGACAACTGCTTAGCATCAGAAATTAGAGTTGAGGATGATAAATGTTGATGGGGAAATTAGATTGAGTTATCATTGCTTAATTGAAAAGGATGCAACAGATGCAATACAATCAACAACCAATGCAACTGAAAAGATCCAATCTTAGATAAAATAACTGAAACAGTGTGCTACAGTATGTACCACTATCCTGATGGACTACCTATGACAGGTGGAGTGCACAGGAAGCCATAAAAGGAACTCTTCCCGATACAATGAGATCACAGACTCATATTAAACATGGCTATCCTTTCTTCAAAGCAAATGTGTGGGTAAAGGCATTGAAATAAAAGAAAGCCAAGAAGAATCACCTCCAGATATTCTGCTTTCGCTCGAAAGGATGCCTCAAGGAACTCAGCTTCTTTCTTCAGTCTTCTTATCATCTCAAGATCAGAGCATGCAGCCTTTAGATCCTCCTTACCAGAGTTGGAACTAGAAACATGCAATTCTTGAAGCAAATTTTCTAACTTAACCAAAGCTTCTTCAACACTTTCAAGTGACTGCAATGATTGAAACCAATTTCAATAACACTTTAATAACTGGAGATAGCCTATTTCAGAAGCCATTACATAAAGTCATCATAGCACACCACATACGAAAAATAGATTTAACTCCCAAATAAAGTCCACCAGCCATATATGCAATGCAATAGTTCATAGATCTTCCAATACATCTAAGGGTATGTACAATAGTGCCACCTCAACCATCTATCAGATCAGCAAAATCTAGGTTAAGCAGACTAGGAGAGCATACAATATGCGTCATCTTTTAGACAAGAGATTGTCTCTTAGGGGTCTGCAAGGTACATAAGATTCAACGCTATAATGAGGTATATAAAATTTTGTGGAGGCATACACAACATATAAAGAAACAACGTTTTCTAGTTACCATTAACACCTTCGAGCCTGCATGTAACACACTAAGAATTATATCAATGGTGTAGATCGTACTTTTGTTCGGATGTCTAAAAACGTGAAAATATATTAGCAATTCTAAAAGCACTCCACAATAAATACCTTGTCAAAGGAAGCTAACTCTGTCCCACTATCCAAGTCTTCTTCAGGTCCTGGCAAGTCTCGGCCTTTTGACATATTATTTCTACAACATGTTTAGAAAATAAATAAATCTACTCAGTGGAAGAGAGAGAACAAATTATGCAAGATCCTTAATTCTTACTTTGATATGTCGACCTCCTTCATGCAGTCACTCAGCATGGCATGTCTACAATTTTGAATATGCAATAGAAGATTAATCAATACTCACATAGTATCCATTTATGCAAACAAGATAATCATCACGGTGACTGAATATTAGCATACCCCTTAGACAGGAATTTTGCTGCCTTCACATTTGACGGGTCCTCAAGCCATGAGCTGTACTTTATAAAACTAGTCATCCAATAAGAGCACACATTTAAGACTCTTGATATTACTTCTCCTTTAGACACTTCTTCTCTACCTTCAGTAGTTGTTGCACTTGGAACATCATCATTATAAAAGGGAAGCCACTCAAGCTCTTCACACACTACCTGAATGTGAGAAAGACATGTGAACATTAAATGCTGAGTAGCACTAAAAGCTCAGTACATTGCTTGCACACTGACCTCCACATACAGCTGATATGAACTAATCGAGGACAACTGTGGATAATATAATACACTCCCACCAATAAGATACCTGAATTATTGTAAGCTCATTAAGCAGTACGGTGAATCATATTCGAGCGATAAAGCAGATACATTAAAGCTTCTTATTAACTGAAACATAATTTCATTGAGAAAATGCAAAAATCTGTATTCACAATATCATACCTTACAATACAATTGAGTGAATCATCCAAAACAGTAAGACCATTTTTAGACAAATATCCTTGTGTGCTTCTGCCCAAAGCAATGAAAAAACCAAATATGGCAAGATCCTTTTCCAGAACCTGCAATGAGGGATAAATAACTATTTCAAATTTGGTGCAGAAGAAGAGGTTTCTGTGACTACGAAAAGATCATTTTTAGTTTCAACCTCAATACTTTCACTTGTTGTCAGTCTTGACCATATCTTTTCACGATCAAGAGCCCGGAGTAACTGTTTCTGAACCAGATCAATCCAAAATGATATCTCAAGTCCATGATCATTAGAAAGTTTAGGAACAGCAGCACGCGGACCAAAATTATATAAAAATTCTCTCTGAAGGCCAATATCTTTTGTCAAGTTATATGCTTTACTTAGAGGGACAAACTCAAGAAGCATATCCACGAATCGACCAATAATATCAGGTACCATTGAAGAGAATTGCTGACAAGAAACTTTTGATGATCCAAGCTTTGTGATTGCAGCAAGACAGATCAAACCTAGCATAAGAAGAGAAAGGTCACTTTTGCTAGTATTCATTGGTTCGCCTTCACAGCATCTGACAGCAAACAAGAGAAAATATCCATGAGTCTTGTACTAGTTGCTGCCCATAAGCATGTTACGGTCCAAAAGATACATGGAACTTACATTGCTGTTGCAGAGTTAAATAGTGGATCACTTTCAAAAATGTTTACAAATTGTCTCACCACCAAAGGATTTTGATCAGATGAATACCATTGATATAATGTAGTTTCCCTCTTAGACAACTCATTCTTGACAACACTCTCGAGGGGGTTGAGAAGGCGGGACAAACTGCAATCAAGTAAGATACCACTGAATAGATACCCAAGAAAAGCTCTATGGAATGAATCATAATGCAGAGGATAAATCCAATGTCGCTTTTTTTTGGCGAAGAAATCTGATGTCACTTGAACATGCGAAGAAGATACTGATTTATCTTTGTTTATACAGCTACCAACCAAAATATAAATTGGTTTTGAAAACAGCACAGATTTTAGTTGGCATCATGATAAAACAAAATTATTCCTAATGGTTAGCATTGGCAGAAGTTTGCATTGTAAGTTAGTTTAAAAACTCTTTTGGTTAACTATATGTGCCAACATGAATAGAACTAAGTCACAAGACCTTTATATTAATAATTTAATACCGTTCCACCTATCCGCATATTGTCTTTACACTCTTGTCAACTGTCATTAATACCTTGGGTTCTGTGACTTGTGAGTTTGCCAGTTTGGTAATTGAAAATTGCCAGTCTACTTCTGAATCAGTGAAACGCAACTACGACCTATCACTATAGGCCGCAGCGGTAACTTTGTTTCTTGGTGAGAGCAATTTCCCAATTAGAATCCAAACCAATCAGCCAACAAATGCAATGCAATACCTAAATCTATTTTTTTGGGTTTCGGGTTCCAGGGACAAATGACCAGGTCCATATGCATTGCAAAACAGAACCAGAAAGTTATAGTGTTTACAAGCTCTGATCAAAATATTTCGATATTCGACACACCACGGCACACCTGAAATAATTAAATCTTATCTACAGATAGAATTTTAGATGAAAAGGAACTTTTAAAATAGAAATTTGCTCCTAGCAACTCAATGCAGGGGATATTATGTGATTAGAATATAGAATTTAGCAATAAGACATGAAGACAAGGGAAAAAGCTAGAAGATAGACCTCCTTTGAACAAATACATTAATATCTCTATCTCTGCCATTCCCACGAGATGAAACATCAATAACAGCTTGCAACAATGAGTCTACAGCAGCCTGCAAACATCTTCTGTAAGATTTCATTGAATAGGAAATATGTATCTCACAGGAACCTTGGACCCTACAGGGCACAACTACAATGGAGTATATTGAAGATTTTGTGTAAGAACTAAGAAACACACACTCAAAGCAAGTTCAGTTGTGTTGCATTGCTCTAAGCTGGTTAAGTAGCAGCATCACGACACATGATAAAAAAAAACAAGAGGAATCTTTCTTTTAAGGAACAAAAGAATATAATATTTACTTTTCATGCCTTTATTAATAATGCGTTGAAGCAGTACCAAAGTTTTCGGAATGACAAGATAAAATGACTGCAAATATTCCTTCATCACTTCACGTGAAGAACAAGGGGCAAATGCACCTCTGCAGAAAGTTCAGTACTCTACCTGGTAAGACAGTGATTTTATCCATGCGTTGTTGTCAACACCCATCCATGCCTTTAAAAACCAAGAGCTCTGAGATGATTTGCAGTGCTCTATGAAAGCCAATTCAATAGACCTCGCAGCATCGTGTATTGACTGGACAAGTCCATTGCTGATATCTTCACTTTGCAATGCTTTATTCAATTTCAACCTTATTTCCTCGATGCTGCTTGCCGAACCAACTTGTGGAGCTCCATTAACAGATACATTGTTTCCATCATCGTCAGAAGCCAAAGGAACAATGTGAACAATCCTTCTAGTTCTCTGGAAGACTCCCTTTTGCCTCCGAAACTCCAACCATCTAGCACTGTAAATGGTCCTGTCACATTCTGACATTGAGTTCCTCAAGTAGCACTTTCTCTTCGAAATGCGGGGATGGAATTTTTGACTCTTTAGATCAACAATGTTTCTGCATACGAATCTGAACCCATATACTTTCTCCAGAGTGTAAACATTCGATGTGCTGCAAAAACACAAACCGTTTGAACCATTAATGATCTGAACCTGAGACAATGTCAATGAATTTAACTGCAGCATGAACAGAAGGTTTCAATCAACATATAACAATAGATAAGATAATTAAGACTCCCATCAACTAGTCCAACCAATAAGTCAGAGGCAAGCAACTATCTAGGACCCTAACTACAAGTGAGAGCAAATTCAATGTACCACAATGGAGTATATCAGGTCAGGTCAGCCACAGATAACAACCTGAATGTATCAGACAGAGAAATCTAGCAGAGCATCCCAATTCCCGATGCCCCCAAAAGTCCGTTTCAACGGATTCCCAGTTTGGTAACTCCGGTGTCTGAGGCCGAAATGATACACGGTAAATGGCCAAACTAAACAACGGACTACACACTGACACGATTCTCCAGCGGCAAACCGCTGATGTATCCGCGCAATTCCACGGCCAATTGAACCAACCACTCGATTACAACCAACACATTCGCGCGATTCATCCGCACACGAGCTAACGGCCACGCGCCGAATCGCGGCGCTTCACAGCAGCGTCAGCGGGGAGGAGAGCGGTCGGACCAACCTGGCGGTGCATCTCGGCTCGAGGGGGAGGTGGCGCGGCTGCGACGCCACGGCGGTCGCCATCGGGGCGGCGGCGGCTGCTCCTGTTCGCCGGCGTCGGTGCGGGGCCCACGCGGGGGGCGTCACGACAAGCGGGAGCAGAGCGAGGCGGGGAGGGATAGGGTTTACATGGGGAGAGAAGCTAGCGGTGGGGAGGAGCGCGATGACGAGGAGGAAGAGGAGGCGAGGAGCAGGGGGGAGAGGAGGCGAGGGCCCCGGAAACGATAGGCGCTGGACGAGGCCACCGGTGCCTTTGCCCGGACGCTTCACGGCCTCACGGGCATTTCGCGTCTGCCCCTTTTTTTTCTTTTTTTTATTGTTATCGGTTGTTCAACTAGGGCCGTGCTTCTTTCCAGGAGGAGAAATTTCTCCCAACATAATCTTGCATGCATTAAGTACTGAACGAAATCTATCCTTAAAATTCTTTTAGGGATAGGTGTAACTTTACGCGACGAATCTAATGAGCTTAATTAGTCTATGATTTGCTACAGTGATGCTACAGTAATCATCCTCTAATCGTGCGGTTAAAGGTCTCGTTAGATTAACGATAGGTCTCGCGAAATAGTGCAACGCTGTAAAAGTAGTTTTATAAACTAACTTGATTTAATACACTTAATTATTGGTCAGACGGTGTGGAGAAATTTCTCCACACTAAAGAAACACGACCTAGACAGTTCTGATTTGGCATCGGGGCCCGCTCGTCCCGTTTCTCTTGCCTCTGGGCCTCGTTTCAGCCGATCATCTTCTTCTCCGGCAGATTACACTTCAGTTGACGTCGGTAACGAGCTCACTCCATTATTGCCGTGACGGTGACTCTAAGCTCTAGTTGTAGTAGAACAATCTCGTATCATCATTTCATCATTAAGAGAAGACAAGATATCTGATCATATATCCTTTCATCATTATTAATAACTGGACCGCGTTAAAGCGCGACGGGTCGCGCTCCAGTCTATCGCGCGACCTCGTTGTCCAGAGCAAACAGCGCGTACGTTCCTGGTGTCGGAAGTAAACAGCGTGCAAAGCGAAATACTAGAAAGTGGAGCGGGTTTCTGTCGTAACGTGGACCAATTCATACGGGAGAAGCATGATAGGGAGGCATGCTCATGTCATCTTATCTACTTCATTCTATTTTATTTTATTGATGATAACTTTCTCAGCAAACGTCCGTTTTCGAATCCGTTTTCACATTTACGTTTGTTACGATTTTCTCTACGAAACAAGACCCATTTTCTATAGGTTTTAAAGTAATTTTATTTATATTGTCGAGTGGTGTTAGCAACTTATGCAGATATTTTGTATCAATCTATATAGATTTAGATGATGTATCAACTTATATAGGTTTAAACTACCAACTTATATAAATTTTATCAATATATATATAGATTTATAATCATAATATATGTAGGTTGGCATTTAGATTGATGCAGCGAATACATAGGTTGATGCAACGTAGATTGATAATCATGATAGATTGATAGTAACTATACATAGGTTGATGCAATATAGATTGATAGTTAGAATATACAGGTTGATACTAAGAATATATGTCGATTAATAGTTATATATTTAGATTGTTAGTCAAAATAAACTGATTGATACTCATAGTATACGTTGATTGATAGTTATAATATATGTAGGTTGATAGATACAATACATAGACTGATACTCAAAATATACATCGATTGGTAGTCGTAATATATGTCAGTTGATAATCAAAATAAACATGGTGACACAACGAATGCACATGTTGATACTCGAAATATACGTCGATTGATAGTCATAATATATGTCGGTTGATAATCAAAATAAATATGTTGATGCAGCTAATGCACATGTTGATACTCAGAATATATGTTGGTTGATAGTCATAATATATATATATATATAGGTTGATAGTAATCAGGTTGATAGGCCAACAAAAAATTGATAGTACAAAATACTTTCATGTCATAATCGGTATACACAGGAAGTCAAATGCAACTAGGCTAGTTAATTAAGTATAAAATAATTAAGTTTGTTACGGTAAATATCCTAACTTGTTAGCTCTTCATTATCTGACACGTAAAGACCAACTTGTATAAACTGAATCAATCCTGGGATCCATCCTTGCATGATCACGTGGGAAATAACCAACACTAACAGGTCGGCACGAACATGGTCACGGTCGCCCAACAGCAGGCCGACGCCCATAAAAAAAACAGCAGGCCGGATCCACGGAGGTACAAGGCCTGATGGGCCAGTCCGATGCCGCGCGCGTCGCGCGATAGGTCGCTAGCGCGACCGGTCGGCAGATAGCTTTATCGTAATAACTAGCGTGAACAACGTGCGGCACGCACGTTTATTGATGACACATATATACTAAAACAATATCACTTGAGCGGACCATGGTAAACAGACTAGTCGTGCGAAGCGCTTTTAAAAATATTTTATATTCGCTCTCTCATGTATAGAGAGTTTTAGATATTCTCAAATGTAGATGCATAACATTTTTGAGATAGTTGGTCTTTATTTATATAGAAAAAACTCTCCAATCTATTGTTTATTAGCAATACGGGATAATTGTGTATAGACGTGGTTACAAATGTGGGTATATCATGAGCAGGTGAGTCCGCGTGGGTATGGTTAGAGTTTTAGGTAAAAAAAGTTTCGTATTTTGCACTGTTTTTCCATATTTTCTCACGTCTTCCCACGTCCTACAACCCGACAGGTGGGCCCTTTGTGAGGGGCGGGGGTGGATTTTTTGGGTGAGAAGTGTTTTCAATTCTGTAAGATCCTTTTAGTATAGAATAGATATAGAGGCGGTGTTCACTTCCCTTCAAATCCAAAACTTCCCCCAAACTTTCTATCTCTAAACTTCACTATTCACTATCACATCAAATCTCTCTCCTCATGCATGGAGCATTAAATGTAGATAAATAAAAAAACTAAGGACATGGTTTTGATGTACACGACGAGACGAATCTTTTGAGCCTAGTTAGGTCATGGTAGGACAATGATTACCACAAACAAACGAAAAGTGCTACAGTGCGATACAATATTCGATGTGACATTTTGACCCAAATTCACATTCCCTTTTCAGGGAAGTGAACACCGCCGGACTAATAAGTGAAGACATCTGACCATGTACATAAAGATAAAGATTAGGATCACGGCTTGTTCAGAGATGAGTGTGAGTCCCGAACTGTGGCTTGTCTCGATTCTGTGGCTTGCGTGGGAGCACGTGCTGTGTTGCATGTGTGTTTGTTTTTTTTCCTGCGTTTAGTTCCCGAAAAGAGAATGCGAAGTTTAGTGAAATGTCGCATCGGACACTGTAACATACTGTAGCACTTTTCATTTGTTTGTGGTAATCGTTATCCTACCATGATCTAACTAGGCTTAAAAGATTCGCCTCGTCGTGTACATCGAAACCATGTACTTAGTTTTTGTTATTTACCCATGTTTAATGTTCCATGCATAAGAAGAGAGATTTGATGTGATAGGTGAATAGTGAAGTTTAGAGAGTGAATTTTTGGCTTTTCAAAGGAACTGGGCCTTTATCGTCAAGCAAAAATACTGTTTCTCTACATAATTCTGTTCGACAACTCCCCGCTTATCAACAGTGAATACCTTCTGTCATCACCTTCTGTCCTGATATCAAATAGTAGTACCTTTTATATGTACGCAAGTCCACAATATCCTAGATAAAGGTGGTGTTTAGATGTTAGAATTGGAAGGTTGAATTTGGGAGTAAGATGTCACTTCGTAATCATTGCGTCACTGTAGCATTTCGTTCGTATGTGTAAAAAATTGTTCAAAAATTGATTAATTAGGCTCAAAATGTTTGTCTCGCAGAGTACAACAAAACTGTGCAATTAGCTTTTGATTTCATCTACATTTAATACTCCATACATGTTATGACATTTTGATGTGACGAGAAATCTTCTTTTTGCATAGTATATTTAGGAGTTGGTTTTTGGATCTAATCAGGCCCAAAGTTTCAATTGGCTTGTAAAGTGAAAGGCAATCTACCCTCCAGACAGAACATAATGCAAAGGATAAAAGTTAAACGGAAGATGATCGTGCCTGTACTGTTTAGTCCTCGGAATTCCTTCCACAACTACAGTATAGTACAAGATGTCACTATGCTCATGCCTCTACAAACGTCCAACAGCTGAATTCGTTAACTGCATCCAGAATGAAAGCATCAAAGTATCGAAGAGAGCATATCCTCTGCTTTCCATGAGAATCCTTGGGTACGAGTTCCTCTGACGGCGGAATAGTCTGGGCATCAACATAAACAACGACGACAGGACTTGTGAACTGCGTATGACCAAAACTTAGGCGCAGGAACAAATAGAAGATATTGCAAGGGAAGTGAGGATTCTATTTACTGCCAAAAGAAACACGGAGGTAGGCAGTTAAGTTTCTGGAGTTTGCTCTTCCCCGCCGGTATCGCCAATCTGATTATGCTCCTCTTTCTCGCCACCATCAGTCAAGCCACTGCTACTTGTATGACCACTCGGGCGTGTTCCATAAACATGCCCCATCTTTAGTCGCTTTGTTTCCATATAGCGACGATTCTCATTGGTTATCGGTGTAAGCAACGGCACTCTACCCAGGACACTTAAACCATAACCCTTGAGTCCAGTGTACTTTGCAGGGTTGTTCGTCATCAGCCGCATGGTCCTGACACCAAGATCACGTAGTATCTGCAGAGAATAGAGAGTAGTCAGTTCTAGCAGAAGCTAGCTGAAAACAGTTCAAATCAAAGTTATCTTTACCTGTGCACCTATACCGTACTCCCGTGAATCAGCAGGCAGCCCTAGCTCCAAGTTAGCCTCAACAGTATCCCTCCCATCATCCTGTAAGTTGTATGCCCGAAGCTTGTGACCAAGCCCAATGCCCCTACCTTCATGACCACGAAGATAAACTACTACACCACGTCCAGTTTTCTCAATCATCGTCATTGCCAGGGCAAGTTGATTCCCACAGTCGCATCTCGCTGATCCAAATATGTCCCCAGTTAGGCACTCTGAATGCACTCGTACTAAGATATCCTGGCCATCCCCAACATCACCCTGCATATGAGTGAAACTAATCATTCTAGAACTCCAAACATAATTCTAAAGGAAAATAAATACTAGGCAATTTAGACAAACACTAAACTCAAAACAAAGGAAATGTTTTTGGTAGTCTGCAAGTAAGCCATATCCTGGATACGACAGCAGGATCAGTATTTCAGATCTTTGGCTGATATAATGGATGTAGCTAGAAAATTGTCTTGTCGCATTGAATTTCATTCCATTAGTGTCAAAGCAATGAATTTAGGTGCAGCCTTTTACACCCTTCAGTCCATTGCGTGCTATTTTACCTTTCTACATCATGCAATGAAGTCCCTGTTTTTCATAATTCATAACTGTACATGCAACATTGCAATTTTTTGAGACTGGTGTTCTAATGGAGTAATAGTAGCCATCATTCTACTGAACTAACATTTACTGAGGCATGCATACCTTCACCATGGCGATGTGTTCCATCCCATCAATAAGAGATCTATAGCAATAAGATTTAAACGATCCCCATTGTAACTGCAAAGGTGTAACACAAACACATTCTACCAATCTGTCTCTCTTCCTCCTATATCTGCAAATGGGAATTATTCGCAGCTTAGATTTATGACACGAGGAGGGTATCATAAAACATTATGCATCCAAGTATAACCATCCATCAATTGTATATTTTATTCTTTTATTTTCCAAAAGAGAGCGGGTGAAAAACTTGCAATATGGGGTTATACCTACAATGAAAACACATATTGAACACACACATATACAATATATATACCCATACAAAATAATTTCTTTAGTTACTCTGCGTCATAAAACTGTTAGGACTCAGTATATAATAATTGTGTTATCTAAATCAAGCAAGAATTTCCATCCTTGTAAAGAACTTACACTTGAATATATTAAGACATATCTAACCTTATCAGATCTGCGATTGATATTATCTTCAGATTCTCCCTCTTAGCAAATTGTTGCAGTTTAGGTAACAAAGCCATGGAGCCATCATCGTCATCAACAATTTCACAAAGAACTGCAGCAGGAGGTAACCCAGCCAACATGGCAAGGTCCACTGATGCTTCAGTATGTCCAGCCCTTTTTAGCACACCACCTTCTCTGTATTTAAGAGGAAAAATATGTCCTGGCCGATTGAAGTCCTGAGGCTTGGAATCAGGAGATGCAAGTGCTAGTATGGTGTTTGCCCGGTCTTTAGCTGAAACCCCGGTTGTTGTTCCCTCTTTGGCATCCTAAAATGCATATATTAGCAGGGAAAAATTATAGATGGAAGGATAAAGTACAAAATGAAAGTTAAAAAGGGAGGATTGTTATGCTCAAAATGCTCTTGTTCAAAACACGATACCTTAGTTTATTCTTCCCAAAGTACAATCAGCACAGCTTGCACTCTTTTATTGTTAATACTAACTTATGTGAATGTTTGGTTTCTTACCACTGAAACAGTGAAGGCAGTCCGCAGTTTCTCTTCATTTTCCTTTGTCGTCACCATAAGAGGAAGTTGTAACCTTTCCAGATCCTCTTCTTTCATGCTGACACAAACAATCCCAGTGCCATGCCTCACTATAAAAGCCATAGCCTCAGGTGTGACCTTTGATGCTGCCATTATAAGATCACCTTCATTCTCTCTGTCTTCATCATCCACAACAATGACATACTGCCACATAAAACTCAGTTAGAAATTTATAAACTGAAATGAATTGACTGGCATAACCACCTAAATTCTAGTGAACACAAGTTTGGTAAAAGGGGGATACTTTTCCTTGACGGATGTCGTCAATAGCTTCAGGTACAGATGAGAAACCCTCTGTAGGGCAGTCTAGGTCAAGCTCGTCGTCATCAGCAGAAAACCCATCAACAACAGGAGCCATATCAGCTGCAATGGTCCCAAGCGCAACTGCATCTGCTTGAACTGAATTAGATGGATTTGCTTTCCCATTTATAATAACATTCTCCGATGAATCACCCCCAGCATGAGATACATGAAGGTTTCTGACTCGGTGGGTATTTTCCAAGCGAATGGATTTGATTGTCCTTAAACTGTTCGATGTAGCATTGGGAAAAAGGGAAGCATCACACCGCAACCCAGAAGTCTTGGACTGACCATAGATGTTGTTCAACCGTGAAAAGTAATTTCCACTACAGGAGTCAATATAAGGGAAAAAAATCAGAGTTATGAAACAAGCACATAGGAACTGAAGATAGAAATAATTAAAAAAATTGTCAACAAATAAGAATAACTGGGGAACTGTTTTTCCCACCCAAGTTCATGGAGCGTGTAATCAGGTAAGAGAAACAAAACCAGAAGAGAACTATTTATCCACGGGCTTCCTAGTTTACTCATCCGCCTCTCTTTGGCTTATGCATTGCAATAAACTGTTGAAGAAAACAATGTTTTACAGATCAAGGTCTCCACCCCAACACAATGGAGCACCCATCTTTGAACCCAAAGCATATGATGTTTATGAGACAATTCAATATGCAACAAGACCTACAAATTGGGCTAACCCTCGAGCCTGATAGACCCTAAACGCACCGGATACCTAAACTGGCTCCAAACACAATACCAAAATTCACTTCCGTACGTACAGGGTTTACTGTTGAAAAATGCTTATGGTGGTACCCTACGAAGATTTTCCTCCTTCTCTTAACTACATTATCCGGGAGCGAATCCATCGCCTCACGCACGAACCACGCCGGTTCAATTCCAATTAAGCGAAGTCGGTTGGGTTGGGGGCTCACCGAGCGCACGACGCCGACGACGGCGGCGCGATTGGGGCCATTTTTCTCGAGCGAGTCCTCCTTCCCACCGGGGAATTCCGCACCCGGCGCCGGGGATTCGAGGCGAAAGACGAGACGAGCCGCGGCGGATTGAGAAGCTCCGCTTCCGCTGCGCGGGTAGGGGAGGAAAAGGACCAAAAAGGTTGGAGACGTCGCTCGAGAAGGCGGAAGATAGGATCGAAGTGATGAACTGATGACTGTACAGAGAGGAAAGCTCCGTGTCGAGCTCTGGCCGTGTGATCGTGTTATGACCCAGAGATGGGCCTATATTAGGAACACTATAGTGGGCCTGCGGGGCCGTCTTGGGCCGAATAGTCCATATTCCTTCATTCCAGCCTGTTGGCCTTCTTGCGACTACTTAAGCGAGAGACAAATCCGAAGAGGGCATGGATGATGAATTAATCAAATATCCTCTATCTACTGCGCTGAATCTCTTTTTGATCTCTACTGTACGCGTGACCACTGACCAGCAAGCCTTCTTATCTCGTCCGATTCAAGGATCGTGGCACTGGCATCAGAGCCATACTCTACCGTGTCGCAACTCGAGTTCCATCCTCCTCTGTAAAGTCGAACCGGTGCCTCTACCCTCCGCAACCCACCTCACCACCAAACCCTAGCCCACCACCACTGTTGCCGCCGCTACCAACCACCATAAACATCGTCGCCACTAATGACCCCAACTTTACAACCAGCAAGAATTTGTCTAAGAAACCCGATAGCCTTGCTGAAGGGGATGAACGCGGGAATGACTAGCCTCCTAGCATCTATGACACCACCACTGGCACACTCTGCTTCGACAACCATACCGTTGGCACCGACGTCATCCGCCCCGACTATTGCATCGACCAAAGCTTTCGCCATTACAACGCTTAGCACCACCAGCGAGCCGCTGCAAGCACTGCCGTCAAGGTGTTCGACATCAAGTCGCAAACACGACAAGTGCGTTCTCGCACTCGTGACCGCTGCGGCCACGCCGGCGCCTTCGTCGACGTCGTTGTTGGCATCATCCGCTTCGCTCGCGGCACCGGCCACTTCGCTGCTCGCCACGGCTGCTGAGCCGACACCCATGCCAGCATCAGTTGTTCTAGATGCAGAGGTCTCCAACGACTTGCCCATCAAGTATTCGTCGGATGGTCTCAACCGTGGCATTGGCATGCTACAACCCGTGAGTACTCTAACCAATATGAGGTTCACCACTAAGTTCATTTCATTTCTTGGTTGACTCATCCCTCGTGATCAACACAGGCTGTTCATGCAAAAGTATGCTGATCAGGACATATAGATTATTTCTCGATTTTTTCTCGAGGAATTTAGAACTCTAGATTATTTGGGAGATCTGAAAGTGATGCAGATTAGCCTGTGGCCATCTTCTAATATAATAGAATAAATGACATAATACTTACTCACAAATCACCAGGCTTATCTTAAAGCAATTCCAATCGAAATGCCGCCACATCCAACCAATACAGCTTTTCTCGTGGGGTTCGGAATCAGCCACACAAACCTTACCAGACGGCAGAGAAAAGCTCCCATCCCCTATCTACACATACATGCGCCACACACGAGGATCCCTCTACGCTCACTGCCTCTGGGGCCGATCCCGTCAACAAACTTCGGATGATCTGTGAACAGAAAAGCTTTTCAAAAAAATCCTGTGAACAGAAAGGGCACCAATTCACATCAGAAGCATTCTTCCGGAGAAGCTGACATTCTGGCCCGACTTTTACAGCTGGACACTAGCGCCACCTGTCAGTAGCACCCGACAAATCTCGCCTCCCCCCACAAACTAAACAAATCTTTTAATTGCTCTGCGACCACTGTACTAGCACCGATTCCACCGCCTCCTCTCGCTCCGCCGCCGCCGCCAATGGAGAGCCTCCGGCTCGCCGTCTCCCACCGTCCGGCTCTCCCGCTCCCTACCCCCCAGGGCCACCTCCGGCGCCGCCATCTCCACCTCCAGCACTCGCCCAATCCTCTCTCCCTCACTCTCCCCATCTCTCCCCACCCCATCTCCACCACTCGCCGCCACCTCCCTCCGCTCCTCGCATCCGCGTCAGCCTCTGCAGTCGCGAGTCCTAGCCCGCCCCCGAAGCCTGCCGCGGCGGCGGGCGGCGCCAAGCCGCTGCCTCTCTTCATCTCGATCGCCGCCGGCCTCGCCGTCCGCTTCCTCGTGCCGCGGCCCGCCGAGGTGACCCCGCAGGCGTGGCAGCTCCTCTCGATCTTCCTGTCCACTATCGCGGGGCTCGTCCTCGGCCCGCTCCCCGTCGGCGCGTGGGCGTTCCTCGGCCTCACCGCCACCGTCGCCACGCGCACGCTCCCCTTCACCGCCGCGTTCGGGGCCTTCACCAACGAGGTCATCTGGCTCATCGTCATCTCCTTCTTCTTCGCGCGCGGGTTCGTCAAGACCGGCCTCGGCGACCGCGTCGCCACCTACTTCGTGAAATGGCTGGGCCGCAGCACTCTGGGTCTCTCCTACGGGCTTGCTATCAGCGAGGCGTTCATCTCGCCTGCTATGCCCAGCACCACGGCCAGGGCAGGAGGGGTTTTCCTTCCCATCATCAAGTCACTGTCTCTCTCAGCAGGTAGCAAGCCGAACGACCCATCAGCAAAGAAGCTGGGCTCCTATCTTGTGCAATCGCAGTTACAGGTAATAAACGATGGCTTGATGAATAAAGATGCCTGTTAAAGATGAATCTCGCTGTTATATCAAAGATACAATTTGGCTCGGAGGCTTCTAAATTTTGCTCTATATGGATGAAACTGTGCATGTGCTTACATCTAGAGGCATGCATCTTGAATTATCCTACTATAGACGAGTGAATAAAATTGATCCCTATGTGTTACTGTTGATGGGGTGCTTGGGTTGAAGTTGTCACATAGATGTGCATTAATTGTCGTAGATGCTACTAGAATGGGGCCTGATAATGAAAACTATGCTCCTAAGATACTCCGTATTTCAATGTCTTGTAGGAATATTCAATGCTGCTAATCATCACTGAACCAAAAAGGCGTGTTCACTCTTGAGTGTATACTGAACTCTGAAGAGTGCATTTTAGGTCATAATAGGTTGATGCTTGATCTCATATTTAACTCTACACCTTGTGGCATTGCTATTTATAGTTTGCATTTGCAAATCACTGCTAGTCTCATGAACAGCTTCATGTTTTGGGCAGGGGCAAGTACAGATCTTGGTACCTGTGGGCCTGTGGGGTATAATATCTTTTCAATTTTTTTTTGCTGAACAGTTTGTTAGATCCTTGTGTATCCAGTTATTTTTTTAACTCAAGCTGTGTCCATTGATTAGATGAGCTCTTAATTTCTTTTAGTGTTTGTACTAATTGCATTAGTGGCCAGCAGCTCTGTCTAATTAGGAGATATTATGTACCAGGAACATTAGAGTCTCACTTTGAAAATTTCAGCCTTTTCAACATAAAAGGAAATATCTGGTTCACAATGGTGTATTGGTGAACATATGCACACACTGAATTTCCTCCCTTGGTTCCAATATGAAAGGCCCAAGTGAGAGGTAGAAATCACCCCATTCTCATATCCACCTTTTCAATTGGAATATAAATCAGCACAAGAGATTATAGCCTATCTCATAGTGATATCCCTAGAGGTGATATGGAGGTGTGGAATATCTGTGAGTGCATCGTTGATTGCTTTGGAAGTACTGGAAAACACACAGTGGACAACCATGTGTGATGTTAAAGATGCAGGCAGACTGCTGTAAGAAGGGGATTTGGGAAGCCTTAAAGTGTTCCTTCTAGTGAACACCACTGTTTTCTAGTTTTTAGCCACTTGGAAATTTCTAACTAGTTTATATAGCAGTAGCAGTAGTACTTCCTCCTTTTTTTTCGTTTTATAAGGAATAATTGTTTGTTTTCCTTCTTCACCTTCACCGACATCTACCACTCCTTCGTCTTACACCATATAAGTAACTCTCCTCGCTAACTAGTTTCTCTCCCGTTTTTTCAATATATTTTTCTTGCTTTTCTCATGATTGATGAGCTTCAATGTTTGTGCACACTCGATCTAAATAAGCATTGTGATATGAAATGAAGAGTCTACTTCTTGAAAGGAGAATACTGGTGTGCTATGATGCCATAATCAATCAAAGTAGCAGAGATATACTTATGTTAGCGCAGGCTGATTTTTTGGGCACATATGTTTTTTTCCATTTGGAATAGTTCAAATATCCAACTGGAAATGGAAAGTAAATCTCAAAGTGCAAATGTTCTGTTTCATTGAAAAGAAATGTTGCCTCTTAAATATTCTGTACACATGGGTGCTCTGTAGTTTGACTAGTTATGTTTTCACTTAATCATTAAGCTTAATTATAATTGGCAATGACATAGATGTGTCGTTTCTGGTTTCACTATCGACAGGCGGCTGGCAACTCCAGTGCTCTCTTCTTGACAGCAGCTGCGCAAAACCTTCTGTGTCTGAAGTTAGCAGAGGAGATTGGTGTTAAGATTGGAAACCCATGGATAACTTGGTTAAAGGTTGCTAGCTTGCCAGCACTTGTTGGGCTTTTAGTGACTCCTTATTTGATGTACAAAATATTCCCCCCTGAAATAAAGGACACTCCTGATGCCCCAGCATTAGCTGCTCAGAAGCTAAAGAACATGGGCCCAGTAACAAAAAATGAATGGGTCATGATTGGTACAATGCTTCTTGCAGTCTCACTATGGATTTTTGGGTAAGATTTTTCATTTCAGGAGGATTCATACCCATGAATTGACTTGCAATTTCAAGTTAAACTTTTATGAACTTGACTTTGTTTCTAATTTCCTTCCTTTTTTTCACTGTTCTGTGGACTGCACGCATATACACACACTAGAAATACCTTGTGCACTGTTCAGCATGCTATTGGTGCATTCAGTATTTTTTCTGTGTAGTGTTTTGTCCTGAAAGGTTCCTTTACAGTCTGAAATTAGTCGTTAATCCACTCAGGGTTGTGCAGATGTTTAAAATATTGTTTTTTTCATTACAACTGCAAATCAATAGTTTCAAATGTTAATCCACTCAGGGTTGTGCAGATGTTTAAAATATTTTTTTTTCATTACAACTGCAAATCAATAGTTTCAAATGTAATCAGTTTCCCCTTTTCTTAGATGAGGGAAAGCTCATTCTGATCCTAATGGTGCAGGGAAGCTATTGGCGTATCGAGCGTTGTTGCTGCAATGATTGGACTCTCAATTCTTCTCCTGCTTGGAGTGCTGAACTGGGAGGATTGTTTGAATGAGAAGTCTGCATGGGACACCTTAGCTTGGTTTGCTATTCTAGTTGGCTTGGCTGGACAACTTACTAGCCTCGGGATTGTGTCATGGATGTCAAATTGTGTCGCCAAGTTTCTCCAATCCTTCTCATTGAGTTGGCCTGCAGCATTTGGTGTTCTTCAGGCCTCATACTTCTTGATTCACTATCTGTTTGCAAGCCAGACTGCACATGTTGGAGCTCTGTTCTCGGCATTTCTTGCCATGCATTTAGCAGCCGGCGTACCACCTCTAATGTCAGCGCTTGCTTTGACATACAATGCAAATCTCTTTGGCGCACTAACTCACTATAGTAGTGGGCAAGCTGCAGTATACTATGGAGGTAGTAAACTTTCTTTGGTACATGTTGCTTTGGTACATTGCATTCTTGTTTCTGCCCCAGCCTAAATGCATGGAGCAGATCGTTAACTGATTAGCCTTCTAATATTGCAATTTTAGAACACATTTTGACATATATCATTTATTTCCATTTGATCACTTCATTTTACTAGATCTTTCTTTAGCATCAATTCTATTTCATTAGGTATGAGTATATTTTACTATGAAAACAACCTCCATACCTTTGTTCAGAACAGAACCATAATTCAAATGGAGCCTTGTAATGAAATGAAACCTCAAGACAAGCCAATGTGCATACTAACATATTATAAGAAGACCCTTTGCTTTTTTACTACCATTGCGTTATCCATTTAGGAGTTAAGTTTAATATTTATTTTCTTGTGAGTAACCTGATGTTTTCCTTGTGCAGCGGGGTATGTTGATCTTCCTGATGTATTCAAGCTGGGTTTTATCACAGCCGCGATCAATGCTGTAGTCTGGGGAGGCGTTGGTGCATTCTGGTGGAAATTTTTGGGGCTTTATTGAGCCTCGGAGCAGTATAAGTCCATGAAAATTGCACCTTACTAAACCAGTAACTCATGATCCACCTTGGAGGGGAGGATAATTTTTCTTGAGGCACTTGTGAATGCATAATAATAGAGTGCATCTTACATGATTTTGAACTTGATGCATTTGCACAAAACGATAAGCCCATAGAGCAGATGGGTTTGCTAGGGTTGTTAAGACCGTCTTATCTCTCTGTTGTACAATCTTATCTCCCCCACAAGCGAATTAGTAAGTGCATGAGTGCGTCTTGATGCCTCGCATCTGTCTTTTGAGGCTGCTACAGTCTGCTTCACAATGCCGGCTACCTGCCTGTACATATGAAGCAGTCTCAGCTCCAGACCGTACCGTGTCCGGAAATACATTCTTTTTTCCCTGAAACGATCGTACAAAATCTCTATGGAACTGTAGTTGGCAGAGCTGATAAATGAGCATCTGGCATCATGACTTGCCAGAGGATTAACGACTAAGGTACAAAAGGTTGCGGTGGAGATGAATCAAGCAACAATTTAGGCTTCCTAGTAGAACTTACTCATGTCACAACTATGGACGCAGGACCCATTAGCCAAACCGGCTTCAACGAGCTAGAACAAACTGTGGTGATTTGTGACAGTGAAGCACAAACATGCTCTAACTCTCAGTCTCTCAATTCTGAACGTAAAGATATGATGCACTTAAAGTTGAATGACGGGCTAAATTGCCGTGCGTTTAAACATGAGACGTGCCTAGCAAAGCCACTGAGGTACAGCATTTGAGAATCAAAACGCCAAGCAAGTTGCCTGGCGACCATAGGATGACGCAATGTTTAGATCCGTTGTCGTGATCAATTTTGCGAGAGGCGATCGAGACTTGCAGGGTGTGTTTAGTTACAAAAAGTGAAAGAGAAAGTTTGATGAAAATATCACGTCGGACACCGTGGCGCACTGTAACACTTTTCATTTGTTTGTGGTAAACATTGTCCTACCATGACCTAACTAGGATCAAAAGATTCGTCTCGTCGTGTACATCAAAACCATGTAATTAGTTTTTTTTATTTACTCAGTGTTGACAGTCAAAATTGGCTCTGATATGGCCAAACCGGTCGGTTTGGTTCTGTAATTCGAGTAGGATTAGGATTCCGAGTTTAATCCCATATTGTAACCTATTCGAAAGGGGTAAGACTTCCCCGGCCTATAAATATAAAGGCTAAGGTTGATTGAGATGTATTCCAATCGAATCAAACACGTTTATCCTTTACTTTTTTATCCCTCAAACCCTAATCTCTTCCGACCCTCATATTCTGTTCTTTGCTCGTCTCTACGGCGTTCAAGGGCGTTCTAGGTGGCCTGCCGACCCTAGAGCAACCCTAGCTTGCTTGAGCTCCGACGGGGTCCCTCCCGAGCTCGAGTTTCTAGGTCTTCACGAGTTCCTGCCTAAAAGCGGTCTGACCGGTTTCAGGAACCGGTCTGACCGGTTTCAGGAACCGGTCTGATCGGTTTGCCCGAGGAGCTCAGGAGTTGGCCGTTGTGACGGCCGTGCTGCGCGTTCGATCGATCTCAAGTTTGTTGGCGCGCTTTCGTGTCAACATAATTTTTGACGACTCCGCCTTATCAACTTGCATTTCAGCTAGCACTAATCGACCTTCATTAAGGGCCGATTGTACCTGTCTTCGAAAAACATTGCAATCGTTGGTCGCATGAGAAAAAGAATTATGCCACTTACAATACGCACGAGTTTTCAATTGATCGGCTGGTGGAATTGCATGACGAAGTTTAATAAAGCCATCCTTAAGCAATTCATCAAAAACACGATCACATTTGTCTACATCAAAAGTAAACTTAATTTCTTCTTGCCGATTTTTCTGAATCGGCTTCAACAAGGGACAAGAACCAAGTTTACTCTTCGATGACCAAACAAATTCAGCAGCATAAATTTCTTTATCATCGTCCGAACTATCAGAATCATTATCAATAATATGCACGTTCGAACGATGAGATTTAACAGATTCTTTTGAATTTTTAAACTTAAGCTCTAGACTCATAGCCTTCATTTGCAAGTGATTAATAGTAAGGAAATCAGAACCCTCTAGCTTTTCCTTGAAATGAGACCGTAAGCCCGCAAAATCTAAATCTGCTAAATATTTTTCAGAAATAGTTATGTTAAAACATCGGTTCTTAACATCTTTAAATCTTTTGAAGCAATCAAGAACCGATTCATCTCGGCTTTGCCTAACCGATATTACATCAGATAGTTTAGCCTCGTTTTCTCCGCTAAAGAAATGATCATGAAATTTGCGCTCCAATTGAGTCCAATTTTGAATAGAATTAGGAGCAAGCGAAGAAAATCATGAAAAAGCAGTTCCGGTTAAAGATAATGAGAACAACCGTATACGCAATGGTTCATAATATGATGCTTCTCCCAATTGCAAGACATATTGACTAATATGTTCCCAAGGAGTTCTATTATCTTCGCCACTGAATTTAATAAAATCAGGAACACGCCAACCATTAGGATAAGCAACTAAATCAAATTCAGGCGGATACGGTTTTTGATATAGGCGTGAATTACCAAATTCAAGCCCGAGTCTTGTTCTAAGTGTATTAGCTATATCTTCTTTAAACTTAGCTAACTCAGCTTGATAGTTCCCATCACCTCTATTTTGTGGAAAACGGGGAACATTATACATCGTACTTTGAGAAGTATTCGGAATCGGCCCGTGAGACGTGCCAGATCCGTGGGGTATACTTCCCATAACAGTAGTACATGGAGTAGTGTAAACAGGACCAGAAGCAACCGTACTAGATAAAACCATCGCACCCTGTGCTCCTGTACCCATGGAACCGGTCTGACCGCCAGAGGAGGCCAAACCGGTCTGACCGGTTGTGAAAACCGGTCTGACCGGTTCGTGGACCGAACCATGGTGATGTGGTTGTCCCGCATAGAAATTCATCGGCATGCCTAAATTAGAATTTAAAACATGTTCTGGCACGCCTGATGAGCTAGGATCTGGGTTAGGTAATTCATTAGATTCTACGTTATTTTTACCTTTACCAGAATTACCTGACATACCAGCAATTAACTCACTAGTAACAGTTTGTGCAGCAAGCAATTTATCATCCATCATGCGAGTAATTTGTTGCATCAAATCAGAGGATTCGACAGTTACCTTTGGAAGTTCTTCAACTTGGTCATTTGCCAGCTTGAAAGCCGGCATGACGAATTCCTCCACTCTCTTGACAAGACCACCGCGATCTTTTTTGAAGCCCTTCAAGAATTGCGCCCTGAAGTGCTCCTCAGCGATCAGGTACCGCTTCCGCTCCTCATCCGTGAGTTCTTCCATCGTCGCGGTGATGATGTTGTCTTTGTCAAGGTCGCACGTTGATCCAGACATTATCGGAGTAGATTGAATCGGTCTTGAAACTAGATTAATCTTTCCCCAGCGGAGTCGCCAAAAAGTATGTTGACACGAAAGCGCGCCAACAAACTCGAGATCGATTGAACGCGCAGCACGGCCGTCACAACGGCCAACTCCTGAGCTCCTCGGGCAAACTGGTTCCTGAAACCGGTCAGACCGCTTTCAGGCAGGAACTCGTGAAGACCTAGAAACTCGAGCTCGGGAGGGACCCCGTCGGAGCTCAAGCAAGCTAGGGTTGCTAAAGCTTACAACAAGAAAGTACGAGGAAAATTTTTTTCAGATTGGTGAGCTTGTTTGGAAGATGATCTTGCCTATTGGGACGAAAAGCAACAAGTTTGGTAAATGGTCACCAAGTTGGGAAGGACCCTATAGAGTTGTCAAAGTCATTTTTGGGAATTCTTATATGCTAGAGACGCTGAAGGGAGATCATTTGCCTAAAGCTATCAACGGAAGATATTTGAAGAAATTCTATCCAAGTGTTTGGCAAGACGCATAAAGACCAATGGCCGATATATTGTTGATATCGGCCATTGGCATAAATTTTAGCTCCTGAATTATAATTACTTGCTTTTTAGTTCTCAAGTTCACTAAAAACGCAGGGGGGCATGTGTTGACAGTCAAAATTGGCTCTGGCCTGGCCAAACCGGTCAGACTGGTTTGCCAAACCGGTCAGACCGATTTGGTTCTGTAATTCGAGTAGGATTAGGATTCCGAGTTTAATCACATATTGTAACCTATTCGAAAGGGGTAAGACTTCCCCGGCCTATAAATATAAAGGCTAAGGCCGATTGAGATGTATTCCAATCGAATCAAACACGTTTATCCTTTACTTTTTTATCCCTCAAACCCTAATCTCTTCCAACCCCCATATTCTGTTCTTTGCTCGTCTCTACGGCGTCCAAGGGCGTTCTAGGTGGCCTGCCGACCCTAGAGCAACCCTAGCTTGCTTAAGATCCGACGGGGTCCCTCCCGAGCTCGAGTTTCTAGGTCTTCACGAGTTCCTGCCTGAAAGCGGTCCGACTGGTTTCAGGAAACGGTCTGACCGGTTTGCCCGAGGAGCTCAGGAGTTGGCCATTGTGACGGCCGTGCTGCGCGTTCGATCGATCTCGAGTTTATTGGCGCACTTTCGTGTCAACATGGAGGAAACGTTTCTGTCCCTGATTTTGTTCCCACGTCGTGTTTGGCGTCCAGGCGCTTGGTCGTTGCTTTGCACGACCACGAGTAACCACCTCCCCTGGCGCATTCGCGCAGCGTGCCCTCTGCCGTGCCCGCCTGTCGCACGGATTCCCGTGCTGCTGCCACGGTGGAGCCCACGAGTTCCGTTCCGGCCGGCGCAGCACGGGAGGATGATTTGTTTGGAGGATGAGATAGATGAGATGAGAATGGCAGATCGCCCCTCTACCGTGTGGTTCGTTCGAACTCTCTTATTTTTTAAGTAGAAAATATCCTAGAACCTTGATGCTATTCGTCCTAAACCGTTTCATCACCCCGTTGCATTTTGTAAGTAGAAAATACTTCTTACTAGCTATGTGGATTTCTATCTACCTGGTGAATTCATGAACTGACTAAAACTAATTAAAAGAACTAGCTAGTAGCAACCGAAAAGGGCTTTAGGTGCTGTTTGGTTCGAGCTTTTTGCTCGGGGACCTGATTGCAGCGTAAGTTGTTTACATTGTTTTGTGTTTGGTTTAAGCACACTGTAAAGCGATACCATGGAATCGGGTACCGGCCTAGTTAAAAGTTCATACCGCCCAACAACGAGCTGAAACAGATCCCGTTACCGCCCACTTCTTTTGCCGCATCATGTTCGCTGGCCCCGCTCTCTCCTCACTTCACGCTTCGCCGATGGTTCTTCGCCTTGCTTCATCCTTTCTCCCTGGTCGCCCATTCCTTTTTTTTGAAGCTGTGTGCTAAGACATCCATGGAAGAGCTCAATCGAGAGGCTGCAAGGTTGATTGGCAGCAGCAACACGATCCATGGAAGAGCTCAATCCACGGATGACTACGAGCTCGATTGCATCGATTTGAGCAGGGGGAGGTTGATTGGGCAGGGGAGAAACTTCATGTGGTGTGGGAAAGATAGATTTGGTGGTTGGAGATGCAAGATTCAGCGGGGAAAAGGGCTAATTTGAGCAGCCACGAAGTCAATTTGGGAGACGATGTGCTTGATTTGGGTGCATCTAGCTCAATCCATCAGCAGCGCGTTGTCGAACTGGGACAGCAACAGGGAGGGGAACTAGGGAAGAGGGAGGAGACGTACGCGTGGGAGATCTTCCCAGAGCAGTAGCAACAGGCAAGGATAGAACAGAACTGCCAGCAGGAGGAGCCCAACAGAGAGGATAAGAGAAGGGCGGCGAGCGACGTTTCTGTTTCCATTACCTGAGCAAACCAAACAATCACAGCTTTTCGTTACATTTTATCGGATAACACCGTTAACGTTAAACGTTTACATACTCCTAACCAAACACCACCTTAGTGCGATGGGAAACATTCTTGAGGTGCAGTTAATTTTACAACCTGATATTATGCTGTATCTTGTAGCATGTCAACAACTAATAAACTCTAAACCCTAAATAATCTTATATCAACAATTTCACACGCTCACATTACTTGAGCGGAAGAAAAGAAAAGAAAAAGACGTTGCACTTTCCAGGCGGAAAAGCAAACGAGTTTTTTTTTTTAAAGCAAACGAGCTGGGTTGGCGCTGACTGCAGGCCCCACACCGATGCCACTTCGGTCTTCGACCATCCGGTGAGTTCAGCACGGGCTGGCGTGTGGACCCCTGGTAGCGGTGGGGGATCAGCCTGACAGCCTCGGTCCTCGGGTGTCGTGTCCTGCAGCTGCAGGTGGCTTCTCCTTTCCAAAACAAAACCGCATCCACTTGGAATCCCCGCCAACTGGTGCCTTTTCAACTGCCGACTTGTAGTGATCAATGAGGGTTTAAACATGGTTGGATTTTGCTCTTAAGTAAAATTAATTAACTAACAACGTATATTTATGTTCGTCTCGGTGCACAGTTTCACTACACAGTTACCTAGACTAAAAACTAGGTAATCGCATCAGAGGAGAGGAGTTTTATGCTGATAAAAATTATCTCATGTTATAAAACTGAAAATTCTCTCTCATGTGTCACGTCAGTAAATTTAATGTCATAAAACTCTTATAAACCCCCCCGTGAGACGGACCTTATGACGATGTATAAAGATCCATTCAACGTTGTGATATTTAATAATTTTGCACAAAGCAACGTGGTTTATAACTGAACTGCTTAAAAATTGTCTGCACACTGTTGGCCTGTTCGCTTATCAGCCACCAGCCAGCAGTATTTTTCTCTCAACAGAAATCAACACTAGCCATCAGCCAACTAGCAATATTTTTTGTCTTTGCACATGTCAGCGCCCGCCGCCAGCCAAACGAACTGCTATATTGTCGCTGACTATGGGACCCACGCGCGGCATGCACCGAGCTCGCTCCCCTCTCCCACTGCTTCTGGGCCCGCCGGGCCACGTCGGGCCTGGGGCCCATATACAAGCCGGAGAGCCCGGGTGCGCGTAATCAGAGGATCGCTGCGGGGCACGTGGCATGGATGGGAGAGAGACACGCCGCCCGGTTACAATGTTACACGATGTGTGAAGCAGGTCGGGTCTCGGGGCAATGCAAACGGATAGCACGGCGCCCTGCACGAACCAAAGGCGTAAGCCGCGCGGCTGGCATCCACCGCGCCAGCGAGCACTGTGCTGCGCACTCCGGTAGAAATGCAAACGGGGGAAAAGAACAGGAATTTTTTTACTCTCGGTGAAACGGGCTTCTTGGATATCAAGAAAGAAAGGGTGGGGGTCTCTTTTTTTTAAAAAGGTTTGAGCCAGCCCCAGCCCGGTGGCAGGGCAGCCTTCTTACCGGAGAGAAGCGAGAAGGAGAGAGAAGGGGGGGAGGGCGGAGGTGTGCGCCATGGCTGGGGAGGGAGAGAAGAGGGCGGCGATGCTGCTCACCGGCGAGGAGGCGCCGGCGTCGAAGGAGACGGTGCGCAAGGCCGACGAGGAGGAGTTGGCCGCGGCGGCGAAGCGGGCGGCTGCCCTGGCCGACGACGAGGAGTCGCCGGCGGCGAAGAAGGTGTCGGCTGCCAACGCCGACGAGGAGGACGAGGAGGCGCCGGCGCCCGAAGAGAAGACGGAGCCGACCATGGAGGCCACCATCAAGTCGAACGAGCCGGAGGTGTTCGACGTCAACCTCGACGTCCTCCTCGTCGTCGCCGAGCACCTGCCGTCCAAGAGCGCCTACGCCTGGAGCACGGTCGCCAAGTCCTTCCTCGAGCGCCTCGCCCAGCCCACCTTCCTCAGGCACCACCTGTCTCCCCGCCCCCCGTTCATCGACGACGTCGCCCGCGGCTTCTTCATCCAGCCGTTGTACAAGCAGGACGGCTACTCCCACCTCATCCTCACCGGGCCGGGCAAGCCGAGGTTCAACCTCGCCGTTCGCGTTCCCGCCTACGACGACGAGGAGGACGACGGCGACTTCAGGCCGGAGCTGCTCAACGGGCAGGCGGTGGATGCCCCGCCGTTCTTCGAGCGCAGCGTGCGGGACATCGACGTCTGCTTCGTGGCCTCGCACGGGCGGCTCCTGCTCGGCCGTAGCCCGGCGAGCTTGTTCGTGTGCAGCCCGGAAGAGGACCGGTGGGTGAAGATTCCGCTGCCCAACACCGTCGTCAACAGCTGCCGCGCCGCTGCCGGTCTTCGCTACGAGGTGCACGCAGCGGCGGCGGGCGTGCTGAACTTCGACGTCGTGGTGCTCGTCCGCGTCAGCGACACCCGGATCGCCGTCAGCTCATTCTCATCGTCCGAGGCCAAGTGGAGGACGGCGGAGGTGGAGCACGAGGAGGCCGCGGCGTGGCTCGGCGGCCGCGGCGTCTGCCCAGGCATCCACGCCGCCGGGTGCTTCTTCTGGAAGGACAGGGAGTCCGGCCGCGTCCTCTGCTACGAGGTCGGCGGCGCGCACCTGTCGGTGATCCCGGAGCCGCCGCAGGAGGAGAAGCACCCGAAGCGCGCTGGCTCTTCCTTGGGCACCATCCATGGAGAGATTCGCCTCTCTGTCTTCGACGTCCACGACGAGGAGGGCTACGGACTCCAGGCGCTGGCGACGGATGGTGTCATCTCCGTGTGGAGCAAGGTCGGAGGTGCTGCCGGTGCCTGGAGTCTGATCGGCACTGCGATTGTAAGTGATGTTCTATGGTTCTGCAATCACTTTAGTGGTTATGAGATTCCGGTTGACTACGCATCTGCAAACTCTCGCCAGTTGATCGTCAGGAAGGGGAGGAGGGTACTCGAGCGTGACCTCGAGACGGGAGAGAAGGTGTTCATGAGTGGTCTGTATCACGGCGAGTGCGCACTCACCCATTCACTGTATCACGAGTTTGATGCGTTCCCCTTGTTTCTGTGAGACTTAAGTTTTGTAATGCGGATCGCATTGAATTGTCGTCGCTTAATGTTGATTGCTTTGCACTTTGTAATTTGATTGCTTTGCACTTTGTTAAACATCGTAACATTTAATGAATGTCTGTGCATCGTCACAAATATGCATTGTCAATTACTGTAAGTTTACTGGAGAGAAAAAATTCTGACCATGGTTAAACCCTAGTTAATCAAATTACAAGTCCAGTGGTCGGCGATCCCCAGGTGGGGAAAAAACTTTATGCAGTCCGGCTGCACGGCGCTCTCCGTGCAGACCCGCCCTCGATGCACGGAGACGATCACGGCTCCCTCGGGCCTGGACTCGCAACGCTCGGCTCACACGTGCGGAGTCTATCGAAGCCGCCCGCATCGTTACTTCCTCATGTCGCTGCCTATGTCAGTCTTGATGCATACATCGTATAGCCTCCGTTTGATCTCGGTGGAATCTTGGATCGCATCCGATAAGGACATGCATGACGTACTAAACGTGGGTAAATAAAAACAATTCAATGGTTTTGATGTACACGACGAGATGAATCTTCTGAGCCTAGTTAGGTTATGGTAGGATAACGATTACCACAAATAAACGAAAAGTGCTACAGTACGCTATATATGACATTTTTATTAAATTTTGACGCTCTTTTTTTTGAACTCATTTGGTGAAACTAAACACACCCTGTACCTCGGGCCGAACCATGTTGCTACCTGTACGCAAGAGAACTTGCCCATCCTCCCGCCCGCGGCACGAAACGGAACTGAACTGAACTCGTGGGGCCCACAGTGGCAGCAGCACGGGAATACGTGCGACAGGCAGGCAGGAATACGTCAGGGGGTTCGTCGTGGTCGTGGAAAGCAACAAGGAGGGGCGTTTGGTTCCTCTATAAAGTTTCAGTCTCGTCACATCGAATAGAAGAATGTTAATCAGAAGTATTAAATATAGATTAATTACAAAATGTATTATATAAGTCAGGACTAATTTACTATACGAATCTATTAAGCCTAATTAGTCCATGATTAGACAATATAATGCTACAATAATAATTTGATAATTATGTACTAATTATAGATTAATTAGGCTTGTTAGGTTCGTCTCGCAGAGTAGATATGACTTATGTAATTAGTTTTATAATTAATTTATATTTAGTGCTACTAATTGTCACTTATTTGAGGGACTAAACTTTAGTGCCTACGATCCCAACACAGCCCCCTCGTAGACACCCGCAGGTGCGCCGTAACGTGTCACGCGTTCGATCTGGCACAGCCGGCATGCATGATGCATGGGTTCGCGCGTACGTACGGGAGCACACGTACGACCGCCGTGCACAGCTACAGTAGCTTGGCTGGCATCTGGGCGATTGAGCGAGGCAGCAGCCGCCGGTGATCAACGAAGCACAGCGCCCTCGATCGCTCCCGAATCATTCGGTCGGTCCTTGTACCAAGTACGTGCCGTACGTGGGCTCGCCCGGCCCGGTTCGCTCCGGCCGGTACCAAGTACAAAAGTACGCAGGTGCCTCTCCTGTACATCCAATCGTCCACTTGGACTCGGATGGATCCAAATAGGAGTATATGCCGGCCGGTGTGCATCTTGTCTTCTGATCGGACATGCATATGCATGCTTTGCTTCGCTTCACCAGCGAGCGGGACACACATGGACGCCGACCCGGGGACCGGAAGCTTTTCAGCTCGGATCGCCATTTCCCATCCTTGGCGGTTGCATTGGGCCCGTTCGGTATGGCTTTAGCTTTGGCTCAGCAGAAAGAAGCAGCTTTTTTTTTTAGCTCTGCCTTGGTTCGTTAGAAAAGCACTCCACCTTCGTTTCGTTAGAAAAGCACTCCGCCTTCGTTTTAAATTGGGAAAATTTGCTACGGGACATCCAAAGTGACATCGATTTGCCGGAACACACTGTTGACCACATTATTGGCTGGTGGACACTCGCATTTTGTGTCAATTTGCTGGAAGACACTGCATCGATTAAAATAATATTTTTCGGCTGAAGATGAGAGAGAAAGGTAAGGAAATGTCATTTTTACCTTTGGTCCCACCAATCAGTTCCTTCTTCCAGTCGTCCAGCACATCGATTAAAATACCCTTTGCTACAGGACAAGATAATAGTGGTCCCGCACATCGGCTTCAAATTACACCTCCCTTTCTTTATTTTTCATCTCTTTTCTTCCTTATCCAGACTCTCTCTCTGCTCAGCGGCACCCTCATGGGGCCTCGGCTGCAACACCAGCCCCACGCCACCGCCAAGCCTGCTTGCCGTGGCACCTTCTCGTTGCCGTGGCGCCACCCTCCGCACACTGCCCCATCTTCCATTCCATACCTTCCACCCCACGCGGCCACTGTTGTGCCATGATGTGGAGACCCTTTGAAGACTCGAGAAAGGTTTGGAGAGGCCCACAGAGGCGCTTGGTGGCATGGCACGAGGCCAAGGACCAAAGTAGCGGACAATGCAGAAGGGTGCCTATAGGAGGGATGACATGACCTCCCTGGGGCACCCATAAAGCACACCAACCCCTGCTCAGTCCAAGCGGGTTGGTGACGCACATTAAATGCGACCTACCACGAACTTGCTGGTTCCATAAAAACACGATGATCGCGAGTTGGCATATGGGCAAACATAGGATACGATGTGGTGATATGACATCGCCATAGTGACAGGTCGTGGTAACAAGCTATGACCAATGCTCGACCAGGTCCGATAGAAGCAGCACCCTCGCGCCTCAGGAGTCGGCGCGCCTCGAGGGGTGGTTCCTATTTTCCTTGTTCATTAAGCTTCTAGCCAAGCACAAGCACATCGGCACAAAGGGATGAAGAACAATGAGAGAATCCCCGGGACGCTCAACTACAATGAACCAGGGGCGACACCACGTTGGTGTTGCCTGGTGCACATGCACCAGGGTAAAATGAGAATCCTAAAGACATTTACTGGAGCATTGATGTGGATTGTAGAATGGTTATAGAATTGATGAAGATGTGTTGCTAGGTCCAGCTTCGCCTCTGCAATGAACCAAAAGAGCCATCCCAGGATAAAGTTAGGGATGATCCGAGGTGGTGGATCCCGCTCACACGACACTTGTTGCGGCCATCATGGGAAGATTCTGTTTACACCTAAGGTGGCAACTACTCACCCTATATGTGTGTGGGGATCCTTTTCTCCAGGCAACAATACATCGCAACACATAATGTAGGGTGTTACGATCTCGGACGATCAAACTTGTCTAAACACCATCTCAATTCTCAAAGCATGTAAACCAACCTCATCCTTCCTAATGTGAAGAAAATTTGAGTGTACTCTCCCCTAGGCCGGATCTCTAAAGGGTCTTCCTCTGGGTCACTACTTTAGGTGCTCGCATGCACCGACAAATTGCGTGTACTCTGAACAATTCTTTAGGCTCTATCTCCAAACGTGTCACTCCATTCCCACGACCGTTCTACACCATAGGGCACATGTGTCAATGCATGGATGAGCCACGACCACGATAAGCCAGAAAAATTGGCTCATCCCTCCTAGTGCAATTCGGCCTTCACATTTTGCGTTGCTTATGGCCATGAGCTGTTTTTTCGCCACTGTTTGTACAACTCTGGCATAAGGGCATCCATAATAATGCTAAAATGTGATCTTTAAGCCATCTCCAGTGGTCTACAAAAATTGCAAAGCTGCTCTTTAGACTGGCCCATAATAAAATTACCCCATAAGCATATGTGCTACCATCACAAAAATAATTCTTGTTATACTCCTCTCTTCTTCGTCTCTCCATGTGGTTGCTTTGGAGGGTGTGTCTTCTTTACACGGACTCACCCCACTGACGTGTGGGCTCCATTATTGTCATTTGACTTGGCCGGTCTTTTAAATAATACTTTGTCCATTGTTTTATCTTATATTATATTATTTGTAGTCATAAACTTATAATCATGAAAGAGTATATTTTATTACAAATCCAACCATATATATCAAGTTTGCATTATAAAAATTAAAAATTATTACCTAAATTGTTGATCAAAGAATGTGAAGTTTGAAACTTAATATTCGTGTGTGACTTACAAACATAGACAGAGAGAGTATTTTTTATGGACCCACTCATATAGACCGTTTTGGAGGGTGTGTCTTCTTTACACGGACTCACCCCACTGACGTGTGGGCTCCATTATTGTCATTTGACTTGGCCGGTCTTTTAAATAATACTTTGTCCATTGTTTTATCTTATATTATATTATTTGTAGTCATAAACTTATAATCATGAAAGAGTATATTTTATTCCAAATCCAACCATATATATCAAGTTTGCATTATAAAAATTTAAAATTATTACCTAAATTGTTGATCAAAGAATGTGAAGTTTGAATCTTAATATTCGTGTGTGCCTTACAAACATAGACAGAGAGAGTATTTTTTATGGACCCACTCATATAGACCGTTTTGGCAATAAATGTTATTCTTGCCCTAAAGCCAGTCTCAATGGGAAGTTTCATGGCTCATTTACCTAGATTGGATACTATGTAACTGAGCTAATGAAACTCCTCCCTCGTCTCATGAAACTCCCAACTATCTCTCTTTAGGGCGTCCTCAGCAGCGTCGACAACTTTGCCGTCTGAGTTGGATGCAGAAGAAATAAATAAGATTATTTTACATATTTTTTCATACCAGGTCCCACATGCTCTCTCTTGCAATCTTGAACTGTGTGAAATCAACCGACGATTTGCTCTTCTCTCTCCTAGGGGCATGTACAACAGTTTAGACAACCGCTGTCTATTTAACACACAGACAACTAAATATACAATGGGTTGTCTGTTTAGTTGTCTATGTGACAATTAAAAGCAACTCCAAGAGTCTCTCTAAATTCATCATAATGGTTAGTTTTAGAGATTTTGATTGAAAAGGTACCTTCCAACAACTTCTTTATTTGGTTATGTAAACATATTCACTCTCTATTCCGGGTTTCTTGATCTTTAAATATAGAAAAGAGAATTGCTTTTTTAGAGTGCACACAAGATATAGAAAAGCTGTTGGAAAACGGAAACATATAGAAAATGATTTTTATACAAATGACTCTCTAAATGAGGATTTAAAGAGCGGGGTTTAGAGAGACTCTTGGAGATGCTCACTCTGGTTACTATTGTTTTATATGGGAGCACGAGCCAAAGCAGTAGACGAGACAGTAGACGTAAGCTCATTTTGCATAGATAGCAACAAAAAGACAGCAACCGTCTAACTGCTATACATGCCCTAAATATTCTGTCCACGTCATACGAAAGCCGGCGATGTCGCCCACTGCTGGGGACACCCTCCTAATGACAATGCCACATTACCAAATTTATTGACGTGGCAATGAACCATCAAACTCACCCATAAAACTCCACTTAGATTGTCCTAAGTGGTTCCTGAAATCGGTACACAAGCTGTGCCAAACGAGGGGTGGCAGCCAGGTCGCTGTACAGCCAATCGCAAGACATGCAGCGCGTCTCCGCCGGTGTCAGTCGGCGCCGTCCGCTTCACTCTCTCTCATGTGCCACGCAGGACTCCAAGCAGGACTCCCGGCACCCCACCCGACGCGGTAGGGTCATCCCTTCCCTGTACGTGTTGGTGGGTTTCCGACGGGGCCGGCTTCTGATCTGGTCTCTGCCGTCTGCGGGAGCATCAGAATATATACCCCTGCTGGTCTGGTGGATGCTGCGCGACGCGACGCCATCATCGAATATGCACGGACCGGATCGACATCAAGCCGCACAGCGCCGTTTGCGATCGACGGACGGAGAGTTGCCCGACCAGCCAGCTTCACCCACGCACGCACGCGGCCACGCTCATGAGATGAGAGTGTGTTCACGGGAGCGCGTGTGCGGTGTGCCATAGGAACAACGTGCGCACTTACTGGATTGCAAAACGCCCCCCCTAGAGATATGATGACAGAGATGGCCAGCACCAGCAGGACCGGGTAGGGTACCTAATTTCTGATCTAGGTAACCGTGTGATGAAACGCTGCACTGAGACTGGCCTAATAGACTATAATCTAAGGTAGAAAGAGTAGTGATTAAACTTTATTATTACTCTGCAATTTATCTACTCGCGTGAATATATAGTTGCCACAGAGCACATTATTTGCTAACTGATTACACGTCTTCTCATCCTCTGCGAGGTGGCTCCTTCAAAAGACACCTCATGCAAACGCACAATTGGCAGCACCCCCAGCCGGGTAGCCAAAGAACCTCCATCTTCCTGTGCCACTTGAACATGACGGGGCCTATTGGCTCGTCAATGTAGCAATCGCGGGCGTCGAGCACCCTAAGACGGGGGCAGTGCTGGAAAAGCCCGACTAGCGTGGATTTCAAGAGGCGGCCGCCTGATATTACAAGCCGTTCCAGCAATGGGAGCTTAGGGATCACCCTGTCGAAGAATTCCTCGGGCAAGCACCAAAGCGACGTCACCTCAAGGATCCTCAGCGACGGCGCCCTGCATGCATGGAATGGATGCTATGTATGAGTACGTAAGTGATGAGATTCTGCTAGTATGCGAAGACGTTCGAAAATAAAAAACACTTTAAATTACTATTTACCGTTGATTTATTCCTAATAATGTTTCAATATTGTCTTATTTTTAAATTTATTGTAAATATATACAAAAACAAAATTATACTTAGAGTAACTTTAATGATAAAGTAAACCACGAACGAAAATACTATTTAGATATTCTTTTCAATAAGATGAATAGTTAAACGTTATGACCAATAGTACCTTGGAATGAGGTAATATATATCATATGCAACTACTAGCTGGCTTGTATCAATAATGCTTTTGCGGCTTAATAACCATGGATTATTAAACACTCTTCAATTCAACATGCATGGACCTATACAACTTGAATGAACTGAGAGGAAGAGTACCATAAATCCACGAACGATAATGGCGCCGAAGAAGAGAAGAGACTGTGTTGAACTACATGAAACCAAAGCAACTACAGCGCAGTCGCTCTCTACCATAGTTGATGCTTAAAGCTACTGAGTAGTCTGGAAATTTACTAGAGTTGCAAGATTTGGAAGCTAATTAAAATCTCGTTCTTCATTATATCATGTTCATTCCAAGTTATATCAAACTATGAGCCATTCTGTCTTTAATTTGTTCAATCTATGTCAAACTTCCCTAACATTTAACCAACTTTATATATATATATAAACAAATAAATATGTAGATTTAACAATTAATCTATGGATGAATCGGATCCGAGCCGGCATGCAGACATATGACGATGTACCTGGCGGCGAGGTAGGCTAGAAAGTCGCGGTCAGCAATGCCGCGGAAGGACTCACACCGGCCGGCGCTACGGTCCACGGCAGCCCGGCCCATCGCCATCCGCCCCTCCCAGGCTTGCCTGTCGACGCGATCGCCCTTGTTGAAGTCGACGTCGATGGCCCGCCACAGCGTGGGCTCCTCGACGGCGGCGCGCCACCACGGCGCGCACGCGAGCCCCGCGCCGCGGAGGATGTCGGCGTGCTGGAGCCGGCCCAAGATCTCCAGCACAATGTCGCGGGGCAGTGCCGCCCACTCTCGCATCTCGCCCTCGCTAGGTTTTTCCATCTTTTTTACTACTACTAGCAACAACGCACGTGCGACACACGTTTAACAAAGACACACGATTAGTAGAAAAAATAAGATTATATAACGATAGTTGGTCAGAGGCCGTATTAGTTACGAGCTTGATGATTCCACGTAGGTACGTGTTTTTCTTATCACGACGAGGCGTAACGTTTTATGATTTCCTCAAAAGTTTTGAATCTTTATAGTATAGATATATGTATATACCTAGTATAATACTAATATAAACTCTCGCACGTTTAGTGCAGATTGCTGTAAAGTTTCTTCTTACTATAACATCTTTTATAATGTATATATAAGCACGTGTAACGTGCCGGGATGAATCTGTTAATCTTGTATTATTGTAAAAGTACTACATGCGCACGCCCAGAAATAATTCGCACGCGCACCGTACCGCTGCTGCGATGACGTGGCGTGTCCCGGTCCATATCCATGTAACGTCGCTCGATCCATGGCTAGCTGGTCCGAAAAAGCCAAGTAGATAGACAAGACAAGCTAAACAACTGCCAAAATGCAAAATTCTATCTTAAGGCGGGTTAGCATATTTTTTTAGTTAAATGCATCATTAGTACGTAAACTTGGACTGTGGGTGCGTTTAGGTACATCATCTGTCTGATTGCTCATTTATGAGCACCAACTTAACATGTGGGTACAAATAGGTCACTAGACATGCGAGCAAAACTATTGCAAATTGCCCCCATTTATTTTTCAATTGTTTGTTAGGATTGTTTTTACGGCTACAAGTTCAGACGGAGATCAAGTTTTTGGGACGATCAATTTTTCTACGGCATGCCGTCGGCAGGTCTTTTTCCGTGTCCAATGCCGCTCGACCAGTCTTTTCCATGCCGCACATCATTAGTCCTTCCCGGTACTCATCACTTCACGGTATGAGTTTCAAAACAATAAGTGAGTAGTGAAACGGAAAAGATTTGATGAGCAACCATGAATTCTGATCATCGATTTGAGTTACGAATTGAAAAGTCAAATATTTGCGTGTATACAATATCGTGAAATATATATATCGTGCTTTTTATTATTTTATTTCATCTAGCCACGTACGTCCGGCAGCACCGTACCATGTCATGCTGATGTCACGTGCAGGTCGGTTACGTGTGACGAGGCCGGCGTGGGCAGGCAGAGACTGCATGCCTCGATCGGCTGCATGCAAGAAGACGAAGCTGGCGCAGTGGAAGCGGACAAGACGGACAGGCTGCCTGCGTGTTCCAGGAGGAGACGCGACGGCATCGCCGGTGACGCCGCCGCCGGTGGTGCTGGTGGAGGCGGGCCGGCGGCCAGCGGCGGTCATCACGTGAGGGTGCTGTAGACTGCCCTGTCTGGTGCGACCACTTTCCAAAAGAAGCAAGGCGACGAAGATGCACCTGTGCAAGGAGACAGGACTCCCCAACCAACTGCGACCGGGGAAGAATGCCTCCTTGCGTCGTTGCTCGGCATGTGGCCCTGGACCACGATTCTGCAGCGGATCCCATGCTGTTTGAGTGCCAGGCAAGGGAAGAAGGAGATGCCCCTGGCTTGAGGCGCGAGCTGGAAGCTGCCCCACAGCCGCTTCTGATCCTGTCGGCCACAACTACAAGGCAGGAGGAATCTGATGTGGGGGACCAGTCAAGGGATGGAGGCAACCGTTGTGCAAGTTGAACAAGGTGCATCCCTGACGCTGAAGAATGGCTACCGACGCGGAGTCGTCGTCGACTGGCCAACCAGGCGTTGTCCCACATTCCGGCGTCCAGGAGAGGGGAGGTCCTGATGATGTGCCCAATTGGCTCTGTTTTGGCCAAACGGTCTGACCGGTTTGCCAAACCGGTCAGACCGGTTTTGTTCTGTAATTCGAGTAGGATTAGGATTCCGAGTTTAATCTCATATTGTAACCTATTCGAAAGGGGTAAGACTTCCTCGGCCTATAAATATAAAGGCTAGACGGCCGATTGAGATATTCCCAATCGAATCAACACATTTATCTTCTATTTTTTGTCTCTCAAACCCTAATCCTTTTCCAACCTCATATTCTGTTCTTTGCTCGTCTCTACGGCGTTCAAAGACGTTCTAGGTGGCCTGCCGACCTTAGAACAACCCTAGATCTACTCGAGCTCCGACGGGGTCCCTCCCGAGCTTGAGTTTCTAGGTCTTCACGAGTTCCTGCCTGAAAGCGGTCTGACCGGTTTCAGGAACCGGTCTGACCGGTTTGCCCGAGGAGCTCAGGAGTTGGCCGTTGTGACGGTCGTGCTGCGCTTTTGATCGATCTCGAGTTTGTTGGCGCGTTTTCGTGTCAACATACTTTTTGGCGACTCCGCTGGGGAAGATTAATCTGGTGCTAAAACCGATTCAATCTACTCCAATCATGTCTGGATCAAAGTGCGATCTTGACAAAGACAACATCATCACTGCGACGATGGAAGAGCTCACAGACGAGGAGCGGAAGCGGTACTTGATCGCTGAAGAGCACTTCAGGACGCAATTCTTGAAGGGCTTCAAGAAAGATCGCGGTGGTCTTGTCAAGAGAGTGGAGGAATTCGTCATGCCAGCTTTCAAGTTGGCAAACGACCAAGTTGAGGAGATTCCTAAGGTAACTGGCGAATCCTCTGATTTAATGCAGCAAATTACTCGCATGATGGATGATAAATTACTTGTTGCACAAACTGTTACTAGTGAGTTAATTGCTAGTATGACTGGTAATTCTGACAAAAATAAAAATGTTTCAGAACTTAATGAATTACCTAGCTCATCAGGCGTGCCAGAAAATATTCTAGATACTAATTTGGGCATGCCGATGAATTTTTATGCGGGACAAACACCTCACCCTGGTTCGGTCCACGAACCGGTCAGACCGGTTTGGCCCCCTCTGGCGGTCAGACCGGTTCCATGGGTGCAGGAGCTACTAGTGCGATGGTGTTATCCAATACGGGTACTTCTGGTCTTGTTTACACTATTCCACACACTACGGTTACGGGAAGTATACCCCACGGATCCGGCACGTTTCACGCGTCGATTCCGAATACTTCTCAGAACACGATGTATGGTGTTCCCCGCATTTCTCATAACAGAAGTGATGAGAAGTATCAAGCCGAGTTAGCTAAGTTTAAAGAAGACATAGCTAATACACTTAGAGCAAAACTCGGGCTTGAACTAGGTAGCTCACGCTTATATCAAAAACCGTATCCGCCTGAATTTGACTTGGTTCCTTATCCTAATGGTTGGCGTGTTCCTGATTTTATTAAATTCAGTGGTGAAGATAATAGAACTCCTTGGGAACATATTAGTCAATATATTCTGCAATTAGGAGAGGCATCATTCTATGAGGCATTGCGTATACGGTTATTCTCATTATCTTTAACTGGAACTGCCTTTTCATGGTTTTCTTCGCTTGCTCCGAATTCTATTCATAATTGGACTCAATTGGAGCATAAATTTCATGATCACTTCTTTAGCGGAGAAAACGAGGCAAAATTATCTGATTTAACATCGGTTAAACAAAGCCGAGAGGAATCGGTTCTTGAATACTTTAAAAGATTTAAGGATGTTAAGAACCGATGCTTTAATATAACTATTTCTGAAAAGGATTTAGCAGATTTAGCTTTTGCAGGCTTACGGTCTCATTACAAGGAGAAATTAGAAGCTTCTGATTTTCTTACGATTAATCACTTGCAAATGAAAGCTATGAGTCTAGAGCTTAAATTTAAAAATTCAAAAGAATCTGCTAAATCCCATCATTCGAACGTACACATTGTTGATAATGATTCTGATAGTTCGGACGATGAAAAAGAAATTTATGCTGCTGAGTTCGTTTGGTCATCAAAAAGTAAACCTAGTTCTTGTCCTTCATTGAAGCCGATTCAGAAAAATCGGCAAGAAGAAAAATTTACTTTTGATGTAGCCAAATGTGATCGTGTTTTTGATGAATTGCTTAAGAATGGCTTTATTAAACTTTCTCATGCAATTCCACCAACCGATCAATTAAAAAATCGTGCATATTGCAAGTGGCATAACTCTTTTTCTCATGCAACCAATGATTGCAATGTCTTTCGACGACAGGTACAATCGGCCCTTAATGAAGGTCGATTGGTGCTCGCTGAAATGCAAGTTGACAAGACTCCTTTCCCTGTTCATACCTTGGATGTGAACACCAAGATGCTGATTCGGCCGGAACAAGCCGATGGAGCTAAGGGTAAGAACGTGGTGATTGGAGATCCAAGGCCGGAAAAAGTTGATGACAAAGTTCCGGTCAGAACAGTGATGATTGGTAAGACTCTTGATGGAAAAGAGTCACTGAAGATCACCATTAACACATCAAGGCCCGGGGGGCAAGAAAGTTCTTTGGAAAAGAATCGGTCCGCTAGTCAGGCGAAACCGGTCAGACCGGTTTCCCAAACCGGTCAGACCGGTTTGTCTCCAGACCGTCCAAGAACTTTCAAGCCTAAGCGCCCGGAAGTGGGTACTTGGAAATTCAATGAGCCAAAGGTTCAAGGGAGGGTTCTGAAGCAAGGACCTACTTTCTCTCAGCTCATGAACAAGTACACAAAGGCCGTTCAAGTTGATCGGCCAACAAAAAAGAGACAGAGGTCACCACAGCGTTGGATTGATCCTACAAGCTACAAGCGCCGTGGTGGTTCTGTACATGACCGATTGGGCTCATACCAATCAGGTTATTCGACTGCTCATCAAAGCGGTCAGACCGGTTTTATGAACCGGTCAGACCGGTTTCGGTCTGAGCAGAGATTTCACGTTCCTCCTAAGAAAGAATACCGTATCAAGGAAAAGAAGGAGAATGTGCAAGCCCAAGCCAATAATTTCATAAAAATTGGCGAGATTCCAGTGGCTATACAAGACTTGGGTAGAAAGCCAATGGTCATTGGGGATTCGGCTCCTGTTCCAGTCAAGAAGCCGATCATGATTAATGATCGGGAAGCTAGCAGTAGCAAGGGCGTTAAGAAAGTTTTTCAGCCAAGATGGTGTCCTTCTGGGTTGACTCATACACAGAAGCGAAAGCTACAGTGCTTGAGAAATAAAGAAAAAAGGGAACAAGAAGCTGAGAAGATGAGGGATGAATACTTCAACAACTACAGGCCTATGATCCCTCAGACCAAGATATGGCAAGCTAAACCCGTTGTGCAATCAGCAGCACAACCGGTCAGACCGGTTTCTGAATCCGGTCAGACCGGTTTGGGTCAGCCGACCGCTGCAGAAGCGGTCAGACCAGTTTCTGTAACCGGTCAGACCGGTTCTAGTCAGTCGACCGCTGCAGAAGCGGTCAGACCGGTGTCTGAAAGCGGTCAGACCGGTTTGATGACAGAAGCGGGGGCTGCTACTTCTTCAACCATCGAAACTACTCCACCAATTCCTCCAGTGGTTGAAGATGAAGAATTAGTTGATTTTGAGCCTTCTCCAGAGCGTGACAACATGGAAATTAATGTTGTCTATTTATCTTCTGACTATTATGTGGTGCCGGAGGAGGAAATTTCTCATCTTCAACTTGGGCCGCGAGATGCTGTGTTTCAGAAGCCTAGTGAATCAGAAAATCATCTCAAGGCTTTGTACATGAGAGGGCATATCAACGGGAAGCCAATTTCTCGTATGTTGGTTGATGGTGGAGCCATTGTAAATCTTATGTCATACTCTCTCTACAAGAAGATTGGCGGAAAAGACGAAGAACTGATCAAGACGAACATGACGGTCAGTGGAGTTGGCGGAGGTGATCCCATTGGTGCCAAAGGGGTGGCTTCTATGGAATTGACCGTTGGGAGCAAGACTATTGCTACGGCTTTCTTCGTCTCTGAGGTGCAAGGTAACTTCAGTTTAATCCTTGGTCGAGATTGGATTCATGCTAATAAATGTATTTCATCTACCTTGCATCAATATCTCATTCAGTGGATCGGCGACGAAGTTGAGATTGTCCATGGTGACAATTCTTCCTTTGTTGCAACAGCCAATTCCGACTCTCTTAGTGCAAATGAGAAAGTTCAATGTTTGTCGGGCATGGATTTGACCGACTATGAACTGATCAGTTGCACCAAGGATGGTTTTGTTCCTGCTACATTAAAGCCGATGGAAAATCGGTTAAATTACTTGCTGTAATTGATGGAGCAACAAAATCAACAGAAACAAACCTGTCAGACCGCTTCTGGAAACTGGTCAGACCGGTTTGGGTCTGAACAGCGCCGATCGAGCCAAACCGGTCAGACCGCTTCTGGGAACCAGTCAGACCGGTTTGCGTTTGGACAGTGGCTTCAAGACCGAATTGATCATTATTGAGAACATTCGGCCGGTACGTTCGAAGCCATTGAAGATCTTGGTGATATGGATAAGCTGGGTCAAGGTTTTACATCAGCTGATCCTTTAGAAAAAATAGATATTGGTGATGGTACTATTCCTAGGCCGACTTTTGTAAACAAAAATTTATCGGCTGAGTTTAAGGCCGAAATAATAAATTTGTTGAAAGAGTATGTCGATTGTTTTGCTTGGGAGTACCGTGAGATGCCTGGTTTAAGTCGTGACTTAGTTGAGCATCGTTTACCAATAAAAGCCGGTTTTAGACCTTTTAAACAATCGGCTAGACGTTTTAATCCCGCTATTTACGACCGAATAAAATAAGAGATTAATCGCTTATTAGATGCTGGTTTTATTCGGACTTGTCGTTATGCGGAGTGGATTTCTAATATTGTTCCCGTTGAAAAGAAAGATTCGGGAAAACTTAGAGTTTGCATTGATTTTAGAGATCTTAATAAAGCCACTCCAAAAGATTCATATCCTATGCCTATAGCCGATGTCTTAATCAATGAAGCTTCTGGACATCATGTTGTTAGTTTTCTTGATGGTAATGCCGGATATAATCAAATATTCATGGCCGAAGAGGATATGCACAAAACGGCCTTTCAATGTCCGGGATTTATTGGTTTGTTTGAGTGGGTGGTTATGACTTTTGGATTAAAGAATGCCGGTGCAACTTATCAAAGAGCTATGAATTTAATCTTTCATGATTTACTTGGTGTGATTGTGGAAGTATATATTGATGATATTGTGGTTAAATCGGATGGTTTGGATTCTCATTTGGCCGATTTAAGACTTGCTATTGAAAGGATGCGATGGTATGGTTTGAAGATGAATCCACTCAAATGTGCTTTTGGTGTTTCGGCTGGAAAGTTTCTTGGGTTTGTTATTCATGAGAACGGCATAGAAGTTGATCCCAAGAGAATTGAAGCTATGAAGAAAGTCGAAGCTCCTACTTGCAAAAAGGATTTGCAAAGGTTTCTAGGCAAGGTAAATTTCTTGAGAAGATTTATAATTAACTTGTCTGGAAAGGTTGATGCTTTTACTCCTTTACTTCGGTTGAAAAATGAAGCCGATTTTACCTGGGGGGCAAAATAGCAAGAAGCTTTTGAGAAAATCAAAGAATATTTGTCTTCACCACCGGTGCTTAGGGCGCCTAAGCGGGGCGTTCCATTCAGACTTTATGTGGCGGCTGAAGATAGGACTATTGGAGCTGTTTTGACTCAAGAAATCGGCAATAAGGAGTATGAGATTGCTTATGTGAGCCGACGTCTTATTGATGCAGAAACGAGGTATACTTTCATTGAGAAGTTGTGTTTATCCTTGTATCATGCTTGTACTCAATTGAGGCATTATTTACTATCTAGTACTTGCATCGTGTTATGTCAAACCGATGTGATTAAACATATGTTGCAAAAGCCTATTGCTAGCGGGAGAGTCGGTAAATGGGCTTATGCTTTAGTTGAGTATGATTTGGCTTGTGAACCTTTAAAATCAATGAAAGGCCAAATTGTAGCTGATTTTATTGTTGAGCATCGGATAAATGATACAAACAACTTCGACGTCGGATATATTACTTGTACCCCATGGAAGCTTTACTTTGATGGATCGGTTTGCAATGATGGTCAAGGAGTTGGTGCTGTTTTGATTTCTCCAAGTGGTGCCGTCTTTGAATTTTCAAACCGATTGAAAGAAAAGCGAACCAATAATCAAGTTGAATATGAAGCTCTTCTATTTGGCTTGGAATTTTTGCAAGACATGGGAGTAAAGCATGTTGAAGCTTTTGGTGATTCGCTCCTGGTGGTACAACAAGTGTCAAAGGTATGCCAATGTTATAATGGTTCATTAAATGCATATCTTGATAGATGCCTTGATATTATAGCTTCTTTTGATGAATTTACAATCAAACATATTCCAAGAGAAGAGAATGACAAGGCAAACACTCTGGCTCAGAAAGCATCTGGTTATATGGTTGCAAATAAATATTTCTATCTCCAAAAACCGATGCAAACAAAAGCCGAGGTTCTGGTTCTGGACGAACTGGTCACACCGGTTTCAGAAACCGGTCTGACCGGTCTGACTGCCAGAACCGGTCTGACCGGTTCTGAAACCGGTCTGACCGCTTCGACCCCTGACAGAAGCGAAAATCCTTTGGATGATGCTAATCAATCCAAAGTTGAAGATCAGGATTGGAGAGTGCCTATTATTACTTATTTGAAAGATCCTGGTCGTGGTGCAGATAGAAATATTCGGCGAATATCATTTAAATATGTTTTGCTTGACGATGAACTCTATCGTCGAAACGCCGAAGATTTGTTGTTGAAATGTCTTGATTCGGATCAGGCCAAAGTTGCCATGGGTGAGGTTTATGAAGATATTTGTGGTACCCATCAATCGGCTCCAAAGAGGAAGTGGTTACTTAGGCGAGCCGGTTTCTATTGGCCTACTATGATGGCAGATTGTTTCAAATATTACAAAGGATGTGAAGAATGTCAGAAGTTTGAAATTTACAACTCGTTCCTGCTGCATTGATGCATCCTATTATTAAGCCATGGCCGTTCCGAGGTTGGGGATTGGATTTCATTGGACAAATTAATCCTCCATCATCAAAAGGACATCGTTTTGTGTTGGTTGCTACGGATTATTTCACTAAGTGGACCGAAGCGATTCCTTTGAAGAATTTGACGCACCGAGAGGTAATTGAGTTTGTTACACAAAGTATTATTCATAGATTCGGTATTCCTCAAACTTTGACAACGGATCAAGGTACTTCCTTTATGTCTAAAGAGGTACGCGAATTTGCCAAATCCTATAGAATTAAATTGCTCAATTCATCTCCGTATTACGCTCAGGCTAATGGACAAGCCGAGTCAAGTAATAAAACTTTGATCAAGTTAATCAAGAAAAAGATAGAAGATAGTCCTAAGAGATGGCATGAAGTTTTATCTGAAGCATTATGGGCTCATCGTATATCTAGACATGGTGCTACTAAGGTCACTCCTTTTGAGCTTGTTTATGGTCAAGAGGCCGTTTTACCTGTTGAGGTGAATCTGGACGCTTATAGATTGGCTAAGCAAAATGACCTTGATGCTGTTGATTACCACAACTTGATGTTGGACAATATTGATGAGGTAACCGACAAACGATTGAAAGCTTTGAAGGAAATTGAGAAAGATAAACTTCGAGTTGCTAAAGCTTATAACAAGAAGGTGCGAGGAAAATACTTTCAAATTGGTGAACTTGATTGGAAGACGATCTTGCCTATTGGGACGAAGAGTAACAAGTTTGGTAAATGGTCACCAAGTTGGGAGGGACCTTATAGAGTTGTCAAAGTCATCTTTGGGAATTCTTACATGTTAGAGACACTCAAGGGAGATCATTTGCCGAAAGCTATCAATGGAAGATATTTGAAGAAATTCTATCCAAGTGTTTGGCAAGATGCATGAAGATCAATGGCCGGTATATTGTTGATATCGCCCTTAGCATAAATTTTAGCTCCTGAATTGTAAATTACTTGCTTTTTAGTTCTCAAGTTCACTAAAAACGCAGGGGGGCATGTGTTGACAGCCAAAATTGGCTCTGTTTTGGCCAAACCGGTCTGACCGGTTTGCCAAACCGGTCAGACCGGTTTTGTTCTGTAATTCGAGTAGGATTAGGATTCCGAGTTTAATCCCATATTGTAACCTATTCGAAAGGGGTAAGACTTCCCCGGCCTATAAATATAAAGGCTAGACGGCCGATTGAGGTATTCCCAATCGAATCAACACATTTATCTTCTATTTTTTGTCTCTCAAACCCTAATCCTTTTCCAACCTCATATTCTGTTCTTTGCTCGTCTCTACGGCGTTCAAAGGCGTTCTAGGTGGCCTGCCGACCTTAGAACAACCCTAGATCTGCTCGAGCTCTGACGGGGTCCCTCCCGAGCTTGAGTTTCTAGGTCTTCACGAGTTCCTGCCTGAAAGCGTTCTGACCGGTTTCAGGAACCGGTCTGACCGGTTTGCCCGAGGAGCTCAGGAGTTGGCCGTTGTGACGGTCGTGCTGCGCTTTTGATTGATCTCGAGTTTGTTGGCGCGTTTTCGTGTCAACACCAAGCAAGCTTACGACAAGCATCGGCCAACACAGGTGCCAAGCAAGCTTACGACAAGCTCTCTTCCAATGAGTTCACGGCTGCGGCCTGATCAGTCCCGACGACGAATGGTTGTATTGCTCCATGGATAATTGTTCCGTACTCTCGTGGAATGTGCGCGGCCTGTGAGCGAACAGTGGATTTTGGCCAGCGCAAGTGACCTCTGTTGTTTAGTTCGTGAGTAGTCGTGTTAGCAGTAAGTAGAAGCCTTCCTTAGGTTGCTTAGCTTTGTAATAGAATCAAGGACTTCAGAGGGGTGGGCGCAACACAAGCGTCGTTGTAAATTCCATCTATCTATCTATCTTAAGATGCGCAAATCTCTTGCGCATGTGATAAAAAAAAGACGGATCGACTTGCAATGTTTGCATTGCTCTTCCGAAACAGCCCGATGGCCGGCCTTTGTTCGCGCTGACCAGTACGTTGCACGGACAGACGCCCGCGACGGTGATGTATATGTATGTATGTCTTTGCCGGTTCGTAGAGCAGAGACCGGCATGAGGTCCGGCGAGACGAGGTGCCGTGGTGGAATGGAGGAAATCACGAGGGTCAGGTATCCGGCAGCATTATTCGTGATTTTTTAAATTTTAGCCATTCTTAACTAATTTATTAAATATATAACCCTTCTATCTAAACTACTACTTGAAAATTTTAGGTAAATTAGTTTTTAAATAGCCAACATGAGAAAAATATCTTAATTTAGCGGTATGAGTTTATACTTGTTTCCAAATTATCGCATATATACCGTCTAAATAAAATAGCATTTTTTTCTTTTTAAAGTTATATATAGATCGAGAGTATGTAGAGACCAACCCGTACGTTCTGATTACATTGCACAAATGAACAACAGGTCCCAAGCGCGCTACAACGCTCAAAAGTCAAAGTCATATATATCCTACTCGGCTCAAAAGTTTGGGTTACAACGCCCGTACTTGATGATGTACCATTTCTCCCAAAACTTAAGCCATCATTGCTAGAATGAAACACATAATTAAATGCAAGCACTATAGTTCTTTTTCACTAATATATAATTTTTCCACACAAGAAAAACAATCTTTATTTGATACATTACCTTTGATGATTTCAAAGGTAATCTCGCCGCTACGAAATCATCATGAACTAATACCTCAAACAAAGGTATTATGTGCATAGTTGTATATTACAACATATATGATTCACTTATTAAGTTACCTTACAAAATTCATCCTTTACAAATACCCATTCCAAACACTAAATGCAATTAATACGTTCTATTCATGACATTTATCTATTCAACCGTACCATGGTTTATCATTGCAAAGCTACCATTGCAGGAAAGGGGAAAGTAGAGTAGGGAGGGCAATCCAATAAAAAAGAGGAGACAATTGTGGTATGATGACGGCGACGACACACTCAAGGATACGATGGAAGGACAGAATTGGCATCCGGTAGTGAAGTACGTACCTTAATGAAGATGGATGTGTGTCCGCCGTTGTAGAAGCATGCACAGGGAGATTGGGCTCTGGGAAACACAGGGAGGCGTGGCTCAGAAGGGGAGGAAAGAAGGGCGACCTCGGATCCAAGCGAGCACAACCACAACCATGCCCTCGCCTCCTTTTGCTTCGATCTGCTTCTTGTTGCCATCTTGTTTCCGCCAAGCAAGCAATGAAACGACCATCTTCTCTATAGTTACGACAGCTTTGGTGTGCCCCTGTCTTAGTCCTCATCGTGCGTGCCGCCTCCGACGGTCCGCCTTGTACGTGGAGGGCAGAGGACAGGTGAGGGGTTGAGCCGGAGCATTGGATCGGAGAAGGCGGCGACAACGTGGCAGCTGAGGGGATGCCACGGGAGGCGAGGTGGAACGAGACGGACGAAAAAAAATTGGGTACGCGCGGATGCGGCTCGGCCGACGTTCTTCCTGTTCGGGATCCTGACCACCGTTCTCGTGCACGCGCTGTTTGCGTGGAGGGACCGCCGCGCCACGACGGTCGCGCTGGCGGCGGCGGCGTTCGGGGTGGTGGTGGCCGGAGTTGGGCTGAGGCACCCGGTGCTGAGGCGGAAGGCCCTGTCGGGCGCTGCTCTGCTTCTTCCGGCGGTTGCCGTCCAACGCCGACGCCATGCTGTGAGCAGTGGCGGAGGTAGGTTCGAAATCTACCTATAGCAAAACTACAGTAAGACCCTGCTAGCCCTGCTTCTCATCTATCGTCATCACGTGTCTAGAAAGGAATTTACCTGTGGGAGGCATGGCGACCGCCGGTGCTTGCCAGATTGGTGGCTCCGCCACTGGCTGTGAGGGTGACCATATGGACGTCTCCAACCAATCGAGCCGAGCCGACAGCACGCGAGGGAGACCAATCAAGCCGAGCACACGCGAACGTGAGGGAGAGCAGGCGAGCCACGCGAGACCCGCGGGCGCACCGCGCGTACCTAATTTTTTTCCCGGACGGAGACGATTTTGTCCGCCAACAAGGAGGACACGTAGGCCTCCTTCGTCCTTCAACGGCGGCGTGTAAGATGGACGCGACTACGTGTGCCACCCCGACAAGTGGACGCGCTGAATGGCGCCAGAATCCTTCAGATGAGTTTACATTAGCTCTGCCGAATGACTAGTAGGTAGGCAGGAACACAAAAGAGCTTTAGAGGCTGTTTGGATCCATGGGTAAATAGCAAATACCAAAAATTTTGCTATTTTTTTTACCATTTGTCTCCAAACACTTTTATAATAAAAGGGCAAATAAAAAATGAGATGACAAAAATCTTTTGGCTCAATATAGTGGCAAAATTGGACCAAAAGTCAAAACTTTTGCCATTTGACTTCAAACCCTCGTGGCAAAAGGAGGGAGAATGGGTTTTTTTTCCAAAAGTTCTGCCATTGGATCCAAACACCTCTAATAGCAAAATTTTTGCCATCTTTTCTTGAAGGCAAAAGTTTTACTCCTTTTTGCTCTTACCATGTGGATCCAAACAACCCCTTGGTGTGTTGGGAGCCATCCTTAACGTACAGTTAAATTTGCATCATGATATTATGTTGTAATTTGGAGCTTTAATAGCTATCAAAAGAGACAATGCTAGAATCTTTCCAAGCGGAAAACCAAACGAACTGTGTGTGAGAGAGAGAGTAGAGACATGCCATCTTTTAATTTTCTTTTTATTACACGAGACGCAGCAATTTCGGCGGCAACCTAAAATCACACACAAACACAAAGCAATGCCGTACCCTGCCCCAGCATTATATTTTGTTCACGGGAGGACATCGATCGGTTGGCCGGGATGGACGGATCAGATTGAGATTCTAGAATACGTATACATGTGCCTGTAGTGCATTTGATTTAACATTGTTGGCAGTGCTTTGGTTTGTGCTGGTATGGGTAAAGTGCTCGCCCGTCACAGATGTGGTATAGGCAGCGGATTCAGTTAATTCTGCCAACAGTGAAATTTGTACTTCTTTTGTGTTAACAAAACTTGTGCCTACCGTAATAACAAACTTGCTCCGTTGGTTGGTGTGTTATGGTACTGCCATCGGATAGGAAGAACACAAGCAGCAAGAACAAGATACAATGTAGGCGACAAGAATCATCATATATACGGCCGAGAAGTTCTTATTCTGAACAAATTAAAGCTTGGAGTACATTATCTGCTAGTATGTCTTTTGTTGAATCAGCCTGCTTTGGTTGATACGCACTAGTACTGTACTCGAAGATCAGTGGGAAATGGCCGGGGAGCGAATCCATGAAGGAGCCATTTCCTGAGGAGGGGCCGGCCACCTGGTCAACTAGCTCTGAGTCAGAAGGATGTTTTTTTTTATACTTGGTCAAAAGGATGTTGAGCGAGCCAAGACGAACATCACAGGTGCGGCCCTTTGCCTCATGGGCTACGCAGCACGTTACTGAGAAGAAAGGGCCGACGCCGCCATTGGGCCAACACACTAATGGGCCTTTGCCTCATGGGCCCGTGACCCTTCGACGCCGCCACTTGGGGATGCACAAGCACATGGATAGAATAGAATTTGCCTCTGACGCCTCTGACGAAACGTGTAGCCAAGGCGGTTGCTAGTTTCTACACGCTGGCATCGATCGACGACGACGATTGATCTACGTATCACGTACGCTTGATCAAGCACGGGACGCCATCCCAGGACCCGTCGCCGGTTGCGCACCAACCAAGTGCACTCACTGAATAATGCAGGAATATATACTAGCTAGTGTTAAGAGACACATCAGGCTCTGCCAGTGGGAGTCCTTATGTATATGCGTGCCGCTCGTGTTCCGTCGTCTTACCACGATACCACGGTCTTGGGCTTCAGAGGTCGACGACAGCGTAAAAGCTGATGATCGATCGCCGGCCGCTCTCGCCTTTGATCGTTTCCAGCGAGCCAACGGTGTTTTTCTCTCAGCGAAAACCAGCGCCAGTCACTAGCCAGCAGCGTTTTTCTCTCAGCAAAAACCAGCGTCAGCCACCAGCCAAACGAACATGACGTCTGTGTATACCTAGACGTGAAATAAGAATTCGTAATATATATTCAGAGGCAAATTTACTCGCCGACGTACCCTGACCAAAATAAATAGGCAAATCTGCCTAAACTTCACCGCACCATGAAACGATGGCGCCACAAAATCAAAGAGAGCACATAGGTGATTTTGGAGAGATATACGATATAGACCAAGGTATGTAGCAGATCTAAAGTTTTTTATCCGAAATGATTTCTATGTTCTATAGTTTTTTCTCCCAGAGCTAGAATTTACAACACAAAAAAGGATAAACACAGAAACACATGTCTGCTTGACTTTACATGTTCTTATTGTGTACTCCTAGAGATGACTGCATTCAGAAGTTTTTCTTTGCCTTAAATATTTGTTGCGTTAGCCATGTCCAGGTTAAAATTAGGCCGATGCTTTTATTATCTAGGTGCAGATTTAGAGTACGGCATATTTGCATGCAGCTCTCCATTATGTTGGAGAAGATGCTAACCCTCTGAAATCCAAACCGACACCGGTGATGTAGAACACCAATATTTATTCCAAGGCCGTGCACAAATAAACCTAATTATCAACAGTACCACAAGTGCACAGCATATTCAGCCGGTGGGAGAGAAACCGGAAAGCGATCGATGACAAACTTTGAGGACAGCGAACAGTGCTTGATTTGGAGTTAACCTAGGATAATTATTGGCGGAGTAAAGTATGTGGTTCTTAAACTTTCTTGGGTGTGTCTGCATATTTATTCTTTGATCTTACAATTTGCACATTTAACTCCTTCAACTTAGCTTCAGATGTCATCCTAGTCCCCGAACTTGCAATTTGCATATTTGACTCTTGAAACTTACCTTCGGGTGCCATCTAGGTTGAAAGGAACTTGATGTCACCTAGAGGGGGGTGAATAGGTGAATCCGCACTTAACAAAACTTTTTCCCAAAATCAGTACTGAAACCGATCAGACCGGTTTCTGGCAGAAACCCACAACAATACAATTGACCCCCTCTACGAGTTCTAGTACAAACCAAGCTTGATGTGTGGCTCTTGTAGATTATATCTAGCAGGTCCACTTAGTCCCTGCACACAATTAGAGCACAACCAAGTATATCGAAGCGGAAGTGAAAGTAAATGCTAGAATTGAACTTGTGAGGCAAACCAATAGAGAGACACGATGATTTGTTTCCCGAAGTTCGGATTCACTGATGCCACCAAGGCAGTCACAAAGACAAGGTGAATCCTACTCTCCGTTGAGGGCCTACGAAAGGCGGGCTTATCCACTCCAAGCCACTTTCTTCGGTTCCACTAGCTTTTGACCCTTTTCCACGAAGGAGGCAAGGCCGGTCTATACAAACAATCAGTGACTCACCACAAACTCGGTAGCTCACCGGCGACGCCTAACCGGCTAGGAGGCTTCACCTCCAAGAGTAACAAATGCTTCAAATATGTGCTAGACTTCACCGGGAGTGCTCAAGCTAAGGATATGCTCTTGGTGGCTGCAAATAGCTCACTCAATCTTTCTATAGCTCACACACAATACATCCCTCAACCAAAATCCAAAGATATGAACAAATCAATCAACTCTCATAAAGAGAGGTTTGGGGAGAGCTTGCTGGTGCTCAAGAAGGCTTGGGACGCTCAAGAATGGCCAAGGAACCGGCAGCCCTCAAAGGAGAGGGCCAAGGGGTATAAATACCCCAATCCCAAAAACTAGCCGTTATGAACCAAACCGGTCAGACCGGTTTTCAAACCAAACTAGCCGTTGTACCTGTCAGAGCCCCAAACCGGCCAGACCGGTTTCCCAAACCGGTCAGGCCGGTCAGATCGGTTTGGGTCGAGTCAGCACACTAAGTCCCAAAGGACTCCACTTTCAAGGCTATCTCACATGGGTTTATCTATGAGCACTTTTGGTGTTGTCAAACAACTAATGTTGCATCCCTCTTGATAGTACGGCATTCCTAAACTCAAGATTAAAAGCAATAAAAGAATTCTTCTACTTGAGCTTCTATGTCTTCATTTATGCCAGACACGATCATTCTCAACTTTGAGGGCTTCCAACATTTATTTCTCGCTGAGCAAATCCAACTTGAGCCAATGACTTAGAATTTCCAAGAATAGGAACCAATTCATAAACCATTCCAATATATGATCTAAAAGAATTAGATGCATTGCATAGCTTCACTCGATAAGGCTTGATTAGTGCATAGGGATCAAACCATGATGCTAGTCTTCACTTTAATAAAGTTCCTCGGCTACAAGACCAACTTGCCCTTCTCTTTGCTCAGTACCTGGACACCGTCATCTACCTTAACTCCTCTCACCATATCCAGCCACTATGAGTTCCACTTTGTATTGCATCATCGTGAATACCACATTGAATTTCATGTCTTCAACTATCTTAAGATATATCCAATATCATCTTCTATGTTGTCTTCGGTAAATGACTTGTCCATATGCTTCCATACACTTGGGACCATATATTAACCATAGAATCATATCTCACTTTGAATATATTCATTGACATGGATCACGATCACTTGTTTGCTTTCATGTCATTTATACCAACCAATGAACTTATATTCTTCAACAAATATATTACATGAATATCCATAAGAATAAAAACCTGCTCATATGCTTAAGCAAACAAGTTAAATACAAATCATGTTGTCATCAAAAATCACCAAAACATATAAGTGCCTAGATGCACTTTCATAGGTCCATATACTCTGAAAATGCAACCCTGGCCAATGGAGAAAGTCAAAGCAATTTGAAAATCAAACTATGATAGGTCTTTACGGTTTCGAAGCTAGAGATGATGATTGTACAAGGTTTTGGGAGTATCTTGGAAGTGTCTAGAGCCCAGCATCAACCAAGGAATAGCATCTAGCTTAATCAGGCTAGTGCAACCAATGGAGATGGAGGTGATCCACGAATTGTAGCGATGAACTATTAGAGTAAAATAACCGAATACACAATAATCCTTCTATTACCCTCATCATTAATATAGCAATCAATGAGGTCAATCTCAATAAGATGGGAGCAAAGGGTTGGAATTCACTCTATTAACTTCACATTTTCATTCCAAATCAATTTTGAGAACAAAATAACAAAAAACAGATATAATAATCTGCAATAGTAACAAGCTCCCCAGCCCAACCTGAAGGGCATTAGTGATAAAACAAGTCTTTATCTAGCATAGTTATACTAAAGCACAAAATTATCATGCTTCATTCATGTCGTTTCCTCAATAGGTGCTTCATTTTCACCATCCGTAGGATTAGGATCATCAACAATTGTGAGGCTTTCAATATCCAAAGGGCGTCCAGTCATCGGATCAATAGGACGTCTGTCCCGAGGCCCGCCCTTGTGTGCCATAGCTAGCATTGGAGGTGGAGGAAGAATTCCAGCACGGAAGAGTATGCGCTCCACAGGATCCGATGGTTGTGTTCCAACTGACAACCAATACCTGCAGCAAGACAACAGTTATTTGAGAGTAGCAAACTAATAGCAGTTCCAGTACAATCTTGCAGCTTAATTCCATTTTCTAGAACAAATACATGTTCTACAGATGATCAATCTCCCTACAGTATGACTCAAATAGGTGCTAATGAACTCAAAAGTTGGAAAACAGCATGAGCGACCACAAAACTGGCTACCTATAAAGCAGTTACTAAAAGTTTGATCAAAAGTCTATTGTAATTCTTAAAAAGTGGGTCACACAGTTTTCTGTGCCATGCCTGTTCTGCCTATGCTAGTCCAACAATTTAAATGGGCAGCGCACCTCATGCTATCATGCTTCAGATATTATATGAAATTCAGATGGAAAGGCTAAACTACTAAAAATGAGGATAAAATTTTCAAGTAGTTGATAGGGTTTGAAAGGGGTATTCAGGTATAGGGTTGCATCGCACAAAATAATTAATTGTTGCAACTTGCAAATGGCCATTCACTGGATGCACAATGCACCAGGGCATGCAGAACCCCAAGCACAATGCACCACAAAACAAGGAAGCTACGATTTAGCAGTTAGCAGACCAGGATTTGGAGCTTCAAATAATAGCCGTGTGCCCGTACTATGGATGAGTGAATTGGTTGAGAATTGACCTTTTCTTCGCCTCAAGTATTAGATATAAACACAACAGTTGCTAACGAGTAACCACTGGTTATGTAGCTAGCTTCTGACTACCACAAAGGAAAAATCAAATAGCTAGCTCAATAATAAACCAAAAGGTTAATTCTAGGAATGCTCAGACATTTCGCACATTCCAATTTTTTCGGACAGTTTGATAACTAGATCATGACCAACTAGTTTAGTAATCGTTTCCTGTAACGAAAGGACAACAAGTGCCGGTGTACTCACTTCACTCGGTCAAATTTCAACCCCATCCTCTTGCCACCATCCTTTCCTGCAAAACAGTAACACAAAACACCACACTCAGTCACCACTCATGTCACCCTCTTGCAAGGCTAGGCTGTTTGATCTTAACAAACTAAAGCAAGTTGACGGCGGGGCGCAATAAATCAGGCTTTAGGGGTTACCGGGGAGCGGGTCGTAGTATCCAAGGACCTCGAGGTGCTTGCCATCGCGCCGGGAGCGGCTGTCGGCGGCCATGAGCCGGTAGAAGGGCCTGTTCCGGCAGCCGAACCGGGCCAGCTGGATCCGCACCACCATCGCCGCTCCCTCCTCGCGCCTTCGCCTTTGCGGAGTTGTGGGGTGCGGCCGGGGAGGTGAGGGTTTAGGGAAGGGGATGGAATGGAGGAAACGCGAGCGGAGTGGTGGTGGCGGAGGTAGACGAAAGGGATTACGTTCATGGGCCGGCTAGGCATGGGCTTCCATGGGCCAGGCCCATAAATTTTCTTGTATTCGTTTCGTTTGCATTCTTTCCCTTTCTCGTGCGTGGCGTACAACGCGCATGCAGCTGCGACACGGATTTTGATCGACTCATCAACGTGACGACTTGGCGCTGTATCTCGCGAATGTGAATAGTGATACCGCAGCCACCAATGCACATCGATACTACGCAGCCAGCGTACATGCTTCTTCAGGAATTTTCTGTTCTCCTATTTGCGAGACAATATGTTAAATAACCTTTCTTTACCAGTAGCTAATTACGCTTCAAATTCAGAATTATTTCAGAAAGATGCAGATTGCTTGCGAGACAATATGTGAAAGATGATGAAATGATTTTATATTTGTCTTTCATTTTCTTTATATCCCTATGGACAACCACTGTCGTTTCCTGAACGCAAAATTGCTGTTTCGTACAATTGTTCAAATGCATCTTCCCGCAGCATTCTAATGTCACCTCTCCATCTTGTAAGGGAAAATATTGGGTGCAAACCCCCCTCTTGGTGCAATCCTAGAAACCCCGATGTGAAATGACGGTCTAGATGAGGTCCCCAAATCCCCAGAACACTTTTGTAATTAACCCCCTACGCTCCACTTAGAACATTTCGCAAGTAACACCCTAGAACATTTTCAAATCACGAGTAGGTTGGCTCCATCATCACTTGAGCAGCCAACAACCGCTCACTCAAGGATGCAAACAACCTGCAGGAGCTCGCGCTCTATTGTGGCCATCAGAAACTAGCAGACGTGAGCAGGAATCCATGGCTGCCTGCTATCGTCGCTCGCTGTCTCTAGTCCTCCTCCTCGTTGGTCACGCGGCTCACGCCGGCAGGGAACGGCAGAACCGACCAGTTTTTGTTTCCAGCAGCCGCGAGGGACGACATTTTCCATAAAAGAAAGTTCAATTGCAAATGGGTTAATGACAACTAAATATTCAAATGAATTGGTACATGATGTGCGTAGGAGCTACACGGACACTATGGATCAACAACATCAGTAAAATCATCCAGCATATACCCCTGGATAATTGCTTGCTATTTTCTTGCAGGGCATAAGGGCAGTGAGCGCCACTATATATTATAGTACCACCAACCAATGGTCCCAATAATCAATTGGGTTCCAGCTGAACATACTCACTGTCTGATGTAATCCCATATGCCATCTAGAGTTCTAGACACCAGCTGGTTCTCGAATCAAGAATCGGGATAAGACAGCAGCACATCTAATTGTAATGCCCAAATAGGATTTACAGAGGTCGCCCGCAACCAGAAGCGAGAAAGATATTGTCCTCAAAAGAGAGAGAGAGAGAAAGATATAATCTGGCCACTCCGGCAATTTGTGATGGCACAAGCCACAAGGGTCAACTTGTCCGCGGGACTTGACATTCCCCAATGCGTTCTCGCTGCCGTCGATCACTAGCTTCTTTCACAGGCCAGCAGCTCCTCTCCGGCCAGCACCGTAGATGTAGGCCACCGTTTCACTTGCCAGAGAGAGTTGCTTCTTCCATGCTGTTATTGTAGTCCTCGACACATATTACAATTAAAACCCTCAGTGGGCACACACCGATTTTGAAATGGTAACATTTTAGTTTCTCGAGCTATTGCTATTGATTTCTGTCGATGGAAATACCTGTTTTCTGTAAGATCCCGAGAGGAAGAAGTCTTTAACAGACATCTTCTGATCAGGTTTGAATGGGTCATTCCTAGGCACCTCACGATACAAAGATTGTCCAATTTTCACCACACTGGACAATGTGACTTCCAATCCCCTGGCAGATGACCAGATGGGAACAATCCTACGACCTGTAGGAAATCATAAATGTGTTGGTATTGAGGTGACCTTGGGAGAATATAAACATAACATAAGCACACGGAATATCAGTTCTTTCTATGTACTATCTGCAACAATCAGCCATAGCAGTGGTTAAACAAAAAAAGACACATGCTATTTTCAAACCTACCTGCTTTTGAACCTTATTAACTGTTGAAGACGTCTCACCGCTCCAGCGGCTTGCATGGCCAACGGCCAGAGCGCACACCAGCGCACAACGCGGACGCCCAGCGCTCATGCTCAGCACGCACCCGCGCTATCCGCGCACGCTCGCGTGCCTCGCATGCGCACCGGCTCTCCTGGAAGATAGCTTAGTTAGTTGAGATCACAAGTGTATATATGTTGTACCATGATCATCAATACAATCTGCTGGTTCTTCCTATTCCATTCTACATGGTATCATAGACCGCAAGATCTTCCTACCTGAATCCCTTTGCTTCAGCCTCCCCGGTCTCTTCCATCTCCTCTGCTTCCGCACCCATGGCGCACTCGCCGTCCCATTCCTTTGCCTCGTCCTCCGACGGTGAATCTGACGGCGCCGCTCCTCAGCCAGCCGCAGCCACGGTCATCCAGACGGTTAACATCCGCAATCACATTCCCGTCATCCTCGACTACACCACCGCCAACTACAGCCAATGGCGATGCTGCTTCGACTCTGTGCTGGGCAAGTTCGGCCTCCAGGACCATGTCCGGACGCCGACGCCGATTGCCCAGCGCACTGTTGCATGGCGGCAGATTGACAGTTGCCTCGTCAACTGGATCTACACCACCATCGCCACCAATGTCTTCGACCTCGTCCACAAGCCTCACATAAGCGCCTTCTCCCTGTGGTCCGATGTCGAGAGCCACTTCCGCGACAATGAGCTCGAGCGCGCCGTTCTGCTGGAGGCTGAATTTCGCAGTGTGCAACAGGGCGATCTCTCCGTCCACGACTACTGCTCCAAGCTCAAGCGCCTCGCGGATCAGCTTCGCAACGTCGGCCACCCTGTTTCTGAACCAAGTCAGGTGCTCAATCTCCTGCGTGATCTCTCCCCCAAATTCAAGCACCTCAAGCCCGTCATCAAGGCCAAATCCCCACCCCACACCTTCCGCAGTGCGATGTCATACCTGCTCTTGGAGGAAGCCTCTGGTTCCCACGACGCCAAGACGGAGGCGGCGCAAGCCCTCTTCGCACGCTCCGGCGGCTCCTCCACCGGCGCGGTCTCCACGGGCGCCTCCACTGGCACTACAGCCGGCTCTGGCGGCTCTGCTGGCTCCTCCGCCGGCACTGGCGCATCAGCCGGCGGATCTGGCGGATCCCGTCCCCCGAACAAGAGGAAGGGCCGCGGCGGCGGCTCCACCGGCGCTCCTCGTAGTGGCGGCGGCGGTGGTCAGCACGCACCCGCTCCACACTCCGCTCCGTGGGCTGCTGGGTATAACCCTTGGATTGGGCTTGTGCAAGCCTGGCCCATGCCTCTACGGGCCCCGGCTCCGGCGTTCTTGGGCCGCGACCTCCATTTCAGCCCCAACACGCGATGACGGCGCTCCATCAGCCATCTCTGCCTTCATCGTCAGCTGGCGCCTGGGACAATCAGGCTCTGTACACGGCACTGCACTCCACCGGCGTCGCCACGCAGCCACCGAGCTCCTCCGAGTGGTTCCTCGGCACATGCGCCACTAACCATATGTCCTCTAGTAATCTCCATCCTTCCCGCCCCTTCTTCTCCTCCATTGTCGTTGGAAACGGCGCTCGGCTGCCTGTGACGCATGCCGCCGACACCTGCATTCCCACATCCTCTCAACCTCTCGCTCTTCGTAATGTACTTGTCTCTCCCTCTCTGGTTAAAAACATTGTCTACGTTCTTCAGCTAACTCGTGATAACAACAGCTCCTCCTACGTTTTGGGCGGAGGCCTTGAACACGGCGACGTTCTCGCTGAATCGCAGGCCCTGTCGAGCCACCAGCACGCTCACACCACACGAGCTGCTTCTTGGCGTGCATCCTCGCTACGAAGAGCTCCGGGTGTTCGGCTGTCTCTGCTTCCCCAAGACCAGCGCCACGGCTGCGAACAAGCTCTGCCCGCGATTGAGTGCTTGCGTCTTCCTCGGCTATCCACAAGATCATCGCGGGTATCGTTGCCTCAACCTCGCCACGCGCCGGGTCATCACGTCGCGCCACGTCGTCTTCGACGAACGTTGTTTTCCCCTCCGGGAGCACACCGCGACGCCGCCAGTGATCGCCTCCACCGAGCTCGACACCGATGACGCACCGCCCGCCGCGCCGCCGCGCCAAATCGCTCGTCGACCACAGACGCCCAGCGCACCGGCCTCGCCCACAGCGCCGCCTGCGCCACCGACACACAGCCCCGCGCCGTCGTCTCTGCCTGCATCGCCATCCGCGTGCTCCAGCGCATATCCTGTATCGTCCCCGGCACCATCTCGGACACCGTCAAAACCTGCATCAGACTCACCACTGCGCGACCCCGCCACCGTACCGCAAGCTCGCGCCGCGTCACCACCACCCGTTCATCGAATGACGACGAGCGCCAAGGCCGGCGTGTTCAAGCCCAATCCCAAATTTGCCATGACAGCATCGTCGCCAACTCTGTCGTCGATCCCCACCTCTGCTCGCGAAGCACTGAAGGATCCACATTGGCGCGACGCCATGAAAGCCGAGTACGACGCGCTGTTGGCCAATCGGACATGGACACTGGTCGATCGGCCACCAGGCGCTCGCGTGATCACCGGGAAGTGGGTCTTCCGCATCAAGTTCAACCCCGATGGCACGCTCAGCCGCTACAAGGCCCGCTAGGTTGTCCGTGGCTTCCACCATCGGCCTGGCATCGACTTCACGGAGACCTTCTCCCCAGTGGTCAAGCCGGCGACCATCCGAACGGTGCTCGCCCTCATCGCCTCCCACGACTGGCCGGCGCACCAGTTGGACGTCTCCAACGCGTTCTTGCACGGCAACATCGAAGAGCAGGTCTACTGCCAACAGCCCACGGGTTTTGCTGACCTAGCTCACCCCAACGCTGTGTGCCTGCTCTCACGATCTCTCTACGACCTTCGTCAAGCCCCGCGCGCCTGGTTCAATCGCTTCCTCAACCACGTCCTCACCCTCGGCTTCGTCCAGTCCAAAGCAGACCCATCATTGTTCGTGCTCCGGCAGGGCGGCGCCACAGCATATCTGCTTCTGTACGTGGATGACATAATCCTCTCCGCCTTGACGACGCATCTGCTCCAGCAGCTCACTGCTCGTCTCAAGTCGGAGTTTGCCATCAAGGACTTGGGGCCCCTTCACTTCTTCCTCGGCATCGACGTTCAGCGACGCAAGGAGGGTTTCTACCTCTCTCAGGCGGCCTACACACGCGATGTTCTTGATCGCGCCGGGATGGCCACGCCTGCCGACACCAAAGCCAAGGCGTCCAGCGTCGACGGCCCGCTCTTCTCCGACGCCTCCTGGTACCGCAGCATGGCTGGCGCCCTCCAATACCTCACGCTCACTCGACCGGACATTGCATATGCTGTCCAACAGGTGTGCTTGCATATGCACGCTCCACGGGACTGCCACGCCGCCATGTTGAAGCGCGTTCTCCGGTATCTCAAGGGCACCGTCAACTACGGCCTCCATCTCCATGCCGCTCAGCAGCCGCTACTGACTGCCTACACGGACGCGGATTGGGCTGGCTGCCCCGACACCAGGCGTTCAACATCAGGGTTCTGCGTCTATCTCGGCGACGCCCTCGTGTCGTGGTCATCCAAGAGGCAGAACACTGTCTCACGTTCCAGCGTCGAGGCGGAGTATCGCGGAATCGCCAACGCCGTCGCCGAGTGCACGTGGCTGCGTCATCTCCTTGCCGAGCTTCATCATGGCGTCCGGCAGGCCACGATCGTGTACTGCGACAATGTCTCATCGGTCTACATGTCCAAGAACCCAGTTCACCACCGGCGGACAAAGCACATAGAGCTCGACATCCACTTCGTTCGGGAGAAAGTGGCCGTCGGCGAGCTTCGTGTTCTTCACGTTCCCAGTGACAAGCAGTTCGCGAACATCTTCACGAAGGGACTACCGTCGGCATTGCACGACGATTTTCGATCCAGTCTCTGCGTTGGCCTTGAGCACCGCTGAGACTGAGGGGGGTGTTGAAGAAGTCTCACCGCTCCAACGGCTTGCATGGCCAACGGCCAGAGCGCACACCAGCGCACGACGCGGACGCCCAGCGCTCATGCTCAGCACGCACCCGCGCTCTCCGCGCACGCCCGCGCGCCTCGCATGCGCACCGGCTCTCCTGGAAGATAGCTTAGTTAGTTGAGATCACAAGTGTATATATGTTGTACCATGATCATCAATACAATCTGCTGGTTCTTCCTATTCCATTCTACATTAACGATCTCCTAATACGGCGGCAGCATGTATTGATCACCAGGGTCAGCACACCTCTGGAAATGAATCAACCAATGAAGATGAATATAAACTAGCCTACTAAAATGCATACAAACCACAACTTAAAAATGATCTGTCATAAAATGAATACTAGCAAGAGCACTGAATCTTTCAACAACTATTCCAGACCACGAAAGTAGTGAATCTGGCCAGCGAGGAAGTAATACCAGTGCAATCTTCACCAGGATGCCACTGAACTAATTGGTTCACATACATAAATAAGCTAGCATGCCTACACTCCATCCCTGCAATACACTATAGGACTGTAAATTTACTTCACTCTAGAAGGTCAGAAGGCATCCAAATTCCACTTTTAAAATTTCTAGAATCAAAACTAATTCAGAGTTTCTGGATAAAATAAGCAGTCGAACTGATAGTACATTTAACTAATTCAGTACGTGTAAAGCAAGCTTAAAGTGGTGAGGCCTGTACCTTCTTCATGAGGCAGAACAAATTGTTGTAACACCTGAAGAACACGCAGCCCCATATCAATATGGTTTCCTTGCCTATCAACAAACTACCTTGCCACCAATAAACAGACATGACTTGTACAAATCAACCTACAAATGCCCAATTAGAACAATTAAAAGGTAGTGATTTTCCTTAATAAGAGAGCATTTAGCTGTGTTGAAGACAACCAACGAGCTAACCTCATGGCCCTGGTCCAAAAGCTCAACGGCAGTGAACATGCCAACCAGGCAAGCCCCTATGATGGTCACCTTGAGCTTCCCCTATAGTGCTCCGGCTCAGGTGGGAACAACTTCTTGGAAGCTGTCACACATGGAAAGATCCATAATTAAAAATTTCCAAGTCAACTTTGCATTTCAGCCCAAAAGCTGTTTAAACCAAAACAGAACTGAGAACAGAAATTCAGAAATATGGAGTACTAATCTACACCAGAATTCTAAACCTTTTGGTCAGAAAAGAGAACACTGTCGTGGTCTCTACTATGAGAGTTTTCAATTATGACATTTCTAGGACATATGAAAATGACAATACCATGAATGACTTTTGAATTAAAATCAAAACGATACAGTTTTCCACGTACACAATCAGCCAAAGTTGAATTCAATGTTTTATCTAGGTCCAAAAGACAAACCTTTTATGACCGTAGGGAGTAATGGGACTATAATATGAAAATTATACAAGAATTAAACAGTTTTATTCAGATGGTATATACATACAAGTTTTCAGGATTGCACCCAGAGGGGGGGTTTTCACCCAATGTTTTCCATTCTTGTAAAGACAAACCACTGTATATCAAGACCATGCGATGCTGCCTGTAGCAACATATGTACTCTCTCTGCTATGAACAAACAAAACAAAAGCTACAGACTGGAGTTTCTTTCAGCAGTACCCTCTGCAGGAACACCTGCCTTCTTCGAAATGATGGAACCTGCTTGAGTCTCTCAGGATGATCTCTCTGTTGCACATCTTGGATATGAACTTGGCAGCCTCATGGCAGTGAGTGCAAACCCTCGAGTTCTTTGTCACGCGGACTGGCCGCCCTTCCGACAAATTGAGCACACCGAATGCGATGGCGAGCTTTGAGCTGTGCCCACAAAGTGCCTCGTCATGAACAGTGTCGTTGGCACCCATCAGAGCATAGTTTTTCTTAGGATCATGGCCTTCTTCCTGCATCCTTCTGGCAACATCATCCAGGAACTCTGCAATCCTGTTCCCTTGTGGGTGATTCCGGTTGTCCGCGACAAAGATATATACCTTGCCCCTGACCTCAATCCAACTGCAGCCAGTGTTCTCACGCAGCCCTCGACCGACAATCTTATTCTTAAGCTTCTTGACAGACTCCCATCTCTCAGCTTCGGTGTAGATGTTGGAGAGAAGGACATAGTACCCTGTGTTCTCAGGTTCCAGCTTGAAGACCCTGTCTGCTACCTTCTCTGCAAGTTTGACATCCCTGTAAATTCTACATCCTTGCAGCAATGAGACCCAGATGCTTGAGTCAGGTTCAATAGGCATTGACTCGATGAACTCAAAAGCCTCTTTCAGATTTCCGTTATGGCTAAGCAGGTCAACGATGCAGGCGTAGTGCTTCAGTTTCGGCTCTATTCTGTGTTCATTTTGCATAGCACTGAAGAATCTCCATCCCTCATTTCGAAGGCCTGAATGGCAGCAAGCATACAGTATGGCACTGAAAGAGGCTGAATCTGGCTCAACACCACTGCTTCTCATCTGTTCAAAGAGGGCGATAGCATCTTTTCCACGACCATGCATACCATATCCAGCTATCATGATGGTCCATGATATGAGATTCTTCTTTGCCAGCCGGTCAAACAAATGTCGAGCTACCAGTAGCGCACCACATTTGACATACATGTCCACAAGTGCATTGGATGTATAACTGTCTTCCAGATATCCTCTTCGAAGAGCATAAGCATGTATCTCCTTGCCTCGCTCCAAGGATGAAATGCTTGCAGCAGCAGGAAGGATGCAGGTCATGGTCACTACATTAGGTCTGAACTGGAGCAACATGTCACTGAACAAACTGAAGGATTCATTAGCAAGATTATTTCTGGAGTAACCTCCTATCAGTGTATTCCATGAGATTATATCCTTATTCGCCACACGGTCAAAAATCAACCGTGCTTCTTCCATATTCCCACATCTCACATACATTTCCATAAGTGCATTTGCAACAGGAAGAAGTTTCTCCATTCCATTTCTAATGGCATACCCATGGACAGATTTGCCTTGTTTCAAAGATTCATCACCAGCAAAAGCATGAAGGGCACTCGTGACTGCAAAGACATCAGGTCTGATACTGTCTAATACCATCTCTTGAAGTAACCCAGCCACTTTGTCAACCAAACCAGTCCTGGTATAACTCGTGATCATTGCTGTCCAAGACACCACGTTTTTCTGACCCATGCTTCTGAACATCTGATTTGTGCTATGCCAATCTGAGCAATTTGAGTACATATCAAGAAGTGCATTAGCAAGAGATATCTCCCCAATCAATCCAGTTTTCACTGAGTAACCATGAACCGCCCTTCCCACAAACCAATAGCATGACTGCACGCAAGCTGGCAAAACACTTAGCAAAGATGTTGAGTCCAGCTCCTGTCCCTGCATCCACATTGTTATAAACAGCTCAATAGCTTTGCTGTTTAATCCGTTGGAATTGCATCCACTGATTACGGAATTCCAAGAAATGATATCCTGATGAGGCATTCCGTCAAACACCTCAAGTGCATCCTCAATTCTTTTTGATTTTGCATAGAACGATATCAGTGCGTTGCAAACTGCACACTGTGCCCCAAAACCCAACTTTATGAGATACCCATGAACCACCAAGCCATCCCTGACACGAGACAAACTAGTGATACACTTCAGAAGGCAAGAAATGGTGTGTTCATCTGGGGCAACGCCAAGATCATGCATTTGCTCAAAAAGTAAGAGGCTTTCTTGAAATTCACCAGCCTTTGCATAGCCACCAATTAACAGATTCCACACATGCACGCTACTTTTAGATGACATTACATCAAACACACTTCTTGCAGAGGCAATGTCACCGCATTTCACATACATGAATACCAGCTTGGATCCAAGAACATCATGAATCCCACCCTCTAAAGATTCAAGCTCCCAAACTAATCCAGCTTTCACAGAGTATCCATGTGACACTTTTCCAACAAGCTCATAACCTAACTCTGCACAGGCAGGCAAAACACTGACCATTGTCACTGAACTGATATCCAGACCTTCAGACCACATTGTGCTGAAAAGATCAACAGCCCTTCCATGACATCCATTTGAAAAGCAACCACTGATCATAGAATTCCAAGAAATGGCATCCCGGGGATTCATATTCTCAAATACCCTCATCGCATCCTCCATCCGGCCACACCTTGAGTACAAAGCAATCAGAGCATTGGCAACCGCACATTGTGCCCCAAGATCCAACTTCTCAAGTAACCCATGAACCACCTCGCCGTCCATGATGCTACCCAAACTGGCAATGCACTTCAGAACACAGGAAATGGCGTGGGCATCCGGACTGATTCTGCAGCAGTGCATCTGCCTAAACAGTAACACGCCTTCTTGAAAGTCACCAGCCTTCGCGTACACGCTCATCAGCGAAGTCCAGACACGGACATCAGCGACTTGTGGAGGCATTTCATCAAACACCCCTCTTGCGCTCCGCAGGTCGCCGCATTTCAGGTACATTAGCACTAACCTCTTCCCAAGAACGCTCCCAATTCCGTCGGTTCCAACACCGGATGCGCCAACCACGGCATGGGCTCTCCTCCCAGCCTCCAGCGACCTCTTCTCCCCGCATAGCTGAATGACCGCGCACTGGCTCCGCACATCAACGCCGTCAGAGCCCAGCAGCCTCACAGCCTCCGTGAGGTCACCGGCCTGACAGAGGCGCTGAATTTGCAGATTCACGTCGGAGCTCGGGACCCGATTGGGTGGGTAATTGGTGCTCCTTGGACTTGGAGCAGGTGCGGCCACCTGCAGGACTTGACCGGTCGGTGGCGCGAGCACGCCACACCGAATGTTTGTTCGCGGGCTAGTGGCGGTCTTGGGAGGTGGCCATGGTGGCGAGGCGCGGTGGTGGATGGAAATGGCGGATAGCGGAGGTGTTGTCATGGGAATGGGCGGGAACGGGAGCAGGAGGACGGGAGTTCAAATTCTGCCGCGAGATGCGTTGTTCTGGCTTTGCTGAGGAGAACGATGCAGCGTCGTGCCCCGTCGCCCCAGCTCAGAGGCGGCAGGAAAGAGAGGGGCGCGCCTGGCGGCAGCGGCGGCGGCGGCGAGAGCGCGGGAGAGTGACGAGGGGGCAAGGGGAAGGAGAAGGGAATGCTAGAGGATAAGATATGACTAGCGAGTTTTTTTGTTTCTTTGTATTTCCACGTCTTCGGTCAACGTTTGTAGTAATTTTATGAACGGGCTACGAAAAATGTCTATTTTGTTGATCCTCCGGTCGCACAAGACACGTTATAGTTTGGCCTTATTGTCAGGATTAGGCGTTGACCATAATTTTCTGATAAAAATATTACACTGAAATAGAAAAAGGATGCGAATAGGATGCATGCGCTACAATTTTCAACGTCGACCGTCATGCTAAAGAAGGAAAAAGACCAGGCTGCACGCATGTGTAGTAGCCGTAGATCAGCCGTGGCCCGTGGTCCAGCAGTACTGGGATACCGCAATGGCAGAGATGGTTTTGAAAAAGAACAGAGAATTAATTGTTTCCTGCAACTCGTAATTTATGATTATGACTTTTTTAACGAACAACACTCGACGAGTGTGTTTCTATTAATATAACAAAAAAAATATAAGACTATGACCCCGGCAGGCCATAGACAGGAAACGAAAAAGGAAAAGAAAAAACAACAAATTCGTTCGGTTGGATTGGGACATCAACACAGGTTACCACTCGACTACACACGCTGACCGGTTGGATTGGGACATCAACGCGGTCACACACACAACTCACAACGACAAAGGGACAAACACAGCCGCTGCCTCCACCTACAACCGCACACCTGCGAGTATCGAACCACTGAAGCAAACCGGCGCCGATAAAGAAACCAGATGGGCGGACACCACCACACCTAGAGGGCCACCGCTATGCAGGACCGACCGCCGTCGTGCTGCTGCACCCAACCCACCGCCCGACGGCATGAAGCCACCGAGTCCGAAGCAACTCAACGCGCGGGGGCCTTGCCACTTCCACCGTCTCTCGCGTGCGCGGGGACCTCCAACCCGCCACTCAGCACGTCTCGCTCTCGTGTGCGGGGGGCTCAACCCCGCCACACGGCACCACGCTCTGGACTCGTCTCAATGATTGCTGTCGAGGAAGCAAGAAGAGGTGCCCCGTCCCCCAGGAATTGTCTCAGACCTCCAGACCACCGCCGTGGTTCGAATCATCACGTTGTTTTCCCCTCGCACAAGACACCGCCATCAAGTCAGAAAACCGAAGATATCGCCCGCGCCGTCTTCCGACGTTGTTCCGCACCAGGAGAGTTCAGCCATGCTTAACACCCCGCTGCGATCCGCTGCGGGCCAAGTCGTCGCCAGTTGTCGTTGCCGCAAGCGCCATCCTTCAACGTTGTCCCGCACCGCACTGAAGGTTGCCATGCAACACCAGGCGCCACTGAACGCTGCAAGCAGCCAACAACATCTGAGTGAAGACTGACGGCCCCCCAACCGTAGAGCAGGCGTCTTGGCGTGAGGTAGACAACCCCCATGTTCACATTCCCTCCGACAGCTTTCTCACTCCCGGCCAGAGCAATCGCAGTAGTAGGCCGGCCGTGCCGCTGGGCGACTGTGTCTCTAGAGAAGACGCCTCCAAAGAGGTCACGATGCCCACAGGCGCCGCCGTCGCTCGTCCAGGAGCTGAACCGGGTTTCCACCCTAAAACTCATGCAGCAGGGTTCTAGCTCCTGAATGACGCCCTCAACAGGGAAAGCGACGCTCGAAGACGCCGCAGCCAAGGGTTTTCGCCCGGAGTATCGAGCCTTGCTGCACGCGTTCGCCGTAGTCGACTTGGCCGACACCACTGTTACGGCCGTCCCTGCCAGAGGACGCCGCTGTCAAAGCACCGTACCAAGCCGCCGCCGAGCTCTGTCCCCAAGTCGCTGTCTTCACGGCGGCGGCGAGTCGCCGTCACCGCGGCCTCTGCCGCATCTCGTCGGCCCCACACACGCGGCCGCACCATCTCCACTCTGGCCCTGGCGCACCCTCGTGCCCAGCGGCGGAGCCAACGGGGGGGCTGGGGGGGCTCCAGCCCCCCCTACCGCCGGATGCACCATGGAAGCCCCCCCAAGCCCCCCCTTGGCTGGAGGTTGAAGATGAAGAGGGAAGGGGGGGCTGGAGGAGGAAGGACGAGGCAGCAGCCCCCCCTTGGCTGCCATGCTGGCTTCGCCACTGCTCGTGCCCACGTCGGTCCGCCGGACATCTGCCCCGCGCCGTACCTCGGCGCGCCCTTCACTGCCCGCACGGCCGCACCGGGCCTCCTCCCGCAGCAATTGATGATCTTTGTGTTTCTTTCAAATTCCACAAATGTACCAGCTTCTGGAAAATCAGTCTCAAAGACTACCCTTGCAGCTCCAACCTTCTTGATCATGATCGGGCCATCCCTGCATGCCAACGCTTCCATAGCTAGCGCATTCATGTAGTGATCGTACCATATTGCCGAGGCACCCAGTAAGCCACCGACATGATCACGAAGCCGCACCTGTTGCACCACTCCCATCAGAATAGAATGCACCATCAACATTGCATTTTAGCCACCTCTGGTCTGGCCGGTGGTCTCCATCTCAGTTTCTCCTTGATCATCCATTCCTTTTGCGGATGTAGTAATTGCCACAAATCAAACTCGGTATCTCTCACCTACAAGCCCGCTTGTCTGATCGGCATTCCTGATTCTCCATGACAGGCTTGCAAGAACAGTGTCGAGTTTGAAAGATGCGGCTGCATTTTGTTTGGTTATAGTACTGGATCATCTATAGGGTCATATTTGGTTGGATAAATTGGATGGTGCAAGAACGACATTTTCCTTATTTATGTTCTTATTACTCTCTCTCTCTCTCTTTCTAATTCATCCATCGAGTGGTATTCATTTAATTTTAAAAACACGTGGGTCCTACCGGATATTACCCTACAACATGGGCCCATGAATCAACGCGGGACGCAAGAGATATCAGGTGGAGGGTTGACAGTCAAAATTGGCTCTGGCCTGGCGACCGGTTTGCCAAACCGATCAGACCGGTTTGGTTCTGTAATTCGAGTAGGATTAGGATTCCGAGTTTAATCCCATATTGTAACCTATTCGAAAGGGTAAGACTTTCCCGGCCTATAAATATAAAGGCTAAGGCCGATTGAGATGTATTCCAATCGAATCAAACACGTTTATTCTTTACTTTTTTATCCCTCAAACCCTAATCTCTTTCAACCCACATATTCTATTCTTTGCTCATCTCTACGGCGTTAAGGGCATTCTAGGTGGCATGCTGACCCTAGAGCAACCCTAGCTTGCTTGAGCTCCGACGGGGTCCCTCCCGAGCTCGAGTTTCTAGGTCTTCACGAGTTCCTGCCTGAAAGCGGTCTGACAGGTTTCAGGAACCGGTCTGACCGGTTTGCCCAAGAAGCTCAGGAGTTGGCCGTTGTGACGGCCGTGCTGCGCGTTCGATCGATCTCGAGTTTGTTGGCGCGCTTTCGTGTCAACATACTTTTTGGCGACTCTGCTGGGGAAAGATTAATGTGGTTTCAAGACAGATTCAATCTACTCCGATAATGTCTGGATCAACGTGCGACCTTGACAAAGACAACATCATCACCGCGACGATGGAAGAACTCACGGATGAGGAGCGGAAGCGGTACCTGATCGCCGAGGAGCACTTCAGGGCGCAATTCTTGAAGGGCTTCAAAAAGATCGCGGTGGTCTTGTCAAGAGAGTGGAGGAATTCGTCATGCCGGCTTTCAAGCAGACAAACGACCAAGTTGAAGAACTTCCAAAGGTAACAGGCGAATCCCCTGATTTGATGCAACAAATTACTCGCATGATGGATGATAAATTGCTTGCTGCACAAATTGTTACTAGTGAGTTAATTGCTGGTATGTCGGGTAATTCTGATAAAGGTAAAAATAACGTAGAATCTAATGAATTACCAAACCCAGATCCTAGCTCATCAGGCGTGCCAGAACATGTTTTAGATTCTAATTTAGGCATGCCGATGAATTTCTATGCGGGACAACCACATCACCATGGTTCGGTCCATGAACCGGTCAGACCGGTTTTCACAACTGGTCAGACCGGTTTGGCCTCCTCTGGCGGTCAGACCGGTTCCATGGGTACAGGAGCACCGGGTGCGATGGTTTTATCTAGTACGGTTGCTTCTGGTCCTGTTTACACTACTCCACGTACTACGGTTATGGGAAGTATACCCCACGGATCTGGCGCGTCTTACGGGCCGATTCCGAATACTTCTCAAAGTACGATGTATAATGTTCCCCGTTTTCCACAAAATAGAGGTGATAGGAACTATCAAGCTGAGTTAGCTAAGTTTAAAGAAGATATAGCTAATACACTTAGAACAAGACTCGGGCTTGAATTGGGTAATTCATGCCTATATCAAAAACCGTATACGCCTGAATTTGATTTAGTTGCTTATCCTAATGGTTGGCGTGTTCCTGATTTTATTAAATTCAGTGGCGAAGATAATAGAACTCCTTGGGAACATATTAGTCAATATGTCTTGCAATTGGGAGAAGCATCATATTATGAACCATTGCGTATACGGTTGTTCTCATTATCTTTAACCGGAACTGTTTTTTCATGGTTTTCTTCGCTTGCTCCTAATTCTATTCAAAATTGGACTCAATTGGAGCGCAAATTTCATGATCATTTCTTTAGCGGAGAAAACGAGGCTAAACTATCTGATTTAATATCAGTTAGTCAAAGCCGAGAGGAATCGGTTCTTGATTACTTCAAAAGATTTAAAGATGTTAAGAACCGATGTTTTAACATAACTATTTCTGAAAAAGATTTAGCAGATTTAGCTTTTGCGGGCTTACGGTCTCATTTCAAGGAAAAGCTAGAGGGTTATGATTTCCTTACTATTAATCACTTTCAAATGAAGTCTATGAGTCTAGAGCTTAAGTTTACAAATTCAAAAGAATCTGTTAAATCTCATCGTTCGAACGTGCATATTGTTGATAATGATTCTGATAGTTCGGACGATGATAAAGAAATTTATGCTGCTGAATTTGTTTGGTCATCGAAGAGTAAACCTGGTTCTTGTCCCTCGTTGAAGCCGATTCAGAAAAATCGGCAAGAAGAAATTAAGTTTACTTTTGATGTAGCCAAATGTGATCGTGTTTTTGATGAATTGTTTAAGAATGGATTTATTAAACTTTCTCATGCAATTCCACCAGCCGATCAATTGAAAACTCGTGCGTATTGTAATTGGCATAATTCTTTTTCTCATGCGACCAACGATTGCAATGTTTTTCGACGACAGGTACAATCGGCCCTTAATGAAGGTCGATTAGTGCTAGCTGAAATGCAAGTTGATAAGGCTCCTTTCCCTGTTCATACCTTGGATTTGAATACTAAGGTGTTGATTCGGCCGTCACAAGCCGATGGAGCTAAGGGAAAGAGCGTAGTGATTGGAGACCCAAGGCCGGAAAAAGTTAATGACAAAGTTCCGGTCAGAACAGTGATGATTGGGAGAACTCTTGATGGTGAAGAATCCCTGAAAATTACAATTAACACATCAAGGCCCGGGGGGCAAGAAAGTTCCTTGGAAGAGAATCGGTTCGCTAGCCAGGTGAAACCGGTCAGACCGGTTTCCCAAACCGGTCAGACCGGTTTGTCTCTAGACCGTCCAAGGACTTTCAAGCCTAAGCGCCCGGAAGTGGGTACTTGGAAGTTTAATGAGCCAAAGATTCAAGGAAGAGTTCTGAAGCAAGGACCTACTTTCTCTCAGCTCATGAACAAGTACACAAAGGCCGTTCAAGTTGACCGGCCAACAAAAAAAAGACAGAGGTCACCGCAACGTTGGATCAATTCTACAACTTATAAACGCTGCGGTGATGTTACTAGGACTTTGGTACATGACCGATTAGGCTCATACCAATCAGGTCCTTCGGCTGCTCCCAAAAGCGGTCAGACCGGTTTTGTAAACCGGTCAGACCGGTTTCGGTCTGAGCAGAGGTTCCAAGCTCCTCCTAAGCAAGAATACTGTGTCAAGGAAAGAAAGGAGGACGTGCAAGCCAAAACTAGTGGAATTATAATAATTGGCAGTATTCCAGTGGCTATGCAAGACTTGGGTAGAAAGCCGATAGTCATTGGAGATTCGGCTCCTGTTCCAATCAAAAAGCCGGTCATAGCTAATGATCATGAGGCTAGCAGTATGAAGGGCGTAAAGAAGGTCTTCCAACCAAGATGGTGTCCTTCTGGATTGACCCATACGCAGAAGCGTAAGTTACAACGCCTGCGAAACAAAGAAAAAAGGGAACAGGAAGCTGAGAAGCTGAGGGATGATTACTTCAACAACTACAAGCCTATGATTCCCCAGACCAAGATCTGGCAAGCTAAGCCCGTTGTGCAATCAGCAGCACAACCGGTCAGACCGATTTCTGAATCCGGTCAGACCGGTTTGGATCAGCCCACCGCTGCAGAAGCGGTCAGACAGGTTTCTGGAACCGGTCAGACCGGTTTGATGACAGAAGCAGGAGTTGAGATTACTTCAACCATCGATACTACTCCGCCAATTTCTCCAATGGTTGAAGATGAAGGATTGGTTGATTTTGAACCTTCTCCAGAACATGACAATATGGAAATCAATGTTGTATATTTGTCTTCTGATTATTATATGGTACCGGAGGAGGAGGTCTCGCATCTTCAATTTGGACCTCGAGATGCTGTTTTTCAGAAGCCTAGTGAATGAGAAAATCATCTCAAGGCTTTATATATGAGAGGGCACATCAACGGGAAGCCAATTTCTCGTATGTTGGTTGATGGTGGAGCTATTGTAAATCTTATGACATACTCTCTCTACAAAACGATTGGTGGAAAAGACGAAGAATTGATCAAGACGAACATGGCGGTCAGTGGAGTTGGTGGAGGTGATCCCATTGGTGCCAATGGAGTGGCTTCTATGGAGTTGACCGTCGGAAGCAAGACTATTGCTACGACTTTCTTCGTCTCCGAGGTGCAAGGTAACTTCAGTTTAATTCTTGGTCGAGATTGGATTCATGCAAATAAATGTATTCCTTCTACCTTGCATCAATATCTTATTCAGTGGATCGGTGATGAAGTTGAAGTTGTACATGGTGATACTTCTTCCTTCATTGCAACGGCCGATTCCGATTCTCTTAGTGCAAATGAGAAGGTCAAATGTTTGTCAGACATGGATTTGACCGACTATGAGCTGATCAGTTGCACTAAAGATGGTTTTGTTGCTGCTACATTAAGGCCGATGGAGAATCGATTGAATTACTTGTTGTAATTAATGGAGCAAACAAATCAACAGAGACAAACCAGTCAGACCGCTTCTGGAAACCGGTCAGACCGGTTTGGACCTGAACAGCGTCGATCAAGCCAAATCGGTCAGACCGCTTCTGGGAACCGGTCAGACCGGTTTACGTCTGGACAGTGGCTTCAAGACCGAATTGATCATCATCGAGCACATTCGGCCGGTATGTTTGAAGCTATTGAAGATCTCGGTGATATGGATAAGTTGGGTCAGGGTTTCACGTCAGCCGACCCTTTAGAAAAAATAGATATTGGTGACGGTACTATTCCTAGGCCGACTTTTGTAAACAAAAATTTATCGGCTGAGTTTAAAGCCGAGTTAATAAATTTGTTGAAAGAGTATGTCGATTGTTTTGCTTGGGAGTACCGTGAGATGCCGGGTTTGAGTCGTGATTTAGTTGAACATCGCTTACCAATAAAAGCCGGTTTTAGACCTTTTAAACAATCGGCTAGACGTTTTAATCCCGCTATTTATGACCGAATAAAAGAAGAAGTTAATCGTTTGCTAGATACTGGTTTTATTCAGACTTGCCGCTATGCGGAGTGGATTTCTAATATTGTTCCCGTTGAAAAGAAAGATTCGGGAAAACTTAGAGTTTACATTGATTTTAGAGATCTTAATAAAGCTACTCCAAAAGATTCATATCCTATGCCTATAGCCGATGTCTTAATCAATGAAGCTTTTGGGCATCGTGTTGTTAGTTTCCTTGATGGCAATGCTAGATATAATTAAATATTCATGGCCGAGGAGGATATGCACAAAACGGCCTTTCAATGTCCGGGATTTATTGGTTTGTTTGAATGGGTGGTTATGACTTTTGGATTAAAGAATACCGGTGCGACTTATCAAAGAGCTATGAATCTAATCTTTCATGATTTGCTTGGTGTTATTGTGGAAGTATATATTGATGATATCGTAGTTAAATCGGATGGCTTGGATTCTTATCTAGCCGATTTAAACTTTCTCTTGAAAGGATGCGACGGTATGGATTGAAAATGAATACACTCAAATGTGCTTTTGGTGTTTCGGCTGGGAAGTTTCTTGGGTTTGTTATTCATGAAAACGGCATAAAAGTTGATCCCAAGAGAATTGAAGCTATGAAGAAAGTCGAAGCTCCTACTTGCAAGAAAGATTTGCAAAGGTTTCTAGGCAAGGTAAATTTCTTGAGAAGATTTATAATTAACTTGTCTAGAAAGGTTGATGCTTTTACTCCTTTACTTCGGTTGAAAGATGAAGACGATTTTACCTGGGGGGCAAAACAGCAAGAAGCTTTTGAGAAGATCAAAGAATACTTGTCTTCACCACCAGTGCTTAGGGCGCCTAAGAGAGGGGTTCCGTTCAGACTTTATGTGGCGGCTGAGGATAGAACTATTGGGGTTGTTTTGACTCAAGAAATCGGCAACAAGGAGTATGTGATTGCTTATGTAAGCCGGCGGCTCATCGATGCAGAAACAAGGTATACTTTCATTGAGAAGTTGTGTTTATCCTTGTACCATGCTTGTACTCAATTGAGGCATTATTTATTATCTAGCACTTGCATCGTGTTGTGTCAAACCGATGTGATTAAACATATGTTGCAAAAGCCGATTTCTAGTGGAAGAGTCGGCAAATGGGCTTATGCTTTAGTTGAGTATGATCTGGCTTGTGAACCTTTAAAATCAATAAAAGGTCAAATTGTAGCTGATTTTATTGTTGAACATCGGATAAATGATACAAACAACTTCGACGTCGGATATATTACTTGTACCCCATGGAAGTTATACTTTGATGGATCGGTTTGCAATGATGGGCAAGGAATTGGTGTTGTTCTTATATCTCCGAGTGGTGCCGTTTTTGAGTTATCAAACCGATTGGAAGAAAAGCGAACCAATAATCAAATTTAATAAGAAGCTCTTCTATTTGGTTTGGAATTTTTGCAAGGCATGAGAATAAAGCATGTTGGAGTTTTTGGTGATTCGCTCCTGGTGGTACAACAAGTGTCAAAGGTATGCCAATGTTATAATGATTCATTGAATGCATATCTTGATAGATGTCTTGATATCATTGCTTCTTTTGATGAATTTACTATTAAACATATTCCAAGAGAAGAGAATGACAAGGCAAATACTCTGGCTCAGAAAGCATTTGGTTATATGGTTGCAAAGAAGTATTTCTATCTCCAAAAACCGATGCAAACAAAAGCCGAGGTTCTAGTTCTGGACGAACTGGTCACACCGGTTTCAGAAACCGGTCAGACCGGTCTGACTGCCAGAACCGGTCTGACCGGTTCTGAAACCGATCTGACCGCTTCATCCCCTGACAGAAGCAAAATTCCTTTAGACGATGCTAATCAATCCAAAGTTGAAGATCAAGATTGGAGGGTGCCTATTATTACTTATTTGAGAGATCCTGGTCATAGTGTAGAAAGAAATATTCGGCGAATATCATTTAAATACGTTTTGCTTGACGATGAACTCTATCGTCGAAACGCCGAAGATTTGCTGTTGAAATGTCTTAATTCGGATCAGGCCAAAGTTGCCATGGGTGAGGTCCATGAAGGTATTTGTGGTACACATCAATCGGCTCCAAATATGAAGTGGTTACTTAGACGAGCCGGTTTCTATTGGCCTACTATGATGGCAGATTGTTTCAAATATTACAAAGGATGTGAAGAATGTTAGAAGTTTGGAAATTTGCAACTTGTTCCTGCTGCATTGATGCATCCTGTTATTAAGCCATGGTCGTTCCGAGGTTGGGGATTGGATTTTATTGGACAAATTAATCCTTCATCACCAAAAGGACATCGTTTTGTGTTGGTTGCTACAGATTATTTCACTAAGTGGACCGAGGCGATTCCCTTGAAGAATATGACGCATCGAGAGGTAATTGAATTTGTTACGCAAAATATTATTCATAGATTCGGTATTCCTCAAACTTTGACAACGGATCAAGATACTTCGTTTATGTCTAAAGAGGTACGTGAATTTGCCTAATCCTATAGAATTAAGTTGCTCAATTCATCTCCATATTACGCTCAGGCTAATGGACAAGCCGAGTCAAGTAATAAAATTTTGATCAAATTAATCAAGAAAAAGGTAGAAGAAAATCCTAAGAGATGGCATGAAGTTTTATCCGAAGCATTATGGGTTCATCGTATATCTAGACATGGTGCTACTAAAGTTACTCCTTTTGAGCTTGTGTATGGTCAAGAGGTCGTTTTACCCGTTGAGTTAAATCTGGACGCTTATAGATTGGCTAAACAAAATGACCTTGATGCTGTGGATTACCACAATTTGATGTTGGACAATATTGATGAGGTAACCGACAAACGACTGAAAGCTTTGAAGGAGATTGAGAAAGATAAGCTTCGGGTTGCTAAAGCTTACAACAAGAAAGTACGAGGAAAATATTTTCAGATTGGTGAGCTTGTTTGGAAGACGATCTTGCCTATTGGGACAAAAAGCAACAAGTTTGGTAAATGGTCACCAAGTTGGGAACGACCCTATAGAGTTGTCGAAGTCATTTTTGGGAATTCTTATATGCTAGAGACGCTGAAAATATTTTCAGATTGGTGAGCTTGTTTGGAAGACGATCTTGCCTATTGGGACAAAAAGCAACAAGTTTGGTAAATGGTCACCAAGTTGGGAACGACCCTATAGAGTTGTCAAAGTCATTTTTGGGAATTCTTATATGCTAGAGACGCTGAAGGGAGATCATTTGCCTAAAGCTATCAACGGAAGGTATTTGAAGAAATTCTATCCGAGTGTTTGGCAAGACGCATAAAGACCAATGGCCGATATATTGTTGATATCGCCCTTAGCATAAATTTTAGCTCCTGAATTGTAATTACTTGCTTTTTAGTTCTTAAGTTCACTAAAAACGCTGGGGGGCATGTGTTGACAGTCAAAATTGGCTCTGGCCTGGCCAAACCGGCCAGACCGGTTTGCCAAACCGGTCAGACCGGTCAGACCGGTTTGGTTCTGTAATTCGAGTAGGATAAATTTCCGAGTTTAATCCCATATTGTAACCTATTCGAAAGGGGTAAGACTTTCCCGGCCTATAAATATAAAGGCTAAGGCCGATTGAGATGTATTCCAATCGAATCAAACACGTTTATCCTTTACTTTTTTATCTCTCAAACCCTAATCTCTTCCAACCCCCATATTATGTTCTTTGCTCGTCTCTACGGCGTTCAAGGGCGTTCTAGGTGGCCTGCCGACGCTAGAGCAACCCTAGCTTGCTTGAGCTCCGACGGGGTCCCTCCCGAGCTCGAGTTTCTAGGTCTTCACGAGTTCCTGCATGAAAGCGGTCTGACCGGTTTCAGGAACCGGTCTGACCGATTTGCCCGAGGAGCTCAGGAGTTGGCCGTTGTGACGGCCGTGCTGCGCGTTCGATCGATCTCGAGTTTGTTGGCGCGCTTTCGTGTCAACACTCACGTTTAGTGCTCAGGAAAGATTTGATGTGATAGATGAATAGTGAAATTTGGGAGAATTTTTGGAAAGTTAGTGGAAAACACAGCCTTTGTCTGTAGCAGGCGACGGCTACGAGCCTACGATCCACTACTATAGTAGTAGAGCTGGCTCAAGGACCTCCGTAGCTCCATCCTCGATCTCGTTCGTTAATTCTGCCCCTGTACATGATTGCAGTATTGCAAACTGGACAGTAAAATCGATACGAAAACCATATAATTCACGCCGGGTTTTGTACTTTAGTTACTTTTTAGCTGTGCGCTCATTTTTTAGCTAACCGACGTCAAATGAGGAGTACTCGTATTTGGTACGTAGGCTCTCATGTTCGCGGCGGTCCAGCAATGCGGCGGATCCAGCCGGCGATGGCACATGGCCAGCCGCAGCGACCGACTAGAAAGAAGGCTTGAGCTGGCCGGCTTGGCTACACGTACACGCCCGGAAGCCGGAAACAGTGGGCGTCTCCAGTCTCCGCACCGGGTCGGCCATGGCAGCTTTTTACGTGACGACGACGCGACGCCTGGCCAGGCGGCCAGGCCGACCTGAGGATAGGAACGCGAGGAGCGCGGCGGTCGTCGTGCGGTGCGGCCCGCAAAGGGACAATGCCTCTCAGCCGTGCCGTGCTCCACCAAAGGTCCCGTCCGACCCGACCCGACCCTCCCCCGGCGCGGTGGACCCGTCCGGGCTCGGCGTTTTCCGCCCTCGCCGCGCCCACCCCGGACGGGAAGGGAGGGACCCGATCCGCCCGTTAGGTGCGCGTGTGGGGGCTTTGGCCGGCCCTCGCGCGCCCGGCACGTACGCGCGGGGGGGCGGAAAGCAGCGGGACCAGGACCAGAGACGCAGACGCCGGCCGCATCGGCCGGTGGTGTCGCCCTCGCAGCCACGGCAGGCGCGGTAACAGGAGCCTTTTCGGTCAGGCTCAGGCTCCATCACACCACACGTCTCGCGCCGCGCGTGCCCGGCCTTTTGGCCTCTGCCGCGCCGGCGCCGGGTCTTCCCTCCCGGCCGGCCGCGCCGCAGGCGTGATCTCGCTGCTTCTTTTGATCTTTTCCCGTGGAACGAACGGTGTTGGATCGTTCTGTGATTTCGGGAATTGCGACACCTCGGGCTCGCTCGTGGTACAATCCTGAATCCTCGATCCCGGTGCACCGCACCGGGAGAGGCAGGACCGGCAGGCTCGGCAAGTCGGCAGAGGCCGGAACCCACCGGATGACCACTTCGTTGGAGGACTCGGAGTCGCAGACTCGCAGGCATGCAGACTGCGCCCCCGCCCCGGCCCTGTGCACACCTGCTCCTCCCCTGCCCCTTCCGCTTCACCCCGTGGTCCTGCACGCCCGCGCCTTCGTCAGCGCAACTCCCCTGCTTGGCACGGAGCAATTGGCGAGCATAGCATACCCGAGCCCCACCGCTCCTGTCTCGTCCCGGAGGCTTCCTCCCTTCCCTTCGGTCCCCGCCGCCGGGCGCCGGTCCTTCGCGCAGCGACTGAGCGAGGCACACGCAGCAGGGAGGACACAGTGCAGTGACTGCTGCTCGATACAGTGCGCAGGTACCTAAACCACTGCCGCCGGTTCAAGGCTGATCGAGTGAATTTTAACAGTTCACGATCATCACCCAGGACGCGAAGCTCGGCTCCGGCTCCGGCCTCCGGACTCGATCGGGTGTAATTTTCGCCCTCCCTTTTCGTGCCAGGCCAGGCCCGCGACAGGTCCCGTCGCCTTTGTTGAAGAATCTCCCCCCTCCACGACTCGAGAACAGCTTTTGTCCTCTTCGCTAGCTGGTGGCCCTGTCGTTCCCCGAGCCCCACACGTCGCCGGGCGAACATCTGGCGAGCAAGTGCGTTGTGCTGATGCCTACGTGTTGCCAACCGCGCCGCTGCTGCCTGCAGCCTGCTGCTGTTCTTCTCGGGAACGCCAAGGAGACGAGCGCGAATGCGCGATGTACCCCGAACCACAAGGAACAAGAAAAAAGTTCAGGTCCCTTTCGGACAGCGGATCGATGGGTTTCAGCGATCGAGTAAACCATACTGTTCTTTTTGCAAGCTCTGGATCGTAGACGGTGATGCCCCCTTGCAACGATTCTTGGCTGCACCTGTGACTCTAATTCTCAACGGCAGTACAACATGTTCCATGTCTGTGTTCTATCCAAGGTAAGACGTTAGGCTTTGTCCGATCAAAAATGATGTGCAATGCCTGCGCAAGTGGCACACTGGTGTGGTGGTGGTTTTTGGTCTACCAGTTTCCCAATTCTAACCAGGCTCTCTTGGGCCGTGACAGGTCTCAACGTCCCTGTTTATTGCCATGCCAGGGTTTGTGTGAACCAAGTAGCTGGTGTTCAGAACAGCCCTCGAGTTAGGCCTGGACGGTTTCCTGTTCTGTGGGGGCAGCTAGCCATATGCCCATAATATCATGCAGAAAAGGTACAGTGACGTAGTCAAGATACTCCTACTCCTACTGAACTGAACCACTTGATCATTTGGTTGGCTACAGCCTAGTACGTACTACACTTGACATGGCATGGAGTGTAGCATGACCCATCGTTGGGTACCAACTACCAATCACCTGGATATCATTTCATACCGGAAAGGACGATATAGTGCACTCGGAAAGCTAACAGTTAACATTAGAAAAAGAAAACGGCTCAAAAGTTTTTTTTTCCCGTTCTTTTCAAGATTCGAATTGGATAGCTTAACTTTCTCCTCAATTTTAGGCGAGACCGGAAAACAATTCCGGTTGCACGTACAGGTAGAGAAACCCTACATACAACTACAACCACTCAACCAGTACAACGCTACAAAAGCAAGCCTACATACAGAGTAATCAATCCCTATAGTCTCAAAAGACGAACACAAATTCAACAGAAACACCCAAAACAACCGCATCTTTTTCCTTGCCCCGTTCCTTTTCTAATCCCCGTCATTCTCAGGGCAGTAGCTTTCTGTATATACATGATCCGTAGAACAAACAAGCCCGGTTAGAAAAGGAAAAGCCGGACGCCTCGTCGCCGTTCTCACGTCGAGGCGATCCGATTGGATTCAGCAGAGACTAAACAAACGGACACGCGTCTCAAAAGCCGCGACTGATCGATCGCGACGGCGAGCTCAACCGAAAGGAAGAACCGATCCGGCTGGCGGATCGCGATCCCCGGCGCGGCGCCTGACGACCTCGCCGATCCACCCGGCGCCCGGCGCCCATGCGAGTCTTCTCCTCCGGCGCCGGTCGCCGAGACGCCGAGGCCAGCCGCGCGTGTTGACGTGTAGTACGACGGCGAGGCGAACCGTGGTCTGGGCTAGTCGGGCGAATACGCGGAAGCTTGAGGGGCTGGCTGCGTGGAAAAGGTTGCCGAGGGGAAGACGGGGCGAAGGGGGTAGAAAGCGGGGCTCCACCATTTCCCGAAAAAAGGCTGGAGTCCCCTGCCGCTGCCGTATGGATTGGCGTCTTGCAGAGGTCACCGGGGCAGAGAGCAGCCAGCCCCGGCCGCGGCCGGCCGGCCAATGGAGGCGCGTCGCCTTTTTGGGTGGCTCCCGGGGCTCCCTCCCCCCCTTTTGTCCCACAGCCAAAAAGCCCGCTTCCTTTCCGTGCCCGCGCGCGCCCGGGCTCCACCCATGCCATGCCCCTGTTCCGTCCTAAACTTCTTCTCATCGCGCCATGCCTCTGCCTCCCGCGGCTCGGCATCGGCCGGCATCACCCTGCGCGGCGCGGCCGGCGCCACCACTTGCCAAGCTCGCTTTCGCTTTCGCTTTGCCTGACGCGCTCGCTGGGCAAATTGGGGCATGGCTAGGCTCGTGCCGTGCCCGTGACCGTGAGGAGTGGCCCTGCGGGATGAGGTCGGTCGGGTCAACGTCTTTCGCTCGTCGTGCCGCACGAAAGGTCGTTTGTTTCATGGTCGTGGCATCATGGGCGTGATTAGCAAGTACTACGTTCGCAAGGTGGCTAGTTGGGTAGCACGACCTGTAGAGTGCAATTGACTTGGGCAGTACTTTGCTTCGCTTCCGTGCGTGCATGTAGATCCTTTGGGTGATGCACTGATGCTAGACTGAAATTCGATCCCAGTTCGGCTGATCCTTATCACTATTTCGTATTTTCGTGTTGTTCGACAAGTGTGCTCACTTCTCCGGTGTTTTGGTGGAGGCATTCGCTCTCGTGCTAAGCCCCGGTAGATTTAGACGATAAGCCTGATCGGAAGAGCTTGCTGCAGCTGCAGCCGCAGCTGCAAGCAAGCAAATCTACAGCACCTACAGAGTGGATGGCTGCTGCAGCACAGCCACGGTAAGCACAGCCGAGCACAGTTGATTTGTTCATTGGTGTCCAGTGGCGAAGGACGAAACGAAATTGAGGTATGGCGCAAGTGCACGGATGGAATGGCAAGATGCAATATGTAGCACTTAATTAGTTTTTTTTAAGAATGAGCATTTAATTAGTGAATACAAGATTTAAACGCTTCAGAAATAGTTCAGCCCAAAATTGAGGTTGTACCACTGGTAAAATCTGAGGTATGGCTCGCCATACCTTACCCTACCGAGAGCTCCGCCACTAATCCTACCGAATATTTGCGATCATGTATTGAATTCGTATTGGTAATTGTCCAAGGATGTTAGTGCCATTACACTGGTTCAATATATCTCGCAAGCTCACAGTTCCAAACTATGCATTTTGCCACCATGGTTCGGTTTTTGCCTCCTCGAGCTTCTTTTAAATTGGTATAGCACAAAGCTCACCAGGTACAGGTGATTTAAGCTCCCTAATTCTTATATGAGTAATGCTATGAACTAAGGAAAAATAAACTACTAGACAGGCTAAAGGCGTGTCTAGATGAATTAAAGACCGTGAAAGCTGACACATAGACAGGCTAAAAGCATGTCTAGATGAATTAAAGACCGTGAAAGCTCGGTCTTATTTGGATCAGAAAGAGGTATTTAGAAACTTCAATGCACGATCTGATAAAAAGCTAGGGAAAATGATATAATTGGTTTGTCTGGATCAGTTAGTTTTTAAAAATCACAATCCACAAATCTGTACTGATCCAAACCGAGCCTGAATGCCTAAGCCGCTAAATCAACAGGCGAGCAATATGTCGCAAAATTCCCTCACGATCTCTGCGTGCGCATCACATTTCTCATCCTTGTCTTTTTTGTAAGCGTTAAGCTGTAACTGTAACGCTAGGTGGTCGCCTGGCCCCTTCTGCCGCCGTGGATGCTTAACCATGGTGATTTTTTGCACCACGAGTCGACCACCGTCCCGGGTAACCTGACCAACCCCAGCCCTTCTCCACTCGTCTTTTAAGCACACAGTTCTTGCGGCCCGAAAATAGTAGTAACCGAAGAGAGCAAAGAAAAACCCACACTCCACTCCAGCACTCCACACGCGCACACAGAGAGAGAGCAAGGCGATCATGAGAAACCTCAGGAACCTCCCAAGTAGCTCTCAGCTGTACTAGGAGCGAGGCGCTTGGATCGGAGAGCTGGGGAAGAAGACAAGGCAGGCATGGTGATGGTCCTGGGCGGTGGTCACAGCAAGACGGACGAGAACCATCACCGGAGGCGCCACCCCGGCCTCTCCCCATTCCCCTTCCCCCGGCTGCCCCTCCCCTGATCGGAAACCCTCTGTGATCTCCCCTTCTCCTTGGCTCTGCATCACACCAGCCTTCTTTTCTTGGAATCTTTGAGAATTTCGCGTGAAGTCGAGCAAGCGACGCATCATGAAGAGACCGAGCGGTTCCGTCTCCAGCGGCGGCGGCAGTCCCGGCGGCCTCCTTCCGATGGTTCACGGTGGTAAGTTTTGCTGTCTGATCTCTCTTTCTAGGCGATTTTAGTGATGTGTTCTGTTTCTGCGTCATCGGGCGGTTTGGCTGATGCTGAGTTTGTTTGGAAAGATGACGGCTTTGGTGGCGTCGGGATGGAGGAGGCCGACGAGGACATGGTGATGTGCAGCGGCGGCGGCGGCGGCTGCGGCGGGGGCGGGGAGAAGAAGCGGCGGCTGAGCACGGATCAGGTACGCGCGCTGGAGCGGAGCTTCGAGACGGAGAACAAGCTGGAGCCGGAGCGGAAGGCGCGGCTGGCGCGGGACCTCGGCCTGCAGCCGCGCCAGGTCGCCGTCTGGTTCCAGAACCGCCGCGCGCGCTGGAAGACCAAGCAACTGGAGCGCGACTACGCCGCGCTGCGCCACTCGTACGACGCGCTCCGCGCCGAACACGACGCGCTCCGCCGCGACAAGGACACGCTCCTCGCCGAGGTACGTGCGACGGCGCCGCGCGGCGCCGCCGCCTGTATCCTAGTTTGTGATTGTGGGGGGAAATGCCAAATTTCGCAGCGTTTGTGATTGTGCCGTTCCGTTGGTTCGTGTGTGCAGATCAAGGAGCTGAAGGCGAAGCTGGGCGACGAGGACGCCGCGGCGAGCTTCTCGTCCGTGAAGGAGGAGCCGGCGGCGTCCGACGTGGAGCCCCCCGCCGCGGCCATGGCGGCGCAGGGCTCGTCCGACAGCGACTCCAGCGGGGTGGTGAACGACGCGGGGATGGCGCGGGAGAAGGCCTCCCCTCCGGCGGCGGCCGTCGCGGAGACCGAGGCGGCGGTGGTGCCGGGCGCGGCGGCGGCGTCGCAGGCGCTCCACCACGGCGAGGTGTTCTTCCACGGGCACCTGCTCAAGGTGGAGGACGACGAGGCGGCGTTCCTGGGCGACGACGACGCCGCGTGCGGGGGCTTCTTCGCCGACCTGCAGCCGCCGTCGCTGCCGTGGTGGACCGAGCCCACGGAGCACTGGGCCTAAGCCGAGCCGATCCGGGCGGGCCAGGCCGGGCCGGGCCGAGGCAGGCGTTCTCGTCAAGCGGGGGGAATAAAGCACTCGGCAGGGAGGATGTTTCTGCAAATTTTGTAAAATGGAAGTGTACCTAGTCCTTTTTTGTCAATCCTCCCGTGCCACTGCCGCTGTAGCCTGCTAGTAGTAGTCCAATTCCTAGTTCCAGTAACCACACCGCTATACCGCCGGTAGCCTGGCGCTTAGCTCTCCCCTCTCTCTCCGTGTCTCCCACGGTGAAACGAAACGAAACGACGTGGAAAAGGCACGGGAATTACTAAGAAGCACAGGGGTGTTTTGCGCAAAACGGGATGAAAACGATGGGGACGGGATCGAAAGCGACAGTGGCCACGAGTAGTGTAGGAGAAGCGAGCGCGCGGGCGCAAACGCTGGCGGAACAGCGTCGCTGTCGGTGGGCCCGGCGCCACGTGAAAAGGCAGGCTTGTCACTGACAGCGATTCCTGGTGTCCACAGCCCACAGGGACAGGGCGTTGGTCTGGTCCCTCCCTCCCTCCCTCCCCGTGGCCACACCACACAGCAATTCCATCCATCCGCCTTTTCCCCGGAGAGGTGCACACGGCAATTTCCCTGCCAATTTCTCTCTCGCCAGCAAGAATCTGAGAAAGGCGGGCGTCGCCTTTTCGAAACTCTGAAACCGGAATCAGACCAGAGAAATCGCCGGGATTCGATCCTCGCTGAATCCCGGCGAGATCTCGGAAAACAGCCTTGATTTTTCGAGAAACTTTGCACAGTAGTCAATTACCACCGATCTGAGAATTTCTCGTAAAAAAAAAGGCGAGCGAATTTGTGAGCCCCTCTCGTTTAAACGGGCGCTACAAAAATCTGGTGCGTGCGCGCAGGGCCAGGTTGTGGGGATCGGATCCAGTGGCACGGCCTGTTCATCGGACGGGACGCCGCCGCGCCATGATTGTCTCGAGCGAGCGGCGACCCGGGCCGGGCGGTCGGAGGGATTACCGGCAGCCGGCCGGGTTAAATAAGACCTGCGTCTCCGCCGGGCTAAAATATTTTGCTCGCCTTCTCCTTCCAAGTGGTGTGGGTGCCGGCAGCTCGGGTCGCGCCCCTGCTTTCTCCGATCCTTTTGGGACTCGGCTCGGCGTCGTGCTTCTCCATGTGGATTCCCATTCCCACTCGCGAGCTGGCGAGCTACGGCCTCGGTTCCTCTGATTTCTGCTCCCTTCGGCTTTGTGCTGCCGAAATTGCTCTCCTGCACAGTGCTGTAAGACGGGGCATCCAGAAGCTGTTCGAAGATTGAACCGTTTCATGTGAAATTTCATTAGAAAAAGACCCTCCTGATCTGAACTACTCCTCGACCACAAGGTCGCTTCGCTCATTTTTTGAGCTTATCAGGGAAGCAGCTGCGGCTAGAAGTGGATCAGATCAGACAAAAAGGCACACGCCGGGGGGAGCAGAAGCAGAGCACTGCCGACCTGTCACGAAATTGAACCGAGGCCGATGCGTTAACCGAGTCAGATCGGAACGTTTCGTCCCCTCCCCTTGTTGCCGATATCCAAACGGACGCACACGTCTCGAATAGACCAATCACCATTTGACTTTTTGCTATTTCCTGTCCTCTTCTTTTCTTTCTTTCCTCCAGTTCCTATTGCTGTCGTGTTGTAACTTGGCGTAGCATATGTTGCCGTTGGAGGGCGACCGGTGGCGGAGGAGAGGGACGTGCGATTGCGGCCGCGGATGCCGGGACAGGAGCGTCATTTGCCGTTCCCGGAAGCAAGCGACACGGCCAGGATGAGATGAGCGTTGAATCTAAATCTTAGCATAATATGACCTTATCTTAACCTAAATCATAATTGATGATCAATCTAATACGAAAAATACCGTGGCGTAACTCATACCAGTGTTAGCCGCTATAGACGCTCCTGGCATAACGGTAATAATCGTACTTGTCGGTGTAGACGAGATGTGATGTAGAACACCGAGTCAAGAACAACTCCTGTTTTTGGTCGGCGAGAAGAACTTTGGGCTTCTACTCTCCTCCAATTCTCTTAGCAATTGGTGTTTAGGATTTTTGGGCAAGTTACTAATTGTTGGCTTGAAAAAATAAGGCCAAACCACTTCATTATATAGTCCAGAGCTATAGTGGCAGGGCCGAGTTCTAATAGAATAAGTTAGCTTATTTCTGCCGATTATAAAAGAGTCCTAATCCACCATAAGATGGGGAACATGGAGTACTATTTGGAATTAATCGTGAAAATTACGTTTAATTTCCAACAATGAGATGACCTTCCGGGACAAAACATCGGTGTTGGATGGGTGCCGGTGCGAGGGACACCGGACACGGCAATGGCTTTAGCTTGGTGATAGGAAGGACCATATATAGCTTTGGAACAAACTTGGAGGCTCGGAGCCTGTGCAGCTTACGGCTTCCCTCTTGTGGCTCTCCGGAGTGCTATTTGGCAAAACCAACGCCACTGCTTTCTCGGAAAGCTTGTAAGCTGTGATCATAGTACAAACGACGACCATGTGTTTCTTTGCCACATGGTACATGCCAAGCGGACTAAGTTCTGCTAATGTGTCGGTGAATCTTTTTTTGGCGACTTCAGTTCTCATCTGGCTAGATATGCTGCTCGTCGGTTGTGTGCATCAATATTTTGTACTAGCAACATATCATAACCATAAGGAAGTACTTCTTGAATTGAATCCAATGATATCATTTGCACTATAAATCTATAAAACCTATATAATTGATACCCACTAACATGTCATGACTGATTTCTCAAAACATACGAGACATCTACGTCACCATCCACTAGATCTTCTCTCAACATGCAAGTTGTCCACATTACCATCAACTAGAATTATGAATTTATGCCTTTTACTAATTTTCTACGGCTATGCATTGTGTTAGTCTTTGCGAGTACCATGTTACAAATTTCTAAGTAACTCTCTCTCAATAAAATGAATGTGTTTTTCTCTACATTGTTGTTTAAAAAAAATATTGCAATGCAATTATTTTAGTGTTTCTACTTTCAAATTGCATCTTCAAATTTTATATAAATTCCCACAGCAACGTGCGGGGTACCACCTAGTTCTATGTATTGCGATGCTGGTCATTGGTTGAAGATTGTGATGTTTGAATTTTTATATGCATGAAGGTCTTAAATGATGATAGAGAGAGTAGGTTCTATCTTTCTCAATAAGAGAGATTCAATCACTTCTCTTCCAGAATTTCACAGAAAATCGTAACGTTTGCATGCGTGTGAACATACATTTCGTTTCGTAAAAAATATATTCCAATAAACTCCCGTGGAAAAAGAAAGGTGGAGAAAATATGAAAAGGGGGAAGATCACAAGAGCCATGAGCATGAGCCCATGAGTAGGTTTGCATGTCATCAGTACAAAAGAAAAGGCCATGTGGGCCGGTTGGCAGGCTGACCGGTGCAATACCATCCCAAAGGTTTACTGGGCTCTGGTTCGTTGTCACAATCACATTAGGCTCGGTTAGTGTAACAACCCAAAATTTCGTAGGAAAATGTTGAATGCAAAAATGAGGATTTAAAATTTTTTGATGAATTGTTGTGCATGCAAACCAACATATAAGGTTGCTCTCTATTTGCTCCATTTGATCTTAGGCAAAAATTTAAATTAATTAAAAATAATTTGAAGTGCTAAGGATCAAATAGTGTGATTTGGAGTTCATTTGGTTTTTTTTAGGATTTTTGGTTGTGTTTGAATTCAAATCCTAAATTTGAATTCAAACAAATACTAACTAAACTAATTCAAACCCTACTAACCTTCTTGGGCCGAATCACCTTCGTAAAGTCCAGAAAACCTCCCTTAACTCCTTCCCGAGCCAGCCGACCAAACCAGCCCAGCCGGCCTTGCGGCCCAGCAACGGCCCGGCCGTTCCACCGAGTCGCCTCCGCGTTTTCCCCTCTTCCGCTGACCGGTGGACCCCGCATGTCAGCCTTCTTCCTCCCCCTTTTCTTCCTCACGCCCGGCGCCGTGCTCTCTGCCGCCGCGCCCATGACCCCGAGCCTGTCCCATCGCACCCTTGGCGGCCCGTTGTGATGGTGACGCGTGTCCGCGGGTGCCAAGCCCCCTTCATCTCGTCGTCTGTGCCATTTGCAACCCTAGCGAGCCCCTATAAAACCCCCGCCGGAGAGCCTCTCTCCCTCTAGCCGCCGCCGCCCTTCGGGGTTTCCTTCTTCTTCGAGCCGTGAGGGAAAGGGGGAGTGAGGGAGGAGAAGAAGGGAGGGGGTGTGGAGCAGAGAAGCCGGAGTCGAAGTCCAAGCCAGCGCCGTGCACCGCGCCGCGGCGGCGCCGTTGCACGTGGAGCCGACGAGTAGGAGCCGGACCAGGGACACCGTCGAGCCGCCGCAGTACCGCGAGTCTACATCGAGCTGCTGCGATCATCTTCTTGACCCAAGGTGAGCCGGCACCGCCGCTCCCCTTTCCTCCCCTGTTTCCGGCCATGTCGCCGCCGCGCCGCCGACCTAGCCCTTCTAGGACCCGGCCTTCGAGCCGTGGCCAACCTTTTGTGCAGGATCCCGTCGCGCCGCTGTCGCACCCGCAAACCGCCGTCGCCCTACCGACCTTGGCCGCCGTGGCCGCCGCACGCCGGGGATGCCCGTGCCGTGCGTGCGCGCCGTGGCCGCGCCGCGGGCAGGCCGAGAGCCTCCCCCGCACGCGCGAGAGCCAGAAGCCGCGGCCGAGGCATGACCCCGTGTCCGCGAGCGCAAGCTACTGGTTTCGCCTACCTTAAACCCTGAGCTCCTTCCTATCGATCGCCGTCGCCGGCCGTCGTGGCGCCGTGGTCGCGCCGCCGCCGCCTGCGTCGGGGGCTTGTCTGGCCGGCCGAGCACCCCTCCTTTTCTGTCGTCCGTGTCCGCGAAACCTTAGCCAAGCTTTTCCCTCTGAACCCGAACCTCGCCAACCCTTCTCCGGCGCTCGCCGTTGTTGGCAGTCGCCGCCGGCCGCGCGCCGGAGCGTGCCGCGCGCGCCGCGTTCGCGCCGTGGCCAGGCCACACCAAATACCACACCAGCACGCCACTGGCACAGCCGCAGAAGATCCTGAGTCGGCCGCAGTTTGATCCCGTGAACCTGGTTCACCATGAACCGCTGACTCGGCGCACGGTGGACTGCGTCCACCGCGCCGGCCCCTTCGGCCTCGCATTCGTGGGCCGAAGGCCCAAGCCTGTTGGGCCGGCCCAAAGCTTTCAGCCCGTTTCCAGCCCAACCATCTCTTTTTCCTTTTTCTTTTTCTTTTAGCTGCGTTGACGCTTGGGGCCCACCTGTCATACTCTGGCAGTCACTGACAAGCGGGACCCACTGACTGACTTGACCGTGGACCTCGTTGACCGTTGACCAGTCAACGCTGACGTCAGCAGGGCCCACTGCTGACGTCACCATAGGCGGACCCCACTGCTGACGTCAACATGACGTCATGCTGACGTCAGCAGGCTAATTTCTGTCAGTTTTCTTTTTTTTCCGAAATTATTTAATATTTTCAGAAAATGATTTAAACTTCGGAAATTAATAATAAATCAACCGTAGCTCAGAAAAATATGAAACCAGTTTCTATATTTTTCTAAAATCATGACCTACGCGTTAGTATAGAGTTTGGTGTTCCTTGGGTCTTCTTTCCTCGTTGTTTCTTTGCCAGTAGCCGCGTCTTATTTTAATTTCCGCGACTCTAGGAGCTCCGGAGAACCTGGAGGAGCCGGACTACCCCGACAAATGCTTTGAAGAGGAGGAAGAAGCCTACCCAGGTTCACGCCCGACCAATCTCTGAAATACCTATTAGACATGCAACCAGTATACTAGCGCTTTACTTTACTCGCATGTTACACCTGCATTGCCTTTGTTAATATCCTGTTACCTTGCTACCTACTACTCACTTTATGAAATATGCTATGCTATGCATGTGTTGGGATGGTTGTGATTTGAACCTCTTGGCGTGAGTTGTGGGTGGTATAGGAGGTGTAGTGCAGCTAGGCGGTGTAAGCGAGTAATAACAACTCGATCGTTTGATCGGGGTGCTTGGGGACTGCACTCGAGCAGTCCCTACGGAGTACCTGTTGTGGGTACATGGTTCTTGGATATTGGTTACTTGAGGAGTTTGGGCAGCTATACCTGTTATGGGTGCCGATTGCGGACCGTTGCGGCGGATCGCTCATGACGCTGATACTCGCTTTACCGACAATTAAGGACCGAGTCGAGTTCCTCCTTTGGACGTGGGGATACCGTGCTCACCATCTACCCAGTATGGGGAGGGTTCCAGCAAGCCTACTCTAGTGCGGCGCCGAGACTGTAGGAGATTCGAGCTTGATATGTGTAAGGGGGACTCGCTGCGGCGTACTCTCCCTGATTTACCACGGCCCCCGACTGGCCCCGGTGGGAAGGTTTCACATCCCTGGGGCAGATGTTAGATCGGATGTTTCCCGAGCCCAGGGAGACAGGATTGGCGCCGTTACTGTTTAGGGTCTTTGCCGTGGGCTGTGTCTCAGGTTGGTTGCGGACTAGCCTTGCAGCCCGGATGGATTCCTGGAGTGCCACCTCTGCAGAGTGTAAACTATACGTATAGCCGTGTCCACGGTTATGGACGACCCGCTTCTGATAAGTTCCGACTAGCATGGGAATCTGCTTTCTTACCTCATCCTTGATTTGGGTTATGAGAGTTTGGTCCAGCATTGCTGATGAGACAAGGTGGGGAGGGAGCTCACCGAGTCGACTAGTGAGCGAAAGGTGTTGGTGGATGATGCTTGCGGGAACCTGCTGTGGCAGGACGAGCCCGATGTGAATGTGAGGCTGATGGGTGGATCTGGGGAGTGAATGTGCTTGTGAGGAAAGGAGTTGGTGATGAGATGAATTTGGGATATTGCTGCTGCTCGCATAGGAAAAACCCTGGCTTAAACCTTGATTACTTCTATACCTTAGAATAGGCCACTTTAAAGCTTGCTTCATAATATGGTTGGTGACGTGAACCTGTCCCATTTCCTTTGGGACAGACTTTGGGTTCTCAGGTGAAGACCCCGACCACGAGTTCAACTAGGACGGGTGGTACGATTGAAGGGTGCGCGCTATGCTCAAGGATGCCTGCGGGAAGTGGACCCAGAAGAATTAGCTACCGCTTCGTAGCTGTTTCTTATTGTCGATTTAGCCCAGAGGGCATGTACCAGACCGCTATGTTCTATATATGTCATGTATTGGATCTTTTATCGATGTATGGATGTGATATTCGACTGAGATGAGTTCTGTACGAGATAGCTGCTATTCCTGGGACTATCTCGAGGGTACAGGGAGTCGGATTCTTGTCATCGAGAATCCGGTTCGTTTCAGTTAGTTTCATTTTCTTTTAAGGCCTACTAAAGCATGAATTGTTGAGGCGATTGCGTGCAAGGAAGGCCTGGCGTTGGCAAGTGATCTCATGTGTCAACACTTCAGGCTAGCCTCGGACAATGCTAATGTGATCAGAGCAATCAAGGAGGATGGAATGGCCGCTCATGGCCATATTATCAGGGAGATAAAGGCCAGGGCAACACAATTTGGCACTGCTGATTTTGTTCATGAGAACAGACGTTCCAATGTGGATGCTCACACCATCGCAAGGAATGCGATTTATGCTGATTTAGGTAGGCAAGTTTGGCTATTAAGTCCGCCTCAAGGTGTTTGTAACTCTTATACCTCCGTTGATGATGAATAAAGAGTTATGCCTTTTCTCAAAAAAAAAATACTAAAGCATGTTTTCGTAACTTCAGTATTCAAGCATGGAAAAAAAAATTGGGAGTGCAACAGAGCTGATGTACTGCGAGGACAAAAGTGCTTTGGAACAAGGACGTATTTCTAGCAGCAAATAAGACAAATCATCTGCAAGAAAATACTGAAGTTACATGTTGATCTCATTTTGTTGTTTAATGTCTCATGTTCCCAAATACTATTGAAAGACCCAAATGCAATAGAACTTCAGCCCTGTTAGATTCACCCCAACTAAAATTTAGCCAGCTAATTGTTAGAGTTAAACTTTAGCCAGCTAAAACTTAGCAGCTAGACTTTAGTTGGAGGTGTCTGGATCCTCCGGCTAATTGAAATGATTGGGCCATACTACCCCTAACAAAAATAATAGAAAAAGAGGATGGTGGTTGCATTGATTTTAGGAGGGATAATTTCATCTTTAAACATGTTTTAGCTAGGTTCAACCAGCTAGAGAAATCATACACTTTTTAGCCTGCAACTAAAGTTTAACTGAATGTTAATTGTCCTGTTTGGATCCCTAACAGCTAAACTTTAGCGGCTAAAGTTTAACTGATGGATCCAAACGGGGTCTTAATAGAACTTCTACATGATGGTTGGGTGCTCTCTCCCTCCTAAACTCAAACTTTTCATTCATTTAATGTTCACCTTCCTCTCCACCTATGGTAAGCTTTGTCCCCCTCTCCTTCATCAATAACAAGATTGGAAGAAAAAATGTCAATTTACTAACTTAGCTTTAAAAAAATATTAGTTTTCCCTGTAAAAAACTTCACTCATTTTACTATTTTGAACTATTTTATATAATTGGACACTTCATCCCTGGCCGGAATTTCACGGTTAATTTATTGACATGGAAATGGGTTGACTAAATGTACCACAATCCTATATACGTACATGGCAACATGTGTTCAACTCGTAGTAGCACCACGAAAATTCAGACTCTCTTTAAACCGTCTGCTACACCTATATTTGCAGCCATGTACTGGAAGACTGGAAGCTAGAAGAAATCAAAGCAACTATTTTCGGCTTCCCTTCTTCCATGACCTATAGAAATGGAGGCCGGGATAGTATACATTTTGGCGCTGCAGCATGCAAGTGCACTCACTATTCATAGCATTCTCCAAATTTTCTTGCCCCTTGTCTGGCCCAGAGCGTCAGAGAACTTCTTCCCCTGGAATTCGGCACCCAAGAATCACTCATTCATTCCCATCGGTGATGCTGAAGCGAGATCCCTCTCCCTCCTGCACATTCTCCATTGTTTCTGCCATTGCCCCTTCCTTCCTTGCTCTTCCTTCTCCGCGCCGCGCCCCGGCCGGCCGTGTCCTCCGCGCACGTCGCCGATCGATCGCCGCTTCATGCCGCATGCCGCCACCGACGCAGCCGCCGCCGGCGTCCCCGGACGACCCGGAGCCCTCGGTGGCGCGGGAGATGGACGACGAGGACCTCGTGGAGGAGCTCCTGGTCACCCTCAACTCCGCCCGTGCCTTCGCCGAGTTCCGCCGGACGCAGCGCCGCGAGTGCGCCAACCTCCTCCGCTGGCTCCAGCTCGTCCTCCCGCTCCTCGAGGAGCTCCGCGACGCCGCGCCCCGCCTCACCGACGACGCCTACCGCCGCCTCAACCTGCTCGGCGGCGGGCTCAACGCCGCCCGACGCCTCCTCCGCACCTGCCACGACGGCAGCAAGATCTACCTGGTTCGACACTTTCCCCGCTTCCTCTGCGTGTTCTTGGCTCATCATCATCAATCTTGCGTGTTCTTGGCTTCTTATTGGCCGGCCTGAACCAACCGAGCTCTGGTAATTTCATTCAGGCGCTTGAGAGCGAGACGGTGTTGGCGAAGTTCCGCGGCGTGTACGAGAAGATGCACAGCGCGCTGGACGGGATGCCGTACGCCGAGCTCGCCATCTCCGACGAGGTCAAGGAGCAAGTAAGCGCCCGCCGGATCATCGTTTGGAACTAACTGGAAAATGTCAGGTAGACAGGGCACGCGTGACGTGGCATTGTGTGTTTCTGCAATTTCCAGGTGGAGCTGATGAACGCGCAGCTGATGAGGTGCAAGAAGCGAGCGGACACGCAGGACTTCGAGCTGTCGATGGATCTCATGGTGATCCTCCAGAACAAGGAGGACGAGCGGAACGCCGACCGGGCGATCCTGGAGAGGCTGGCCAAGAAGCTGGAGCTGCAGACGCTGGCGGAGCTGAGGACGGAGACGATGGCCATCAAGAAGCTCATCAACGAGAGGAACGGGCAGCAGGCCGACAGCACCAAGCAGATCATCGACCTGCTCAACAGGTTCAAGGAGATCGCCGGTGTCGACGAGAAGAACGTCCTCGGCGACGTCTCCATGCCCAAGAGCCTGGACAAGTGCCCCTCCCTCATGATCCCCAACGACTTCCTCTGCCCGATCACGCTCGAGATCATGACCAATCCCGTCATCGTCGCCAGTGGACAGGTACGTGCTAGCTTTTACATACATCCTGATGAAATTTGCTCTGAGATATGAGGCGAGCTAATAACACCGTAAATTCTGCAGACGTATGAAAGAAGGAGCATTCAGAAATGGCTTGACAGTGGGGAGAGGACGTGCCCGAAGACACGGCAGCCATTGGCTCATCTCTCATTGGCGCCGAACTACGCTCTGAAGAACTTGATCCTGCAGTGGTGCGAGAAGAACATGGTGGAGCTGCAGAAGAGGGAGCCGGAGCCCGCCGCCGAGCAGGAAGACCGGCCGAAGGAGGACATCCCGTCGCTGGTGGAAGGCCTCTCGTCGATCCACCCCGACGTGCGGAAGAAGGCGGCGAAGAAGATCCGGATGCTCTCCAAGGAATCCCCCGAGAACCGGCTGCTCATCGCCGACAATGGCGGCATCCCGGCGCTCATCGGCCTGCTGGCCTGCCCGGACAAGAAGGTGCAGGAGAACACGGTGACGTCGCTTCTGAACCTCTCCATCGACGACAAGAACAAGCAGCTCATCACCCGCGGCGGCGCCATCCCGCTCATCATCGAGATCCTCCGGAACGGGAGCCCGGAGGCGCAGGAGAACTCGGCGGCGACGCTGTTCAGCCTGTCGATGCTGGACGAGAACAAGGCGGCGATCGGGAGCCTGGGAGGGCTGGCGCCGCTGGTGGAGCTCCTCCGGAGCGGCACGGCGCGGGGCAAGAAGGACGCCGCCACGGCCATCTTCAACCTGGTGCTCAGCCCGCAGAACAAGGCCCGGGCGACGCACGCCGGCGTCGTGCCGGCGCTGGTGAAGGTGATCGACGACAGGGGACTCGGCATGGTGGACGAGGCGCTGTCCATCTTCCTGGTGCTGTCGTCCCACGCGGCGTGCCGCGCCGATATCGGGACGACGGCGTTCGTGGAGAAGCTCGTGCGGCTCATCAAGGAAGGGACGCCCAAGAACAAGGAGTGCGCCCTGTCGGTGCTGCTGGAGCTGGGCACCAACAACAAGCCGCTGCTGGTGCACGGGCTCAGGTTCGGGCTGCACGAGGACCTCTCCAAGATCGCCAAGAACGGCACCAGCAGAGCGCAGAGGAAGGCCAACTCGCTCATTCAGCTGGCGCGCAAGTGCTAGTGGTTGTGATCGAGGCGCACGCACAATGTATTTGTAGTCCATTTTTGGGCATAGACTTTTTCGTGTATCTCGTATTTCACGGTGAACAGATTTGTGGTGTTTTTGATAGGGCGGGAAAAATTGGCTAACTTTAAATTTTGTGTTTGTAGAGCAATGTATTTGTATTTTGAACGGGGAAATTTTTTGAATTGTGGGAAAATTGGCTAACTTAAATTTTTCGTGTATATTGCATTCACGGTTAACAGATTTATGGTGTTTTTGATAGGGCGGGAAAATTGGCAAACTTTATTTTTGTGTTTGTAGAACAATGTATTTTTATTTTGAACGGGAAAGTTTTTTGAATTGTAAGACTAGAAGTCAGAACGCCAGAAAGTTTTCTTGTTTATTTTCTCCTCATGCTTACGCGTATGTATGCGCTTAACCATATAAATGCCAGAGACACTCTACTCCTAATATAAACTATCGTGAAACGTTAGACCGGTAAATCTTGAGATCGATGAATTTGGCATAAGCCCTTTCGGATCGATGGACAAACAAAGAAATTAATTTATTAACGAGATACATTTATCATCAGAACCTAATGTTTAATCTTTATGAATATAAGGCACACCAACTTTTGTTAATCACTCAAGCTATTACTTGGTTTATAGGAGTATAGGACTAGAAAGTTACAAGCTGATGGCACCAACATTTTTTGTATGTGACTAAAAAAGTAGTACAAGATTATAGTTCACTTTTATAGTCTAATGACATCTTGAGTCAAACTTGTTTGATTTTAATTATAAAAAATATAATTACATTTATAATACATCATAAGTATGCTACCAAAAAATATTTAACTGTAGATTCAATAAAACCTATAAATTTAGTTAAATCTATAAAAGTTTGGATGACAACAAAACTAATTGAAGCAGAATTCAGAACGGAGATGGGTTGGATATGGTCCTTTAGGTTTCGGCGTTTGAGACTCCTTTAATTTCTAGCTAAACTGTGTGTGATTTGGGTAACGGTATGCGATGTAATAATTTGGAATGGATCCTTTCTCAATCGAGAAGGGTGAAACTGAAATTTTATTTCCACTATCTATAAAAATGTCTAAATACAGTAAGAAAACTCGGTCTAGGATTTGACTCCGCGCGTACTATTTGTTCGAGAAAAATATTTCAGGCATCCAAATTGTCATTATAACTTCATAGGGACTTATATGCAAAAAATCATCTCACCGACATGTGGGCTCGCGTTTTCTGGGTCCACGAGTCGGTGAGTCAACCGGTACTAAAATCTGGACTTGTTTTTTACCTTCAATCACCCATCTCGAACCTGGAAGTGGCCTTGGGCCTTGGCGATACCCATGCTGCTCCACCGCCCCGCCACGGGGCTCGCCGCCCGCCGCCTCGTCCGTGACAACCAGCGCATCAGCGAACTCGCCCGCGCTGGCAACCTTGCGGCGGCGCGCCGGGTGTTCGACGCGATGCCGCAGCGCGACGTCGTCTCCTGGAATGCGCTCCTCACCGCGCTCTGGCGCGGCGGGCGCGACCATCTGCCCGCCGCGCGCCGCCTCTTCGAAGCCATGCCCTCCCGCAACGTCATATCCTGGAACTCGATAGTCGCGGGGTGCGTCGCCCACGGGGACCTGGCCGCGGCCTCGGCCTACTTCTCGCGCGCCCCGTGGCGGAACGTGGCCACGTGGAACGCCATGCTCGCGGGGCTCGTCCGGCTCGGCCGCATGGAGGACGCGGACAGGCTGTTCGGCGAAATGCCCGAGAGGAACGTGGTGTCCTACACGACGATGGTGGACGGTCTCGCGCGGCGCGGGGAGGTGGCGAGGGCGCGGGAGGTGTTTGACTCGATGCCCGAGAGGAACCTGGTGTCGTGGGCGGCGATGATCAGTGGGTATGTTGAGAACGGCGTGTTCACCGAGGCAAGGGAATTGTTTGAAGCTATGCCGGAGAAGAATGTTGTGGCGTGCACTGCAATGATCACTGGGTACTGCAAAGAGGGGGATGTGGAGAGCGCCAGGAGGCTGTTTGATGGAATTCTTGTTAAGGATGTCATATCCTGGAATGCTATGATCACAGGTAATTTGTACAGGCTACAGTTCCTTTCTTATGCTTCCATTTTGCTAGTATAAGATAAGTGAATGACAGCCAATTCTTAGTAGCTTAGATATTCTGACTGAAGTATTGAATGTTGCAACTTACCTGCATGATGAAACCATGATGCCTTTCTGTACTCGATATGGGGCTGTGGCATCCCTCTTCCTTAGCTATCCAGTGATTTGTGTCAGTTGTGAATCTGCATCCATGTTCTATTGTTTTGAGTTGCTTCAAATGAATGATGATACTTTATGCTATTTGATATCTGCAACAAACTTTACTTATAAGGTGCAATTAAAAGAAATAAAAGTCTCCTTTTTGTGATGCACATTACATGTCAGCTATTATACTGTGAAGCAATGACGTCCCTCGGTAGTCCACAAAATGTGAGTTTGCCATGATCATTTTCTGACCACTACAAAGTTTTGAAAGTGTTCTGGATTCATGCTAATATACCTGATTGCCAATTGCCAACTCTATAGTGCAGATTGCATGAGAAAGTATCATGTTTCTATTTGGTAGTTGAATGCTTGAAGCATTGGACTGTAGTGTTTGAAGCTTTGAGCTTCTATGTTGTTCTCATGTTTTCAAGTGTCTTTTTCCCCAAAGAAAATCAGCATGACCTCTGTGATTTGATTAAGTCAGGAGACAAAAAATCACTTGAGGCACTCCTTCCATCTGAAATTACAATGGGTATTTCCTTCCATTAGGAAAAGGCTTTGACGGACAGTTGGACACTCCATTAATGTCATTTATGTGATACAAAATCATGATCATAAGAAAGTATTTTTCAGTACAAATATAGTAACATCAATTTTGTGTCACCAAAATCATGTATTAATAGAATAATTATTGGTCAAAGCCTCGTCCTAACGAAATGAAATGCCCCTTGTAATTTTAAACGGAGCGAGTATCCAGGTAAACTGTGCAAACACATGGAGAAAACAGTCCAAAGCAGATGAAATAACATGGTTTGGGGGTACTGTAGCTAAACAGCAACGCAAACATTACAGACTGTAGCAGGTCTGACTAGGCAAACTAACTTGATAAGCACATAACGACGATGCTGGTCTCTGTTGCCCAATGCCATCCCTGCTTCTCCATGTCTTCCCTTAATTGATATTCCTGTTATGTATTTTATTTGTTTTGCATAAAGAAGGTAGTTCAGTTATGAAAACAGAAGACGGTGCTCCTAGCCCCTTTCTTAAAGCGACCACTGAACATGCATTGAGGAAAATTGTCACAGTTCATTTTTGCAAATTTTTGCAGGATATGTTCATAATGGATACGGAGAAGAAGCTATGAGACTGCATGTTGTGATGCACAAAGAAGGCGTAAAACCAGATCATGCAACAATTATTGCAGTCCTGACTGCATCTTCTGCTCTTGCTTTGCTCAGACAAGGAAAGTCTGCACATGCTATTGCCATCAAAACATTGTTGGAATCTAGCACCTCTTTTTCTAATGCTTTGATGACAATGTACAGCAGATGTGGCAGTGTGAGTGAATCAGAATTAGTCTTTGTAAATCTTAAAAGCCAGGATATTGTTTCTTGGAATACAATAATTGCTGCATATGCACAACATGGAAAATATCAGAAAGTTATAGCTCTATTCCATGAGATGGAAGTGCGTGGACTCACTCCTGATGACATTACCTTCCTTAGTGTGTTATCAGCTTGTGGGCATGTTGGCATGGTGGATGTCAGCTTAAAACTGTTTGATCAGATGTCATCCAAATATGCAATATCTCCAAGAGCTGAACACTACGCTTGTATTGTGGATATACTGAGCCGAGCAGGGCAATTGGAGAAAGCTTGTAATTATATAAAAGAGATGCCATTAGAACCCAAGAAGAATGTTTGGGGTGCCTTGCTTGGAGCTTGTCATACACATGGTTATGTGCAATTGGGCGAACTTGCTGCTAAGATGCTTGTTCAGTCTGATTCTGAAAGTTCAGGACCTTATGTGATGCTTTCAAATATATATGCTGCTGCTGGCATGTGGGGTCAAGTCAATCAAATAAGAGGTCATATGAAAGAAAGAGGGGTGAAGAAACAACCTGGATACAGTTGGACGGAGATAGCTAATGAAGTTCATATGTTTGTGGGTGGTGATGCATCTCATCCGGAGATGAGAAAGATCATATCTGAGCTGAGAAAAATCAACTTTCATATGAAAATGGTCACCAATGAAACTCATATAGTGGCAGAACTGGCATAGGAAAGTGGCTGCTACTTCTCAGAGTCTCCAAGATCTGATGCCGTTTGGAACACCCACTCTACCCAATCTCTAGTCATGAGTTCAAGGATCAGATTTCTGGGGAGTAGATTATTCATCTTGGCTACATGAACAGACGAGTCTAGTGGATATTGCAACGACGACAAACTAGGTTCTTTACAATAAACAAAGGAGGGACTTAGGTTGTGGCAACTTGATGGTTGGAACTACAAATTAGAAGGAACAGTTTTTGAAGGTAATAATCATGTTAGTTTATGTTTGCCTTGGAAGTACTATTATTTTACAAAATAAAATATAGATCCAACTTTCTTATCGCAGGCTTGGCAGCAAAATTTAATAAGATCGATGGATAGTTGGATCATCCAAATTAAAGTGATGTGCTTTTCTGCAAATAGTAATGATGGTCCTCCACAGAACCCTTGTAATTTTCCTTAAACACCTTAATGTGATAATGTAACGTTACTTTGTCCATTCGTCTGAAGGGCACTCCAGTGCTACATGACGATACATAATTAACTTAAAAAACATTGAGACCTTGCCAAAATTTCTTGCAATTTCTTCATTATCTGTACCCCCTGGAAGATAGTTTAGGTAGGCTATAATTTTAATATGTGGGCTACTTGCCTATTTGGTTACATATTGCATATAAAGGACTATTGCAAGCTGCTATTCCACTTTTCATGTTCTATTCTCTGTACATTAAATCCATGACACGGAGTAAAACAAAAGGTCACTCCAAATAGCTTTTCATCCCTTGGAGTGAGATCTTTAGCCCCATATGCTCAAGGGCTTTGAACAAACAAAATGGAACCTATACTTCTCTCATAATACTAGATTTCATTTTGAGAGTTTCTTTTCTTCATTATTTCGCTGAACTTTCTGAGCATTGTCTTCTTTTTCTGCTTTCCAGGGTTCTTGATGTCCTCCAGACGAGTAGATCTTTCGACATCAGAATACGCATCATCCGCTGCCACAGAACTTTCTTTCATCACGCCTCCCTTGGCATCCCGAGGAGATGCTTCTGCTGAGGTTTTGGTAGATTCTGAACTGAACATAGCATCCATCATATCCTTCAACTCTTTAATACTACTCTGTGCTGCTGCCTCACTGATCTTGAGGGATTCATATTCTTGCTTGATACTCTGTAAGGCACTCTCTTTCTCAAATATCTGTTCATTAAGGCGAGAGTTCTCCACCCTGGCAATCTCCAATGATTCCCTTGCTACATTAGCTTCACCCACCGCATGCTTCAGCATTTCCCTCTGCCTAGCATTCTCATCTCTGATCACCCTCTGTGATTCAATCAACCTCTCATTCTCTTCCTTTCCTTTACTTAGCTCCCCCTCAAACATCTTGATGCAATCAACGAGTCCCCTTTCTTTCTCTTTTGATGCCGCTGCCAATTCATCTGACTCAACTTTTAGTCGCCCTGCCTCTTCCAGTGCCAACTGGAGCTTGTGCTCTGCATTTTCTAATGAGGCTTTCAAACTCTCCACTTCAGTCCTTGCATTATTCAACTCAGTTTGCGCCAACAAAAGCTTCCCTTTTGCCTCTCTGGCCTCTGTGGTTTGCTCTTTCAAGGCTATGGCTAGGTCATCCATGGCCTTCTTGCACTTCTCCTCAGATTCCACAGCCAGCTTGAGCTCTCGTTGTAGTGACCATGTCTCCACTTCACCTGGATCAGCAAAGGAGAAGGACATCACGCCTCTTCTCCTCAAATTCTTCACTGGCTGCCTACCGGGATTGAAGGCTTCTAAACTCTTGCTGCTGTCTCTGAGTGAAGCTATCTCAAGCTTGGCCTCCTCCAGAGATACTTTGGTCTGCTCAAGCTGCTTTGTTTGGGCCTCCAATGAAAGCAGCATCTTCTTCTCTGAATCTCTTGCCGCCTCCAGTTCACCTTCCAACTGCTGTAATCTGTCTATAAGGTCCAACTGCCCTTCGGCCTCATTGCTTTTCAACTTTTTGTTCCTATTTGTGTTCGTCTTCCTGAGGTCTTCGATCTCATCTAAGGCACGCGCCTTCTCCTCTTTCTCCTTCCTCAGCTCCTCCTGCAGTCTGTTCAATTGTTCCTTCACGTCTAATTGGTCGCTGGGGACTTTGTTGCCATTGGAAGATGACCTGACACCGTTGACAAAAACAAAACTCATGTTGGTTCATGGATTGGTGACGGGAATCAGAACAAGAAGGGAAGAACACCAAAATTATCAAGAAGAGATCTCAGAAGATCGACTTGCCACATGATCCTAGAATTCGAATAAGAGAAACCTGGGAAATCAACGATGTACCTGGACTTGAAAGAAAACATGTTCTCGGATCGAGAACCCTGCAGGCTTCCACTCCGAAAAGAACCTGCAGCTGCAGCCAGGCTCAGAATCAACCAACCATATCACTCGCGCTGCTCCTTTGAAAGATCGAATCCCAACTTTTATGCCAGATGATACCCGGAAAAATTGGTGTACGCGTATAGGAGACCAGGTGGTACCTTGGAGCCAGGAACTTTCTCTTTTGATGTCGTCAGAGCAAAAGGGGAGGATGAAGCGAAGCCAAGCCTTATTGGTGAAGGATCGTGGATTCGGTATTGAAACGGTCGAACTCTCACGAGCCGTCCCGAAGGGGATACGCACAGCCACAGAGGTACAGTCGTATAGACACGGTCCACGCTTTGTTTTTGTTAGATTTTTCATTCATGCTGCGTATGAGTTGAGTTGTGCTTCTCTGACCTGACTTTCGTCGTCAGCTGGGCCCAGCAGTCAGCCGGTGAGACTATTCTTGACTCTCGCCTTTTACGCGGTTCAGGCACGGCAACAATGGCACCTCCGAGTTAGGATCCTCTGTTCATGCGAGTATGTGGCTGGTCGTGTATTTACCCTTTCTCCGCAGTTCATGAGGCATTAATTAATTATTTTTGGTATGTGTTAGTAGCGTCCACGTTTTGCCCATTGCGTTATTTAATTGATATCCTGAAACAAGAAGGAAATGCTGAATACTGATGTGCACGTTTGATACCTAACAAATCGGGCACAATTCCCGGTTTTAACACCCTGTTGTCTGGTGATGTCATTAACGTTTTTGCAAAGATATCTATAGGGCAGATCAAGATGTGTTGGCCCAAATCAATGGCAGCTACGAATGGTGATTAAGTTTGCATGTGCGCAAATGGCGTTTGAACTTTAAAGCCTTCAGTTTGCATAGTCGTGAACCACTCACCAAAAAAAAAAATCTGCTCTTAAGAATCCTTAGTTTCGTTGTAACTTTTAGTTTCCAATCAAATTAAAGAAAAAATCTATAATAACATCTACAAATTTCATTATACAAACTTAATAATATACTCCATCCGTTTTTTTGTAAGATGTGTGTATGCTTCAAACTTTACAATTTTTGACCAATAATTTAACCAATAATTTTTAATTTTTATAATGTAAGTTTGAAATGGTTAAATTGGGTAATCAAATGTACCCTCTGATAATCATAGGTTTATAACTATAAAATTATAATATAATATAAATAAAAATTAAAATATAATTTATAAGACCGTGGCAAATCTAATTAGGCCTTATAAATCAGAATGGAGGGAGTAGGTGCCAATACAATTTTTTTTTTGAAATTTATCAAAGTTAGATATGTTTGACCTGGACTTTGGACATATCTAAATCCATTAATGCTAATAATTTTCTTAGGGTAGACCACAGGGGCTTTATTACATGGCATGTAAGGATCTGCCATTTGCTCCAATTAAGGGTCTGCTTGATCCTGGGGCTAATTATTTTTAGTCCTAAAACTGACTTAATGTCCAAACAGAGAATTAAACATGGTTAAAAATTAGCCAATCTGAAGACTAAAGTTTAGGGCTTATGTTTTGCAATGGATGGAAAATAATTGAAATACACCTTCAAACTTTATCCTATCATGCAGCAGAGATATGAGTGACTTTTCTCAGCACTCTTAACTAACATTTAAAAGACTGGTTAACCGGCTAAAATTTAGACGTAAAAAGGCACTGGGAACACTCCAATCTCTCTAATCTCCCCCACACGCCAGGACAGTGGAGTAGCGCGTTCACATCTATCAGGCGCCAAGGCTGAAAATCTGAAATGGATAATTCAAGAGTGGAACGACCACCGTGCCATCGCTCATCGAAGCATTGCTGCTTTCGTCGTTTTTTTCCCTCTCCCCTGGTGCAAACCAAGCTGCCGTTGTTCACGCCCTTTGTTCCTTCGAGCTTTTCTATGGTTAATACTTCACAGCGGCAGCAATATCCGTAACCACGAGTAAGGTGCTGAGAAAAAATCTATCATGAATGGGTGCTGAGGACCACGAGTGCGTGTGCGTTACAAAACGAGCCCCAAAAGAGATCAAAATACTAGCAAAGCCAGAAATATACAGGAAAACGGTGCATATTCTGTAAAAGAAATTCGCTTCACATGTTTTCCTACTGGTAATAGCATGGTACATATGAACATATCAATTTAAACTTCACAAAAAAGATTAAGAACAGAAGACTAATTATGGCTGCAATAGTTTATGACGGTGGCCTTACTACAGTCCTGCAGCTCACGGTTGAGTACTGACGTTCTCATTCCTCCCAACAGATATGCAAAATGATTAGCTGCAGTGAACCCTTTTAAGGGAAACTATCAGTACCCCACAAATGAGATCACCACCTTTAGCATCACATCGCACGATGATGATTCCAACCCAAAATATCCAGCACGGCACGAGTGCAACTACTAGCAGACAGACCATGTTCTGCTAATCCTCTCCCAGATATCTTTGGCTGGAAATCCTAGACCAGCAGAAAAGTTCAATAGTACAATGATACATCAAACTCTAATTCATCACCCATTTCATATCCATGATTGCAATTATTGTGACTCCAGCTGTGATCCATCTCGTCCAAGATCAAAAGAGTGATGATTGTAATCACACGGGTAACAATCCACAACCTAGCCATCATTAGGATTTTCTGGATATATATGGAACATGCATAACCATTCAATCATAGTACATAAGAGTTGACAATCCTTGTACTAGTTAAAGGCAGGCTTAGGTTATTCTCCCACACACTAACAGGTTCCAGTTGGAAAGTAAAACAATACATGGGGATCACAATAGCAATATAACAAAACGAAAGGTAAGCAGACCCGATGATAAAGGACACACGAAAATGGTCCTTGTACAAGCATCATGACTACCCAAAGGGTTAAGAGATGGAGATGGCAAACACTTGGATCGATGACTACTGCTCATCCTCGGGCTTGCTCGCATCCCTCATTTCATCACCACCGTCATCCTGATACACAGAATGATTAGCATTATTGACAATAGAATTCCGAGTGTTCTGCATTGTTACTTAGTATGTTCACTGATCTACCTGCATGTCAGAAGTCCACAAGGTGAGGTTGTCACGAAGAAGCTGCATGATCAGGGTGCTATCCTTGTAGGACTCTTCTCCAAGAGTATCCAGTTCTGAAATGGCTTCATCGAAGGCCTGAAACCAAGTAGGGGCATATATGATCACAAAAAACAGCATGTGCTAGCTCTATTGAGTAGTTACTAGCACCAAAGCTTACAGGATTGTAAGCTCTATATCAAGTAAGACTTTTACAAGAAGAAGAAATTAATAATTGAATGCCATAAAATAGTTCAAAGACTAAGGCCCTGTTTAGTTCCCAAAAGTTCCCAAAAAGTTACTCCCAAATACACTATGCAAAAAGAAGATTCCCCATCACATCAAAATGTCATAACATGCATGGAGTACTAAATGTAGATGAAATCAAAAACTAATTGTACAGTTTTGTTGTACTCTGCGAAACGAACATTTTGAGCCTAATTAATCAATTTTTGGACAAGTTTTTGCACATACAAACGAAATGCTACAGTAGCACAATGATTACAAAGTGACATCTTACTCCCAAATTCAACCTCCCAATTCTAACATCTAAACACCACCTAAGAAGGGCCTCATCACAGTTTGCAACTATGAATCTTACACATGACTAGTAAAGAACACTCTGTTTAGATGCAAAAAGCAACTCCCAAATACACTATGCAAAAAGAAGATTCCCCGTCACATCAAAATGTCATAACATGTATGGAGTATTAAATGTAGATGAAATCAAAAACTAATTACACAGTTTTGTTGTACTCTGCGAGACGAACATTTTGAGCCTAATTAATCAATTTTTGGATAATTTTTCACAAATACAAACGAAATGCTACAGTAGCGTAATGATTACGAAGTGACATCTTACTCCCAAATTCACCCTCCCAATTCTAACATCTAAACACCACCTCAGATGCACGAGCTGACCAACAAATACACCCAGTTTTTTTTTATTCCTGAATCTGGAATTAGCAAGTTGAGGCAGATCCCGAAAGACAGCATGCCCTTTTGATATCAATCAAGCAGCACATGCAATGACTAACTAGCAAGCAAGCATGTGGAGGACTACACTGTGCAAGATATTTAACAATCACACTTTGGAAGCATTCGGCAACTTGAGCCAGCATGACAGCATGGGAAGCAACCACTACAGGTGGCCAAGAAACCAGCGGCCAAAGCATCTGACGCGGCTGGACAGTCAACACATGCCAAAATGTGACTATAACCGAAGGATATTTACACTAGCAAACAAGTATACATGGTGAGGATCTGAATCTTACTGATGCAAGCAGAGACGTTAATCTACCACGGCATAGAGAAATCTAAAACAGGGCATCATGCATTGGTTTCAAGGAACCAGATCGGGCTAAATCATCAACAAGCACAAAATCAAATCTTGTCCTACAAATCCTAGGGGCTTAGCTTACTAGCAAGTAGCATCAGCCCTACCAGACCACAGATCTACACGCATCTGTTGAAGTAACCAAGCAGCGGCTCACCTGCTTTGCGAGCGAGCACGCGCGGTCTGGCGAGTTGAGGATCTCGTAGTAGAAGACGGAGAAGTTGAGCGCGAGGCCCAGCCTGATGGGGTGCGTGGGCGGCAGCTCCTTCATGGCGATGTCCTGGAGAAAGGGAGAAGATAAGCAAACGAGATCCAATCCAGCCATGCCAGTCAATCAAATCTGTAACGGAAGGATTGGAAGAGAAGAGGGGGACCTGGGCGGCCTGGTAGGCGGCGAGGGTGGAGTCGGCGGCGTCCTTGCGCTCGGCGCCGGTCTTGAACTCGGCGAGGTACCGGTGGTAGTCCCCCTTCATCTTGAGGTAGAAGACCTTGGCGTCGACGGCGGCGGCGGCGGGGACGAGGCGCTCGTCGAGGAGGCGGAGGATGCCGGCGCAGATGTTGGAGAGCTCGGCCTCGACGCGGCCGCGGTATCCCCTGGCGGCGGCGGCGTGGCCCCCGGCGCCGCGGGTCTCCTCCTTCTGCTCGATGGAGGACACGATGCGCCACGACGCGCGGCGCGCCCCGATGACGTTCTTGTAGGCGACCGACAGCAGGTTGCGCTCCTCGACGGTGAGCTCCCCGGCGCCCACCGCCGTGACCACCTTCTCCATGAACTCCACCATCTCCTCGTACCGCTCCGCCTGCTCCGCCAGCTTCGCCATGTACACCATCTCCTCCCGCGTCCCCTGCCCCGCGGAGGCCGTGAACTCCATCGACCTCTCCTTCGTCCCCTCCCCCGCGTCCTGTCCCGACATCGCCGCCCGCCGAGACTACGCGGACTCCTCGAGCGGCTGCGGCGGCGGATGCTCCTCTGGGTTTGGGTGCGCGGGGCGTGTGGCTCTTGCGGTTTTGGGGGTGGGTGGGGAGAGAGGGGAAGTGGGAAGGAGCGGCTGCGGTTTTAAAACGGGCGAGGGGTCGGGGCGGCTTTTCTCGCTCACTTTTTTTTTTCGGAGTCCCCGGCTTTTCTCCTTTGGGTTGGAGATAAGAACGAGGGTGGGGGGAGAGGAGAGGCGGGAGAGGAGAGAGAGAGGAGAGGAGATCCGGGTGAGTTCAAAAAACGAGATGGAGGATGACAGGAGGAGAGCTGGGGCGGAGCCGCCGCGGCGGATCTTTGCGGTGGCGCGTTCATACGAGGTGTCGGCTGATGATTGGTTTCCTGGGTTCCCATGTGGTGGGGCTGGTGGGATGGGCATGTGTGGGTGGTTTGCCGTCTTGGGCCGGGACAGTAGCTGCTTTGGTATCCTGGGCCAAAACGTTTCACTTAATTGGGCCACTGGCCCGTGTCGGTTAGAAGAGAGAGAGAGATAGAGGCCTGGTTGTCTGGGCTTAGATTGAAGCAGGCTAGATTACCAGCCCTACCAGGCCGACTGAGAAGCCCATCCAAGCCCATTCCATCGTGCTGGCAAACAGCAGAGCCCATCTCTGTACAAGTCGTCTTCTTTCCGCCTGATGAAATCCATCATCCATCGGCTACCTGCTGCGGTTTCTGGCTTTACCGCTGCTCCGCGTCCCGTCCGCCATTCGCCCACTCATCACCGACCCCCGTGAGCCAAGGTGCTCACCGAATCGCGCGCCGACGGCGACGGGGGAAGGAAAGCCATGGACGACGGGCGGGTTCCGAGCGGCGAAGCAAAACAACCAAACTACCAGTCTACCAGAGCGAGCAGTAAACCAGTAGTAACCCGGAGGACAGCGTGGAGCGGCACCGCCCATGACCTCCCCTGCCCGCAGGCCGGCTGCCGGCAGCACAGAGCTCCACCCCACCCCACCACCTCCCAGCGCAGCCCCATGTTTGCTTCGCCTCCTCCTCGGTCCTCCTGCTGTTTCCCTCGCGTCCCGGGGCTACCGCGGGCTGCGCAGCTGGCTGGGCCTGGGAGATCGATCACAGCAGGCGATGCCGCCGCTGGTACGGGGTCAACCACACGCGCCTAGTGCCGTTTGATTCATCTCATCCGTTCAGAGCCGGAGAAGCATTTATCCTGTTGGTCTGAGTCGGTAGACAGTATCCTTTGTGGATGCAGTTTGTTTCGTGCCCTGACTGAACTTGCTGGAGCACGCATGGGGTGGAACCAAGCAAATCCGGGCCGAATAAAGCGAAACGAACAGTCAAAAGCGGCGCGGCAAGCACACGTACTGCGCGTGCACCGAGACCGGCCGTATTATCACCCAAAGTCAAGTAAGTCAAGCCGGATCAAGACCCGAACCAGAAATGCACGGCCATCCGATCGATTTTACAGTGGCCGAAGGTTCCGAAAAGGGGGAGTGATAGCAACATAAACGTCTTTTTCAGAGAAAAAAACACGGGGAGGTCCTTTTTTCCGCCCGTGAGTGGTGCAGAACTCTCCACATCTCCCCCGTTGCAGCCGGTGCTTGTCTCGCATCTTACCACTAGCAGCATGTGCATGGAAAAAATGCGAAAAAAAAGGGTGCCGCAGTGCGTGGACTAGCTAAATGGATGAAATGCATGCAATTCTTCTCACGTTAACTGTTTTCATTTTTGTTTGTCTGATTGGACTTGGTGCGTGGAATAGCGAGTCTTTTCCGGTTGCGAGCGAGGATAGGATTCGTGCTGTTGCCGTATAGACTACACGCAAGAGACATCCGCAAATGAGACCTCACGCATCAGAGGTAATGCCGAATGCGGTCAGCTTATTCGCAGTGGGATTACGGCGTGCCGTCCAGGTTTTTGGCTAGGGTGGCCGCTGTTTTCTATCTTCTACGGCAGGCTGAAGCAATGGGACCCGGTAAAGTGGTCTCACGTGTTCACCTGGTGCTGATCTTTTTTTTCTGCATTGCCACCCAAACCGGCGTATCAATTAAGCAATTATCTTATCGCAACATTTTATCTATCTTTGACATCACGACTCAGATAGCAGCAACAACAATCTAAACTTTTGTCAGCCATAGACACCCGCTACTTAATTCATAAACTTTCGCCCTATGAAGAATAATCAAAGCGCAAAAACTTTGCTGCCGACGTCGCGGTATCGAATCATTCCCGAAATAAGTAAAACAAAGCGCTACGGAGCTGTGGACTGGTGGTGGGCGCTACGAGTACAAAACCCAAGCCCAAAATGGACGACGCTGTCGAGATCCCAAGCGACCAAACCAGGGCCGCACGGGCATAGTTTATTCGTCACAAAAAAACGGCGGTGCCGCGTGCATTCGCCTGCGATCCTGCGGACACAACACACACACCCCACCCGCCGTCAGAAACAGCAGGGCCCGACCACCGGGGTTGCCGGTTGCCGAGGGCCGAAAGCCCCTCGGAAAAGCGGGCGAGGCCCACGGTTTCCGCGGCCACGGAACGTGAGGCCACTGGCCCCTGGCCTCTGGCCACACCACCCGCGGCGCACGCACCACGTCCCCGCGGGCGCGTGCCTGTGCCATGCCAAGCTTTATAATTCCGAGCCGGGGGCCGCGTCCGGTGCGGCACCCAAACTCCAAAGCTCCGATCAAACAATCACGCTCGCTTGCTCGATCAATCGATCGCTGTTACGACTGGGATCTCATCGGATTATATTTATTATATATATATTGGTCGATCCGGACCGGAGGCGACTCGTATAAATCGCGCTGGTTCTGGGAGAGAGGGGAAGATGGCCGTGGCGTACCCGCCGCGCATCATGGCGCTGAGCAAGGTGCAGCGGCTGTACGACGCCTGCGACCTCGTGTTCGCGTCGCCGCCGGCGCCCACGCTCGGCGAGATCAGGTGGCTGCAGAAAATCCTCGGTGAGCCCCTGCCCTGCCCCCGCTGACGCCTTCGCTTTTCCTGCTCGTGTTCGTGTTCGACTGGTGACTCACGGTGCTGCTGGGTTGTCTGTCAGATGGCGTGGGGGCAGCGGACGTCGGGATCGACGACGGGGAGAAGCCGACGCCGTCGGAGGAGGACGACGACGAGCTGAGACCCAAGCTCCTGCCGGCGCGGGCGTTCACGCGGATCACCTACGTCCACATATACCAGTGCGACGATTTCTCGGTACGTACTAGTACACCGTAACACCGGTGGGCAGCGAAAAAAACAGCGGACACAGCCGCTGGTTTAGTAAGTAGGCCGAGCTGCTGTTTGTTTGGTCAGTCTCGTACTGTACTGACCACGGCGTGCGTGTGGTGGTTTTTGGCTGGCAGATGGGCGTGTTCTGCTTCCCGGCGGGCGCGACGCTGCCGCTGCACGACCACCCGGAGATGGTGGTGCTGAGCAAGCTCCTGTACGGCTCCGTGCGCGTGCGCTCCTACGACTGGGTCGCCGCGCCGCTCGCCGCGAGGAAATGTGGCCTGGCCAGGGTGGTGGCCGCCGACGAGGTGCGGCGGGCGCCGTGCGAGGCGTCGGTGCTGTTCCCGCGGAGCGGCGGCAACCTGCACGCGTTCACGGCCGTGACGCCCTGCGCCATCCTCGACGTGCTCACGCCGCCCTACTCGGAGGAGCACGGCCGCCCGTCCACCTACTTCACCGACGTCCCAATCCCTTCTCTCCCAGGTGCTTACTACTACTCATCGTCACCACCATGGCGTAACTTGCGTGTACACGCACACACGACACACCTGCTTCTGGTTGCGCAAATGTGAAGTTTCATTCAGCATGGATCTGATGAGTTGCCGCTGTTTTTGTTCAGGTTTTGCGTTCTTGGAAGAGACGGATCTGCCGGAGGATTTCAGCGTCGCTGGGGCGCCGTATCTTGGGCCTGAGCTGACGGTCGATTCGGATGATGATGAATTTGATGATGACGACTACGATGACTACGACGAGTAGTAGTTGGCTTGCTTTGGTTTTCCAGAAGAGCTAGATACAGATGCTGTAGCTTGCTAGCTGGGCTACACAAGTTCTCTGAGTTTCTGTACAGGCGTGTACAAGTTTTTCGCCCCCTGTTGTGTATACTAGTTAGGAGAGTTTTCAGAGCAAAGTTTCGCTGCTACTAGCTCATAGTTTAACACAAGTTTCACATACAACCTTATAAATTAAGTATCGGACGTGCTAATGCCCAGGCTATTGAAAACCTTAGTTGAGCATGTGAAGTAAAAACTTTCGTTCTGCACAGGTTCATGGACGAAGCCAAGAAAATCTGGTTAAACGAAGACGAGAAACAGAACGCACAGCCGTCTGATCGATCTTATATTGGTTGAAGGTTCCAAAAGGAGAAATGATAACAGAGGGTCCTTTCGACGGTGAGAGGCGTCATCATCGTCTCCACATCTCTTTTTCGCTGCGTTCGTCAATTCCATGCTTGCTGCTTGGAAAGAAACGCAAAGACGATATGTATGTGGTGGAGTGCGCTCTGGACTAATGGAGGAAATGCAGTTCTTCATTCTGACGTAACGCTATCCGATCCGTTTCGTTTCCATTCGCGTGGTTGAAACATGGTGCGTGGAATTAATTAAAGGGACCCTCCCTTCTGCTGACAGGATTCCCACAGTTTGAAACTTAGCTTGCAGTTAACGATATACTACTATTATCCCATGCCAGTTCACTTGGTTGTGCTCAAATGCTGATTTATTTTTCCTAATTTATACAATGCTGATTTATCCAGAACTTATCTCTAGGAGTGGTGCAACAAACAATTATACACTTCATCAGTTCATCCACATCGATAATACGGCCAAATTAACAGCAATAGTAGCTGCAACGATCGTGCATGCTAATATAATTAAGTAAGAACCTTTACCGTCAAGCACCAAACCCTTCCGGAAATGAGAAGAAGCAACAGCAAGTGGACACACACTATAATATTTGTTCAGAGGAAAGGGCGCAGCACAATTACAAGCACCATGCCCAAAACGGGCTCTGTCACGATCTCACGCGACCAAAACAAGGCCACGCGGGCAGCAAGTTGTTTTAGTTTTTGTCAGAAACTGTGGTGCTATCCTGCGAATGCACCGCCGTCAGAATCAGCCACGGTTGGCTTATCACTTTATCTTGAAATCCAGCTCCTGCAGGTTGCACGCGGTGGCTGGACGGAAAGAAGGAAAACCCCTTGAAAAGCCTGTCGCGAGGCCCATGGTTTCCGCGGCTCCTTCCAACGGCAATTCTCAACACCGCCACTAGTTGATAAATGAGCCGCATAAGCAAATATAACATGGCGTTGAAATTAGTAAACTACAAAGAGATAGAAAAAAAATCTCGGTTCATATTATTCCCAACGGAATAAAACTCTTCCACACATGGATTGGAGGGTCTGCGTTTCGTTTCATCCGATCGAGGGTCTTGTTGAACACTTGAACCTTGCAATATTATGCCTGAATTATCACGCTGGGAGCTTAAGGTGTATGTCCTGATAAATTATCCTGATTATTCGACATTGTAACTGATATGATTCACCTAAAGAATTGTGTTCTTGGGCGTGTGTATATATGTTGCTGGCTTTTTGGAGGTCAAGGAGTAACCGAGTAAGTCCTGATAAATCATCATGATTATTCGACTTTGTCACCGATACGATTCGCCTAAAGAATTGTGTTCTGGCCGGGTGTGCAACAATCACTGATGTTCAGTTGACGTTAAGGGTACTAACACTACTGCATAGCTCAGTTAATTTTCGATGAAACAGTAGGGGTTACTGATTCATACATTAAACCAAAAAAACAAACATAGTTATGTACAAGCATTAGAGAGGGAGGGGAGAGGTTAACTCAAGCCATTGTTCTATTACAGGAAAGTATTTTGTCTTTGATTGATGTAACATCAAAGCAAAAGCTCTTTTGAAAAAAATTCTTGCAATTGTCAATCTCTGGAACAATACCCTTGAAGATCTGATCATTTCTTGACGACCAGATGGACCAACTCATGAGAATAATGATTTCCATGAAAAATGGCACCCCCAATTTCTGCCTAAAACTTTCAAGGGACCTGAAAGGGTCCATTGGATCCTCAACATTTAGGTGTATGCTGAAGTGACTCAGCAACAGTATCAAAAGTATTGTGCAAATTATGTTACCCTAAGCAACTAATGTGGAAGATTGGGCCGCAGCTGGGCCGAATGGCCGGCTGGGCCGATTGGCTGTTTGGCTCGGGAAAGGGAGTTCGAGGGTGTTAGATGGACTTGGGCTCGAGAATTTGGCCCACGAACTGTTAGAAGGGTTTGACAATTAGTTTGGCCAATTAGAGTTTGAATTCAAATCTAGAATTTGAATTCAAACCAACCAAAAATCCAATTAAATCCAAATAACTCCAAATCACACTATTTCATCCTTAGCACTTCAAATTGATTTTTAAATTTCAAATTTAAATTGCTTAAGAATTTGGGAGCACAATAGAATTAATTTTAAATATTGGTTTGCATGCACAACAATTCACCAAAAAATTTTGAAATCCATATTTTTGCACTCAACAAATCCTAGGGAAATTTAGGGTTGTTACAGGAGGCTTACAGGAAGGGCGGCGGCAATGGTCGATGTTGCTTGATGAGCTCGTAGAAGACGTCGTTGCGGAAATGAGCTAATGTATGGGACCAGATAGACGCCGACTAGGAGCGCAGCACCGTGGCGGAGGCGTGCTCGGGGCTGTGCTTGCCGCCCTTAACACGGTCCTGGCCGATGCAGGTGACCTTAGGGGAAGACAGCCCCGCAGGATCCAGCCCGCCACGGCCGCGGCAGCCTCCGCCTGTGGACCCTGACCCTGACGGGAACATGGGAGACTGGCCGCCCTTGAGGGTGACGCTGTTGTGGAGGCGACGGGTGCAACGGCGAGGCCGGCGGTAGTCGCTCCTCTCCGCCTCCGGCGTCGGCGCTGCTGCGGCCGAGGCTGAGGAGCTTGGAACAGGTGGACGGGCGCAACGACAACGGCGCGTCGCCACCGGGGACAGATGCGGCGGAGAGTGGGGGAGTGAAAGAGGGCGCCGGCCGAGAGGGGAAGGGCGAGGCCTACCGATGCCCAGGCGGCCGTGCACCGCCGCAGACCGGCCGCCGACGCCATTGCCTTCCTTGCCAGCCGCAGGTCGCCGCTGCACGTGCCGGCCAACGCCGCAGAGACGCCGCGGGAGCCAATGCAGTCCGCCGCAACAGCCACGCGCCCAACCAGCCGGCCGGAGGAGAAGGACCACTGGTGGGGGAGACGACGGGCCCCCCAATGAGGAGCAGAAGGGCGGCGGCGTGGGGAAGAGGAAAGGCGGCACGAGCGGGCGGAGGTGGCGGAGGGGAAGGGAGAGGGCGGGGCCACGCAGGGGGCGGCGGGTGTCGGGCGGCGCGGGGACGGAGGTGGGGGAGGGGGTGTGAAGGACGGTGAGGGACGGCGCGAAGGGGAGGGGAGGCGGGGCCGGAAGGGAGAAAGAGGAGGGAGGAGCTTGCGGCGTTTTGTTCGGCAGACATGGATGACGCGAAGGCTGATGGACGAAATCCATGCGCCGAGCGGTGACCAACGAATGCGCGCCAGCGCCGCACGGGACCACGTGTTGAGCGAGGACGCGCCCAACGCCGGATGACCCGTGAATCCTTCATAATGTAGATATACCACATTGTGTTTTCTTGCACCTTCAAGATGACCTTGCCGTTTCGAAAAAAGAAAGCTTCTTACCATTTTTTTTATGTTTTTCATCTATGAAAAGAGCAAGTAGCTCCAATACACTACGATGTGTAGTGTCTTCCAAAGTTTCTTCGATCTGTGGAGGCACAATTGGTGCAGGATTGCTCGCACCATTTTCTTAGAGTACAATGTTCCTATTAACATAACAGTATTCACATATCTATTATTATTATATTAATACAACAGAGTTAAAAGGAGCCACTACGTTCGTCGAGAGGGCCAAAAAATTCCCACGTTAATCTAAAAAGAGAAGAACACAGACCGTCGGATTTTATGAAGATCTAACGGTTTAGATTAATCCAAAGAGTCCATAGCAAAGACAGGTAATAAATATATATAATTTCAGAATTTAAATAAAGCAAGGAAATTAGAATCGGATTCTAATATGAATTGATTTTTTATGAGTGGGGAAGAAAAAAAAAAGGTGAGCTAAAAGTAAATTTTCAATTTACTCGACTCCAAGTAGCTTATGGTACCCTTAAATAAAGAACCCATTTATATTTGGCACCGACGAGAGTCTGTATTCTAATCTTTGTTTTGAGGCCATTCGACATCATCACGAGGCTTTGTTTGTGAAGTAGAGGATTGGAGTGGATTGGAGGGGTTTGAAGTGGAGCAATTTTCCCTACAAGTCAAAATCTCACTCAATCCACTCCAATCCCCCTCAAAACACTCCAACACTCTACTTCCCAAACAAAGCCTGAGTGGGGAAGAAAAAAAAGGTGAACTAAAAGGAAATTTTCAATTTACTTGACTCCAAGAAGCTTATGCTCAATCCATGCAAAAATTGATGGAAAAATTTACCAACGGACACCGTTAGACCCATTTATACTTGGCACGGACGAGAGTCCCTATTCTAATCTTTTTTTAGGCCATTCGACATCATGAGTGGGAAAGAAAAAAAAAGGTGGGGTAAAAGGAAATTTTCAATTTACTCGACTCCAAGTAGCATATGGTCAATCCATGTAAAAATTGATGGGAAAATTTGCCAGCGGACACCGTTAGAAGATATCTTTTGCTGCAGGACACTAAAAAATATGTGTTTACCAAAAGTCATTGTAAGTCTATGCCAATTTGCTACTAGACACTACAGGCTATATAATAATACTTCCTTCACAAATAGCTTAAAAACACTCATACAAGACTCATATGCCCGTGCTCTGTTGTCTGTTCGCGGTGAAGGGGCCGCCTCGATTGAGGATTTGAGGCTGTGGCCGCATCGAGCGAGCCCCACGAACGCTCGCCAAGAGTCACAGGAACGCTGCAGGCGAGGGGCTGATGAACAGACGATGGTCATGGGTCACCGCGCGGTCGGCACAGGCCGCCTGCTAGCAGTGGTCGGCCGGCGCGGCCGGTAGGTTGACGCGGGACTGGCGAGCCAGCGAAGGCGATCGGGTCCGGCGACTGGCGCGGCCTGTGCGGCCTGGAGCAAGTGGTTGGCTGGCTTGGCCCAGCCGAGCGGCCCGAAGATGCGGCCACCAGGACGAACGTACTGCGGCCGACGAGCTTGGCTGAGGCAAGTGGCCTTTGGACACGGTGCCTGGGGCGAGCGGGCAGCGGTCAGGATGAGCGGCCTGCAAGTGGGCGGCGGCCAGAACTAGTGTCCTGCAAGCGGCGGCCGGCGAGTTGTGTGAGAGGACCGCCGTTCCGTTTGGCAATGGTGTACTCCATAGTTAAGCGAGGATAAAATGGTCATTTCCTCTGTCTTTTATTTAAATTGAATAGAATAATAGCCATATTGTCCAGCACCAAATTACCCATGTTGGCAAAGACACTATTGAGCTGTGTCCGCTGGCCAATTTCCCCAAAATTGATTTATTTTGAACCGGACACATAAGGGATCCATCGGGTTGAGGACGAAAGCCAAGCCAAAAAAAAAATGCAGTCACAAGCAGTTGACCAATGGCAAGAGTGGCTTTTGAAGGCTCCTGCCATTCGGCAGTCTGCAACATGGCATGCATGGCACAAGTTCACGTGTCCACCGGATACGTCTATCCAAGGCAACATGACACATGATAAAGTGCAAACTAATACGAAGAAATATCGTGATGTAGGTCTATCCAAGGAAATAAGGAAAAAATAAGAAAAAGATATATCATGCCCACCAAAAAAACATATCTCTACCTTAATTATAAAGCAAGGATTGATTCAGCGGTACGTAATAATTTTTCAGAAAACCCCCTAATACCAATAAAATTTAACCCACCGTGTAGTTGTCTATGTAAAAATTTACAGAAACCCCCTAAACTTTTTCAAATCGATCTTTGATTCTTTAAACGTTCTCTCCTAACCTCATCATCCGCCCGAGCCCTGCTCCCGTGGCCCCGCGCTACCCCTACGTCGTCGTCGACACAGAGTACGTACCCGGCACCGTCCACCACCATCCCACCGGGACCTGCGACGCCGACCTCACCCCTGACGAGTTCTACGGCCTGGTGAAGGCCAACGTCAACAAAGCTCCCCATCGTGCAGCGCGACGCGCTCGGCAACCTCCCCATCGTCGTCGTGGACTACGCCACCGGCTACCACACGGAGCGCGCCTGGGAGTCACTACGGGAAACCGGGTATATGCCGAGTGTCCAGCCCTTTGCCGAGTGCATTCTGTCGGGCACTCGGTAAAGAAAGACTTTGCCGAGTGCCCTTGGCAAGGCACTCGGCATAGAGGGGACACTCGGCAAAGAGGTGTTTTGCCGAGTGTCAGGCCAGCAACACTCGGCAAATCATAGCTTTGCCGAGTGTCAAGCCGGGGACACTCGGCAAAGAAGGCGCACATGCTCGTCAGCGGCACGCCCGCCAACGGCCGTCCGCGGCCGTCCGTAGCCGTTTGGGAGGCCCTTGGTTTGCCGAGTGTTGCCTGGTAGACACTCGGCAAAAAAATTTGAAAATTTGAAAATATGCTTAAAAAACTTGGAATTCAAACATAAAAGTTTGAAAATTTAAAAATATTTTTGTAAAACTTGGCGGGTTTGCCGAGTGTTCACCACTCGACACTCGGCGAAGCTAGCCTTTGCCGAGTGTTGCCTAGTGAACACTCGGCAAAGTCAGGACCTTAGTTTTTAAACTTATGTTTTTGGGGTCCAAACTTTATTTTTTTCTAGTGATACTTGTCAAAGGCTCTTTATATCTTATGTGGAGCTTGTGGAAAAAAGTTGAGATGATTTTGAAAAGTTTATATATACGACCCTTTCCAATCGGAGCATATCTCCATAGAAGTTTCGGAGAGTTGAGAAGGAGACACCTAGATTTCGAAACGAAGTGAAGTTGAATTAGAGTTTGAGTTCATAACTTTTTCTATAGGCAATAGATGACGTAGATTGTTTCATTTGAAGTTATCATATTTTTTCGGACCCATTTGATATTTTTTAAATTATTTCTACGCCCTTCTCCGCATGAAATGATGAAAGTTATGAAGAAATTATGAGCTATATAGGCATGAAATAATGAAAACGTTTCATTGAAGCATAGAATGTGCATTGTTGAATGTATTTGACAAGATATTTTGATGTGTATTTGATCAAATTTGAAAAATTTGGTATGGTGCAAATGTTCTGGGAAATGTTTGCCGAGTGCTACACTCGGCAAACAGCACCTTTGCCGAGTGTCAGGTGGGGGACACTCGGCAAAGAGCACGTTTGCCGAGTGTCCGGTCAGAGACTCTCGGCAAAGATGGCACGTGGGCTGGCCGACCCGCGGCCGCTCGGGCCACGTCATTGGCCCACGTGGCACATTTGCCGAGTGCCTACACTCGGCGAAGGGCAGGTTTGCCGAGTGCCCTGTGGCAGACACTCGGCAAACAGGCCACGTGGCCGTCCCCTTCGGCCGCACGCGGCCACGTCAGCGGCCATCGCGCGGCCACGTGGTAGATCTGTTTGCCGAGTGCCCGATCTGGGACACTCGGCAAACAGGGGGTGCCCGGGAGTACTTAACCGCCCACGCGGCCCCCCAACCCTAGCCGACGCCGCCTCCTTTCCCCACCCACCGCCGCCGCCCCTGCCTCTCGCCCGCCCTCCGGCCCGCGGCCGCCCGCCGTCGCCGCCCTCCGTGCCCCGGCCCGGACGCCGAGACGCCAGCGGCCCTGCTGCTCCCGGCCCGCCTCCGCCTCCCCGGCCCGAACGCCGCCCTCCACGCCCCGGCCGTCCTCCTCCCCGGCCGCCCCGAGCGCCGCCCAAGCCGCCGCCGCGGCCCCGAGCGCCGCCACCGCCCCGAGCGCCGCATCGCCGGCCCACGCCGACGGCCCGGACGCCGCCTCGAGCCGCCGCCGCCCCTGTCGCCGCCTCTCCGCCCCGGCCGTCGGTGCCCCTCCACCCGTCCTGCCCCGGCGGTCGCGCAGGCGCGCCTCTCTGCCCCGGCCGTCGGCGCCTCTCCGCCCGTCCTGCCCCGGCCTCCGACGCCTCTCCGGCCCCGACGAGCGACGCCGACGCCGCCCCGTTCATCTTCTATTGGTGAGTGCGCTGCTCCTCTTCCTTGATCTGTCTCCAATGCAAATCGATGATTGCTTCCATACATACATTTTCAATTTCTTGAATCCAACATAAATAAATGCAAATTGTTATAGGAATGGACGATTTATAGTTGTGAATGTGTATGTGGTATGTGATTGTGAATGCGGATTGTGAACATGGGACCAACAATATTTAATGTTTGAATTATTCGAAATATTGAACAATGTGGATGTATATGTCGGCCTTCGTGCCATGGTTATCTTTGTATATATCGTTGTCGGCCTTCGTGCCGTGTTTTTTTGCAGGACGTGTGGTTTCAGAAACCTCCCCGTGTAGGGGAGGTGCTGCCGAATTTTTTATTTGACAAAAATTTGATTGCTAGATTAGGTTGATGGTAATATGAAATTTATGTCAAATCAAAATGCCAAATTTGATTGATAGGTTGGGTTGATGCTAATATCAAATGCATGTCAATACCAAATTTTACAACAAACATTTCGGTTTTTTTCAGGGAGAGGCCCTTTGCACCGTCCTCAGCTTGTACGTAGCCCGTCCTCGGCTTGTAGCCCGTAGCCGTTCCCCGCCGTCTGCTCCGACACGAGCGTCACCGACTCGCCCGACGTCGAGCCCGTAGGTGAGCACATGCAAAACCATACCCCTCAGCATTTAATTCGTAGATTCATATTTAAGTTGTGTACCTTCTTCGTCTCTTGTATTTATCTTTACCGTGTGGCTTCTTTGCCATGTTCTTGCGTTTCCTACAGTAAATAAGACATCTTATTTACTGTAGGATACGCAAAGACATGACAAAGAATTCATACCGTACAGTTAAATACAGCAGGCCAAGATTGTGCACAACTGTGTCACGTAACCTATTTTGTTTTTTCGGGAGAAACGCCCTGCGCTGCTGCTCGGCGTCGACGGGTATCGGAGTCGCCCACACTGTGCACGAGGCATTGGTCCTCGACGACTTCGCCATGGAAGAGCTCCGATTCTACGAGGAAGGGGACTACTACAACCAAGGCCTCAAGCTCCATGACGACGAGAGCTACCTGTAGCTACTTTCAGGTAGCTCTCGTCGTCATGGAGCTTGAGGCCTTGGTTGTAGTAGTCCCCTTCCTCGTAGAATCGGAGCTCTTCCATGGCGAAGTCGTCGAGGACCAATGCCTCGTGCACCGTGTGGGCGACTCCGATGCCCGTCGACGCCGGGCAGCAGCGCAGGGCGTTTCTGCTGCCATGGCCTAAATTTTTGCCGAGTGCCAGGACAGACACTCGGCAAACAAGTGTCGGCCCCAACCACCTTTGCCGAGTGCAACACTCGGCAAAACTTGGAGTCTTTGCCGAGTGTGGCACTCGGCAAAGGCCCCGTGAGCACTGACGGACGGCCGCGAACGTCGCCGTGCCGTCCGCGGCCGTCCGTTAGTGCTTTATTTTGCCGAGTGTCGGCTTTTGCACTCGGCAAAACCTTTGCCGAGTGCCCGACAGAAGACACTCGGCAAAGGGCCTGTTTGCCGACACGAGCTATGCCGTAACCCCTTTGCCGAGTGTTACACTCGGCAAAGCCTTTGCCGAGTGTATTTCAAGGTTTGCCGAGTGCCCCAGGCACTCGGCAAACTCCGGGTTTCCCGTAGTGAGTTCAACTTCACCGACTTCGACCCAAGCCGCCACCGCCACGCGCCCCAGTCCGTCGAGTTCCTGATATTGCAGGGCATCGACTTTGAAAGCGCGCACCAGTGCGGCGTGACCTCGGCGGCGTTCGAGGGCAAGCTCACCGGGATCCTGTCGACGGCGCCGCGGGGGGACGACGACGAGCGGCGGCTGATGTGGGTAGCGTTCGGCGGGGCCTACGACATGGCGTACCTCATCAAGATGCTCGGCGGCGGGCACCCGCTGCCGGAGACGAGGGGGAGTTCGCGGCGCGGGTGGCGGAGCTCCTCGGCGGCCAGGTGTTCGACGCCAAGTACATGGCGGAGAACTGCGGCCGCGGGGACTTGAGCGGCGTCGGGCTGAGGACCATGGCGACGAACCTCGGCGTGCGGCCCTTCGTGGATCCGTCGTGCCTCACCGGGCCCAAGAATCTCACAGCCTGCCGCATCTATACGCCTATGACGATGCACGCACGTGCTGTCCCAAGAAGACGCCGCGAGCTATCAAGGCATCATAGATGGACTACACTGATAGATATCGTTAGGAGTTTTCGTGATTGATATACCATTGAGTATGGTTGAGTGTTGACTAAACAAAAGTTTGTTTTAGATAGGTATATATATTATTGACCACTGTAGATGAAATCATGGCACCTAATAAATCATGGCTTAAAAGCTAGGACGAGGATCCGGCTGAGGAGCTACTGCCTACTGGCATAGCATTGAAATCGAGCTATATGGACGGTCTACGACTTTTTCATACTATCATGGTTATATACAACTAGTAAGGTGGCCCGCGTAAACAACGCGGGTAGCTAGGTTTTTTATGTTAATTGCTTTGTTTTTTTACTTCATAATATATTTATCTTAATTTTATTTTTATTGCCGTTGTTTTTTTATGGCCAAACTCTTTTTTTATCATTAAGCCTTGTGGCACAGAATAAAATTTAACTGTATATACATTTAGAAAATAAACAATATAGGTAGGTAGTTTTTCTATGCTACCAACTTGATATTTTTTACGTGATATGTTTTCTTACTTATATACAACATAGTTTTTAAAATTTATTAATAATAACTTTTTATTTTCTTTTAGTATAAATGTAACCGAGTTTTACGTGTGTTGATAAATTATTCTTAATGTTTAACACCTTTGTAGAGCTTCGGAAACACGCAAACAATCCGAACTACTACACATACCCCTATTTTTACTGCACCTTTTTCTTCTCAAGTTTCCGTTCCTTTTCTTTTGGTTTCCTGCTTCCCCACACAATGGTAAAATTGAGTCAAATAATAGTGTAGGGTAAAATGTCTCTTTCCCTTACAATAGAATCAATCTTAACCCTGAATTTAATACAAATTTCATATAATTCTGGTTGATGCTCGATATTCTTCTGAAATCGACTTTGGCTTGTTTGTGTCTCCCCAACATTCACCATTTTTCTTTTTGAAAGAAACACACAATAAATATGCTCCCTACGTATGGATACGCAGACAACATATCCTTACAATTTAGAGAAGAAAAATTGATGTTATCATTGAGTGCTCCTCGACGGGCAAGAATTGTCAATTGCGGAACATATTTGTTCCTTAAGTTTACTAAATGTAGTTGCCCTCTGTTCCTCCTTTTTTTATTACATAACAACTCCATCAGCTATCAAAGCTCATCTCTTTCATTTTTATCTTCTTTAATCCCTCTTTCTTGAATCCAAAATACGCATAATATAATTGTACTTAGAGTCGATGCCTCGACAGCAGGAATAATTCTTAGTTTTTGTGCATTCTCTGATAACGTGATGACGCTGCAAATTAGATTATTTGATGCCACATCCGTGTTGATGCTATGTTATCTAGTTTTTTAGTTTTTTATTATTGTGATACGGTTTGGTTGTTGGTTCTATTTTTTTTCTATTTTATTAAGTAATTTCTAACGAATATGGTGTCGTATTTTATGTAAATTTTAACAAAAATATACTAAAATAATTTTATCTAATTAAAAAGTAAGAATTGATTTAGCGATACATCATAATTTTGGCAAACCTTTTTATTAATTATATAAATCGAACCATCGTCATTTGATAAGTTGTAAATTTTTATGACATTTTATCTATTCGCGATACCTCGTCTACTCTCGCCGTCTCGTGGCACCACACCCACCCTTCGTTTTCTCGCATCGCTTGCAACCCCATCGTCGTTCCCGAGCATGGCGTCTATTGAGGATGCCTCATTTATCGTTCTGTTCATCAGATGTGGGATCTGCGGCGTCCATAGTTCCTACGCGCCTTCGCTCACAATGTCCCCTTCACTTATAGCAACACACTGGCATTAATCAACCCGTAGTACCTCGTCTTGTCTCACGGTCCCGCACCAGCGCACACACCCACTCCGTCTTCTCACGTCGCTCGTAATATCCCGTCTCCTTTCATCGTCCTGCACCACCATACACACCTTCTCATCCTCTCACTTCGCTCGCACCCCCGTCATTGATCTGCTGTCATTTTCAATTCGCGATACCTCTTCTACTTTTGCCGTCCCGTGACACCATACCCACCCTTCGTTTTCTCGCATTGATTAACGTGGTAATTTTTTAGTCCTTTCGACGAACGTGATGACTCATTTTAACACTATTGTATAGAAACTCAGCTCTATCTTTGGCGATAGCCAGACTTTGTTTTTGGGCTTCTCTCTCTAACTTGACCCCATGTTCTCTCCATGCCCGGCTTCCTTCCCTAACCCTGAAAATAGATATGGCTATTTCTCCTCTCCAATGTTGTTGATTATCTAGCTATTGGCGAGCTTTCTTTCTTTGATGATGGTGAGGCCATAGATTTTTTTCAACGCTCCATTCGTGCACGTGGATCGGATATTCATTGTATCACAATCATCAAACCCGGTGTTTCCTCCAAGAGAGACGATGATTCACTAAAAAAAAATCTAGGATGCTATTTTACCGAGTGGATTTGTAATCATTTAAGTTACGTGAGAGGCTAGCTTAATCATCAGATCACGTATATTGCCCCTTTTCTTCTCACTCAAAGCTAACAGTATGTTACTGGTAGACTTAGGGCCTGTTTGGCACAGCTCCAGGTTCAAATTTCAGTCCAGATTTACACTTTCCATGTTAAATTAATATACTTTAAATATTAGTATTTAGTATAAACTATAAACAAAATGATTCATCTAAATACTCTTTATGTAATCCCAGCTCCAACTCCAGGATTTCTTGGAGCACCTCATACCCAGCTATAAGAACTCCACATATTTTCTGGAGTTGGAGCTGTGCCAAACAGGGCCTTAGTATTCATTTAAGTTACGCGAGAGCTTGCTTTAGATTCCGAGGAACATTACTTTTTACCTATATCTATTTATATTATTTTAATCACTAAATCGACTGGCTGTCCATACAAAGAAATACTTTGGATTAGTGTCGAAACCTAGAAATGAACGTTTTCCAGTATCTCTAACCTCTCTCCGCTTCCGGCTGTCCATACAAAGAAATACTTTGGATTAGTGTCGAAACCTAGAAATGAACGTTTTCCAGTATCTCTAACCTCTCTCCGCTTCCCTGCTTTTTGCGCTCGGGTTCACGTGGGTTGTTGCCTCCTCATTGTTACCTAAAATAATGAAATCCTTATTTTAAAATTATGAATTTATATGTTTAGTAGTCGTATCTGATATGGACTCTTCAAATAATTATAGATCGTTAGATCTTCATAAAATCCAACGGTATTTAGACTAAACTCATTGTGTTAATATGGACCGTTAGATCTTCATAAAATCCAACGGTGCATATCTTTTTCTTTTTTGGATTAACGTGAGAATTTCTTGGCCCTCTTGGCGAACGTGGTGGCTCCTTTTAACACTATTGTACTAAGATAATAGATATTTATACAATATTTAGCTATATATCCTAAATCTAATGATTTTTTCTCCCGTAGCAACGCACGGGCACATTTGCTAGTAGTGATAAAATTAAAGAAACATGAAGGCAGTGGCTGCCATAGTTGCCCAAATATTATGAGAAAACACATATGATCCCAGTAGCCAAAACATCCTGAGAACATGGGAGAGCAGCAAATCCGGACGAAAGAAGGATGGCTTGAAGGGTGCAACGTAATTTGGGAAGAAGATAGGTAGAGAAAATAACAATGGTTACCTCAATAAATAAATTTTACAGAAGACAGACAAAATCCGCAACCGCGGCCACCGGGGTCATCATGATTCCAAGACAGGGTCATCAGCGGTAAAATAAGAGTAATGAATAGTATTTTATATAGGATTAGCGGAATTTTGTCGGGGTTGGTTGACCCTGATGGCAAGCCTTTTGAGCCAATAAGTACAACAGTCCTAGCAATGTAAAAGGAACTTGGTGGATTAGTTATGGCTTATTTGTAAAATTAAAGAAACCTAAAGACAATGGCTATCATAGTTGCACAAATATTGTGAGAAAACACATACGATTCCAGTAACCAAAATATCCTGAGAACATGGGAGAGCAGCAAATCCCGACGAAAGAAGGATGGCTTGAAGGGTGCAACATAATTTGGGAAGACGATAGGTAGAGAAAATGACAATGGCTACCTCAACAAATAAATTTTGCAGAAGACAGACAAAACCCGCAACCGCGGCCACCGGGGTCATCACGATTCTACGACACGGTAAAAAAAAAGAGTAATGAATAGTATTTTATATATAGGATTAGCGGGATTTCGTCGGGGTGGTTTGACCCTGATGGCAAGCCTTTTGAGACAATAGGTACAACACTCCTAGCAACGTAAAAGGAACTTGGTGGATTGCTTATGGCTTATTTGTTTGAGATGCAGTTTTTAAAGCTTTTATAAAAAACTGTTGCAGACTTTTGGTTATGAAAAACCAATAATAGTTTTTAGAAGATGTGTTTAGCTTTCTATGCCCAGAAAGCTTGAAAAAGCTAAAAAAATTGAGCTTAGCTTCCTATATAAATGTAGCTTTTTTGAGCTTTTGGCTTTCCGAAAGCTGCGCAAGAAGTTTGTTGTTTGTTGTTTGTTTGACCTTCTGGCTTTGCACGCCACAAAATTTTGTCAGGGTCGGTTGACCCTGATTGCAAGCCTTTTGACACAATAGATACAACAGTCCTAGCAATGTAAAAGGAACTTGGTGGATTGCTTATGGCTTATTTGTTTGAGATGCAGATTTTAAAGCTTTTATAAAAAACTGTTGTAGACTTTTGGTTATGAAAAACCAATGATAATGTTTAGAAGATGTGTTTAGCTTTCTATGCCCAGAAAGCTAGAAAAAGCTAAAAAAACTGAGCTTAGCTTCCTATATAAACGTAGCTTTTCTGAGCTTCTGGTTTTTCGAAAACTGCGCAAGAAATTCGTTATTTATTTGAGCTTCTGACTTTGCACGCCGAGAAATTTTCCATAAGCTCAAACAAGCATGCCCTTAGTCAGCCTTCCAAAATTGTGTCCACCTAACTTATTAGCATTGTAGAAAAAAATTTACAGTAACATCATCATTGATTTGGTAAGCTAGTATTGTGACGATAAAGATTAAGCTAAAATAGAATATAAAAAATTAAATTAGCTCAGTATAATATCATAAAAATCTACATGTAAAAAACTAGAGAAATAATCTAATTGCGATTCTCTCCCCAAACTTCTATACTTTATGCTCAATATTTATTTGCTTATTTTATATAAAAAACCATGTGTTGAAAAAAAACTAGCTACCCGCGTAAATATGCACGGGCCACCTTGCTAGTTAAAATAATTTAATGGTTAATCTGATACACCAACCCATGGCGGATGTGTCACCGACTGGCCGGACCCACTAAACTGAATAAATCTTTCCTCCTCTTTCTTTCTTAAAAATATATAAAAAAAGACTAAACTGAAGGAAACCGACTTATGAGAGGCTTTGGGCCCACCCGCTCACAATAAAACCTGCCCTCTCTTCCGACTCCGCCACTTTCCATTTTCCTCTCTCGCAGAAAATAAAAAGAAAAAAAATCCACGTGGGCTTCGCCTTTCGTTCCTCTTCCCGAAAGCGTAACTGCCCGTCCGCCCGCTCACCATGGCGGAGACTCGCCGGAGCGCCGCCGCCGCGGTGTGTCCGGGAGGCGACGGGGGGAGAGGTGAAGGGAAGGATGACCACGCCAGGGGCGAGCGCCGGTCGGTCTCGCCGTCTCCGAGCAAGCGCAGAAAGGTGAGCTCGGGCTCCTCCTCGGCGGCGCTCCAGCGAGGTGACGGAGGAGGGAGAGGCGGGGGGATGGAAGGCCGCGGAATGGGCGAGTGGCGATCGGCCTCGCCGTGCCCGATCAATCACAAAAAAGGTGAGCTCGAGCTCCTCCTCGTCCGCCTCCGCCGCGTAGCTGGAATCCTTTCTCGACTGGGGCTGATGGCCTGATGGGGACTTATCGGGTAATTACAGGCCGAGGCGTCCAAGTCCAAGGAGAACCCGGTGGGGGAGAGTTCGTCAGGCCAGCAGGTGCGTATTTCAGAGAATGCCTGTTGGGGGGACTTGTTGCTGGTTCTTTAGCTTCGCATGATCTTATGTCAATGGTTCTTCAGGCGGTTTCCAATTCCGCCATTTCAGATCTTGCTTGCAAGTGTTCTTGATGTGCGTGTGAAGAAACAGTGTGTCGTTCTGTGGATTTCTTGAATGATCTGCTGTACAATGGAGTAGTATCTGTAATTTCCTGGTGGTTCTTGGGGGTTAGGAATTGCTTGATGTGTTTGTGAAGAAACAGTTTGCCATTCTGTGCAATTCTTGAATGCTTTGCTGTACAATGTAGTAGTATCTGTAATTTCCTGGTGGTTCTTGGGAGTTAGGGATTGCTTGATGTGTGTGTGAAGAAACAGTTTGCCATTCCGTGCAATTCTTGAATGCTTTGCTGTACAATGTAATAGTATCTGTAATTTCCTGGTGGTTCTTGGGTGTTAGGAATTGCTGAATCGGTACTGGGAAATTGGCTTAACTGTTCTGATGTTTGCGGGGTACAGTGGTACACTGTTGTGGAATGTAGATTACTTTTTTTCTTGATACTTGGGGTTTGCACAGAATGTAGATTACTTTTTGTTCTTGATACTTGGGGTTTGCACAGAAGCTGGAAGAAGCTACCGTGGAGCAACTGAAACTTCATCTGTGAATGTTTCAGTAATCTGAGTAGAGGGGGAGTGCAGCAAGGCCCAGCAAGTGCTTAGATGTGTCATTTTGCTCTTCTAATCATCTTAGAGGGTGCTTGTTAGCAAAATCTGGGAGATGGTTTGAAGATGTTTCATTTGTTTTTGCTTTAGGAGGGTCCTGCTTTGTACTGGATTTGAATTGTAACGCTGGTATCCCCAGCTGGATAATCTGTTTAATTTTCAATATAAAGTTGGGCCTGTGGCCTCTTATCTAAAATGCTGGGGGTTTACTTTGGATCCATACATTGACAGTTTGTTTCCGTGTATCTAGTTTGTGGCATTGCAGTGATTCTTGGATCCTGGCCTAATAGGTAGGAGCAGCGGCGGACCTTGATAAATAAAATAGGGGGGGCCAGCCTATGTAGTACAGTAATGCACAATGATGAACAGTAGCAAAATTACTGTTTATTTAGTGGACAAATAGAGAGAGTAGGGGGGGCCGGCACCCACTTTGGCCCTCACGTAGGTCCGCCAGTGGGTAGGAGTAGAGTTGTTAAAAGCAATCATGTCTGATTTAAGTGACTGCAGAAAGAAGTGTTGTTCAGAAATCTAGCTTGAGGTTCGTTGTTTGTGTGTAGTCAGCCAAAATTAGAAGTTCTCTTCACCCTCTTGTTAACTTTTGTTTTGTTTTCCCTAGTGCCATCGTCCTGCTTATGCACAATAATTTGTGGGCATCGCAATCTTTACATTTGATCTGTTTGGTGATATTTGAAGAATGCAGAAAGTTGAAATGAATTTGTGTCCTTTCTGTGCAGGGGTCGGGATTGGTGGTGGAGCGGACGGCGGCGGTCATCCGCGACATGCAAGCCATGTTCCCGCCGGCCCCTGACGCGACGGTCCTCTACCGGAACCAATTCCTGGACCTATGGGCATGCGGGCGAGCCCTGGAGGAGCCCTGGGCCGAGACGTGGAGGCGGAGCCCGCTCGTGCTTCACGACTCCGACCTGGCAGACGCCGTGCATATAAACCTGCCGGCAGAGGCAGAGGCGGCGGCGGCGGATGTGGAGGAGTACATGAAGCGTCAGGACGATGACTTCACCGAGACGATCACCAAGGTCCTCAAGAAGCACCCTGGCCCAATCGAGCGCCTCCGCCTGGACCGCACTGCTTGCCCCGGAGAGGGATTGCTACGTGAGAACCTGACGCGGCCGACGGAGCTGGAGTTCCCACTGCACCGCCTCCGCAGCCGCAGCCTGACGACTCTTGCCCTCGGCTTCCTCGCGCTCGGCATCGAGTCCTGCGAGCACCTGGCGTCCCTGCAGCATCTGAACCTGGCCGGGTGCCGCTTCTCGGCGCGAGCCCTCTCAGCCGTGGTGTGCAGGCTGCCACGCCTCAGCAGCCTCACCATCGGGGGCTGCGATGTCACGGCAGGCTGCGGTCCTCAAGGCCTGACGATCGACTCCCGGACCCTGGCGAGGCTGGACCTATGGAGGTGTACCGCAAGCGCCCTCACCATCCTGAACGCCCCAGCGCTGCTCGTGCTCAAATTGGGGGTCACCACGGCATCTGGGAAGGCGGAGGCTGTGTTCATCGACCTGAGGTCGGTCCCTGCGCTGCAGGAGCTTCGCCACCTGGCGCTGCACTTCCATATCCTACGGATCTCCAGCAGCACCAGTGTGAAGGTCAAGCAGCGGCGGGTCATCTCACTGCCATGCGTAGACACGCTGGAAGCTTCCATACACGTGTGCGTTCCAAAGCAGGCGTCGGTACTGGTGGACGTGCTCTGCAACCTCCCCCGACTCCAAGAGCTCATCCTATGGGTAAGTACACCAAGTAACCGACCTCAACCTGCCTCTGCTCTTTCTGGTTCCTGATTTCTGAGTTGATCGGTTGATCGATCCGATTGATTTGCTCGCAGCGAGTGGACGATTTGCCCCCCAGTGGTCACGACAGCAATGTCTGCACCCAAGCTTGGTCCCTCCACTTGGTGCCGCCGTGCATTGCTCAGTCTTTGGAGTACCTGACCATCAGATGTTGCAGAGGAGGAGCTGGGGAGATTGTTTTTGTCGGCCGTGTGATCTCCACCGCCACCAGGCTTGTTGAGCTGGCGCTCTACCCCCACCACACCCGGAGACCGTCGGCGCCCCGTTTGACGGATGCCCAGCTGGCCACAGTGGCGGAGCCAGGATCCTAGAGTTGGGTATTCCCAACCCAACTCGTAACAAAAAAAAATATAGTTGAACAGTGAAAAGGTCTACAATACATCCATATTGATATCTGATAATTGAATTATTGCAGATTAACAAGTTCAAATCTAAGATATCCATGAAATAAATATAGTTACAAAATACCATTACATAAAGAAAATTACATAGTAGCTCTAACTTTCTGTTTCTTGATGTCTTGGAAGAGTAACTTTAATTTTGCGTTCCTTCATAGCTTGAAAGCGGTTGATGATATTACAATCCTTGACTAGTAAAAAGTACTCTCTCTCAATAAATGTGACCAAGCAATTATTCAAGTAGTGATCCCCTAGCTTGTTTCTCAATTTATTCTTCACAAAATTTAAGGCAGAAAAGACTCTCAACACTAGCAGTAGCTACTGAAAGCACTAGCACCAATTTGAGAAGCCTATAAACAACATCAATTGTCCTACAAATTTCTAATTGCAAATCTCTACTAGTTTGTTACTTGATAACTCTGATAAGTACTTAATAGAGTAATAGACAGGCATTCAGTGATTTAGTGCTCTCGGCTCAGTGGCTCACCTTCTGTGTAGATTGCAGAATTGCAGAAGGTCTCCGTCTTGGATTCCCGGTGGACGGTGGCTCCCTGTCCCGCTGTCCGGCCGGCGGGTGTGCTGCGCCGCCGCGGGCGCCGGGCGGCGGTCCTGCCTGCTGCGGTCTATCCGTCTGCGAAGGCGCGATGCAGTGCACAGTGGCGCCGAGGGCGGAGGGCCGTGGCGGGCGGCGCTACCCCGCTGGAGGTAGTGCCCAGTGGCCGGAGTGCCGGCGACCCCGGCGGCCGGTGCGGCGGCGCTGATCTGTGGCTGTTATTTAGGGTTTCGATTTTGGGGGAAAGAATGGGAGAGAGAGAGGCGAATCGGTGAATCGCTTCTGGCTCGTGAGACGGACAGCCGAGCAGGCCAGTGGCAGCGGGAGGGGTCAGCAGCGTCGGATGTTGGTAGTGGGCCATGAGTATGGGCCGAGGCTGGCCTGGTTAGAGTAGTTCTCTGTTTGCTGGGTTGGAGCGCTCATTTGGGCTTGGTTTTGACTCAAGAAACAAAGATGCGGCCCAAAATTATAAGTATATGTGCAAATACATGATGTATACTTGATTTTTTGTAAAAAAAAGTTGGGTATTCCTGGGAATACCCAGGCATCCAGCTGGCTCCGCCCATGGCTGGCCAGCTGCGTCAAAGGACTATAAGCTAGTAGTGGGTGTGCATGAATTCTAAAAAACTCTGGACTCTCCGATTGACCTATGGCTTGTTTAGTTGAAGCCGTGGACATATCATTTGAGCTGCCTGTAACCTGCGCCAGTAATTCATTCAAATTTTGACTCTTCAGGAGCTCGTGGTTTTATGACATATATTGTTTGGTTGAAATGCAGCGTTTGGTTAAAGAGTTGCCTGTGTTTACAGTCACCGTTGATTACAGTCGTGCATTTCACCATCTGCATGTAAAATGGGATTTGCTGCTGGAAAAAGAAAACAATCCGGATTTTGCAAGTAACATGATCAAAACAATCTTGAATACCTGGTGGAACAGTATCGTTGCATCCCCGTTGTGTATATTAGGAGCATCTTCAGAGCAAAGTTTCACTGCTACTAGTTGATAGTTGAACACAAATTTCACATACTAACAACCTTGTTACCCACAAAAAGATTACTAACAACCATATAAATTAAGGTATCGGACGTGCTAATCCCCAGGCTACTGAAAACCATAGTTGAGCATGTGAAGCAAAAAATTTCGTTCTGCACAAGTTCATGGACGAATCCAAGCAAGTCTGGTTACACGAAGACGAGAAACAGAACGCACAGCCGTCTGATCGATCTTATATCGTTTGAAGGTTCCAAAAGCTGGGGGGAAGTGATAACAGAAGGTCCTTGACGGTGAGAGGTGTCATCATCGTCTCCAAATTTCTTTTTCGCTGGGTTCGTTAATTCCATGCTTGCTGCTTGGAAAGAAACGCAAAGATATGTATGTGGTGGAGTGCGCTCTAACAGAGGAAATGCAGTTTTCATTCTGACGTAAGGAAACTTAAGTTGCAACTTGTTGGTCGTTTTTGGAAACTTAGTGATTTCCGTTCTGAACATTCTGCTGTTAGAAAAGGAAAAGGCATGTTTCTGTTCCTAAACATTCTGCTGGTTAGAAAAGGAAAAGGCATGTTTCTGTTCCTAAACATTGTTCAGAGCTGCCATTGCAAACTGCAGAGCACTAGTTCAACAGTTTGTCAGTAAGGACCATGAGGTTATAGCTCGATCTGTTCAATCAGAATAGCAGTTCAAACTTATTGGCCAAAGCCAGTGAGTTGACAAAGATGTTGCTGGGTTCGATGTCCATGTGTAGATGCACGTGCTGGGTCAAGGCATTGACTGGATGCAAAAGAAACCAAATGTTTCTCTATTTAGGCAACAAGATTGTCCAACATGAAGAAGATTATTATGAATTCAAGAGAAGTATGAATTTCAGCCTATGAGCAGAAGATGGTAAAAACAAGCCTCCTCTCTTAACAATAGTTTTAAGAAGAAAAGAAGCAAAAGTTCTCCTCTGAGGCTGACTCCAACAAGCATATGCAAATGCATATAAGGCCGCGTTTAGATGCCCCGATTCGGGCCTGGCCGGTCTGACGCGCGTCAGGCCGGCCACTGTAGCGTTTCGTTTGCATGTGTGAAAAATTGTCCAAAAATTTATTAATTAGGCTCAAAATGTTCGTCTCGCAGAGTACAATAAAACTGTGTAATTAGTTTATGATTTCATCTACATTTAATACTCCATACATGTTATGATATTTTGATGTGATGGGGAATCTTCTTTTTGCATAGTAAATTTGGGAGGTGAATTTGGGATCTAAACAAGCCCTAAGCCTCTTCTTATACACTGTGCATCATAAATTTCGTCTCCAACAGAGAAGGCATAGACGACAGGCATTTTGCATCCGAGGAGAGAGGCGAGCGCTCCCTCTCTCCTCCGATGCATCTCCACCGCGTGCCAGAGAAGGGAGGAGTGAGGAGCCGGCTGGAAGAGGAGGCCCGCCGTCGGGGCTGGAGAGAAGGGAGGAGCGGCTGGGGAGCAGCGGACGCCGGCGACGCAGGCCTGCGGCCGGGGAGCAGCAGACGGCGGCGCCCGGGGAGCAGCGGACGGCGGCGACGCGGGCCTGCGGCCGACGGGCGGCCGGGGAGCAGCGGACGGCGGCGACATGGGCCTGCGGCCGGCGGGCGGCCGGGGAGCAGCGGACGGCGGCGACGCGGGCCTGCGTCCGACGGGCGGCCGGGGAGCAGCGGAAGACGGCGACGCGGACCTGCCGCCGGCGGGCGGCCGGGGAGCCGCGGATGGCGGCGACGCGGGCCTGCGGCCGGCGCAGGCTCGCTGGTGGGGGCGGCGGCGACGGTGGGTTCAGTGATGTCGGGCGGCGGCGGCGGCAGTGGGATTAGGGATGTCGCGGCGGCGGCGGCGGCAGCGGTTGGGAGCCTGGGAATGCATGCTCGGTAAATGCCATTGCTGTTGAAGATGTAGCTGTTTGGGAGAAATGCAAAGTACTGTGCATGCTAGGCAAAGATGGATATGCCTCTGGAAAATGGCTCTCCTTGATAGCAGTGGGCTTTCGCCGTCGATGGCGCCTTCCTCCCACTCCTCCCCGTCATCCTCTTCTTCTCCTCCTTCCTACTCCTCCTCCTCCTCCTCCTCCTCTTCCGCGTCCTCCTCTTCTTCCTCGGTCGCGGTGGGAGCGGTCGGCAGCCGGTGGCGACAGAGAGGGCAGACGGCGCTACGGCGGAGCCACTCGGCTATGCACTGCTGGTGGAAGGCGTGCGAGCAGGGCATCGCTCTGAGCGTCTCCTCAGCTCGGAAGTCGTTCAGGCAGATGGCGCACTCATCCCGGCGACCCGTCACCTCCTGCAGGCCCAGGACGGCGTCGCTGGTGTCGGCGACGCGCGCACGCTTGCGGCTGCGGCGGTGGCCGGCGGCGGCTAAGGGGTCTTGCCAGGTCCAGCGGATGAATCTTGAGTCCGACAACAAAGCGGGCGTGTCGCGGCGGCGAGGCCTCCCGGCGATGGGGTTGTCGGCGGTTGCATAGACAATCCTATCAGGAGTCAGGAACCCTTGCCCGTCCATCGATCAGAGAAGGGAGATCAAGACGGATGGATCGCTGGAAAGCAATTACCCTTCCCTTAGTTCCACTCCTATATTTATAGGGGGGCAGTCCGAGGCGGCCGAAGTCGAGTCGGCGATGGAGGTCGGATTGGAGCAGCTGCGGACGATCTGTGAACTCCGACTCCGATCCGATCCTATATGCAGGCAGCGGCTATCGGAAAAGCACAGATGGTTTCGTCCGTCAACAAAAATATAGCAAAAGTATATGGCTGCTATGAATCACGGATCTAGCTCACCTCACCGGAGCGAGAGAGAGGATCGGAGGACGACGACGACGAGGGAGAGGGGAACGATGAGATTTTAGCGAGGCCTAGGAAAGCCCATGTGAAACTGAACGAGCAGATCAGGTGCTTTGAGAGTTTGAGACACATGCAATGGGCCCAGCAAAAGTTTCAGCGAAGCAGGGAGAGGCCCAGTGAAGCCAAGAAAGATGAAGCCTGGTGATTGACGCTCGTGGACGATACGTACGACGAGGCTTTCAATGGAACAAACCCTTTTGCAGTCCAGCGGAATTGTTGTGTGTCGGCAACAACCACGCGACAGCACAGCTGTCGTTTCACCTGGAATGGACCTTTCTCTTTAATGCACTTCTAACACTGGTAGTAGTACCGCTATAATATTACAATTTATTTACAAGCTGTTGTCATTTGTTTTTCACAACACAGAATTAAGAGGAATGACCGTCACCAGTACCAGTACTATCCCTTTGTACTAGGAATAAGAAATGCTGATTCTTGACGGGCACCTTATCTAAAGATAAGGTAAATTAACCTGGAATTAATTTGATGATGAAGGGAGAATTTTTGACCGGAGAAATCCCTTTTTATTACCCACTGAGTCAATCAATGAGCAGCAAGCAGCCACTGGCGTGGTCAAGGACTAGTGTTGCCGGCCCACGCACGGCCCACCGTTGCCTGTCTCTCTCTTGGCGGCTGGTCCCCTCCAGGCTTCTCCTGCCTGCGCTGCGCCGTTCCTCTCCTCGTCTTCCTTCCTTGGTCTCCTCCTCCAATCAATCCTGCTGCCACGCGACAAGCCTCACCTCCTTCCAGCCTCCATTTGCGTCCCCCCTTTCTACTTCCCTCCTCTCCTCTCCTCTCTGTGCCCTGCCCTGTAGCAGCCGCCAGCCGCTGCCGCCGGATGTAGCGGCTTCGTCGCAGCAGGCTCCGCTTCTTGCACTTCCGCCGTCTCGCGGGCCGCGCCGACCGGCCAGGAGGCCAGCGGGGAACAAGCGGAGCTAGCCAAGTAGTATTACCTACCGGTGATCTCGGGGATCATAGTCTACCGATCGAAAGGTTTGTTTTTGTTATCTCCCTGCTCCTTCCTTGTTAGATTTCCCTCCGAGACATGCTGCTCTGGTAGATCCGCGACTGCTCCTCTAGGATTCGGTCAATCTCTGTGCTTTTATTACCACCCGCAGAAACGAACGATATGCTTTGTAGGAACGACTGCTAGATAGAGTAGGGGCTACTGGATTGGGTCCTTTCAACTTATTATCTCTGCCAGGATATTGTGGTGGCGTTGCCCTTCATCTGCATGTGTCTCTTTATGATTTACCCACGTTATAAATCGCCTTGCCTGATGTTAAGAGATATACGGAGTAGTACTGTTGGGTGCCTCAATAACTGAAGAAAACTCGTGCTGTCTTGCTTTTCAACAGGGTATGTGTAGCCTTCATGGTTGACGCAGTTTGACTGCCGTGCCTCTGCCTTCTCCAAGTACCGTGGGCACAAGGTCATGGCCATGGAACCTCATAAGCTTCGCTTTGTTAGATGCCCCAGATGCAACCAGCTTCTTGTCGAATACCCCTCCATTCCAGTTTACAAATGTGGCGGCTGTGGCACTGTTCTTAGAGGTACATATCATCCTCCTGATCTGACTCCTGCTATGTCTTCTTGAAAATCCTATGGTTTCAAGAGCAGTCTGATCATTATCAATTGCATCATGCAGCGAAAAATCGAGCTGGCTTGGGATCTAATCAACAGAACAGCTTTCCAAGTAGCCTGCAAGGATCCCCTCAGAGCAGCAAATCAATTTACTCTGATGAACAGAAAGGTGTCTCCTCTGTTGATCAGCTTCGTGAAGGAACGGCTGATGGAAGCATATCCTCCCCTATCGACAATATGAAGTCCTGCAAGGATGCAATTCCAAAAAGAGCAATGCCCGCAGCAGACACTGTAACCTGTGATGAGCATCTGAATGAAGAAGAGGGCTCCCTAATTAATGGGAACAGCCAAAGTTCAGAAGAGGATATGGTCAAAGAGATACGTGGCGAAGACAGTGGAGCTGACACTAGCTCAAATTTGACCGAAAAACTTGTAAACCTTGACACAAGTGAAAATCCAAATGGTGGCGAAGTAGATGCTGTTGCCACTAGTGATGTGACCACTCTGAATGGGAAAACTGAAGTTCACAGGGAGGAGAGGCTGCAATCATATGAAGGCATGCATGTTGAATCTCATGAAGCCCTGATTGAAGAGTTGGAGAGGTCACTCTCATTTAGTAGTGATGATGGATACTTTTCGGATGAAGCAGAAAACATTGGTCTTAGTGATGCTCTACGTAATCAGATGGGTAGCCGCAGATTTATGCTAGGGGCCAAAGTGAATGATGCCTCCCGGAGTGATCCGCATGGTCGATTGATTGAGGAACTAGAGATGTCTTTCAGCGATGCAGAAGAACCAATGGAGCAGCATGCTGTTGTTGTAGAGAGAGTTCATGGGAATGTGCATGATATGCACCCACAGAACTTGGGTGCTGAAAGTGCACATCCATGTGAAGAAAGCCTCTCATCACTTGACCATGGATATTTAAAATACGAACAAACTTCTCATCAAGAAATCAGGCTAATAGGTACTGACAACAAAGTAAAGGAAGAGTGCACTACTGAAGAAAACAGTACCGCCAACTATGCAGCAGAGGACATTGCGGATAGTTCTCATGAGAGTGGCAAGGATTGGAAATCTATTGATGTGGAAATTGCAGATCCATGTGAAGGGAGCGTATCTTTATTCGGTGACAGCAACATCAAAGACTATAGTAATGATGCAATGGAAGAGTGCCATACTGAAGATGACAGTACTGCCAACCATGTTAATGCGAATGCACCTATTGTGGTAGCAGATGAGGACACTGTAGAGGTATCTCATGAAAATGGTAAGGATCAGCAGTCCATGGATGCTGAAAGTGCTCATCCCTTTGAAGGGAACGTCGCTATGGTTGATGATGGGAATGAAAAGTTGAAGCAAAGTTTTCAACAAAATGACCTGATAGCAGATGCCACTAAAGAAACGGAAGAGGGTTGTATGGAAGATGATAAAGTGAACAACTATGTTCATGGTATTGAAAATTTGGTGTCTTCAGATGATGACATTTCAGATAGACCTTGTGGTAATGAAGGGCAAATGGCTGATTGTTGCGCTGGAGAAAATGGAGGGAGCCATATGGAAGATGATAATATGGCTAAAACTGTTGATGCGAATGAGAATGTTGCAGTTGCAGCTGACCACATTGCAGAAAGAGTTGATAATAATGAAGGCCCTTTCCATTCAGGTGATATGGCTAACACTGATGGTAAGGACCAGCAGTCTGTGGAAGCTGAAGGAACACATCTAGGTGAAGAAGTCCTCTCTTCAGTTAACACTGGGCATATCAAATCAGAACAATGTCTTCAACAAAATGAGCTAATATCTGATGGCACTAAAGAAAAGGAAGAGGTTGATATGGATGGCAGCAATGCAAGCACATCTGTTGCCAGTTTTTCAAACTTGTCATACAAGAGGATTCAACACAAAGTACCTAGCTTGAATAAGAACAAAGAAGAGACATCCTATGGATATAAACCTAGTCAACTTCGTCAGGAACTGTCTCTTGATTCTGAAGACTTCAAGTCAATCCAAAACTTTATCGAGTCACAAATTGATGGTACCTCAAGTTCTCATTCAAGTGGGTCCCCCAGTCAAGGGGCTTTGGTCAACAGAACGCCAAACAAATTCAATAGTATTGTTAGACATGAGCGCCTCAAAAAGATGGAGGAACTAAGAGATCAGCTAAGTAGGCTTTCTAGCCAGAAAAGTTACCAGAAAAGAGGCCTAGAGTACCAGCAACAATCCAATAGCTGTGATGTTGAGCAGCATCTCCAAAGCGTTGATGGTGATTCCATTCCAAGCTCCTGTGCTCTTGAATCCTATTATGGTCATGGAAGGCCACCTAGGTACCAACCATCCAATCTTTTCTCACCAACCCATACATATACACACTGCCATTATGGACATGCCCAAACACACATACCTCACAACTACGACCCATGGGAGTTCAATTCATATTATCAATCCTCATATGCTGAAAGCACAATTCTTGACTATGAGTCACTTAGATCAAGCTACAAGGAGCAGAAACGAGTGGCGAGAAAGCATATTTTGCGGCCTCTGTCAGGTGCTTGCCCATACACTATCTGCAATGGCTGTTTCAATTTGGTTCAAATGCCATCAGATATCTACATATCAAAGACCAAGATTGGCAAAATGCAGTGTGGTAAGTGTTCCAAGGTCCTCGCGTTGTCATTTCCTTCAGTGCATCAGGCAGATTCAAAGATCAGCGTGGATGTGGCCCAAATGCCATACAACCCTGAAGATAATACAATCCAAACAAATGAGGATATTACTTCTTATTACGCTGAGTGCCTAACAGGGGGTCCTATTAATACCGGTGAAGATTATGGAGCGTCATATAGAAGAAGCTTGCCTACTCAAGCTGGATCTAGTAGCCTTGCTGCCACACAAAGTGGCAGGAAGGTTTCTGACTCCGCACTTCATCGACTCATGGGATATGATTCAGCAAGCCAGTTGTTACGTCACAGCAGAGTATTTGATGATGGCTATGAGAGCTTTGAGTCAATGGTGCCAGTCTCTAGCAGAGTATCAAGAAGAAAGAACAAGTGAGGTCTTGCTCTAATGCTCTGCTGTCTGAGGTGTGTAACCTTTGGTCCCATGCAATGAGGACAGGACCACCAAATAATTTTGGAGTATGTTTCAGACGTACAAATCTTTCTTATGATGATGAAGACAAGTAGATATCTTGCCTGCATATAGTTTCAGAAGCCTTCCAAAGAACATAGAGTTATTTGAAGTATTTTAGCCTTTCAAATTCTTTAGTTGTGGTGTACAGACATTGCTTATTCTTTCTGTAAATTTGCTCATATTTCACATCCTATCATTCATTAAGAAGTAACTCCTATATCTTGAAATAAGACTGAGAAATGATCATTCTAGACATTAGCTAGATCGACAATAATACGGTTCTTTCTACTGATGTTTGCTTCTACATTGCAAGCTTGTCTTCTTTTTATCAGAAATAATACTATTGCTTTCCAAAACCGACGGTGGCATGTCATTATGCCAACTGATCAAAGACAAGCCGCATATTATTGTGCTGGCGCACACGAATATCGGAGTTACATGTGTGGAGATGGACTGTCCAACCACCAAATTTTGCAGGTGCATGTGCCTTGTCTGGAAAGAGACAACGATGTGTCTGTGTCTAATGATCGCAGCAGACAAAGTTGCTGTTGGATCTGAGTGGCGTCAGGGTGGCTTTGCACAGCCATTCCTAATGGTATTGTGCCGATGTCATGGAAAGCTAGTTCATGTCATGATGCCAATGTGGCCAACAACTTTCATTATTCATGAAGTGGTTTCTTTCCAGTTTGTCCAATGCGTGGATCTGTAAAAGGTCCAAAAGAAAATGAAGTGGCTAATACAGCTGGAAGCATGGAGCCTCCTCCAAACCTGACCATGAAAAGCAGCCTAGCGTGGTGTGATGCCTACCGAGAATGGTATTACTGGTGTTCAAGAAAATTGAGGTTCAAGGGACTTGTGATGGCTCAAAAGTGTGGACATTCTTCTTGTTTTTTTTTCTCATATGAGTATCTGGACGCTGTGCACTTGTAAATTCAGACTCTATTCTTTTATTACTGAAGCATTTTTTGTTTCAGATAGTGATATATTGAATGCAGCAGTGTTGCTGGTATCCTAATCGAGCTTCTGTCGGTCATGGCCTAAAAAGGAAAAAAGAAAAAGAAAAACAAGCTCCAATCATCTTGAGGAAGCTAGCTGGGCCTTGCCGCATGAACAAAGCTGCAGTGGGCCGTTTGCGCACGATGTTGTTTTGGTCTGCCAGACCACAGCTAAGTCTATCTCAAAAAAAAACCACAGCTAAGTATTTTTATATATTTCTTTATGGTTTCTTTATTTCGTGTTTTGCAAAAATGAATGCCCTAATAAAAAATGGCACTCGGCGAGATTTATATACAACGGTTATTAATGCGTTGTCTGTAGGTTGCCACGTTCCTACCTGGCGTAGAGTTAACGAGGGGAAAGAGTCCCGCCGTCGCCTCGCGAGAGGACGGCAGCGGCGATGCAAATCAACAGCGTGCAGAGCGGTTGTACCCTCCTCCTCCTTCCGACGCCGTCTCGCTGGGATGTCATGCGGATGGCGCGCGAGTCCACCCCTGACCCCTCCGCGCGCAAATGGAAAGGAAGGGGCATGCGAGGCTGCGATGCTCGCTGTCTGTGAAGCTCACCGCCGTGGCGCCAAGCCGCCGGTGTGCTGCGGTGCTCCGTTTGCCGCGCGGCCACTGAGACGCCGCGCCGGCGCCGCCCGCGTGCACTCGCTGCTCCGCCGCTGGCTGAGTGGCTGGGCCGCAGACCCACCCGCGCTGACCGCAACGCAGCCGTCCGACGAGCCGCAGCGCGCCAAGTTGCCGTTCACCACCGAGCGTGCCGCACTGCCGCATCACACGCAGGACGCCGAGCCGCCCGCGTTGCGTGTTGGTTGGTCCTGCCGAGCCAATTGCCGGCCGTGCGCCGGAATCTGATAAACGGAGGAGAGAAGAGAAAGTCGACAGGCCCGGGAGAACAGAGAGATGGAGATGAGAAAGTTCACGAGTCCTCGCTATATTTAGCAGTAGTCAATTCAATGATATGATGTCATGCATCTATTGAATTATATTATATTACCTATATTATATAGTTGTATCATATTGTTATATATATCATGCAGTCTATATTCATTAAATCATATAATTTATTGTCTCTGTTGATATATAAATTGCACTATATATATTTGTATTTGGAAAATAAATTCACATGCCTTATTTGAGTATGCACCTATCAAAATAAGCAACAAAATAGTTACAAAGATCAAATATATAATTTATCAACATAAGTAATTTGTCTTTGTATAAATTAAATAGTATACAGACAATAAGTAATTTGTCTTTGCATAAATTAAATAGTACTAGCAACTATGCCCGTGCGTTGCTACGGATTAGGATCTGAGACATCAATATGTACTTTGCGATACAATGTGTAGTATAGTATTATCTCAAGTTTACATACATATACGATTATGGTCGTGTTAAAGTCATATGCAGCACTTGTACTGTGGCTATTTGGTGGTTTATATGCCTTCAACATCAGTACCTAACGACATTAGAATGCTCCTTAGATTTTTAATCTTAACATTTTATTTTCCTACAAGAGAATTAAACTTGGCCCACCAGTCAAAACCGCAACCTCTCTCATTTCCTTTTGTATGTCTCAATCCGCGCATGCAGTAGGCAAAACACAGGCAGCGATTCTCTGATCAGCTTGGTTCCTCTTCCTCACCCCATCTCTTATAGAGCCAGCAACAAAGCATCAAAGATACGTAGGCGACGTGTGATCAACAGAGCATCCAATGCAAATAACACAAGTACACGTACGCGAACAAAACTTGCATCAAAACATACGTCTCACGTGACGTCGCAAGAGAAGCACCCGCGGCGCTGAGGAGTCAACCTCAGCTCCTCCGTATGTCACGAACGCAGCGCCGCCTCAACAAGCGCGTAGATGGCGGCGACGAGGCGCGGCCTCGATGCAGCCGTCTGCTTCAGGAAGGCCAGCAACACCTTCGCAGCGCCCAAGTGGCCGCAACATCTGTCCATGCCGCGTACTACCGCGTCATCGTTGACGCATGCTTGATCTGGCTCCCGGTCTGGAGCTCGTTGACGGAGGCTGACTGCGACGCCGTACGTGGTGTGGTTTTGCTACTCGATCCATCTCCCCACTGCATACACCATTGCTCTTTCGTCCGGCCCGGTGTGGCAACACGATCCAGGGCCCCGAGTTGTGGATCATGCTGATGCATGCTACGCGGGAGCGCAGGGGAGCGAATTAAATTCCAAGGACCCCAACGACAAAAGACGATTCTTGCTGCGACTCGGGATTTTCTAGCCGAGAGCTGATTGATGGACCGACGACGTGCGTGGATTTATACGTACATCGGGATCGCGACAGTACTTGTATTGGAAGCGGATCCTATTGTTCACATCGATTTGCAGTCGATGGACGAAACCGATGTTTCTTGCTTCTGTATATTTTTGGACCGTGGACTATCTTTGGACTATCTTTGGATACGATTTAGGGAAGAGAGAAGGCCAAGAAACATATGTGTACGTGACGGGTAAAAAAGGATACGGAGACAATTCTTTTTCGTGTGCGCTCAGGAAACAAAACCATACTCGGTCGCAGGGATTGAAAAGCCGCCCACGGACGACGGACGACAGAAGCAAAATTTACAGAGGCAGAAAACACAAAGACTCCTTACTTGCTTTATAATTAGGTATAGATAGTGAAAGGGTCTCTAGCCTAGTGGTTAGAGCACCCGAGTAGCACCCTGCAGATCCAGGTTCGACTCCCTGTGGGAGCAAATTAACAGGGTTTGGAATAAAAAAATAAAAAAAAATAGGTAGGGGCTTCCCCTACTGACTCCGGTCAAAAAAAAATTTAATAGTATACACACAGTTTAATAGATAAATAATTGTACAAGTTATTGTTTTGTGAGAGACACATGGCCATATGCCCACCCAGGCACTTGGCTATTGGATGGGATTCTGATGCAAGAGATTCATTCAAACCAGGAGCGGAGCCAGCCAACGGAGTCGCCGATGTCAGCTCCATTGAACGCCGGTGTCAGCTCCACAAACAAATAGTGTACAACAGTAATTTCCTTTTGATTTTGCAAAAACCATCGATGTCAGCTGACATCAATGACTAAGGCTAGCTCCGCCACTGATTCAAACACTCTAACAGACATGAACGGCACAAAACAATGGATTCCTTTTCTGCGTGTTTGCAAGCTCACCGGCATCGCCTCTGACGCCGGCGATGACCTCCCGCCCCTCCCGCATCCCACCCGCTTCCTCCTCCTCCCTCCCCTTCACTCCGGTCCCCTTTACCCGGATTTGAGAAGATGACGCCGTCACCGTGGTCACCTTCTTTGTCTCCAGCGAGCTCCCTCGTCCCGACCCCGCCCACCGATAGTCCATCGTCGCCCGGACTCACCGCCCCCGATCCCGCCACCGCCGCGGGGCCGACCGGCTCCCCGGAGCTTCCTCTGGGTCCGTCGACCATGGATCCCTCCCTGCTATCCCCGAACTCGAACCCCTAACCCCAATCCAGTGACTTACTTTCCTTTTCTATCTCCCGATAGTCTTCGGATTACCAAATCGAGAGGGCTCTCATGGTAAGTCTAAATCGAGAGCCCTCTCGATTTAGATTTTTGGTTATTTAAATGCAACAAGAGTATGAAATTATTTGATTCCTTCCCTCCACATCTTGTGGTTTGGATACGGTTTCACAGGTAAGCCACATCCTTTGAGTCGAATGAAATCAGATTCTTGGACATTTAGGATATGTTTGGTTGGTGGAATAAGATTGGAATGAGTAGGAATATTCCCTCTAGATCCGGTACCGCCTCGCTCCTTTCTTTCCACCGAACGCAGCCGCTCCGGCGCGTCTCGCTCCTTCCCCACCCGTCCAGTCACCGCTTCCCTCTCTTTCTCACCGCTCCCCTTCCCTTTTTCCCATCTGCAAGTCCCTCCTCCTCCTCCTCCTCTTCCCGCGGGTGCGGCCGGGCGCCGCCGTCCCGCTCCTCCTCTTCCTGCGCGGGGGGTGCTGCTCGCGCTCGCGACCGGGCGCCGCCGCTCCGTCCTCCTCCTCTTCCTTGCGCAGGGGCTGGCTGCCTCGAGGCCGGGCGCCGCCGCCCTCCCTCCTCTCCCCACGCGGGAGCTGGAGTCCGGCGCTCAAGGCCTGCGCCTCCTCCCCAGCGGCAAGGAACCTGCGCCTCTTTCTTGTACCTTCTCCTGGCATCTCCCGCTGGAGCCGCAGGACCAAGCGGACGAAGTCGCGAGCTCCCGAAGATCCTGCAGCCCAGCGGAACCCCAACTAATGGGATGGAACTATTTTATTGTTTTTGTGTTGCGATTTTGTTGGCTTGTGCACATATTTTGTTGATTTGAGTAGCCGCCTGCGCCAACAACGTTGATTTGTGTTTCGATTTCTTTTTTATGATTTCCATGGAGGAGCTTGGATCTGTTTATTGATCCATGGTGATTTTGTTTTGTTCATCCACTAACTAATAATATATCTCCTGTGGCCGAGACCAAATCGAATTTTGCTCGGTGTCTCCAAATTTGAGTAACCGAAACATGGGCGGGTGGTACACTCACCAAAAAAGAGAAATGAGTGACCATAAACATGTTCTCGCTCTTGCTCTACAACCAAACAAGGGACAGAATCACTCCATCCCATAAACCAAACAGAAAATGAAATCGCTCCATCCCACGAACCAAACAGAAAATAAAATCGCTCCGTCCCTCCAACCAAACGAGTAGCTGGAGTCATTTCACTCCAAAAATATAGAATGGAGCCACTCTACTCCACCTCGTTCTCCAACCAAACACATCTTTAAGAGTCCGGCATTTAAGAGTCCGACATTTAAGTTGGTGTAGACCCAAAATCCCTCACAGAGTAAAATCGGATACGCCTCCTGAACTTGGATACTCGAACATTTATAATGGTGTAGAGTTAAAACCCTACCCTCTCTCTCCTCCATTCGCCTCTCCTCCTCTATTTATTGGTTTCCTTTGTCCTCGACGATGATGGGTGGCGATGACATGTGAAGAGTCCCGGCGAGGTTTGAATCCGGTGAGCTTGAGAACCAACACCAACACCTTAGCTTCGAAGTATAAAAAAAACACCTTAGCTTCGAAACCAGCGAGATTCCTTGAGAAAAGAACTTGGAGATACATCGGAGTTTTCAGCGAGGTGAGGACAATCAACAAGTTATTTCAGGTTAGAGCATGACAAATAGGTAGGGAGTACAATTCGTTTAAGTTTCTCGATTTAATTCCTTAAATAGGGTTTAAAGAGGTAACTTGTTTTCTTCATTTGTATTATACTACAGTTCTGCGGAACAAGTAGGTCATACACATGTTATGCGTGTGTGTGATACATTTGTGTTTTAAACATCTGGGAATGTATACGGCTATGTTGCAGCAACACATTTGGAATGAACGGTTGTGTTACACCAACAAATTGATAACACAATCACATAGATACTATTGTTTGTTAGTTAAGTACAAATTCATACGATATCTTAGTTACTGGTAGATAAATATGTGTATTTATATAAAAAAGTGTGCACTCATACTAGTGTTTGCATCTCTAATGTTTTGAAAAGAAAATAGAAGTAGCTAAGTGTGAATTACATTTTTTTTCGCCCACTAATCAGTGTACTCAGGTCTTAATGCATTATGTTTGGAGCTGCAGAGTCCGTGGGCACCCACAACATTGGAAGAAACCAAGCAACCCAAGGTGCTTGCTGGCCCACGTCACCCTGTGCCTGTATTTCCCGCTTCTCCCGCGTGAGTCTTCCACTTGAGCCAAGAGCCGGCGGAAGCGATCGAGGCGGTATGTGCGGGGGCGCAATCCTCGTCGGACTCATCCCGACGCGGGTGCACCAGCCGTTGACGATAGCCACGCCCTGCCCGACAGCCGAGAGCACGACCACCACCGGCAACCGAAGGAGGCCGATGTCGACGAATACGAGACCGATGATGAAGAGGATGATTTCGAGAATTAGTTATGTTAGAAATCTAGACATTTTTCGGTATATTTTAATTTCAGAAATTAACAACAAATTCATGCCGATTGTGAGTGATCTAGTGATAACATGATATGTGTGAGTGGTCAAGTTAAATCTCTAAATTAACAAGAACATCAAAGTAAAACAGAACCAAGAATGGTTTAGTATGTACCCAAAGGTGGGGGCCGGTACCGGAGGCACTGGATGCGCCGTTACCAGCTGGAGAACTTGACATTCTCGACTGACCTTGCTCGAAGTAGCCGAATAGATCGGTGCAATGACGAGTCGTTGCAGTGGCGTCCCTCGAACGGCCTCTTAGAAGTAGTCGCTCAGGGCCTCCGGGATGTAGTCGTTCGCTTGACAAAGACGGCCACCGGGATGTAGGGGAAGTAGACGTTCGCTTGCCAAAGGTGGACACCGGAAGTAGTCGTTCGGGTTGAGGAAGATGCCGCCGGGAAGTAGTCATTCACAACGAGTAGTCGCGTACTCGTACCCTCCCCAATAACCTTATCGCGACAAAGAGAGAGGTCTCCTGAAAGAAGTACCAGAGAAGGCCTGAGAGTTAGTGTGTGTGCCTGGAAGAAAAAAACCTCATTTTATAGGCGCACAGGGTATGAGAGGGAAGATGGACCTGTACACTCTACTCTTGACCAGCCATAATGTCATTAAGCGTCAGTTACTCGTCTCGTCATCCTCAGCACGACGCGCGAGCGCGCGTGTGGCACGCGCTTCTTCTTTTACCAGATTCACAAATGGTCCACAACTGGTCCATATTTAAGTTGGTTAGGATTTCTTTGACTCTCCATACGGGATTTAACTTTTTTTAGACATCGTACGGGATTTAACTCCCTAGCATTTATTAGTGAACCTTTTAATTTTTTGATTAATTGAGATTAAAATGGACCAAGGCCCAATTATTCTAACAAGTTCCAGCGTTTTGAGGACGAGGAGGAGCTGTCCTCGCCAACTTTGCTTGATGTCCGTGGCTTCATCAGGTCCAACAAAGCTGCCACTTCTCTTGCGAGAGCGCGCTAGCAAGGATGAAGGAGCTGATCACACAGGGTCCTCACGGCGAGGGCATCGGCTCCAGCCTCCAGCGCGGCTGGGGCATTGACGAATGCGGCGTTGATGGCGGAGTGCAGCCGTCAAATGGAAGAGGTCGCTTCCCTGCGGAGAGACCTTGAGACCCGCGAGAGGCAGCTTGTCCAGCTGGTTTCTAACGTGCTTCTTTGATCACTTGAATGTCCCCAATTCTAATGAGGGGCGCATGCAAGAGCTGCTCGGCATTTTAGACTGTTGAGGAGAAGCTCCTGTGGCCTCACGACGAGCACGCAGTTGCCATGTGTGACGGCCCCTGCAGCCAGGCCTCGTCCACACCATGAATTTGGCATCAGGCATCAGAAACTCCACCAGTCCCGGTGGCTGCGAACCACATGGAGCCCATGAAGGAGGGCAGCAGAGGCGAACAGGTCTTCTTTAGATGTTAGAATTTGAAGGTTGAATTTAGGAGCAAGACGTTACTTCGTAATCATTGCGCTACCGTAGCATTTCGTTTGTATTTATGAAAAATTATCCAAAAATTGATTAATTAGGCTCAAAATGTTCGTCTCGCAGAGCACAACAAAACTGTGCAATTAGTTTTTAATTTCATCTACATTTAGTACTTCATGCATGTTATGACATTTTAATGTGATGGAGAATCTTCTTTTTGCATAGTGTATTTAGGAGTTGCTTTTTGAACTAAACAGATCTAGTCTTAAAATCAAGGTGGTGCACCACTCAAACAATACATAGTTTTTTCTTGTAAAATAGGGTGAATATTAGTCAATTTACTAACAAAAGTTGCCGGTACCCTGGTGCCTGTGCACCAGGCTAGCCTAACGTGGCGTCGCCCCTGGCAACATCAGCACGACATGCCGTTAGGAAGGGGGCTCCTGCGGATGAAAAGCACTCAAGCTGCTGGATGAACAGCTCTGGCGCAGCGACGAGGTACACCAGAGCTGATTCTCCCCCTGTCGTAGTTTTAGAAGACGTGAGTGCTTTTTTAGCTTTCAATGCTTTACTTTTTGTTCGCACCCAAAAGTGGCAAGCCACGCAAACCGGTCAGACCGACCTCAGGAAGCGGTCAGACCGGTTTCCCTGTAGCCGATCTGGCAACAGCCAAACCGGTCTGACCGGTTTGCCAGAGCGGTCTGACCGGTTTGGATCCGAGTTGGAGTAGAATTAGGAGTCCTAGTTGTTTACAAATTGTAAAAGGATTCCGTGCGGGGCAAGACCTCCCCACCCTATAAATATAAAGGGCCGTGGCCGATTGAGTTATCATCCAATCGATCAATCAATATATTTTCTACTTTTTATCTCCAAACCCTATCTTTTCCAACCCCTTTGCTTTCCTTGCTTGTCTCTACGGCGTTCAAGGAGGTTCTGAGTGGCCTGACCGATCTCAGAACAACCCTAGGCGCGCCATCTCCGACGGGGTCCCTCCCGAGGTGGTGATCCAAGGTTCATCCCGAAGCCCCGACAGGAACCGGTCTGACCGGATCCCCAAACCGGTCTGACCGGTTTGGGCGAGGCTGCGGCGAGTTCATCGTTTCTTCGTTTGCGCGATACGGCGCTCGCGTGTGTTGGCCAGAAAAAGCGTCAACACACTTTTGGCGACTCCGCTGGGGAATATAGAAGATCTGGTTGTCAAAGACCGTTCGATCTAAGCTCCAGACAAGATGGGATCTCGATGTGATGTTGACGCCGACAACATTGTTACGGCTTCATTGGAAGATCTTACTCCGGAGGAGCAGAAAAATTTTGAGGCGCTGCAGAAGTTCATGACAATGCAATTTTTGGCCGGCGTCCGTAAAGATCGTCATGGCAAGGTAGCAAGAGTGCAAGAATTTGAGCTACCGGCGATCAAGTTGAACAACAATCGAGTTGAGGTAATACCCACTGTAAGTAAATCACAGAATTCTCCTTCTACTACTGTTCCTAAAAATAGTGTAGAAAGAGATGAATTGCTTGCCTCTTACATTGCTCGTTTAGAAAGATTAGAAGATCTTGAGAAAGATAGGACCACTGCTTGTCTTAACAATAATGAAACTAGTAGTAGCGCTCCTAAAATTAATTCCAGTAGTGGAGTTTCTCCTAGCTTGGCACCCATACCCAATGTTAATACTGAAAAATACATGTATGGTATGCCACCTGAATTTGCCATTGGTCAATCCCTGCCGTTCCAACCGACCGGGCCGAACACGGCCAAACCGGTCAGACCGGATCAGGGAACCGGTCAGACCGGTCTGACCAGTGCACTTGAATTGGTGCCTGAGCAGCCTTTGCCGCTTTCTGTTTCGCCTAATTCAATGGTTTATGCTCACACTAATACTTTAGGTGCTGCTATGCCTCAATATAGCACAAAAGCTAATACACTTGCTCAAGGAAACGTCATACCTGATAATGTTTTTGAAAGTTATAGATTAGCTCAAGCTAAGGCTACTCCCTACTTAAATAAAATGAATTTGGAGAATGTGCAAACCCAACAGCCAAATAATCCTAACTGGGCTGAATTTAATAAATTTAGAGAAGATTTGGCTAATGTAGTGAAAAGTAAACTTGGTGTTGATATTGGTAATACAAATTTGTATCAAAAACCATATAATGCTGAGTTTGATAATTTTCCTCTTCCACGTGGTTGGCGTATGCCAGAATTAATTAAATTTAGTGGAGACGATGACCGAACCACGTGGGAACATATTAGTCAATACATAGCTCAACTAGGAGAAGCGGGTGCTTATAATGCTCTTAAAGTGCGTTTATTTTCTTTATCATTAACTGGCACCGCTTTTGCTTGGTTTTCTTCACTTGCTCCCGGTTCTATTATATCTTGGGATATGTTAGAGCGTAAATTTCATGATCACTTTTATAGTGGGAGCTTGCAATTGAAATTGACAGATTTGACATCGGTTAGACAAAGTAGAGATGAAACTGTTTCTGCTTACATTAAGAGATTTAAAGAAACTAAAAACCGTTGTTTCAATTTGTCAATTACTGATATGGATCTTGCTGATATTTGCTTAAAAGGTTTAAGGTCATCCATAAGAGATAAAATAGAAGGTTCTGATTTTCTTTCGGTTGCACAAGTTCAAATTAGAGCTTTAATTGTTGAAAACCGAATGAATAAAGAAAAAGAAAGAGATACTTCTAGATCACGTCGTTCCAATGTTCATATAATTGATTACGAGTCTGATGATTCGAGTGATAGTGATAGAGAAGTATTTGCTGCTGAATTTGTATGGCCCTCTAAAGAAAAAACTTACTCTTGTACATCACTTAAGCCGGTTAACAAAGGTCGGCAAGAAGAGGTTAAGTTTACGTTTGATGTTTCCAAGTGTGATCGTATTTTTGATGAATTACTTAAATCTGGAAATATCAAATTATCTCATAAATTACCTCCACTTGAAGAATTGAAAAGGCGTGCATATTGCAAGTTTCATAATACTTATTCTCATGCCACTAATGATTGCAATGTGTTTCGTCGACAGGTTCAATCGGCCATAAATGAAGGTCGTTTGACATTTCATGAGATGCAAGTGGACAAAGCTCCTTTCCCTGTCAACACTATGGATTTACAGCAGCCCAAGGTTTTGGTTCGGCCGCATCAAGCCGAAGCAACCAAAGGGAAGAATGTTGTGATTGGTGAAGCCAAGTCTGATTTGAGGGGGAAGGAACTGGTTCGAGAAGTTGTATGTGAGACAACTCCAGATGGCAGGGAGACATTCAAAGTCACTGTGAGAGCCTCTGAGCATGGGGGGCAAGAGTCGACCGTTCATACCGAGCAAAGACCGTTTGAGCCTTCACAGGACAAACCGGTCAGACCGGTTATAGCAAGCGGTCAGACCGGTTCTCCCAGGGGCCGGCCAAAAATGATTAAACCAAGCCGTCCGGAGATTGGAAACTGGAAGCTCAATGTTGCAAAGAATCAGGGGAGTACTATTAAGCCAAAGGTCACATTTGATATGCTATTTGACAAGTACTCCAAACAAAAGGCCGTTACAAGTGATCGGCCGGTAAAAAAGAGATTGAGAGTGCCTTCATATCAAGAAGAATATCCTGAGCCAAAGAGGAATTTTGTTCAGCAATGGGAGGCACCAAGTCCATATCCACCTCGTCCAGTTTATGATGATAATGGAGTGATGTGGGTACCATATCAACAATCTTTTCAACATGGATGGGGAGGACCGCGAAGGCCAGCATTAGACAGGATCTCAAGACCTGGACATGACCGTTTGGCGCCTTGCCAATCCGGTCAGGGTCACCAGACCCAACCGGTCAGACCGGTTCCACAAACCGGTCAGACCGGTTTCCTTGGGAAATCGGCAAAACCTCCTATGAAGCAAGTTTACAAGCCGAAACAGCGTGAGGAGGTGCATAAGATGGATATTGACCCAGAGAGAACTACAAATCAAGATATTATTCAGATCGGGTCAATAAACGTTCCTCTTGGAAACGGTGGCAAAGGACCGATTGTCACGGGCAATCAGGTTGAGACACCTATTCAGGAAGGTTCTGTTGTTGATAATGGAGTCAGTGGAAGTAGTTCTAACTCCAAGTACTTTTTACCAAGATGGTGTCCTTATGGTTTGTCTCGTACCCAAAGGCGGAAACTCCAGCGATTGAGGTTTCAGGAAATGAAGGAGAAAGAGCTAGAGAAGCAGAGGGACGAAGCATTCAACAAGTACAGGCCCATGATTCCACAAGGGAAAGAGTGGAGAGCCAAGACCAGCTCCCAGACAGAACCGGTCAGACCGGTTCAGGAAGCGGTCAGACCGGTTGAAACGGTCAGACCGGTTGACGAAAGCGGTCAGACCGCTTTGCCCGACGTGCCACCCGGTTTTTCTTCTCCTTCTCCTATGATTTGTGATGGCAAGCTATCATCGGTATCTACTTCAGAGGACGATGAAGAGCTTGTTGATTATGGTTTTTCTCCTGAACATACAAATTTTGAGCTTAACGTAATTCATATGTCTATGGATGGTTATGTGTTATCAGAAGAAAGCGTTGCTCAACTTGATTTTGGTCCGAAGGAGGCTATTTTCCAGAAGCCCAAAGCTGATGAGAGTCATCTGAAGGCTTTATACATGAAGGGTCATATCAATGGGAAGCCTATCTCTCGTATGCTAGTGGATGGAGGTGCAATAGTCAACTTGATGCCATATTCTCTATTCAAGAAGCTGGGAGGATCAGATGAAGAGTTGATCAAGACCAACATGACCATCAGCGGCGTTGGAGGAGGTGAACCTATGGGTGTCAAGGGAGTTGCTTCTATGGAGCTTACTATTGGGAGCAAGACTTTGGCCACTGCGTTCTTCGTCGCTGAGACACAAGGTAACTACAGTTTAATCCTTGGTCGTGATTGGATTCATGCAAACCAATGTGTGCCTTCTACTTTGCATCAATTTTTAATTCAATGGATAGATGATGAAGTAGAGGTTGTTCATGGAGATACGTCGGCTTGTGTTGCAGTGGCCGATAGTTTTACTATGAATGATCATGAGAATCTTAAATGCTTATCTGGTTTAGATTTATCTGATTGCGAGATCATTGGTTGCACTAAAGATGGCTTTGCTACTGCTGTTATGAGGCCGATTGGAGATCTGGCCATACCATCTCTTGTGATTTGATGGATCCAAATCTAGAGTGGTTACAGCAGCGGCGTGAGCACTATCGGGCACATAAGAACGATATGTGTGAAGCCATTGAAGATTTTGATGATTTGAGCAAGTTAGGACAAGGGTTTACGTCGGCTGATCCTCTAGAGGAGGTGGACATTGGTGATGGTACTGTGCCTAGGCCGACATTTGTAAACAAGAATCTTGATCCTTCGTTTAAGTCTGAGTTAATAAAGTTATTAAAGGAGTATGTTGATTGTTTTGCATGGAGTTACAATGAAATGCCTGGTTTGAGTCGTGATTTAGTTGAACATCGTTTACCTATTAAACCTGGTTTTAGGCCTTTTAAACAATCTCGTAGGAACTTTAATCCTGATATTTATGACCGAGTGAAAGAAGAAATCAATCGGTTACTAGATGCTAAATTTATTAGGCCTTGTCGATATGCTAATTGGATTTCTAATATTGTGCCTGTTGAGAAAAAAGGAACAAAAAAGCTTCGTGTTTGCATTGATTTTAGAGATCTTAATAGAGCTACTCCTAAAGATGAATATCCTATGCCTATAGCCGATTTTCTTGTTAATGCTGCATCTGGACATAGAATTCTTAGCTTTCTTGATGGTAATGCTGGTTATAATCAAATATTCATGGCCGAAGAGGATATAGCCAAAACGGCCTTTCTATGTCCAGGTTTTGTTGGTTTATTTGAGTGGGTAGTAATGACTTTTGGTTTGAAAAATGCTGGTGCCACATATCAAAGAGCTATGAATTTGATTTTTCATGATTTGCTTGGCATTATAGTAGAGGTTTATATTGATGATATTGTTGTCAAATCGGCTGGAGTAGATTCTCATTTGGCTGATTTAAGACTTGCATTTGAAAGAATGCGTCGATATAAATTGAAGATGAATCCACTCAAATGTGCTTTTGGTGTATCGGCTGGAAAGTTCTTGGGATTTATTGTGCATGAAAAGGGCATAGAGATAGATCCTAAAAAGATTGAAGCTATTAGCAATGTAAAGGCTCCTACTTGCAAGAAAGATTTGCAAAGGTTCTTGGGCAAAGTAAATTACTTGAGAAGATTCATTTGTAATTTGTCCGGGAAGGTGAATGCTTTTACTCCTTTACTTCGGTTGAAGAATGACATTGATTTCACTTGGGGGGCAAAACAACAAGAAGCATTTGATGAGATCAAGCAATATTTATCTTCGCCACCCGTCCTTCAAGCACCTAGGAGTGGAGTTCCGTTCAAGTTATATGTGGCGGCGGAAGAAAATGTCATTGGAGGTGTTTTGACTCAAGAAACCGAAGGAAAGGAACATGTGGTTGCATATGAGAGTAGAAGATTGTTGGATGCCGAAACAAGGTACATTTTTATTGAAAAGTTATGTTTATCATTATATCATACTTGTACCAAGTTGAGGCATTATCTTTTACCTAGCACTTGCATAGTAGCATGTCAAACCGACATAATTAAATACATGTTGCACAAACCAATTTTGAGTGGTAGAGTCGGCAAATGGGTTTATGCTTTAGTTGAATATGATTTACATTGTGAGCCATTAACTTCAATGAAAGGTCAAATATTAGCCGATTTTATTGTTGGACATAGAGTAGATAAGCAACTTGATTTAGATGTCGGTTATGTCACTTTTACTCCATGGAAGTTACATTTTGATGGATCGGTTTGCAAGAGTGGTTGTGGTATTGGAAATATTATTACTTCTCCACATGGGGCCGTTTTTGAAGCACTTAACCGATTAGATCATAAATGTACTAATAACCAAGTCGAGTATGAAGCTCTTCTATTCGGATTGGGAATTTTGCATGACATGGGAGTAAAGCATGTGGAAGCTTATGGTGATTCTTTGCTGGTGGTACAACAAGTTTCTAAGGTATGTCAATGTTTAGATGGCTTTTTGAATGCTTATCTTGATAAGTGCTTTGATATCATATCTTGTTTAGATGAGTTTATAATTCGCCATGTACCACGAGAAAAGAATCCAAAGGCAAATGCTCTGGCTCAGCAAGCATCTGGTTATAACGTTCAGAAAAGAAATTTTCAAGAACAAAGACCGGTGTTTTTAGAAGCCGAGTGTTCTGTTCTGGAGGAACCGGTCGCACCGCTTCCTCAAACCGGTCTGACCGGTTCAACCGGTCTGACCGCTTTAGAGAACCGGTCTGACCGGTTGTCTGGTGAAGATGCTACTTCGGGTGTTCTTTGCGATCAAGACGAAGTAGATGATTGGAGAAGGCCTCTGATTAGTTATTTACAAAATCCTAGCAGTACAGTTGACAGAAAAATTCGACGGTGGGCTCTCAAGTTCGTTTTGGATGGTGATGAGTTGTATCGTCGGACGATTGATGATTTGCTTTTGAAGTGTTTGGGTCCTGATCAAGCTAGGTTGGCTATGGCAGAGGTTCATGAAGGAATTTGTGGTACTCATCAATCGGCTCCCAAGATGAAGTGGCTCCTTAGGAGAGCTTGTTTCTATTGGCCCAAAATGATAGCCGATTGTTTTAAATACTACAAAGGATGTGAGGAGTGTCAGAAACATGGAGATATTCAGTTGGTACCAGCAGCAATTTTGCATCCAATTATCAAACCTTGGCCTTTCCGGGGATGGGGTTTAGACTTTGTTGGAAAAATTCATCCTTCTTCGACAAAGGGTCATTGTTTTGTGATTGTAGCAACTGATTATTTCACTAAGTGGACGGAAGCTGTCCCTTTGAAGAATATGACACATAGAGAGGTGATTGAGTTTATCAGAGAAAATATTATACATAGGTTTGGCATTCCACAAACTTTGACTACGGATCAAGGGACTTCATTCATATCTAAAGAGGTGCGTGAATTTGTCAATTCCTATGGTATTAAACTTCTTAATTCATCTCCGTATTATGCTCAAGCCAATGGTCAAGCGGAATCTAGCAACAAAACTTTGATAAAGCTCATTAAGAAGAAGGTAGAAGATCATCCTAAAAGATGGCATGAGGTATTATCTGAAGCTTTATGGGCTCATCGTATTTCTAAACATGGTGCTACTAAAGTTACTCCATTTGAGCTTGTGTATGGTCAAGAGGCCGTTTTACCTGTAGAGGTGAATCTTGGCGCATATAGACTTGCAAAGCAAAATAATCTTAATTTCGATACATATTGTGCTTTGATGATGGACAATATTGATGAGGTGACTGACAAGCGTTTGGAGGCTTTGGAAGAGATTGAGAAAGATAAGAGACGAGTGGCGAGAGCATACAACAAAAGAGTGAAACTCAAATCCTTTCAAGTAGGTGATTTGGTTTGGAAGACAGTTTTGCCCGTAGGGATGAAGAGTAACAAGTTTGGCAAATGGTCTCCAAGTTGGGAGGGTCCTTTCAAGATTGTAAAGGTTTGCTCAGGAAATTCTTATATAGTGGAAACCTTACAAGGTCAACAACTGCCTAGAGCTCTCAATGGGAGGTATTTGAAGAAGTTTCATCCAAGTGTTTGGCAAAGTGCTTGATAGGATATAGCCGATTCATGTTGGGAATCGTCCTTAGGATAAAATGGCCGGTGAATTCTGTAAACATCGACCTTAGCATGTTTTCTAGTGCATAAAATTTACTAGAAAACAGGGGGGCATGTGTTCGCACCCAAAAGTGGCAAGCCACGCAAACCGGTCAGACCGACCTCAGGAAGCGGTCAGACCGGTTTCCCTGTAGCCGATCTGGCAACAGCCAAACCGGTCTGACCGGTTTGCCAGAGCGGTCTGACCGGTTTGGATCCGAGTTGGAGTAGAATTAGGAGTCCTAGTTGTTTACAAATTGTAAAAGGATTCCGTGCGGGGCAAGACCTCCCCACCCTATAAATATAAAGGGCCGTGGCCGATTGAGTTATCATCCAATCGATCAATCAATATATTTTCTACTTTTTATCTCCAAACCCTATCTTTTCCAACCCCTTTGCTTTCCTTGCTTGTCTCTACGGCGTTCAAGGAGGTTCTGAGTGGCCTGACCGATCTCAGAACAACCCTAGGCGCGCCATCTCCGACGGGGTCCCTCCCGAGGTGGTGATCCAAGGTTCATCCCGAAGCCCCGACAGGAACCGGTCTGACCGGATCCCCAAACCGGTCTGACCGGTTTGGGCGAGGCTGCGGCGAGTTCATCGTTTCTTCGTTTGCGCGATACGGCGCTCGCGTGTGTTGGCCAGAAAAAGCGTCAACACTTTTTATCTTTGACTTCTTCTTCCTTCTCCTCCAATCTGAATCTAGTTCCCTCGCTATGTCAGATTCACTCAATTAATTTCCGATCTTTTTCGGTTTGGTTGACTAAGATGCATGGAATTTTTTCTTCGTTGTTATCGACATTTTTTTTGGCAAAGATGCATTTCAGAAGTTGTTGAATAATATTCAGTTGACTAGGAATCATGGGGAACTTTTGCTTCTCTCTCTTTGTTTTTTGTTATGTGCAGTCTAGAAACAGGTCTATTTCATTTATATAGTAATAGATAGTGAGCAAATGTGCAGAAACATTTTACTCAAGTACCAGAATTTTTTCTTGTCAAACTGTGCCCATTCTTTTTTTCTCCCTTGCGGTCATCTGGTGCTAGATTCTTTCATTTCTTTTTTGTGATTTGGATTGGAAGTCAGCATAAATATAAATGGAGAAATATGATTTGTTGCCTCAAATATGTCTAGATTTTCTGGCGGATTGAGTAAAATTGTTGGGTCATTTTGGATTGGAACAGAACTGCTAGAAATTCATTCGAACACAAGCTCGGCTGATACAAAGCTTGACAGGGAGATGAACTCAACAACAGTATGGGCAGATTTTTTTTTATTAGTCACTGGAACGTACACACTCTCTATCTCTTAACAGATGCTAACGGTGAGGGTGGGCATATCGCCTGTCAACCAAATTTTTTCCGTTGTTATGTTGTCTATTCAAGATTTTCAAAGCAGTTGCAGACAACAGCCGTCAAAATTGTTGAACATGTCCTAACTCAATTGAAAAAAAAAAACTTGGACCAGGGAGCTGCTTTCTAGTCACCGTTCAGTTTGCCAGCTGCATCTGTTGGACATTTTCTTTGATCAGGAAAGCCACTTCCGCAACTTGTTCGAACTCTTGCTGAAAGATTCTTCTATTTGAGTCTACTATCCAAATGTTCCATCAAAAGGAGATTAATAGGTCGTCAGCAAGGAACATCTGCATTCTTTTTCTCAACCTTTATCGTGCCCGTTTTCCACCACCGATAGATTGTTTCTGTGGGGACGTACGTGTGGGGTTGATGGGAGGTAGCTGCTGTCTGTTGCGTCCACACTGAAAGTGAAGGAGCAATTTTAATATAAAAGTCGGCAGTCATTTTTTGTGAATATTTGTGCATGATTTGCAGTTTGGATCATGTGAATATGATTTGCAGTTTGCAGGTTGTTTGCTGTGGGGATTTTTCTGAGTACTCCTACACCATCCTAAATTATAATTTATTTTGACCTTATCTTAATATATATGTTTTAATATGTACTTATTAGAAAAATCAAAATCAAAATGTTTTATTCGTGAAGCTCCCTGTGTTGTCCCAAGTATGATTTTTTTTAAATTAATATTATTTTAATTCAAAATTATAAATTAATTCCTCTGATTTGCGGAATTACAGAAATGTGGTACTATCGTCTGCTGGGTAGACGAAAACGTCTATCCATCGGACGAAAATACGTTTTTCGTCTATTCAGCAGACGAAATCTCCCGAATTTTCAATTAAAAATAGATTTCGTCTACCCGGTAGACAAAATCTATTAATTTCGTCTATTCGCTGGACAAAAATAGATTTCGTCTCCTAAGTAGACGAAATTTAGATCCCTAGGTTAAAAAAATACAAAGTGTGCAACAAACATTGAAGTACTATATATTGATGAATTGGCATATTTGTACTCACCACTCTAATGCATCCATTTGTAAGTTTTACAACTTATTATACACAATTTGCTCTTAAATTCCTTATAATATTTTTATACACTTCAAAATGTATTATACATTATTATTATATAACCCGTAAATCATAATATTTTCGAATAACTAATGTCCAAATAACTAATATTCCGCGTGCAGGAGGGCGCGTGGCCCGGGGTGTCGGTCATCGGCAACATCCTGCAGCAGGAGCACCTCTGGGAGTTCGACCTCAGGGACCGGTTGCTCCGGTTCAAGAACACGCGTTGCACCCTATGATGCTGTATCGGGTGCGCGCACACGATTAATCCATCCGTCCACCTGATAAAATTTGTAGCGGCCTTCGTTCGAGTGAATGATTTCTCTGAATGGAAAGATAATTTTTAGCGCGATGGGAAAATGTTCAGCTGAAATTGCGGTTCTGCCCGTGGTTTGCATCTCGAGTTTGCACGAGTTGCTGCAGATATAAGATCCCAACAAACTTTGTTCAAACCACAGACCGCATGGTTACTCAGGAGACATCTATTTTCGTCCAGCGAATGGACGAAATTAATAGATTTCGTCTACCGGGTACACGGAATCTATTTTTAATTGGAAATTCGGGAGATTTCGTCTACCGAAATCTATTTGTAATTGAAAATTCGGGAGATTTCGTCTGCTGAATAGACGAAAAACGTATTTTCGTCCGATGGATAGACAGAATTAGTAATTTCGTCTTTTGGGTAGACGAAATCTCTATTTTCGTCTACCCAGCAGACGATAGTACCACATTTCTGTAATTCCGCAATTCAGAGGAATTAATTTGTAATTTCGAATTAAAATAATATTAATTAAAAAAATTCTCCCAAGTATTGTGTTGCAGGGCTTTCTAAACCTGATGTTTTTTCTTCTAGCTTTTACAAGGAGACAGGATGCTAATTAAATTAGGTGCCTCCACATGGATCAAAAAGTAGAGTGCGAAAACCTTGCTCGATCTCCCTTTCCGACTGTAACCATCGTGTTTGGACATTGAGCGTGCAACTATTGGAACCAGTACCACGCAAGTCAAGGTCTTCATTAGGCGTACACACTGTCGACAGCTTCGGTAACAGTGACCGCAAACGTTCTCTGACCCCTCGCACAACCAAACCAAAACGTCATCCATGTAGAAATTTCCCCCACACTGTTTAAAACAGGACATAACATAACCGTGTTGTATTGTATATACTCGTAATGCAAGGAAGGCGCAGGCAGATGATGCTTCGTACACTGATCATCTCCGTGCTCGTTATTTCCGCATGGCCGCCAGCAGCTGCAACGCCACCGAGCGCGGCGCCGGCGCCGGCGCCCTCTTGCCAGCGCCGGTGCGGCGACCTGGACATCCCGTACCCGTTCGGCATCGGCCGCGGCTGCTACCTCTACACCGGCGAAGATGACATCACCTTCGGCCTCACCTGCAACCTCACCGCCGACGGCACCTACAAGGCCTTCTGCTACGAGACCGAGGTCATCGCCATCTACCTGAGCCGCGGCCAGGCGCGCGTCCGCGGAAACATCCAGTCATGGTGCTACAACCGCACGTCCATGTCCATGGACAGCAAAAACCTCTGGTGGAACGACTTCACCGACTCGCAGTTCCGGCTCTCCGACGAGCACAACCGCTTCACCGTCATCGGATGCAACTCCCTCGCCTACGTGAAATCTGCCAACACCGGGAGCAAGTACATGACCGGGTGCATGGCCACCTGCCCGGCCGCCGGCCGGCTGGAGAACGGCTCGTGCTCCGGCATGGGCTGCTGCCAGGCGGCCATCCCCCGGGGGATCAATACCTACGAGGTGCAGTTCGACGACAGGTTCGACACTTCTAGGTAGGGACGAAAGTATCGCTGTTTTTGGTCATTGCATCCATTCAAAACTTACAAAATAAATTAAAATGATATCACGCATAATTAATTTATAAGATGAAATAAACTAGAATGGCTAACAAAAAAACACTATTGAGTATCCACTCACATCCCTACTTGCAGGACCAGGGGTTTCAGCCGCTGCAGCTACGCGGCCCTGGTGGAGGCAGCAGCGTTTGACTTCCGGACAACGTACGTCACCACCGACGATTTCATGGAGTCAACCGGCGGGAAGGCGCCGCTGGTGCTGGACTGGGTGGTGGGGAAGGAGACGTGCAGGGAAGCGGAGCGGAACGCGACGGCGTACATGTGCGTCAGCAAGAACAGCGGGTGTGTCGATTCCAGGAACGGCCCGGGCTATCTCTGCAACTGTTCCAGAGGGTACGAGGGCAATCCCTACGTCCGTGACGGATGCCAAGGTACTTATGTTCTTCAATCCTCTGTAGCAACTGTGAATATTGGAACTCAGGCTGATCCTCAAATGATCAACCACACCCAAGTTACTTGTTGGTTGGCCTCTGCTTTGCAGACGTAAACGAGTGTGATGACACAAGATTCAAGTACCCCTGCTCTGTTCCTGGAACCTGTGTCAACACTGCTGGAGGGTTCCTCTGTTCTTGCCCTGACAAGACAACAGGCAACGCTTACAATGGCACTTGCGACGCCAAGAAATCTCAACTCGGAGTGCGCATGGCAATTGGTACGTCGTCCTCTATGGCCAATGTACTTATTCATTTCGAAACGAGCTTCTTACCGTTAATAAAAAGTTGACCACCGGAGTAAGCGTTAGAATTAGATGACGTTTTGGACAGCCAGTAGTTTGACCTGCAATTAGTTACTTACTTCTTGCTGTCTGAAATGTCAACCATATCTGACCAGATGTGGTGGTAAGTTAGTAACTTGAATACAAAATTCAAGCTATAATTTTCGTATGTTTCCCATGACCGTACAAGACCCCTTCGTCAACGTGACATCAGCTCCTATGAGTAGAAGTAGAACCTTCTATAATTTCTACCCTGTTTCAGGTATTAGCATCGGACTGGTTGTGGTAGTAATGAGCATGTCTTGTGCTTACATGATCCACCAAAGGAGGAGCCTTGCCGCTGTGAAACAGAGGTACTTCAGGCAGCACGGAGGCCTCTTGTTGTTCGAGGAAATGAAGTCAAAACAAGGGTTGTCCTTCACATTGTTCACCAAGGAAGAGCTTGAAGAGGCGACCGACAAATTCGATGAGCGGAATGTGCTTGGCAAGGGAGGGAATGGCACCGTCTATAAGGGAACTCTGAAGGACAAAAGATTAGCTGCGATAAAGAAGTGCAAGTTAATCAACGAGAGACAGGAGAAAGAGTTTGGGAAGGAGATGCTCATCTTGTCCCAGGTCAACCACAGGAACGTTGTGAGGCTATATGGCTGTTGCCTTGAGGTGGAAGTCCCTATGCTCGTCTACCAGTTCATCCCAAACGGCACATTGTACCAGCTTATCCATGGCCTTCGCCGTGAAGCCATTCCCTTCACGACACGCCTGAAGATCGCACATGAGACCGCTGAAGCCCTCGCGTACCTGCATTCTTGGGCTTCACCCCCAATCATCCACGGTGATGTGAAATCGCCCAACATACTAATCGATGAGGATCACACAGCAAAAGTTGCAGATTTTGGTGCTTCGACATTGGCTCCAACAGATGAAGCTCAATTCGTGACATTTGTCCAAGGAACTTATGGTTACCTCGATCCAGAATATATGCAGACCAGCAAATTGACGAGTAAGAGTGATGTATACAGCTTCGGTGTTGTTCTACTAGAGTTGCTTACTTGCAGGAAGGCGATGGATCTTCAGGCACTTGAGGAGGAGAAGAACCTCTCATCACATTTCCTCCTAGCCATGAGAGAGAACAGGCTCGATGATATACTAGATGAACAAATAAAAGGTGAACAGAGTTTTGAGCTGATCGAGCAGGTGGCAGAGCTGGCAAAAGAGTGTCTCGAGATGGCTAGTGACAAGAGGCCCACAATGCGGGAAGTTGCAGAAGAGCTTGACAGAGTTAGGAAGCTGTCGCAGCATCCTTGGGGCCAACAGACTTCTGATGAGGAGCGAAAGGCCTTGCTTGTTGGATCACCAAACACATGCCCTGAAATAGAACTCAGTAATGGCTATGTTAGCCTCACTGATTCAGCGTACTTGGGAGTTCAATCCCCACGGTGAAGCCATTTTTATTTTTTTTAGTTATCTTTGTGGTAATATCTATGTGTTTCTATGCGTGTGGGCAATTTCCTAAATAATGAAGTATGCCTACTAGAATATGACATGGTTTAGAACACGTGTACTTCCATTTATGCAGAATGTGTTCTAAATGAAAGTACGCGTGTCCTAAATGGAAGTACCTTCGCTTCTACTTCTTTTGGCTTATTGGCTGGCTGTGCAGCCCAGCCATTCGGCTGTTCGAATCGCTGTTGCGAGGGAGGTCATATGTATGCTAGTATGCTACAGCAGCTGAAGCCAGCGCTTAAAGCAAGCAAAAAAAGCCAGCAAAAATAAGTAGAAGCGAACAGGCTAAGCAAACTGCTTCTCATAAAAAGAGAGAAAATTATCGTTCCGCAGAGCAGTAATTTGGGATAAATTCGTTCCCTAGCATAACCTAGTAGCAAAAATAGCACGTTTGTTCAGCTAATAAATAAGGACATCTTCACCTAGGATTTACATAACAATGGACAATTTTTAGTCCAGTCCATGATAACCCTCTCTCACATAAGTTTATTTCGAAAACTCAAAATCCATCTAAAGATAAAATATTTTTCTTTAGTATGTTTAGCGATGAGTAATTCTAACAAGGGAAAAGTTCATTTTACAACCTCCAACTATCATAACAGTCTGATTTTCAACCTTGAACTATAAAACCGGATAACAAAGGTCATCCAACTGTCAAAACCGTGCCAATTTAGCCCTTAGGCTTGTTTCGAAGGTGGTTTTATATTTTGTAAAAAAATTTAAAAATCCAATTAGATCTAAAAATCAAAACTAATTCATCTTAAATCACAAAAATATGAAACCGGTATCAAAAAATTTCTAAAAATGTAACCTATCTTTTGTTGCTCTATTTGAATCTTAATTATTCAAAAATAATAGGCATAACTATAAGCAACCAAATACTATGGACATAAAAAAGGAAAAAGTCCATTTTACAACCTCCAATTATCACAATCCATTATTGTTCTATTTAAATCTTAATTATTAAAAAATAATAGACATAACTATAAGCAACCAAATACTATGAACATGAAAAAATGGAGCCAATTAACTAACAATATAGTGACAATAGATAAGTTACGTTTTTAGAAAATTTTTGATACCAATTTTGTATTTTTGACTTAAAATGAATTACTTATGAATGTTTAGTTAAAATTTGAATATGTTTAATTTTAACAAAATGGAAAATCACCTTCAAAACCACCCAAAGGGCTAAATTTACATGGTTTTGACAATTGGATGGACTTTGTTATCCGGTTTTGTAGTTCAAGGTTGGAAAACGGACTTTAATGATAGTTGGAGGGTGTAAAATGGATTTTTCCCTTCTAACAAAAGATAATCTAGCTAAAGGGTTTGGACAAATAATCAAAAGTGTTCCTTCTACGATTGCAATGAAACAATTAAACATTTTTTCTTTCATTTTGGTCATGCTAAGTTTATTTGGAGAATTGTTCGTATATATAGCTACTGTGTTAAATCCACCAAGGTCGTTGTCTCATTTGCTAGGGATTTGGCTTGCTAGCATAGGAAAAACTGAGACAAGAATGATCTTTATGGGTGTGGCTGCTCTTTTTTGGACGATTTCACGTTGTCATAATGACATTGTGTTTGAGAAGAAAAAACATACGCTTCCGTTATCCAAGCTATTTACAGTGTTGATGTAGCGTGAGGACGCAAGGGAGTTCCATCAGCTCAATTTGCTTGATTATTGAGGTCATTGTGATGGACCTATTTGCCAAAAATGGATGGATGAATAATAATAGACTTAGTTTCCTTTAATTTTCTTTATTCAGTTTGTGGTTCCCTATTTTGATCAGTTTTGTAGCTGATACTTCTTTGTATTAGAACAAAAACCAGGCTGTGTGCTTATGCAGAGACTGGAGACAATTTCTTTTTTTAAAAAAAAATTGGTTGCTTGAGCCCTTCTCTAGGTATTAGTTTTTTCCTTTGCCTCATTTTACAGTGAGCCAACTTAAAAGTAGCTGTCCATAAGTCATGTACATTTGGAACACGTCAGTGTCTCGTCGTACAATTCCACGTAGATATTTTTATATGGTATATTCGACAGAACAAAATGATTATTTCATGAGTTATTTTTTTATAGATTAAAATTTAGAACTATAAGACCATGCTCCCGACATAAGGGAACAACAAATTCTCAGTCAAACAACGTGTAGCAAATCTATGTACTATTATAAGGGGTTTTCTTTTCAAAACAGAATAGAAAGATATAGCAACTTTCTTTTGAATGAAAAAGAACAAATACTAGCTTTTTTAGTATGACTGTTTAACCCAAGAACCAACAAAATAAATGACATTATCTTGGAGATTGAACTCCTAAATAGGCTGAATCTGTCAAGCTAACATACCCATTACTAAGTTCTATTTCAGAGCACATGCCTGGTGATCCAGCAAGCAAGCCTTTCAGCTCCTCGTCGGAGGTCTCCTGACCCCAAGGATGCAGCGACAGCTTCCTAACTCTGTCAAGCTCTTCTGCAACCTCCCGCATCGATGGCCTCTTCTCGCTGGCCATCTCCAGGCACTCCTTGGCCAGCTCCGCCACCTGCTCGATCAGCTCGATGCTCTGCTCCCCTTTTATCTGTTCGTCCAGTATCTCACCAAGCCTTTTCTCAGCCATCGCCAGGAGGAAATAGGCCGAGAGGTTTATCTCCTCCCGGAGCGGCGCCTGCAGGTTCATCGCCTTCCTGCACGTGAGCAGCTCCAGGAGCACGACGCCGAAGCTGTACACGTCGCTCTTGCTCGTCAGCTTGGAGGTCTGCATGTACTCCGGGTCCAGGTAGCCGTACGTCCCCTGCACGAACGTGACGAACTGGGCCTCATCGGTCGGGGCCAGCGCCGAGGCCCCGAAGTCCGAGACCTTGGCGGCGTAGCCCTCGTCGACCAGAATGTTGGGCGACTTCACGTCGCCGTGGATGATCGGCGGCGAGGCCCACGAGTGGAGGTAGGCCAGCGCTTCCGCGGTCTCGTGCGCGATCTTCAGGCGCGTCGCGAAGGAGACGCGCGGCCCGTGGTGCTGTCCATGGATGAGCTCGTGCAGCGTGCCGTTGGGGATGAACTCGTAGACGAGCATGGGGACCTCCACCTCGAGGCAGCAGCCGTAGAGCTTGACGACGTTGCGGTGGTTGACCTGCGACAGGATGAGCATCTCCTTCCCGAACTCCTTCTCCTGCCTCTCGCTGACCAGCTTGCACTTCTTGATCGCCACTAATCTGTTGTCCTTCAAAGATCCCTTGTAGACAGTGCCGTTCCCTCCCTTGCCGAGCACATTTCGTTCGTCGAATTTGTCCGTCGCCTCCTCGAGCTCTTCTTGGGTGAACAATGTGAAGGAGAGCCCCTGTTTTGACTTCATTTCCTCAAACAGCAAGAGGCCTCCGTGCTGCTTGAAGTACCTCTGCTTCACGGAGGCGAGGCTCCTCTTCTGGTGGATCATGTATGCACAGGACGTGGCAACTACTAGTACAACAAGGCTAATGCTAACACCTGCAGCAAGGTCACCTGATCAGATGCAATTGTGGAAATGGAACGAGCAAGTCATGCATGTAACGGAGGAAAGATTTACCAACTGCCATGTGGACTCCAAGCTGGGATTTCTTGGCCTCGCATGTGCCATTGTAAGCGTTGCCTGTTGTCTTGTCAGGGCAAGAACAGAGGAACCCTCCAGCAGTGTTGACACAGGTTCCAGGAACAGAGCAGGGGTACTTGAACCCTGTGTCATCGCACTCGTTAACGTCTGCAAATCAAAGGCCAAACAAGTTGATCACCAGAAGTAGGTCAAACTAGCGACACAGCAACCACAGTCCACAGGTTATGCGTCAGAGTCCATCGATAAGATCATCAGAATCTCAAGGACTTGAAGAACAGACCTTGGCAACCGTCAGGGACGTAAGGGTTGCCGTCGTACCCCCGGGAGCAATTGCAGAGATATCCTGGCCCGTTGCTCGAGTCCACACACTCGCTGTTGCCGCTGACGCACATGTACCCCGTCGCGTTCCGCGTCGCCTCCCTGCACGCCTCCTTCCCCACCACCCAGTCCAGCACCAGCGGCACCTTCCCGCCGGTGGACCTCACGAAGTCGCCGGCGGTGACGTACGTTGTCCGGAACTCGAACGCCGCGGCTTCCATCAGCAAGGCGTAGCTGCAGGGGCTGAACCCGGTGATCCCTGAGGTGTTGAACCGGTCGTCGAACTGCACCCCGTAGGTGTTGATCCCCCGGGGGATCGCCGCCTGGCAGCACCCCATGCCGGAGCACGAGCCGTTCTCCAGCCGGCCGGCGTCCGGGCAGGTGGCCATGCACCCGGTCATGTACGCCGTGCCGGTGTTCACGGACTGCACGTACGCCAGCGAGTTGCAGCCGACGACGGTGAAGCGGTTGTCGTCGCCGGAGAGCCGGAACTGCGAGTCGGAGAGGTCCATCCACCAGAGGGAGTTGTCGCCCATGGAGCGCGACGCACGGTCGTAGCACCAGGGGCGGATGTCGCTGAGCATGCGCGCCTGGCCGCGGCGCACGGAGAGGCCGACGACCTCGACGGACTCGCCGCTGATGGTCCGGTAGCCGCCGGCGGCGGTGCGGTTGCAGGTGAGGCCGAAGGTGATGTCGCCCTCGCCCGTGTAGTGGTAGCAGCCGCGGCCGATGCCGAACGGGAACGGGATGTTCAGGTCGCCGCACCGGCGCTGGCAGGAGGCGTTCCCGTATGGCGCTGCGGCCGCCGCCGCGGCTGGCCATGCCGAGACCAGCACGGCGACCAGTGTGACAAGCATCTCTGCCGCTTCCTGTTCCTCGCGAGAGCCTGCGGTTGGTGGCCAGTGGCCTTGCTAGGGCTGCTAGCTCCTGCTCCTGCTGCCGTGTGTTCGTCGGATCAATCAAATTGAGAATATTATCTGACCATTAGTAATCGGCAGGGGTGGTCGCCATTATTTTGGTTATGACTTGGCAGCCGATGTTTCCAAATTAAGTCAGCTTAACAATTAATGGTGACGCGGTGACGAATACCTCATCTAGTTTACTTGGCACACACGATGACATGATTAGACAAGACGACATAGACAGGTCCAAGGATGAAATTTCAGGGATACTACTCGTAGACTTGCACGTGTTGGGCTAGCTACTTCTGCACGAGTCCAGTGTTCACATTTCGAGATGTTTTATTGTTTCCGCCGCATAATATGCTGAGTTGATGGTATTCATCCGTCACGCTCACGCAAAACTGGTGTTATATCGGGGAAGGGAAGGGTCGATTGTAATGTGGTTAGTGCCATATGACATACTGTATATGAAAATTGCTACATCTCGTTCATTGTGATGTCAGGTTGGAGGAGTAGCTTGATCCCAGCATTTTCATGTGTGGAAGGTAACTAGACACAAGCGGAAAGGAAGAGAACAACGTACCTTGTTGAAAATCGATGGCTGCGTGAGTTGGATTCAAACGAGTGTTTTCAATGGCGCAACAAGGTCGATCGAGTATGTGCTCTTGGCTTTCTCCACAAGCTAGCAGCTCTTGTATAGTAGTTGTATGTTGGTCATTTAAAACTGCACCAAAAGTGAACCCCTTTTTGTGAAAAGACAATATAATTGAGAAGGGCTGTATTTAGTTCCCGAAATTCCCCAAAATTTCTCTCTCCAAACTTTACTATTCACCTATCACATCAAATCTCTCTTCATGCATGGAGCACTAAACGTGGGTAAATAAAAAAACTAGTTGCATGGTTTTGATGTAGACGACGAGACGAATCTTTTGAGCCTAGTTAGGTCATGGTAGGACAATGTTTACCACAAACAAACGAAAAGTGCTACAGTGCGCTACAGTGTCATTCCCCAAAATTTCTCTCTCCAAACTTTACTATTCACCTATCACATCAAATCTCTCTTCATGCATGGAGCACTAAACGTGGGTAAATAAAAAAACTAGTTGCATGGTTTTGATGTAGACGACGAGACGAATCTTTTGAGCCTAGTTAGGTCATGGTAGGACAATGTTTACCACAAACAAACGAAAAGTGCTACAGTGCGCTACAGTGTCATTCCCCAAAATTTCTCTCTCCAAACTTTACTATTCACCTATCACATCAAATCTCTCTTCATGCATGGAGCACTAAACGTGGGTAAATAAAAAAACTAGTTGCATGGTTTTGATGTAGACGACGAGACGAATCTTTTGAGCCTAGTTAGGTCATGGTAGGACAATGTTTACCACAAACAAACGAAAAGTGCTACAGTGTCCGATGTGACATTTTCACCAAAATTTCTCTTATCCTTTTTGGAACTAAACACATCCAAGGTTAGAATAGAATCATAAATTCGGCAGATGGAGGACATTTCAAAATGCTCCTCCCGTTTGAAAATGTTTATCCAGTCCGCATACCTTGACAGTACAGTTTTTTATTAATATAAAACAATTGTGCCAAATACATTGAATAGATTGACCATCTATCAAATAAGACCAGGAGCTATCAAATTTCATCCAAAATATACTTAATTTTTTAGCTTCTCAGGTATAGGGTCCAGTCCAGACCAATACTGCGAAGGCTTTCTAGTCTCACAGGTACTGAACATTGTGAAAGGTGGTCACAGGTGGGTAGCCGTAGTTACACGCACGCAAGAATAGCACAGAACTTCAGAATGAAAATCAACGGATACTATTTGTGGATGGCCTAACGAAGCATCCACCAACAGCATGCTGACGTTCTAATTCAGCCTATTTCCTCGGCCTATATATGGTGTCAAAGCTCCTCTGCATTCGATGAATTGCTTGTATGTAGAAGTTCTTGATTGTCAGTCTCAACGTTGTTATCATCTCCCCGTCTGATCAATTAATCTTGTCATAAGATTTCTCATCATCCTCTGTACAGGCTTTAAGACCGAAGCGATATGCCATCCTTTCAAGCAGATCCTTCCTATCCGGGGGAGAAACCATAACATTCATAGTCCCCTTCCCTCTCCAGCAAACAATCGCAATTGTGGAGGGATCCTTAGAAATGGAATCAACATGCTTATGCCCTGAAGTATTATAGAGTTAGATTAAGAAGTCATCGTTTCTTTTATCATTGGATAGGGCATAACAGTACCTTCAAGTAACACTACAACACAGCAACCGGGCATCAACGACGCAGCTTCCTCTCCAAATCTGTTGCCGACAAAATGAGCAAAGTTGATGCTTCTGTACTGTAAAAGGCGTTGGAAGTCCAGTGGAGATGCATATAGTATCCGCTTGCTGACGTATGGAAGCAGTAGTGGTAAGCTCTCATAAGACAACCTATATGCACATGAACAGCCATCCTTCGATCTATGCCTTTCCTGAAAGAGAGCAGGGACCGAGCACCTCAGGGTTTGAGTAAAATACTGAATCAGTAAAGAATATCACATGTTCAGAGCACTTCATACTTACAAACATCTTTATGCCAAGTGAAGCAATCTTAAGCTGCTCACCAACTTCTGCGTTCAGCTCTAAAATCTCTTTAACTGATTTTGATGTGTAATATATTCTCCTTGCATTATCAGTACTTCTAGTCACCAGATGACCTTGGAGCAGGAATGATTCCTTGATGCCAAAGAAGGATATTAGACTCTCTATCACCACTTCATCTTTGAAAAATAACACAGGATCAACCCATTTCCATCTGCTTTGTTTTTGCATTTTCTTCATTATGTCACCTGATTCTGCTTGACTGCTTTCTACATCATTCAAAACCATTTCAACTTCAGTGGAGTTCCTACCCTTCGAAGCTTGGTTGTCCATGCTTAAATTTTGTTGCCTACCCAGCAGTTCAGCATCAACAACTTCAGAAACATTGTTCTGTTGGCGTATCAAAATAGTTTCATACGGTCTTATTTCTAGCTCAGGTTCTTTCTCAAGTTGTACAATCCTGTCTTTTGCAAATGTGTGCTGAATTTGAGTGCCCTGTATCTGACTGCCTGAAGAATGTGGAGAGCATTTGAAGCATATCAGTGGTAGTACTAATTATGCATATAGGCATATCAGACTATATGCAAACTTTCATGAAAGGTATCAAATGGGCTTGTAAAAAAGAAACGGAAGCATGAGATTACCATCCAAGGGAGACAATTTATAAAGAACTGCGATAAAAAATGCCCCGCTGTTTTGGTCATGAGGAACAATCCTCATGCAACGATGCAATGGAAATTTTGAATTCACAATGTTAGAAGTACAATCTACTTTTTTAGTGGAATTGATAGAAAATCCATCCAGATCATGATCAACTTTGCTTGTTTCTTCAGCGTTGCAATTTCTTGAGAAGCTGCTCCTATTATCTATATTCACTTTAACATCACCACACACAGTATGGCTTTCCTCAGTGCTATTACTTGAAGGAAACATGCTTGGCAATACTACATTCTTCCTATCGTGTGGAACATCATCATGAGTCTGAAACCAAGATCCTCGATCCTGTACCTGCAAGAGTTAGAAAAGGAAACACTGGAATAACCAGAATAGAACAAGAAGATTTTGGCCACCTTGTACATTGTCAAGTAGGGACTAACTGTTCAACTAAAACACCAGGATGCCAAAAACGTTAATTCTAAAGAAGAAGAAGAATTTTAGAGGACAAAAGGGAGTAGCAACTATTGCTCCTCTGTTTACAAATAATTGTCAACTTCAACGGATACATGTAAACCAATTAATAAAACAATGTGTGATGTGAATTGGATCAAAATGCTCATACAAATATCACATGCATAAAAAAGAGGAACCAAAGTAGATAGTATACGCAGAGAATATATAGGGGCATTCGGGGAAACATATCTGGGATCATGAACAAGGAATACAGAGTGTTGAAAGTGGCAATTATCTATAAATGGAGAGAGGAATAAAAATGTGACACTTGTGCAGTTTAATTTACTCCATGTAAATTATTTTTAGTAAACTAAAAATCATCCTATTATCAAACGAAAGCCATTGATAAGTACCAGAACCGTGAATCCAGACACACATACCGGGGGAAGAAAAGAAATATAATTATGACTAAGCAACCTTATTGGATAAAACGCACAAAAAATGTAACCAAGAGATCAACTATGATATAGATATAAGAACACAAACCTTCCAAGTGCTCAGCCCAGGACGCCGGACCAATTCAGGTAGCTCACTAGAAACATCAAGTACTTCGACAGAGTTTCCACTTCTTCGAAGGAGCTATATGATTATGAAATGTGTGAACAACTTGCAAAGAGAATTTATGTTACAGAACAGGAATTTAAAAACTGAATAGCGAAAGACATTGTTAAGTTTTGGAAACTACACCAAAGCAAATAAAACATGACTACAAAACCATTAATTGCTAAAGATAAAACTTCTTGAAGTGATCAGAGTAAAAAACTGCCTGTACTCTACAGATCTTCAGAGTTCTGATGCAGCAGTTCAGATTGGGGCTTGTGCTTAAGCTTCCTCATAAATCAACTTGCATGAGCCTATATGGCATACAAGTTGAATTTTCCCAGACATCATTTTATAATTCCATAAGCTACCGTAATTTCCTTATTATACCACTAGTCAATAAGACTCCAAAAGTATATGCCTAAACTACCCCAGAAGGTCTTCAATAGCGCAGATATTCTGCTCATTTCGAGGCTAGAAGTCACAAGAACATAACAGCTTGATGTTCAACAGCTAAAAGGTAAGAAGCTACAGTAGATAATAGTACCTCAGCTATGACAGCTTCATTTTCAACAGGGTTCATTGAACAAGTTGAATAGACCATCCTTCCACCCACTTTAAGTAACGCAATACCTGAAACAATAGATAAAAGATTGATATTATAGATTATTAATCTTAAAATTTTCAAATAAAATGTTGCTCCCAAATCACATGCAGTAACTTTGGTAATTGGATAGTCCATATTAGAACTTTACGGAGGAACTCCCAGGAAGTTCCTAAGTACGAGTGCTTAACAACTCATGGTATACTGAGACTACTTGATTCATATTAACAAATCCTTACCATGCATAGCAATATTTAATTGCAGAAGATGAAGTTGGTTCCCCATGCCTGAGTTCCTGAATAACCAAAACAGATTGTGACCTGAGGATAAATATAGGAAAGCATGAAAGCAGCAGACAAAACAGATCAGTTCTTACCACTTTCTCCACATATCATGACCCTTGCGAATAGTCCCATCACCACTACATGGAACTTTTGTGGTCTGCAGGTATCCTTATAAGCTTCTGAATAATCCTTTGCAAGAGAACAATTGGGGAAGTTTTGTGCTTCATGGTTTGTTACTATTAGGTTGGCACAGCACATTCTCTTAGTATTATGGATAAGGAGATCGCATCTTTGCACATTGAGATCGTTGGCTATCACCTAATCAGTATCACAAGAGGAAGGGATAATATATAACTAAGGTATTCATTTCTCACAAATCTGTGGAAATTATAACACAAATGGTTCTCAGCATGTCACAAAACTAAATACTATCAAACAATATGACTAAGGTTTCATTTAAGATCAATAGTTTTAGTGCCACAGGTAACTGGAGAAATGTACCAATGCTCCAGGAAGTAGCCCTGGTTCTTTTGATTGGTGAATCATCTCGAGTAACTGGAAAGTTTTAGAGCCTGGAGCAGCACACACTGCACAAGGTAGGAAAATACATGTGAGTCTATACTATTGGAGCATTTTGTCATCTAATCAAAATGAAATAACACCCGTCGACATCTTGAAACAGTCAGCTGGCTTCTATAAGAAGCACGGAATATCTAAGATAACAGAAAAATAGCACAGGGACATACTATCAAGAATATGGTGATCAGGTTGTACATTTAGAAACAACGGTGGAACCTGCAGAAATAAATTTCGATTATTAAAACAAGGCTTAATCTAAGAGAGTCGGGAAAAAACAACTAAAATACAAGGTAACTGAGATGAAAATAGTTCATAAGCAAATTGATACGAGATGCCCACCATGCTAACAGCCTCTTGCCTAGTTATGTTACCAACCTCACTCTCATGCTTTAGAAACTCATGAAAACTGGAATGCACAAAAGAGTGAATCAATAGAATAGATAAATCAAGAGCGCATCAAGGAAGCAACAGTGATTAATTGTTCAGGGTAATATTAGTTTGAAAGTGAATATTGTTGCAAAGATAGCTATAATGAAAGTAGCCATTGCTAATTTCACTGATGCAACTGAGCCCTAACTTGCACAATTCAGTAAGCAGCCTTTGCCTATCATAGTGGCCAATTACTGACCTTATCTCAGAAATGGCATCCAATCTGTTCAACTACTTTCAATTTTCACAATCAAAAGTCCTTAGGATATCAACATCAAAATGCAACATTGATGCATCATGAAGTTGGAGATTGAAAGGACAAAATGAAAGACAAGGCAGGTTCAGATACCAGCTAATGATATTTGCTGAAATATATGGCTGACTTTCCAAAAAACAACTTAAGCTTTTAGGAAAACTGGTTGGTCAAAAAAATCAACACTACATAAGCCAATGTTCCTGAAGTTTTAATGAAGTAATCGTGAACAAATATTTCCTATGTTACCCTGATACTCCACCAATCTTCTGTAGTGGTATCTGATACTTATTGGATACCCCAATACTTATGACAATACAACTCAGTTTGAAGCCCATTTCAGATATCTCCACCCCAGCCCCAAATCTCTCCAACATATTCACTGATCCAAAGTGTGTTGTATTTGCATTACATAGACCGAGCAAGATTCATGTCATGGAAAGATTTAAACATCACGCTGCAATTGATTACCTCTCGAGTGCCTGATTTTTCCTCAGTTCCTTCCGAGAGAAATTCAGATGCCATGCAAGATTGCCTGGATACCAAGGCAAGGGCCGGATAGCATCTTCTCCGTACTCATTACTAACCTTTGCAATGAATTTTTTGGTAGTAGATTAGAGAATGTTAAGGACTGAGTAAGGTGAAACTCATAGACGGCAGAGAAAAGGCAACCTCACTCTCCAAAGATCGCCTAAAGTCATTTTCCAACTTTGAGCAGATTTCTTTATAAAACTGGCAACTGAAAAGGAAAGTTGAAGTGTAAACCTTCAGCTTGCATTGTACTCATAGGAAATAGTAAAAGATGAATTAATGCGTTCATGTATGCACAACTGCTTTGTGAGAGTAGCAGGATATTGCCCGATAAAGTAAATGTTTGCAGTAAGTATACTGTAACATTTGTTAATGGTACTGAAGTTACCCTAAAACTGCATGAAAGAGTAATCCATAGGTACAGGCTTCTGATACCTTATCAGAGTACCATAAAGTGAAGACTGCAAATAAACTTTCTAACGAAATCCTTGCACATGACTGCTTGAATGGCAGATTAACCAGATATACAAGTCACGGAGGCCAGCATTTGATAACCGAAGGCTTTGGGCACAGGAAGATAAGGAGAGATGGGCATCAAGTACAAAAGCACATGAATATCGTAAATAACATTGGTGAATGTGGAGTTACACAAATTAAGGAATCGAATAATTGAAGGAAGAAAGCAGTGGCAAATCATGATTTCGCTTCAGGGTAACAAGTATTACCAGGCATTGATCCTAAAAGTTGCTGGTAGTGGTTTCCGTAAGACACTCATGAAGGCATCCCACTCCTCGTTGCGGACAATTTTCTGAACCTGACCACCCAATTGCCCAAACATGAAAGTGCAATCACACACACATCCTGAAACCAAGTCCTTTTATACACAACATTCTAATTCTAAATACGATGAATAAAGACACCTACAAGAGTAAATAGTGGTATGTGGTAATCAGTTAACCATAGACCTATGAGCATACAGAATGTTTGTTCATTATGTGAACCGATTTGTCACTACTGCAGAACAGATAGTTCCATTCTCAACAAATGGCACCCCTGAAACTGCAGCTAATTCACTCAAATCCCACCAATGCGACAGATAATGAAGAAGCTATGTGAAATCGAAACATTTACCACACCTTATAGTACTCCTCGAATGCAGCGTTGTTGAGTACTGGTGGCTGCCACGAGGGTTTGGCCTCTCCACCGGTAGCGGCGGCGGCGGCGGGAGGAGGAGGAGGGAACCAGGGACTGTGCCTCCAGAGGCTCTCGAGAGCCTGCGTGAAGTGGCGGCCCTGAGCGCGGCTGCGCTTCCTTCCGCTTTCCCGGACGCATCGCCCCCGCTGCTCGCCGGCGACGATGCGGTGGTGGAGCGAGACGGGGGTCCTCGCGGCTAACATGCCAGCACTTTGTGCTTGTGGGGTTTGGGGGTGAGGTGGGGGTAGTTCGGGGACTTCGGGTTTAGCCATTTGTTCTATAGAGGCTTGTCATTCGTCAATCATCATTCACTCATTCATGATTCATCCATTATCCGATAATGCTGTTGATCGAGGAAATATTTCTCCCGGAAGATGAGCTCCTATTGTAACCTTGGTTGGGATTTATCAAGTTGTTTGATAGAAGGAATGGTATTATAAATTGATAATGGAGGAAGATGCGTCACTCCCATTACACTGCGAAAATATTTCATTCACACTTGTCTACTTTTGATCATCGAGAAACTGAAAAAAAAAAAACGGGGGTAATACGATCTTCCATCGGCTGTTCATTCATGCTCCGGTAATACGATCTTCCATCGGCTGTTCATTCATGCTCAGCGATCAACTTCAGCAAGTGCATAAGCCTATATTCTGTGTATAGTGCAATTTTCGAGGGAAAGATTTAGAATTACTGCTTTACGAGTAGGACTGTAGGAGAATTTGGTGAAGGCAACTCGCATTTTATATATAGACAAGGGAAATAGAAAGGTTGTCTTGTTTACCGGTACATGACAAAATTTGACAGTGCGACAAAAAGAAAACTGGACTGGTTCTTGACAGTGAACTTATCACAGTTTAGAGACCCATTGATGGAATGGAACCCAGCTGGTCCGCGTTCAAAGGCCATGAGGCAATCCTCCTCTTCCTAAGGCGTTCAGCTATGATGAATGCCATCTCCAGTGACTGCGAGGCATTGAGCCTTGGGTCGCAGTGTGTGTGGTAGCGTGAGCTCAGATCATCAAATGTCACCGTGCGTGAACCACCGATGCACTCTGTCACATTCTGTCCGGTCATCTCCAGATGCACGCCTCCTGGGTGGCTCCCTTCTTGTTCATGAACATCAAAGAATGCACGCACCTCAGCCTGGTTTGAACAAGGTAGCAATCAAAGTCAGTTCATTTAATTATTCTGTCGTAAGAAGCGTAGGAAGCTGGACGCATAGAATTTGTTCAGTACTTCTACCAAGCACTGAGCAAGGCTGTGTGCTCAACTTTTTATCCTAATCTTTGGCTGCCAACTGATAAAGATGGTAAAACTAAAATAGAAAATTGAATGACCAAACCACTTCACCCAACCAGTTTATAAGGATAATGGCGCTGGAATATTCAAGGAATATTCAAAGGTCTATGGAAGATCAAATAGATTAAGACAAAGTTCCTTATCAATCACTTTCAACGTTTTCAAGCACTTTCCATTTCGATTGGATATATGGATAGAGCCATGGATATATTGTACTATTTACTCAAGAGACCGGAACAATCAGTATGGCGAAGCTATATTGCCTGTCCCTTGAAATTCTAACACTGCATAGGCAATCTTTTCCTTGCAAGAACATTGCATAGGCAATCTGACCCCACAAAGAGATGACGGATTACTTACTATTCACTCAACAGAAGGTGGTGAAAATGAGAAAATATCCCAATAAACAGAATTGCAAGACCCAATACTGAAATATGATTGCAAGAAAAGAGAATTACCAAAATTCTGTCAAAAGAGCGGGTTTTGAGTCCACAGGGGGCCTTCATGGTGTTCCCGTGCATTGGGTCAGTGACCCATGTTACTATCTGGCCAGCCCCACGGACAGCACGTATCAGGTGAGGAAGTTTCACTCTCATGTTTTCAGGTCCCATTCTTGTGATGATAGTTATTCTCCCTGCCCTGTTTTCGGGATTCAAGATATCAATCAAACGCACAAGTTCTGCTGGGTCCATCTTATCACTGACCTGTATTTCATTAGAAATGGGGGTGAAATGTCTTTCAGAGAATGCTTGAAACTTTTGCTTTTCAAATACAGAGTTCGAACAGGAGTTGATGAGTGTTTGGGCATTATATTTACCTTGATACCAAGAGGATTGGCAATGCCGCGAAGGAACTCCACATGGGCACCATCAAGCTGGCGAGTACGCTCTCCAACCCATAGGAAGTGGGCAGAGCAGTCATAATAGAGGCCACTGGTGGAGTCTTCACGAGTAAGTGCCTGCTCATAAGGAAGAAGAAGGCACTCATGTCCTGTCCAGAACTCTGTTGTCGTCATTATAGGGTGATCTAAAGTGAGTCCAGCAGCTGCCATGAATCCCAAAGCCTCATCAACTCGGTGAGCCAACTCCATGTACCTAATCAGGATTGTCCACAAGTTAACTAAGAATTGGCACAATTGAATAACATGGGAGTGTTCAGCAAGTTAGAGATCCCCAGATTCAAGAAAACATTGCCACTTTTTTTCTGTGTAAACAAATAGCTAATCACTCAACTCAGACCATCAAATGAACTAAAAACGCAGATATATTTGCATAAATTGTGGTTATAAATAAATAATTGCATGAATCAGAATGGAGGTTAATTCAAGGTAACCCACCTATCACCCTGTTCACAATGCTGTGTGAAGTCAAGGTTCCACTGTGTTACCCTCTGCATTGCAGCATAACCTCCTGTAGCGAATGCTCGCAGCAAATTCAGCGTAGCAGCAGACTGTGAGTATGCCCTTATCATGCGGTGTGGATCTGGCAATCTTGATTTCAAATCAAATGCATCACCGTTAATATTGTCCCCTCTGTAGCTTGGCAACTTCACTCCATCCCGCTCCTCAAAACCATCTGATCTCGGCTTTGCAAACTGGCCTGCCATTCTTCCCACCTAAACATCCATGCAAACAGTAAGTAACATAATTACCTGAGCACAATTTAGGAATACATCCAACACTGCCTTGTCCAACTATATATATCCTGATTCCTCATAAATAACATAACTCATACCGGACATTTCAGAAAAAAAATTGTTATATATTCACATTTAACAGATATAACATGTGAAACCGCTTCCCTTCCATCAATCATACACCATTTTTTTTCTGACAAACATACAATTACTCAGGAACCTAAACGATATACTTACGACTAGAAAATATAGTATTGAATTTAAAATAAGAAAATCATGTGTCTGAATAATTCGATCAAAAACACTAACGCTTCGAGGCGATTTTATACCTTGACGATAGGCATCTGGCCTCCGAACATGAGCACAACGGACATTTGCAGGAGGACGCGGAAGGTATCTCTGATGTTGTTGGCGTTGAACTCCTTGAAGCTCTCGGCGCAGTCGCCGCCCTGGAGGAGGAACGCCCGGCCCACGGCCGCCTCTGCGATCCGCTCCTCGAGGGTGCGCGCCTCCCCGGCAAAGACGATGGGCGGGAACGCCTCCACCGTCCGCAGCACCTCATCCAGCTCCGCCTTGTCCGGGTACTCCGGCTGCTGCAGCGCCGGGCGGTCCCGCCAGCTCCCCACCGACCACCGGCTCGGGGGCCGCGGCGCCGCGCGCACGGCGCGGGCGCGGAGGAGCGCCCCGCGGGAGCGCGGCGGGCCGCCGCCCGGCGAGGGGAGCGCCGGGTTGGGCAGCAGCGCGGGGGTTGATGGCGCGAGTGGCATTTCGGTGAATAGGGGCGGTAGGGTTTTTCTTTTTCGGCTGCAGATGGGGGTACGGCGAAATGGGTGCTGGAGGAAGGCTCTCGCGGGAGGTGGGGTAAAGTAGGCGCGACGGCGTGAAGCGTATGCGAAGTTGCGAACGCGAGTCCCGGTGCTTTTTTTCCGCTTTGGGATATCCTGACAGTCGGTACAGTCAGATCGAAAACGAAAGGATTTTTAGTTGCAAAATATTCGCCTATTCGGTATCGTGGTCCATTCAATAAAAGAATGCATATCCTCATCCTGTTCATGAGCAGATATGATGATCATACAAGGTGAGATATGGCGTCATGATCGTTGGTCAAACGCAAGATCACAAATTCTCGCTACAAAGCAGCTTCAGCGAAACACATAAAAATTCTACGAGCTACTACAGGAGTTACAGCCAGCCAGCAAACATCAGCCATCCTTCATTCAATTAAAATGCATTAGTAACAAAATAGCGGCAGCTACTAGGTGAAGGGGAAAAAATGTGCTACGATCCTCTCCCTGACTTGCTTCACGAGAATGAAAGTTGTTGGCCGAACGGATGGAAGTATGGAACTAGAAAATAAGCTCAAGTGAACATTCCCTTATTTGTTTAGTTTTTATCTTAGTTTACTTTTTTATAGCATCATAAATTGAATTTTATTCTATTTCATAGTACATGTAACTTTGATATGGAGTTGAATAATTTGAAGGTGTGGTACATGGATTCCCCAATCTACTGCCTGATGTAATATTATTTCAATTGTTTTCAGAAGAGAAAATTATAATTCAAAATGTTACGGCTATATTGAATCTTGCAATCACACATAATTTCGTTTTTAAAATCCTTATGCGCCTTTTTAGAAAAAAAAATATAAAAACATCTTCAATTATATTATTTTATTTGTCACGAAAAAAAGTGTGCCATGGACCTTTAGAAATGTGCTCATTTGGCTCCAATGGTGCCCCTTACTAGTAATCCAACATTTCACTTCCGACAAAGAATGTCTATATCAACATTTTGGTAGTTTTTATATGGTTTATAAGTGCCTAAAATTTATATTTAGCCCTGCTCCTATTTATTCTATGCGAATTTTATTCCCACAAATTTATCTTTACTATGTTATGGTCGTATTGAACCTCACATGCATATCCTCACCATAGGCCCACCAAGTCCCATTATGAACTTTTCTATACAGTGATATTTGCTTCTAATCCATCACCAAAGGTCTCGTCCTTGTTGTTAGCACATAAATATAAGAATACAAACAAAAAACATATTTTTAAGCATTTTAAATAATTAATATTTAGCAGCATAAATTTGTACTTATTTATAAATATATTATTGATGGCATAAAGTGATTCCTATGTAGTGCAAACATGTTTAGTGGATGCATGTCTTATGCAGAAACTTTTAATCCTAGTATATGCCATGAAAAAAAATGTATCATATATTTTAAGTCATAAGTGAAATTGAACCATAATAACTTGATAACAAGATAGAAGTGCGATTGCGATCAAAAAGTTTGCCAAATCATAGTTTGCATGGATCACGCATGAGTCAGGAGTCATGTGGCACCCGAGTTCTAGAGTTTGCAATCTATGTCATGTCATAATTGTAGCAAAATTGAGGACCGAATGTACGTCATAATTTTTACAATTATTGAATTTACTTTTGGCTAGAGCCTTGTATGCAACGGGATTGGTGGACATTGAGTAGTGAATGAAATCATATGCTATCGTTGTAACATGGCAACACCATCAGTACATCAAGTTGGTCACTCTGATAGTTAGAACGCCACACGCTCACGGTCCAAACAGGATGCCAGCCAACGACTTACATATATTACAATCATATTGAATTTTACTTGTACATTTTACCATACACCAACCAGGTCTCACTATGGAATTTTTTAGAATGTGATGTTTGCTTCCATTCCATCACCAAAGGTCAACGATTGTTGCTAGATTGAATCTTACTTGTATATTTTACCATAGGCCGACTAGGCTGTCACTATGTTGTTTTTCTAAAATGTGACGTTTGCTTTCATTCCATCACCAAAGGTTGACATTGTTGTTGCTAGCACATAATCCATTGACAAAGTTACAAAGAAAACATCCTTTAAGCATTTAATTAATTATTATTTACCGTAGAAATTCGTACTAGAACCCATACTTGTTTAGATATATGCTATCGATGATAAAAAAAATAGATTCATATGCAATGAAAACATGTTTAGAAACTTGTTTTGTAGACGCATACCTTGTCCAATTTTTTTAATTTCAGTATGTGGTACGAGCAATTGTATTATATATTTAAGTCAGACACTAAATAAAATGCAATTAAAAAAGATAATAGAAGTGTTATCGCGACTAAAATATCGGTAAAAACACAGTTTGTTGTTCGCGGCATTGGCTGATGAATGAGTTATTTGTCACCTAAATTTCAGTGCTTACTGGGTATAGACATTACTTTAGCTGCCTTCATCGATCTATGACGTGTCATAATCATGACAAATCTGACGATCGAGTTTTTTCCATAATCCATAACTTACTTTGCATTGAAAAGTATATGAAAAGGAAGGATTAGTGGACACTAGACAAACACGGATAAAAACATATAACAACTAGTGGATGCCAATGCACGTATAAAAATTATAAAAAAAATAATTAGATCTAAATTTTCGCTCTATATATACTCCGTAGACTTGAGACGGTATACGCACCACACATAACCGTCATGCTCTCGCTACTGACAGTAAAGTCATACTAGTCCAAGCTCCATCGTTGCATCATGGCAGCAACGTCAGTACTGCATCAAGCTGGACACACCCACTGCACACGCCAAGTTGCGTGCGCCACCAGCCAACCAACCCGGTGAGCCGGTGAGAACGCCGCGCGGCCGCGGCCCAGCCAACGTGCCAAACTACGCCCGCATTTCCACAAGTTGCGTGAGCGAGCCACCCGCCTCTCCCCGCGCTCCGGGCTCCCACCCCGACCCGGCCCCACTTGTCATCCAGACGTGACCGCAACGCGACACAGCAGGAGCGGGAGGCCGCTGGCGCTGGCGACTGGCGAGGCACAGCACAGCGGCGCCAGGGACCACGCGGCCGCGGCCGCCTCCCTCCCTCTAGGGCTTAGCCCGCGGCAGCCACCGCGCCGCCCGCGTCCACGTGAGCCGCACCGCCACCACCACCACCACCACCTCAGCCGCCGCGGCCGATGGCCCAACCCCCACCCAGAAAACCCGAACCGCCCACCACCCATACCCCGGCCCGCCCCCCGACCTTATCCTCCTCCTCCGCCGCCGCCGCCCCCCATCTATTGCGCCCAACTACTCCTCATCCGCCGCCGCCCGCCCAGATCTAGATCTGAGATCCCCGTGAGATGATGGCCGCGGGGGCGCACGACGGCGCCGGCGAGCCGCCCCGGCGGTCGGCGCTGAAGAAGAGCGCGCCGGCGCAGCCGTGGTCGGAGGTGGAGACCTTCCACCTCCTCGACGCGTACGAGAAGCGCTGGACCAAGCACGGGCGCGGCCAGCTCAAGGCGCAGCAGTGGGAGGAGGTGGCGGCGGACGTCGCCGCGCTCTGCGCCGCCACGCCGGGGGTCGCCGTCCAGCGCAAGACGGGCACCCAGTGCCGCCACAAGCTCGAGAAGCTCCGCAAGCGCTACCGGACCGAGGGCGCCCGCCCCGTCACCTCGCTCTGGCCCTTCTTCCGCCGCATGGATCAGCTCGAGCGCGGCCCCCTCGCCGCCTCCTCCGCCTACCCGCCGGCGTCTGGCTCGCCGCCTGCCGCCCCCTCCGACGAGGAGGAAGAGGAGGATGAGGAGGACGAGGAAGAGGAAAACGAGGAGGAAGAGGAAGAGCTCGTCGCCCGCAACAACAACACCAGGAGCATCAACGGCATCATCCGGGAATTCGGCAAAGGCCTCGCCCCGCGCCACCCGCAGCTGCAGCAGCCGCCGGCGCCGGCGCCGCCGCCACTTTCAATCACGCCGTCCACCGCGCCTCCGCGGAAGAGAGTGGCCTACGAGGCGTTCCAGGCCAAGGCCGCGGCGGCCGCCGCAGCGGCGGTTGCGGCTGACAAGGCCAAGGAAGAGGAGGAGCTGGAGCTGGTTCGCCGCCCCTCTGGGGCTAGGGGAACCAACTCACAGCTCTCGGCGGTGCTGAGGGATTTCAGCGAGGGGGTCATGCGGCTGGAGAGGCGGCGCATGGAGGTGCAGTGGGAGATCGAGCGCGGCTGGCAGGAGATGGAGGCCCAGCACGCCAAGATGCTCCAAGATGCGCAGCGCCAGCTCCGGGACACCGCCGCCGCCGCCTGTGCCCTGCCGCCGAAGAAGGCCAGGAGGGACTATGGCAGCAGTGGAGACTAGCAATTGACGGTTGGTGATCCGATGGTGATGGTAGGGATACCAGTTGTTCGTCCTCTGTCCAGGATTTAGTCGTAGTTGGTATATGGTAGTTCTGATTTGCAGTAGCATTTCTAACTATTTTGCGTCTGTTATGTTAAATGGCGATGCTTTTGGATGATTAAGGCTAATGTAGTTGCTGATTTCTCCCTAGTACATGCATCTGTGTTTGGGTTGCCATTTGTCTGTGCTTTGCTTCTATTCTGTGAGAGATGACAAAACTGCACAGGTGTTCTGGGCATCTCGTGGAATTGGATGACTGAGAGGACTGAGAAGTTCAGCTCTTCCAGTTGGTGCAATTTGAGTCGAGGGTTGGACGATGATGGCTGGCTAAATTGATCCTGAGCTTGAAAAGCACAGATGTTCTCCAGCGTGTGTCAGACTAACGTTGGACCTGTCTATCATTGTGCTTATATATAACAGTAAACTTGTATGATCTCTGATATCGTCAGAACTCGGCAGTACTGTTGGTACGTGAATACGTGATCAGCTAATTCAACACTCCAGATGCTTTGCGGTGATATAAGAACCCAGTAGTATTACCTCATTCCTGAGTGCAAGGAATGCTTTGCCTTGATGATACACTAGACGTCAGGGAACTTCAGAAGTTTATTTTGATAATCTGAGGTCCTGAGATCAAACAAGGACACAGTTGTGCTCTTGTAGGTTATCCTAATTGACAGTCTTTGAGTACGGTGGGGTTGTGGTTGCCTGTCTCGTATATTATTCTTCAGATGGTTCGTGACATGTGCCTGCCCTGTTCATTTAGTTGGTGGCTGGCGCTAGTTTTTGCTAAGAGAAAAACACTGCTGGTTGGTGACTGGTGGCTGGCGCTGGTTTTCGCTGAGAGAAAAACACTGTTGGCTCGTTGGAAACAATCCAAACGAACGGGGCGCACCATCCACTCTCCAGTCGTTCAAGTTGAGCTCCTTTTCTTACTGAGCTGCTTCTCCCTGTATGACCTCCGTTGATGAATTGCCGGTCTCCGTTGTGGAGAATCCTTGTTCTCATATGTTTTCCTTCGTGTCGTCATCTATCCTTTGTAACTGAGATTCTGCGCAATACATGCAGTATCACTCATTTTAATACCGGACTCAAGTGATCTTGGATGTTGTTCTAGGTTCTGAGTTTCTGCACATCACATGCCAAATCAAGCTGAAATCGAGGTTTCTGTTCCTTTTTTGTCGACAAGCATGCTGTCTTCCACGTTACATGCCGAGGCAATGTTTGTTTTTATTAGAGCCGAGGCACTTTCAAAGTGATTTTCTCATATTTTAGTTGATAAGTAGGTTTGAGGTATCGGATTTTTTAAAAGATCGGTTTCAGGCATGGTGAAGAAGAACCAGATAATACGTCAGTATCTCCCTTTTTTTTCAGATAATTGGGTTGCGTTTGCATGAGGGCTGCAGCCATCATTTGGGCCCAAAGAAAAGCCCACTCTCCAGCCAGGTCCCGTCGTCCTGCACCGCTCACCTCGTCCCCGAGACATCATCACCCCCATGCTGCTGCCGCCGCATCCCAGTCCCCTCGCGCCGCTCCGCGCCAGCTCCTCCTCCCTCGCCGCGCACCTCCGCCCCCGCCTCCCGTACCCGCCCTATCCTTCCCATGCTCCGCTCCTCTCCCGAAGTCCCCTTCCCCGATGGCCTCCTCCGCTTCGCGCCCACGCGTCCGGTAACGCACACGGCCCACACAATTCGTCGGCTCTGACGTACCATTCGAGCTAATTCGTGCGCATTTCGCAGGCGAGCCCGTCCGCCGCCGGGGCGTCTTCGGCCTCGACGCGCTTCTCTCGGCCGCGGAGCTGCTCTGCCTCGCGCCGCCGGCAATCTGCTCGGTGGTCTGCGCCGCGCGCCTCGTCTTCTCGCCGGGTAGCGCCAGCGCTGGGCTGCCGCCGTTCGCGGGCGGGAGGCTGCTGGTCCTGCAGTACTTGCTCTTGGTGGGCGCGGTGGCGATCGGGAGCCTGATACGGCGGCGGCAGTCAGTGAGGATTCGCCCGGCGGGCGGTGCTGCGGAGCGGGTGGGGATGGGATTGGTGGAGAGGATGGAGAAGGTGGAGGAGAGTGTAAGGGCCATGCTGGCGGCCGTTGGTGTGCTGTCGAGGATCGTTGAGAAGCTCGGCTTGAGGTTTAGGGTGTTGCGGAGGACATTGAGGGATCCTATCAGTGAGGTATTGCTTTCATTTGTCATGATGGCTACTTGCCTGCTTGCTCGAATTTGGTCCACTATTACATTTTGAGACAGCAGAAAATGTTAGATTTAACGCTTGAAATTGGATGCAAATCAGTGAGATGATGAAAGCAAAATGTTCCTGCTTGTTGAATTGATACTAGCTAATATTGATAGGAACTTCATATGCATTGTAAAACTGGTAATCCCAGTTCCCTTGCTTTATCTATAAAGCTGCCGTAAAGGCTTTTGGGATAGGAACTTCATATGAACTGTTTAGTGGAAATTGGAAATTGTAGTTGTTGAATTGTAATTGTAAATCTTTGCAATTCATGAGTTTATTATCGGATATTCTGGTTGACTATTGTGCAACAGGATATTGGGTATTGGCCGCAACCTTGCTAGATGTGATGTTGGTTACTTGGTTGTCAAAGCACAGTGCTAAGGTTTCTTTTGGTTCACTAATGCTACGTACAGTCAAATTCAACATACCTGGTGCCTGGGTCTATGTTGTGTATGTATATGGGCTAAGGTAGTAGGCATTTATATGTTTTGCTCCTGCTTAAGAAATGTTAGATGTATATAAGCCTGTAAGAAATTAAGCACCTGAAATACTTCATAAAAGATAGTTGCTAAACAGCATAAAAATCATTACCTCGTGGGTTGTTTCTCTCTCTGGTTCCCTATAGTTGTCATTTTTTAGAAGCTGTGCAGCAAAATGCATCAGGATTAACTACTGGAGGAAACATGAAAGCATGGTCATATCTTCTGTTTATTTGTATTGGTGTAAATAATAGTAGGTATGCATCTTCTGTTTGGAGAATGCTGGAGTACATAGCCATGACACCAATGTTCGCTTCCTCAACATCATTAGCTGTTAGCAATTCGCACAAGTTGCTTGTCAGAAAAAAAATGATACAGCATTATACCAAGATAATAAATTGCACACTGATGTTTGCTGCTTCAATTTCCATTAGCTGTTAACAACTCGCACACATTGTTTTATCAGAAAAAATAAATTGTATCTCTTCAAGATAATACCAATAATTGTTTCAGCCATACTTCTTTGTGACATGCAAATTTTCTTGGGGATGATTTGTGATTGATCCTGTATATGTCATAACGTGCTTGCACTGCTGTAAATGCCTCCATTTAGCTTCATCTTCTATCATTTTCTTTTGCAGACAGCATCTTTAGCCCAGAAGAATTCTGAAGCCACTCGTATACTAGCTGCACAAGAAGTCCTTCTTGAAAAAGAAATTGGCGCTATTCAAAAGGTGCTATACGCAATGCAGGTGATGTTTCTTTGTAGTTTGTCAAAAGCACAATTTCTGGAGTAATTTTTATTATAAAAGTTTTCTGAGATGTATATTATGGTTGCGTTGTATAGCACCTTAACTGGTTATGGCTGGCTGGCCGTATGCTCCATGTTATGGACAAATAATTGCCGAATCCTTATGCTGGCGTACTTTCAGTCTTCCACATGTATCATGTATTTCATGCGCATTCATATGATTGTCATATATTTCATAACATATATATTTGTGGTAGAAATTGGAATAGGATTTGACTTTTTATTTTCCCCTCCCATTACAACTCATACACACGTGTATAGTTCGTGATAATACTGCATCGATATTACCAGCGTTTCAAAAATCAAATCCATATCTGTTTCCAGACTTTAAGGAAAATGGTTTCTGTCCTGAAATGGCATGCCTAGATTTTTTTTTCGTGATACACGCGTTAGCAGACAATGTGCGTTCAGTCTAAGTTGGTCCGCCTACTAAGCATGAATCAACATGTTTATTTACAGTCTGTAAACTTTCTTATTATTAGTGGAGTTAAAATGTGATCATTGGCGTGTGTTTAACAGGTCTCAAGAAATTATGATCCTTACATCCTTGTAGTTATAAAATTTTCTTGACCGGACTCCCTTCAGAACAAAGTTAATAGGGATTTCTAGCCTTTTCATTTGTTCAAAAAGAGTTTCTATGCTTAACTAGTTGCATCATTATAATCGTTTCCCCCTTCCAAGGCATGATATATCTTATCTTCAGCGCTGATAATATTCACCCTGAACAATCATCATACTCAGTCGGTGGTTTTCTGTGTCTGTTGAAGACTCGTAAATTACTCAGTTCCTTGTCCTTTCTGATAATGCTTTGTAATGATTGTTGTCCAATAAATAATTCCTATCATATTGAGTCCAAGATGGCCTTTTACCTTTAGCTAAAGATTGGTTACTGTCATGCAGGAACAACAGCAAAAGCAACTTGACCTAATCCTTGCAATTGGGGAAGCAAGCACGATGCTAGGTAGTGAACAAGACTTGTTGGATGGGGACGGTGCTAGATCTTCTAGTGCAGGTTCAGCAACACAGATAGAGAACAAACAAGCAAAAATAAGCTCTGGAGCTGCTGCTACAGGAGGCAACAACAAACCCTGATGTCCTGATTCTATCATCTGAAATGGAAACAAGAAGCATCCAGGATAGGCCTTCGGTTTTGATTTACCCAACATTGCGAAACATGTATGGTTACAGCGCCATGGGCATAAATGATAAAGCTGGTTGCGGCGTTTGGATAGCACTCAGCAAATACATGCCAAAAAACTACAGCTTATCATGGGATTTGTACAGGGCAAGCTGGTGAAGTATTCACAGGATTCCATAACAGACCTGTTTGGTGACCTAATGTTTCATTCGGTCATTGATTCCGACCAAATGTTTACTTGGCTTTGTACTAACTACATCCGAGTCATTGATGGCACCCAAATGTTAGTCGATACAGACATCGTCGATCAACAACTAATTTCGTTCAGTGTTAACTTGTGTAAATGTGTAATGATGTGCAATAATTCAGTGTTGTCAATTTGCTTTCAAGCACTGACGCCTGTACCAGATTACACACTTCAACGTTTATGCTATTCATTTTCATTTCATTTCGGCCTTTGAAGAAGCACTGGTCTCGTCCTGCACAGCTGCACTGGAGCGAGTGAGCGACGAGCGGGATTCGAGCTACTGCACATTTGACCGTCATCCCGTGCTATCGCTAAACTGCCAAAGTTCTTAGTTCCAAGACAACTAGTGAGCTCGTGCTCGTACTGGTGCGAACATAGCTGAGCAGTGTTTGGGCACAGGACACCCAGAGAAAGTGATTAGCACAACACTCCGGCGATGACATTGGCATTGCCAATTTGGCACACTTTAAAGGTGGCGACAGGCTTTGGGTTTCTTTCATCATGTGATGCCTCCTCGTCCATTGTCCATACTCCATGCCAGTAACTTTATACATGTGGTCATGTGCTCAAGCCTTTCTTTCAGGTAATCAGGTCTGTCACCATTCACCAATTCGCCATCCTCTTGTACACAGGCCCTGTTTAGTTCCCAAACATATCACCAAACTTTCAAAAATTCTCTCTCCAAACTTCACTATTTATCTATCACATCAAATCTCTCTCCTCATGCATGGAGTACTTGTCGGGGACAGACCCAGGGGGTCCCCTAACCATCGGGGTAATCACCCTCCAAAAAACGATCAACCACGAAAGGCCGAATCACCGGCAACCCAAAAGGGCCACCAAGGCAGCGCGGCCCGTCACAGCCTATCGCGGCCCAAGAACGGCCGTCCGAGCTCGCCTGTCAAGGGGGCCCGAGCCGCGCGCCCCCGTCTCCACCCCGCTCGAGGGCCGCGCACCCCCTCGAGCAGGCACAACGCAAAACTCTGCCTCGCTCGAGGGCCGCGCAACCCCTCGAGCGGGCGAGCCGACTCCGCCTCGCTCGAGGCCACCACTCTACATAACGCGGCACGCCCCGGCGCCCCGCCCGGCAACGGCATTTAATGCCTGCCCCATCAGGCGGGCGCCGAAGTCAAAAGGCAATCTCTCCCCACGCCGCGCCGCTGACACCGCAGAGCTCGCTGTTTCAACTACTCCGGTCACTATGCGTCCTCACCACCACTGTGAGGACGCATGCGGCGCTACGCGAGGCCCTGTGCGGACTTGCAGGCGTCAATCCGCACCACTATTCCGCCCGCTCCCGTCCTCCCCCCCCGGCGCAGCCCTCGAATGGGCGTGAAGAAGCCTCGAACGAATATACGAGCAGCAACCAAGTACGGACTCCGGTCAGGCGTGGTCCGGTGATGACGAACGCCGGGTCAAATCCACCAACTCTCGGCCATTCCCCGGCAAACCGGGCACGCCGCGCACTGTGGTCGACAGCAAGCGCCATGCCGGCCCCTGTGCCGCCAACTCTCGTCCTTCCCCACCTACCACGCCCTCGAATCGACCAGCGGCGGGCAACTGGGTGCGGATTACGGCAGCGCCACCCCTCGAAATCACTCCAGGACAAGCACGGGGACGACCATGACGCCCGCGGAAGCCGGAGTTCGCCATAAATCCCCCGCTAGGGTCAAGGACGACCGCACGCCCAGCGCCACGCTCTCCAGTACACACCTCTGTAGCACACACTGTACCTGTACTTGTAAGCCCCTCCCCCCTTCTCTCCTTGGCCTATAAAAGGAGGGAGGGGGCGAGAGAGGAGAGAGAACGGACACTCAACCATGCACACCGCCTCACGCGATATCGGCACTCGCCCCAATCGCACCCGTTCTCAGGGACTTGGAGACTCCTTCTCCTCTCCCGCCTTGCTTGTAGCCCCCCACTGCAAGCATTCCGGTGCAAGATAGTACAGCACCCCGAGCGCACCCTGCTGGACGTACGACCTCACGGTCGGAACCAGGATAAACCCTTGTCTCATTGTGCTAGCTCTTGCATCAACCGTCAGGGGACGGGACACAACGCATTCTGTTTGGCGCTGGGGATTGGCCGACCGATCCCAGCACCGACAGTGGCGCGCCAGGTAGGGGGCTGCGCTGTGATCAACCACACCCGATCAGTTCCCTTGACGGCAGGCCACGCCAAGGCCATGCCACCACGATCCGCCCCAGGGTCCCCCGGCCCGCTTCCGCGCGGGTACCGGATCATGTTCGGGAGCCTGGAGTTCGAAGCGACCGGTGAGGGCCTCCTCATGCGGCTCGCGTCCAGGGCACTCGGCATGATAGCTATCACCCCGGCACCGCCAACGCCACCCAACCTCAGGAGACGACGAAGACTGCGCGAGCTGCAGATTCGCGAGGAACGGCGCGTTGCCCCGCGCGTCGTCCTCCCTGATTGGGACGCACACCTGCTGCTCCAGCCCGCTGCCACGTTACAGGGGGGCGGACCCCCGCCGGCGGCTCCCGCGGAGGGAGCGCGCTGGGAAAATGTGGCCGGGTCGGCACAGCTCCCACACGGGATGAACAACGCGACCGCAAGCTACTCCGCGGCAATCAGCGCCAACCCGAACGCGCACGAGGATTCGTCGGGTCACCAGCTGGGTTCGATCCGCGACCTCAACATTTCCTCGCCCGGCGGGCCCCAGTCCGAGTCGGATGACGGGGAAAGTGTGCGCGGGCAGGAGCACCCGGACTTGGACTACTCCGGGTTGCACGACCGCGAAGGCCTTATCTCCTTCCAGGCCGTCGCGGACTTCTGCCTCACCTGCTCCGACGATTCCAGCGAAGGGGAATACGACCCCATGCGGGAATGCTTCGTCCTCGACGGCGAAGTAGAGTCCGTGGGAGAGGATGAAGAAACGCGCGACGGGGCCGGACACGACGAACCGCCACCAGCACCCGCCGAGCCAACGGGCGAAGCCGCACTCGCGCAGGTGCAAGAGCGGGAAGCCAGGCTCCAACAGGAGCGCCAGCAGGTACAGGAGCTGCGCGTAGCTCTGGAAGCCCGGCAGCCCAAGCGCGGCGAACGCGCGCGAGCCGCCGGGCGTATCGCTCAAGCGCGCATCATGGGCGACGGCGACGACGCCAGCCCTGCCATGCCGCCACGAGCAAGCCAGAAGCTCGTCACCGTAGCAACCCTGATTTGGGCCATGCCCGAACCATCGACACCAGAAGCGCGCAGCATGCGGCGCCAGGTGCAGGCCCTTGTCGAAGAAGCGGCCATTCAACAAGCGGAAAGTTCCGCCTCCCGCATGCGCCACCAGGCCAGTTCGAGAGCGGGAGGAAGCAAGTGGGATAAGGAACAATCCATCCATACCCCACCCAGGGGCGCGTGGACGCCTCACTGTCCAACGAACGATGGAAGGGCGCTCGTCACCGGCGACCGCGAAACGAGGAGGTCCGCGAAGGACCGACTCGTGGACATGCGGGGCGCCGTCGACGATGGTGATGCGCGCAACGTCCTAAACAGGAAGAGGCAGGATGCGGCGCCTCCTCACAGCAGGCACCCCCGATGAGGGGGTCGCTATGACAGCGAGGAGGACAAAAGCCCGACGCCGGAACCCCCGGGAACCCCTGTGTTCAGCCGGAAGATCCGTTCGGCCGCCATCCCGCCGCGCTTTCGTCAGCCGACCACCATCACCAAGTATTCGGGCGAGACGAAACCCGAGACGTGGCTCAACGACTACCGCCTGGCTTGCCAGTTGGGCGGGACCACCGACGATGCCATGATCATCCGCAACCTTCCGCTTCATCTCGCGGACTCGGCGCGGACATGGCTCGAACACCTGCCCACGAACCAAATCCACGACTGGGACGACCTGGTCAGGATGTTCGTGGGTAACTTCCAGGGCACATACGTGCGCCCCGGAAACTCCTGGGACCTGCGCGGGTGCCGGCAGGCGGCCGACGAGCCACTGAGGGACTTCATCCGCCGCTTCTCCAAGCGCTGCACCGAGCTCCCAAACGTGGGTGACTCCGAAATCATCCATGCCTTCCTCGAAGGCACGACCTGTCGAGAGCTGGAGCGCGAGCTGGGGCGAAACCATCCCACCAGCGTCAACGCTCTGTTCGACATCGCCACCAACTTCGCCTCTGGAGAGGAGGCTGTCGGGGCAATCTTCGACGGCAAGACCAAGGGGAAGCGCGCGGAGGAGCTGCCCGCGGAGGGCAGCAAACCCAAGGCAAAGGCAAAAAAGCAGAAACGAGGCGGTAAGGGCAAGAAGCCTCGGCAAGCCGCGCAGCAGCAGCAGCAGGGCGAGGACTCTGACGACGCCCTCGTGGTCGAGCGAGGCCGCAAAGGCCCTCGAGGCCCCCCTCAGGGGGGAGGCCTGTTCGACGAGATGCTGAAGAAGCCATGCCCGTACCATAAGGGCCCTGTCACCCACACCCTCGAACAATGTGGGATGATCAAGGGTTACTTCAGGCGCACCTCCGCGAAGGAGGATGGCCCGAAGAAGGATACGGGCGATGGCGGCAACGACGAGTTCCCCCATGTGGAGAATGTATTCTTCATCGTAGGGGGCCCCACAGTGAACGCGACGTCCCGGGAGCAAAGACGTGAACGCCGAGAGGTCTTCTCCGTTCACCCCGCGACGCCAACTTACCTCGCCTGGTCGGACGAGACCATCTCCTTCGGCCGCGAGGACCATCCGGACTATGTCCCGAATCCGGGGCGCTATCCACTTGTCGTCGACCTCGTCATCGGCAACACGCGATTCTCCAAGGTGCTGATGGACGGGGGCAGCAGCCTCAACATCCTCTACGTCCACACCTTAGAGCTCATGGGCATCGGCACGAACCAGCTGAGGCCAAGCAAGGCGTCGTTCCACGGCATTGCGCCGGGAAAACGGGTCCAACCCCTCGGGCAGATCGACCTGCCCGTTTGCTTCGGCACTCCCGACAACTTTCGAAGGGAGAACCTCACCTTCGAGGTGGTGGGATTCCCAGGAGCGTACCACGCTATTTTCGGGCATTCGTGCTATGCCAAGTTCATGGCGGTCCCCAACTACGCCTACCTCAAGATGAAGATGCCAGGGCCAAAGGGCGTCATCACCATGGGATCGTCGTACGAGCACGCTTACGCGTGCGACGTCGAGGGTGCGGAAGCGCTCGCCTATAGCGAGACGCTGGTGGCGGACCTAGAGAAGATGGCGAACGAGGCCGTCGACTCCGCCAAAAGGCACGCAGGCACCTTCGAGGCTGCCGAACACACCAAGGCAGTGCCCCTCGACCCCACTGCCCCCGAAGGCAAGGCGTTGAGGGTCAGCACCACCCTCGACCCCAAATAGGAAGCAGTGCTCATCGACTTCCTCCGCGCCAACGCCGACATCTTCGCGTGGAGACCCTCGGACATGCCGGGGATTCCGAGGGAGGTCGCCGAGCACAGCCTCGACATCAAGCCTCACTCCAAGCCGGTGGTACAGCGACTGCGGCGGTTCGACGAGGAAAAGCACCGCGCCATTGGGGAGGAGGTGCACAAGCTCCTGCAAGCCGGATTCATCAAAGAGGTATTTCACCCGACCTGGCTTGCCAATCCTGTTCTAGTTAAGAAGAAAAATGGAAAATGGCGCATGTGCGTAGATTATACCGGTTTAAACAAAGCATGCCCTAAGGTTCCATTTCCTTTGCCTAGAATAGATCAGATAGTAGACTCCACCGCTGGGTGTGAATTGCTATGCTTTCTTGATGCTTATTCCGGTTATCATAAAATCAAGATGAAAGAGTCCGACCAGCTCGCGACTTCTTTCATCACCCCGTTTGGCATGTTTTGCTACGTCACTATGCCGTTCGGCCTCCGAAACGCTGGAGCTACATACCAGCGATGTATGCAACACGTTTTTGGAAGCCACATCGGGCGGACCGTTGAGGCATATGTTGACGATATCGTTGTAAAAACCAGAAAGGCGAATGATCTGGTCAACGATTTGCAAATCACATTCGGTTGCCTCCGGGCGAACGGGGTAAAGTTGAATCCGGAAAAATGCGTATTCGGGGTGCCGCGAGGCATGCTATTGGGTTTCATCGTCTCCCAACGAGGCATCGAACCCAACCCCGAAAAAGTCTCGGCCCTGGAACGAATGGGGCCAATTCGGGACCTCAAGGTGGTGCAAAGGGTACTGGGCTGCCTCGCAGCTCTCAGCCGCTTCATCTCTCGACTTGGTGAAAAGGGCTTACCTTTGTACCGGCTCCTAAAAAAGCACGAACGCTTTTCATGGACCCCCGAAGCCCAAAGAGCCCTCGACGGGCTAAAAGCGTCGCTCGCGCGCGCACCCATCCTCACGCCGCCGCAGAACGGCGAGCCCCTCTACCTATACGTGGCCGTAACAACGCAAGTTGTCAGCACCGTCATCGTTGTGGAAAGGACAGAGGAGGGCCACGCTCTGCCGGTCCAGAGGCCGGTGTACTACGTCAGCGAGGTGCTGACCGAAACCAAGATGCGGTATCCACAGATCCAGAAGCTAATCTACGCTGTAGTGCTCGCGCGGCGAAAGCTGCGACACTACTTCAAGGCCCATCCGGTCACCGTGGTCTCATCTTTCCCTCTTGGGGAGATAGTCCGCAACCCCGACGTCTCATGTAGAATAGCAAAGTGGTGGATGGAGCTCGTAGGAGAAACTCTCTCCTACGCGCCGCGAAAGGCGATAAAGTCGCAAACCTTAGCGGATTTCGTCGCTGAGTGGACCGACGTCCAACTTCCACCGCCACAGATCCAAGCCGAATGCTGGACCATGTACTTCGACGGGTCGGTGATGAAAACCGGGGCAGGCGCGGGCCTCCTCTTCGTCTCACCCATCGGAGAACACATCCGGTACGTGGTTCGCTTGCACTTCCCGGCGTCGAACAACATGGCGGAGTATGAAGCCCTTTTCGCCGGGCTCCGCATCGCCATCGACCTCGGCGTCAAACGCCTCGACGCCCGGGGAGATTCTCAGTTGGTCATCGACCAAGTGATGAAGAACGCAAGCTGCCGCGACGAAAAGATGGAGGTGTATTGCAACGAGGTTCGCCGCCTCGAAGACAGATTCTATGGCCTCGAGCTGAACCACATCGCGCGCAAATACAACGAGGAAGCGGATCAGCTGGCCAAGATCGCGTCAGAGCGAATCACCGTTCCTCCGAACGTCTTCGCCCGCGACCTCGACCAACCCTCCGTCAACTTTGAACCAAAGGCCGGAGCCCTCAGGACGCCCTCGGGGGCTGCGGGGGTCGAGCCCATGGAAGAGGACCCCTCGAAAGAGGAGCTCGAAGCCCTCGACGCTGAAATTTCTTTGGCCGAGGCCATGGAAATCGACGTAGACACGCGACCACAAGACTGGCGTGATCCGTACCTCGCGTGGATCGACCGCGGGGAGCTGCCCTCGGACCGAACCGAGGGGCGCCACATCGCCAGAAGGGGCAAGACCTTTGTCTCGGTCGGTGGCGAGCTGTACAAGCGCAGCGCCTCGGGGATCTTGCAGCGATGCATCCCCATCCCCGAGGGAAGGCAGTTGATCCGCGACATCCACGCCGGGGCATGCGGACACCACGCGGCGCCGCGTACCCTCTTGGGTAACGCATTCCGGCAAGGCTTTTACTGGCCCACCGCCGTATCCGACGCGAACGAGGTCGTGCGCACCTGCGAAGGGTGCCAATTCTACGCACGAAAGACGCATCTCCCAGCGCGCGCCCTGCAGACCATCCCCGTAACATGGCCTTTCGCGGTCTGGGGGTTGGATCTCGAAGGGCCCTTCCGCCCAGCGCCCGGGGGCTTCACCCACTTGTTGGTGGCCATTGACAAGTTCTCGAAGTGGATCAAGGTCCGAGCCATCACCAACATCAGATCTGAGCAGGCCGTGTTGTTCTTCACCGACATCATCCACCGATTCGGGGTACCCAACTCGATCATCACCGACAACGGCACCCAATTCACCGGCAAGAAATTCTTGGAGTTCTGCGACGACCATCACATTCACGTAGATTGGTCGGCCGTAGCACATCCGCAAACGAACGGCCAAGTAGAACGTGCCAACGGCATGATACTACAAGGCCTGAAGCCAAGAATCTTCAACAAGCTGAACAAGTTTGGCCGGAAGTGGGTTGCTGAGCTGCCATCGGTGATCTGGAGTCTCAGGACAACCCCAAGCAGAGCCATAGGCTTCAGCCTGTTCTTCCTCGTCTACGGCGCCGAAGCCGTCCTCCCGACAGACTTGGAGTACGGGTCTCCGAGGCTCAAGGCCTACCAGGAAGACCAAAACCAGCGGAACCGTGAGAATTCGCTGGACCAGGTGGATGAGGCTTGCGACGTAGCGTTGCTTCACTCAGCACGCTACCAACAATCGCTCCGGCGATACCAAGCTCAGAAGGTGCGGCGTCGAGACCTCCACGAAGGGGACCTGGTGCTGAGGCTGCGCCAGGACAATCGAGAGCGCCACAAGCTCACTCCGCCATGGGAAGGACCATTCATCATCGCCAAAGTCCTCAAACCTGGCACTTACAAGCTGGCGAACGAGAAGGGCGAGGTCTTCACCAACGCCTGGAACATCCAACAGCTACGTCGCTTCTATCCTTAAAACTCTCAGTATTTCTTGTAAATACTTCATGTTCTTAGTCAACAACAATGAAAAGTTTGCGAAAAACATGGAAACATTGCTGCTAACAACATGAACAAGGGGGACTTGGTTCTATTCTCAATAGAGCCAAGCCCCCCTCGGGGGCTGCAGGGGGGTTTGCCCCCCTAATCGTACCAATTTTCAAAAATTGTGCTAAAACTCGAGGCGCTTAGAGAGATCGGGGCGCGAGCTAACTAAAGCTGGAGCCGGCTGAGCCGTGAGACCGCCTACGCCCTCGAAGGGATACGGCACCTCCCTCTCCACTCCACGCCTTAATTACTCGCGGATTCGAAATACCCGTCCAAAATCTCTCCAAGCCAAGAGTAGCACAATAGAACAATCGAACAAGTTCGAAACGCACAATCGACTTTCAATCTTAGTTTATGTACAGAGCTAGTCTCCTAAAAACTAAGATGCATCTAGATACTAAGCCTGAACCTTTCAGGCTCCACCTTCCTGCGGGGGTGCGGTGGCCTCGGCGGCGACGGTCGAAGGAACCGACGCGAGGGCCCCAGGACCATCGTCATCACTGCACACCGAGGCAATGGCCTCCTCAAGGGACGCCACGGCGTCGGCCTCAGGATCAACCTCGGCTTCGGTGGCAGCCGCGACCCCAGGCTCGATATCCGCGCACGCATCTTCATCCTCTCCAGGGAAAAGCTTGCGCCCGAACTTGGCGGCAAGCGCCGTGGCGGCGTCCTCGGCGCCGTCGTCGGCCTCGTCGAGAGCGGCAAGGGCGGCGTGGTCATCCAGGTCTGCGTCGATGAAGTAGCCATGCGCCACCGCCGCGAGGTCGATGTCATAATGCGTCGACACCACGCCGAGTGCCTTCTTCACACCAAGGTGAAGAGCGTTCTCGAGGCGCTCTGTCACGCAGCCTCTCAAAGACCGCAGGCGGCTGGGCAACGACGACCCCGACTGCAACCCCGACGGGATGTCGACGCACTGGATGTCCCGGCACGCGGCGTCGGCGGCAGCCCTTAGCATCTCGAGCTCCCCCTGGGCTTCGGAGTAGGCGGCTTGAACAGCCACCACCTCGTCCGCCTTCTCGGCCTCGGCCCTCCGCAGCCCTGATAAGGCTCGAGCACGTCAAGACGAACTCCAATACAGAAACGGCCAAGAAAGCCAGGAAAGCGTAAAGCCATGCCGTCTACCAAGGCCCTAGCCTCGGTAAGCGCCGTGCGCTCTTGCTGGAGCAGGCCCTCCGCGGTGGCCAGCGCACCCTCCTTCTCTCGAAGCGTGCGGCCCAGCTGTTCGGCCTCCTGGGCCTTTTGCTCTGCCCGGGCCGTCGCCTCCGCGAGCTGGGACTGTGCGGCCTCGCGCGCCTTGCGCTGCTGCTCGAGCCGCGTCCGCTCCGCCGCCAGCGCCTCACGCTCCTGCTGGAGCTGGCCCTGTGCCTCCAGCAGCCTGGCCCCGACCTCCTCACGCGCCTTGCGCTCGAGCTCGAGCCGCTCCAACGCCGCGGCCGAGGCTCGGGCCTTCCGCTCCGCCGTGCCTCTCTCGGCGTCGCGCTCCCGCTCCGTGCGAGCCTTGGCCTCTTCGTGTGCGCGGGCGGCCGTCTCCGCCTCCCTCACCCGGACGGTGAGCTGGGTCACCTCCGTGCCCAGGTCCGCGTTCGCCTGACGGAACCGGCGAAGGTCGGTGTACAAGTCCGCGATGCACGCGGTCTTGTCTGCCGCCTCCTGCCGCAGAAGCTGCACGAAGAACCATCGAGGATAAGACACAGACTAAAAACAATCTCGAAGTGCTAAGATGAGCGCGGGGATACCTCGAAGAGTTCCAGCGCCTGCCTGGAATGGAGATCGGCGGCGGCTGAGATGGCCCGCTCCAGGTCCGTCCCGACCCGTTCGGCCTGAGCCCACAACTCGTTCTCCTCCGCCATGTCCTGCCAGACCCGGGCAGAGACGCCAGGCTCCTCCGGCCATGCGCTCGGGCCGCGTCGACCCTGAAGCAGCGCCACCTCGGCTGCATCCCACTCTGCCGCTCCCTTGGCCACGGGCATCTGCGGCGGCCCCTGGGCCAAGAAGCGCGCCGCCGACACCTCGACCGCAGCCACCCCTGCGGGGGGAATGCGCCCGCCATCACCACCTTGGCCCACGCCTTGCGCGCGACCCAAAGCCGGCAGGATGACCGTGCCGCCGACCGGCACGACCACCTCCCGCCTCCCTCCAGTGGGGGCCGCGGCGGTGGCACGGCCCCCCTGCTCGCCCGCTTCCACCACCAGGGCGCCGTGCCCCGGCTCCACCTCCACCATCGGGGCGTCCTGCCCCGGCTCCGCCACCAGGGGCGTCACCTCCCGCTCCGCCTCCGCCGGCCGGGAACCTCGCGCCCCCGGCGCCGGTTCCACCGGCGTCACTGCGGACATCGCCGCGGGACGCGGAGGCCCGCGCGAACGCGATCCCCCGGCGTGAGGGGAATCCGACGCCCCAATCTTCAACGCCTACTTAGGCGCAAGGTTGGGGTTGGCCTTGGCGGCGCCACGAGCGCTGAATCAGAAGGGAAAAAGCAGAAATTGCGAAACGAAAAACCAAACAAGGATGGAAAGTTGCGAAAAAATATGAGGCAGAACTTACCGGACGCAATCCTGCAGCGCCTGCAGCTTCCGCTTCGAGCCACCCGTTGAGGGAGCCCTACTCGAACTCGAGGACCCCCTCAACCCGCTCAGGGGCTGCGAACCCCCCGAGCCCTCGGCATCCAATCCGCTGCGGCTCGAGGAGGAAGTCGCGCAATATCGCCAGGGCTCGCCGCGCCCGCCCCGGACGGCAGCGCGGCCATCTCCTCCTCCTCACCGGCGGGTGGAACCCCACCGGCATCGATCTCCTCCTCCTCATCCTCCTCCTCGCTGGGAGGGTCCGGGGAGTCCTCGGGGGACGACGGCGGCGCCCCGCCGTCCCTCCTCCACCGGCGAAGCGCCGCCTGGTGCGCATCCCGCCGGGCCTGCCTCCTCCGGCTGCTAGCTCTTTTCGCCTCCTTCGCGTCCCTCTCGCGGTCACGGCGGGCGCAGTTCGAAGCACGCACCTCCGGAGTCGGCGCGAGGGAGCGGTAGAGGCCGCAGTTCACCTCCTGAAATCACGATAAATTGAGGAAGGGAATCCTAAGTCAATCAATCCGGCAGTTCGGAGAGGGAGAATGGCGACTCACCGACAAAACGTGGCCCTCGTCGGGACGCAGCCGGAACGACCAAAGGTCGCTCGGCATGGTGTCGGGATGCACCGCCGTTCGCACCCTCGTGACGACGTACTCTTCAAGGAGCGGCTCCGGCAACATGCGCGAAGCCGCCAGTGCCGCCGGGTCGGCACCCTCTGTCATCCGGAACAGAGGAAGCTGCGTCTCCATGAGGGGAACCACCCGGCGGCGATGACAGTGCGCGAGCACGTGCGCCACGGTCAGGCCCGTCCCCTCCAGGGTACGAAGGGCGTCGACGACATGGTAGAGCCTCTTCCGCTGACCTTCGCCGGAAACGTCGTAGCTCTAGGAGTCGGCCTTCTCCGTCAAGACCTTGCCGGTGTACTCCGGTAACCTCAGGCCGTCGTTGCGCAGGTAAAACCACCCCTTGGCCCAGCCGCTGTTGTTGGTAGTCATCCTGCAGGCCAGATACAGGTGCTTCCGGGACTCGAGCGGCGCGAGCGTAAGACCGCCGGTGCACGAAGAACGGCGCACCCACCTCCCCGCGCCGGACGTACTGAGCTCGGCGCGGAAGAGGTGGACCCACAGGTCCCAGTGCGCCTCGATCCCCAGCACGCCCTCACAGACGCCGACGAAGGCCGCCGCCTGAGAGACGACATTGGGGGAGAAGTTGTGGAGCTCCACGCCATAGTAGTGGCAGAGGCCCCGCATGAACTGGCTGGCGGGTGCGTTGAAGCCCCGCTCGTGGAAGCGGATGAAGCTCACCACGTACCCCGCCGGCGGGTTCGGCACCCTGGCCGCCAGCGCCGGGACAATCCACGCCGTTCACCAGGCCCTCCAGGAGGTGCTCGGTAGCGGTGGACGGAGTCCACTCGGTGACGCCTTCGATGATCACCATGACGGACGGCGGAGCAAGGAGCGAAAGCGACGAAGACAGAAAGCGGTTAGCGGGCTCGGAAGCAAGAGAAAGGCGGAGGCGAGAGCTAGTGCGAGGAATGGCGAAGGTAAGAAATCCCCTTACCCCCCCCCCCCCGCTCTCCTTTTATAAAGGAACGGACTCGTCCCTGCCGCGACACGCCAACCCATTGGCAACGGGCCGGACGCGCGCGTGGCACGTCGCTGACAACCAGGGGCCCCCTCCCCCTTTTCCCCGCGGGACGACACGCGTGAGCAGCGGCATTTACTGCGGCACAGTAAAACAAAACGACGCGGCAGCGGCGCCTGACCGCCCGTCGCCTCGCCTCTCCCCGGCGCACGCCAACTCCGCCTAAAAAGGCGCGCCCGCTACACCCATCTCGCCCACTCCGCGCCACAACGGCCACGACCATGCCCGCCAGCGGTCGTGCGCGGGCCCGCAAAACCGAAACGACCTAACCGTTGGATTCCTTCCAGGGTAAGACAACGACGCCCCTCCGCCCCGAGGCATGGGGTAATACTAATCAGGGGCCCAAAGCTCAAGCCTCGAAAGGCCTCGATGGGCGCCCCAGATTAAGCGATGCGCAGGCTGCCGGTTACACTCGACCAACCCTCGAGCCCGCTACTCGAGGGTGACCCGCACCTTTCGCAAGGCCCCACTGATCAGGAGTACGAAGCCTGGCCCGCGAAAGGGTTCGACAGGGGCTCCGGATCGACAGAGTCAGGGACAATTCGGGCGTGTTCAATGGACTTTACCCCGAACGCGAAGTTTGGGGACGCCCCTGTTGTGTTCAAGGCCGGACAAAGGCAGCTAGTAGGGGGGATCCCAACGAGGGAGAGCTTTCGCGCCCTCGGACCCTGTCGAAAGGGACCGAGCCCCACCTAGCAAACCTTTGCAAGCGCTACATGGATGCGTCCCCGGACCACGAGCCGATCCCTAGCGAACGGGGCACGGGCGTCCACTTGAACTACCCGTTAACAGCTCACCGAGGCATCCGTGTACGCTGCCCGATTCGAGGGTTGCACGAATGACCTCATCCCTCTCCCCCGCGAAGGGGAAGCGAGGGTCGTCACTCAAAGACAAGAAGCCCCTCCAACCGCCTCCGCTCGGGCCAGGAGCTCGGGGGGGCTCCTTGCAGCATATCCTCCTCCTCTTATGCGCGAAACGCGTCGAAACCGTGCAGGGTCCGCCCCCCGAATTCCGCATAACTCGGTCTCATCCCCACCACATCGAAAGGGGAGCGACTAACATAACCCTCGGAAGTCAAAGCCCTTGCACGAGTGAACCCACTCCTCCAAGGGCTCGGGGGCTACACCCGCGGGTGCGCTCGCGCGCCCCCATGGAAGAACGTGCATAATCAAGATGGAGTAATCCCCGCAGAATGCCCGGGAACGATCCCGCGAACCATCAGCCTCTGCCCGACTGATCCTTAGTCCGGCAGAGGCTCGGGGGCTACTGTCGGGGACAGACCCAGGGGGTCCCCTAACCAACGGGGTAATCACCCTCCAAAAAACGATCAACCACGAAAGGCCGAATCACCGGCAACCCAAAAGGGCACCAAGGCAGCGCGGCCCGTCACAGCCTATCGCGGCCCAAGAACGGCCGTCCGAGCTCGCCTGTTAAGGGGGCCCGAGCCGCGCGCCCCCGTCTCCACCCCGCTCGAGGGCCGCGCACCCCCTCGAGCAGGCACAACGCAAAACTCCGCCTCGCTCGAGGGCCGCGCAACCCCTCGAGCGGGCGAGCCAACTCCGCCTCGCTCGAGGCCACCACTCTACATAACGCGGCACGCCCCGGCGCCCCGCCCGGCAACGGCATTTAATGCCCGCCCCATCAGGCGGGCGCCGAAGTCAAAAGGCAATCTCTCCCCACACCGCGCCACTGACTCTGCAGAGCTCGCTGTTTCAACTACTCCGGTCACTATGCGTCCTCACCACCACTGGTGAGGATGCATGCGGCGCTGCGCGAGGCCATGTGCGGACTTGCAGGCGTCAATCCGCACCACTATTCCGCCCGCTACCGTCCTTCCCCCCCCCCGGCGCAACCCTCGAATGGGCGTGAAGAACCCTCGAACGAATATACGAGCAGCAACGGAGTACGGACTCCGGTCAGGCGTGGTCCGGTGATGACGAACGCCGGGTCAAATCCACCAACTCTCGGCCATTCCCCGGCAAACCGGGCACGCCGCGCAGTGTGGTCGACAGCAAGTGCCATGCCGGCTCCTGTGCCGCCAACTCTCGTCCTTCCCCACCTACCACGCCCTCGAATCGACCAGCGGCGGGCAGCTGGGTGCGGATTACGGCAGCGCCACCCCTCGAAATCACTCCAGGACAAGCACGGGGACGACCATGACGCCCGCGGAAGCCGGAGTTCGCCATAAATCCCCCGCTAGGGTCAAGGACGACCGCACGCCCAGCGCCACGCTCTCCATTACACACCTCTGTAGCACACACTGTACCTGTACTTGTAAGCCCCTCCCCCCCTTCTCTCCTTGGCCTATAAAAGGAGGGAGGGGGCGAGAGAGGAGAGAGAACGGACACTCAACCACGCACACCGTCTCACGCGATATCGGCACTCGCCCCAATCGCACCCGTTCTCAGGGACTTGGAGACTCCTTCTCCTCTCCCGCCTTGCTTGTAGCCCCCCACTGCAAGCACTCCGGTGCAAGATAGTACAGCACCCCGAGCGCACCCTGCTGGACGTACGACCTCACGGTCGGAACCAGGATAAACCCTTGTCTCATTGTGCTAGCTCTTGCATCAACCGTCAGGGGACGGGACACAGCGCATTCTGTTTGGCGCTGGGGACTGGCCGACCGATCCCAGCACCGACAGTACTAAACGTGGGTAAATAAAAAACTAGTTGCATGGTTTTAATGTACACGGCGAGACGAATCTTTTGAGCCTAGTTAGGTCATGGTAGGACAATGTTTACCACAAACAAACGAAAAATGCTACAGTACGCTACAGTGTCCGATGTGACTTTTTCACCTCACTTTTCACCCTCTTTTCGGGAACTAAGCACCCCGCGGTAGAACCGTAGTTTTTCTTAAACGTACATGGAAATTACAGCCGGTTCAGGAGCATGTACTTCAGCAGAGCTTCGACAGGCTTAGGATGCCCTACGTCAGTACAATCGACGCCTGCGAAGTCTCTTTATGTGCAATTGAATTCGAGTACTGAATCGGGCAGCTGCTGGCTGAGGCTGGAGGCCGGAGCCTGGAGCTGGGATTACTACCGGTGCCCATCCTGTCCTCTCCTGCGCCTGCGGCCTTGACAGCGCCTGTTCAAGGAAATTCATGGCCGGCCGGACGGTACGCGGGCAGGCACTCATTTCTCGTGGCCTCAGCCGATAGATAGATCGATCGCAATGATGCGTGCGTGCCTCTGGACGACCTGGTTCGTCATTACCACTGCGACGCCATGGCCACTGGTGTTCACTGTTGCATTAACTTGGCATTCAACACATGCTGGGATGTGTCTGCGCGTAGTGTGCTTAGATCGGTACGGTGCTCCATCATGACTGTGATGTCAAGAGGTACAGTGCACAGCTTTGCAAAGGATGGATGCCGATGAATCCCATACTCCTACCACGCATTTGATGCTTGCAACTACCCTTAAGCTTTCGAGTAACAATCGGTTGACTCTTCTATGATTACTAGTAAGATCACCGGTACGTCCTCCGTCGTGACTCCCTTGTCAAGAGGTACTGCAGTAAAGAAACAGCATGCAGTGCTCATTGTACCGTGTCCATGCCGATGTGCCAATGATCCCTGCAGCGCGCGGCGGCTTTCCCTAACAATGGGAGTACCAATTTGTCAATTCGCCTCTGTTCCAGGCTATCCAGCATGGTTTATCGATCCGAAGTACTACCAGGGCATTTGGGTTAGCAAGAGAGGTTGCAGCAGTGATCTCGTACAGTAAGGTGAATCATCACACAGCTGGCTTGAATGACGACAATGGTCCACGGTCGTCGCCTTTCTCCGAGCAAGATTAGTGGTAGGGCTCTGCTGCAAATGCCGGAGTTGGTCCATGCCCTAGGCAGACTCGTTTACACAACAGCGACTAGTCCGCAGCACTACTCCGGCAGATTAGGCGACGCGAAGAAATCCGGAGGGGACAAGGCCGCCATCGAGAACGCCCAAGCACTCGTCCCCGTCCGTCATCTGCCGCAGAAAAGCACGCATGGCACCATGGGGTCGGTCCCTTCGCCCCGCCGGCCGCCGTGATCAGCGGCCGCGGGGCGCCGGCCGGCCGGCCCGGCCGGGCAGGCAGGCAGCGGGTCGTGGAATACAACTGGCTCTCTCACAGGCCCTGCGCGGCTGCGCCACGGACGGATAGGTTGCTGCCCCCACTCCGCTTGATTCGGCGGCCATTGGCTCTCGGATTTCCTGCAGCAGCAGCCAGCCAGCAGGAGGGGTGGCGAGAAACCGAGCCGCGGTTCACATGCGCGTATGCGTCTGGCCGTGCGCCCGCCCGTGCCCCATCCGCCGAGGCGGACGGGAAGCAAATGGCTGTGTTTATTGTTCCCGAAATCCCTCTCAAAATTTCACGTTTGGTGAAAATATCGTATCAGACACTGTAGCGCACTATAGCACTTTTAGTTTGTTTGTAGTAATCGTTGTCCTACCATGATCTAACTAGACTCAAAAGATTCGTCTCATCGTGTACATCTTGATGTTCTTGAGCCGCCCGCCCTTCTTCTTGCTGGCCACCTTGGGCGGCACGCCGCCGGCTGACGGTGGCGCCTGCTGGTGCGGGCTCGTGCCGTGCCGCGTGGGGGAGGCGGCGGCTGCGGCGGCGCGGGGGAGGAGGCGAGGGCGGCAGCGCGGGGAAGGCGAGGGCGACGGCGGCGGCGCGGGGAGGGGAGGAGGTGAGGGTGGCGGCTGAGGCGGCGTGGGGGAGGAGGCGAGGGCGGCGGCGCGGGGGAGGAGGCGAGGCGCTGGGGAACCGAGGGGAGAGAGAAGAGAGAGGGAGAGAGGATAGAGGGTTCCTAGATTTGTAGACTTTGCCTCAAAATCTGGTGAGCTACTGATCTTAGTCCCTTGAATAGTCACCCTATCCGGTGTTTTTTTCAACTGGTTGACCACATATGAGATAATAGAGGGCCAGGGGTCTGGCTGGAGATGCTCTAAGTACTCGTGGCGCGCTGGGTTTTCGAGACCGGGTCTCGGAGCCCGAGCGTGGTGTGTCCGGGCGGCCGCCGGACCGTGCGTGGTGGTACTACGGCGGCTGTACTGCTCGGCAAGCGAGGATGAGACCATCGCCCCGCCCATCGGTCATCGGTGTACCCCGCACGCGTCAGGATAATTTATCTCCCGTTTCCCGTGCCAGTGCGCCGCTAGCTGCTCGGCGCTGTACTCAAAGGTCAAGGCAAAGCGGCAAATGTCGTGTTGCAAGCGAGTGAACTGGCAGTCTGGCACGGCGGCCACGGCCACGGCCACGAGGCTATCCGCTGGTTTCGTGCTCCAGAATTACACGGAAATGTGCAAGCGAGGTGATGTGCGTGGCTGATGCCCGCCGGGAACGGAAATTGTTCTCGCTTATCCGAGTCAGGAACATCCATGATTGAGCACGAGGCCTAAAAGGACGAAAAGTACTGCACCATACCACTCGGACCTGTACCTTTTTTTTCGTCACAAAAGCAGGTCTTGGATTTATTACTTTTACCACGAATCTATCCCCATTCTTAATTTCCTTTACCCCTTTCTCAAACTCGAACGATTCCCGGAGCTGCAACGCGACAAGCCATGACGCCAAACCCAACGCCATGCCGCGCAGGCTAGGCCAGGCAGCTGGCAGCAGCTGAACCTTGCGAGGCAAGATTTTACAGCGGGAGGGGAGCGGGGGTGGCTGCGCCTCCACTGCTCCGCTCGCCGCACTGCCACACACACACCCCGACCCCGCTGCGGCCTGCGCTCCCACGCGCCGAGCCAGACACGACGCGGCACGAGCGCGCGCCTGCGCCTGCGCCTGCGTGTGGACGCAGCGAAATGATGGAGAGGGGCTCAGAAACGGGTCGCGTCCGATGGGCCATCAGGTCCGTGCAGCGACGGGACGCCTTCCGTACGCCTCAAGCTTCTCGGGGTCAGCACGCAGCGGGCCCTGGGCGTACCCTGCCTGCCTGCCTGCTGCTGCGCTCGATGCGTGAGCAGCGAAAGATGCGCGGCGCAGGACGACGATGGCGATGCTTATCCTGGATTCCTGTCCTCGCCTTGCCCTTTTTCTCCCTTTCCCGTGCTCCGCACGCCGAGCAAATCAATGGAGCCAGCCGGCGCCGGCCGGCCGGCCGCGCACTGGGCCAAGGCCAGCCACAGCGAGTGAACTGTTCACGGCGAGGCTCTGCTCGCTCTCGATTGGGTTGTTCTGCGTCTGCTGGTGCACGATGCAACAGTGGCGAGTGTTTTCGGGTGGTTCCATCTGACGCATCCAAACATCACGCAATCAAACAAAATCCACCACGAACAATGCCATCAACCAACCAACCAACCACTAGGTCATGCCGCCGGCCCCTTTTTCTGAACATTTTTTTGGGTTTTGTTTTAATTTCAAGTTCCAACCACGAGATATCCACAAGAACACGAACAATGACAGACCAGATCACGCGAAACACACCACGCCGCAGCCACCACCTAGTCCACCCAGCTCCACAGCCTTCGATAATTACACCAAGCCACGTCCATTTTGTCCGATCTCCTCCTCCTCAGATCCTAGTGGATAGATAGATACTAGTACTACACGAGGGTGGAGCACTGCGAGGTCGCGGGGTCCCACATGGCCGGGAGCAGGAACCGGCGCCCGGCGACGCCGACGGCGTTGTAGCTGGCGCCCGTGGCGGCGTCCACCGGCAGCTGCCCGGGGTACCCCGGGTAGGCGCCCGCGCCGAACACGCCCGTGCACGCCGTCACGGCCTCCAGCGGCGCCTCCGCGGGGCCCTGGAAGAACCCGCCGCCGTACGGGTTCGTCACGGCGCCGGCCAGCAGCGTCGCCAGGTTGATCACCACGCCGTCCATCCCGACGTCCGCGTTCGGGGACACCAGCGGCGGCGCCTGCGGGCCGTACGCCGGCTGGTGGAACGGCCACGCGCACTCGCCGGGGCACTGGTCCGCCGAGTTCCCCACCCACACGTACGCGAACCGGCCGCGCCCGCGGGTCGCGGCGGCGGCGGCTGGCGCGGGGAGGGCGCCGTGCGCGGCCGACGGCGCGGCGGCGGCGGCGGAGGTGGCCGACGCGTGGAGGCCGCAGTGGGAGAGGCAGAAGCCGTCGACGAGGACGTCGGGCGCCGTGACCACGACGGCGACGGAGCCGCGGTGCGGGGAGAGGCGCGCGGCGAGGGCGGCGAGCGAGGCCTCCGAGAGGCGGCGGCCGAGGGAGAGCGACGGGTCGAGCACCTGGCGGCCGAGCGTGAGGCGCGCGGCGCCCGGGTGGTAGCGCGCCGTGGTGGCCCACCACGCCGCCACGGAGGGCGCGGACGCGGAGGCCGGCGGCACCGGCGCCGAGAGGGAGAGGAGGAAGTCGGCCACGACGGCGCGCTGCGCCGGGGTGAAGCGGCCGTACCAGAGCAGGTTCACGGAGTAGTTGCCGGTGAGCAGCTGGCCGTGGTGGTTGGTGAGCGTCACGGGCGCCTGGGTGACGAGGAACAGCTGCCTCGGCGTGGCTGCGCCGGCGCCGGCGGCCACTGCGAGAAGGATGAGGACGGCGAGGCAGTGGTGGTGGTGGGCCATGGCTGTCGGTGTGACCGGGGCTAGTGAGCTACTGAGCTTCCGGTGGTAGGGGCTGAGTGGCACAAGGGCTGTGAGCGAGGTTTTATAGGGGTTTTAGTGGGCCGATGTGGCGGAAGGAGGAAGACGAGGGGTGGGCACGGTCCACTGGGCCGGGGCACCGGGCGCGACTTTGTAGGAGTTTTGTTTCATTGCCTGTGTCTAGGCCTTGGGTGCGTTTAGTTCCAAAAAGAGGGGGAGAAAGTTTGGTGAAAATGTCACATCGGACACCGTAGCGCACTGTAGCGCTTTTCGTTTGTTTGTGGTAAACATTGTCCTACCATGACCTAACTAGGCTCAAAAGATTCGTCTCGTCGTGTACATCAAAACCATGTAATTAGTTTTTTTATTTACCCACGTTTAGTGTTCCATGCACGAGAAGAGAGATTTGATGTGATTTGATATGATAGGTGAATAGTGAAGTTTGAAGAGAGAATTTTGGGAAGTTTGGTAATTTGATTGGGAACTAAACAGAGTTATTGCCTGCGTTTAGATCCGTGAAAAGGGGTGAAAAGAGCCACATCAAACATTGTATTGCAATGTATCACTAGGGGTGAGCATTCGGTCATTCAGTTCGGTCTATTCCGTGTTTGAGAATTTCGGGTTTTATAAAAGTAAGGACCAAAAAACCGAACCCAACTAGACCGGTTATTTTGGTTCGATCCATTCGGTCCACCGAGTTACCCAAAATTTCATGGGTATCCTTGTCACTCTCAAAACTCAATGGTAGAAATTCAAATTCCTAACTCATTTCAAGTCTATGATTTAAGGACTAATCGACGGAAGCAAGTAACTAACAAGTTTATTAAAAAAATTTAAAATAGTTTAAAATAAAAAGTTGTAACATTCATAGTATGAATCAAAATACGCAACTATATTGAATTTTGGGTTATTCGGTCTATTCGGGTTATAGAAACTGAAATTGAACCCGAACTCTAAATTATAAAATTATGTAAACCGAACCTAAACCCCGAAACCCGAATAGACCGACAATTCGGGTAATTTAGGTTCGGTTCGGTCGGTTTTTGGGTTTCATGTTCAAAGTGTCCACTCCTATGTATCACTTTTTGTTTGTTTATGATAATTGTTGTTCTATCATGATCTAACTAGGCTCAAAAGATTCGTCTCGTCGTGTATATCAAAACTATGTAATTAGTTTTTTTATTTATCTAAATTTAATGCTCTATGCATTTGCTATATTTAATGTTTGAATGTAATGTTGATGTAATGCAAAGATTGGAAAAGAGGTGAAACTAAACAAAGCCATTGCTTTTTCTATGGGTGAGAGAGAATGGAGACAGTGGGGTCAGGGAATGTGGGCCCGAGTAGGGATAGTGGTTCCCGCGTCGTCAGGGTATAAGGCTGGGAACTGTGGGGAAGGGTTCCTTCCGTGGCAAGGGACGGGCGTTTTGAATGTCATGGTCGAAGCTGATGATGATGGAAGGGCGTGCACCGCGAGACATTGCGCCAAGTCTGTACAAGTTAGCGTGGAGAAAGGGCGGTTGCTGATGATCTTGCAAATGATAATTGGACCAGAGGGTTATGGAAAGTGTCCACAAATGAAGAAATGGCAGAGCTAATCGAACTTTGGATGCTTATTCATGAGGTACAACTTGAGGACAGAGAAGATGATATCCGATGGAGGTGGACTGCTGACGGTGTCTACTCGGCGAAGTCGGCGTACGAAATCCAGTTCATAGGGTCCTATTGTACCTTTAACTGCAAGGCCATTTGGAAAGCCAAGGTGGAAGGGAAGCACCGGTTCTTTGCATGGCTGCTGGTCCAAAGCAAATTGCTAACGGCTGATAAGCTGCAAATCAGACATTGGCCATGTAATCCAATGTGCCCCCTGTGTGATCAGATCGAGGAGACGGCGGAGCACCTGTGCTTGCACTGTGTGTATGCGCGGGAAGTCTGGCACCGTATGCATGTATGGACTGTTGGCTTGGTCCCTATCCCATCAGCCAATGATAACTTGGTGCAGTGGTGGAACCAGGCGTGGCGAGGAGCAGCAAAGGAGAACAGGCGCAGGCTCGCTTCGCTCCTAATTTATACGACCTGGAACATCTGGAAGGAGAGGAATAGAAGGGTGTTTGAACACAAGGCAGCAGCGCCACCGAGAATTCTTACGCTGATCCAGGAAGAAATCAAGCTGCGAAGGGTGGCGTGTGGGGAAGATTTGATGCCGCCAGGGGGAGGTTAATTGTTTTCCATGATATTGCCCATTCAGGCTTTTGCGTGTCTTTCCTTTTATGTAATATCAATCTTGTAAACCTTGTGCACTTTGCTTGCTTCCCCTTATATGATATAGCAGGGCTCCTTCTATTTTCAAAAAAAAAGATGGATGACCAAGCAAGGAGCATGGGCTGCTTGCTCACTGGCAGTCTGGCACGCCTACGTACCAGCACTCCGGCAGCTACTGTATCAACTAGTGATTGACGCGCGCTGGGCGCGCGGCTTATGAGAACATGATATCATATGCTGAATTTATGATATAAAAATATTCTACTATGAACTTGTTCATTAGTCTACAGATATAATATCATAAAAGTTCACATAAAAATAGATATGAGTTCATCAGGCTATAAACCCGGGAGTAAAGGAATTCATACACATCACATATTTTACAGGATGAGAAACGAGGGTTCATAACACTGTATATCAATTCATAAGCGTATGGAATATTGTATGTAAAGGATATATAAGGTAACGACATGAGTACAGTAGGCAAGAGGTGGTTTCTTCATGATCCAATTATGACAGGCACACATAATTTGAAAGAGTGCTAAGTCTGATGATAGCTGAGTTCAAGCTGAGATGAATATTTTACAAGGCAGGATGCGCGACAGGGCTTCAACATAGTTTCTTGCTGTCTCCAGGCTCCTGATATGGGCTGGAGAGGTATAAAGAATAAAACAATGATGAGATGAAGTATTAGGACATAATTAGTTAATAGATGGCAGTTCAACATACTCGTATGTACAAAGCAAAGAGTTGTTTGGTTTGCAGGTACAACATCTTGCAGGCAAGAGGGGGGTGTACTGATATCGTCATAGCAGTGAGCAGACAAGGTCCCAAAAGCAAGCTGATAATAGATTCTGAAGGGTAGTTAAAATGAATATCAATAGACGGTGTTGTACTCAGTTTTAGGTACCTATTTCTTTTATTTTTGTGAGGATGATAAGACCGATTCTGCTTTTTTTTCTTTTTGGCCATCGATCTTGGTCTCCTCGGAAGGAACCCTGTATAGAAGAAATGAAAATATGAAATATTCATTTTTCAGAGAATTACCGGTAAGTGCGACACACAGAGAGAAGCCAAGATGCATAGCAATCAGCTATTCATGTTCATATACAAATAGCACAGGGTAGATCCAAATTAAGCTTCTTGCAGGGTATCTGAACTATAGTTTGATAGAAAATTTCTGATGTTTCTTTACTTTTGAGCAATAGTTGACACTAAAGGATTTTTGTTTGCTAGCTTCTCATAAAAGCACCACAATGCATATAGGGACCAGCAGGGGACACCAATTTCTATACAACACCGGAAATGCACCAAAACTAATTTCATATTCAGCAAAGGAGAAGTTGATGTCATAAATATGACTCCATGGACCATGACGAATCACAAGAGAACTGAAATCTCAAAAGGGAAAAATAGGCAACATCAATCGGTTAATACCTTTGGAATTGGTGGCACTGCACTTAATTTGGCAGAACATTGTCATTCCGCTTATCTCCAATAAAGCAGCAACATATCCATACTGTCAATAACTATCCCAAGTGTGGTTAGAGAGTGAAGAAGTCCAGCACATATCTCAATATGGCAAGCATTTTGTAATTAAAAAAGGATGGAATGAGAATATTTAAGAGATGCATATGCATGATTCAATAGCAAATAATCCTAAAATATCGATGAGAGGTATAGGAAACAGAAATGTATGTGTTCAGTATCTTCTAAGTTTGTGGACCTGAAGCATTTCTGATCAACAAGCATACATTGATAAAAAGTTAAAACTGTGTGGTTGTGTTGTGTGTGCTGTGTGTAGTACCAATAATACATATTAAATCTTCGAGAGAGGATCAGTTGCTCCTAACATGGCTTCTGGACCTGAAGCATTTCTGATCAACAAGCATACATTGATAAACAATTAAAACTGTGTGGTTGTGTCGTGTGTGCTGTGTGTAGTACCAACAATACATATCAATCAGCTATTCATGTTCATATACAAATAGCATATTCGATGAGCCAATCGGGGAGATCCAAATTAAGCTTCTTGCAAGGTTTCTTAACTATAGTGTAATAGAAAATATCGATGATTCTTTACTTTTAAGCAATAGTTAACACAGAAGGATATATTTTTTGCTAGCTTCTCATGAAAGCACCACAATGCATACAGGCACCAGCAGGGAACACCAATTTATATACAACACGGGAAATGCATCAAAACTAATTTCATATTCAGCAAAGGAGAATTGGTGTTATAAATATGACTTCATGGACCATGAGGAATCACAAGAGAACTGAAATCTCAAAAGGGAAAAATAGGCAACATCAATTGGTTAATACCTTTGGAATTGGTGGCACTGCACTTAATTTGGCAGAACATTGTCACTCGGCTTATCTCCAATAAAGCAGCAGCACATCCATACTATCAATAACTATCCCAAGCGTGGTTAGAGAGTGAAGAAGTCCAGCGTATATATCAATATGGCAAACATTTTGTAATTAAAAAGGGTGGAATGAGAATATTTAAGAGATGCATATTCATGATACAATAGCAAATAATCCTAAAATATCGATGAGAGGTATAGGAAACAGAAATGCATGTGTTTGGTACCTTCAAGAGAGGAAACAGAAAATATCGATGAGAAGTACCAACAATACATATTAAATCTTCAAGAGAGGATCAGTTTCTCCTTACATGGCTTCTGCTTGATTCCAGCACAAAAACAACACTGTATTAGGAAGACCAAAATATGAGGTGGAGATAAATCACAACATCTCACATCTACCATTTATTCAGCATGAAATCAGGTGGATTACAGAGCTTGATACTACAATTATCCTAAGCTGTCGATTTGAATACACTAACTGGCAAATAGTTGACCCCAGTAGAGCGGCCTATGTAAGCATTGTGGCAGGGGTTTGACTTCGATGAACAGACAGCACTTTCTAGAGAAAGTGTTGCTAATTTCAGGGAATAAGAAAGGGGTAAATAGAAGTGCTACTCAAACTCTTACTGCAACAAGCTTAGATTTTCAATTTAATGCAAATTTATGTGGAGAGCAGAAATATTGCAGCTGCAATAGCTCATCTCGCAACCTAGAATTCTCTCAGATATTAAGCATGAAGAAGAATTTCAGGAGTAAAAGAAATTGACACAACAGGAATAGAGAAGAGCAAAGTCATCGACATGATTTTGTTACTTTACACAGAAAGCATGTCAGCTTGATTACCGCAAGTCCGCAACCACTCCAAATTTAACGTAACAATAAAAGCACTGAGAGGTGGTGCCTTTATAGAATTTGGTAATAGAATTTTATTTAAAAAATGCCCAATTACTGATTCTGATTATTTCAAAATCCATCCGTGTTTGATACAATAATGCAGACAAACTACAAAGCAAATTGTCTGGACAGTCTAATGCAGATTCATATGAGAATAGAAAGTATTGAAATTGCAATAGTTGGACAGCATACTACTCTCAGATCTCAAGCATGAACAAGCATTTCAGGATATTGTTTACCTGTAATAACTACACAAGGTAGCATACATGACTAAATCATTCAATGGAACCACATATTTATAGTGGATATAAAATTGCAGAAAACATAATGGCGGACGATAGTCTTACCAGGTCCAATGTGGAAAGATCTTCCAAATTAACATGTATAATCCCAAAACTCACTGTCTCAATCCGATACTGCAAGCACAAATTAAAAGATGCTTATGTTATGGAATACCATTGGGCAAGAGCACTCAAGGTGCCTATAAACAATACTGTAAAAGCGTGATGGTACCACAGCAAATTCAGTGACAAATTTTGTGAAACTGACAACCAATCCCAGGAACGAACAAACTTACAAGACTGTTAATGTCACAAGATTACAGGGTTACACAAGAAGAGCTTTTCTTGTTAACAGAAGCCGGTCATAGAATTAAACAGATTATGGATGTAAGCACATACACCTGCTATACATGGTGGGTAAGCAGCAGCAACAAAAATACCAGGTTGACCTGCTGTCAAAGTGTACTCTAATAAACAATATGGAAGCAGGATATAAATATGCAACAAAGGCATACAAAGAAAGATCTGCTAACCGGAATGGGCTCCTCACAATCAACCACACAACAATTACCCCTGGAAATCATAGATCCAATGAAATCTGCAATAATAATTTCAGGAACACAACATTAGTTAGTAATCTATCTACAAAAAGACAATAAACTCAGGTTGTATCCTGTGGACAGTACTAAATAACGCGATAAGTACAATGGCTTGGACATGCCAACAGTAATGGTGGTGCAAGCTTCTAGGTTTAGAAGGGGAGAAACCTTTTATATTCAAAAATAACATAATAAAGGATATAGATGGACATGAAGAAGATGTCGTAGTAATTTCATTACTGTATTGACTTGATTTTTTTACACCAGAACCAACACAAGAGGTAGAGCAAAGATATGGCACCTGAATACTTGATGCTGATGCCTAATGCATCCATGTAGACTTTTCATTGAACACCTTGTGGGCACTTCATCAACAATGAACCTACAGTATTCTTGGGGATTTCTGTGCTCCCATCTGTAGGTTCATTGTGCACAGCATATTATCAGCTTATATCAGATGCCTTCACGGCAGGAGTTGTAAACCACAAACAAGATTCAATACTGTAATTGGCACATCTAACATATGTCTTATTTCAGCTCTGAATCATAAATCCTATTTAACCCTTGCCTGATAAGGAGCAAAGCAGGATGCACACAAAGGGGAAAATATGAACCTCACATGCAGGACGTAATCCATGGTTGTGTCTAGCATGGCCTCGAGTCCATTTGCTCTCACTTATGCACAGCACGCCATGGCACCGCAACCGTCTCCTCTTGCCGCGCCTCCCTGCGCCTGCGATGAAGCAAAAAAGAAAAAGTAAAATACCAGGCCGGCGGCGTGGGGACAGCACCGGCGAGGTTGCCGGACCAGATGGGAGCACGGAAATCCCCAAGAATCCTTGATGCAATGGTTGCCGGCCATAGTCCTTTCAAGTCCAGACAATGTTGATTAGGTTCAGCTGAGCTTAATCAAAGGGCAAGGGACTCGCTGGATTGGATTTGTGTGGGTATATGTACAGGACAGAGCAAGTGGAGGAGGACAACATGAGGGGAATCTGACCTCAAGGTTGAGTCCTCTCAGATTAAGGAGGACTCCCGCACCATCATCGCCAAGACATCGTGTGCCGCAGCTAGCTGTTCAGCTGCTGCTGTGCTTCCGCTCACCGCCGTGCGCCGCTACTGTCGTCATCTCGCAACCGCCGGCGCTCCCCATCGCAAGTGGATTATGAACATATACGGGAAGCAGTAGATCAGGTTGTGAGGATGAGGCACTGGGTCTCCAAGGAGCAATGGAGATAGGAGGGGGCATCAAGGGCCAGAGGGGCAATCAGAGGAGAGGCACGACACGGAGATGTGAGAGGGCGTACCAGGAGGCCGAGCTCCGCCCTGGCCCGCCGCTCGCCCTGCCGACGCGCCGCTCGCCACCGCCTCTGCGTCCGCCCGTCCTAGCCGCCGCGACGCTGCTGATGGAAGGGAGGGAGGTGAGGGGGCGGCGCCGGGGGAAAGGGGAGGGAGCGGCGCGGAGGGCAGTGGCGGCGCGGGGAGGAGGCGAGGTGGCGGGCCGGGGCGGCCGTGGGCGACGAGGAGGCGAGTCGCACGGGAGCCGCCGTTCCTGGATGGTTCTCGAGGGGTGAAGGGAGATTTTTTTAGCGATGCATTGCTTCGCGAGTCTTCGGAGGTACCAAACAACGGTGAAAACGAACCCGTCGGATAGAAATCGAAGGGGTAACTTTTTTTTCACCGACGTGGCCCCATGGCCGGCTGCCGCACCCGCCCCTTTCATAAGAATTTCCTTTCATAAGAAGAAATAACTGCGCATGCTTCTGGCTTGCTGAGCGCTGACTGCGCAGTTTATCGATACCAGTATACGATCGATCGATTTTTAGTATGGCTGTGTTTAGTCTAAAAAAGAAATAGAAATTTAGCGAAAATGTCACATCAGACATTGTAGCGTATTGTAGCAATTTTTATTTATCTGTGATAATCGTTGTCATATCATGGCCTAGCTAAGCTCAAAAGATTGTTTTGTCGTGTACATCAAAACCATGCAATTAGTTTTTTTTATTTAGTGCTACATGCATGAAGAGAGATATTTGACGTGATTTAATGTGACAGGTGAATAGTGAAGTTTAAAGAGAGAATTTTGGAAAGTTTTGGGAACTAAACACAGCCACTAGTGTTTTCGCTATATTTTGAAATGTGAAAATTCCACATGGCTTGGGAAAAAGGATTCCACAGACTGATAGGTACAATGAGATGATACTGCTAACATCTGTGTGGTGTCCTTGGCTATCGAACACGCCAAAAGGTCCTAACCGTGTAGCATAATGACATGATTAGAATTTAGAAGCGAACAGGTACGCCTCATCATCGCGTCCATAAACACCTCCCATTAGGCCGAAGCACCGAAAAGAGGTGCAGGACCATCTGGCATATACCACAACGTTTTGTTCCAACAACATAATCAACATGTGCTGATCCCGCCAACATACAGTCTTGAGTCTTTTCACTGTATCCAAACGTGGGGCTCCAAAACTACAAATACAAAATGGATGCCGTTTTCAACTTACGCGCCCGGGTGACCGTTCTTGGCAAGTACAGTATATCGTCAAATTCGCTCTGCCATTAGTGCATTTTATTATCCGGGTAATTCCACTCTTCTGTTCAAGTTGTACATGCAGCAAACGCCAACAGTAAACGAAATGTACGCACGCGAATTAGTTCGTTCAGACACATGCTTGTCCGAAATGGTCATTGCTCCTGAAACGGGGTGAAGAGAGGAACAGTCATCGCCAAAAACACGGCCATGAATGGCGACGCATGCTTGTCTCGCAAAAGGATGGACACGTACATCACCGGAATTCATGACCGACGTCACAAGTCTCCCGGTAGGGTCCGGAGGGTGGCGTCTGCATTTTTCCCAGCTCTGCATCAGAATGGCCATCAATCATTCCACAGTACCTGCTGTCGATCTGCGAAATGTTGCTAATTCAGCTCGTTGCCAAGTGCGTTCATCGTGTGTTTGTGTTCGTGCTGCTACCTACCGTCGCCGGTCATGCGGACCAAGAATTGTTCGCACCCAAAATTGGCAGTTGCCTATCAGGTCGAGGGCAACCGGTCAGACCGGTTCTAGAAAGCGGTCAGACCGGTTTCCCTGTAGCCGATCTGGCAACGGCCGAAACCGGTCTGACCGGTTTCTCTATCCGGTCTGACCGGTTTACTCCGAGTTGGAGTAGAATTAGGAGTCCTGATCGTTTTCCAAATTGTAAAATGATTCCTTGCGGGGCAAGACCTCTCCACCCTATAAATATAAAGGGCCGTGGCCGATTGAGACATATCATCCAATCGATCAAATACTATTTTTCTACTTTTATCTCCAAACCCTAGCTTTTCCAACCCCTTACTTTCCTTGTTTGTCTCGACGGCGTTCAAGGAGGTTCTGAGTGGCCTGACCGATCTCAGAGCAACCCTAGACGTGCCATCTCCGACGGGGTCCCTCCCGAGGGGGTGATTCTAGGTTTTTTCCCGAAGCCCAAGCAAATCCGGTCTGACCGGATCCCTAAACCGGTCTGACCGGTTTGGGCTGAGGCTGCGGCAAGTGCGAAGTTTCTGGTGTTGCGCGATCCGGCGCTCGTGTGTGTTGACCAGAAAAGCGTCAACAGAAGCTGTGGAGGATCGGAGCATATCTCTCTGATGATGATGTCCAGCAGATTCAGTTAACCTACATGATCCTTGTTTGGATGGGCACAGAACCGACCAGATGCATTGAGATTAACAAACAAGATTAAATTCATCCAAACTAATCTTCAGCGCAGATTGAATCAGAGCACACCAAAGCCGGTGGCAGCTTTGCAATTGCCGACATGGGAAGGTTGCATGCGTTGGTGCACGCTTTGGCAAATATTACTGGGGGAGTTCCCAGGGAAATCTCTGCGTCGTCCCCGGTTCCCCAGTTTCTCATGACGTGGTCGGCGTTTTCATGCCTTCAGGCTTCAGTAGATCGCAGAACAGCCAAGATGTAGAATTCCGTCACGGAGCAACGTGTCGCCTCCTCGCTCACCTGAACAAAAGTGACATTCTGCAGCTGCGTTTAAAAAATAGGAGTACTTGTACTCCACTGCACGAATTCGACCAAAGATCTGGCCATCCGGGTTTTTGAAAGACTGCCAAAGGGTTTTAAAAGGGAGGAAAGATGCTTGTCGCACACACTGCGGTGTGCGGTCAGTCTGCTGAAAGATTGGCATCAAAGGCAGTCGCGTCGCGTGTTCCTGCGCTGTCTAGCTTTTCTAGTACTTTTTATACACCGATGATGAGCGTGCGATTCGACGGCGAATTGGACTGTGATACACGAAATTAACGGCCATTACTCTCCCGATGGCCAATTGTGCCAACTAAAATCAGACTCAGACTAGCGCTGTAAAAAGTAAAAACAATGACGGACAGCAACGTGAAACCGAATGATCAGAGGACCAGCAACACGGTCAGAGATGGCTCGTCACAGTCTCACGGATGGACCAGTGTCAAGTGGCCTCCCAGCAGTTGCCCGTCCGGGCGACGAGTGGACGCGGTGCCATTCGACGCCGATCAAGCAAGATCGCGTGCTTGCCGGACTCCGGCTTGAGAGAGGAGAGTCCAGTGAGAACCAACAAACGTGAGGCACGCGGGGACGTGGTGCGGGAAGATAGCTGCAAAACCGCAAAGGACGCGGACGCCGCGGCGAAGGGCGCGCGCAGCCGCAGCTGCAGGGGACCCCGGATGCGGCGCCGGCAGAAATCATTAGGTTTTTCGGCAGCTCGGCGACTGGAGTGGAGCGCACGGGCATTTGGAATGTGGAAATAAAGCACACGATTGCATTGCCAGGAGTAGGTCACAGTTGAGTGGAATTTTCTGCGCATTGCTGGTGCAGGGGATGGGAATGACCTACTAGTACTCTAGTCTCTAGTAATCCAAGTCCGTCAAGTGATTTTGACCCTCAGATGGAAACATGTTAAAGGCCCAATTAGGCAATTAGTCTACTGGGCACGAGCAAGTCCACAGGCAATTTGTCTAAAAAAAGGTCCACATGCAATCGTACCTACAAGCAGCCGCGAACAGCGTGTTGCCGCACGGTTTATTTCTTGCTCGATTCCCCTAAAAAAAAATCTTGCTCGATCAAACAACAACCACCACCAACCGTTTTCATCTGGTATGCTGCACACCGGGGGGCTCCTGTATAACAAACGGAAGCTAGATAAGCAAGTTAGCTTTGAAGCCCATTAAGCCCAATAACATCCGTGTCTTTCTCATATATCTGTTCTAGCTGATTCTATCTAGATATTGATGTGCGATTGGGCTTGTAGTCCAATGGTAGGACGGTCCAGTAGGACGCTACCAACCAGGGTTCAAATCCCGATGCTCGCACCTTTTCCTGAGATTTTTTCAGGATTTTCCGGCGCTATGCGTTAAGTGGTAAGCGGCGTTCCCGTCGACAACGAGGTGCCAATGGTAACTTCGGGAATCTCCAGATGCCGGATGCTCAGTTCTTCGAAGGTGCTCATAGGGGTAGGGTTTGCGTACGCGTATTCATAGGGGTGAGTGTGTGTGCGTTTGTGAGCGTCTGCGTTGTATACTGTGTGATTCTAAAAAAAATCTAGATATTGATGTGAGAATCTTTCTCGTACACTAAAATTTATGCGATTCGTGACTTTCTCTGACTTTTTTTATTTTTCCAAATGAATATAGTCAATATTTTGAAATACTAGATTCAACGTTTGTCTAAACTTTGTTCAACAATCCTAAAAAACCACTTCAACAATTTCAACATTGTTGTATATAGTTGTTACCTAAGAGATCTAAAGACGGCCAAACCAGTAAACCAGTAAATCAACATTTTGAAATACTAGATTCAATAATTTTTCCAATTTAGTTGAACAACTATAATAAACTTGTTCAATATTTTAGGTTAAAAAGTTGAAACAGTATATACTACTTGTTGGACATGCATACCGAAATATTGAGTCAATACACTCTAAATGTTGATTTTTTTAAAAAACTAGTAGAATCGCGCGTGTATTAGAAAACATAGTAAACAAGAATTAATTTGAGGGTGAGCATAAGACAATTTTTGACAAATTAACTAATAACTTGGTAAAGAATAAACTGAGGTCAAAATGATTTAAGCTTATTTTTTTGTGCAATATCTTCAAATCCATCGAATTCAAGCATTGACAAAAATACCACCTTGGTTAGAACCGAGGCTAACATCCTTGGTGATGCCTCTAACGGCAGAAAAAATAATAAGATAGACATAGCACGGTGTAAAGCGTAAACATTAAAATTGCTAATACATATAAAATAATCTACTTTCACAGTTTCACTGCCAAGAAAACCACAATGCACTAATTTTCTAATGATTCCATGCATGAGATCTACAAGCTCAGTTTGCCTGTAAACAACAACAATCATCCAATTCAGAAAACAGTGGTGGCAAAAGAGACCGGGCTGTAACTTAAATATTCATCATCTCAGATGCTGCACCCGGCATGTTCATTTGGCTTATCAGCCACCAGCCAGCAGTATTTTTCTCTCAGCAGAAATCAACACCAGCCAGCAAGTAGTATTTTTTTCTCGGCACAAATCAGCACCAACCACCGACCAAACGAACAGGACGATTTACCATCGCCATCACCTCTGCCCGGGCATTCAAGAACTTGTATGTCCAGAATCCTCAGCTGGTGCACATCCTCCTTCTTCCCCGCTGCCCCATCGCTGCTGGTGGCACCCCCATCTTGACTAGCGGCAGCATCTGTGTAGGCGGCTTTTGAAGCGCGATGAGCAAAGCTTGTGGAAGTGTTGTTTGGTTGGAAATATGACAGCGCCGAGTCGAATGCGCGGAAGCAGAATGTCATCTTCAGCGATGACTGGTCCTCTGAGCACTCGGTTGAATGTCGGCGTCGGGACGCTGTTGTTCGCCACCGCTTGGCTCGCCGTGCACGCGTCGCAAACTCGCAGCGACCCAGCGGCACGTCATACGACGGGTTCTCATTGGTGAAGTAGGGCGTGTCGTCCAGCAGGATCGACCCGTCCTGACCTTGATCGAGCTAGAGCCCAGAGACTGATGACGGAGTGCCCTGAAGCCCAGACGCCGTATCTCGGCCACCCAACTCGTGCCCTATATGTTGATGCTGCTGTCACCGTGGGCAATCCTCTCCGACTGCGCTCGGTGATGACCTTGATTGCCGCGGCACAAGACACGTGGGGAAGTATTGTCGATGCATGCTTCCTTATAGACACACCTAGCTTGTCGAAGTCCTTGATCGAGATTGAAGCTAACACAGCAGGGCAACGCACTAATTGTCCGGCTATGGGGTGGCGACATCAATAAACCACTACGCGATTGCCGTCGATCAATCGATCTCATCGATATGTTGCTGCTCTGCAGTGGGTCAGCGATCGTCGATCCTTGGACCAGAACGGATTGTACAGCTGAGTGGCCACAAATTTTTATGCAGGCTGGAAGCTGTACCGCTCCATCACGCTAAAGAAAGCGTGTCCGATCCATGCACATACGGGGATTTGGCGTACGTGCTCGGGCAGGAAACATGCAACGAACAATGGAAACACTAATTGGTTTTTCAACTTTGGTTTTGTGTTGACAGACGAAACTAAGAAAGTCCTGGCGAGGGTTGGGTTGTGTAGTAGCGCTGGTTGATTGGTGGGTATACGGGGTGGGTATAGAAATTCCATGGTGAGAAAAATAATGTCCAAAACGGTAAAAACTCTCTAGAAACATCGTTTTTGAGAAACTTTCCACGTCGTTTTCATCGTTGGATCCGACATGTGGGTCCTCCGTGAGTGGTGGGTAGGAATTATTTTGGTGAGAAGTGTTTTCAATTCTACACGTGCGACACCCACGTGTGTTCAAAGAAACATAATAAATAAAATAGAAAAGATGCCATGAGAACATTTGGATTTAATTACCAAGCCATACCATTCGAATTTCAGTAAACGTTGAAGACAAAGACTTTATATTCATGTATAGATAAAAAAACTACTGATCAAGAATTTTATATTTATGATAAAAATGTACATACGGCAATGTTGTATTTTAAAAATGTAGCAAATAATAATTTGAAACTCATATATTGAAAAACTTGAACGTAGTAAATGGATGAAAAGCATGGAGCATACTTGTAATTTATAGACATGCATGTGTTATGCCCGCACGCGTGCTGTATTTATTATGGAGTAGGTATTTTAGACTATTTAATTGGTGGGTAGGTGGGCAATGCCAAAACGGAAGAAACTCTCTAGAAACATCGTTTTTTTCTTATTTGTGAAAACTTTCCACGTCTTTTCCACTGTTAGACCTGACATGTGGGTTATCTGTGAGAGGTGGTTAGGAATTATTTAGGTGAGAAGTATTTTTAAATGGACTGGATTCTTATAGTATATATCTAAAAGGATGTCATAAATAAATAGATTTACAAAAAATACAAAGTCATATCACCGTAGTTTCTTCTATCGTTATTTGTTTGGTTGTTTAACATGTCGTTGAGCTCCCATATAGTAATTATATAGATATACCTATAGTTTGAACAAACCCTGGTCAAATTCATACTTTTTTCTAAAGTTTTGTCAATACTATATATCCCAAAATACAGAGCAGTAATTTTTTCTTCCATCTGCTATGGTTAACCCTGTACCGGAGAGAGGCTATACTATTACAACCTACTAAGATCACAATTTACATTTATTTACTTTCTTATATGTTTCATTTTTTCTTATATGTTTTTATATGTTCTGACGTATTCTTAACTCATTAACAAAGTGCTGTTGTGTTTACCATCTGATATGATAAACAAATGTAACTTAAAAACTCACATGGCATAGGTGGTGGTGTGTTCAGATAGGCGCCGTGAAGGATGGGTTCGGTGCGGTTCGAGGAGCCGGAGGCGTACACCAAGGAGCAGGTACTGGAGACCATCGAGTCGCTGTCCGGGTTCAACATGTTCGGGAGGATGCTGCCAATGACGCTGCTGCTGGAGAGGCCCGACGATCTGGGACCCATGGTCAGCTAACGTCGGCGTTGGTGCCGATCGTCAAGAGGTACGACCCGACGACGAACCCAAAGAGCGCAAGAGGTTCGACCCCAATGCGAGGCCGCCGGTGGCACGTAGGAGAACATGCTGGACCGCGGCGGCGATGGCGAGACGTGGCAGCACATCATCGACATCGATCGATGACGTACGTTCTTCACCTAGGGTACGCCGGCTGCATGCATGCACGACTCCCAGTGATGACCATTGTAAGCAAATGCTCAACGGATACAAGATTGCCTAGACTATTCTGACAAAATCTCAACACACACAAACGATAACGTGAGAGGTTCTAATTGAAACTTTGATCACTGCCGAGTCTCATCTACCTAATGTGTCTAAGCAGATCAATAAGCAATACATCCAATCAATAAAAGGGAAAAGTCCATTTTACAACCTCCAACTATCACAACGGTCCAATTTTCAACCTTGAACTACAAAACTGGATAACAAAGGCCATCCAACTGCTAAAACCGTGCAAATTTAGCCCTCAGGGTGGTTTCAAAGGTGGTTTGTATTTTGTAAAAACATTTAAAAATCCAATTAAATCTAAAAAATCAAAACTAATTCATCTTAAATCAGAAAAATATGAAACCTATATCAAAAAATTTCTAAAAATGTAGCCTATCTATTATTGCTCTATTTGAATCTTAATTATTCAAAAATAATAGACATAACTATAAGCAACCAAATACTATGAACATGAAAAAAATAGATCCGTTTAACTGACAAATATAGTGACAATAGATATGTTATATTTTTAGAAAACTTTTGATACCAATTTTGTATTTTTTTGACTTAAAATGAATTACTTATGAATTTTTTAGTTTAAATTTGAATATTTTTAATTTTAACAAAATGGAAAACCACCTTCGAAACCACCCAAAGGGCTAAATTTGCACGGTTTTGACCATTAGATGGCCTTTGTTATCCGGTTTTGTAGTTCAAAGTTGAGAATCAGACTGTTGTGATAGTTGGAGGTTGTAAAATGGACTTTTCCCTTAATAAAATACTATGCATCAATCAATCAATTACAAACTGTAAGAGGGCAGACGCATCGGAGCACCACGTACTCTCAAGTCTGAACTAAATTCCCCCACGCACAAGATCCAATTGAGATTTCATAAGTAATCCGACAGATGAGCACCGCCTTTGCTGCCGACATCGTACTCACACACCAGATCGATGGAATAGAACGGGGTGTTTCGGATGGAGGTGATTGCGTACCTCTTCGTTGCTGAGGACGGTGCTGGTCGGTCGTTGGCGCGCTATCCCCTTCTCGGTCCCCGCCGCAAACCCCTGCAAGAAGGAGAAGAGGACACAGAATCAGATGCCCAGCGGCGGTGGCCGTCTGTTACGGTAACAAGAGCTTGGGATTATTGCGTCCAGGGGACTTTCGATGACGTACATACGTAGTGCCCCAGGACCTCGAAGATAAGATTAAATTAAAGTTGCCAACTTGATATATCCATACAAAGTACAATATGATTATTACTATCATACAAGATTAATTTTGTCGATTAGATTCTTCCATCTGAAAAAGTATCAACCGGTACTGCAATGTTGAAGTTCAAAAGATACTCTAATATGAAAACAAGAAGAAAAAAAAATAGGAGATCGATTGGTTGGTGTTGGATCTTGTACAGAATGTATGAATTAGATAGAGCGTACGAATTACAGCCAAAGGGGCATCGCGGGGATCAACTGCAGCCTCGACTCCGGAGACCGGCCGCCGGAAGCTAATCGATCCGCATGCGAGGAGATTTGAATTAGGGATAAACAAATGATCATCATGATGTCTGTGTGTAGAGATTAAATCGATCAGAGGAGATATGGTCGCATACCTGTTCAATGTGGAGTTGCTGGAACCCAATCAGTCAATCACACGAGCATGCAGGAGCACGTCACCCTCGCCGGCAGCAAGAAGCAAAATCACACGAGCAGAACCAAGATGAGGTCATCACCTTCGCCGGTAGCTCCTGGATGCAGATGAATTTGTCGTAACAACAGGACGAGATCGCAGAGTGTCTTGTAGGAGCCGATGGTCACCAGGGGTACGGGATCATATACTTCTTTATTACGACATATCTGAGACCCTAACCGCAAACAAAAAAAGAACAGACCAAGCAACGACGACACCAACGACGGCATAATATGAATTTAGCGTGAACTTAATTTCCTTCACGTGCACGTTGACATGAATGACGGCACCAAGATATTCTTTCCTTCACGTGGCTTAGTTTCCATTCAAAATAAAGGTGGGTACAAAAACACTGGTGAAAAAAAACGGGGGTCTAGGAGTGAACTCACATGGGGTTTTTCGCTCTACCAAAAAAACTTCCGTAATATTTTCTTATTTTTCATGCAACGTGGGTCCAGGTGGGTATATTGTGAGGGGTACGGGGGTTTTCGTTGGTAACAAAAGTTTTCAAAAGAACTCGATCCTTTTAGTATAGATAGATAAAAAAATAAATATAATATATACATATGAGATCTTATTTTGTTGCATTAATTCAATAGAGCACCATGGTTCAAACGGTTTCAAAAATGAATAAACGGTTTAGGAGATAAATACGTTTGAATCTTAAAACTTACTCACGTTCTCACAACACACCCAACGACACACTGCCACATAGTATCCTCACGTACTAGTATTGGTTCGTTGTACCACGTTCGCCTCCGCCCGCATGTATCCGAGCCGTTGTAAAGGTTCAGCACGAATCTTGTACACCGGAAGCCAGCCCATCAGAAAAGTTTCCGGAAGCTACATAGGATCGGCAAAGTTTCCGGAAGCTATATAGGATCGGCGCTGCACACCGGGCTACAAGCCAACATACTGTGGATGATCAGATGGGCCAGCCCAACCGCGTATAGGTTTGCTTGGGCCATCACCTCAGCACGTTGGGTGGCTTCCGCATGGCCCGTCTGACGGTTGGCCCAGATATGGTAATTCCTGTATAACCTGCCAGCCCAGTCCGTCAAGGGTACAGGTAGAGTTAGAATTTGCATACGTGTGTATTTATAGTGGTGAGAATGTGTGTGTGAACGTCTGAATCTATAACGTTGTTTTGAGAAAAAACAAGCCAACCATATTATATATTTGATTGCCGTAGAATGATGAATTAGTTTATGCTACACATTAAGTTGATAAATTGTCGCATTATTAGTCCATAAATACTTGATTCTTATGAAAACATTGAATAGGATGTTTGAAATGTTAACACAAAGTTCGTAGACTATTTGATGAGAACCAGGCGTGCCCGATCTTCCGTCAGGTGAAAGATAACTCGTTTTGGACGGAGCGCAACACACCGATCCGGCTTCAAGTCAGCAAACTCGAACCCCGCAATCTTAGCACCACGACTCCTCTGGTTATCAACCGTGTCACAACCCGATTGACCTCGCCAAGAAGGCTAATCCCTGCCTGCGAAACAAAGAACACAAGCAAGAACTCGAAAGAACGCAACTCTCAATATGAAGTGACACTGCAGATGAATAATTAAGCACGATAGTTGGGGTTCTACAAACCGATGACGGCGAAACTGTTTTCAACAGATTAATCTAAGCAAAACCCAAGTCTAAACGACAGCGGCTACTGAGTTTATATAGCCTAAAGGGGCGTGCTAGGGTTGGAGGGGCGCCCCCCTATGGGCTTCCACACGATACACGGCCCAAAGGCCAAAATACGGCGACGCAGCACCGAGACAGATTCTGGACGTCAACTTGTTTTGTCGATTTCCGATGACTCCGAACGAATTTTGAGGTGGGACTGGTGCCATTGGAAAGCTTATCTCCTTAGCTTTCCATGCATATATAGAACGTCAAAAACCGAGCCCGTATGCGACCTGGGCGACCGATTTAGTGCGGGCTGCTCCTGGACTCCGAGGTGGACTCGAACTTTGAGTTTCTTTGGGCCTCCACCTTAGCGTCTCGAACCGGATAAGCTTCGGGCCTCCTTCTTGGCTTGGACACCCTTGCTGGTCTCCTCTAACTCTATGACATCCCCCAAGCATGGTCATATGCATAAATGTCATGTCCTCATCACTATTGAATAAAGTATAATAAAATGATGAATGGCGGCCGCTGTAGTAGGTTTGTGTGTTCCATTAATGGTTAAACTAAACAGGTATGGTGAGTTTTAAAATTACAACACTTCACCAGTTATTGGAGGAGCCCCGGTGCTCTACTGCTTCTCTATCCGAACTCTAGTTCATTCCAAATTGCCGATTCGTTCCACTCTATTCATCCTCCCCATCTTTGGTAACGGCGAGTTCTCCGCCTCTTCTGTCTCCAGTGAGAATGTGAGATCTTCGTCTCTCCCAATCTTCGGTCTACGCCCTCTAGCCCTCTTCATCTCTTACCTCTAACGGTCTCCTCTCGCCTCCCCGACTGCTAGCTCGGCACCAGAGGCGAAGCCAGGGGGCTGATTTGGTCCATCTAACGAAAATATATGGTCTTCTTCTTTGTCATAGATTTACAGCTTTTTCATTCTTGATCTATCCATGGTTATCAAGAATTGAAGGGGGCTTAGGGGAGCTCCATGGCCAGACCGTAGGGGGGCTCGAGCCCCCCTTGTAGCTCCGCCACATTAATGCTTTTGCTATACGAAACGAATTGCAAACAATGTTGCCGAGAGAAGGTCTGTTTTGTCTCCGTAACGTCACGAGTGACAACGCGAGATATATAGATCCATCGAACAAGACATGTTTAGACGGCATACTAGCGTTTACTCTCGCCGCGTAGTACGTACACTTAACCGTACCACGGTACCACCCCAATATGGTATACCGTATACATTGGTCGAAAACTCTGAATATTCAGAATAGTCAATAAACAAATCCCGCAAATTAAAGGCACAAACATATTTTTGCGCTCAAGATTAAAAATTTACCTTGCATCTTAGTAGTGCCTATATTACTAATCTTCCTATCATACATATATACTCCGTAGGCGTCAACTGTACTCTACCAGTACACGTATACATCTATATGCTCCAATGGGCAAATGGGCAATGGATCGACCACGTACTGTTAACGGGGCCTGATCAGAGACGACCAGAGAAGAGCGCCATATGCATCCATGTGCGTCGTCTCTAGGACGACGATTCCGTAAGACTGCAAACGCGCGGGCGTGGGCCGTACGCATGCCCGCCTTCCATCTCCGTACCCTGCGACTGTATATGGATACGCATGCGAGAGAGCATTGCGTAGACGGCAGAAACGTTTACTTCCTGCGGCGTGCGTCTGCTGGCCGGGCGGTCCCCTCGGCCGTAGCAGCAGGCCGGTTTGTTTGACGCGCGCGGTCACGTATGTATTGGCTTCTTCCTGATGAAAAGAGTGTGTCCAACTCGATCAGATCATCCTTACGCAGTTACGCTGCATGAAGGTTTTTCCCTGCTGCCCTGCACCGGTCTGCCTGCCCCGGTGTATATATATACCCACCCTAGCTGCTGCCTCCTCGTCCCAAATTAAACCACCTGTGTAGCTGATCACTATTCACTAGCTCGATCAGCACGGATGGGTGGCCGCCACCTCCACCACGCCGTCGGCGGGGCGCTCCTGCTCTGCGCCGCTGCCCCGGGCGCCATGGCGCAGGAAGAAACAGGCCGGCAGTCAGCTCGATCGATCGAATTGAATGCATGTCGCCGTCTGTCTCGATAGTATATATAATCTGACTGAGCATGAATTGGTGTGTGGTTGCAGAGGACGAGCTCAAGTTCAGCTACGTCCCTGGCTCGCCGAATGGCCCGGATCGCTGGAGCACGCTCAACACGTCGTGGGGCAACTGCAGCGCCGGCAGGATGCAGTCCCCCATCGACCTCGAGGACGACCGCGCCGAGCTGGTGCGCTCCCTCGGCTACCTCGACTACCACTACCGCCCCGCCAACGCCTCCATCATCAACCGTGGCCACGACATCAAGGTTAGTTTACTTTCAGTGGCGGAGGACGAAATAAAATTAAGAAATTAAGGTATGGCGAAATTATATAGTAAGATTCAAATTCAAAGTAAAATATAAATATGAAAAATGCAATGATTTGTCTAGTACGAAATATAAAAGAGTAAATTACGCTCAACATACAACAACTTGGCTTATAGGTGCAGATTAGTCCAACAAATTGTAAAATACTCAATTCAATCCAATAACTTAACAAGTGGGTGCAGATTGGTCCAACAACTTGGAAAATGGTGCAAATTGGTCCACAACTTGTAAAATATTTAATTTAGTGTAGTAGCTTGGCAAATTGATTCATCTATTGTCCAAATTTTATAACAATAACATATTAAGCAAAGTAGATGGACTTGTGAATTTTATTTTGGTTATAATTCTTGTCTTTTCTATTTTGTTGTTACTTCTCAAGTGTGTACATAATTTATTTGTCACTAATCAAAATTATAATTATAAAACAGACCATTAGCATTACCAAAAGATCAAAGTTAATAAGAGAGGCTTTAGGGCCTTATGTTTGTCTCATGTATTCAATAATAGTAGAGAAAGTAATTTGGCTTATGTTCTTTTAGCTCATTTTCTATTTCTAAACAAACATAGAAGACTTTAAAAATATTAATGCCAAGTTTCTAAAAAGTATAGTTAATAGTTATCGGTTTCTGCACAAAGATTCTTGTAATCAAACACGTAGAAAGCAACTAGGACTGACTTATAATTATTAAATCACTACACAAAAAGTAATTAATTTGAAGATATAACATAGTTTCCTAAACATCAAAGATTTTTATCTTGGCCAAATACGTTGAATATTAGTGACCAAATAATACTTACTAATTTTTTCGACATGAACATACCTCTATTGTGACCTAGAGTCAGTAATATATTGTTATTGTAACGTTTGGACCGTGGATGCACTAATTTGCCAAGTTATTACACTAAATTGAGTAATTTACAAGTTATTGGACCAATTTGCACCCACACGTTAAGTTATTGTACTAAATTAAGCATTTTGCAAGTTGTTGGACCAATATGCACCCACTTAGCAAGTTGTTGTATGGTGGGTGCAATTTACTCAATATAAAATTATATATCTAAACTATAAAGAGAATTAGATTTGAAAACACTTCTCACCAAGATTAGGCCCACCTCCCACCTCACAGAGGACCCATCTGTCATGAAAAAAGGACTACGGAAGGGAGGGGGGAGACCCATTTTGTCGACGTTGTAAAGTGATTTCCTCCTCGAAACACAAAACTTTTTTCACCCAAAAAAGGGCCCACCTAAATATACCCACATTTGCACACATGTCTATACACAATTATCCCGTATTGCTAATAGACAATAAATTGGAGAGTTTTTCTCTATATAAATAAATGCCAACTATCTCGAAAATGTTGTGCCTCTCTATTTGAGTTTTGAGAATACATAAAGCTCTCTAGACATAAGAGAGCGGATATAAAGTATGTTTAAAAGCGCTTCGAACGGCTGGTCTGTTTACCATGGCCCACTAAAGTGACACTCTTTTAGTACCTACATGTCATCAATAAATGTGCGTGCCGCACGCGCGTTCTTGCTAGTACACATAAATAGAGATATATAATATTATGGAAAAAACAAGTCGGAGTTCTGGTCATCTATACAATAATGTTATGGTGGCCAGTGCACATCGTAGGAAAAATGAGAAGTCCTAGAGGCACTACTTGTGGCAAAAATAAGATATGGCGACATGGGCTCCCTCACCACGCCGCCCTGCACTGAGGGGGTCATCTGGACCGTCTTTAAGAAGGTATGTACATACCCAACCCAATTCCGGCAAAAACACGAGAGGCATGGCATCCCTTGGTTTTTCAAGTGATTTATCATTATATATCTATTTATCTGTGCTGTGCAGGATCGCCCCGTGCAGGAGCGCCAGGTGCAGCTTCTCAAAGACGCAGTGGCCGACGTAAGAGTCGATCGATCGATCTCGTTAACTTCTTTGATTTCCACACGCCTGGCCAAAAGATTCAGACATGACTATATATAATCTAGCAGAAGGCGGTGTATGAACGGGCTCTGATTTTGGTTTTGTAGGCTTATTAATTGACTAATGGAGTCCCTTTAATTTCTTGCGTGTGGTTTTTACCCGCTGCAGGGCTATGAGAAAAACGCGAGGCCGCTTCAGGCCGGCTGAGAACAACAGAGACATCAGCGTATTTTGTCCAAGTTGGCTCTATATGTGGGGCTAAAAGTCACTAGTGAAGCATATTGGGCTGATCGTCAGGGATATGATACCAGTATACCACATTGCGAGATATAGCTCATGATATGGCAGGCAACGATATATCTTGTAATTCTCTATATTTCCGTGTCTTTGTTTTCCCAACCCACTATTACTGTTAGTTAGCAGCTAATTATCTTGTGGGATCTAAATAGACCTGCTACCTGTTGTACGAGACTACGAGTAGCTAGTAGAACTATTAGCTGGATGGATGCTATGCTAAGGCTGTCTCCAACAACATACCCGTATGCGAACCCAAACCTAAAATAGGTTCCGCACAGTACGTTTGGGTATCAAACCCCCCTCCAACAGACGACGCAAATACGGGACACATTTTACATCGCCGGCGATGGGCGACGCAAAATTGCGTCCTCTGTCCACCGCGACGCATCGTCCGGTGGTGGGCCCACGACAGGGCGCGGCCGGCGTGGCGAGGCGGAGCGCGGCCGACGTGACGAGGCGAGTCCGCGGTGGCCGGTGGCCAGTGGCGCTGCGAGGCGGAGCGCGGCCGGCGAGGCGGAGCACGGCCGGCGCGGCGAGGCGAGCCCGCGGTGGCCGGCGGCACGGCGCGGCGGAGCACGGCCGGCGCGGCGAAGCGAGCCCGCGGTGGCCGGCACGGCGAGGTGAGCCCGCGGTGACCGGCGGTGAGGCGAGGCCTTGACGGAGCTCGGCGGCTCAGCGCTCGGCGGCTCAGCGCTCGGCGGGGATCTCGGCGGGGACCTCCTTGGCCGGCGCGGTGAAGCAGCCTCGCGGCGCGGCGGGTCCTCCTCCTTCTCCTTCACCGCCTCCATTGGCTTCTCCTCCGCCGGCGCCACCTCCTTGGGCTTCTCCTCCGCTGCCGGCGCCGCGCCGTCCTTTGGCTTCTCCTCCGCCGGCAGACACGGGAGCTCGCGCAGCAGACAAGGGTCGACGCATCGGCGGCGGCGCCCTCAGCTCGCTCACCTTGCCCATGGCTTCGTTCCTCTCCCCTGCCTGCGTGCGCTGTGCCGGTGCTCTTCTTCCCCACGCGCGTCCGGGTCCTGCGGGTGCTCGAGCGGTGGCTGCCGGCGGCGCTCGCCCACGCGATGACCCGCGGGTCCACGACGGCGCGTCACCGGCCCGGGGAGGCGGGTCCACTGCGGCGGTCAACTGGCGCGGCGAGGCGAGCACACGGCGACCGGGAGGAAGGGGACGGGAAGATGGGTACTCAGTTTTTGCGTCCCTTGTTGGAGAAAGGAACATTTGGATACTTGACTTCTTTACTGTACATGACCCAAACCTTGAAATGGGTAGCTGGTTTGGGTCTCCATTGTTGGAGACAGCCTAATGGCTGCTAACTATTATCACTAATGTTTCCAAATATAACCTAAATAAAACATTGGGCCATGTATGTCCACATTGATAGCCATGCATATGCATGCATGTTCAGAAGGCCAAAAAAAAGTCCATCATGTTGATGTGGGTATTGATTATTGGATTATTTTTTATGAGTACTAAACTACTCAAAATACGATTTCATCGTCATTGATTAGTGATAACTTACATCGGAGCATCCAGCCAGCTGGGCTTGTCGATCCGCTTCCTGAAAATCTAAGAAACACTAAAGATTGTAATGTAATCCCTCTGTCCTGAAATACAAGACATCCTATCTTTTCTAGAGTGTATCTAAAAAAGCCAGGATGTCTTGTATTTTAAGATGGAGGGAGTAGTATATTGCTCGGGTCCCGCCCCCAGCGAGCTCCACGGCCGGAGGGGAGCGGCCTCGAGCTCCGTGACCGTCCGGGGGAGGGGGGAGGGGGGGTGGGTGGGGGCTCGACCGCCGCCCGGGCGAGCTCAGCGGCCGGGGGGCCAAGGTTGGTGCGTGGGTGGCACAAGTAGGCGGAGCGCGCGCGAGGGGAGGGAGAAGAAGTGGAGGGGAGGGAGAGATGTAGCGATGGAGTGGAGTAGCTGCAAGCTCAACTGTGGCATGGGAGTGGAGGTGACGGAGAAGATAAGGCCTAGACAAAAAAAATTCATTAAAGATGACATATGGGTCCCACATGAATGACTTGCGGGACTCAAGTATTGTGTATAACGATGTTAAGAGCGTCATCCATCCCATCTTTTCAGTTCTTCATACCAAACAAAAAAAGGATGAACATATCTCTCTCAACCAAATACGATCTGGTACGGTCCTATCCCAGAAAAGAGAGATGAGATCATCCCATCCCACATTGTCTTCAAACCAAACGCACGCTTAAAGGTCCAATCATTTCACTGGGCACGAGCAAGCCCATCGGCAATCGTACACACAGGTCATGCCATGTTGCCGCACAGCTTATCTCTTGCTCGATCAAACAAAAACCATCTATGCATCTGCGTAGTATTGCCTGGTTGTGTGCGATTACGTCAGAGACTTTTCTATTTTCTTATAAAAATTGCGTCCTTTAGTTCGACCGGCAATTAGCCACCATACGCAACAGTGCAACACTATAGGATGATGGTGAGATAGGGGGCTCCTATATGACTTCTATGTGCTAGTTAAGCAACATGGCTTAGAGGCCCAATTAGACCCAACACACTAGTACTACATGTGGACATCCGTGCGTATTTTTCACGAAACTTTTTTCATTCCGTTGAAAACAAAGTCACACACGTAGCTGTATTCGAATATTTTTTGGCACGAAATTTTATTAGTCTCCAACAGTTTCATATGATACCAGATTCTACATTTTTGCTAACCTAATTCAACATTTTAACAATATTGGTTCAACATTTGTAGAAAACTAATTCAACATTTTTCAAAAAATGTTGAAATAGTATATTACAAATATTGAACTAGTTTTCAACAAATGTTGATTTTAAAAAAAATATTAAAATAATATGAAATATATTCAAATTGGAGCTTGTTTTGTCGTATAAATTCTAACTAATACCATGGTTCAAACGGATTTGAAAAATGATTTACGGTTTGTGAGAAAATTGAGTTTAAAGATCGAAATCTAAATGGATTTACATCCGACCAGCTCATGCATGCATGCAGCCGAGTACCTCCAGCTGTCCACGTGCGCCTCTCTCACCGCTGTCAACTACTCGTCCACAATAATCTGGTTCGTTCATATGATGTGCACGGATCTCAAACAGTGGAAGCCATCTAGCTAAAATAACTTGCGGAAGCCATATAGGATTTCCGGGTCAGATAACCTAGAATCATTGGCCGGCACGAGGCCCGGTAGATTTGGTCCGGCCCAAGTACGACGGCCCGGTGCCCGCATGTGCTTCCGCAGCCGTCAGGCAGCCGGGGATGTCCCGTTTAATGGTCAGCCCAACACAGGCCCGTTGCCCCGTCTATAGACCGCTCTGCCCATACTACAGACATTCACTGGTCACTGCACTGCAACGAGTAAAGACGCTGGATAGATCGAGCGAAGAGAAAGAGATGTTTAGAGTTTAGAAGTAAACGCTAGTATTCTGTGGCAGTAGTACGTACCTACTTAACCGTAGCATGGTGTAGTAGCAGCCCAACGTGGTATACTTAGAGATGGTAACGGATCATGGTCCGTTTGTTTCTTCACAATCTAACTTGGCCCTAACAAAATTTAGCTCAAAAACTAGTATTATTTTAGTCCGGCCCTAATCCGGTCCGATCCTTAAAATTTTTAGTACAAAAGTGAGGGCCCTTTACTACCCCTAGGTATACTGTATTCGTTGGCCGAAAATAAAGAATTTTCAGACTGAACACCAAGAAACACAGGCCACAAAAGCACAGACACTTGTTGTCTATTTTGCTTAAGTCCCCAAAAGATGCCAATCATTTTGTTTTAGTTTCCTGGTAGTTGTCACTGTCTCGTGGCCTGAAACTCAGAGAGGGCAAGCATGTCACCGTACCATATATGCATCTACAGTATTTTAATTATAATTGACCAAGAAACAAACCTACACCTTTTTCTCTCAAGATTAAAAAATTGTAAATAATCACAATCACAACTTCTATTAGGGAAAAGTTAACCTAAAAACACACTTTTCCTAAAAAACTAAAAACACACCTGCACCTAACTATCTATTTTTTTGACGGGATTTAGAGATTTTAACGGCTAGAGAGATCGCATGGCCCAGCGGTGGAAGCAGGCGAGACAAAGGTGTACATCAGGGGCGCCATCATCCGTGACCATTGTGGATGTCGGTTGGACAAGGATGAAGGCAGGGTGTGTTTGTAGTCGGCGTGATTCTCATTGTCGATGGGCATGTGGTATATTACTGAAAGAACACGGCCAATAAATCTCTCATATTTCTAAAGCGATGATCGTTTCTACGGTAATTTGAATTTTGGTCCATCACGAGACATCGACGGGTAGACACTCGTGTCCTCAAAAAAAAAAGCTAAAGAAGATCAAGATTTGTGTTCTTTTCTAACATGATCCTTGGTGTACGAGCAACAGGGGCTCCACCAGATAAGATCCGATCCTAAGCCCTCTTATTTCGCACTCGTGCTCATCCCGCAGCATCTCACGAGCATATTTGCTAGTCTTGGAATAAACCCAAAAAATGCGAACACCCATATAGAGTCGAGGACTCAAACCCAGATAAGTAAGTTTCACCAAAAAAAACTTTACCAATTTAACTATACTCAGTTAGCCGATTGGGCACGGTTAACGATTAGGTATGAACGAAATTACAATAACATGAACTATATACGATTCGAATTTGTCTATTATAAATATACATCTATTATACTCTATTAGTACATATGGATGGCCAGAGAAGGCTATACAGAGTATCCCACCAAATAGTTTGCATGTTTCAATGTATCGACACTTTTGATCAAAGTCAGAAGAAACATTCATTAAAAAACGACAATTTCTTCAGCACTTGTCTCGTACCGGTGGCGCCGCACAAGGCTCCCGCCGCCACAGGGTCCGTTGCACGTCACCTGCCACTAGTCCCCCGTGGTCCTCTTTCACCATTACATCCCTCTTTATGTCTTCGATGATCTTGTTTGTGGCACTAAAAGAGAGTGGAGACCCGTTTTTCTCGTAAGATATAGTTTTAAGTTTCGAGTTTGGTCTTTCTCATGCTGATTTCTTTAATTTTGAAATTTTGGTTACTCTTTGTTCTTTATGACGATGTTGAGGATGTTGGGTGGATTGGTTTTTTTTCTCTATGGAGGCTTGGCGAGAGTGCACAGTTAGCCGAGCAGAGAAATACCTAGTTTACATCTTCAGGAACACTTGAGCAAATACCGTAGGGACGTGAGCAGCTAGCTCAGGCACTTGAGTTTTCATGAATGACTGGAAGGAAGCATGCTCAGGCACGCGAGGCACCTTAGAAGCTTCTATCGTAGTTGCTACTTGCTAGCTTCCACCAGTTCATCCGTCAGCCACAAGCCCACACAACGGAAGACTAAAAAACCCAGCAGAGTGCCATGAACACTATGGAGTTATTTATATGCATTATGTCATGGCTTTGCTCCAAATAAGTCTTTCTCCAGGTTTGATGCCAAAAGGCTTGCTTGGCTTGCTGCGAATATCACATTTTTCTCTTCATGTATGCATATCCACATATGTAGAACTATAGTTTTAGTTTTAAAACTTATTAAGATTAGTAATCAATATGTTTGTGTGAACTTGTCTGTGCGAAGCTGTCAAGCCAGCAAAAGAGATGTGATTGTGTAGTATTGTGGATTGTTTTCTAGTATTTTCTGTGTACTCGCTTTTATTTCATTGCAGCAAAGTTCCTGAACTCTTTCTTCCCCTGTGCTTAAGTTTCAGTTGTGGACGTGTGACAAATGGAGCAGCTACCGGGCAAGGATGGGGAATCTCTGATTCAAAAAGAGGTTACAGTTCATGAAGGGTATGCAAGTCCTTTCATTTGTATTGTTGCTACTTTTCAAAACTCTGAAAATTTCAGGGATGTAGGATGAAACCACACTTTCTTTGATGTATTTCAATGCTCCGCCTGACTAGCAACTAAAATGATCTTGTTTTGGCATTGGTTAACGTTTTTGTGCTTTACTTCTCACATTGCTTCATTGGGCTTAGAGTGCACAGACATTTTAATCTGCAATTCTGCACATACACTAAAAGTGCACTTTAACTTAGATAGTGTTAAGCTGCAGTTCTGTATGCATTAGTTTTGAAGGGCTTGAATAATACATACTGATGACCTGTATGTATGTCAGGTTCTTTACCACATTTTCATTGCCTGCTAAACCAAACAGACATGCTCAGTGGTAACTGATGATGCACTAATGCATGTGTGTACAACTTGTTTTCTTGTGCAAGCAGCATGCTGACCCAAATAATAGAATGCATGCATGATTTATGTATAGCATTGTGTTTCCTTGTGCAAACACCATAGTTTAGTTCAATCTTAATTTGATAGCATGACCGGATGGCTGTAGCTTTTGGCTCCAAAATTCAAACCCTTTGTTTATGATTGTCTACATATGAATGATTGCTACTTGCACATACACTGCTGAACGCGATGTGCTGCCTTCACCTTGGTTATATAATTTTTTGTGCTCAATTAAACATGGAAGTTTCCATAATTTGCCTTGCAAACTTACAATCAACGAATATATACCAACTGAACCTGTAATGATTGTTGATTTCTCCCATTCTTGATGAAACAGGATCTGGTTTGCTTTCTAGGATGAGCATGCATGGCTATTGGCACAAACATTCATCGTCAGCAAACATGATGGCATTAGACTTTCTATACTCAGGCATATACATAGTGGAACAATGATGACTTATGACTAGTGCTTTGTGAGGGTAAAGATATTTCTATGGTTGTCCTATCTTGAAAGCTTTGTAATCTGGTTGCATATATATGCTACTGATTTGAGCAATATAATATTAGTGTTGTTAACTTAAGCTTGAATGTCCTTTTGAAATGAAATATAGCCTGATGCTATTATATATGACGGAAATAAAAAAAATGAGTAAATTGCAACCACCATACAACAACTTGTATTGCCGTATCATTTTGGTCCAACAAGTAGTAAAATGTGCAAATGGATACACAAACATGCAAACTGTGTGCGTATAAGGTCAATTGTACACCATATGATGATGCATTTTGCCATTATACTAGGTGATGGGATAGGTTTATGCATGTAACCCCCTTATGTAAGTCTTAACTATGTACTCCCTCCGGTTCATATTAGAAGTCGTTTTGGACAAGGTTTGAGTCAAATATTGGGAATATAAATCACGAATAACATTTAAGTCGTTGAGTTTGAAAATGTAAAAATCATATAAATAGATTGGTCTTGAAAATTAATTTCATAAAAGTATACATATATAACTTTTTAAGAAACATTTTTATAGAAAAGAGAAGTCCAAGTTGTGCTTTGGTGACCGTGTCGCTGTCCTAAACGACTTCTAATATGAACCGGAGGGAGTAGGCTACTCTTATTTCTTTGGCATCTATGGGTGCAATATATACTTTTTAGTTTAACTTAGAGGAAATGCACACAAATGCTTAGTTTGTGACCTGTTTGGTGGCTACAGATAGTAAAGTTGATCGCTAGTACATGAGGAACAACAAATTGGAGTGGATAATTAGAATATTGAATAATCCTCGTATATATAACCTGAATAATCTAGAGCAGCACATGAAAATTCACTTCAACTGTGAACTAACATGATCGGATAATAAGCATATAGCAATGCACTTCATTGTAAACAAATATGCAAGCTGTGAACAAATAGACCAAGTATCGATAATCCAAATATCTCGAAAACAGCTTGGCCAGCGCAACGTTCTACTGAGCATTGGCAAGCGAAGATTGAATTGGTGGTGGGCACTAGGACCTATCGGTGGTTAACAGGTCAAAATGAAAAGGGCAGAAGGACTTAAATGAAGTTAGGGAACAAATATTTATTTAAAAAACAGCAAATATATGGTTCTTATTTGCAAAAATGTGAACGTGCGGCACCATGTCATGTTGCCAACTTGTCCATAAGTGAAGCCACCGAGCGTATTTGGACTGTATATGATCATACATGGCAACTTGGTGCATCTATTTGTACAGTTTGCAACTTGTTAGACTAAAATGATGATATGTTATAAGTTATTGTATGGTGGATGCAATTTACTTTTAAAAAATCCGTCAGTTCCAACTGTACCGGGGAAACATAACTTCTCTGTCCGTCTTTCTATAGGAATACAATCTATATCCCTAATTGGATGCCGACAGGCAATTGAAAAATTTCCCAATCGAGTATAACCAACACGGAAAATATTTAATCTGACGGTTTGCGGTGGATTCCTAGACCTGACGCGAGGCAAAACTTCCCTGTGAGTTCACCGCCAGAAAAAAAAACCATAGAAAAGCAGATTCTGTAGAATTTTTATTTCTCTGTCCAGCTATCTCCCTGTTGGCCGACAGAAAAAAAATATTCTGATGGTGTATTCTATTTCCTTACGGTTTTCCATCGATCACACGGATATTTCCGTTTCTGGCAGTGTCGGTCGGTATGGAAAAGCAACATCGCTGGAGCACGCTCAAGCCGTCGTGGGGCAACTGCAGCGCCGGCCGGATGCAGTCCCCCATCGACCTCGCCGAAGAACTGCGTCAAGCTGGAGCGCTCCCTCGGCTACCTCGACTACCAGTCACCAACATGGTACTAGACGCCATATGTACTATCGTTTACTTCTGCGGCGTAGTACGTACACTGAACCGTAGCACGGTAGCACCACCCCCAACATGGTATACCGTATACGTTGGCGGAAAACTCTAAATATCAGAGCGCCAATAAACAAACCCCGCAAATTAAAGACACAAACACCGGCCTTTATTTGCTCTCAAGATTAAAAATTAATTTACCTTGCATCTTAGTAGCGCCTATATTACCTAATTAATCTTCCTATCATACATTCATACGTCTAGATGTCAACTGTACTCCACCAGTACGTACGTATATATATATGCTCCAATATAATGGATCGACCACTGTTAACGGGGCTTGATCAGAGAAGAAAGCCATGCATGCATGTGCGCCGTCTCTTTTAGATTAAGGATAAACGGTCCGGCCTCAACATCCAATATGTAGATGATGCCTACAGCCAACATGTAGATGTCCGTCGTCTCTAGGACGACGACTCCGCAAGACTGCAAACGCGCGGACGCGGGCCGTACGTAAGCCCGCCTTCCATCTCCGTACCCAGCGACTATATATGGATAGATACGCATGCGAGAGAGCATTGCGTTTGCGTAGACGGCAGGAACGTTTACTTCCTGCGGCGGGCGTGCTGGCCGGCCGGCCGGCCGGTCCCCTCGGCCGTAGCAGCAGCAGCCGGTTTGTTTGACGCGCGCGATATGCATATATGGAAGTTTTTTCCCTAGCTGCTGCCCTGCGCCCGTCTGCCTGCCCCGGCCAGTATATATATGCCCACCCTAGCTGCTGCCTCCTCGTCCCAAATTAAACCACTGTAGCTGATCACTAGCTCGATCAGCACGAATGGGTCTCGCTCGCCGCCACCTCCACCACGCCGCCGGCGGGGCGCTCCTCGCCGCTGCACTCCTGCTCTGCGCCGCCGTCCCGGGCGGCATGGCGCAGGAAGAAACAGGCCAGTAGTCAGCTCGATCGAATAATAATGCATGGCGCCTATATATAAGTGTGTGTGCGCCTCGATAGTATAATAATCTGACCGGGGAGCATGAATTGGTGTGTGGTTGCATGCAGAGGACGAGCTCGAGTTCAGCTACGTCCCGGGCTCGCCGAACGGCCCGGATCGCTGGAGCACGCTCAAGCCGTCGTGGGGCAACTGCAGCGCCGGCCGGATGCAGTCCCCCATCGACCTCGCCGACGACCGCGTCAAGCTGGAGCGCTCCCTCGGCTACCTCGACTACAAGTACCGCCCCGCCGACGCCTCCATCGTCAACCGCGGCCACGACATCAAGGTTAGTATGTAATTTATTTCCAGCGTTAACAATAACATGCACCAAAAAAAATTATTACCTCTCTCTCACCGGCCTTAGCAGATTATTGATCACTTTATAAAGTAATTACTACTTTCTCGGATCAGAAACAACACGTACGTACCAAAGTACTATACCTCTCACCAAGAAACATGCATGTAATTTTAAATAGTCAAAAAATAACGGGTCGTCGTCGTGGCTGCTGATTCGTTGCTGCAGATAGAGTTCATGGGCGACGCCGGGAGGGTGGTGATCAACGGCACGGTGTACAACCTGAAGCAGCTGCACTGGCACACGCCGAGCGAGCACACCATCGACGGCCGCAGGTACGACATGGAGGTGCACCTGGTGCACGTGAGCGCGCAGAACAAGTTGGCGGTGATCGGCATCCTCTACGAGACCGGCATCTTCCCCGACCTTCTCCTGTCAATCCTGGAGCCCTCCATCAGAGACATCAAAGGCAAGCCGGTTGACCAGCCGCAGCCCATCGGGAAGGTGGACGCCAGCCTCGTGCGCGCCACGGGCAACGTGTACTACCGCTACATGGGCTCCCTCACCACGCCGCCCTGCACCGAGGGGGTCATCTGGACCGTCTTCAAGAAGGTTGGGTTGCGAGGGGTTTAATAATCTCAATTCCTCAAGCTTTTCAAGTGATTAATCGTTAATCTATTTATTATCTGTGCTGTGCAGGATCGCCCCGTGCAGGAGCGCCAGGTGCAGCTTCTCAAAGACGCAGTGGCAGACGTAAGAGTAGTCGATCGATCGATCTCGTTAACTTCTTTGTTTTTGTTTTTGTAGGCTTATTAATTGGCTAATGGAGACCCTTTAATTTCTTGCATGTGGTTTTTACCTGCTGCAGGGCTATGAGAAAAACGCGAGGCCGCTTCAGGCTGACAACAACAGAGACATCGGCGTATTCCGCCCTTGGCTGGTGTGATCTAAATAGACCTGATAACTGTTGTACGAGACGACGAGTAGTCGATCTATCAGCTGGATGAATGCTACTAATAGGTGCTAATGGCTGCTATCATTAGCACTAATGTATCCAAATATAACCTAAATAAAACACTGGACCACGTATGTCCACATTGATACCCATGCATGCATGCAAGTTCAGAAGGGAAAAAAATGTCCATCATGTTGATGTGGGTATTGATTATTGGATTATTTGATGAGTGCTAAACTACTCAAAATATCATTTCGTCGTCGTTGATTAGTGAGAACTTACATCCGATCATCCAGCCAGCTGGGCTTGTCGATCTGCTTCCTGAAAATCTAAGAAACACTAAATTATGTATATTGCTCACTAGCAATGCTAATAAGAACCAAGAACACGCGAACAGTAGTTCCAGTTGTCTCCTTACGAATTAATTGAGGAATTGTTACCATGAAATCATCCAAACTTTCATTCACTTTCTCATGGTTTTTAAGTAATCTGTATTTATTTGAATGCGTGGTGTTAAGTATCATGACGCTACAAACTCTAATAATTTTAGTCTAATGCTTCTCTATTAAAAAACGTATGGTACTAGACTATATGCCCCGCTAGGCGAAATTTCTAACCCACTCATGCCAGGGCCTATGCCCAACCCAAAGTATGGGAGGCATGTAAATTTAAAGGCCCCAATGTAACATTTCTAGAGGCTCTCTCATGTGGGCATGTGGCACACACTAGAAAAAAAACCTCCAATGCCATCCATGAAAACGATATTCTTTCTTCCTACTATACTATCAAAGTTCAAACCACAAAACTCCACACACTTCTGGTAATTTTAAAGCCAAATAAGTAAGAGCAAACAAATTCATAATACTTCCAATTAAACAGTTTGGGACCACACTTGATTGGCGTATTTGTAGAACAAATGTTGGACTAAGAGCAACTTCAACAATAGCCCCTAAAATCAGGCTTTCTAAATACTAAATAGGGGCTTACTCTATTTTTGAGAGCCTCAAAATTTGTTCTAACTCCAAAATAAGGTGCCAAATAGAGGGCATGTTGGAGTGAATTTTTTTTGTTTAACCTTCTAAATTTAGTTGAAGGCGCGCTTATTTAGAGGGTCCGATGGAGTTGCTCTAATCCATATCACATCTGGCTAGTTTTGGGATGTTTGGTAGAGCTTCTCCAAAACAGCTTCATTCGGTTTCTAAGTTCACTTGCGTCTCGGTTCGATCGGTAACGTCTTCACTCTATGATGTTTTGATTTATGTAAAACAGATGAAGCTAAACCACTATACAAATCCTTCCAAAAGGGCCTTATATTGTATGAGTTAGAAATAAATTAGCACAAATTTCGAAGAGTAAATCGCACCCACCATACAACAACTTATCATGTCATATCATTTTAGTCCAACAAGTTGCAAACCATGCAAATAGAAGCACCAAGTTGTCTTGTATGATCATATACAATTCAAATACGCTCGGTAGATTCACTTATGGACACGTTGGCAACATGACATGGTGCCACCGTTCATGTTTTTACAAACATATTTGCTGTTTTTAAACAAATATTTGTTCCCTAACTTTATTTAAGTCCTACTGCCCTTTTCATTTTGACCTGTTAACCACCGATAGGTTCTAGTGCGCACGACCAATTCAATTTTTCTTCGCCAACGCTCAATAGAACGCTGCACTAGCCAAGCTGTGTTATTGAGATATTGATTATCGATACTTGGTCCATTTGTTCACAACTTGCATATTTGTTCACAATGAAGTGAATTGTTATATGCTTATTATCCGATCATGTCAGTTCACTGTGTTACTCTAGATTATTCAGGTTATATACATGAGGATTATTCAATATTCTAATTGTCCACTCCAATTTGTTGCTCGTATGTACTAGCGATCAACTTCACTATCTATATAGCCACCAAACAGGTCACAAACTAAGCGTTTGAGTGCATGTCCTCTACACAAAAAGTTAATCTAAAAAGTCTATATTGCACACACCGATGCCAAAGAAATAAGAGTCGCACACATAGTTAAGACTTAAATAAGAATGAAGTTACATGGATAAGCCTGTTCCCATCACCTATTATAATGGCAAAATACATCATCAAACGTTGTACAATTGGCCTTATACACACAGTTTGCAAGTTTTTGCATCCATTTGCACATTTTACTACTACTTATTAGATCAAAGTGATACAACAATGCAAGTCATTCTATGGTGGTTGCAATTTACTCAATTAAAAATACAAAGCAATTAATCACGTATAGATTAAATACAAGTTAGAAGTAAATTAGCATTAGTCAGCATGACCAAGGTACTATTTGGATCCACATTGTACGGTGCATGTAATTTACTCATTTAAAAAATACTATGTGGGACCCATGCTAGGCCCACTTATCCAAGTGGCAGTGGGACCCACCCCTAATCTTGTATTTGACTTTTGAAAATTTATGACGTTTCACAATTTTGTTTAATGGCAAAACAAAATTCGTCACGATTTTGGCTTTGCTAGATTTTGTGACGATTCTTAGTTACTCTTAACTACGAACACATCATTTTTGTCGCTAAGTTGCGTTGTATGATATAAAATGTCACAAAACCAAACATGATAACGACGAATAAGTCGAACGTCATTAGGTTTGTTTGACGCGCGCGGTCACGTATGTAGCGGGTGCAACTCGATCAGATCATCCTTACGCAGTTACGCTGCATGAAGGTTTTTCCCTGCTGCCCTGCGCCGGTCTGCTTGCCCCGGTGTATATATATACCCACCCTAGCTGCTGCCTCCTCGTCCCAAATTAAACCACCTGTGTAGCTGATCACTATTCACTAGCTCGATCAGCACGGATGGGTGGCCGCCACCTCCACCACGCCGTCAGCGGGGCGCTCCTCGCCGCTGCGCTCCTGCTCTGCGCCGCCGCCCCGGGCGCCATGGCGCAGGAAGAAACAGGCCGGCAGTCAGCTCGATCGATCGAATTGAATGCATGTCGCCGTCTGTCTCGATAGTATATATAATCTGACTTAGCATGAATTGGTGTGTGGTTGCAGAGGACGTGCTCAAGTTCAACTACGTCCCTGGCTCGCCGAATGGCCCGGATCGCTGGAGCACGCTCAAGCCGTCGTGGGGCAACTGCAGCGCCGGCAGGATGCAGTCCCCCATCGACCTCGAGGACGACCGCGCCGAGCTGGTGCGCTCCCTCGGCTACCTCGACTACCACTACCGCCCCGCCAACGCCTCCATCATCAACCGTGGCCACGACATCAAGGTTAGTTTACTTTCAGTGGCGGAGGACGAAATAAAATTAAGAAATTAAGGTATGGCGAAATTATATAGTAAGATTCAAATTCAAAGTAAAATATAAATATGAAAAATGCAATGATTTGTCTAGGACGAAATATAAAAGAGTAAATTACGCTCAACATACAGCAACTTGGCTTATAGGTGCAGATTAGTCCAACAAATTGTAAAATACTCAATTCAATCCAATAACTTAACAAGTGGGTGCAGATTGGTCCAACAACTTAGAAAATGGTGCAAATTGGTCCACAACTTGTAAAATATTTAATTTAGTGTATTAGCTTGGCAAATTGATTCATCTATTGTCCAAATTTTATAACAATAACATATTAAGCAAAGTAGATGGACTTGTGAATTTTATTTTGGTTATAATTCTTGTCTTTTCTATTTTGTTGTTACTTCTCAAGTGTGTACATAATTTATTTGTCACTAATCAAAATTATAATTATAAAACAGACCATTAGCATTACCAAAAGATCAAAGTTAATAAGAGAGGCTTTAGGGCCTTATGTTTGTCTCATGTATTCAATAATAATAGAGAAAGTAATTTGGCTTATGTTCTTTTAGCTCATTTTCTATTTCTAAACAAACATAGAAGACTTTAAAAATATTAATGCCAAGTTTCTAAAAAGTATAGTTAATAGTTATCGGTTTCTGCACAAAGATTCTTGTAATCAAACACGTAGAAAGCAACTAGGACTGACTTATAATTATTAAATCACTACACAAAAAGTAATTAATTTGAAGATATAACATAGTTTCCTAAACATCAAAGATTTTTATCTTGGCCAAATACGTTGAATATTAGTGACCAAATAATACTTACTAATTTTTTCGACATGAACATACCTCTATTGTGACTTAGAGTTAGTAATATGTTGTTATTGTAACGTTTGGACCATGGATGCACTAATTTGCCAAGTTATTACACTAAATTGAGTAATTTACAAGTTATTGGACCAATTTGCACCCACACGTTAAGTTATTGTACTAAATTAAGCATTTTGCAAGTTGTTGGACCAATATGCACCCACTTAGCAAGTTGTTGTATGGTGGGTGCAATTTACTCAATATAAAATTATATATCTAAACTATAAAGAGAATTAGATTTGAAAACACTTCTCACCAAGATTAGGCCCACCTCCCACCTCACAGAGGACCCATCTGTCATGAAAAAAGGACTACGGAAGGGAGGGGGGAGACCCATTTTGTCGACGTTGTAAAGTGATTTCCTCCTCGAAACACAAAACTTTTTTCACCCAAAAAAGGGCCCACCTAAATATACCCACATTTGCACACATGTCTATACACAATTATCCCGTATTGCTAATAGACAATAAATTGGAGAGTTTTTCTCTATATAAATAAATGCCAACTATCTCGAAAATGTTGTGCCTCTCTATTTGAGTTTTGAGAATACATAAAGCTCTCTAGACATAAGAGAGCGGATATAAAGTATGTTTAAAAGCGCTTCGAACGGCTGGTCTGTTTACCATGGCCCACTAAAGTGACACTCTTTTAGTACCTACATGTCATCAATAAATGTGCGTGCCGCACGCGCGTTCTTGCTAGTACACATAAATAGAGATATATAATATTATGGAAAAAACAAGTCGGAGTTCTGGTCATCTATACAATAATGTTATGGTGGCCAGTGCACATCGTAGAAAAAAATGAGAAGTCCTAGAGGCACTACTTGTGGCAAAAATAAGATATGGCGACATGGGCTCCCTCACCACGCCGCCCTGCACTGAGGGGGTCATCTGGACCGTCTTCAAGAAGGTATGTACATACCCAACCCAATTCCGGCAAAAACACGAGAGGCATGGCATCCCTTGGTTTTTCAAGTGATTTATCATTATATATCTATTTATCTGTGCTGTGCAGGATCGCCCCGTGCAGGAGCGCCAGGTGCAGCTTCTCAAAGACGCAGTGGCCGACGTAAGAGTCGATCGATCGATCTCGTTAACTTCTTTGATTTCCACACGCCTGGCCAAAAGATTCAGACATGGCTATATATAATCTAGCAGAAGGCGGTGTATGAACGGGCTCTGATTTTGGTTTTGTAGGCTTATTAATTGACTAATGGAGTCCCTTTAATTTCTTGCGTGTGGTTTTTACCCGCTGCAGGGCTATGAGAAAAACGCGAGGCCGCTTCAGGCCGGCTGAGAACAACAGAGACATCAGCGTATTTTGTCCAAGTTGGCTCTATACGTGGGGCTAAAAGTCACTAGTGAAGCATATTGGGCTGATCGTCAGGGATATGATACCAGTATACCACATTTCGATATATAGCTCATGATATGGCAGGCAACGATATATCTTGTAATTCTCTATATTTCCGTGTCTTTGTTTTCCCAACCCACTATTACTGTTAGTTAGCAGCTAATTATCTTGTGGGATCTAAATAGACCTGCTACCTGTTGTACGAGACTACGAGTAGCTAGTAGAACTATTAGCTGGATGGATGCTATGCTAAGGCTGTCTCCAACAACATACCCGTATGCGAACCCAAACCTAAAATAGGTTCCGCACAGTACGTTTGGGTATCAAACCCCCCTCCAACAGACGACGCAAATACGGGACACATTTTACATCGCCGGCGATGGGCGACGCAAAATTGCGTCCTCTGTCCACCGCGACGCATCGTCCGGTGGAGGGCCCGCGACAGGGCGCGGCCGGCGTGGCGAGGCGGAGGGCGGCCGACGTGACGAGGCGAGTCCGCGGTGGCCGGTGGCCAGTGGCGCTGCGAGGCGGAGCGCGGCCGGCGAGGCGGAGCACGGCCGGCGCGGCGAGGCGAGCCCGCGGTGGCCGGCGGCACGGCGCGGCGGAGCACGACCGGCGCGGCGAAGCGAGCCCGCGGTAGCCGGCACGGCGAGGTGAGCCCGCGGTGACCGGCGGTGAGGCGAGGCCTTGACGGAGCTCGGCGGCTTAGCGCTCGGCGGCTCAGCGCTCGGCGGGGATCTCGGCGGGGACCTCCTTGGCCGGCGCGGTGAAGCAGCCTCGCGGCGCGGCGGGTCCTCCTCCTTCTCCTTCACCGCCTCCATTGGCTTCTCCTCCGCCGGCGCCACCTCCTTGGGCTTCTCCTCCGCCGCCGGCGCCGCGCCGTCCTTTGGCTTCTCCTCCGCCGGCAGACACGGGAGCTCGCGCAGCAGACAAGGGTCGACGCATCGGCGGCGGCGCCCTCAGCTCGCTCACCTTGCCCATGGCTTCGTTCCTCTCCCCTGCCTGCGTGCGCTGTGCCGGTGCTCTTCTTCCCCACGCGCGTCCGGGTCCTGCGGGTGCTCGAGCGGTGGCTGCCGGCGGCGCTCGCCCACGCGATGACCCGCGGGTCCACGACGGCGCGTCACCGGCCCGGGGAGGCGGGTCCACTGCGGCGGTCAACTGGCGCGGCGAGGCGAGCACACGGCGACCGGGAGGAAGGGGACGGGAAGATGGGTACTCAGTTTTTGCGTCCCTTGTTGGAGAAAGGAACATTTGGATACTTGACTTCTTTACTGTACATGACCCAAACCTTGAAATGGGTAGCTGGTTTGGGTCTCCATTGTTGGAGACAGCCTAATGGCTGCTAACTATTATCACTAATGTTTCCAAATATAACCTAAATAAAACATTGGGCCGTGTATGTCCACATTGATAGCCATGCATATGCATGCATGTTCAGAAGGCCAAAAAAAAGTCCATCATGTTGATGTGGGTATTGATTATTGGATTATTTTTTATGAGTACTAAACTACTCAAAATACGATTTCATCGTCATTGATTAGTGATAACTTACATCGGAGCATCCAGCCAGCTGGGCTTGTCGATCCGCTTCCTGAAAATCTAAGAAACACTAAAGATTGTAATGTAATCCCTCTGTCCTGAAATACAAGACATCCTGTCTTTTCTAGAGTGTATCTAAAAAAGCCAGGATGTCTTGTATTTTAAGATGGAGGGAGTAGTATATTGCTCGGGTCCCGCCCCCAGCGAGCTCCACGGCCGGAGGGGAGCGGCCTCGAGCTCCGTGACCGTCCGGGGGAGGGGGGAGGGGGGGTGGGTGGGGGCTCGACCGCCGCCCGGGCGAGCTCAGCGGCCGGGGGGCCAAGGTTGGTGCGTGGGTGGCACAAGTAGGCGGAGCGCGCGCGAGGGGAGGGAGAAGAAGTGGAGGGGAGGGAGAGATGTAGCGCTGGAGTGGAGTAGCTGCAAGCTCAACTGTGGCATGGGAGTGGAGGTGACGGAGAAGATAAGGCCTAGGCAAAAAAATTCATTAAAGATGACATATGAGTCCCACATGAATGACTTGCGGGACTCAAGTATTGTGTATAACGATGTTAAGAGCGTCATCCATCCCATCTTTTCAGTTCTTCATACCAAACAAAAAAAGGATGAACATATCTCTCTCAACCAAATACGATCTGGTACGGTCCTATCCCAGAAAAGAGAGATGAGATCATCCCATCCCACATTGTTTTCAAACCAAACGCACGCTTAAAGGTCCAATCATTTCACTGGGCACGAGCAAGCCCATCGGCAATCGTACACACAGGTCATGCCATGTTGCCGCACAGCTTATCTCTTGCTCGATCAAACAAAAACCATCTATGCATTTGCGTAGTATTGCCTGGTTGTGTGCGATTACGTCAGAGACTTTTCTATTTTCTTAAAAAAATTGCGTCCTTTAGTTCGACCGGCAATTAGCCACCATACGCAACAGTGCAACACTATAGGATGATGGTGAGATAGGGGGCTCCTATATGACTTCTATGTGCTAGTTAAGCAACATGGCTTAGAGGCCCAATTAGACCCAACACACTAGTACTACATGTGGACATCCGTGCGTATTTTTCACGAAACTTTTTTCATTCCGTTGAAAACAAAGTCACACACGTAGCTGTATTCGAATATTTTTTGGCACGAAATTTTATTAGTCTCCAACAGTTTCATATGATACCAGATTCTACATTTTTGCTAACCTAATTCAACATTTTAACAATATTGGTTCAACATTTGTAGAAAACTAATTCAACATTTTTCAAAAAATGTTGAAATAGTATATTACAAATGTTGAACTAGTTTTCAACAAATGTTGATTTTAAAAAAATATTAAAATAATATGAAATATATTCAAATTGGAGCTTGTTTTGTCGTATAAATTCTAACGAATACCATGGTTCAAACGGATTTGAAAAATGATTTACGGTTTGTGAGAAAATTGAATTTAAAGATCGAAATCTAAATGGATTTACATCTGACCAGCTCATGCATGCATGCAGCCGAGTACCTCCAGCTGTCCACGTGCGCCTCTCTCACCGCTGTCAACTACTCGTCCACAATAATCTGGTTCGTTCATATGATGTGCACGGATCTCAAACAGTGGAAGGCATCTAGCTAAAATAACTTGCGGAAGCCATATAGGATTTCCGGGTCAGATAACCCAGAATCATTGGCCGGCACGAGGCCCGGTAGATTTGGTCCGGCCCAAGTACGACGGCCCGGTGCCCGCATGTGCTTCCGCAGCCGTCAGGCAGCCGGGGATGTCCCGTTTAATGGTCAGCCCAACACAGGCCCGTTGCCCCGTCTATAGACCGCTCTGCCCATACTACAGACATTCACTGGTCACTGCACTGCAACGAGTAAAGACGCTGGATAGATCGAGCGAAGAGAAAGAGATGTTTAGAGTTTAGAAGTAAACGCTAGTATTCTGTGGCAGTAGTACGTACCTACTTAACCGTAGCATGGTGTAGTAGCAGCCCAACGTGGTATACTTAGAGATGGTAACGGATCATGGTCCGTTTGTTTCTTCATAATCTAACTTGGCCCTAACAAAATTTAGCTCAAAAACTAGTATTATTTTAGTCCGGCCCTAATCCGGTCCGATCCTTAAAATTTTTAGTACAAAAGTGAGGGCCCTTTACTACCCCTAGGTATACTGTATTCGTTGGCCGAAAATAAAGAATTTTCAGACTGAACACCAAGAAACACAGGCCACAAAAGCACAGACACTTGTTGTCTATTTTGCTTAAGTCCCCAAAAGATGCCAATCATTTTGTTTTAGTTTCCTGGTAGTTGTCACTGTCTCGTGGCCTGAAACTCAGAGAGGGCAAGCATGTCACCGTACCATATATGCATATACAGTATTTTAATTATAATTGACCAAGAAACAAACCTACACCTTTTTCTCTCAAGATTAAAAAATTGTAAATAATCACAATCACAACTGCTATTAGGGAAAAGTTAACCTAAAAACACACTTTTCCTAAAAAACTAAAAACACACCTGCACCTAACTATCTATTTTTTTGACGGGATTTAGAGATTTTAACGGCTAGAGAGATCGCATGGCCCAGCGGTGGAAGCAGGCGAGACAAAGGTGTACATCAGGGGCGCCATCATCCGTGACCATTGTGGATGTCGGTTGGACAAGGATGAAGGCAGGGTGTGTTTGTAGTCGGCGTGATTCTCATTGTCGATGGGCATGTGGTATATTACTGAAAGAACACGGCCAATAAATCTCTCATATTTCTAAAGCGATGATCGTTTCTACGGTAATTTGAATTTTGGTCCATCACGAGACATCGACGGGTAGACACTCGTGTCCTCAAAAAAAAAAGCTAAAGAAGATCAAGATTTGTGTTCTTTTCTAACATGATCCTTGGTGTACGAGCAACAGGGGCTCCACCAGATAAGATCCGATCCTAAGCCGTCTTATTTCGCACTCGTGCTCATCCCGCAGCATCTCACGAGCATATTTGCTAGTCTTGGAATAAACCCAAAAAATGCGAACACCCATATAGAGTCGAGGACTCAAACCCAGATAAGTAAGTTTCACCAAAAAAAACTTTACCAATTGAACTATACTCAGTTAGCCGATTGGGCACGGTTAACGATTAGGTATGAACGAAATTACAATAACATGAACTATATACGATTCGAATTTGTCTATTATAAATATACATCTATTATACTCTATTAGTACATATGGATGGCCAGAGAAGGCTATACAGAGTATCCCACCAAATAGTTTGCATGTTTCAATGTATCGACACTTTTGATCAAAGTCAGAAGAAACATTCATTAAAAAACGACAATTTCTTCAGCACTTGTCTCGTACCGGTGGCGCCGCACAAGGCTCCCGCCGCCACAGGGTCCGTTGCACGTCACCTGCCACTAGTCCCCCGTGGTCCTCTTTCACCATTACATCCCTCTTTATGTCTTCGATGATCTTGTTTGTGGCACTAAAAGAGAGTGGAGACCCGTTTTTCTCGTAAGATATAGTTTTAAGTTTCGCTCATGCTGATTTCTTTAATTTTGAAATTTTGGTTACTCTTTGTTCTTTATGACGATGTTGAGGATGTTGGGTGGATTGGTTTTTTTTCTCTATGGAGGCTTGGCGAGAGTGCACAGTTAGCCGAGCAGAGAAATACCTAGTTTACATCTTCAGGAACACTTGAGCAAATACCGTAGGGACGTGAGCAGCTAGCTCAGGCACTTGAGTTTTCATGAATGACTGGAAGGAAGCATGCTCAGGCACGCGAGGCACCTTAGAAGCTTCTATCGTAGTTGCTACTTGCTAGCTTCCACCAGTTCATCCTTCAGCCACAATCCCACACAACGGAAGACTAAAAAACCCAGCAGAGTGCCATGAACACTATGGAGTTATTTATATGCATTATGTCATGGCTTTGCTCCAAATAAGTCTTTCTCCAGGTTTGATGCCAAAAGGCTTGCTTGGCTTGCTGCGAATATCACATTTTTCTCTTCATGTATGCATATCCACATATGTAGAACTATAGTTTTAGTTTTAAAACTTATTAAGATTAGTAATCAATATGTTTGTGTGAACTTGTCTGTGCGAAGCTGTCAAGCCAGCAAAAGAGATGTGATTGTGTAGTATTGTGGATTGTTTTCTAGTATTTTCTGTGTACTCGCTTTTATTTCATTGCAGCAAAGTTCCTGAACTCTTTCTTCCCCTGTGCTTAAGTTTCAGTTGTGGACGTGTGACAAATGGAGCAGCTACCGGGCAAGGATGGGGAATCTCTGATTCAAAAAGAGGTTACAGTTCATGAAGGGTATGCAAGTCCTTTCATTTGTATTGTTGCTACTTTTCAAAACTCTGAAAATTTCAGGGATGTAGGATGAAACCACACTTTCTTTGATGTATTTCAATGCTCCGCCTGACTAGCAACTAAAATGATCTTGTTTTGGCATTGGTTAACGTTTTTGTGCTTTACTTCTCACATTGCTTCATTGGGCTTAGAGTGCACAGACATTTTAATCTGCAATTCTGCACATACACTAAAAGTGCACTTTAACTTAGATAGTGTTAAGCTGCAGTTCTGTATGCATTAGTTTTGAAGGGCTTGAATAATACATACTGATGACCTGTATGTATGTCAGGTTCTTTACCACATTTTCATTGCCTGCTAAACCAAACAGACATGCTCAGTGGTAACTGATGATGCACTAATGCATGTGTGTACAACTTGTTTTCTTGTGCAAGCAGCATGCTGACCCAAATAATAGAATGCATGCATGATTTATGTATAGCATTGTGTTTCCTTGTGCAAACACCATAGTTTAGTTCAATCTTAATTTGATAGCATGACCGGATGGCTGTAGCTTTTGGCTCCAAAATTCAAACCCTTTGTTTATGATTGTCTACATATGAATGATTGCTACTTGCACATACACTGCTGAACGCGATGTGCTGCCTTCACCTTGGTTATATAATTTTTTGTGCTCAATTAAACATGGAAGTTTCCATAATTTGCCTTGCAAACTTACAATCAACGAATATATACCAACTGAACCTGTAATGATTGTTGATTTCTCCCATTCTTGATGAAACAGGATCTGGTTTGCTTTCTAGGATGAGCATGCATGGCTATTGGCACAAACATTCATCGTCAGCAAACATGATGGCATTAGACTTTCTATACTCAGGCATATACATAGTGGAACAATGATGACTTATGACTAGTGCTTTGTGAGGGTAAAGATATTTCTATGGTTGTCCTATCTTGAAAGCTTTGTAATCTGGTTGCATATATATGCTACTGATTTGAGCAATATAATATTAGTGTTGTTAACTTAAGCTTGAATGTCCTTTTGAAATGAAATATAGCCTGATGCTATTATATATGACGGAAATAAAAAAAATGAGTAAATTGCAACCACCATACAACAACTTGTATTGCCGTATCATTTTGGTCCAACAAGTAGTAAAATGTGCAAATGGATACACAAACATGCAAACTGTGTGCGTATAAGGTCAATTGTACACCATATGATGATGCATTTTGCCATTATACTAGGTGATGGGATAGGTTTATGCATGTAACCCCCTTATGTAAGTCTTAACTATGTACTCCCTCCGGTTCATATTAGAAGTCGTTTTGGACAAGGTTTGAGTCAAATATTGGGAATATAAATCACGAATAACATTTAAGTCGTTGAGTTTGAAAATGTAGAAATCATATAAATAGATTGGTCTTGAAAATTAATTTCATAAAAGTATACATATATAACTTTTTAAGAAACATTTTTATAGAAAAGAGAAGTCCAAGTTGTGCTTTGGTGACCGTGTCGCTGTCCTAAACGACTTCTAATATGAACCGGAGGGAGTAGGCTACTCTTATTTCTTTGGCATCTATGGGTGCAATATATACTTTTTAGTTTAACTTAGAGGAAATGCACACAAATGCTTAGTTTGTGACCTGTTTGGTGGCTACAGATAGTAAAGTTGATCGCTAGTACATGAGGAACAACAAATTGGAGTGGATAATTAGCATATTGAATAATCCTCGTATATATAACCTGAATAATCTAGAGCAGCGCGCACATGAAAATTCACTTCAACTGTGAACTAACATGATCGGATAATAAGCATATAGCAATGCACTTCATTGTAAACAAATATGCAAGCTGTGAACAAATAGACCAAGTATCGATAATCCAAATATCTCGAAAACAGCTTGGCCAGCGCAACGTTCTACTGAGCATTGGCAAGCGAAGATTGAATTGGTGGTGGGCACTAGGACCTATCGGTGGTTAACAGGTCAAAATGAAAAGGGCAGAAGGACTTAAATGAAGTTAGGGAACAAATATTTATTTAAAAAACAGCAAATATATGGTTCTTATTTGCAAAAATGTGAACGTGCGGCACCATGTCATGTTGCCAACTTGTCCATAAGTGAAGCCACCGAGCGTATTTGGACTGTATATGATCATACATGGCAACTTGGTGCATCTATTTGTACAGTTTGCAACTTGTTAGACTAAAATGATGATATGTTATAAGTTATTGTATGGTGGATGCAATTTACTTTTAAAAAATCCGTCAGTTCCAACTGTACCGGGGAAACATAACTTCTCTGTCCATCTTTCTATAGGAATACAATCTATATCCCTAATTGGATGCCGACAGGCAATTGAAAAATTTCCCAATCGAGTATAACCAACACGGAAAATATTTAATCTGACGGTTTGCGGTGGATTCCTAGACCTGACGCGAGGCAAAACTTCCCTGTGAGTTCACCGCCAGAAAAAAAACCCATAGAAAAGCAGATTCTGTAGAATTTTTATTTCTCTGTCCAGCTATCTCCCTGTTGGCCGACAGAAAAAAAATATTCTGATGGTGTATTCTATTTCCTTACGGTTTTCCATCGATCACACGGATATTTCCGTTTCTGGCAGTGTCGGTCGGTATGGAAAAGCAACATCGCTGGAGCACGCTCAAGCCGTCGTGGGGCAACTGCAGCGCCGGCCGGATGCAGTCCCCCATCGACCTCGCCGAAGAACTGCGTCAAGCTGGAGCGCTCCCTCGGCTACCTCGACTACCAGTCACCAACATGGTACTAGACGCCATACGTACTATCGTTTACTTCTGCGGCGTAGTACGTACACTGAACCGTAGCACGGTAGCACCACCCCCAACATGGTATACCGTATACGTTGGCGGAAAACTCTAAATATCAGAGCGCCAATAAACAAACCCCGCAAATTAAAGACACAAACACCGGCCTTTATTTGCTCTCAAGATTAAAAATTAATTTACCTTGCATCTTAGTAGCGCCTATATTACCTAATTAATCTTCCTATCATACATTCATACGTCTAGATGTCAACTGTACTCCACCAGTACGTACGTATATATATATGCTCCAATATAATGGATCGACCACTGTTAACGGGGCTTGATCAGAGAAGAAAGCCATGCATGCATGTGCGCCGTCTCTTTTAGATTAAGGATAAACGGTCCGGCCTCAACATCCAATATGTAGATGATGCCTACAGCCAACATGTAGATGTGCGTCGTCTCTAGGACGACGACTCCGCAAGACTGCAAACGCGCGGACGCGGGCCGTACGTAAGCCCGCCTTCCATCTCCGTACCCAGCGACTATATATGGATAGATACGCATGCGAGAGAGCATTGCGTTTGCGTAGACGGCAGGAACGTTTACTTCCTGCGGCGGGCGTGCTGGCCGGCCGGCCGGCCGGTCCCCTCGGCCGTAGCAGCAGCAGCCGGTTTGTTTGACGCGCGCGATATGCATATATGGAAGTTTTTTCCCTAGCTGCTGCCCTGCGCCCGTCTGCCTGCCCCGGCCAGTATATATATGCCCACCCTAGCTGCTGCCTCCTCGTCCCAAATTAAACCACTGTAGCTGATCACTAGCTCGATCAGCACGAATGGGTCTCGCTCGCCGCCACCTCCACCACGCCGCCGGCGGGGCGCTCCTCGCCGCTGCACTCCTGCTCTGCGCCGCCGTCCCGGGCGGCATGGCGCAGGAAGAAACAGGCCAGTAGTCAGCTCGATCGAATAATAATGCATGGCGCCTATATATAAGTGTGTGTGCGCCTCGATAGTATAATAATCTGACCGGGGAGCATGAATTGGTGTGTGGTTGCATGCAGAGGACGAGCTCGAGTTCAGCTACGTCCCGGGCTCGCCGAACGGCCCGGATCGCTGGAGCACGCTCAAGCCGTCGTGGGGCAACTGCAGCGCCGGCCGGATGCAGTCCCCCATCGACCTCGCCGACGACCGCGTCAAGCTGGAGCGCTCCCTCGGCTACCTCGACTACAAGTACCGCCCCGCCGACGCCTCCATCGTCAACCGCGGCCACGACATCAAGGTTAGTATGTAATTTATTTCCAGCGTTAACAATAACATGCACCAAAAAAAATTATTACCTCTCTCTCACCGGCCTTAGCAGATTATTGATCACTTTATAAAGTAATTACTACTTTCTCGGATCAGAAACAACACGTACGTACCAAAGTACTATACCTCTCACCAAGAAACATGCATGTAATTTTAAATAGTCAAAAAATAACGGGTCGTCGTCGTGGCTGCTGATTCGTTGCTGCAGATAGAGTTCATGGGCGACGCCGGGAGGGTGGTGATCAACGGCACGGTGTACAACCTGAAGCAGCTGCACTGGCACACGCCGAGCGAGCACACCATCGACGGCCGCAGGTACGACATGGAGGTGCACCTGGTGCACGTGAGCGCGCAGAACAAGTTGGCGGTGATCGGCATCCTATACGAGACCGGCATCTTCCCCGACCTTCTCCTGTCAATCCTGGAGCCCTCCATCAGAGACATCAAAGGCAAGCCGGTTGACCAGCCGCAGCCCATCGGGAAGGTGGACGCCAGCCTCGTGCGCGCCACGGGCAACGTGTACTACCGCTACATGGGCTCCCTCACCACGCCGCCCTGCACCGAGGGGGTCATCTGGACCGTCTTCAAGAAGGTTGGGTTGCGAGGGGTTTAATAATCTCAATTCCTCAAGCTTTTCAAGTGATTAATCGTTAATCTATTTATTATCTGTGCTGTGCAGGATCGCCCCGTGCAGGAGCGCCAGGTGCAGCTTCTCAAAGACGCAGTGGCAGACGTAAGAGTAGTCGATCCATCGATCTCGTTAACTTCTTTGTTTTTGTTTTTGTAGGCTTATTAATTGGCTAATGGAGACCCTTTAATTTCTTGCATGTGGTTTTTACCTGCTGCAGGGCTATGAGAAAAACGCGAGGCCGCTTCAGGCTGACAACAACAGAGACATCGGCGTATTCCGCCCTTGGCTGGTGTGATCTAAATAGACCTGATAACTGTTGTACGAGACGACGAGTAGTCGATCTATCAGCTGGATGAATGCTACTAATAGGTGCTAATGGCTGCTATCATTAGCACTAATGTATCCAAATATAACCTAAATAAAACACTGGACCACGTATGTCCACATTGATACCCATGCATGCATGCAAGTTCAGAAGGGAAAAAAATGTCCATCATGTTGACGTGGGTATTGATTATTGGATTATTTGATGAGTGCTAAACTACTCAAAATATCATTTCGTCGTCGTTGATTAGTGAGAACTTACATCCGATCATCCAGCCAGCTGGGCTTGTCGATCTGCTTCCTGAAAATCTAAGAAACACTAAATTATGTATATTGCTCACTAGCAATGCTAATAAGAACCAAGAACACGCGAACAGTAGTTCCAGTTGTCTCCTTACGAATTAATTGAGGAATTGTTACCATGAAATCATCCAAACTTTCATTCACTTTCTCATGGTTTTTAAGTAATCTGTATTTATTTGAATGCGTGGTGTTAAGTATCATGACGCTACAAACTCTAATAATTTTAGTCTAATGCTTCTCTATTAAAAAACGTATGGTACTAGACTATATGCCCCGCTAGGCGAAATTTCTAACCCACTCATGCCAGGGCCTATGCCCAACCCAAAGTATGGGAGGCATGTAAATTTAAAGGCCCCAATGTAACATTTCTAGAGGCTCTCTCATGTGGGCATGTGGCACACACTAGAAAAAAAACCTCCAATGCCATCCATGAAAACGATATTCTTTCTTCCTACTATACTATCAAAGTTCAAACCACAAAACTCCACACACTTCTGGTAATTTTAAAGCCAAATAAGTAAGAGCAAACAAATTCATAATACTTCCAATTAAACAGTTTGGGACCACACTTGATTGGCGTATTTGTAGAACAAATGTTGGACCAAGAGCAACTTCAACAATAGCCCCTAAAATCAGGCTTTCTAAATACTAAATAGGGGCTTACTCTATTTTTGAGAGCCTCAAAATTTGTTCTAACTCCAAAATAAGGTGCCAAATAGAGGGCATGTTGGAGTGAATTTTTTTTGTTTAACCTTCTAAATTTAGTTGAAGGCGCGCTTATTTAGAGGGTCCGATGGAGTTGCTCTAATCCATATCACATCTGGCTAGTTTTGGGATGTTTGGTAGAGCTTCTCCAAAACAGCTTCATTCGGTTTCTAAGTTCACTTGCGTCTCGGTTCGATCGGTAACGTCTTCACTCTATGATGTTTTGATTTATGTAAAACAGATGAAGCTAAACCACTATACAAATCCTTCCAAAAGGGCCTTATATTGTATGAGTTAGAAATAAATTAGCACAAATTTCGAAGAGTAAATCGCACCCACCATACAACAACTTATCATGTCATATCATTTTAGTCCAACAAGTTGCAAACCATGCAAATAGAAGCACCAAGTTGTCTTGTATGATCATATACAATTCAAATACGCTCGGTAGATTCACTTATGGACACGTTGGCAACATGACATGGTGCCACCGTTCATGTTTTTACAAACATATTTGCTGTTTTTAAACAAATATTTGTTCCCTAACTTTATTTAAGTCCTACTGCCCTTTTCATTTTGACCTGTTAACCACCGATAGGTTCTAGTGCGCACGACCAATTCAATTTTTCTTCGCCAACGCTCAATAGAACGCTGCACTAGCCAAGCTGTGTTATTGAGATATTGATTATCGATACTTGGTCCATTTGTTCACAACTTGCATATTTGTTCACAATGAAGTGAATTGTTATATGCTTATTATCCGATCATGTCAGTTCACTGTGTTACTCTAGATTATTCAGGTTATATACATGAGGATTATTCAATATTCTAATTGTCCACTCCAATTTGTTGCTCGTATGTACTAGCGATCAACTTCACTATCTATATAGCCACCAAACAGGTCACAAACTAAGCGTTTGAGTGCATGTCCTCTACACAAAAAGTTAATCTAAAAAGTCTATATTGCACACACCGATGCCAAAGAAATAAGAGTCGCACACATAGTTAAGACTTAAATAAGAATGAAGTTACATGGATAAGCCTGTTCCCATCACCTATTATAATGGCAAAATACATCATCAAACGTTGTACAATTGGCCTTATACACACAGTTTGCAAGTTTTTGCATCCATTTGCACATTTTACTACTACTTATTAGATCAAAGTGATACAACAATGCAAGTCATTCTATGGTGGTTGCAATTTACTCAATTAAAAATACAAAGCAATTAATCACGTATAGATTAAATACAAGTTAGAAGTAAATTAGCATTAGTCAGCATGACCAAGGTACTATTTGGATCCACATTGTACGGTGCATGTAATTTACTCATTTTAAAAATACTATGTGGGACCCATGCTGGGCCCACTTATCCAAGTGGCAGTGGGACCCACCCCTAATCTTGTATTTGACTTTTGAAAATTTATGACGTTTCACAATTTTGTTTAATGGCAAAACAAAATTCGTCACGATTTTGGCTTTGCTAGAGTCTGTGACGATTCTTAGTTACTCTTAACTACGAACACATCATTTTTGTCGCTAAGTTGCGTTGTATGATATAAAATGTCACAAAACCAAACATGATAACGACGAATAAGTCGAACGTCATTAGGTTTGTTTGACGCGCGCGGTCACGTATGTAGCGGCTTCTTCCTGATGAAAAGAGTGTGTGCAACTCGATCAGATCATCCTTACGCAGTTACGCTGCATGAAGGTTTTTCCCTGCTGCCCTGCGCCGGTCTGCTTGCCCCGGTGTATATATATACCCACCCTAGCTGCTGCCTCCTCGTCCCAAATTAAACCACCTGTGTAGCTGATCACTATTCACTAGCTCGATCAGCACGGATGGGTGGCCGCCACCTCCACCACGCCGTCGGCGGGGCGCTCCTCGCCGCTGCGCTCCTGCTCTGCGCCGCCGCCCCGGGCGCCATGGCGCAGGAAGAAACAGGCCGGCAGTCAGCTCGATCGATCGAATTGAATGCATGTCGCCGTCTGTCTCGATAGTATATATAATCTGACTTAGCATGAATTGGTGTGTGGTTGCAGAGGACGTGCTCAAGTTCAACTACGTCCCTGGCTCGCCGAATGGCCCGGATCGCTGGAGCACGCTCAAGCCGTCGTGGGGCAACTGCAGCGCCGGCAGGATGCAGTCCCCCATCGACCTCGAGGACGACCGCGCCGAGCTGGTGCGCTCCCTCGGCTACCTCGACTACCACTACCGCCCCGCCAACGCCTCCATCATCAACCGTGGCCACGACATCAAGGTTAGTTTACTTTCAGTGGCGGAGGACGAAATAAAATTAAGAAATTAAGGTATGGCGAAATTATATAGTAAGATTCAAATTCAAAGTAAAATATAAATATGAAAAATGCAATGATTTGTCTAGTACGAAATATAAAAGAGTAAATTACGCTCAACATACAGCAACTTGGCTTATAGGTGTAGATTAGTCCAACAAATTGTAAAATACTCAATTCAATCCAATAACTTAACAAGTGGGTGCAGATTGGTCCAACAACTTGGAAAATGGTGCAAATTGGTCCACAACTTGTAAAATATTTAATTTAGTGTATTAGCTTGGCAAATTGATTCATCTATTGTCCAAATTTTATAACAATAACATATTAAGCAAAGTAGATGGACTTGTGAATTTTATTTTGGTTATAATTCTTGTCTTTTCTATTTTGTTGTTACTTCTCAAGTGTGTACATAATTTATTTGTCACTAATCAAAATTATAATTATAAAACAGACCATTAGCATTACCAAAAGATCAAAGTTAATAAGAGAGGCTTTAGGGCCTTATGTTTGTCTCATGTATTCAATAATAATAGAGAAAGTAATTTGGCTTATGTTCTTTTAGCTCATTTTCTATTTCTAAACAAACATAGAAGACTTTAAAAATATTAATGCCAAGTTTCTAAAAAGTATAGTTAATAGTTATCGGTTTCTGCACAAAGATTCTTGTAATCAAACACGTAGAAAGCAACTAGGACTGACTTATAATTATTAAATCACTACACAAAAAGTAATTAATTTGAAGATATAACATAGTTTCCTAAACATCAAAGATTTTTATCTTGGCCAAATACGTTGAATATTAGTGACCAAATAATACTTACTAATTTTTTCGACATGAACATACCTCTATTGTGACTTAGAGTTAGTAATATGTTGTTATTGTAAGGTTTGGACCGTGGATGCACTAATTTGCCAAGTTATTACACTAAATTGAGTAATTTACAAGTTATTGGACCAATTTGCACCCACACGTTAAGTTATTGTACTAAATTAAGCATTTTGCAAGTTGTTGGACCAATATGCACCCACTTAGCAAGTTGTTGTATGGTGGGTGCAATTTACTCAATATAAAATTATATATCTAAACTATAAAGAGAATTAGATTTGAAAACACTTCTCACCAAGATTAGGCCCACCTCCCACCTCACAGAGGACCCATCTGTCATGAAAAAAGGACTACGGAAGGGAGGGGGGAGACCCATTTTGTCGACGTTGTAAAGTGATTTCCTCCTCGAAACACAAAACTTTTTTCACCCAAAAAAGGGCCCACCTAAATATACCCACATTTGCACACATGTCTATACACAATTATCCCGTATTGCTAATAGATAATAAATTGGAGAGTTTTTCTCTATATAAATAAATGACAACTATCTCGAAAATGTTGTGCCTTTCTATTTGAGTTTTGAGAATACATAAAGCTCTCTAGACATAAGAGAGCAGATATAAAGTATGTTTAAAAGCGCTTCGAACGGCTGGTCTGTTTACCATGGCCCACTAAAGTGACACTCTTTTAGTACCTACATGTCATCAATAAATGTGCGTGCCGCACGCGCGTTCTTGCTAGTACACATAAATAGAGATATATAATATTATGGAAAAAACAAGTCGGAGTTCTGGTCATCTATACAATAATGTTATGGTGGCCAGTGCACATCGTAGAAAAAATGAGAAGTCCTAGAGGCACTACTTGTGGCAAAAATAAGATATGGCGACATGGGCTCCCTCACCACGCCGCCCTGCACTGAGGGGGTCATCTGGACCGTCTTCAAGAAGGTATGTACATACCCAACCCAATTCCGGCAAAAACACGAGAGGCATGGCATCCCTTGGTTTTTCAAGTGATTTATCATTATATATCTATTTATCTGTGCTGTGCAGGATCGCCCCGTGCAGGAGCGCCAGGTGCAGCTTCTCAAAGACGCAGTGGCCGACGTAAGAGTCGATCGATCGATCTCGTTAACTTCTTTGATTTCCACACGCCTGGCCAAAAGATTCAGACATGGCTATATATAATCTAGCAGAAGGCGGTGTATGAACGGGCTCTGATTTTGGTTTTGTAGGCTTATTAATTGACTAATGGAGTCCCTTTAATTTCTTGCGTGTGGTTTTTACCCGCTGCAGGGCTATGAGAAAAACGCGAGGCCGCTTCAGGCCGGCTGAGAACAACAGAGACATCAGCGTATTTTGTCCAAGTTGGCTCTATATGTGGGGCTAAAAGTCACTAGTGAAGCATATTGGGCTGATCGTCAGGGATATGATACCAGTATACCACATTGCGATATATAGCTCATGATATGGCAGGCAACGATATATCTTGTAATTCTCTATATTTCCGTGTCTTTGTTTTCCCAACCCACTATTACTGTTAGTTAGCAGCTAATTATCTTGTGGGATCTAAATAGACCTGCTAGCTGTTGTACGAGACTACGAGTAGCTAGTAGAACTATTAGCTGGATGGATGCTATGCTAAGGCTGTCTCCAACAACATACCCGTATGCGAACCCAAACCTAAAATAGGTTCCGCACAGTACGTTTGGGTATCAAACCCCCCTCCAACAGACGACGCAAATACGGGACACATTTTACATCGCCGGCGATGGGCGACGCAAAATTGTGTCCTCTGTCCACCGCGACGCATCGTCCGGTGGAGGGCCCGCGACAGGGCGCGGCCGGCGTGGCGAGGCGGAGCGCGGCCGACGTGACGAGGCGAGTCTGCGGTGGCCGGTGGCCAGTGGCGCTGCGAGGCGGAGCGCGGCCGGCGAGGCGGAGCACGGCCGGCGCGGCGAGGCGAGCCCGCGGTGGCCGGCGGCACGGCGCGGCGTAGCACGGCCGGCGCGGCGAAGCGAGCCCGCGGTAGCCGGCACGGCGAGGTGAGCCCGCGGTGACCGGCGGTGAGGCGAGGCCTTGACGGAGCTCGGCGGCTCAGCGCTCGGCGGCTCAGCGCTCGGCGGGGATCTCGGCGGGGACCTCCTTGGCCGGCGCGGTGAAGCAGCCTCGCGGCGCGGCGGGTCCTCCTCCTTCTCCTTCACCGCCTCCATTGGCTTCTCCTCCGCCGGCGCCACCTCCTTGGGCTTCTCCTCCGCCGCCGGCGCCGCGCCGTCCTTTGGCTTCTCCTCCGCCGGCAGACACGGGAGCTCGCGCAGCAGACAAGGGTCGACGCATCGGCGGTGGCGCCCTCAGCTCGCTCACCTTGCCCATGGCTTCGTTCCTCTCCCCTGCCTGCGTGCGCTGTGCCGGTGCTCTTCTTCCCCACGCGCGTCCGGGTCCTGCGGGTGCTCGAGCGGTGGCTGCCGGCGGCGCTCGCCCACGCGATGACCCGCGGGTCCACGACGGCGCGTCACCGGCCCGGGGAGGCGGGTCCACTGCGGCGGTCAACTGGCGCGGCGAGGCGAGCACACGGCGACTGGGAGGAAGGGGACGGGAAGATGGGTACTCAGTTTTTGCGTCCCTTGTTGGAGAAAGGAACATTTGGACACTTGACTTCTTTACTGTACATGACCCAAACCTTGAAATGGGTAGCTGGTTTGGGTCTCCATTGTTGGAGACAGCCTAATGGCTGCTAACTATTATCACTAATGTTTCCAAATATAACCTAAATAAAACATTGGGCCATGTATGTCCACGTTGATAGCCATGCATATGCATGCATGTTCAGAAGGCCAAAAAAAAGTCCATCATGTTGATTTGGGTATTGATTATTGGATTATTTTTTATGAGTACTAAACTACTCAAAATACGATTTCATCGTCATTGATTAGTGATAACATACATCGGAGCATCCAGCCAGCTGGGCTTGTCGATCCGCTTCCTGAAAATCTAAGAAACACTAAAGATTGTAATGTAATCCCTCTGTCCTGAAATACAAGACATCCTGTCTTTTCTAGAGTGTATCTAAAAAAGCCAGGATGTCTTGTATTTTAAGATGGAGGGAGTAGTATATTGCTCGGGTCCCGCCCCCAGCGAGCTCCACGGCCGGAGGGGAGCGGCCTCGAGCTCCGTGACCGTCCGGGGGAGGGGGGAGGGGGGGTGGGTGGGGGCTCGACCGCCGCCCGGGCGAGCTCAGCGGCCGGGGGGCCAAGGTTGGTGCGTGGGTGGCACAAGTAGGCGGAGCGCGCGCGAGGGGAGGGAGAAGAAGTGGAGGGGAGGGAGAGATGTAGCGCTGGAGTGGAGTAGCTGCAAGCTCAACTGTGGCATGGGAGTGGAGGTGACGGAGAAGATAAGGCCTAGGCAAAAAAATTCATTAAAGATGACATATGGGTCCCACATGAATGACTTGCGGGACTCAAGTATTGTGTATAACGATGTTAAGAGCGTCATCCATCCCATCTTTTCAGTTCTTCATACCAAACAAAAAAGGATGAACATATCTCTCTCAACCAAATACGATCTGGTACGGTCCTATCCCAGAAAAGAGAGATGAGATCATCCCATCCCACATTGTTTTCAAACCAAACGCACGCTTAAAGGTCCAATCATTTCACTGGGCACGAGCAAGCCCATCGGCAATCGTACACACAGGTCATGCCATGTTGCCGCACAGCTTATCTCTTGCTCGATCAAACAAAAACCATCTATGCATTTGCGTAGTATTGCCTGGTTGTGTGCGATTACGTCAGAGACTTTTCTATTTTCTTAAAAAAATTGCGTCCTTTAGTTCGACCGGCAATTAGCCACCATACGCAACAGTGCAACACTATAGGATGATGGTGAGATAGGGGGCTCCTATATAACTTCTATGTGCTAGTTAAGCAACATGGCTTAGAGGCCCAATTAGACCCAACACACTAGTACTACATGTGGACATCCGTGCGTATTTTTCACGAAACTTTTTTCATTCCGTTGAAAACAAAGTCACACACGTAGCTGTATTCGAATATTTTTTGGCACGAAATTTTATTAGTCTCCAACAGTTTCATATGATACCAGATTCTACATTTTTGCTAACCTAATTCAACATTTTAACAATATTGGTTCAACATTTGTAGAAAACTAATTCAACATTTTTCAAAAAATGTTGAAATAGTATATTACAAATGTTGAACTAGTTTTCAACAAATGTTGATTTTAAAAAAAATATTAAAATAATATGAAATATATTCAAATTGGAGCTTGTTTTGTCGTATAAATTCTAACGAATACCATGGTTCAAACGGATTTGAAAAATGATTTACGGTTTGTGAGAAAATTGAATTTAAAGATCGAAATCTAAATGGATTTACATCCGACCAGCTCATGCATGCATGCAGCCGAGTACCTCCAGCTGTCCACGTGCGCCTCTCTCACCGCTGTCAACTACTCGTCCACAATAATCTGGTTCGTTCATATGATGTGCACGGATCTCAAACAGTGGAAGGCATCTAGCTAAAATAACTTGCGGAAGCCATATAGGATTTCCGGGTCAGATAACCCAGAATCATTGGCCGGCACGAGGCCCGGTAGATTTGGTCTGGCCCAAGTACGACGGCCCGGTGCCCGCATGTGCTTCCGCAGCCGTCAGGCAGCCGGGGATGTCCCGTTTAATGGTCAGCCCAACACAGACCCGTTGCCCCGTCTATAGACCGCTCTGCCCATACTACAGACATTCACTGGTCACTGCACTGCAACGAGTAAAGACCCTGGATAGATCGAGCGAAGAGAAAGAGATGTTTAGAGTTTAGAAGTAAACGCTAGTATTCTGTGGCAGTAGTACGTACCTACTTAACCGTAGCATGGTGTAGTAGCAGCCCAACGTGGTATACATAGAGATGGTAACGGATCATGGTCCGTTTGTTTCTTCATAATCTAACTTGGCCCTAACAAAATTTAGCTCAAAAACTAATTATTTTAGTCCGGCCCTAATCCGGTCGATCCTTAAAATTTTTAGTACAAAAGTGAGGGCCCTTTACTACCCCTAGGTATACTGTATTCGTTGGCCGAAAATAAAGAATTTTCAGACTGAACACCAAGAAACACAGGCCACAAAAGCACAGACACTTGTTGTCTATTTTGCTTAAGTCCCCAAAAGATGCCAATCATTTTGTTTTAGTTTCCTGGTAGTTGTCACTGTCTCGTGGCCTGAAACTCAGAGAGGGCAAGCATGTCACCGTACCATATATGCATCTACAGTATTTTAATTATAATTGACCAAGAAACAAACCTACACCTTTTTCTCTCAAGATTAAAAAATTGTAAATAATCACAATCACAACTGCTATTAGGGAAAAGTTAACCTAAAAACACACTTTTCCTAAAAAACTAAAAACACACCTGCACCTAACTATCTATTTTTTTGACGGGATTTAGAGATTTTAACGGCTAGAGAGATCGCATGGCCCAGCGGTGGAAGCAGGCGAGACAAAGGTGTACATCAGGGGCGCCATCATCCGTGACCATTGTGGATGTCGGTTGGACAAGGATGAAGGCAGGGTGTGTTTGTAGTCGGCGTGATTCTCATTGTCGATGGGCATGTGGTATATTACTGAAAGAACACGGCCAATAAATCTCTCATATTTCTAAAGCGATGATCGTTTCTACGGTAATTTGAATTTTGGTCCATCACGAGACATCGACGGGTAGACACTCGTGTCCTCAAAAAAAAAAGCTAAAGAAGATCAAGATTTGTGTTCTTTTCTAACATGATCCTTGGTGTACGAGCAACAGGGGCTCCACCAGATAAGATCCGATCCTAAGCCCTCTTATTTCGCACTCGTGCTCATCCCGCAGCATCTCACGAGCATATTTGCTAGTCTTGGAATAAACCCAAAAAATGCGAACACCCATATAGAGTCGAGGACTCAAACCCAGATAAGTAAGTTTCACCAAAAAAAACTTTACCAATTGAACTATACTCAGTTAGCCGATTGGGCACGGTTAACGATTAGGTATGAACGAAATTACAATAACATGAACTATATACGATTCGAATTTGTCTATTATAAATATACATCTATTATACTCTATTAGTACATATGGATGGCCAGAGAAGGCTATACAGAGTATCCCACCAAATAGTTTGCATGTTTCAATGTATCGACACTTTTGATCAAAGTCAGAAGAAACATTCATTAAAAAACGACAATTTCTTCAGCACTTGTATCGTACCGGTGGCGCCGCACAAGGCTCCCGCCGCCACAGGGTCCGTTGCACGTCACCTGCCACTAGTCCCCCGTGGTCCTCTTTCACCATTACATCCCTCTTTATGTCTTCGATGATCTTGTTTGTGGCACTAAAAGAGAGTGGAGACCCGTTTTTCTCGTAAGATATAGTTTTAAGTTTCGAGTTTGGTCTTTCTCATGCTGATTTCTTTAATTTTGAAATTTTGGTTACTCTTTGTTCTTTATGACGATGTTGAGGATGTTGGGTGGATTGGTTTTTTTTCTCTATGGAGGCTTGGCGAGAGTGCACAGTTAGCCGAGCAGAGAAATACCTAGTTTACATCTTCAGGAACACTTGAGCAAATACCGTAGGGACGTGAGCAGCTAGCTCAGGCACTTGAGTTTTCATGAATGACTGGAAGGAAGCATGCTCAGGCACGCGAGGCACCTTAGAAGCTTCTATCGTAGTTGCTACTTGCTAGCTTCCACCAGTTCATCCTTCAGCCACAAGCCCACACAACGGAAGACTAAAAAACCCAGCAGAGTGCCATGAACACTATGGAGTTATTTATATGCATTATGTCATGGCTTTGCTCCAAATAAGTCTTTCTCCAGGTTTGATGCCAAAAGGCTTGCTTGGCTTGCTGCGAATATCACATTTTTCTCTTCATGTATGCATATCCACATATGTAGAACTATAGTTTTAGTTTTAAAACTTATTAAGATTAGTAATCAATATGTTTGTGTGAACTTGTCTGTGCGAAGCTGTCAAGCCAGCAAAAGAGATGTGATTGTGTAGTATTGTGGATTGTTTTCTAGTATTTTCTGTGTACTCGCTTTTATTTCATTGCAGCAAAGTTCCTGAACTCTTTCTTCCCCTGTGCTTAAGTTTCAGTTGTGGACGTGTGACAAATGGAGCAGCTACCGGGCAAGGATGGGGAATCTCTGATTCAAAAAGAGGTTACAGTTCATGAAGGGTATGCAAGTCCTTTCATTTGTATTGTTGCTACTTTTCAAAACTCTGAAAATTTCAGGGATGTAGGATGAAACCACACTTTCTTTGATGTATTTCAATGCTCCGCCTGACTAGCAACTAAAATGATCTTGTTTTGGCATTGGTTAACGTTTTTGTGCTTTACTTCTCACATTGCTTCATTGGGCTTAGAGTGCACAGACATTTTAATCTGCAATTCTGCACATACACTAAAAGTGCACTTTAACTTAGATAGTGTTAAGCTGCAGTTCTGTATGCATTAGTTTTGAAGGGCTTGAATAATACATACTGATGACCTGTATGTATGTCAGGTTCTTTACCACATTTTCATTGCCTGCTAAACCAAACAGACATGCTCAGTGGTAACTGATGATGCACTAATGCATGTGTGTACAACTTGTTTTCTTGTGCAAGCAGCATGCTGACCCAAATAATAGAATGCATGCATGATTTATGTATAGCATTGTGTTTCCTTGTGCAAACACCATAGTTTAGTTCAATCTTAATTTGATAGCATGACCGGATGGCTGTAGCTTTTGGCTCCAAAATTCAAACCCTTTGTTTATGATTGTCTACATATGAATGATTGCTACTTGCACATACACTGCTGAACGCGATGTGCTGCCTTCACCTTGGTTATATAATTTTTTGTGCTCAATTAAACATGGAAGTTTCCATAATTTGCCTTGCAAACTTACAATCAACGAATATATACCAACTGAACCTGTAATGATTGTTGATTTCTCCCATTCTTGATGAAACAGGATCTGGTTTGCTTTCTAGGATGAGCATGCATGGCTATTGGCACAAACATTCATCGTCAGCAAACATGATGGCATTAGACTTTCTATACTCAGGCATATACATAGTGGAACAATGATGACTTATGACTAGTGCTTTGTGAGGGTAAAGATATTTCTATGGTTGTCCTATCTTGAAAGCTTTGTAATCTGGTTGCATATATATGCTACTGATTTGAGCAATATAATATTAGTGTTGTTAAATTAAGCTTGAATGTCCTTTTGAAATGAAATATAGCCTGATGCTATTATATATGACGGAAATAAAAAAATGAGTAAATTGCAACCACCATACAACAACTTGTATTGCCGTATCATTTTGGTCCAACAAGTAGTAAAATGTGCAAATGGATACACAAACATGCAAACTGTGTGCGTATAAGGCCAATTGTACACCATATGATGATGCATTTTGCCATTATACTAGGTGATGGGATAGGTTTATGCATGTAACCCCCTTATGTAAGTCTTAACTATGTACTCCCTCCGGTTCATATTAGAAGTCGTTTTGGACAAGGTTTGAGTCAAATATTGGGAATATAAATCACGAATAACATTTAAGTCGTTGAGTTTGAAAATGTAAAAATCATATAAATAGATTGGTCTTGAAAATTAATTTCATAAAAGTATACATATATAACTTTTTAAGAAACATTTTTATAGAAAAGAGAAGTCCAAGTTGTGCTTTGGTGACCGTGTCGCTGTCCTAAACGACTTCTAATATGAACCGGAGGGAGTAGGCTACTCTTATTTCTTTGGCATCTATGGGTGCAATATATACTTTTTAGTTTAACTTAGAGGAAATGCACACAAATGCTTAGTTTGTGACCTGTTTGGTGGCTACAGATAGTAAAGTTGATCGCTAGTACATGAGGAACAACAAATTGGAGTGGATAATTAGAATATTGAATAATCCTCGTATATATAACCTGAATAATCTAGAGCAGCACATGAAAATTCACTTCAACTGTGAACTAACATGATCGGATAATAAGCATATAGCAATGCACTTCATTGTAAACAAATATGCAAGCTGTGAACAAATAGACCAAGTATCGATAATCCAAATATCTCGAAAACAGCTTGGCCAGCGCAACGTTCTACTGAGCATTGGCAAGCGAAGATTGAATTGGTGGTGGGCACTAGGACCTATCGGTGGTTAACAGGTCAAAATGAAAAGGGCAGAAGGACTTAAATGAAGTTAGGGAACAAATATTTATTTAAAAAACAGCAAATATATGGTTCTTATTTGCAAAAATGTGAACGTGCGGCACCATGTCATGTTGCCAACTTGTCCATAAGTGAAGCCACCGAGCGTATTTGGACTGTATATGATCATACATGGCAACTTGGTGCATCTATTTGTACAGTTTGCAACTTGTTAGACTAAAATGATGATATGTTATAAGTTATTGTATGGTGGATGCAATTTACTTTTAAAAAATCCGTCAGTTCCAACTGTACCGGGGAAACATAACTTCTCTGTCCGTCTTTCTATAGGAATACAATCTATATCCCTAATTGGATGCCGACAGGCAATTGAAAAATTTCCCAATCGAGTATAACCAACACGGAAAATATTTAATCTGACGGTTTGCGGTGGATTCCTAGACCTGACGCGAGGCAAAACTTCCCTGTGAGTTCACCGCCAGAAAAAAAACCCATAGAAAAGCAGATTCTGTAGAATTTTTATTTCTCTGTCCAGCTATCACCCTGTTGGCCGACAGAAAAAAAATATTCTGATGGTGTATTCTATTTCCTTACGGTTTTCCATCGATCACACACGATCACACGGATATTTCCGTTTCTGGCAGTGTCGGTCGGTATGGAAAAGCAACATCGCTGGAGCACGCTCAAGCCGTCGTGTGGCAACTGCAGCGCCGGCCGGATGCAGTCCCCCATCGACCTCGCCGAAGAACTGCGTCAAGCTGGAGCGCTCCCTCGGCTACCTCGACTACCAGTCACCAACATGGTACTAGACGCCATACGTACTATCGTTTACTTCTGCGGCGTAGTACGTACACTGAACCGTAGCACGGTAGCACCACCCCCAACATGGTATACCGTATACGTTGGCGGAAAACTCTAAATATCAGAGCACCAATAAACAAACCCCGCAAATTAAAGACACAAACACCGGCCTTTATTTGCTCTCAAGATTAAAAATTAATTTACCTTGCATCTTAGTAGCGCCTATATTACCTAATTAATCTTCCTATCATACATTCATACGTCTAGATGTCAACTGTACTCCACCAGTACGTACGTATATATATATGCTCCAATATAATGGATCGACCACTGTTAACGGGGCTTGATCAGAGAAGAAAGCCATGCATGCATGTGCGCCGTCTCTTTTAGATTAAGGATAAACGGTCCGGCCTCAACATCCAATATGTAGATGATGCCTACAGCCAACATGTAGATGTGCGTCGTCTCTAGGACGACGACTCCGCAAGACTGCAAACGCGCGGACGCGGGCCGTACGTAAGCCCGCCTTCCATCTCCGTACCCAGCGACTATATATGGATAGATACGCATGCGAGAGAGCATTGCGTTTGCGTAGACGGCAGGAACGTTTACTTCCTGCGGCGGGCGTGCTGGCCGGCCGGCCGGCCGGTCCCCTCGGCCGTAGCAGCAGCAGCCGGTTTGTTTGACGCGCGCGATATGCATATATGGAAGTTTTTTCCCTAGCTGCTGCCCTGCGCCCGTCTGCCTGCCCCGGCCAGTATATATATGCCCACCCTAGCTGCTGCCTCCTCGTCCCAAATTAAACCACTGTAGCTGATCACTAGCTCGATCAGCACGAATGGGTCTCGCTCGCCGCCACCTCCACCACGCCGCCGGCGGGGCGCTCCTCGCCGCTGCACTCCTGCTCTGCGCCGCCGTCCCGGGCGGCATGGCGCAGGAAGAAACAGGCCAGTAGTCAGCTCGATCGAATAATAATGCATGGCGCCTATATATAAGTGTGTGTGCGCCTCGATAGTATAATAATCTGACCGGGGAGCATGAATTGGTGTGTGGTTGCATGCAGAGGACGAGCTCGAGTTCAGCTACGTCCCGGGCTCGCCGAACGGCCCGGATCGCTGGAGCACGCTCAAGCCGTCGTGGGGCAACTGCAGCGCCGGCCGGATGCAGTCCCCCATCGACCTCGCCGACGACCGCGTCAAGCTGGAGCGCTCCCTCGGCTACCTCGACTACAAGTACCGCCCCGCCGACGCCTCCATCGTCAACCGCGGCCACGACATCAAGGTTAGTATGTAATTTATTTCCAGCGTTAACAATAACATGCACCAAAAAAAATTATTACCTCTCTCTCACCGGCCTTAGCAGATTATTGATCACTTTATAAAGTAATTACTACTTTCTCGGATCAGAAACAACACGTACGTACCAAAGTACTATACCTCTCACCAAGAAACATGCATGTAATTTTAAATAGTCAAAAAATAACGGGTCGTCGTCGTGGCTGCTGATTCGTTGCTGCAGATAGAGTTCATGGGCGACGCCGGGAGGGTGGTGATCAACGGCACGGTGTACAACCTGAAGCAGCTGCACTGGCACACGCCGAGCGAGCACACCATCGACGGCCGCAGGTACGACATGGAGGTGCACCTGGTGCACGTGAGCGCGCAGAACAAGTTGGCGGTGATCGGCATCCTCTACGAGACCGGCATCTTCCCCGACCTTCTCCTGTCAATCCTGGAGCCCTCCATCAGAGACATCAAAGGCAAGTCGGTTGACCAGCCGCAGCCCATCGGGAAGGTGGACGCCAGCCTCGTGCGCGCCACGGGCAACGTGTACTACCGCTACATGGGCTCCCTCACCACGCCGCCCTGCACCGAGGGGGTCATCTGGACCGTCTTCAAGAAGGTTGGGTTGCGAGGGGTTTAATAATCTCAATTCCTCAAGCTTTTCAAGTGATTAATCGTTAATCTATTTATTATCTGTGCTGTGCAGGATCGTCCCGTACAGGAGCGCCAGGTGCAGCTTCTCAAAGACGCAGTGGCAGACGTAAGAGTAGTCGATCGATCGATCTCGTTAACTTCTTTGTTTTTGTTTTTGTAGGCTTATTAATTGGCTAATGGAGACCCTTTAATTTCTTGCATGTGGTTTTTACCTGCTGCAGGGCTATGAGAAAAACGCGAGGCCGCTTCAGGCTGACAACAACAGAGACATCGGCGTATTCCGCCCTTGGCTGGTGTGATCTAAATAGACCTGATAACTGTTGTACGAGACGACGAGTAGTCGATCTATCAGCTGGATGAATGCTACTAATAGGTGCTAATGGCTGCTATCATTAGCACTAATGTATCCAAATATAACCTAAATAAAACACTGGACCACGTATGTCCACATTGATACCCATGCATGCATGCAAGTTCAGAAGGGAAAAAAATGTCCATCATGTTGATGTGGGTATTGATTATTGGATTATTTGATGAGTGCTAAACTACTCAAAATATCATTTCGTCGTCGTTGATTAGTGAGAACTTACATCCGATCATCCAGCCAGCTGGGCTTGTCGATCTGCTTCCTGAAAATCTAAGAAACACTAAATTATGTATATTGCTCACTAGCAATGCTAATAAGAACCAAGAACACGCGAACAGTAGTTCCAGTTGTCTCCTTACGAATTAATTGAGGAATTGTTACCATGAAATCATCCAAACTTTCATTCACTTTCGCATGGTTTTTAAGTAATCTGTATTTATTTGAATGCGTGGTGTTAAGTATCATGATGCTACAAACTCTAATAATTTTAGTCTAATGCTTCTCTATTAAAAAACGTATGGTACTAGACTATATGCCCCGCTAGGCGAAATTTCTAACCCACTCATGCCAGGGCCTATGCCCAACCCAAAGTATGGGAGGCATGTAAATTTAAAGGCCCCAATGTAACATTTCTAGAGGCTCTCTCATGTGGGCATGTGGCACACACTAGAAAAAAAACCTCCAATGCCATCCATGAAAACGATATTCTTTCTTCCTACTATACTATCAAAGTTCAAACCACAAAACTCCACACACTTCTGGTAATTTTAAAGCCAAATAAGTAAGAGCAAACAAATTCATAATACTTCCAATTAAACAGTTTGGGACCACACTTGATTGGCGTATTTGTAGAACAAATGTTGGACTAAGAGCAACTTCAACAATAGCCCCTAAAATCAGGCTTTCTAAATACTAAATAGGGGCTTACTCTATTTTTGAGAGCCTCAAAATTTGTTCTAACTCCAAAATAAGGTGCCAAATAGAGGGCATGTTGGAGTGAATTTTTTTTGTTTAACCTTCTAAATTTAGTTGAAGGCGCGCTTATTTAGAGGGTCCGATGGAGTTGCTCTAATCCATATCACATCTGGCTAGTTTTGGGATGTTTGGTAGAGCTTCTCCAAAACAGCTTCATTCGGTTTCTAAGTTCACTTGCGTCTCGGTTCGATCGGTAACGTCTTCACTCTATGATGTTTTGATTTATGTAAAACAGATGAAGCTAAACCACTATACAAATCCTTCCAAAAGGGCCTTATATTGTATGAGTTAGAAATAAATTAGCACAAATTTCGAAGAGTAAATCGCACCCACCATACAACAACTTATCATGTCATATCATTTTAGTCCAACAAGTTGCAAACCATGCAAATAGAAGCACCAAGTTGTCTTGTATGATCATATACAATTCAAATACGCTCGGTAGATTCACTTATGGACACGTTGGCAACATGACATGGTGCCACCGTTCATGTTTTTACAAACATATTTGCTGTTTTTAAACAAATATTTGTTCCCTAACTTTATTTAAGTCCTACTGCCCTTTTCATTTTGACCTGTTAACCACCGATAGGTTCTAGTGCGCACGAACAATTCAATTTTTCTTCGCCAACGCTCAATAGAACGCTGCACTAGCCAAGCTGTGTTATTGAGATATTGATTATCGATACTTGGTCCATTTGTTCACAACTTGCATATTTGTTCACAATGAAGTGAATTGTTATATGCTTATTATCCGATCATGTCAGTTCACTGTGTTACTCTAGATTATTCAGGTTATATACATGAGGATTATTCAATATTCTAATTGTCCACTCCAATTTGTTGCTCGTATGTACTAGCGATCAACTTCACTATCTATATAGCCACCAAACAGGTCACAAACTAAGCGTTTGAGTGCATGTCCTCTACACAAAAAGTTAATCTAAAAAGTCTATATTGCACACACCGATGCCAAAGAAATAAGAGTCGCACACATAGTTAAGACTTAAATAAGAATGAAGTTACATGGATAAGCCTGTTCCCATCACCTATTATAATGGCAAAATACATCATCAAACGTTGTACAATTGGCCTTATACACACAGTTTGCAAGTTTTTGCATCCATTTGCACATTTTACTACTACTTATTAGATCAAAGTGATACAACAATGCAAGTCATTCTATGGTGGTTGCAATTTACTCAATTAAAAATACAAAGCAATTAATCACGTATAGATTAAATACAAGTTAGAAGTAAATTAGCATTAGTCAGCATGACCAAGGTACTATTTGGATCCACATTGTACGGTGCATGTAATTTACTCATTTTAAAAATACTATGTGGGACCCATGCTGGGCCCACTTATCCAAGTGGCAGTGGGACCCACCCCTAATCTTGTATTTGACTTTTGAAAATTTATGACGTTTCACAATTTTGTTTAATGGCAAAACAAAATTCGTCACGATTTTGGCTTTGCTAGAGTCTGTGACGATTCTTAGTTACTCTTAACTACGAACACATCATTTTTGTCGCTAAGTTGCGTTGTATGATATAAAATGTCACAAAACCAAACATGATAACGACGAATAAGTCGAACGTCATTAGGTTTGTTTGACGCGCGCGGTCACGTATGTAGCGGCTTCTTCCTGATGAAAAGAGTGTGTGCAACTCGATCAGATCATCCTTACGCAGTTACGCTGCATGAAGGTTTTTCCCTGCTGCCCTGCGCCGGTCTGCTTGCCCCGGTGTATATATATACCCACCCTAGCTGCTGCCTCCTCGTCCCAAATTAAACCACCTGTGTAGCTGATCACTATTCACTAGCTCGATCAGCACGGATGGGTGGCCGCCACCTCCACCACGCCGTCGGCGGGGCGCTCCTCGCCGCTGCGCTCCTGCTCTGCGCCGCCGCCCCGGGCGCCATGGCGCAGGAAGAAACAGGCCGGCAGTCAGCTCGATCGATCGAATTGAATGCATGTCGCCGTCTGTCTCGATAGTATATATAATCTGACTTAGCATGAATTGGTGTGTGGTTGCAGAGGACGTGCTCAAGTTCAACTACGTCCCTGGCTCGCCGAATGGCCCGGATCGCTGGAGCACGCTCAAGCCGTCGTGGGGCAACTGCAGCGCCGGCAGGATGCAGTCCCCCATCGACCTCGAGGACGACCGCGCCGAGCTGGTGCGCTCCCTCGGCTACCTCGACTACCACTACCGCCCCGCCAACGCCTCCATCATCAACCGTGGCCACGACATCAAGGTTAGTTTACTTTCAGTGGCGGAGGACGAAATAAAATTAAGAAATTAAGGTATGGCGAAATTATATAGTAAGATTCAAATTCAAAGTAAAATATAAATATGAAAAATGCAATGATTTGTCTAGTACGAAATATAAAAGAGTAAATTACGCTCAACATACAGCAACTTGGCTTATAGGTGCAGATTAGTCCAACAAATTGTAAAATACTCAATTCAATCCAATAACTTAACAAGTGGGTGCAGATTGGTCCAACAACTTGGAAAATGGTGCAAATTGGTCCACAACTTGTAAAATATTTAATTTAGTGTATTAGCTTGGCAAATTGATTCATCTATTGTCCAAATTTTATAACAATAACATATTAAGCAAAGTAGATGGACTTGTGAATTTTATTTTGGTTATAATTCTTGTCTTTTCTATTTTGTTGTTACTTCTCAAGTGTGTGCATAATTTATTTGTCACTAATCAAAATTATAATTATAAAACAGACCATTAGCATTACCAAAAGATCAAAGTTAATAAGAGAGGCTTTAGGGCCTTATGTTTGTCTCATGTATTCAATAATAATAGAGAAAGTAATTTGGCTTATGTTCTTTTAGCTCATTTTCTATTTCTAAACAAACATAGAAGACTTTAAAAATATTAATGCCAAGTTTCTAAAAAGTATAGTTAATAGTTATCGGTTTCTGCACAAAGATTCTTGTAATCAAACACGTAGAAAGCAACTAGGACTGACTTATAATTATTAAATCACTACACAAAAAGTAATTAATTTGAAGATATAACATAGTTTCCTAAACATCAAAGATTTTTATCTTGGCCAAATACGTTGAATATTAGTGACCAAATAATACTTACTAATTTTTTGGACATGAACATACCTCTATTGTGACTTAGAGTTAGTAATATGTTGTTATTGTAACGTTTGGACCATGGATGCACTAATTTGCCAAGTTATTACACTAAATTGAGTAATTTACAAGTTATTGGACCAATTTGCACCCACACGTTAAGTTATTGTACTAAATTAAGCATTTTGCAAGTTGTTGGACCAATATGCACCCACTTAGCAAGTTGTTGTATGGTGGGTGCAATTTACTCAATATAAAATTATATATCTAAACTATAAAGAGAATTAGATTTGAAAACACTTCTCACCAAGATTAGGCCCACCTCCCACCTCACAGAGGACCCATCTGTCATGAAAAAAGGACTACGGAAGGGAGGGGGGAGACCCATTTTGTCGACGTTGTAAAGTGATTTCCTCCTCGAAACACAAAACTTTTTTCACCCAAAAAAGGGCCCACCTAAATATACCCACATTTGCACACATGTCTATACACAATTATCCCGTATTGCTAATAGATAATAAATTGGAGAGTTTTTCTCTATATAAATAAATGACAACTATCTCGAAAATGTTGTGCCTTTCTATTTGAGTTTTGAGAATACATAAAGCTCTCTAGACATAAGAGAGCAGATATAAAGTATGTTTAAAAGCGCTTCGAACGGCTGGTCTGTTTACCATGGCCCACTAAAGTGACACTCTTTTAGTACCTACATGTCATCAATAAATGTGCGTGCCGCACGCGCGTTCTTGCTAGTACACATAAATAGAGATATATAATATTATGGAAAAAACAAGTCGGAGTTCTGGTCATCTATACAATAATGTTATGGTGGCCAGTGCACATCGTAGAAAAAATGAGAAGTCCTAGAGGCACTACTTGTGGCAAAAATAAGATATGGCGACATGGGCTCCCTCACCACGCCGCCCAGCACTGAGGGGGTCATCTGGACCGTCTTCAAGAAGGTATGTACATACCCAACCCAATTCCGGCAAAAACACGAGAGGCATGGCATCCCTCGGTTTTTCAAGTGATTTATCATTATATATCTATTTATCTGTGCTGTGCAGGATCGCCCCGTGCAGGAGCGCCAGGTGCAGCTTCTCAAAGACGCAGTGGCCGACGTAAGAGTCGATCGATCCATCTCGTTAACTTCTTTGATTTCCACACGCCTGGCCAAAAGATTCAGACATGGCTATATATAATCTAGCAGAAGGCGGTGTATGAACGGGCTCTGATTTTGGTTTTGTAGGCTTATTAATTGACTAATGGAGTCCCTTTAATTTCTTGCGTGTGGTTTTTACCCGCTGCAGGGCTGTGAGAAAAACGCGAGGCCGCTTCAGGCCGGCTGAGAACAACAGAGACATCAGCGTATTTTGTCCAAGTTGGCTCTATATGTGGGGCTAAAAGTCACTAGTGAAGCATATTGGGCTGATCGTCAGGGATATGATACCAGTATACCACATTGCGATATATAGCTCATGATATGGCAGGCAACGATATATCTTGTAATTCTCTATATTTCCGTGTCTTTGTTTTCCCAACCCACTATTACTGTTAGTTAGCAGCTAATTATCTTGTGGGATCTAAATAGACCTGCTACCTGTTGTACGAGACTACGAGTAGCTAGTAGAACTATTAGCTGGATGGATGCTATGCTAAGGCTGTCTCCAACAACATACCCGTATGCGAACCCAAACCTAAAATAGGTTCCGCACAGTACGTTTGGGTATCAAACCCCCCTCCAACAGACGACGCAAATACGGGACACATTTTACATCGCCGGCGATGGGCGACGCAAAATTGCGTCCTCTGTCCACCGCGACGCATCGTCCGGTGGAGGGCCCGCGACAGGGCGCGGCCGGCGTGGCGAGGCGGAGCGCGGCCGACGTGACGAGGCGAGTCCGCGGTGGCCGGTGGCCAGTGGCGCTGCGAGGCGGAGCGCGGCCGGCGAGGCGGAGCACGGCCGGCGCGGTGAGGCGAGCCCGCGGTGGCCGGCGGCACGGCGCGGCGTAGCACGGCCGGCGCGGCAAAGCGAGCCCGCGGTAGCCGGCACGGCGAGGTGAGCCCGCGGTGACCGGCGGTGAGGCGAGGCCTTGACGGAGCTCGGCGGCTCAGCGCTCGGCGGCTCAGCGCTCGGCGGGGATCTCGGCGGGGACCTCCTTGGCCGGCGCGGTGAAGCAGCCTCGGGGCGCGGCGGGTCCTCCTCCTTCTCCTTCACCGCCTCCATTGGCTTCTCCTCCGCCGGCGCCACCTCCTTGGGCTTCTCCTCCGCCGCCGGCGCCGCGCCGTCCTTTGGCTTCTCCTCCGCCGGCAGACACGGGAGCTCGCGCAGCAGACAAGGGTCGACGCATCGGCGGCGGCGCCCTCAGCTCGCTCACCTTGCCCATGGCTTCGTTCCTCTCCCCTGCCTGCGTGCGCTGTGCCGGTGCTCTTCTTCTCCACGCGCGTCCGGGTCCTGCGGGTGCTCGAGCGGTGGCTGCCGGCGGCGCTCGCCCACGCGATGACCCGCGGGTCCACGACGGCGCGTCACCGGCCCGGGGAGGCGGGTCCACTGCGGCGGTCAACTGGCGCGGCGAGGCGAGCACACGGCGACCGGGAGGAAGGGGACGGGAAGATGGGTACTCAGTTTTTGCGTCCCTTGTTGGAGAAAGGAACATTTGGATACTTGACTTCTTTACTGTACATGACCCAAACCTTGAAATGGGTAGCTGGTTTGGGTCTCCATTGTTGGAGACAGCCTAATGGCTGCTAACTATTATCACTAATGTTTCCAAATATAACCTAAATAAAACATTGGGCCATGTATGTCCACGTTGATAGCCATGCATATGCATGCATGTTCAGAAGGCCAAAAAAAAGTCCATCATGTTGATGTGGGTATTGATTATTGGATTATTTTTTATGAGTACTAAACTACTCAAAATACGATTTCATCGTCATTGATTAGTGATAACTTACATCGGAGCATCCAGCCAGCTGGGCTTGTCGATCCGCTTCCTGAAAATCTAAGAAACACTAAAGATTGTAATGTAATCCCTCTCTCCTGAAATACAAGACATCCTGTCTTTTCTAGAGTGTATCTAAAAAAGCCAGGATGTCTTGTATTTTAAGATGGAGGGAGTAGTATATTGCTCGGGTCCCGCCCCCAGCGAGCTCCACGGCCGGAGGGGAGCGGCCTCGAGCTCCGTGACCGTCCGGGGGAGGGGGGAGGGGGGGTGGGTGGGGGCTCGACCGCCGCCCAGGCGAGCTCAGCGGCCGGGGGGCCAAGGTTGGTGCGTGGGTGGCACAAGTAGGCGGAGCGCGCGCGAGGGGAGGGAGAAGAAGTGGAGGGGAGGGAGAGATGTAGCGCTGGAGTGGAGTAGCTGCAAGCTCAACTGTGGCATGGGAGTGGAGGTGACGGAGAAGATAAGGCCTAGGCAAAAAAATTCATTAAAGATGACATATGGGTCCCACATGAATGACTTGCGGGACTCAAGTATTGTGTATAACGATGTTAAGAGCGTCATCCATCCCATCTTTTCAGTTCTTCATACCAAACAAAAAAAGGATGAACATATCTCTCTCAACCAAATACGATCTGGTACGGTCCTATCCCAGAAAAGAGAGATGAGATCATCCCATCCCACATTGTTTTCAAACCAAACTCACGCTTAAAGGTCCAATCATTTCACTGGGCACGAGCAATCGTACACACAGGTCATGCCATGTTGCCGCACAGCTTATCTCTTGCTCGATCAAACAAAAACCATCTATGCATTTGCGTAGTATTGCCTGGTTGTGTGCGATTACGTCAGAGACTTTTCTATTTTCTTAAAAAAATTGCGTCCTTTAGTTCGACCGGCAATTAGCCACCATACGCAACAGTGCAACACTATAGGATGATGGTGAGATAGGGGGCTCCTATATGACTTCTATGTGCTAGTTAAGCAACATGGTTTAGAGGCCCAATTAGACCCAACACACTAGTACTACATGTGGACATCCGTGCGTATTTTTCACGAAACTTTTTTCATTCCGTTGAAAACAAAGTCACACACGTAGCTGTATTCGAATATTTTTTGGCACGAAATTTTATTAGTCTCCAACAGTTTCATATGATACCAGATTCTACATTTTTGCTAACCTAATTCAACATTTTAACAATATTGGTTCAACATTTGTAGAAAACTAATTCAACATTTTTCAAAAAATGTTGAAATAGTATATTACAAATGTTGAACTAGTTTTCAACAAATGTTGATTTTAAAAAAAATATTAAAATAATACGAAATATTTTCAAATTGGAGCTTGTTTTGTCGTATAAATTCTAACGAATACCATGGTTCAAACGGATTTGAAAAATGATTTACGGTTTGAGAGAAAATTGAATTTAAAGATCGAAATCTAAATGGATTTACATCCGACCAGCTCATGCATGCATGCAGCCGAGTATCTCCAGCTGTCCACGTGCGCCTCTCTCACCGCTGTCAACTACTCGTCCACAATAATCTGGTTCGTTCATATGATGTGCACGGATCTCAAACAGTGGAAGGCATCTAGCTAAAATAACTTGCGGAAGCCATATAGGATTTCCGGGTCAGATAACCCAGAATCATTGGCCGGCACGAGGCCCGGTAGATTTGGTCCGGCCCAAGTACGACGGCCCGGTGCCCGCATGTGCTTCCGCAGCCGTCAGGCAGCCGGGGATGTCCCGTTTAATGGTCAGCCCAACACAGGCCCGTTGCCCCGTCTATAGACCGCTCTGCCCATACTACAGACATTCACTGGTCACTGCACTGCAACGAGTAAAGACGCTGGATAGATCGAGCGAAGAGAAAGAGATGTTTAGAGTTTAGAAGTAAACGCTAGTATTCTGTGGCAGTAGTACGTACCTACTTAACCGTAGCATGGTGTAGTAGCAGCCCAACGTGGTATACTTAGAGATGGTAACGGATCATGGTCCGTTTGTTTCTTCATAATCTAACTTGGCCCTAACAAAATTTAGCTCAAAAACTAGTATTATTTTAGTCCGGCCCTAATCCGGTCCGATCCTTAAAATTTTTAGTACAAAAGTGAGGGCCCTTTACTACCCCTAGGTATACTGTATTCGTTGGCCGAAAATAAAGAATTTTCAGACTGAACACCAAGAAACACAGGCCACAAAAGCACAGACACTTGTTGTCTATTTTGCTTAAGTCCCCAAAAGATGCCAATCATTTTGTTTTAGTTTCCTGGTAGTTGTCACTGTCTCGTGGCCTGAAACTCAGAGAGGGCAAGCATGTCACCGTACCATATATGCATCTACAGTATTTTAATTATAATTGACCAAGAAACAAACCTACACCTTTTTCTCTCAAGATTAAAAAATTGTAAATAATCACAATCACAACTGCTATTAGGGAAAAGTTAACCTAAAAACACACTTTTCCTAAAAAACTAAAAACACACCTGCACCTAACTATCTATTTTTTTGACGGGATTTAGAGATTTTAACGGCTAGAGAGATCGCATGGCCCAGCGGTGGAAGCAGGCGAGACAAAGGTGTACATCAGGGGCGCCATCATCCGTGACCATTGTGGATGTCGGTTGGACAAGGATGAAGGCAGGGTGTGTTTGTAGTCGGCGTGATTCTCATTGTCGATGGGCATGTGGTATATTACTGAAAGAACACGGCCAATAAATCTCTCATATTTCTAAAGCGATGATCGTTTCTACGGTAATTTGAATTTTGGTCCATCACGAGACATCGACGGGTAGACACTCGTGTCCTCAAAAAAAAAGCTAAAGAAGATCAAGATTTGTGTTCTTTTCTAACATGATCCTTGGTGTACGAGCAACAGGGGCTCCACCAGATAAGATCCGATCCTAAGCCCTCTTATTTCGCACTCGTGCTCATCCCGCAGCATCTCACGAGCATATTTGCTAGTCTTGGAATAAACCCAAAAAATGCGAACACCCATATAGAGTCGAGGACTCAAACCCAGATAAGTAAGTTTCACCAAAAAAAACTTTACCAATTGAACTATACTCAGTTAGCCGATTGGGCACGGTTAACGATTAGGTATGAACGAAATTACAATAACATGAACTATATACGATTCGAATTTGTCTATTATAAATATACATCTATTATACTCTTTTAGTACATATGGATGGCCAGAGAAGGCTATACAGAGTATCCCACCAAATAGTTTGCATGTTTCAATGTATCGACACTTTTGATCAAAGTCAGAAGAAACATTCATTAAAAAACGACAATTTCTTCAGCACTTGTCTCGTACCGGTGGCGCCGCACAAGGCTCCCGCCGCCACAGGGTCCGTTGCACGTCACCTGCCACTAGTCCCCCGTGGTCCTCTTTCACCATTACATCCCTCTTTATGTCTTCGATGATCTTGTTTGTGGCACTAAAGGAGAGTGGAGACCCGTTTTTCTCGTAAGATATAGTTTTAAGTTTCGAGTTTGGTCTTTCTCATGCTGATTTCTTTAATTTTGAAATTTTGGTTACTCTTTGTTCTTTATGACGATGTTGAGGATGTTGGGTGGATTGGTTTTTTTTCTCTATGGAGGCTCGGCGAGAGTGCACAGTTAGCCGAGCAGAGAAATACCTAGTTTACATCTTCAGGAACACTTGAGCAAATACCGTAGGGACGTGAGCAGCAAGCTCAGGCACTTGAGTTTTCATGAATGACTGGAAGGAAGCATGCTCAGGCACGCGAGGCACCTTAGAAGCTTCTATCGTAGTTGCTACTTGCTAGCTTCCACCAGTTCATCCGTCAGCCACAAGCCCACACAACGGAAGACTAAAAAACCCAGCAGAGTGCCATGAACACTATGGAGTTATTTATATGCATTATGTCATGGCTTTGCTCCAAATAAGTCTTTCTCCAGGTTTGATGCCAAAAGGCTTGCTTGGCTTGCTGCGAATATCACATTTTTCTCTTCATGTATGCATATCCACATATGTAGAACTATAGTTTTAGTTTTAAAACTTATTAAGATTAGTAATCAATATGTTTGTGTGAACTTGTCTGTGCGAAGCTGTCAAGCCAGCAAAAGAGATGTGATTGTGTAGTATTGTGGATTGTTTTCTAGTATTTTCTGTGTACTCGCTTTTATTTCATTGCAGCAAAGTTCCTGAACTCTTTCTTCCCCTGTGCTTAAGTTTCAGTTGTGGACGTGTGACAAATGGAGCAGCTACCGGGCAAGGATGGGGAATCTCTGATTCAAAAAGAGGTTACAGTTCATGAAGGGTATGCAAGTCCTTTCATTTGTATTGTTGCTACTTTTCAAAACTCTGAAAATTTCAGGGATGTAGGATGAAACCACACTTTCTTTGATGTATTTCAATGCTCCGCCTGACTAGCAACTAAAATGATCTTGTTTTGGCATTGGTTAACGTTTTTGTGCTTTACTTCTCACATTGCTTCATTGGGCTTAGAGTGCACAGACATTTTAATCTGCAATTCTGCACATACACTAAAAGTGCACTTTAACTTAGATAGTGTTAAGCTGCAGTTCTGTATGCATTAGTTTTGAAGGGCTTGAATAATACATACTGATGACCTGTATGTATGTCAGGTTCTTTACCACATTTTCATTGCCTGCTAAACCAAACAGACATGCTCAGTGGTAACTGATGATGCACTAATGCATGTGTGTACAACTTGTTTTCTTGTGCAAGCAGCATGCTGACCCAAATAATAGAATGCATGCATGATTTATGTATAGCATTGTGTTTCCTTGTGCAAACACCATAGTTTAGTTCAATCTTAATTTGATAGCATGACCGGATGGCTGTAGCTTTTGGCTCCAAAATTCAAACCCTTTGTTTATGATTGTCTACATATGAATGATTGCTACTTGCACATACACTGCTGAACGCGATGTGCTGCCTTCACCTTGGTTATATAATTTTTTGTGCTCAATTAAACATGGAAGTTTCCATAATTTGCCTTGCAAACTTACAATCAACGAATATATACCAACTGAACCTGTAATGATTGTTGATTTCTCCCATTCTTGATGAAACAGGATCTGGTTTGCTTTCTAGGATGAGCATGCATGGCTATTGGCACAAACATTCATCGTCAGCAAACATGATGGCATTAGACTTTCTATACTCAGGCATATACATAGTGGAACAATGATGACTTATGACTAGTGCTTTGTGAGGGTAAAGATATTTCTATGGTTGTCCTATCTTGAAAGCTTTGTAATCTGGTTGCATATATATGCTACTGATTTGAGCAATATAATATTAGTGTTGTTAACTTAAGCTTGAATGTCCTTTTGAAATGAAATATAGCCTGATGCTATTATATATGACGGAAATAAAAAAAATGAGTAAATTGCAACCACCATACAACAACTTGTATTGCCGTATCATTTTGGTCCAACAAGTAGTAAAATGTGCAAATGGATACACAAACATGCAAACTGTGTGCGTATAAGGTCAATTGTACACCATATGATGATGCATTTTGCCATTATACTAGGTGATGGGATAGGTTTATGCATGTAACCCCCTTATGTAAGTCTTAACTATGTACTCCCTCCGGTTCATATTAGAAGTCGTTTTGGACAAGGTTTGAGTCAAATATTGGGAATATAAATCACGAATAACATTTAAGTCGTTGAGTTTGAAAATGTAAAAATCATATAAATAGATTGGTCTTGAAAATTAATTTCATAAAAGTATACATATATAACTTTTTAAGAAACATTTTTATAGAAAAGAGAAGTCCAAGTTGTGCTTTGGTGACCGTGTCGCTGTCCTAAACGACTTCTAATATGAACCGGAGGGAGTAGGCTACTCTTATTTCTTTGGCATCTATGGGTGCAATATATACTTTTTAGTTTAACTTAGAGGAAATGCACACAAATGCTTAGTTTGTGACCTGTTTGGTGGCTACAGATAGTAAAGTTGATCGCTAGTATATGAGGAACAACAAATTGGAGTGGATAATTAGAATATTGAATAATCCTCGTATATATAACCTGAATAATCTAGAGCAGCACATGAAAATTCACTTCAACTGTGAACTAACATGATCGGATAATAAGCATATAGCAATGCACTTCATTGTAAACAAATATGCAAGCTGTGAACAAATAGACCAAGTATCGATAATCCAAATATCTCGAAAACAGCTTGGCCAGCGCAACGTTCTACTGAGCATTGGCAAGCGAAGATTGAATTGGTGGTGGGCACTAGGACCTATCGGTGGTTAACAGGTCAAAATGAAAAGGGCAGAAGGACTTAAATGAAGTTAGGGAACAAATATTTATTTAAAAAACAGCAAATATATGGTTCTTATTTGCAAAAATGTGAACGTGCGGCACCATGTCATGTTGCCAACTTGTCCATAAGTGAAGCCACCGAGCGTATTTGGACTGTATATGATCATACATGGCAACTTGGTGCATCTATTTGTACAGTTTGCAACTTGTTAGACTAAAATGATGATATGTTATAAGTTATTGTATGGTGGATGCAATTTACTTTTAAAAAATCCGTCAGTTCCAACTGTACCGGGGAAACATAACTTCTCTGTCCGTCTTTCTATAGGAATACAATCTATATCCCTAATTGGATGCCGACAGGCAATTGAAAAATTTCCCAATCGAGTATAACCAACACGGAAAATATTTAATCTGACGGTTTGCGGTGGATTCCTAGACCTGACGCGAGGCAAAACTTCCCTGTGAGTTCACCGCCAGAAAAAAAACCCATAGAAAAGCAGATTCTGTAGAATTTTTATTTCTCTGTCCAGCTATCACCCTGTTGGCCGACAGAAAAAAAATATTCTGATGGTGTATTCTATTTCCTTACGGTTTTCCATCGATCACACACGATCACACGGATATTTCCGTTTCTGGCAGTGTCGGTCGGTATGGAAAAGCAACATCGCTGGAGCACGCTCAAGCCGTCGTGGGGCAACTGCAGCGCCGGCCGGATGCAGTCCCCCATCGACCTCGCCGAAGAACTGCGTCAAGCTGGAGCGCTCCCTCGGCTACCTCGACTACCAGTCACCAACATGGTACTAGACGCCATACGTACTATCGTTTACTTCTGCGGCGTAGTACGTACACTGAACCGTAGCACGGTAGCACCACCCCCAACATGGTATACCGTATACGTTGGCGGAAAACTCTAAATATCAGAGCGCCAATAAACAAACCCCGCAAATTAAAGACACAAACACCGGCCTTTATTTGCTCTCAAGATTAAAAATTAATTTACCTTGCATCTTAGTAGCGCCTATATTACCTAATTAATCTTCCTATCATACATTCATACGTCTAGATGTCAACTGTACTCCACCAGTACGTACGTATATATATATGCTCCAATATAATGGATCGACCACTGTTAACGGGGCTTGATCAGAGAAGAAAGCCATGCATGCATGTGCGCCGTCTCTTTTAGATTAAGGATAAACGGTCCGGCCTCAACATCCAATATGTAGATGATGCCTACAGCCAACATGTAGATGTGCGTCGTCTCTAGGACGACGACTCCGCAAGACTGCAAACGCGCGGACGCGGGCCGTACGTAAGCCCGCCTTCCATCTCCGTACCCAGCGACTATATATGGATAGATACGCATGCGAGAGAGCATTGCGTTTGCGTAGACGGCAGGAACGTTTACTTCCTGCGGCGGGCGTGCTGGCCGGCCGGCCGGCCGGTCCCCTCGGCCGTAGCAGCAGCCGGTTTGTTTGACGCGCGCGATATGCATATATGGAAGTTTTTTCCCTAGCTGCTGCCCTGCGCCCGTCTGCCTGCCCCGGCCAGTATATATATGCCCACCCTAGCTGCTGCCTCCTCGTCCCAAATTAAACCACTGTAGCTGATCACTAGCTCGATCAGCACGAATGGGTCTCGCTCGCCGCCACCTCCACCACGCCGCCGGCGGGGCGCTCCTCGCCGCTGCACTCCTGCTCTGCGCCGCCGTCCCGGGCGGCTTGGCGCAGGAAGAAACAGGCCAGTAGTCAGCTCGATCGAATAATAATGCATGGCGCCTATATATAAGTGTGTGTGCGCCTCGATAGTATAATAATCTGACCGGGGAGCATGAATTGGTGTGTGGTTGCATGCAGAGGACGAGCTCGAGTTCAGCTACGTCCCGGGCTCGCCGAACGGCCCGGATCGCTGGAGCACGCTCAAGCCGTCGTGGGGCAACTGCAGCGCCGGCCGGATGCAGTCCCCCATCGACCTCGCCGACGACCGCGTCAAGCTGGAGCGCTCCCTCGGCTACCTCGACTACAAGTACCGCCCCGCCGACGCCTCCATCGTCAACCGCGGCCACGACATCAAGGTTAGTATGTAATTTATTTCCAGCGTTAACAATAACATGCACCAAAAAAAATTATTACCTCTCTCTCACCGGCCTTAGCAGATTATTGATCACTTTATAAAGTAATTACTACTTTCTCGGATCAGAAACAACACGTACGTACCAAAGTACTATACCTCTCACCAAGAAACATGCATGTAATTTTAAATAGTCAAAAAATAACGGGTCGTCGTCGTGGCTGCTGATTCGTTCCTGCAGATAGAGTTCATGGGCGACGCCGGGAGGGTGGTGATCAACGGCACGGTGTACAACCTGAAGCAGCTGCACTGGCACACGCCGAGCGAGCACACCATCGACGGCCGCAGGTACGACATGGAGGTGCACCTGGTGCACGTGAGCGCGCAGAACAAGTTGGCGGTGATCGGCATCCTCTACGAGACCGGCATCTTCCCCGACCTTCTCCTGTCAATCCTGGAGCCCTCCATCAGAGACATCAAAGGCAAGCCGGTTGACCAGCCGCAGCCCATCGGGAAGGTGGACGCCAGCCTCGTGCGCGCCACGGGCAACGTGTACTACCGCTACATGGGCTCCCTCACCACGCCGCCCTGCACCGAGGGGGTCATCTGGACCGTCTTCAAGAAGGTTGGGTTGCGAGGGGTTTAATAATCTCAATTCCTCAAGCTTTTCAAGTGATTAATCGTTAATCTATTTATTATCTGTGCTGTGCAGGATCGCCCCGTGCAGGAGCGCCAGGTGCAGCTTCTCAAAGACGCAGTGGCAGACGTAAGAGTAGTCGATCGATCGATCTCGTTAACTTCTTTGTTTTTGTTTTTGTAGGCTTATTAATTGGCTAATGGAGACCCTTTAATTTCTTGCATGTGGTTTTTACCTGCTGCAGGGCTATGAGAAAAACGCGAGGCCGCTTCAGGCTGACAACAACAGAGACATCGGCGTATTCCGCCCTTGGCTGGTGTGATCTAAATAGACCTGATAACTGTTGTACGAGACGACGAGTAGTCGATCTATCAGCTGGATGAATGCTACTAATAGGTGCTAATGGCTGCTATCATTAGCACTAATGTATCCAAATATAACCTAAATAAAACACTGGACCACGTATGTCCACATTGATACCCATGCATGCATGCAAGTTCAGAAGGGAAAAAAATGTCCATCATGTTGATGTGGGTATTGATTATTGGATTATTTGATGAGTGCTAAACTACTCAAAATATCATTTCGTCGTCGTTGATTAGTGAGAACTTACATCCGATCATCCAGCCAGCTGGGCTTGTCGATCTGCTTCCTGAAAATCTAAGAAACACTAAATTATGTATATTGCTCACTAGCAATGCTAATAAGAACCAAGAACACGCGAACAGTAGTTCCAGTTGTCTCCTTACGAATTAATTGAGGAATTGTTACCATGAAATCATCCAAACTTTCATTCACTTTCGCATGGTTTTTAAGTAATCTGTATTTATTTGAATGCGTGGTGTTAAGTATCATGACGCTACAAACTCTAATAATTTTAGTCTAATGCTTCTCTATTAAAAAACGTATGGTACTAGACTATATGCCCCGCTAGGCGAAATTTCTAACCCACTCATGCCAGGGCCTATGCCCAACCCAAAGTATGGGAGGCATGTAAATTTAAAGGCCCCAATGTAACATTTCTAGAGGCTCTCTCATGTGGGCATGTGGCACACACTAGAAAAAAAACCTCCAATGCCATCCATGAAAACGATATTCTTTCTTCCTACTATACTATCAAAGTTCAAACCACAAAACTCCACACACTTCTGGTAATTTTAAAGCCAAATAAGTAAGAGCAAACAAATTCATAATACTTCCAATTAAACAGTTTGGGACCACACTTGATTGGCGTATTTGTAGAACAAATGTTGGACTAAGAGCAACTTCAACAATAGCCCCTAAAATCAGGCTTTCTAAATACTAAATAGGGGCTTACTCTATTTTTGAGAGCCTCAAAATTTGTTCTAACTCCAAAATAAGGTGCCAAATAGAGGGCATGTTGGAGTGAATTTTTTTTGTTTAACCTTCTAAATTTAGTTGAAGGCGCGCTTATTTAGAGGGTCCGATGGAGTTGCTCTAATCCATATCACATCTGGCTAGTTTTGGGATGTTTGGTAGAGCTTCTCCAAAACAGCTTCATTCGGTTTCTAAGTTCACTTGCGTCTCGGTTCGATCGGTAACGTCTTCACTCTATGATGTTTTGATTTATGTAAAACAGATGAAGCTAAACCACTATACAAATCCTTCCAAAAGGGCCTTATATTGTATGAGTTAGAAATAAATTAGCACAAATTTCGAAGAGTAAATCGCACCCACCATACAACAACTTATCATGTCATATCATTTTAGTCCAACAAGTTGCAAACCATGCAAATAGAAGCACCAAGTTGTCTTGTATGATCATATACAATTCAAATACGCTCGGTAGATTCACTTATGGACACGTTGGCAACATGACATGGTGCCACCGTTCATGTTTTTACAAACATATTTGCTGTTTTTAAACAAATATTTGTTCCCTAACTTTATTTAAGTCCTACTGCCCTTTTCATTTTGACCTGTTAACCACCGATAGGTTCTAGTGCGCACGACCAATTCAATTTTTCTTCGCCAACGCTCAATAGAACGCTGCACTAGCCAAGCTGTGTTATTGAGATATTGATTATCGATACTTGGTCCATTTGTTCACAACTTGCATATTTGTTCACAATGAAGTGAATTGTTATATGCTTATTATCCGATCATGTCAGTTCACTGTGTTACTCTAGATTATTCAGGTTATATACATGAGGATTATTCAATATTCTAATTGTCCACTCCAATTTGTTGCTCGTATGTACTAGCGATCAACTTCACTATCTATATAGCCACCAAACAGGTCACAAACTAAGCGTTTGAGTGCATGTCCTCTACACAAAAAGTTAATCTAAAAAGTCTATATTGCACACACCGATGCCAAAGAAATAAGAGTCGCACACATAGTTAAGACTTAAATAAGAATGAAGTTACATGGATAAGCCTGTTCCCATCACCTATTATAATGGCAAAATACATCATCAAACGTTGTACAATTGGCCTTATACACACAGTTTGCAAGTTTTTGCATCCATTTGCACATTTTACTACTACTTATTAGATCAAAGTGATACAACAATGCAAGTCATTCTATGGTGGTTGCAATTTACTCAATTAAAAATACAAAGCAATTAATCACGTATAGATTAAATACAAGTTAGAAGTAAATTAGCATTAGTCAGCATGACCAAGGTACTATTTGGATCCACATTGTACGGTGCATGTAATTTACTCATTTTAAAAATACTATGTGGGACCCATGCTGGGCCCACTTATCCAAGTGGCAGTGGGACCCACCCCTAATCTTGTATTTGACTTTTGAAAATTTATGACGTTTCACAATTTTGTTTAATGGCAAAACAAAATTCGTCACGATTTTGGCTTTGCTAGAGTCTGTGACGATTCTTAGTTACTCTTAACTACGAACACATCATTTTTGTCGCTAAGTTGCGTTGTATGATATAAAATGTCACAAAACCAAACATACGACGAATAAGTCGAACGTCATTAGGTTTGTTTGACGCGCGCGGTCACGTATGTAGCGGCTTCTTCCTGATGAAAAGAGTGTGTGCAACTCGATCAGATCATCCTTACGCAGTTACGCTGCATGAAGGTTTTTCCCTGCTGCCCTGCGCCGGTCTGCTTGCCCCGGTGTATATATATACCCACCCTAGCTGCTGCCTCCTCGTCCCAAATTAAACCACCTGTGTAGCTGATCACTATTCACTAGCTCGATCAGCACGGATGGGTGGCCGCCACCTCCACCACGCCGTCGGCGGGGCGCTCCTCGCCGCTGCGCTCCTGCTCTGCGCCGCCGCCCCGGGCGCCATGGCGCAGGAAGAAACAGGCCGGCAGTCAGCTCGATCGATCGAATTGAATGCATGTTGCCGTCTGTCTCGATAGTATATATAATCTGACTTAGCATGAATTGGTGTGTGGTTGCAGAGGACGTGCTCAAGTTCAGCTACGTCCCTGGCTCGCCGAATGGCCCGGATCGCTGGAGCACGCTCAACACGTCGTGGGGCAACTGCAGCGCCGGCAGGATGCAGTCCCCCATCGACCTCGAGGACGACCGCGCCGAGCTGGTGCGCTCCCTCGGCTACCTCGACTACCACTACCGCCCCGCCAACGCCTCCATCGTCAACCGTGGCCACGACATCAAGGTTAGTTTAATTTCAGTGGCGGAGGACGAAATAAAATTAAGAAATTAAGATATGGCGAAATTATATAGTAAGATTTAAATTCAAAGTAAAATATAAATATGAAAAATGCAATGATTTGTCTAGCACGAAATATAAAAGAGTAAATTACGCTCAACATACAACAACTTGGCTTATAGGTGCAGATTAGTCCAACAACTTGTAAAATACTCAATTCAATCCAATAACTTAACAAGTGGGTGCAGATTGGTCCAACAACTTGGAAAATGGTGCAAATTGGTCCACAACTTGTAAAATATTTAATTTAGCGTAGTAGCTTGGCAAATTGATTCATCTACTGTCCAAATTTTATAACAATAACATATTAAGAAAAGTAGATGGACTTGTGAATTTTATTTTGGTTATAATTCTTGTCTTTTCTATTTCTTTGTTACTTCTCAAGTGTGTACATAATTTATTTGTCACTAATCAAAATTATAATTATAAAACAGACCATTAGCATTACCAAAAGATCAAAGTTAATAAGAGAGGCTTTAGGGCCTTATGTTTGTCTCATGTATTCAATAATAGTAGAGAAAGTAATTTGGCTTATGTTCTTTTAGCTCATTTTCTATTTCTAAACAAACATAGAAGACTTTAAAAATATTAATGCCAAGTTTCTAAAAAGTATAGTTAATAGTTATCGGTTTCTGCACAAAGATTCTTGTAATCAAACACGTAGAAAGCAACTAGGACTGACTTATAATTATTAAATCACTACACAAAAAGTAATTAATTTGAAGATATAACATAGTTTCCTAAACATCAAAGATTTTTATCTTGGCCAAATACGTTGAATATTAGTGACCAAATAATACTTACTAATTTTTTCGACATGAACATACCTCTATTGTGACCTAGAGTTAGTAATATGTTGTTATTGTAACGTTTGGACCGTGGATGCACTAATTTGCCAAGTTATTACACTAAATTGAGTAATTTACAAGTTATTGGACCAATTTGCACCCACACGTTAAGTTATTGTACTAAATTAAGCATTTTGCAAGTTGTTGGACCAATATGCACCCACTTAGCAAGTTGTTGTATGGTGGGTGCAATTTACTCAATATAAAATTATATATCTAAACTATAAAGAGAATTAGATTTGAAAACACTTCTCACCAAGATTAGGCCCACCTCCCACCTCACAGAGGACCCATCTGTCATGAAAAAAGGACTACGGAAGGGAGGGAGGAGACCCATTTTGTCGACGTTGTAAAGTGATTTCCTCCTCGAAACACAAAACTTTTTTCACCCAAAAAAGGGCCCACCTAAATATACCCACATTTGCACACATGTCTATACACAATTATCCCGTATTGCTAATAGACAATAAATTGGAGAGTTTTTCTCTATATAAATAAATGCCAACTATCTCGAAAATGTTGTGCCTCTCTATTTGAGTTTTGAGAATACATAAAGCTCTCTAGACATAAGAGAGCGGATATAAAGTATGTTTAAAAGCGCTTCGAACGGCTGGTCTGTTTACCATGGCCCACTAAAGTGACACTCTTTTAGTACCTACGTGTCATCAATAAATGTGCGTGCCGCACGCGCGTTCTTGCTAGTACACATAAATAGAGATATATAATATTATGGAAAAAACAAGTCGGAGTTCTGGTCATCTATACAATAATGTCATGGTGGCCAGTGCACATCGTAGGAAAAATGAGAAGTCCTAGAGGCACTACTTGTGGCAAAAATAAGATATGGCGACATGGGCTCCCTCACCACGCCGCCCTGCACTGAGGGGGTCATCTGGACCGTCTTCAAGAAGGTATGTACATACCCAACCCAATTCCGGCAAAAACACGAGAGGCATGGCATCCCTTGGTTTTTCAAGTGATTTATCATTATATATCTATTTATCTGTGCTGTGCAGGATCGCCCCGTGCAGGAGCGCCAGGTGCAGCTTCTCAAAGACGCAGTGGCCGACGTAAGAGTCGATCGATCGATCTCGTTAACTTCTTTGATTTCCACACGCCTGGCCAAAAGATTCAGACATGGCTATATATAATCTAGCAGAAGGCGGTGTATGAACGGGCTCTGATTTTGGTTTTGTAGGCTTATTAATTGACTAATGGAGTCCCTTTAATTTCTTGCGTGTGGTTTTTACCTGCTGCAGGGCTATGAGAAAAACGCGAGGCCGCTTCAGGCCGGCTGAGAACAACAGAGACATCAGCGTATTTTGTCCAAGTTGGCTCTATATGTGGGGCTAAAAGTCACTAGTGAAGCATATTGGGCTGATCGTCAGGGATATGATACCAGTATACCACATTGCGATATATAGCTCATGATATGGCAGGCAACGATATATCTTGTAATTCTCTATATTTCCGTATCTTTGTTTTCCCAACCCACTATTACTGTTAGTTAGCAGCTAATTATCTTGTGGGATCTAAATAGACCTGCTACCTGTTGTACGAGACTACGAGTAGCTAGTAGAACTATTAGCTGGATGGATGCTATGCTAAGGCTGTCTCCAACAACATACCCGTATGCGAACCCAAACCTAAAATAGGTTCCGCACAGTACGTTTGGGTATCAAACCCCCCTCCAACAGACGACGCAAATACGGGACACATTTTACATCGCCGGCGATGGGCGACGCAAAATTGCGTCCTCTGTCCACCGCGACGCATCGTCCGGTGGTGGGCCCGCGACAGGGCGCGGCCGGCGTGGCGAGGCGGAGCGCGGCCGACGTGACGAGGCGAGTACGCGGTGGCCGGTGGCCAGTGGCGCTGCGAGGCGGAGCGCGGCCGGCGAGGCGGAGCGTGGCCGGCGAGGCGGAGCACGGCCGGCGCGGCGAGGCGAGCCCGCGGTGGCCGGCGGCACGGCGCGGCGGAGCACGGCCGGCGCGGCGAAGCGAGCCCGCGGTGGCCGGCACGGCGAGGTGAGCCCGCGGTGACCGGCGGTGAGGCGAGGCCTTGACGGAGCTCGGAGGCTCAGCGCTCGGCGGGGATCTCGGCGGGGACCTCCTTGGCCGGCGCGGTGAAGCAGCCTCGCGGCGCGGCGGGTCCTCCTCCTTCTCCTTCACCGCCTCCATTGGCTTCTCCTCCACCGGCGCCACCTCCTTGGGCTTCTCCTCCGCCGCCGGCGCCGCGCCGTCCTTTGGCTTCTCCTCCGCCGGCAGACACGGGAGCTCGCGCAGCAGACAAGGGTCGACGCATCGGCGGCGGCGCCCTCAGCTCGCTCACCTTGCCCATGGCTTCGTTCCTCTCCCCTGCCTGCGTGCGCTGTGCCGGTGCTCTTCTTCCCCACGCGCGTCCGGGTCCTGCGGGTGCTCGAGCGGTGGCTGCCGGCGGCGCTCGCCCACGCGATGACCCGCGGGTCCACGACGGCGCGTCACCGGCCCGGGGAGGCGGGTCCACTGCGGCGGTCAACTGGCGCGGCGAGGCGAGCACACGGCGACCGGGAGGAAGGGGACGGGAAGATGGGTACTCAGTTTTTGCGTCCCTTGTTGGAGAAAGGAACATTTGGATACTTGACTTCTTTACTGTACATGACCCAAACCTTGAAATGGGCAGCTGGTTTGGGTCTCCATTGTTGGAGACAGCCTAATGGCTGCTAACTATTATCACTAATGTTTCCAAATATAACCTAAATAAAATATTGGGCCATGTATGTCCACATTGATAGCCATGCATATGCATGCATGTTCAGAAGGCCAAAAAAAAGTCCATCATGTTGATGTGGGTATTGATTATTGGATTATTTTTTATGAGTACTAAACTACTCAAAATACGATTTCATCATCATTGATTAGTGATAACTTACATCGGAGCATCCAGCCAGCTGGGCTTGTCGATCCGCTTCCTGAAAATCTAAGAAACACTAAAGATTGTAATGTAATCCCTCTGTCCTGAAATACAAGACATCCTGTCTTTTCTAGAGTGTATCTAAAAAAGCCAGGATGTCTTGTATTTTAAGATGGAGGGAGTAGTATATTGCTCGGGTCCCGCCCCCAGCGAGCTCCACGGCCGGAGGGGAGCGGCCTCGAGCTCCGTGACCGTCCGGGGGAGGGGGGAGGGGGGGTGGGTGGGGGCTCGACCGCCGCCCGGGCGAGCTCAGCGGCCGGGGGGCCAAGGTTGGTGCGTGGGTGGCACAAGTAGGCGGAGCGCGCGCGAGGGGAGGGAGAAGAAGTGGACGGGAGGGAGAGATGTAGCGATGGAGTGGAGTAGCTGCAAGCTCAACTGTGGCATGGGAGTGGAGGTGACGGAGAAGATAAGGCCTAGGCAAAAAAAATTCATTAAAGATGACATATGGGTCCCACATGAATGACTTTCGGGACTCAAGTATTGTGTATAACGATGTTAAGAGCGTCATCCATCCCATCTTTTCAGTTCTTCATACCAAACAAAAAAAGGATGAACATATCTCTCTCAACCAAATACGATCTGGTACGGTCCTATCCCAGAAAAGAGAGATGAGATCATCCCATCCCACATTGTCTTCAAACCAAACGCACGCTTAAAGGTCCAATCATTTCACTGGGCACGAGCAAGCCCATCGGCAATCGTACACACAGGTCATGCCATGTTGCCGCACAGCTTATCTCTTGCTCGATCAAACAAAAACCATCTATGCATTTGCGTAGTATTGCCTGGTTGTGTGCGATTACGTCAGAGACTTTTCTATTTTCTTAAAAAAATTGCGTCCTTTAGTTCGACCGGCAATTAGCCACCATACGCAACAGTGCAACACTATAGGATGATGGTGAGATAGGGGGCTCCTATATGACTTCTATGTGCTAGTTAAGCAACATGGCTTAGAGGCCCAATTAGACCCAACACACTAGTACTACATGTGGACATCCGTGCGTATTTTTCACGAAACTTTTTTCATTCCGTTGAAAACAAAGTCACACACGTAGCTGTATTCGAATATTTTTTGGCACGAAATTTTATTAGTCTCCAACAGTTTCATATGATACTAGATTCTACATTTTTGCTAACCTAATTCAACATTTTAACAATATTGGTTCAACATTTGTAGAAAACTAATTCAACATTTTTCAAAAAATGTTGAAATAGTATATTACAAATGTTGAACTAGTTTTCAACAAATGTTGATTTTAAAAAATATATTAAAATAATATGAAATATATTCAAATTGGAGCTTGTTTTGTCGTATAAATTCTAACGAATACCATGGTTCAAACCGATTTGAAAAATGATTTACGGTTTGTGAGAAAATTGAATTTAAAGATCGAAATCTAAATGGATTTACATCCGACCAGCTCATGCATGCATGCAGCCGAGTACCTCCAGCTGTCCACGTGCGCCTCTCTCACCGCTGTCTACTACTCGTCCACAATAATCTGGTTCGTTCATATGATGTGCACGGATCTCAAACAGTGGAAGGCATCTAGCTAAAATAACTTGCGGAAGCCATATAGGATTTCCGGGTCAGATAACCCAGAATCATTCGCCGGCACGAGGCCCGGTAGATTTGGTCCGGCCCAAGTACGACGGCCCGGTGCCCGCATGTGCTTCCGCAGCCGTCAGGCAGCCGGGGATGTCCCGTTTAATGGTCAGCCCAACACAGGCCCGTTGCCCCGTCTATAGACCGCTCTGCCCATACTACAGACATTCACTGGTCACTGCACTGCAACGAGTAAAGACGCTGGATAGATCGAGCGAAGAGAAAGAGATGTTTAGAGTTTAGAAGTAAACGCTAGTATTCTGTGGCAGTAGTACGTACCTACTTAACCGTAGCATGGTGTAGTAGCAGCCCAACGTGGTATACTTAGAGATGGTAACGGATCATGGTCCGTTTGTTTCTTCATAATCTAACTTGGCCCTAACAAAATTTAGCTCAAAAACTAGTATTATTTTAGTCTGGCCCTAATCCGGTCCGATCCTTAAAATTTTTAGTACAAAAGTGAGGGCCCTTTACTACCCCTAGGTATACTGTATTCGTTGGCCGAAAATAAAGAATTTTCAGACTGAACACCAAGAAACACAGGCCACAAAAGCACAGACACTTGTTGTCTATTTTGCTTAAGTCCCCAAAAGATGCCAATCATTTTGTTTTAGTTTCCTGGTAGTTGTCACTGTCTCGTGGCCTGAAACTCAGAGAGGGCAAGCATGTCACCGTACCATATATGCATCTACAGTATTTTAATTATAATTGACCAAGAAACAAACCTACACCTTTTTCTCTCAAGATTAAAAAATTGTAAATAATCACAATCACAACTGCTATTAGGGAAAAGTTAACCTAAAAACACACTTTTCCTAAAAAACTAAAAACACACCTGCACCTAACTATCTATTTTTTGACGGGATTTAGAGATTTTAACGGCTAGAGAGATCGCATGGCCCAGCGGTGGAAGCAGGCGAGACAAAGGTGTACATCAGGGGCGCCATCATCCGTGACCATTGTGGATGTCGGTTGGACAAGGATGAAGGCAGGGTGTGTTTGTAGTCGGCGTGATTCTCATTGTCGATGGGCATGTGGTATATTACTGAAAGAACACGGCCAATAAATCTCTCATATTTCTAAAGCGATGATCGTTTCTACGGTAATTTGAATTTTGGTCCATCACGAGACATCGACGGGTAGACACTCGTGTCCTCAAAAAAAAAGCTAAAGAAGATCAAGATTTGTGTTCTTTTCTAACATGATCCTTGGTGTACGAGCAACAGGGGCTCCACCAGATAAGATCCGATCCTAAGCCCTCTTATTTCGCACTCGTGCTCATCCCGCAGCATCTCACGAGCATATTTGCTAGTCTTGGAATAAACCCAAAAAATGCGAACACCCATATAGAGTCGAGGACTCAAACCCAGATAAGTAAGTTTCACCAAAAAAAACTTTACCAATTGAACTATACTCAGTTAGCCGATTGGGCACGGTTAACGATTAGGTATGAACGAAATTACAATAACATGGACTATATACGATTCGAATTTGTCTATTATAAATATACATCTATTATACTCTATTAGTACATATGGATGGCCAGAGAAGGCTATACAGAGTATCCCACCAAATAGTTTGCATGTTTCAATGTATCGACACTTTTGATCAAAGTCAGAAGAAACATTCATTAAAAAACGACAATTTCTTCAGCACTTGTCTCGTACCGGTGGCGCCGCACAAGGCTCCCGTCGCCACAGGGTCCGTTGCACGTCACCTGCCACTAGTCCCCCGTGGTCCTCTTTCACCATTACATCCCTCTTTATGTCTTCGATGATCTTGTTTGTGGCACTAAAAGAGAGTGGAGACCCGTTTTTCTCGTAAGATATAGTTTTAAGTTTCGAGTTTGGTCTTTCTCATGCTGATTTCTTTAATTTTGAAATTTTGGTTACTCTTTGTTCTTTATGACGATGTTGAGGATGTTGGGTGGATTGGTTTTTTTTTCTCTATGGAGGCTTGGCGAGAGTGCACAGTTAGCCGAGCAGAGAAATACCTAGTTTACATCTTCAGGAACACTTGAGCAAATACCGTAGGGACGTGAGCAGCTAGCTCAGGCACTTGAGTTTTCATGAATGACTGGAAGGAAGCATGCTCAGGCACGCGAGGCACCTTAGAAGCTTCTATCGTAGTTGCTACTTGCTAGCTTCCACCAGTTCATCCTTCAGCCACAAGGCCACACAACGGAAGACTAAAAAACCCAGCAGAGTGCCATGAACACTATGGAGTTATTTATATGCATTATGTCATGGCTTTGCTCCAAATAAGTCTTTCTCCAGGTTTGATGCCAAAAGGCTTGCTTGGCTTGCTGCGAATATCACATTTTTCTCTTCATGTATGCATATCCACATATGTAGAACTATAGTTTTAGTTTTAAAACTTATTAAGATTAGTAATCAATATGTTTGTGTGAACTTGTCTCTGCGAAGCTGTCAAGCCAGCAAAAGAGATGTGATTGTGTAGTATTGTGGATTGTTTTCTAGTATTTTCTGTGTACTCGCTTTTATTTCATTGCAGCAAAGTTCCTGAACTCTTTCTTCCCCTGTGCTTAAGTTTCAGTTGTGGACGTGTGACAAATGGAGCAGCTACCGGGCAAGGATGGGGAATCTCTGATTCAAAAAGAGGTTACAGTTCATGAAGGGTATGCAAGTCCTTTCATTTGTATTGTTGCTACTTTTCAAAACTCTGAAAATTTCAGGGATGTAGGATGAAACCACACTTTCTTTGATGTATTTCAATGCTCCGCCTGACTAGCAACTAAAATGATCTTGTTTTGGCATTGGTTAACGTTTTTGTGCTTTACTTCTCACATTGCTTCATTGGGCTTAGAGTGCACAGACATTTTAATCTGCAATTCTGCACATACACTAAAAGTGCACTTTAACTTAGATAGTGTTAAGCTGCAGTTCTGTATGCATTAGTTTTGAAGGGCTTGAATAATACATACTGATGACCTGTATGTATGTCAGGTTCTTTACCACATTTTCATTGCCTGCTAAACCAAACAGACATGCTCAGTGGTAACTGATGATGCACTAATGCATGTGTGTACAACTTGTTTTCTTGTGCAAGCAGCATGCTGACCCAAATAATAGAATGCATGCATGATTTATGTATAGCATTGTGTTTCCTTGTGCAAACACCATAGTTTAGTTCAATCTTAATTTGATAGCATGACCGGATGGCTGTAGCTTTTGGCTCCAAAATTCAAACCCTTTGTTTATGATTGTCTACATATGAATGATTGCTACTTGCACATACACTGCTGAACGCGATGTGCTGCCTTCACCTTGGTTATATAATTTTTTGTGCTCAATTAAACATGGAAGTTTCCATAATTTGCCTTGCAAACTTACAATCAACGAATATATACCAACTGAACCTGTAATGATTGTTGATTTCTCCCATTCTTGATGAAACAGGATCTGGTTTGCTTTCTAGGATGAGCATGCATGGCTATTGGCACAAACATTCATCGTCAGCAAACATGATGGCATTAGACTTTCTATACTCAGGCATATACATAGTGGAACAATGATGACTTATGACTAGTGCTTTGTGAGGGTAAAGATATTTCTATGGTTGTCCTATCTTGAAAGCTTTGTAATCTGGTTGCATATATATGCTACTGATTTGAGCAATATAATATTAGTGTTGTTAAATTAAGCTTGAATGTCCTTTTGAAATGAAATATAGCCTGATGCTATTATATATGACGGAAATAAAAAAATGAGTAAATTGCAACCACCATACAACAACTTGTATTGCCGTATCATTTTGGTCCAACAAGTAGTAAAATGTGCAAATGGATACACAAACATGCAAACTGTGTGCGTATAAGGCCAATTGTACACCATATGATGATGCATTTTGCCATTATACTAGGTGATGGGATAGGTTTATGCATGTAACCCCCTTATGTAAGTCTTAACTATGTACTCCCTCCGGTTCATATTAGAAGTCGTTTTGGACAAGGTTTGAGTCAAATATTGGGAATATAAATCACGAATAACATTTAAGTCGTTGAGTTTGAAAATGTAAAAATCATATAAATAGATTGGTCTTGAAAATTAATTTCATAAAAGTATACATATATAACTTTTTAAGAAACATTTTTATAGAAAAGAGAAGTCCAAGTTGTGCTTTGGTGACCGTGTCGCTGTCCTAAACGACTTCTAATATGAACCGGAGGGAGTAGGCTACTCTTATTTCTTTGGCATCTATGGGTGCAATATATACTTTTTAGTTTAACTTAGAGGAAATGCACACAAATGCTTAGTTTGTGACCTGTTTGGTGGCTACAGATAGTAAAGTTGATCGCTAGTACATGAGGAACAACAAATTGGAGTGGATAATTAGAATATTGAATAATCCTCGTATATATAACCTGAATAATCTAGAGCAGCACATGAAAATTCACTTCAACTGTGAACTAACATGATCGGATAATAAGCATATAGCAATGCACTTCATTGTAAACAAATATGCAAGCTGTGAACAAATAGACCAAGTATCGATAATCCAAATATCTCGAAAACAGCTTGGCCAGCGCAACGTTCTACTGAGCATTGGCAAGCGAAGATTGAATTGGTGGTGGGCACTAGGACCTATCGGTGGTTAACAGGTCAAAATGAAAAGGGCAGAAGGACTTAAATGAAGTTAGGGAACAAATATTTATTTAAAAAACAGCAAATATATGGTTCTTATTTGCAAAAATGTGAACGTGCGGCACCATGTCATGTTGCCAACTTGTCCATAAGTGAAGCCACCGAGCGTATTTGGACTGTATATGATCATACATGGCAACTTGGTGCATCTATTTGTACAGTTTGCAACTTGTTAGACTAAAATGATGATATGTTATAAGTTATTGTATGGTGGATGCAATTTACTTTTAAAAAATCCGTCAGTTCCAACTGTACCGGGGAAACATAACTTCTCTGTCCGTCTTTCTATAGGAATACAATCTATATCCCTAATTGGATGCCGACAGGCAATTGAAAAATTTCCCAATCGAGTATAACCAACACGGAAAATATTTAATCTGACGGTTTGCGGTGGATTCCTAGACCTGACGCGAGGCAAAACTTCCCTGTGAGTTCACCGCCAGAAAAAAAACCCATAGAAAAGCAGATTCTGTAGAATTTTTATTTCTCTGTCCAGCTATCACCCTGTTGGCCGACAGAAAAAAAATATTCTGATGGTGTATTCTATTTCCTTACGGTTTTCCATCGATCACACACGATCACACGGATATTTCCGTTTCTGGCAGTGTCGGTCGGTATGGAAAAGCAACATCGCTGGAGCACGCTCAAGCCGTCGTGTGGCAACTGCAGCGCCGGCCGGATGCAGTCCCCCATCGACCTCGCCGAAGAACTGCGTCAAGCTGGAGCGCTCCCTCGGCTACCTCGACTACCAGTCACCAACATGGTACTAGACGCCATACGTACTATCGTTTACTTCTGCGGCGTAGTACGTACACTGAACCGTAGCACGGTAGCACCACCCCCAACATGGTATACCGTATACGTTGGCGGAAAACTCTAAATATCAGAGCGCCAATAAACAAACCCCGCAAATTAAAGACACAAACACCGGCCTTTATTTGCTCTCAAGATTAAAAATTAATTTACCTTGCATCTTAGTAGCGCCTATATTACCTAATTAATCTTCCTATCATACATTCATACGTCTAGATGTCAACTGTACTCCACCAGTACGTACGTATATATATATGCTCCAATATAATGGATCGACCACTGTTAACGGGGCTTGATCAGAGAAGAAAGCCATGCATGCATGTGCGCCGTCTCTTTTAGATTAAGGATAAACGGTCCGGCCTCAACATCCAATATGTAGATGATGCCTACAGCCAACATGTAGATGTGCGTCGTCTCTAGGACGACGACTCCGCAAGACTGCAAACGCGCGGACGCGGGCCGTACGTAAGCCCGCCTTCCATCTCCGTACCCAGCGACTATATATGGATAGATACGCATGCGAGAGAGCATTGCGTTTGCGTAGACGGCAGGAACGTTTACTTCCTGCGGCGGGCGTGCTGGCCGGCCGGCCGGCCGGTCCCCTCGGCCGTAGCAGCAGCAGCCGGTTTGTTTGACGCGCGCGATATGCATATATGGAAGTTTTTTCCCTAGCTGCTGCCCTGCGCCCGTCTGCCTGCCCCGGCCAGTATATATATGCCCACCCTAGCTGCTGCCTCCTCGTCCCAAATTAAACCACTGTAGCTGATCACTAGCTCGATCAGCACGAATGGGTCTCGCTCGCCGCCACCTCCACCACGCCGCCGGCGGGGCGCTCCTCGCCGCTGCACTCCTGCTCTGCGCCGCCGTCCCGGGCGGCATGGCGCAGGAAGAAACAGGCCAGTAGTCAGCTCGATCGAATAATAATGCATGGCGCCTATATATAAGTGTGTGTGCGCCTCGATAGTATAATAATCTGACCGGGGAGCATGAATTGGTGTGTGGTTGCATGCAGAGGACGAGCTCGAGTTCAGCTACGTCCCGGGCTCGCCGAACGGCCCGGATCGCTGGAGCACGCTCAAGCCGTCGTGGGGCAACTGCAGCGCCGGCCGGATGCAGTCCCCCATCGACCTCGCCGACGACCGCGTCAAGCTGGAGCGCTCCCTCGGCTACCTCGACTACAAGTACCGCCCCGCCGACGCCTCCATCGTCAACCGCGGCCACGACATCAAGGTTAGTATGTAATTTATTTCCAGCGTTAACAATAACATGCACCAAAAAAAATTATTACCTCTCTCTCACCGGCCTTAGCAGATTATTGATCACTTTATAAAGTAATTACTACTTTCTCGGATCAGAAACAACACGTACGTACCAAAGTACTATACCTCTCACCAAGAAACATGCATGTAATTTTAAATAGTCAAAAAATAACGGGTCGTCGTCGTGGCTGCTGATTCGTTGCTGCAGATAGAGTTCATGGGCGACGCCGGGAGGGTGGTGATCAACGGCACGGTGTACAACCTGAAGCAGCTGCACTGGCACACGCCGAGCGAGCACACCATCGACGGCCGCAGGTACGACATGGAGGTGCACCTGGTGCACGTGAGCGCGCAGAACAAGTTGGCGGTGATCGGCATCCTCTACGAGACCGGCATCTTCCCCGACCTTCTCCTGTCAATCCTGGAGCCCTCCATCAGAGACATCAAAGGCAAGCCGGTTGACCAGCCGCAGCCCATCGGGAAGGTGGACGCCAGCCTCGTGCGCGCCACGGGCAACGTGTACTACCGCTACATGGGCTCCCTCACCACGCCGCCCTGCACCGAGGGGGTCATCTGGACCGTCTTCAAGAAGGTTGGGTTGCGAGGGGTTTAATAATCTCAATTCCTCAAGCTTTTCAAGTGATTAATCGTTAATCTATTTATTATCTGTGCTGTGCAGGATCGTCCCGTACAGGAGCGCCAGGTGCAGCTTCTCAAAGACGCAGTGGCAGACGTAAGAGTAGTCGATCGATCGATCTCGTTAACTTCTTTGTTTTTGTTTTTGTAGGCTTATTAATTGGCTAATGGAGACCCTTTAATTTCTTGCATGTGGTTTTTACCTGCTGCAGGGCTATGAGAAAAACGCGAGGCCGCTTCAGGCTGACAACAACAGAGACATCGGCGTATTCCGCCCTTGGCTGGTGTGATCTAAATAGACCTGATAACTGTTGTACGAGACGACGAGTAGTCGATCTATCAGCTGGATGAATGCTACTAATAGGTGCTAATGGCTGCTATCATTAGCACTAATGTATCCAAATATAACCTAAATAAAACACTGGACCACGTATGTCCACATTGATACCCATGCATGCATGCAAGTTCAGAAGGGAAAAAAATGTCCATCATGTTGACGTGGGTATTGATTATTGGATTATTTGATGAGTGCTAAACTACTCAAAATATCATTTCGTCGTCGTTGATTAGTGAGAACTTACATCCGATCATCCAGCCAGCTGGGCTTGTCGATCTGCTTCCTGAAAATCTAAGAAACACTAAATTATGTATATTGCTCACTAGCAATGCTAATAAGAACCAAGAACACGCGAACAGTAGTTCCAGTTGTCTCCTTACGAATTAATTGAGGAATTGTTACCATGAAATCATCCAAACTTTCATTCACTTTCTCATGGTTTTTAAGTAATCTGTATTTATTTGAATGCGTGGTGTTAAGTATCATGACGCTACAAACTCTAATAATTTTAGTCTAATGCTTCTCTATTAAAAAACGTATGGTACTAGACTATATGCCCCGCTAGGCGAAATTTCTAACCCACTCATGCCAGGGCCTATGCCCAACCCAAAGTATGGGAGGCATGTAAATTTAAAGGCCCCAATGTAACATTTCTAGAGGCTCTCTCATGTGGGCATGTGGCACACACTAGAAAAAAAACCTCCAATGCCATCCATGAAAACGATATTCTTTCTTCCTACTATACTATCAAAGTTCAAACCACAAAACTCCACACACTTCTGGTAATTTTAAAGCCAAATAAGTAAGAGCAAACAAATTCATAATACTTCCAATTAAACAGTTTGGGACCACACTTGATTGGCGTATTTGTAGAACAAATGTTGGACCAAGAGCAACTTCAACAATAGCCCCTAAAATCAGGCTTTCTAAATACTAAATAGGGGCTTACTCTATTTTTGAGAGCCTCAAAATTTGTTCTAACTCCAAAATAAGGTGCCAAATAGAGGGCATGTTGGAGTGAATTTTTTTTGTTTAACCTTCTAAATTTAGTTGAAGGCGCGCTTATTTAGAGGGTCCGATGGAGTTGCTCTAATCCATATCACATCTGGCTAGTTTTGGGATGTTTGGTAGAGCTTCTCCAAAACAGCTTCATTCGGTTTCTAAGTTCACTTGCGTCTCGGTTCGATCGGTAACGTCTTCACTCTATGATGTTTTGATTTATGTAAAACAGATGAAGCTAAACCACTATACAAATCCTTCCAAAAGGGCCTTATATTGTATGAGTTAGAAATAAATTAGCACAAATTTCGAAGAGTAAATCGCACCCACCATACAACAACTTATCATGTCATATCATTTTAGTCCAACAAGTTGCAAACCATGCAAATAGAAGCACCAAGTTGTCTTGTATGATCATATACAATTCAAATACGCTCGGTAGATTCACTTATGGACACGTTGGCAACATGACATGGTGCCACCGTTCATGTTTTTACAAACATATTTGCTGTTTTTAAACAAATATTTGTTCCCTAACTTTATTTAAGTCCTACTGCCCTTTTCATTTTGACCTGTTAACCACCGATAGGTTCTAGTGCGCACGACCAATTCAATTTTTCTTCGCCAACGCTCAATAGAACGCTGCACTAGCCAAGCTGTGTTATTGAGATATTGATTATCGATACTTGGTCCATTTGTTCACAACTTGCATATTTGTTCACAATGAAGTGAATTGTTATATGCTTATTATCCGATCATGTCAGTTCACTGTGTTACTCTAGATTATTCAGGTTATATACATGAGGATTATTCAATATTCTAATTGTCCACTCCAATTTGTTGCTCGTATGTACTAGCGATCAACTTCACTATCTATATAGCCACCAAACAGGTCACAAACTAAGCGTTTGAGTGCATGTCCTCTACACAAAAAGTTAATCTAAAAAGTCTATATTGCACACACCGATGCCAAAGAAATAAGAGTCGCACACATAGTTAAGACTTAAATAAGAATGAAGTTACATGGATAAGCCTGTTCCCATCACCTATTATAATGGCAAAATACATCATCAAACGTTGTACAATTGGCCTTATACACACAGTTTGCAAGTTTTTGCATCCATTTGCACATTTTACTACTACTTATTAGATCAAAGTGATACAACAATGCAAGTCATTCTATGGTGGTTGCAATTTACTCAATTAAAAATACAAAGCAATTAATCACGTATAGATTAAATACAAGTTAGAAGTAAATTAGCATTAGTCAGCATGACCAAGGTACTATTTGGATCCACATTGTACGGTGCATGTAATTTACTCATTTTAAAAATACTATGTGGGACCCATGCTGGGCCCACTTATCCAAGTGGCAGTGGGACCCACCCCTAATCTTGTATTTGACTTTTGAAAATTTATGACGTTTCACAATTTTGTTTAATGGCAAAACAAAATTCGTCACGATTTTGGCTTTGCTAGAGTCTGTGACGATTCTTAGTTACTCTTAACTACGAACACATCATTTTTGTCGCTAAGTTGCGTTGTATGATATAAAATGTCACAAAACCAAACATACGACGAATAAGTCGAACGTCATTAGGTTTGTTTGACGCGCGCGGTCACGTATGTAGCGGCTTCTTCCTGATGAAAAGAGTGTGTGCAACTCGATCAGATCATCCTTACGCAGTTACGCTGCATGAAGGTTTTTCCCTGCTGCCCTGCGCCGGTCTGCTTGCCCCGGTGTATATATATACCCACCCTAGCTGCTGCCTCCTCGTCCCAAATTAAACCACCTGTGTAGCTGATCACTATTCACTAGCTCGATCAGCACGGATGGGTGGCCGCCACCTCCACCACGCCGTCGGCGGGGCGCTCCTCGCCGCTGCGCTCCTGCTCTGCGCCGCCGCCCCGGGCGCCATGGCGCAGGAAGAAACAGGCCGGCAGTCAGCTCGATCGATCGAATTGAATGCATGTTGCCGTCTGTCTCGATAGTATATATAATCTGACTTAGCATGAATTGGTGTGTGGTTGCAGAGGACGTGCTCAAGTTCAGCTACGTCCCTGGCTCGCCGAATGGCCCGGATCGCTGGAGCACGCTCAACACGTCGTGGGGCAACTGCAGCGCCGGCAGGATGCAGTCCCCCATCGACCTCGAGGACGACCGCGCCGAGCTGGTGCGCTCCCTCGGCTACCTCGACTACCACTACCGCCCCGCCAACGCCTCCATCGTCAACCGTGGCCACGACATCAAGGTTAGTTTAATTTCAGTGGCGGAGGACGAAATAAAATTAAGAAATTAAGATATGGCGAAATTATATAGTAAGATTTAAATTCAAAGTAAAATATAAATATGAAAAATGCAATGATTTGTCTAGCACGAAATATAAAAGAGTAAATTACGCTCAACATACAACAACTTGGCTTATAGGTGCAGATTAGTCCAACAACTTGTAAAATACTCAATTCAATCCAATAACTTAACAAGTGGGTGCAGATTGGTCCAACAACTTGGAAAATGGTGCAAATTGGTCCACAACTTGTAAAATATTTAATTTAGCGTAGTAGCTTGGCAAATTGATTCATCTACTGTCCAAATTTTATAACAATAACATATTAAGAAAAGTAGATGGACTTGTGAATTTTATTTTGGTTATAATTCTTGTCTTTTCTATTTCTTTGTTACTTCTCAAGTGTGTACATAATTTATTTGTCACTAATCAAAATTATAATTATAAAACAGACCATTAGCATTACCAAAAGATCAAAGTTAATAAGAGAGGCTTTAGGGCCTTATGTTTGTCTCATGTATTCAATAATAGTAGAGAAAGTAATTTGGCTTATGTTCTTTTAGCTCATTTTCTATTTCTAAACAAACATAGAAGACTTTAAAAATATTAATGCCAAGTTTCTAAAAAGTATAGTTAATAGTTATCGGTTTCTGCACAAAGATTCTTGTAATCAAACACGTAGAAAGCAACTAGGACTGACTTATAATTATTAAATCACTACACAAAAAGTAATTAATTTGAAGATATAACATAGTTTCCTAAACATCAAAGATTTTTATCTTGGCCAAATACGTTGAATATTAGTGACCAAATAATACTTACTAATTTTTTCGACATGAACATACCTCTATTGTGACCTAGAGTTAGTAATATGTTGTTATTGTAACGTTTGGACCGTGGATGCACTAATTTGCCAAGTTATTACACTAAATTGAGTAATTTACAAGTTATTGGACCAATTTGCACCCACACGTTAAGTTATTGTACTAAATTAAGCATTTTGCAAGTTGTTGGACCAATATGCACCCACTTAGCAAGTTGTTGTATGGTGGGTGCAATTTACTCAATATAAAATTATATATCTAAACTATAAAGAGAATTAGATTTGAAAACACTTCTCACCAAGATTAGGCCCACCTCCCACCTCACAGAGGACCCATCTGTCATGAAAAAAGGACTACGGAAGGGAGGGAGGAGACCCATTTTGTCGACGTTGTAAAGTGATTTCCTCCTCGAAACACAAAACTTTTTTCACCCAAAAAAGGGCCCACCTAAATATACCCACATTTGCACACATGTCTATACACAATTATCCCGTATTGCTAATAGACAATAAATTGGAGAGTTTTTCTCTATATAAATAAATGCCAACTATCTCGAAAATGTTGTGCCTCTCTATTTGAGTTTTGAGAATACATAAAGCTCTCTAGACATAAGAGAGCGGATATAAAGTATGTTTAAAAGCGCTTCGAACGGCTGGTCTGTTTACCATGGCCCACTAAAGTGACACTCTTTTAGTACCTACGTGTCATCAATAAATGTGCGTGCCGCACGCGCGTTCTTGCTAGTACACATAAATAGAGATATATAATATTATGGAAAAAACAAGTCGGAGTTCTGGTCATCTATACAATAATGTCATGGTGGCCAGTGCACATCGTAGGAAAAATGAGAAGTCCTAGAGGCACTACTTGTGGCAAAAATAAGATATGGCGACATGGGCTCCCTCACCACGCCGCCCTGCACTGAGGGGGTCATCTGGACCGTCTTCAAGAAGGTATGTACATACCCAACCCAATTCCGGCAAAAACACGAGAGGCATGGCATCCCTTGGTTTTTCAAGTGATTTATCATTATATATCTATTTATCTGTGCTGTGCAGGATCGCCCCGTGCAGGAGCGCCAGGTGCAGCTTCTCAAAGACGCAGTGGCCGACGTAAGAGTCGATCGATCGATCTCGTTAACTTCTTTGATTTCCACACGCCTGGCCAAAAGATTCAGACATGGCTATATATAATCTAGCAGAAGGCGGTGTATGAACGGGCTCTGATTTTGGTTTTGTAGGCTTATTAATTGACTAATGGAGTCCCTTTAATTTCTTGCGTGTGGTTTTTACCTGCTGCAGGGCTATGAGAAAAACGCGAGGCCGCTTCAGGCCGGCTGAGAACAACAGAGACATCAGCGTATTTTGTCCAAGTTGGCTCTATATGTGGGGCTAAAAGTCACTAGTGAAGCATATTGGGCTGATCGTCAGGGATATGATACCAGTATACCACATTGCGATATATAGCTCATGATATGGCAGGCAACGATATATCTTGTAATTCTCTATATTTCCGTATCTTTGTTTTCCCAACCCACTATTACTGTTAGTTAGCAGCTAATTATCTTGTGGGATCTAAATAGACCTGCTACCTGTTGTACGAGACTACGAGTAGCTAGTAGAACTATTAGCTGGATGGATGCTATGCTAAGGCTGTCTCCAACAACATACCCGTATGCGAACCCAAACCTAAAATAGGTTCCGCACAGTACGTTTGGGTATCAAACCCCCCTCCAACAGACGACGCAAATACGGGACACATTTTACATCGCCGGCGATGGGCGACGCAAAATTGCGTCCTCTGTCCACCGCGACGCATCGTCCGGTGGTGGGCCCGCGACAGGGCGCGGCCGGCGTGGCGAGGCGGAGCGCGGCCGACGTGACGAGGCGAGTACGCGGTGGCCGGTGGCCAGTGGCGCTGCGAGGCGGAGCGCGGCCGGCGAGGCGGAGCGTGGCCGGCGAGGCGGAGCACGGCCGGCGCGGCGAGGCGAGCCCGCGGTGGCCGGCGGCACGGCGCGGCGGAGCACGGCCGGCGCGGCGAAGCGAGCCCGCGGTGGCCGGCACGGCGAGGTGAGCCCGCGGTGACCGGCGGTGAGGCGAGGCCTTGACGGAGCTCGGAGGCTCAGCGCTCGGCGGGGATCTCGGCGGGGACCTCCTTGGCCGGCGCGGTGAAGCAGCCTCGCGGCGCGGCGGGTCCTCCTCCTTCTCCTTCACCGCCTCCATTGGCTTCTCCTCCACCGGCGCCACCTCCTTGGGCTTCTCCTCCGCCGCCGGCGCCGCGCCGTCCTTTGGCTTCTCCTCCGCCGGCAGACACGGGAGCTCGCGCAGCAGACAAGGGTCGACGCATCGGCGGCGGCGCCCTCAGCTCGCTCACCTTGCCCATGGCTTCGTTCCTCTCCCCTGCCTGCGTGCGCTGTGCCGGTGCTCTTCTTCCCCACGCGCGTCCGGGTCCTGCGGGTGCTCGAGCGGTGGCTGCCGGCGGCGCTCGCCCACGCGATGACCCGCGGGTCCACGACGGCGCGTCACCGGCCCGGGGAGGCGGGTCCACTGCGGCGGTCAACTGGCGCGACGAGGCGAGCCCACGGCGACCGGGAGGAAGGGGACGGGAAGATGGGTACTCAGTTTTTGCGTCGCTTGTTGGAGAAAGGAACATTTGGATACCTGACTTCTTTACTGTACATGACCCAAACCTTGAAATGGGTAGCTGGTTTGGGTCTCCATTGTTGGAGACAGCCTAATGGCTGCTAACTATTATCACTAATGTTTCCAAATATAACCTAAATAAAACATTGGGCCATGTATGTCCACATTGATAGCCATGCATATGCATGCATGTTCAGAAGGCCAAAAAAAAGTCCATCATGTTGACGTGGGTATTGATTATTGGATTATTTTTTATGAGTACTAAACTACTCAAAATACGATTTCATCGTCATTGATTAGTGATAACTTACGTCGGAGCATCCAGCCAGCTGGGCTTGTCGATCCGCTTCCTGAGCTCCGTGACCGTCCGGGGGAGGGGGGGAGGGGGGGTGGGTGGGGGCTCGACCGCCGCCCGGGCGAGCTCAGCGGCTGGGGGGCCAAGGTTGGTGCGTCGGTGGCACAAGTAGGCGGAGCGCGCGCGAGGGGAGGGAGAAGAAGTGGAGGGGAGGGAGAGATGTAGCGGTGGAGTGGAGTTGCTGCAAGCTCAACTGTGGCATGGGAGTGGAGGCGACGGAGAAGATAAGGCCTAGGCAAAAAAAATTCATTAAAGATGACATATGGGTCCCACATGAATGACTTGCGGGACTCAAGTATTGTGTATAACGATGTTAAGAGCGTCATCCATGCCATCTTTTCAGTTCTTCATACCAAACAAAAAAAAGGATAAACATATCTCTCTCAACCAAACACGATCTGGTACGGTCCTATCCCAGAAAAGAGAGATGAGATCATCCCATCCCACATTGTCTTCAAACCAAACGCACGCTTAAAGGTCCAATCAGTCCACTGGGCACGAGCAAGCCCATCTGCAATCGTACACACAGGTCATGCCATGTTGCCGCACAGCTTATCTCTTGCTCGATCAAACAAAAACCATCTGTGCATTTGCGTAGTATTGCCTGGTTGTGTGCGATTACGTCAGAGACTTTTCTATTTTCTTAAAAAAATTGCGTCCTTTAGTTCGACCGGCAATTAGCCACCATACGCAACAGTGCAACACAATAGGATGATGGTCAGATAGGGGGCTCCTATATGACTTCTACGTGCTAGTTAAGCAACATGGCTTAGAGGCCCAATTAGACCCAACACACTAGTACTACATGTGGACATCCGTGCGTATTTTTCACGAAACTTTTTTCATTCCGTTGAAAACAAAGTCACACACGTAGCTGTATTCGAATATTTTTTGGCACGAAATTTTATTAGTCTCCAACAGTTTCATATGATACCAGATTCTACACTTTTGCTAACCTAATTCAACATTTTAACAATATTGGTTCAACATTTGTAGAAAACTAATTCAACATTTTTCAAAAAATGTTGAAATAGTATATTACAAATGTTGAACTAGTTTTCAACAAATGTTGATTTTAAAAAAAATATTAAAATAATATGAAATATATTCAAATTGGAGCTTGTTTTGTCGTATAAATTCTAACGAATACCATGGTTCAAACCGATTTGAAAAATGATTTACGGTTTGTGAGAAAATTGAATTGAAAGATCGAAATCTAAATGGATTTACATCCGACCAGCTCATGCATGCATGCAGCCGAGTACCTCCAGCTGTCCACGTGCGCCTCTCTCACCGCTGTCGACTACTCGTCCACAATAATCTGGTTCGTTCATATGATGTGCACGGATCTCAAACAGTGGAAGCCATCTAGCTAAAATAACTTGAGGAAGCCATATAGGATTTCCGGGTCAGATAACCCAGAATCATTGGCCGGCACGAGGCCCGGTAGATTTGGTCCGGCCCAAGTACGACGGCCCGGTGCCCGCATGTGCTTCCGCAGCCGTCAGGCAGCCGGGGATGTCCCGTTTAATGGTCAGCCCAACACAGGCCCGTTGCCCCGTCTATAGACCGCTCTGCCCATACTACAGACATTCACTGGTCACTGCACTGCAACGAGTAAAGACGCTGGATAGATCGAGCGAAGAGAAAGAGATGTTTAGAGTTTAGAAGTAAACGCTAGTATTCTGTGGCAGTAGTACGTACCTACTTAACCGTAGCATGGTGTAGTAGCAGCCCAACGTGGTATACTTAGAGATGGTAACGGATCATGGTCCGTTTGTTTCTTCACAATCTAACTTGGCCCTAACAAAATTTAGCTCAAAAACTAGTATTATTTTGGTCCGGCCCTAATCCGGTCCGATCCTTAAAATTTTTAGTACAAAAATGAGGGCCCTTTACTACCCCTAGGTATACTGTATTCGTTGGCCGAAAATAAAGAATTTTCAGACTGAACACCAAGAAACACAGGCCACAAAAGCACAGACACTTGTTGTCTATTTTGCTTAAGTCCCCAAAAGATGCCAATCATTTTGTTTTAGTTTCCTGGTAGTTGTCACTGTCTCGTGGCCTGAAACTCAGAGAGGGCAAGCATGTCACCGTACCATATATGCATCTACAGTACCATATATGCATCTACAGTATTTTAATTATAATTGACCAAGAAACAAACCTACACCTTTTTCTCTCAAGATTAAAAAATTGTAAATAATCACAATCACAACTTCTATTAGGGAAAAGTTAACCTAAAAACACACTTTTCCTAAAAAACTAAAAACACACCTGCACCTAACTATCTATTTTTTGACGGGATTTAGAGATTTTAACGGCTAGAGAGATCGCATGGCCCAGCGGTGGAAGCAGGCGAGACAAAGGTGTACATCAGGGGCGCCATCATCCGTGACCATTGTGGATGTCGGTTGGACAAGGATGAAGGCAGGGTGTGTTTGTAGTCGGCGTGATTCTCATTGTCGATGGGCATGTGGTATATTACTGAAAGAACACGGCCAATAAATCTCTCATATTTCTAAAGCGATGATCGTTTCTACGGTAATTTGAATTTTGGTCCATCACGAGACATCGACGGGTAGACACTCGTGTCCTCAAAAAAAAAAGCTAAAGAAGATCAAGATTTGTGTTCTTTTCTAACATGATCCTTGGTGTACGAGCAACAGGGGCTCCACCAGATAAGATCCGATCCTAAGCCCTCTTATTTCGCACTCGTGCTCATCCCGCAGCATCTCACGAGCATATTTGCTAGTCTTGGAATAAACCCAAAAAATGCGAACACCCATATAGAGTCGAGGACTCAAACCCAGATAAGTAAGTTTCACCAAAAAAAACTTTACCAATTTAACTATACTCAGTTAGCCGATTGGGCACGGTTAACGATTAGGTATGAACGAAATTACAATAACATGAACTATATACGATTCGAATTTGTCTATTATAAATATACATCTATTATACTCTATTAGTACATATGGATGGCCAGAGAAGGCTATACAGAGTATCCCACCAAATAGTTTGCATGTTTCAATGTATCGACACTTTTGATCAAAGTCAGAAGAAACATTCATTAAAAAACGACAATTTCTTCAGCACTTGTCTCGTACCGGTGGCGCCGCACAAGGCTCCCGCCGCCACAGGGTCCGTTGCACGTCACCTGCCACTAGTCCCCCGTGGTCCTCTTTCACCATTACATCCCTCTTTATGTCTTCGATGATCTTGTTTGTGGCACTAAAAGAGAGTGGAGACCCGTTTTTCTCGTAAGATATAGTTTTAAGTTTCGAGTTTGGTCTTTCTCATGCTGATTTCTTTAATTTTGAAATTTTGGTTACTCTTTGTTCTTTATGACGATGTTGAGGATGTTGGGTGGATTGGTTTTTTTTCTCTATGGAGGCTTGGCGAGAGTGCACAGTTAGCCGAGCAGAGAAATACCTAGTTTACATCTTCAGGAACACTTGAGCAAATACCGTAGGGACGTGAGCAGCTAGCTCAGGCACTTGAGTTTTCATGAATGACTGGAAGGAAGCATGCTCAGGCACGCGAGGCACCTTAGAAGCTTCTATCGTAGTTGCTACTTGCTAGCTTCCACCAGTTCATCCGTCAGCCACAAGCCCACACAACGGAAGACTAAAAAACCCAGCAGAGTGCCATGAACACTATGGAGTTATTTATATGCATTATGTCATGGCTTTGCTCCAAATAAGTCTTTCTCCAGGTTTGATGCCAAAAGGCTTGCTTGGCTTGCTGCGAATATCACATTTTTCTCTTCATGTATGCATATCCACATATGTAGAACTATAGTTTTAGTTTTAAAACTTATTAAGATTAGTAATCAATATGTTTGTGTGAACTTGTCTGTGCGAAGCTGTCAAGCCAGCAAAAGAGATGTGATTGTGTAGTATTGTGGATTGTTTTCTAGTATTTTCTGTGTACTCGCTTTTATTTCATTGCAGCAAAGTTCCTGAACTCTTTCTTCCCCTGTGCTTAAGTTTCAGTTGTGGACGTGTGACAAATGGAGCAGCTACCGGGCAAGGATGGGGAATCTCTGATTCAAAAAGAGGTTACAGTTCATGAAGGGTATGCAAGTCCTTTCATTTGTATTGTTGCTACTTTTCAAAACTCTGAAAATTTCAGGGATGTAGGATGAAACCACACTTTCTTTGATGTATTTCAATGCTCCGCCTGACTAGCAACTAAAATGATCTTGTTTTGGCATTGGTTAACGTTTTTGTGCTTTACTTCTCACATTGCTTCATTGGGCTTAGAGTGCACAGACATTTTAATCTGCAATTCTGCACATACACTAAAAGTGCACTTTAACTTAGATAGTGTTAAGCTGCAGTTCTGTATGCATTAGTTTTGAAGGGCTTGAATAATACATACTGATGACCTGTATGTATGTCAGGTTCTTTACCACATTTTCATTGCCTGCTAAACCAAACAGACATGCTCAGTGGTAACTGATGATGCACTAATGCATGTGTGTACAACTTGTTTTCTTGTGCAAGCAGCATGCTGACCCAAATAATAGAATGCATGCATGATTTATGTATAGCATTGTGTTTCCTTGTGCAAACACCATAGTTTAGTTCAATCTTAATTTGATAGCATGACCGGATGGCTGTAGCTTTTGGCTCCAAAATTCAAACCCTTTGTTTATGATTGTCTACATATGAATGATTGCTACTTGCACATACACTGCTGAACGCGATGTGCTGCCTTCACCTTGGTTATATAATTTTTTGTGCTCAATTAAACATGGAAGTTTCCATAATTTGCCTTGCAAACTTACAATCAACGAATATATACCAACTGAACCTGTAATGATTGTTGATTTCTCCCATTCTTGATGAAACAGGATCTGGTTTGCTTTCTAGGATGAGCATGCATGGCTATTGGCACAAACATTCATCGTCAGCAAACATGAATGCATTAGACTTTCTATACTCAGGCATATACATAGTGGAACAATGATGACTTATGACTAGTGCTTTGTGAGGGTAAAGATATTTCTATGGTTGTCCTATCTTGAAAGCTTTGTAATCTGGTTGCATATATATGCTACTGATTTGAGCAATATAATATTAGTGTTGTTAACTTAAGCTTGAATGTCCTTTTGAAATGAAATATAGCCTGATGCTATTATATATGACGGAAATAAAAAAAATGAGTAAATTGCAACCACCATACAACAACTTGTATTGCCGTATCATTTTGGTCCAACAAGTAGTAAAATGTGCAAATGGATACACAAACATGCAAACTGTGTGCGTATAAGGTCAATTGTACACCATATGATGATGCATTTTGCCATTATACTAGGTGATGGGATAGGTTTATGCATGTAACCCCCTTATGTAAGTCTTAACTATGTACTCCCTCCGGTTCATATTAGAAGTCGTTTTGGACAAGGTTTGAGTCAAATATTGGGAATATAAATCACGAATAACATTTAAGTCGTTGAGTTTGAAAATGTAAAAATCATATAAATAGATTGGTCTTGAAAATTAATTTCATAAAAGTATACATATATAACTTTTTAAGAAACATTTTTATAGAAAAGAGAAGTCCAAGTTGTGCTTTGGTGACCGTGTCGCTGTCCTAAACGACTTCTAATATGAACCGGAGGGAGTAGGCTACTCTTATTTCTTTGGCATCTATGGGTGCAATATATACTTTTTAGTTTAACTTAGAGGAAATGCACACAAATGCTTAGTTTGTGACCTGTTTGGTGGCTACAGATAGTAAAGTTGATCGCTAGTACATGAGGAACAACAAATTGGAGTGGATAATTAGAATATTGAATAATCCTCGTATATATAACCTGAATAATCTAGAGCAGCACATGAAAATTCACTTCAACTGTGAACTAACATGATCGGATAATAAGCATATAGCAATGCACTTCATTGTAAACAAATATGCAAGCTGTGAACAAATAGACCAAGTATCGATAATCCAAATATCTCGAAAACAGCTTGGCCAGCGCAACGTTCTACTGAGCATTGGCAAGCGAAGATTGAATTGGTGGTGGGCACTAGGACCTATCGGTGGTTAACAGGTCAAAATGAAAAGGGCAGAAGGACTTAAATGAAGTTAGGGAACAAATATTTATTTAAAAAACAGCAAATATATGGTTCTTATTTGCAAAAATGTGAACGTGCGGCACCATGTCATGTTGCCAACTTGTCCATAAGTGAAGCCACCGAGCGTATTTGGACTGTATATGATCATACATGGCAACTTGGTGCATCTATTTGTACAGTTTGCAACTTGTTAGACTAAAATGATGATATGTTATAAGTTATTGTATGGTGGATGCAATTTACTTTTAAAAAATCCGTCAGTTCCAACTGTACCGGGGAAACATAACTTCTCTGTCCGTCTTTCTATAGGAATACAATCTATATCCCTAATTGGATGCCGACAGGCAATTGAAAAATTTCCCAATCGAGTATAACCAACACGGAAAATATTTAATCTGACGGTTTGCGGTGGATTCCTAGACCTGACGCGAGGCAAAACTTCCCTGTGAGTTCACCGCCAGAAAAAAAACCCATAGAAAAGCAGATTCTGTAGAATTTTTATTTCTCTGTCCAGCTATCACCCTGTTGGCCGACAGAAAAAAAATATTCTGATGGTGTATTCTATTTCCTTACGGTTTTCCATCGATCACACACGATCACACGGATATTTCCGTTTCTGGCAGTGTCGGTCGGTATGGAAAAGCAACATCGCTGGAGCACGCTCAAGCCGTCGTGGGGCAACTGCAGCGCCGGCCGGATGCAGTCCCCCATCGACCTCGCCGAAGAACTGCGTCAAGCTGGAGCGCTCCCTCGGCTACCTCGACTACCAGTCACCAACATGGTACTAGACGCCATACGTACTATCGTTTACTTCTGCGGCGTAGTACGTACACTGAACCGTAGCACGGTAGCACCACCCCCAACATGGTATACCGTATACGTTGGCGGAAAACTCTAAATATCAGAGCGCCAATAAACAAACCCCGCAAATTAAAGACACAAACACCGGCCTTTATTTGCTCTCAAGATTAAAAATTAATTTACCTTGCATCTTAGTAGCGCCTATATTACCTAATTAATCTTCCTATCATACATTCATACGTCTAGATGTCAACTGTACTCCACCAGTACGTACGTATATATATATGCTCCAATATAATGGATCGACCACTGTTAACGGGGCTTGATCAGAGAAGAAAGCCATGCATGCATGTGCGCCGTCTCTTTTAGATTAAGGATAAACGGTCCGGCCTCAACATCCAATATGTAGATGATGCCTACAGCCAACATGTAGATGTCCGTCGTCTCTAGGACGACGACTCCGCAAGACTGCAAACGCGCGGACGCGGGCCGTACGTAAGCCCGCCTTCCATCTCCGTACCCAGCGACTATATATGGATAGATACGCATGCGAGAGAGCATTGCGTTTGCGTAGACGGCAGGAACGTTTACTTCCTGCGGCGGGCGTGCTGGCCGGCCGGCCGGCCGGTCCCCTCGGCCGTAGCAGCAGCAGCCGGTTTGTTTGACGCGCGCGATATGCATATATGGAAGTTTTTTCCCTAGCTGCTGCCCTGCGCCCGTCTGCCTGCCCCGGCCAGTATATATATGCCCACCCTAGCTGCTGCCTCCTCGTCCCAAATTAAACCACTGTAGCTGATCACTAGCTCGATCAGCACGAATGGGTCTCGCTCGCCGCCACCTCCACCACGCCGCCGGCGGGGCGCTCCTCGCCGCTGCACTCCTGCTCTGCGCCGCCGTCCCGGGCGGCATGGCGCAGGAAGAAACAGGCCAGTAGTCAGCTCGATCGAATAATAATGCATGGCGCCTATATATAAGTGTGTGTGCGCCTCGATAGTATAATAATCTGACCGGGGAGCATGAATTGGTGTGTGGTTGCATGCAGAGGACGAGCTCGAGTTCAGCTACGTCCCGGGCTCGCCGAACGGCCCGGATCGCTGGAGCACGCTCAAGCCGTCGTGGGGCAACTGCAGCGCCGGCCGGATGCAGTCCCCCATCGACCTCGCCGACGACCGCGTCAAGCTGGAGCGCTCCCTCGGCTACCTCGACTACAAGTACCGCCCCGCCGACGCCTCCATCGTCAACCGCGGCCACGACATCAAGGTTAGTATGTAATTTATTTCCAGCGTTAACAATAACATGCACCAAAAAAAATTATTACCTCTCTCTCACCGGCCTTAGCAGATTATTGATCACTTTATAAAGTAATTACTACTTTCTCGGATCAGAAACAACACGTACGTACCAAAGTACTATACCTCTCACCAAGAAACATGCATGTAATTTTAAATAGTCAAAAAATAACGGGTCGTCGTCGTGGCTGCTGATTCGTTGCTGCAGATAGAGTTCATGGGCGACGCCGGGAGGGTGGTGATCAACGGCACGGTGTACAACCTGAAGCAGCTGCACTGGCACACGCCGAGCGAGCACACCATCGACGGCCGCAGGTACGACATGGAGGTGCACCTGGTGCACGTGAGCGCGCAGAACAAGTTGGCGGTGATCGGCATCCTCTACGAGACCGGCATCTTCCCCGACCTTCTCCTGTCAATCCTGGAGCCCTCCATCAGAGACATCAAAGGCAAGCCGGTTGACCAGCCGCAGCCCATCGGGAAGGTGGACGCCAGCCTCGTGCGCGCCACGGGCAACGTGTACTACCGCTACATGGGCTCCCTCACCACGCCGCCCTGCACCGAGGGGGTCATCTGGACCGTCTTCAAGAAGGTTGGGTTGCGAGGGGTTTAATAATCTCAATTCCTCAAGCTTTTCAAGTGATTAATCGTTAATCTATTTATTATCTGTGCTGTGCAGGATCGCCCCGTGCAGGAGCGCCAGGTGCAGCTTCTCAAAGACGCAGTGGCAGACGTAAGAGTAGTCGATCGATCGATCTCGTTAACTTCTTTGTTTTTGTTTTTGTAGGCTTATTAATTGGCTAATGGAGACCCTTTAATTTCTTGCATGTGGTTTTTACCTGCTGCAGGGCTATGAGAAAAACGCGAGGCCGCTTCAGGCTGACAACAACAGAGACATCGGCGTATTCCGCCCTTGGCTGGTGTGATCTAAATAGACCTGATAACTGTTGTACGAGACGACGAGTAGTCGATCTATCAGCTGGATGAATGCTACTAATAGGTGCTAATGGCTGCTATCATTAGCACTAATGTATCCAAATATAACCTAAATAAAACACTGGACCACGTATGTCCACATTGATACCCATGCATGCATGCAAGTTCAGAAGGGAAAAAAATGTCCATCATGTTGATGTGGGTATTGATTATTGGATTATTTGATGGGCTTGTCGATCTGCTTCCTGAAAATCTAAGAAACACTAAATTATGTATATTGCTCACTAGCAATGCTAATAAGAACCAAGAACACGCGAACAGTAGTTCCAGTTGTCTCCTTACGAATTAATTGAGGAATTGTTACCATGAAATCATCCAAACTTTCATTCACTTTCGCATGGTTTTTAAGTAATCTGTATTTATTTGAATGCGTGGTGTTAAGTATCATGACGCTACAAACTCTAATAATTTTAGTCTAATGCTTCTCTATTAAAAAACGTATGGTACTAGACTATATGCCCCGCTAGGCGAAATTTCTAACCCACTCATGCCAGGGCCTATGCCCAACCCAAAGTATGGGAGGCATGTAAATTTAAAGGCCCCAATGTAACATTTCTAGAGGCTCTCTCATGTGGGCATGTGGCACACACTAGAAAAAAAACCTCCAATGCCATCCATGAAAACGATATTCTTTCTTCCTACTATACTATCAAAGTTCAAACCACAAAACTCCACACACTTCTGGTAATTTTAAAGCCAAATAAGTAAGAGCAAACAAATTCATAATACTTCCAATTAAACAGTTTGGGACCACACTTGATTGGCGTATTTGTAGAACAAATGTTGGACTAAGAGCAACTTCAACAATAGCCCCTAAAATCAGGCTTTCTAAATACTAAATAGGGGCTTACTCTATTTTTGAGAGCCTCAAAATTTGTTCTAACTCCAAAATAAGGTGCCAAATAGAGGGCATGTTGGAGTGAATTTTTTTTGTTTAACCTTCTAAATTTAGTTGAAGGCGCGCTTATTTAGAGGGTCCGATGGAGTTGCTCTAATCCATATCACATCTGGCTAGTTTTGGGATGTTTGGTAGAGCTTCTCCAAAACAGCTTCATTCGGTTTCTAAGTTCACTTGCGTCTCGGTTCGATCGGTAACGTCTTCACTCTATGATGTTTTGATTTATGTAAAACAGATGAAGCTAAACCACTATACAAATCCTTCCAAAAGGGCCTTATATTGTATGAGTTAGAAATAAATTAGCACAAATTTCGAAGAGTAAATCGCACCCACCATACAACAACTTATCATGTCATATCATTTTAGTCCAACAAGTTGCAAACCATGCAAATAGAAGCACCAAGTTGTCTTGTATGATCATATACAATTCAAATACGCTCGGTAGATTCACTTATGGACACGTTGGCAACATGACATGGTGCCACCGTTCATGTTTTTACAAACATATTTGCTGTTTTTAAACAAATATTTGTTCCCTAACTTTATTTAAGTCCTACTGCCCTTTTCATTTTGACCTGTTAACCACCGATAGGTTCTAGTGCGCACGACCAATTCAATTTTTCTTCGCCAACGCTCAATAGAACGCTGCACTAGCCAAGCTGTGTTATTGAGATATTGATTATCGATACTTGGTCCATTTGTTCACAACTTGCATATTTGTTCACAATGAAGTGAATTGTTATATGCTTATTATCCGATCATGTCAGTTCACTGTGTTACTCTAGATTATTCAGGTTATATACATGAGGATTATTCAATATTCTAATTGTCCACTCCAATTTGTTGCTCGTATGTACTAGCGATCAACTTCACTATCTATATAGCCACCAAACAGGTCACAAACTAAGCGTTTGAGTGCATGTCCTCTACACAAAAAGTTAATCTAAAAAGTCTATATTGCACACACCGATGCCAAAGAAATAAGAGTCGCACACATAGTTAAGACTTAAATAAGAATGAAGTTACATGGATAAGCCTGTTCCCATCACCTATTATAATGGCAAAATACATCATCAAACGTTGTACAATTGGCCTTATACACACAGTTTGCAAGTTTTTGCATCCATTTGCACATTTTACTACTACTTATTAGATCAAAGTGATACAACAATGCAAGTCATTCTATGGTGGTTGCAATTTACTCAATTAAAAATACAAAGCAATTAATCACGTATAGATTAAATACAAGTTAGAAGTAAATTAGCATTAGTCAGCATGACCAAGGTACTATTTGGATCCACATTGTACGGTGCATGTAATTTACTCATTTTAAAAATACTATGTGGGACCCATGCTGGGCCCACTTATCCAAGTGGCAGTGGGACCCACCCCTAATCTTGTATTTGACTTTTGAAAATTTATGACGTTTCACAATTTTGTTTAATGGCAAAACAAAATTCGTCACGATTTTGGCTTTGCTAGAGTCTGTGACGATTCTTAGTTACTCTTAACTACGAACACATCATTTTTGTCGCTAAGTTGCGTTGTATGATATAAAATGTCACAAAACCAAACATACGACGAATAAGTCGAACGTCATTAGGTTTGTTTGACGCGCGCGGTCACGTATGTAGCGGCTTCTTCCTGATGAAAAGAGTGTGTGCAACTCGATCAGATCATCCTTACGCAGTTACGCTGCATGAAGGTTTTTCCCTGCTGCCCTGCGCCGGTCTGCTTGCCCCGGTGTATATATATACCCACCCTAGCTGCTGCCTCCTCGTCCCAAATTAAACCACCTGTGTAGCTGATCACTATTCACTATCTCGATCAGCACGGATGGGTGGCCGCCACCTCCACCACGCCGTCGGCGGGGCGCTCCTCGCCGCTGCGCTCCTGCTCTGCGCCGCCGCCCCGGGCGCCATGGCGCAGGAAGAAACAGGCCGGCAGTCAGCTCGATCGATCGAATTGAATGCATGTCGCCGTCTGTCTCGATAGTATATATAATCTGACTTAGCATGAATTGGTGTGTGGTTGCAGAGGACGTGCTCAAGTTCAGCTACGTCCCTGGCTCGCCGAATGGCCCGGATCGCTGGAGCACGCTCAACACGTCGTGGGGCAACTGCAGCGCCGGCAGGATGCAGTCCCCCATCGACCTCGAGGACGACCGCGCCGAGCTGGTGCGCTCCCTCGGCTACCTCGACTACCACTACCGCCCCGCCAACGCCTCCATCGTCAACCGTGGCCACGACATCAAGGTTAGTTTACTTTCAGTGGCGGAGGACGAAATAAAATTAAGAAATTAAGATATGGCGAAATTATATAGTAAGATTTAAATTCAAAGTAAAATATAAATATGAAAAATGCAATGATTTGTCTAGCACGAAATATAAAAGAGTAAATTACGCTCAACATACACCAACTTGGCTTATAGGTGCAGATTAGTCCAACAACTTGTAAAATACTCAATTCAATCCAATAACTTAACAAGTGGGTGCAGATTGGTCCAACAACTTGGAAAATGGTGCAAATTGGTCCACAACTTGTAAAATATTTAATTTAGCGTAGTAGCTTGGCAAATTGATTCATCTACTGTCCAAATTTTATAACAATAACATATTAAGCAAAGTAGATGGACTTGTGAATTTTATTTTGGTTATAATTCTTGTCTTTTCTATTTCTTTGTTACTTCTCAAGTGTGTACATAATTTATTTGTCACTAATCAAAATTATAATTATAAAACAGACCATTAGCATTACCAAAAGATCAAAGTTAATAAGAGAGGCTTTAGGGCCTTATGTTTGTCTCATGTATTCAATAATAGTAGAGAAAGTAATTTGGCTTATGTTCTTTTAGCTCATTTTCTATTTCTAAACAAACATAGAAGACTTTAAAAATATTAATGCCAAGTTTCTAAAAAGTATAGTTAATAGTTATCAATATATTGGTTTCTGCACAAAGATTCTTGTAATCAAACACGTAGAAAGCAACTAGGACTGACTTATAATTATTAAATCACTACACAAAAAGTAATTAATTTGAAGATATAACATAGTTTCCTAAACATCAAAGATTTTTATCTTGGCCAAATACGTTGAATATTAGTGACCAAATAATACTTACTAATTTTTTCGACATGAACATACCTCTATTGTGACCTAGAGTTAGTAATATGTTGTTATTGTAACGTTTGGACCGTGGATGCACTAATTTGCCAAGTTATTACACTAAATTGAGTAATTTACAAGTTATTGGACCAATTTGCACCCACACGTTAAGTTATTGTACTAAATTAAGCATTTTGCAAGTTGTTGGACCAATATGCACCCACTTAGCAAGTTGTTGTATGGTGGGTGCAATTTACTCAATATAAAATTATATATCTAAACTATAAAGAGAATTAGATTTGAAAACACTTCTCACCAAGATTAGGCCCACCTCCCACCTCACAGAGGACCCATCTGTCATGAAAAAAGGACTACGGAAGGGAGGGAGGAGACCCATTTTGTCGACGTTGTAAAGTGATTTCCTCCTCGAAACACAAAACTTTTTTCACCCAAAAAAGGGCCCACCTAAATATACCCACATTTGCACACATGTCTATACACAATTATCCCGTATTGCTAATAGACAATAAATTGGAGAGTTTTTCTCTATATAAATAAATGCCAACTATCTCGAAAATGTTGTGCCTCTCTATTTGAGTTTTGAGAATACATAAAGCTCTCTAGACATAAGAGAGCAGATATAAAGTATGTTTAAAAGCGCTTCGAACGGCTGGTCTGTTTACCATGGCCCACTAAAGTGACACTCTTTTAGTACCTACGTGTCATCAATAAATGTGCGTGCCGCACGCGCGTTCTTGCTAGTACACATAAATAGAGATATATAATATTATGGAAAAAACAAGTCGGAGTTCTGGTCATCTATACAATAATGTCATGGTGGCCAGTGCACATCGTAGGAAAAATGAGAAGTCCTAGAGGCACTACTTGTGGCAAAAATAAGATATGGCGACATGGGCTCCCTCACCACGCCGCCCTGCACTGAGGGGGTCATCTGGACCGTCTTCAAGAAGGTATGTACATACCCAACCCAATTCCGGGAAAAACACGAGAGGCATGGCATCCCTTGGTTTTTCAAGTGATTTATCATTATATATCTATTTATCTGTGCTGTGCAGGATCGCCCCGTGCAGGAGCGCCAGGTGCAGCTTCTCAAAGACGCAGTGGCCGACGTAAGAGTCGATCGATCGATCTCGTTAACTTCTTTGATTTCCACACGCCTGGCCAAAAGATTCAGACATGGCTATATATAATCTAGCAGAAGGCGGTGTATGAACGGGCTCTGATTTTGGTTTTGTAGGCTTATTAATTGACTAATGGTGTCCCTTTAATTTCTTGCGTGTGGTTTTTACCTGCTGCAGGGCTATGAGAAAAACGCGAGGCCGCTTCAGGCCGGCTGAGAACAACAGAGACATCAGCGTATTTTGTCCAAGTTGGCTCTATATGTGGGGCTAAAAGTCACTAGTGAAGCATATTGGGCTGATCGTCAGGGATATGATACCAGTATACCACATTGCGATATATAGCTCATGATATGGCAGGCAACGATATATCTTGTAATTCTCTATATTTCCGTGTCTTTGTTTTCCCAACCCACTATTACTGTTAGTTAGCAGCTAATTATCTTGTGGGATCTAAATAGACCTGCTACCTGTTGTACGAGACTACGAGTAGCTAGTAGAACTATTAGCTGGATGGATGCTATGCTAAGGCTGTCTCCAACAACATACCCGTATGCGAACCCAAACCTAAAATAGGTTCCGCACAGTACGTTTGGGTATCAAACCCCCCTCCAACAGACGACGCAAATACAGGACACATTTTACATCGCCGGCGATGGGCGACGCAAAATTGCGTCCTCTGTCCACCGCGACGCATCGTCCGGTGGTGGGCCCGCGACAGGGCGCGGCCGGCGTGGCGAGGCGGAGCGCGGCCGACGTGACGAGGCGAGGCGGAGCGCGGCCGGCGAGGCGGAGCACGGCCGGCGCGGCGAGGCGAGCCCGCGGTGGCCGGCGGCACGGCGCGGCGGAGCACGGCCGGCGCGGCGAAGCGAGCCCGCGGTGGCCGGCACGGCGAGGTGAGCCCGCGGTGACCGGCGGTGAGGCGAGGCCTTGACGGAGCTCGGCGGCTCAGCGCTCGGCGGGGATCTCGGCGGGGACCTCCTTGGCCGGCGCGGTGAAGCAGCCTCGCGGCGCGGCGGGTCCTCCTCCTTCTCCTTCACCGCCTCCATTGGCTTCTCCTCCGCCGGCGCCACCTCCTTGGGCTTCTCCTCCGCCGCCGGCGCCGCGCCGTCCTTTGGCTTCTCCTCCGCCGGCAGACACGGGAGCTCGCGCAGCAGACAAGGGTCGACGCATCGGCGGCGGCGCCCTCAGCTCGCTCACCTTGCCCATGGCTTCGTTCCTCTCCCCTGCCTGCGTGCGCTGTGCCGGTGCTCTTCTTCCCCACGCGCGTCCGGGTCCTGCGGGTGCTCGAGCGGTGGCTGCCGGCGGCGCTCGCCCACGCGATGACCCGCGGGTCCACGACGGCGCGTCACCGGCCCGGGGAGGCGGGTCCACTGCGGCGGTCAACTGGCGCGGCGAGGCGAGCCCACGGCGACCGGGAGGAAGGGGACGGGAAGATGGGTACTCAGTTTTTGCGTCGCTTGTTGGAGAAAGGAACATTTGGATACCTGACTTCTTTACTGTACATGACCCAAACCTTGAAATGGGTAGCTGGTTTGGGTCTCCATTGTTGGAGACAGCCTAATGGCTGCTAACTATTATCACTAATGTTTCCAAATATAACCTAAATAAAACATTGGGCCATGTATGTCCACATTGATAGCCATGCATATGCATGCATGTTCAGAAGGCCAAAAAAAAGTCCATCATGTTGATGTGGGTATTGATTATTGGATTATTTTTTATGAGTACTAAACTACTCAAAATACGGTTTCATCGTCATTGATTAGTGATAACTTACGTCGGAGCATCCAGCCAGCTGGGCTTGTCGATCCGCTTCCTGAAAATCTAAGAAACACTAAAGATTGTAATGTAATCCCTCTGTCCTGAAATACAAATACAAGACATCCTGTCTTTTCTAGAGTGTATCTAAAAAACCCAGGATGTCTTGTATTTTAAGATGGAGGGAGTAGTATATTGTTCGGGTCCCGCCCCCGGCGAGCTCCACGGCCGGAGGGGAGCGGCCTCGAGCTCCGTGACCGTCCGGGGGAGGGGGGGAGGGGGTGTGGGTGGGGGCTCGACCGCCGCCCGGGCGAGCTCAGCGGCTGGGGGGCCAAGGTTGGTGCGTCGGTGGCACAAGTAGGCGGAGCGCGCGCGAGGGGAGGGAGAAGAAGTGGAGGGGAGGGAGAGATGTAGCGGTGGAGTGGAGTTGCTGCAAGCTCAACTGTGGCATGGGAGTGGAGGCGACGGAGAAGATAAGGCCTAGGCAAAAAAAATTCATTAAAGATGACATATGGGTCCCACATGAATGACTTGCGGGACTCAAGTATTGTGTATAACGATGTTAAGAGCGTCATCCATGCCATCTTTTCAGTTCTTCATACCAAACAAAAAAAAGGATGAACATATCTCTCTCAACCAAACACGATCTGGTACGGTCCTATCCCAGAAAAGAGAGATGAGATCATCCCATCCCACATTGTCTTCAAACCAAACGCACGCTTAAAGGTCCAATCAGTCCACTGGGCACGAGCAAGCCCATCTGCAATCGTACACACAGGTCATGCCATGTTGCCGCACAGCTTATCTCTTGCTCGATCAAACAAAAACCATCTGTGCATTTGCGTAGTATTGCCTGGTTGTGTGCGATTACGTCAGAGACTTTTCTATTTTCTTAAAAAAATTGCGTCCTTTAGTTCGACCGGCAATTAGCCACCATACGCAACAGTGCAACACAATAGGATGATGGTCAGATAGGGGGCTCCTATATGACTTCTACGTGCTAGTTAAGCAACATGGCTTAGAGGTCCAATTAGACCCAACACACTAGTACTACATGTGGACATCCGTGCGTATTTTTCACGAAACTTTTTTCATTCCGTTGAAAACAAAGTCACACACGTAGCTGTATTCGAATATTTTTTGGCACGAAATTTTATTAGTCTCCAACAGTTTCATATGATACCAGATTCTACACTTTTGCTAACCTAATTCAACATTTTAACAATATTGGTTCAACATTTGTAGAAAACTAATTCAACATTTTTCAAAAAATGTTGAAATAGTATATTACAAATGTTGAACTAGTTTTCAACAAATGTTGATTTTAAAAAAAATATTAAAATAATATGAAATATATTCAAATTGGAGCTTGTTTTGTCGTATAAATTCTAACGAATACCATGGTTCAAACCGATTTGAAAAATGATTTACGGTTTGTGAGAAAATTGAATTTAAAGATCGAAATCTAAATGGATTTACATCCGACCAGCTCATGCATGCATGCAGCCGAGTACCTCCAGCTGTCCACGTGCGCCTCTCTCACCGCTGTCGACTACTCGTCCACAATAATCTGGTTCGTTCATATAATGTGCACGGATCTCAAACAGTGGAAGCCATCTAGCTAAAATAACTTGAGGAAGCCATATAGGATTTCCGGGTCAGATAACCCAGAATCATTGGCCGGCACGAGGCCCGGTAGATTTGGTCCGGCCCAAGTACGACGGCCCGGTGCCCGCATGTGCTTCCGCAGCCGTCAGGCAGCCGGGGATGTCCCGTTTAATGGTCAGCCCAACACAGGCCCGTTGCCCCGTCTATAGACCGCTCTGCCCATACTACACTACAGACATTCACTGGTCACTGCACTGCAACGAGTAAAGACGCTGGATAGATCGAGCGAAGAGAAAGAGATGTTTAGAGTTTAGAATTAAACGCTAGTATTCTGTGGCAGTAGTACGTACCTACTTAACCGTAGCATGATGTAGTAGCAGCCCAACGTGGTATACTTAGAGATGGTAACGGATCATGGTCCGTTTGTTTCTTCACAATCTAACTTGGCCCTAACAAAATTTAGCTCAAAAACTAGTATTATTTTAGTCCGGCCCTAATCCGGTCCGATCCTTAAAATTTTTAGTACAAAAATGAGGGCCCTTTACTACCCCTAGGTATACTGTATTCGTTGGCCGAAAATAAAGAATTTTCAGACTGAACACCAAGAAACACAGGCCACAAAAGCACAGACACTTGTTGTCTATTTTGCTTAAGTCCCCAAAAGATGCCAATCATTTTGTTTTAGTTTCCTGGTAGTTGTCACTGTCTCGTGGCCTGAAACTCAGAGAGGGCAAGCATGTCACCGTACCATATATGCATCTACAGTATTTTAATTATAATTGACCAAGAAACAAACCTACACCTTTTTCTCTCAAGATTAAAAAATTGTAAATAATCACAATCACAACTGCTATTAGGGAAAAGTTAACCTAAAAACACACTTTTCCTAAAAAACTAAAAACACACCTGCACCTAACTATCTATTTTTTGACGGGATTTAGAGATTTTAACGGCTAGAGAGATCGCATGGCCCAGCGGTGGAAGCAGGCGAGACAAAGGTGTACATCAGGGGCGCCATCATCCGTGACCATTGTGGATGTCGGTTGGACAAGGATGAAGGCAGGGTGTGTTTGTAGTCGGCGTGATTCTCATTGTCGATGGGCATGTGGTATATTACTGAAAGAACACGGCCAATAAATCTCTCATATTTCTAGTTAGCCGAGCAGAGAAATACCTAGTTTACATCTTCAGGAACACTTGAGCAAATACCGTAGGGATGTGAGCAGCTAGCTCAGGCACTTGAGTTTTCATGAATGACTGGAAGGAAGCATGCTCAGGCACGCGAGGCACCTTAGAAGCTTCTATCGTAGTTGCTACTTGCTAGCTTCCACCAGTTCATCCTTCAGCCACAAGCCCACACAACGGAAGACTAAAAAACCCAGCAGAGTGCCATGAACACTATGGAGTTATTTATATGCATTATGTCATGGCTTTGCTCCAAATAAGTCTTTCTCCAGGTTTGATGCCAAAAGGCTTGCTTGGCTTGCTGCGAATATCACATTTTTCTCTTCATGTATGCATATCCACATATGTAGAACTATAGTTTTAGTTTTAAAACTTATTAAGATTAGTAATCAATATGTTTGTGTGAACTTGTCTGTGCGAAGCTGTCAAGCCAGCAAAAGAGATGTGATTGTGTAGTATTGTGGATTGTTTTCTAGTATTTTCTGTGTACTCGCTTTTATTTCATTGCAGCAAAGTTCCTGAACTCTTTCTTCCCCTGTGCTTAAGTTTCAGTTGTGGACGTGTGACAAATGGAGCAGCTACCGGGCAAGGATGGGGAATCTCTGATTCAAAAAGAGGTTACAGTTCATGAAGGGTATGCAAGTCCTTTCATTTGTATTGTTGCTACTTTTCAAAACTCTGAAAATTTCAGGGATGTAGGATGAAACCACACTTTCTTTGATGTATTTCAATGCTCCACCTGACTAGCAACTAAAATGATCTTTTTTTGGCATTGGTTAACGTTTTTGTGCTTTACTTCTCACATTGCTTCATTGGGCTTAGAGTGCACAGACATTTTAATCTGCAATTCTGCACATACACTAAAAGTGCACTTTAACTTAGATAGTGTTAAGCTGCAGTTCTGTATGCATTAGTTTTGAAGGGCTTGAATAATACATACTGATGACCTGTATGTATGTCAGGTTCTTTACCACATTTTCATTGCCTGCTAAACCAAACAGACATGCTCAGTGGTAACTGATGATGCACTAATGCATGTGTGTACAACTTGTTTTCTTGTGCAAGCAGCATGCTGACCCAAATAATAGAATGCATGCATGATTTATGTATAGCATTGTGTTTCCTTGTGCAAACACCATAGTTTAGTTCAATCTTAATTTGATAGCATGACCGGATGGCTGTAGCTTTTGGCTCCAAAATTCAAACCCTTTGTTTATGATTGTCTACATATGAATGATTGCTACTTGCACATACACTGCTGAACGCGATGTGCTGCCTTCACCTTGGTTATATAATTTTTTGTGCTCAATTAAACATGGAAGTTTCCATAATTTGCCTTGCAAACTTACAATCAACGAATATATACCAACTGAACCTGTAATGATTGTTGATTTCTCCCATTCTTGATGAAACAGGATCTGGTTTGCTTTCTAGGATGAGCATGCATGGCTATTGGCACAAACATTCATCGTCAGCAAACATGATGGCATTAGACTTTCTATACTCAGGCATATACATAGTGGAACAATGATGACTTATGACTAGTGCTTTGTGAGGGTAAAGATATTTCTATGGTTGTCCTATCTTGAAAGCTTTGTAATCTGGTTGCATATATATGCTACTGATTTGAGCAATATAATATTAGTGTTGTTAACTTAAGCTTGAATGTCCTTTTGAAATGAAATATAGCCTGATGCTATTATATATGACGGAAATAAAAAAAATGAGTAAATTGCAACCACCATACAACAACTTGTATTGCCGTATCATTTTGGTCCAACAAGTAGTAAAATGTGCAAATGGATACACAAATATGCAAACTGTGTGCGTATAAGGTCAATTGTACACCATATGATGATGCATTTTGCCATTATACTAGGTGATGGGATAGGTTTATGCATGTAACCCCCTTATGTAAGTCTTAACTATGTACTCCCTCCGGTTCATATTAGAAGTCGTTTTGGACAAGGTTTGAGTCAAATATTGGGAATATAAATCACGAATAACATTTAAGTCGTTGAGTTTGAAAATGTAAAAATCATATAAATAGATTGGTCTTGAAAATTAATTTCATAAAAGTATACATATATAACTTTTTAAGAAACATTTTTATAGAAAAGAGAAGTCCAAGTTGTGCTTTGGTGACCATGTCGCTGTCCTAAACGACTTCTAATATGAACCGGAGGGAGTAGGCTACTCTTATTTCTTTGGCATCTATGGGTGCAATATATACTTTTTAGTTTAACTTAGAGGAAATGCACACAAATGCTTAGTTTGTGACCTGTTTGGTGGCTACAGATAGTAAAGTTGATCGCTAGTACATGAGGAACAACAAATTGGAGTGGATAATTAGAATATTGAAAAATCCTCGTATATATAACCTGAATAATCTAGAGCAGCACATGAAAATTCACTTCAACTGTGAACTAACATGATCGGATAATAAGCATATAGCAATGCACTTCATTGTAAACAAATATGCAAGCTGTGAACAAATAGACCAAGTATCGATAATCCAAATATCTCGAAAACAGCTTGGCCAGCGCAACGTTCTACTGAGCATTGGCAAGCGAAGATTGAATTGGTGGTGGGCACTAGGACCTATCGGTGGTTAACAGGTCAAAATGAAAAGGGCAGAAGGACTTAAATGAAGTTAGGGAACAAATATTTATTTAAAAAACAGCAAATATATGGTTCTTATTTGCAAAAATGTGAACGTGCGGCACCATGTCATGTTGCCAACTTGTCCATAAGTGAAGCCACCGAGCGTATTTGGACTGTATATGATCATACATGGCAACTTGGTGCATCTATTTGTACAGTTTGCAACTTGTTAGACTAAAATGATGATATGTTATAAGTTATTGTATGGTGGATGCAATTTACTTTTAAAAAATCCGTCAGTTCCAACTGTACCGGGGAAACATAACTTCTCTGTCCGTCTTTCTATAGGAATACAATCTATATCCCTAATTGGATGCCGACAGGCAATTGAAAAATTTCCCAATCGAGTATAACCAACACGGAAAATATTTAATCTGACGGTTTGCGGTGGATTCCTAGACCTGACGCGAGGCAAAACTTCCCTGTGAGTTCACCGCCAGAAAAAAAACCCATAGAAAAGCAGATTCTGTAGAATTTTTATTTCTCTGTCCAGCTATCACCCTGTTGGCCGACAGAAAAAAAATATTCTGATGGTGTATTCTATTTCCTTACGGTTTTCCATCGATCACACACGATCACACGGATATTTCCGTTTCTGGCAGTGTCGGTCGGTATGGAAAAGCAACATCGCTGGAGCACGCTCAAGCCGTCGTGGGGCAACTGCAGCGCCGGCCGGATGCAGTCCCCCATCGACCTCGCCGAAGAACTGCGTCAAGCTGGAGCGCTCCCTCGGCTACCTCGACTACCAGTCACCAACATGGTACTAGACGCCATACGTACTATCGTTTACTTCTGCGGCGTAGTACGTACACTGAACCGTAGCACGGTAGCACCACCCCCAACATGGTATACCGTATACGTTGGCGGAAAACTCTAAATATCAGAGCGCCAATAAACAAACCCCGCAAATTAAAGACACAAACACCGGCCTTTATTTGCTCTCAAGATTAAAAATTAATTTACCTTGCATCTTAGTAGCGCCTATATTACCTAATTAATCTTCCTATCATACATTCATACGTCTAGATGTCAACTGTACTCCACCAGTACGTACGTATATATATATGCTCCAATATAATGGATCGACCACTGTTAACGGGGCTTGATCAGAGAAGAAAGCCATGCATGCATGTGCGCCGTCTCTTTTAGATTAAGGATAAACGGTCCGGCCTCAACATCCAATATGTAGATGATGCCTACAGCCAACATGTAGATGTGCGTCGTCTCTAGGACGACGACTCCGCAAGACTGCAAACGCGCGGACGCGGGCCGTACGTAAGCCCGCCTTCCATCTCCGTACCCAGCGACTATATATGGATAGATACGCATGCGAGAGAGCATTGCGTTTGCGTAGACGGCAGGAACGTTTACTTCCTGCGGCGGGCGTGCTGGCCGGCCGGCCGGCCGGTCCCCTCGGCCGTAGCAGCAGCAGCCGGTTTGTTTGACGCGCGCGATATGCATATATGGAAGTTTTTTCCCTAGCTGCTGCCCTGCGCCCGTCTGCCTGCCCCGGCCAGTATATATATGCCCACCCTAGCTGCTGCCTCCTCGTCCCAAATTAAACCACTGTAGCTGATCACTAGCTCGATCAGCACGAATGGGTCTCGCTCGCCGCCACCTCCACCACGCCGCCGGCGGGGCGCTCCTCGCCGCTGCACTCCTGCTCTGCGCCGCCGTCCCGGGCGGCATGGCGCAGGAAGAAACAGGCCAGTAGTCAGCTCGATCGAATAATAATGCATGGCGCCTATATATAAGTGTGTGTGCGCCTCGATAGTATAATAATCTGACCGGGGAGCATGAATTGGTGTGTGGTTGCATGCAGAGGACGAGCTCGAGTTCAGCTACGTCCCGGGCTCGCCGAACGGCCCGGATCGCTGGAGCACGCTCAAGCCGTCGTGGGGCAACTGCAGCGCCGGCCGGATGCAGTCCCCCATCGACCTCGCCGACGACCGCGTCAAGCTGGAGCGCTCCCTCGGCTACCTCGACTACAAGTACCGCCCCGCCGACGCCTCCATCGTCAACCGCGGCCACGACATCAAGGTTAGTATGTAATTTATTTCCAGCGTTAACAATAACATGCACCAAAAAAAATTATTACCTCTCTCTCACCGGCCTTAGCAGATTATTGATCACTTTATAAAGTAATTACTACTTTCTCGGATCAGAAACAACACGTACGTACCAAAGTACTATACCTCTCACCAAGAAACATGCATGTAATTTTAAATAGTCAAAAAATAACGGGTCGTCGTCGTGGCTGCTGATTCGTTGCTGCAGATAGAGTTCATGGGCGACGCCGGGAGGGTGGTGATCAACGGCACGGTGTACAACCTGAAGCAGCTGCACTGGCACACGCCGAGCGAGCACACCATCGACGGCCGCAGGTACGACATGGAGGTGCACCTGGTGCACGTGAGCGCGCAGAACAAGTTGGCGGTGATCGGCATCCTCTACGAGACCGGCATCTTCCCCGACCTTCTCCTGTCAATCCTGGAGCCCTCCATCAGAGACATCAAAGGCAAGCCGGTTGACCAGCCGCAGCCCATCGGGAAGGTGGACGCCAGCCTCGTGCGCGCCACGGGCAACGTGTACTACCGCTACATGGGCTCCCTCACCACGCCGCCCTGCACCGAGGGGGTCATCTGGACCGTCTTCAAGAAGGTTGGGTTGCGAGGGGTTTAATAATCTCAATTCCTCAAGCTTTTCAAGTGATTAATCGTTAATCTATTTATTATCTGTGCTGTGCAGGATCGCCCCGTGCAGGAGCGCCAGGTGCAGCTTCTCAAAGACGCAGTGGCAGACGTAAGAGTAGTCGATCGATCGATCTCGTTAACTTCTTTGTTTTTGTTTTTGTAGGCTTATTAATTGGCTAATGGAGACCCTTTAATTTCTTGCATGTGGTTTTTACCTGCTGCAGGGCTATGAGAAAAACGCGAGGCCGCTTCAGGCTGACAACAACAGAGACATCGGCGTATTCCGCCCTTGGCTGGTGTGATCTAAATAGACCTGATAACTGTTGTACGAGACGACGAGTAGTCGATCTATCAGCTGGATGAATGCTACTAATAGGTGCTAATGGCTGCTATCATTAGCACTAATGTATCCAAATATAACCTAAATAAAACACTGGACCACGTATGTCCACATTGATACCCATGCATGCATGCAAGTTCAGAAGGGAAAAAAATGTCCATCATGTTGATGTGGGTATTGATTATTGGATTATTTGATGGGCTTGTCGATCTGCTTCCTGAAAATCTAAGAAACACTAAATTATGTATATTGCTCACTAGCAATGCTAATAAGAACCAAGAACACGCGAACAGTAGTTCCAGTTGTCTCCTTACGAATTAATTGAGGAATTGTTACCATGAAATCATCCAAACTTTCATTCACTTTCGCATGGTTTTTAAGTAATCTGTATTTATTTGAATGCGTGGTGTTAAGTATCATGACGCTACAAACTCTAATAATTTTAGTCTAATGCTTCTCTATTAAAAAACGTATGGTACTAGACTATATGCCCCGCTAGGCGAAATTTCTAACCCACTCATGCCAGGGCCTATGCCCAACCCAAAGTATGGGAGGCATGTAAATTTAAAGGCCCCAATGTAACATTTCTAGAGGCTCTCTCATGTGGGCATGTGGCACACACTAGAAAAAAAACCTCCAATGCCATCCATGAAAACGATATTCTTTCTTCCTACTATACTATCAAAGTTCAAACCACAAAACTCCACACACTTCTGGTAATTTTAAAGCCAAATAAGTAAGAGCAAACAAATTCATAATACTTCCAATTAAACAGTTTGGGACCACACTTGATTGGCGTATTTGTAGAACAAATGTTGGACTAAGAGCAACTTCAACAATAGCCCCTAAAATCAGGCTTTCTAAATACTAAATAGGGGCTTACTCTATTTTTGAGAGCCTCAAAATTTGTTCTAACTCCAAAATAAGGTGCCAAATAGAGGGCATGTTGGAGTGAATTTTTTTTGTTTAACCTTCTAAATTTAGTTGAAGGCGCGCTTATTTAGAGGGTCCGATGGAGTTGCTCTAATCCATATCACATCTGGCTAGTTTTGGGATGTTTGGTAGAGCTTCTCCAAAACAGCTTCATTCGGTTTCTAAGTTCACTTGCGTCTCGGTTCGATCGGTAACGTCTTCACTCTATGATGTTTTGATTTATGTAAAACAGATGAAGCTAAACCACTATACAAATCCTTCCAAAAGGGCCTTATATTGTATGAGTTAGAAATAAATTAGCACAAATTTCGAAGAGTAAATCGCACCCACCATACAACAACTTATCATGTCATATCATTTTAGTCCAACAAGTTGCAAACCATGCAAATAGAAGCACCAAGTTGTCTTGTATGATCATATACAATTCAAATACGCTCGGTAGATTCACTTATGGACACGTTGGCAACATGACATGGTGCCACCGTTCATGTTTTTACAAACATATTTGCTGTTTTTAAACAAATATTTGTTCCCTAACTTTATTTAAGTCCTACTGCCCTTTTCATTTTGACCTGTTAACCACCGATAGGTTCTAGTGCGCACGACCAATTCAATTTTTCTTCGCCAACGCTCAATAGAACGCTGCACTAGCCAAGCTGTGTTATTGAGATATTGATTATCGATACTTGGTCCATTTGTTCACAACTTGCATATTTGTTCACAATGAAGTGAATTGTTATATGCTTATTATCCGATCATGTCAGTTCACTGTGTTACTCTAGATTATTCAGGTTATATACATGAGGATTATTCAATATTCTAATTGTCCACTCCAATTTGTTGCCCGTATGTACTAGCGATCAACTTCACTATCTATATAGCCACCAAACAGGTCACAAACTAAGCGTTTTAGTGCATGTCCTCTACACAAAAAGTTAATCTAAAAAGTCTATATTGCACACACCGATGCCAAAGAAATAAGAGTCGCACACATAGTTAAGACTTAAATAAGAATGAAGTTACATGGATAAGCCTGTTCCCATCACCTATTATAATGGCAAAATACATCATCAAACGTTGTACAATTGGCCTTATACACACAGTTTGCAAGTTTTTGCATCCATTTGCACATTTTACTACTACTTATTAGATCAAAGTGATACAACAATGCAAGTCATTCTATGGTGGTTGCAATTTACTCAATTAAAAATACAAAGCAATTAATCACGTATAGATTAAATACAAGTTAGAAGTAAATTAGCATTAGTCAGCATGACCAAGGTACTATTTGGATCCACATTGTACGGTGCATGTAATTTACTCATTTTAAAAATACTATGTGGGACCCATGCTGGGCCCACTTATCCAAGTGGCAGTGGGACTCACCCCTAATCTTGTATTTGACTTTTGAAAATTTATGACGTTTCACAATTTTGTTTAATGGCAAAACAAAATTCGTCACGATTTTGGCTTTGCTAGAGTTTGTGACGATTCTTAGTTACTCTTAACTACGAACACATCATTTTTGTCGCTAAGTTGCGTTGTATGATATAAAATGTCACAAAACCAAACATGATAACGACGAATAAGTCGAACGTCATTAGGTTTGTTTGACGCGCGCGGTCACGTATGTAGCGGCTTCTTCCTGATGAAAAGAGTGTGTGCAACTCGATCAGATCATCCTTACGCAGTTACGCTGCATGAAGGTTTTTCCCTGCTGCCCTGCGCCGGTCTGCTTGCCCCGGTGTATATATATACCCACCCTAGCTGCTGCCTCCTCGTCCCAAATTAAACCACCTGTGTAGCTGATCACTATTCACTAGCTCGATCAGCACGGATGGGTGGCCGCCACCTCCACCACGCCGTCGGCGGGGCGCTCCTCGCCGCTGCGCTCCTGCTCTGCGCCGCCGCCCCGGGCGCCATGGCGCAGGAAGAAACAGGCCGGCAGTCAGCTCGATCGATCGAATTGAATGCATGTCGCCGTCTGTCTCGATAGTATATATAATCTGACTTAGCATGAATTGGTGTGTGGTTGCAGAGGACGTGCTCAAGTTCAACTACGTCCCTGGCTCGCCGAATGGCCCGGATCGCTGGAGCACGCTCAAGCCGTCGTGGGGCAACTGCAGCGCCGGCAGGATGCAGTCCCCCATCGACCTCGAGGACGACCGCGCCGAGCTGGTGCGCTCCCTCGGCTACCTCGACTACCACTACCGCCCCGCCAACGCCTCCATCATCAACCGTGGCCACGACATCAAGGTTAGTTTACTTTCAGTGGCGGAGGACGAAATAAAATTAAGAAATTAAGGTATGGCGAAATTATATAGTAAGATTCAAATTCAAAGTAAAATATAAATATGAAAAATGCAATGATTTGTCTAGGACGAAATATAAAAGAGTAAATTACGCTCAACATACAGCAACTTGGCTTATAGGTGCAGATTAGTCCAACAAATTGTAAAATACTCAATTCAATCCAATAACTTAACAAGTGGGTGCAGATTGGTCCAACAACTTGGAAAATGGTGCAAATTGGTCCACAACTTGTAAAATATTTAATTTAGTGTATTAGCTTGGCAAATTGATTCATCTATTGTCCAAATTTTATAACAACAACATATTAAGCAAAGTAGATGGACTTGTGAATTTTATTTTGGTTATAATTCTTGTCTTTTCTATTTTGTTGTTACTTCTCAAGTGTGTACATAATTTATTTGTCACTAATCAAAATTATAATTATAAAACAGACCATTAGCATTACCAAAAGATCAAAGTTAATAAGAGAGGCTTTAGGGCCTTATGTTTGTCTCATGTATTCAATAATAGTAGAGAAAGTAATTTGGCTTATGTTCTTTTAGCTCATTTTCTATTTCTAAACATACATAGAAGACTTTAAAAATATTAATGCCAAGTTTCTAAAAAGTATAGTTAATAGTTATCGGTTTCTGCACAAAGATTCTTGTAATCAAACACGTAGAAAGCAACTAGGACTGACTTATAATTATTAAATCACTACACAAAAAGTAATTAATTTGAAGATATAACATAGTTTCCTAAACATCAAAGATTTTTATCTTGGCCAAATACGTTGAATATTAGTGACCAAATAATACTTACTAATTTTTTCGACATGAACATACCTCTATTGTGACTTAGAGTTAGTAATATGTTGTTATTGTAACGTTTGGACCATGGATGCACTAATTTGCCAAGTTATTACACTAAATTGAGTAATTTACAAGTTATTGGACCAATTTGCACCCACACGTTAAGTTATTGTACTAAATTAAGCATTTTGCAAGTTGTTGGACCAATATGCACCCACTTAGCAAGTTGTTGTATGGTGGGTGCAATTTACTCAATATAAAATTATATATCTAAACTATAAAGAGAATTAGATTTGAAAACACTTCTCACCAAGATTAGGCCCACCTCCCACCTCACAGAGGACCCATCTGTCATGAAAAAAGGACTACGAAAGGGAGGGGGGAGACCCATTTTGTCGACGTTGTAAAGTGATTTCCTCCTCGAAACACAAAACTTTTTTCACCCAAAAAAGGGCCCAACTAAATATACCCACATTTGCACACATGTCTATACACAATTATCCCGTATTGCTAATAGACAATAAATTGGAGAGTTTTTCTCTATATAAATAAATGCCAACTATCTCGAAAATATTGTGCCTCTCTATTTGAGTTTTGAGAATACATAAAGCTCTCTAGACATAAGAGAGCGGATATAAAGTATGTTTAAAAGCGCTTCGAACGGCTGGTCTGTTTACCATGGCCCACTAAAGTGACACTCTTTTAGTACCTACATGTCATCAATAAATGTGCGTGCCGCACGCGCGTTCTTGCTAGTACACATAAATAGAGATATATAATATTATGGAAAAAACAAGTCGGAGTTCTGGTCATCTATACAATAATGTTATGGTGGCCAGTGCACATCGTAGAAAAAATGAGAAGTCCTAGAGGCACTACTTGTGGCAAAAATAAGATATGGCGACATGGGCTCCCTCACCACGCCGCCCTGCACTGAGGGGGTCATCTGGACCGTCTTCAAGAAGGTATGTACATACCCAACCCAATTCCGGCAAAAACACGAGAGGCATGGCATCCCTTGGTTTTTCAAGTGATTTATCATTATATATCTATTTATCTGTGCTGTGCAGGATCGCCCCGTGCAGGAGCGCCAGGTGCAGCTTCTCAAAGACGCAGTGGCCGACGTAAGAGTCGATCGATCGATCTCGTTAACTTCTTTGATTTCCACACGCCTGGCCAAAAGATTCAGACATGGCTATATATAATCTAGCAGAAGGCGGTGTATGAACGGGCTCTGATTTTGGTTTTGTAGGCTTATTAATTGACTAATGGAGTCCCTTTAATTTCTTGCGTGTGGTTTTTACCCGCTGCAGGGCTATGAGAAAAACGCAAGGCCGCTTCAGGCCGGCTGAGAACAACAGAGACATCAGCGTATTTTGTCCAAGTTGGCTCTATATGTGGGGCTAAAAGTCACTAGTGAAGCATATTGGGCTGATCGTCAGGGATATGATACCAGTATACCACATTGCGATATATAGCTCATGATATGGCAGGCAACGATATATCTTGTAATTCTCTATATTTCGGTGTCTTTGTTTTCCCAACCCACTATTACTGTTAGTTAGCAGCTAATTATCTTGTGGGATCTAAATAGACCTGCTACCTGTTGTACGAGACTACGAGTAGCTAGTAGAACTATTAGCTGGATGGATGCTATGCTAAGGCTGTCTCCAACAACATACCCGTATGCCAACCCAAACCTAAAATAGGTTCCGCACAGTACGTTTGGGTATCAAACCCCCCTCCAACAGACGACGCAAATACGGGACACATTTTACATCGCCTGCGATGGGCGACGCAAAATTGCGTCCTCTGTCCACCGCGACGCATCGTCCGGTGGAGGGCCCGCGACAGGGCGCGGCCGGCGTGGCGAGGCGGAGCGCGGCCGACGTGACGAGGCGAGTCCGCGGTGGCCGGTGGCCAGTGGCGCTGCGAGGCGGAGCGCGATCGGCGAGGCGGAGCACGGCCGGCGCGGCGAGGCGAGCCCGCGGTGGCCGGCGGCACGGCGCGGCGGAGCACGGCCGGCGCGGCGAAGCGAGCCCGCGGTAGCCGGCACGGCGAGGTGAGCCCGCGGTGACCGGCGGTGAGGCGAGGCCTTGACGGAGCTCGGCGGCTCAGCGCTCGGCGGCTCAGCGCTCGGCGGGGATCTCGGCGGGGACCTCCTTGGCCGGCGCGGTGAAGCAGCCTCGCGGCGCGGCGGGTCCTCCTCCTTCTCCTTCACCGCCTCCATTGGCTTCTCCTCCGCCGGCGCCACCTCCTTGGGCTTCTCCTCCGCCGCCGGCGCCGCGCCGTCCTTTGGCTTCTCCTCCGCCGGCAGACACGGGAGCTCGCGCAGCAGACAAGGGTCGACGCATCGGCGGCGGCGCCCTCAGCTCGCTCACCTTGCCCATGGCTTCGTTCCTCTCCCCTGCCTGCGTGCGCTGTGCCGGTGCTCTTCTTCCCCACGCGCGTCCGGGTCCTGCGGGTGCTCGAGCGGTGGCTGCCGGCGGCGCTCGCCCACGAGATGACCCGCGGGTCCACGACGGCGCGTCACCGGCCCGGGGAGGCGGGTCCACTGCGGCGGTCAACTGGCGCGGCGAGGCGAGCACACGGCGACCGGGAGGAAGGGGACGGGAAGATGGGTACTCAGTTTTTGCGTCCCTTGTTGGAGAAAGGAACATTTGGATACTTGACTTCTTTACTGTACATGACCCAAACCTTGAAATGGGTAGCTGGTTTGGGTCTCCATTGTTGGAGACAGCCTAATGGCTGCTAACTATTATCACTAATGTTTCCAAATATAACCTAAATAAAACATTGGGCCATGTATGTCCACATTGATAGCCATGCATATGCATGCATGTTCAGAAGGCCAAAAAAAAGTCCATCATGTTGATGTGGGTATTGATTATTGGATTATTTTTTATGAGTACTAAACTACTCAAAATACGATTTCATCGTCATTGATTAGTGATAACTTACATCGGAGCATCCAGCCAGCTGGGCTTGTCGATCCGCTTCCTGAAAATCTAAGAAACACTAAATATTGTAATGTAATCCCTCTGTCCTGAAATACAAGACATCCTGTCTTTTCTAGAGTGTATCTAAAAAAGCCAGGATGTCTTGTATTTTAAGATGGAGGGAGTAGTATATTGCTCGGGTCCCGCCCCCAGCGAGCTCCACGGCCGGAGGGGAGCGGCCTCGAGCTCCGTGACCGTCCGGGGGAGGGGGGAGGGGGGGTGGGTGGGGGCTCGACCGCCGCCCGGGCGAGCTCAGCGGCCGGGGGGCCAAGGTTGGTGCGTGGGTGGCACAAGTAGGCGGAGCGCGCGCGAGGGGAGGGAGAAGAAGTGGAGGGGAGGGAGAGATGTAGCGCTGGAGTGGAGTAGCTGCAAGCTCAACTGTGGCATGGGAGTGGAGGTGACGGAGAAGATAAGGCCTAGGCAAAAAAATTCATTAAAGATGACATATGGGTCCCACATGAATGACTTGCGGGACTCAAGTATTGTGTATAACGATGTTAAGAGCGTCATCCATCCCATCTTTTCAGTTCTTCATACCAAACAAAAAAAGGATGAACATATCTCTCTCAACCAAATACGATCTGGTACGGTCCTATCCCAGAAAAGAGAGATGAGATCATCCCATCCCACATTGTTTTCAAACCAAACGCACGCTTAAAGGTCCAGTCATTTCACTGGGCACGAGCAAGCCCATCGGCAATCGTACACACAGGTCATGCCATGTTGCCGCACAGCTTATCTCTTGCTCGATCAAACAAAAACCATCTATGCATTTGCGTAGTATTGCCTGGTTGTGTGCGATTACGTCAGAGACTTTTCTATTTTCTTAAAAAAATTGCGTCCTTTAGTTCGACCGGCAATTAGCCACCATACGCAACAGTGCAACACTATAGGATGATGGTGAGATAGGGGGCTCCTATATGACTTCTATGTGCTAGTTAAGCAACATGGCTTAGAGGCCCAATTAGACCCAACACACTAGTACTACATGTGGACATCCGTGCGTATTTTTCACGAAACTTTTTTCATTCCGTTGAAAACAAAGTCACACACGTAGCTGTATTCGAATATTTTTTGGCACGAAATTTTATTAGTCTCCAACAGTTTCATATGATACCAGATTCTACATTTTTGCTAACCTAATTCAACATTTTAACAATATTGGTTCAACATTTGTAGAAAACTAATTCAACATTTTTCAAAAAATGTTGAAATAGTATATTACAAATGTTGAACTAGTTTTCAACAAATGTTGATTTTAAAAAAAATATTAAAATAATATGAAATATATTCAAATTGGAGCTTGTTTTGTCGTATAAATTCTAACGAATACCATGGTTCAAACGGATTTGAAAAATGATTTACGGTTTGTGAGAAAATTGAATTTAAAGATCGAAATCTAAATGGATTTACATCCGACCAGCTCATGCATGCATGCAGCCGAGTACCTCCAGCTGTCCACGTGCGCCTCTCTCACCGCTGTCAACTACTCGTCCACAATAATCTGGTTCGTTCATATGATGTGCACGGATCTCAAACAGTGGAAGGCCTCTAGCTAAAATAACTTGCGGAAGCCATATAGGATTTCCGGGTCAGATAACCCAGAATCATTGGCCGGCACGAGGCCCGGTAGATTTGGTCCGGCCCAAGTACGACGGCCCGGTGCCCGCATGTGCTTCCGCAGCCGTCAGGCAGCCGGGGATGTCCCGTTTAATGGTCAGCCCAACACAGGCCCGTTGCCCCGTCTATAGACCGCTCTGCCCATACTACAGACATTCACTGGTCACTGCACTGCAACGAGTAAAGACGCTGGATAGATCGAGCGAAGAGAAAGAGATGTTTAGAGTTTAGAAGTAAACGCTAGTATTCTGTGGCAGTAGTACGTACCTACTTAACCGTAGCATGGTGTAGTAGCAGCCCAACGTGGTATACTTAGAGATGGTAACGGATCATGATCCGTTTGTTTCTTCAAAATCTAACTTGGCCCTAACAAAATTTAGCTCAAAAACTAGTATTATTTTAGTCCGGCCCTAATCCGGTCCGATCCTTAAAATTTTTAGTACAAAAGTGAGGGCCCTTTACTACCCCTAGGTATACTGTATTCGTTGGCCGAAAATAAAGAATTTTCAGACTGAACACCAAGAAACACAGGCCACAAAAGCACAGTCACTTGTTGTCTATTTTGCTTAAGTCCCCAAAAGATGCCAATCATTTTGTTTTAGTTTCCTGGTAGTTGTCACTGTCTCGTGGCCTGAAACTCAGAGAGGGCAAGCATGTCACCGTACCATATATGCATCTACAGTATTTTAATTATAATTGACCAAGAAACAAACCTACACCTTTTTCTCTCAAGATTAAAAAATTGTAAATAATCACAATCACAACTGCTATTAGGGAAAAGTTAACCTAAAAACACACTTTTCCTAAAAAACTAAAAACACACCTGCACCTAACTATCTATTTTTTTGACGGGATTTAGAGATTTTAACGGCTAGAGAGATCGCATGGCCCAGCGGTGGAAGCAGGCGAGACAAAGGTGTACATCAGGGGCGCCATCATCCGTGACCATTGTGGATGTCGGTTGGACAAGGATGAAGGCAGGGTGTGTTTGTAGTCGGCGTGATTCTCATTGTCGATGGGCATGTGGTATATTACTGAAAGAACACGGCCAATAAATCTCTCATATTTCTAAAGCGATGATCGTTTCTACGGTAATTTGAATTTTGGTCCATCACGAGACATCGACGGGTAGACACTCGTGTCCTCAAAAAAAAAAAGCTAAAGAAGATCAAGATTTGTGTTCTTTTCTAACATGATCCTTGGTGTACGAGCAACAGGGGCTCCACCAGATAAGATCCGATCCTAAGCCCTCTTATTTCGCACTCGTGCTCATCCCGCAGCATCTCACGAGCATATTTGCTAGTCTTGGAATAAACCCAAAAAATGCGAACACCCATATAGAGTCGAGGACTCAAACCCAGATAAGTAAGTTTCACCAAAAAAAACTTTACCAATTGAACTATACTCAGTTAGCCGATTGGGCACGGTTAACGATTAGGTATGAACGAAATTACAATAACATGAACTATATACGATTCGAATTTGTCTATTATAAATATACATCTATTATACTCTATTAGTACATATGGATGGCCAGAGAAGGCTATACAGAGTATCCCACCAAATAGTTTGCATGTTTCAATGTATCGACACTTTGTTTAATGGCAAAACAAAATTTGTCACGATTTTGGCTCAGCGCTCGGCGGGGATCTCGGCGGGGACCTCCCTTGCCGGCGCGGTGAAGCAGCCTCGCGGCGCGGCGGGTCCTCCTCCTTCTCCTTCACCGCCTCCATTGGCTTCTCCTCCGCCGGCGCCACCTCCTTGGGCTTCTCCTCCGCCGCCGGCGCCGCGCCGTCCTTTGGCTTCTCCTCCGCCGGCAGACACGGGAGCTCGCGCAGCAGACAAGGGTCGACGCATCGGCGGCGGCGCCCTCAGCTCGCTCACCTTGCCCATGGCTTCGTTCCTCTCCCCTGCCTGCGTGCGCTGTGCCGGTGCTCTTCTTCCCCACGCGCGTCCGGGTCCTGCGGGTGCTCGAGCGGTGGCTGCCGGCGGCGCTCGCCCACGCGATGACCCGCGGGTCCACGACGGCGCGTCACCGGCCCGGGGAGGCGGGTCCACTGCGGCGGTCAACTGGCGCGGCGAGGCGAGCCCACGGCGACCGGGAGGAAGGGGACGGGAAGATGGGTACTCAGTTTTTGCGTCGCTTGTTGGAGAAAGGAACATTTGGATACCTGACTTCTTTACTGTACATGACCCAAACCTTGAAATGGGTAGCTGGTTTGGGTCTCCATTGTTGGAGACAGCCTAATGGCTGCTAACTATTATCACTAATGTTTCCAAATATAACCTAAATAAAACATTGGGCCATGTATGTCCACATTGATAGCCATGCATATGCATGCATGTTCAGAAGGCCAAAAAAAAGTCCATCATGTTGATGTGGGTATTGATTATTGGATTATTTTTTATGAGTACTAAACTACTCAAAATACGATTTCATCGTCATTGATTAGTGATAACTTACGTCGGAGCATCCAGCCAGCTGGGCTTGTCGATCCGCTTCCTGAAAATCTAAGAAACACTAAAGATTGTAATGTAATCCCTCTGTCCTGAAATACAAATACAAGACATCCTGTCTTTTCTAGAGTGTATCTAAAAAAGCCAGCATGTCTTGTATTTTAAGATGGAGGGAGTAGTATATTGTTCGGGTCCCGCCCCCGGCGAGCTCCACGGCCGGAGGGGAGCGGCCTCGAGCTCCGTGACCGTCCGGGGGAGGGGGGGAGGGGGGGTGGGTGGGGGCGAGCTCAGCGGCTGGGGGCCAAGGTTGGTGCGTCGGTGGCACAAGTAGGCGGAGCGCGCGCGAGGGGAGGGAGAAGAAGTGGAGGGGAGGGAGAGATGTAGCGGTGGAGTGGAGTTGCTGCAAGCTCAACTGTGGCATGAGAGTGGAGGCGACGGAGAAGATAAGGCCTAGGCAAAAAAAAATTTATTAAAGATGACATATGGGTCCCACATGAATGACTTGCGGGACTCAAGTATTGTGTATAACGATGTTAAGAGCGTCATCCATGCCATCTTTTCAGTTCTTCATACCAAACAAAAAAAAGGACGAACATATCTCTCTCAACCAAACACGATCTGGTACGGTCCTATCCCAGAAAAGAGAGATGAGATCATCCCATCCCACATTGTCTTCAAACCAAACGCACGCTTAAAGGTCCAATCAGTCCACTGGGCACGAGCAAGCCCATCTGCAATCGTACACACAGGTCATGCCATGTTGCCGCACAGCTTATCTCTTGCTCGATCAAACAAAAACCATCTATGCATTTGCGTAGTATTGCCTGGTTGTGTGCGATTACGTCAGAGACTTTTCTATTTTCTTAAAAAAATTGCGTCCTTTAGTTCGACCGGCAATTAGCCACCATACGCAACAGTGCAACACTATAGGATGATGGTCAGATAGGGGGCTCCTATATGACTTCTACGTGCTAGTTAAGCAACATGGCTTAGAGGCCCAATTAGACCCAACACACTAGTACTACATGTGGACATCCGTGCGTATTTTTCACGAAACTTTTTTCATTCCGTTGAAAACAAAGTCACACACGTAGCTGTATTCGAATATTTTTTGGCACGAAATTTTATTAGTCTCCAACAGTTTCATATGATACTAGATTCTACATTTTTGCTAACCTAATTCAACATTTTAACAATATTGGTTCAACATTTGTAGAAAACTAATTCAACATTTTTCAAAAAATGTTGAAATAGTATATTACAAATGTTGAACTAGTTTTCAACAAATATTGATTTTAAAAAAAATATTAAAATAATATGAAATATATTCAAATTGGAGCTTGTTTTGTCGTATAAATTCTAACGAATACCATGGTTCAAACCGATTTGAAAAATGATTTACGGTTTGTGAGAAAATTGAATTTAAAGATCGAAATCTAAATGGATTTACATCCGACCAGCTCATGCATGCATGCAGCCGAGTACCTCCAGCTGTCCACGTGCGCCTCTCTCACCGCTATCGACTACTCGTCCACAATAATCTGGTTCGTTCATATGATGTGCACGGATCTCAAACAGTGGAAGGCATCTAGCTAAAATAACTTGCGGAAGCCATATAGGATTTCCGGGTCAGATAACCCAGAATCATTGGCCGGCACGAGGCCCGGTAGATTTGGTCCGGCCCAAGTACGACGGCCCGGTGCCCGCATGTGCTTCCGCAGCCGTCAGGCAGCCGGGGATGTCCCGTTTAATGGTCAGCCCAACACAGGCCCGTTGCCCCGTCTATAGACCGCTCTGCCCATACTACAGACATTCACTAGTCACTGCACTGCAACGAGTAAAGACGCTGGATAGATCGAGCGAAGAGAAAGAGATGTTTAGAGTTTAGAAGTAAACGCTAGTATTCTGTGGCAGTAGTACGTACCTACTTAACCGTAGCATGGTGTAGTAGCAGCCCAACGTGGTATACTTAGAGATGGTAACGGATCATGGTCCGTTTGTTTCTTCACAATCTAACTTGGCCCTAACAAAATTTAGCTCAAAAACTAGTATTATTTTAGTCCGGCCCTAATCCGGTCCGATCCTTAGAATTTTTAGTACAAAAGTGAGGGCCCTTTACTACCCCTAGGTATACTGTATTCGTTGGCCGAAAATAAAGAATTTTCAGACTCAACACCAAGAAACACAGGCCACAAAAGCACAGACACTTGTTGTCTATTTTGCTTAAGTCCCCAAAAGATGCCAATCATTTTGTTTTAGTTTCCTGGTAGTTGTCACTGTCTCGTGGCCTGAAACTCAGAGAGGGCAAGCATGTCACCGTACCATATATGCATCTACAGTATTTTAATTATAATTGACCAAGAAACAAACCTACACCTTTTTCTCTCAAGATTAAAAAATTGTAAATAATCACAATCACAACTGCTATTAGGGAAAAGTTAACCTAAAAACACACTTTTCCTAAAAAACTAAAAACACACCTGCACCTAACTATCTATTTTTTGACGGGATTTAGAGATTTTAACGGCTAGAGAGATCGCATGGCCCAGCGGTGGAAGCAGGCGAGACAAAGGTGTACATCAGGGGCGCCATCATCCGTGACCATTGTGGATGTCGGTTGGACAAGGATGAAGGCAGGGTGTGTTTGTAGTCGGCGTGATTCTCATTGTCGATGGGCATGTGGTATATTACTGAAAGAACACGGCCAATAAATCTCTCATATTTCTAAAGCGATGATCGTTTCTACGGTAATTTGCATTTTGGTCCATCACGAGACATCGACGGGTAGACACTCGTGTCCTCAAAAAAAAAAGCTAAAGAAGATCAAGATTTGTGTTCTTTTCTAACATGATCCTTGGTGTACGAGCAACAGGGGCTCCACCAGATAAGATCCGATCCTAAGCCCTCTTATTTCGCACTCGTGCTCATCCCGCAGCATCTCACGAGCATATTTGCTAGTCTTGGAATAAACCCAAAAAATGCGAACACCCATATAGAGTCGAGGACTCAAACCCAGATAAGTAAGTTTCACCAAAAAAAACTTTACCAATTGAACTATACTCAGTTAGCCGATTGGGCACGGTTAACGATTAGGTATGAACGAAATTACAATAACATGAACTATATACGATTCGAATTTGTCTATTATAAATATACATCTATTATACTCTATTAGTACATATGGATGGCCAGAGAAGGCTATACAGAGTATCCCACCAAATAGTTTGCATGTTTCAATGTATCGACACTTTTGATCAAAGTCAGAAGAAACATTCATTAAAAAACGACAATTTCTTCAGCACTTGTCTCGTACCGGTGGCGCCGCACAAGGCTCCCGCCGCCACAGGGTCCGTTGCACGTCACCTGCCACTAGTCCCCCGTGGTCCTCTTTCACCATTACATCCCTCTTTATGTCTTCGATGATCTTGTTTGTGGCACTAAAGGAGAGTGGAGACCCGTTTTTCTCGTAAGATATAGTTTTAAGTTTCGAGTTTGGTCTTTCTCATGCTGATTTCTTTAATTTTGAAATTTTGGTTACTCTTTGTTCTTTATGACGATGTTGAGGATGTTGGGTGGATTGGTTTTTTTTCTCTATGGAGGCTTGGCGAGAGTGCACAGTTAGCCGAGCAGAGAAATACCTAGTTTACATCTTCAGGAACACTTGAGCAAATACCGTAGGGACGTGAGCAGCTAGCTCAGGCACTTGAGTTTTCATGAATGACTGGAAGGAAGCATGCTCAGGCACGCGAGGCACCTTAGAAGCTTCTATCGTAGTTGCTACTTGCTAGCTTCCACCAGTTCATCCTTCAGCCACAAGCCCACACAACGGAAGACTAAAAAACCCAGCAGAGTGCCATGAACACTATGGAGTTATTTATATGCATTATGTCATGGCTTTGCTCCAAATAAGTCTTTCTCCAGGTTTGATGCCAAAAGGCTTGCTTGGCTTGCTGCGAATATCACATTTTTCTCTTCATGTATGCATATCCACATATGTAGAACTATAGTTTTAGTTTTAAAACTTATTAAGATTAGTAATCAATATGTTTGTGTGAACTTGTCTGTGCGAAGCTGTCAAGCCAGCAAAAGAGATGTGATTGTGTAGTATTGTGGATTGTTTTCTAGTATTTTCTGTGTACTCGCTTTTATTTCATTGCAGCAAAGTTCCTGAACTCTTTCTTCCCCTGTGCTTAAGTTTCAGTTGTGGACGTGTGACAAATGGAGCAGCTACCGGGCAAGGATGGGGAATCTCTGATTCAAAAAGAGGTTACAGTTCATGAAGGGTATGCAAGTCCTTTCATTTGTATTGTTGCTACTTTTCAAAACTCTGAAAATTTCAGGGATGTAGGATGAAACCACACTTTCTTTGATGTATTTCAATGCTCCGCCTGACTAGCAACTAAAATGATCTTGTTTTGGCATTGGTTAACGTTTTTGTGCTTTACTTCTCACATTGCTTCATTGGGCTTAGAGTGCACAGACATTTTAATCTGCAATTCTGCACATACACTAAAAGTGCACTTTAACTTAGATAGTGTTAAGCTGCAGTTCTGTATGCATTAGTTTTGAAGGGCTTGAATAATACATACTGATGACCTGTATGTATGTCAGGTTCTTTACCACATTTTCATTGCCTGCTAAACCAAACAGACATGCTCAGTGGTAACTGATGATGCACTAATGCATGTGTGTACAACTTGTTTTCTTGTGCAAGCAGCATGCTGACCCAAATAATAGAATGCATGCATGATTTATGTATAGCATTGCGTTTCCTTGTGCAAACACCATAGTTTAGTTCAATCTTAATTTGATAGCATGACCGGATGGCTGTAGCTTTTGGCTCCAAAATTCAAACCCTTTGTTTATGATTGTCTACATATGAATGATTGCTACTTGCACATACACTGCTGAACGCGATGTGCTGCCTTCACCTTGGTTATATAATTTTTTGTGCTCAATTAAACATGGAAGTTTCCATAATTTGCCTTGCAAACTTACAATCAACGAATATATACCAACTGAACCTGTAATGATTGTTGATTTCTCCCATTCTTGATGAAACAGGATCTGGTTTGCTTTCTAGGATGAGCATGCATGGCTATTGGCACAAACATTCATCGTCAGCAAACATGATGGCATTAGACTTTCTATACTCAGGCATATACATAGTGGAACAATGATGACTTATGACTAGTGCTTTGTGAGGGTAAAGATATTTCTATGGTTGTCCTATCTTGAAAGCTTTGTAATCTGGTTGCATATATATGCTACTGATTTGAGCAATATAATATTAGTGTTGTTAACTTAAGCTTGAATGTCCTTTTGAAATGAAATATAGCCTGATGCTATTATATATGACGGAAATAAAAAAAATGAGTAAATTGCAACCACCATACAACAACTTGTATTGCCGTATCATTTTGGTCCAACAAGTAGTAAAATGTGCAAATGGATACACAAACATGCAAACTGTGTGCGTATAAGGTCAATTGTACACCATATGATGATGCATTTTGCCATTATACTTGGTGATGGGATAGGTTTATGCATGTAACCCCCTTATGTAAGTCTTAACTATGTACTCCCTCCGGTTCATATTAGAAGTCGTTTTGGACAAGGTTTGAGTCAAATATTGGGAATATAAATCACGAATAACATTTAAGTCGTTGAGTTTGAAAATGTAAAAATCATATAAATAGATTGGTCTTGAAAATTAATTTCATAAAAGTATACATATATAACTTTTTAAGAAACATTTTTATAGAAAAGAGAAGTCCAAGTTGTGCTTTGGTGACCGTGTCGCTGTCCTAAACGACTTCTAATATGAACCGGAGGGAGTAGGCTACTCTTATTTCTTTGGCATCTATGGGTGCAATATATACTTTTTAGTTTAACTTAGAGGAAATGCACACAAATGCTTAGTTTGTGACCTGTTTGGTGGCTACAGATAGTAAAGTTGATCGCTAGTACATGAGGAACAACAAATTGGAGTGGATAATTAGAATATTGAATAATCCTCGTATATATAACCTGAATAATCTAGAGCAGCACATGAAAATTCACTTCAACTGTGAACTAACATGATCGGATAATAAGCATATAGCAATGCACTTCATTGTAAACAAATATGCAAGCTGTGAACAAATAGACCAAGTATCGATAATCCAAATATCTCGAAAACAGCTTGGCCAGCGCAACGTTCTACTGAGCATTGGCAAGCGAAGATTGAATTGGTGGTGGGCACTAGGACCTATCGGTGGTTAACAGGTCAAAATGAAAAGGGCAGAAGGACTTAAATGAAGTTAGGGAACAAATATTTATTTAAAAAACAGCAAATATATGGTTCTTATTTGCAAAAATGTGAACGTGCGGCACCATGTCATGTTGCCAACTTGTCCATAAGTGAAGCCACCGAGCGTATTTGGACTGTATATGATCATACATGGCAACTTGGTGCATCTATTTGTACAGTTTGCAACTTGTTAGACTAAAATGATGATATGTTATAAGTTATTGTATGGTGGATGCAATTTACTTTTAAAAAATCCGTCAGTTCCAACTGTACCGGGGAAACATAACTTCTCTGTCCGTCTTTCTATAGGAATACAATCTATATCCCTAATTGGATGCCGACAGGCAATTGAAAAATTTCCCAATCGAGTATAACCAACACGGAAAATATTTAATCTGACGGTTTGCGGTGGATTCCTAGACCTGACGCGAGGCAAAACTTCCCTGTGAGTTCACCGCCAGAAAAAAAACCCATAGAAAAGCAGATTCTGTAGAATTTTTATTTCTCTGTCCAGCTATCACCCTGTTGGCCGACAGAAAAAAAATATTCTGATGGTGTATTCTATTTCCTTACGGTTTTCCATCGATCACACACGATCACACGGATATTTCCGTTTCTGGCAGTGTCGGTCGGTATGGAAAAGCAACATCGCTGGAGCACGCTCAAGCCGTCGTGGGGCAACTGCAGCGCCGGCCGGATGCAGTCCCCCATCGACCTCGCCGAAGAACTGCGTCAAGCTGGAGCGCTCCCTCGGCTACCTCGACTACCAGTCACCAACATGGTACTAGACGCCATACGTACTATCGTTTACTTCTGCGGCGTAGTACGTACACTGAACCGTAGCACGGTAGCACCACCCCCAACATGGTATACCGTATACGTTGGCGGAAAACTCTAAATATCAGAGCGCCAATAAACAAACCCCGCAAATTAAAGACACAAACACCGGCCTTTATTTGCTCTCAAGATTAAAAATTAATTTACCTTGCATCTTAGTAGCGCCTATATTACCTAATTAATCTTCCTATCATACATTCATACGTCTAGATGTCAACTGTACTCCACCAGTACGTACGTATATATATATGCTCCAATATAATGGATCGACCACTGTTAACGGGGCTTGATCAGAGAAGAAAGCCATGCATGCATGTGCGCCGTCTCTTTTAGATTAAGGATAAACGGTCCGGCCTCAACATCCAATATGTAGATGATGCCTACAGCCAACATGTAGATGTGCGTCGTCTCTAGGACGACGACTCCGCAAGACTGCAAACGCGCGGACGCGGGCCGTACGTAAGCCCGCCTTCCATCTCCGTACCCAGCGACTATATATGGATAGATACGCATGCGAGAGAGCATTGCGTTTGCGTAGACGGCAGGAACGTTTACTTCCTGCGGCGGGCGTGCTGGCCGGCCGGCCGGCCGGTCCCCTCGGCCGTAGCAGCAGCAGCCGGTTTGTTTGACGCGCGCGATATGCATATATGGAAGTTTTTTCCCTAGCTGCTGCCCTGCGCCCGTCTGCCTGCCCCGGCCAGTATATATATGCCCACCCTAGCTGCTGCCTCCTCGTCCCAAATTAAACCACTGTAGCTGATCACTAGCTCGATCAGCACGAATGGGTCTCGCTCGCCGCCACCTCCACCACGCCGCCGGCGGGGCGCTCCTCGCCGCTGCACTCCTGCTCTGCGCCGCCGTCCCGGGCGGCATGGCGCAGGAAGAAACAGGCCAGTAGTCAGCTCGATCGAATAATAATGCATGGCGCCTATATATAAGTGTGTGTGCGCCTCGATAGTATAATAATCTGACCGGGGAGCATGAATTGGTGTGTGGTTGCATGCAGAGGACGAGCTCGAGTTCAGCTACGTCCCGGGCTCGCCGAACGGCCCGGATCGCTGGAGCACGCTCAAGCCGTCGTGGGGCAACTGCAGCGCCGGCCGGATGCAGTCCCCCATCGACCTCGCCGACGACCGCGTCAAGCTGGAGCGCTCCCTCGGCTACCTCGACTACAAGTCGATCTGCTTCCTGAAAATCTAAGAAACACTAAATTATGTATATTGCTCACTAGCAATGCTAATAAGAACCAAGAACACGTGAACAGTAGTTCCAGTTGTCTCCTTACGAATTAATTGAGGAATTGTTACCATGAAATCATCCAAACTTTGATTCACTTTCTCATGGTTTTTAAGTAATCTGTATTTATTTGAATGCGTGGTGTTAAGTATCATGACGCTACAAACTCTAATAATTTTAGTCTAATGCTTCTCTATTAAAAAACGTATGGTACTAGACTATATGCCCCGCTAGGCGAAATTTCTAACCCACTCATGCCAGGGCCTATGCCCAACCCAAAGTATGGGAGGCATGTAAATTTAAAGGCCCCAATGTAACATTTCTAGAGGCTCTCTCATGTGGGCATGTGGCACACACTAGAAAAAAAACCTCCAATGCCATCCATGAAAACGATATTCTTTCTTCCTACTATACTATCAAAGTTCAAACCACAAAACTCCACACACTTCTGGTAATTTTAAAGCCAAATAAGTAAGAGCAAACAAATTCATAATACTTCCAATTAAACAGTTTGGGACCACACTTGATTGGCGTATTTGTAGAACAAATGTTGGACTAAGAGCAACTTCAACAATAGCCCCTAAAATCAGGCTTTCTAAATACTAAATAGGGGCTTACTCTATTTTTGAGAGCCTCAAAATTTGTTCTAACTCCAAAATAAGGTGCCAAATAGAGGGCATGTTGGAGTGAATTTTTTTTGTTTAACCTTCTAAATTTAGTTGAAGGCGCGCTTATTTAGAGGGTCCGATGGAGTTGCTCTAATCCATATCACATCTGGCTAGTTTTGGGATGTTTGGTAGAGCTTCTCCAAAACAGCTTCATTCGGTTTCTAAGTTCACTTGCGTCTCGGTTCGATCGGTAACGTCTTCACTCTATGATGTTTTGATTTATGTAAAACAGATGAAGCTAAACCACTATACAAATCCTTCCAAAACGGCCTTATATTGTATGAGTTAGAAATAAATTAGCACAAATTACGAAGAGTAAATCGCACCCACCATACAACAACTTATCATGTCATATCATTTTAGTCCAACAAGTTGCAAACCATGCAAATAGAAGCACCAAGTTGTCTTGTATGATCATATATAATTCAAATACGCTCGGTAGATTCACTTATGGACACGTTGGCAACATGACATGGTGCCACCGTTCATGTTTTTACAAACATATTTGCTGTTTTTAAACAAATATTTGTTCCCTAACTTTATTTAAGTCCTACTGCCCTTTTCATTTTGACCTGTTAACCACCGATAGGTTCTAGTGCGCACGACCAATTCAATTTTTCTTCGCCAACGCTCAATAGAACGCTGCACTAGCCAAGCTGTGTTATTGAGATATTGATTATCGATACTTGGTCCATTTGTTCACAACTTGCATATTTGTTCACAATGAAGTGAATTGTTATATGCTTATTATCCGATCATGTCAGTTCACTGTGTTACTCTAGATTATTCAGGTTATATACATGAGGATTATTCAATATTCTAATTGTCCACTCCAATTTGTTGCTCGTATGTACTAGCGATCAACTTCACTATCTATATAGCCACCAAACAGGTCACAAACTAAGCGTTTGAGTGCATGTCCTCTACACAAAAAGTTAATCTAAAAAGTCTATATTGCACACACCGATGCCAAAGAAATAAGAGTCGCACACATAGTTAAGACTTAAATAAGAATGAAGTTACATGGATAAGCCTGTTCCCATCACCTATTATAATGGCAAAATACATCATCAAACGTTGTACAATTGGCCTTATACACACAGTTTGCAAGTTTTTGCATCCATTTGCACATTTTACTACTACTTATTAGATCAAAGTGATACAACAATGCAAGTCATTCTATGGTGGTTGCAATTTACTCAATTAAAAATACAAAGCAATTAATCACGTATAGATTAAATACAAGTTAGAAGTAAATTAGCATTAGTCAGCATGACCAAGGTACTATTTGGATCCACATTGTACGGTGCATGTAATTTACTGATTTTAAAAATACTATGTGGGACCCATGCTGGGCCCACTTATCCAAGTGGCAGTGGGACCCACCCCTAATCTTGTATTTGACTTTTGAAAATTTATGACGTTTCACAATTTTGTTTAATGACAAAACAAAATTTGTCACGATTTTGGCTTTGCTAGAGTTTGTGACGATTCTTAGTTACTCTTAACTACGAACACATCATTTTTGTCGCTAAGTTGCGTTGTATGATATAAAATGTCACAAAACCAAACATGATAACGACGAATAAGTCGAACGTGATTAGGTTTGTTTGACGCGCGCGGTCACGTATGTAGCGGCTTCTTCCTGATGAAAAGAGTGTGTGCAACTCGATCAGATCATCCTTACGCAGTTACGCTGCATGAAGGTTTTTCCCTGCTGCCCTGCGCCGGTCTACTTGCCCCGGTGTATATATATACCCACCCTAGCTGCTGCCTCCTCGTCCCAAATTAAACCACCTGTGTAGCTGATCACTATTCACTAGCTCGATCAGCACGGATGGGTGGCCGCCACCTCCACCACGCCGTCGGCGGGGCGCTCCTCGCCGCTGCGCTCCTGCTCTGCGCCGCCGCCCCGGGTGCCATGGCGCAGGAAGAAACAGGCCGGCAGTCAGCTCGATCGATCGAATTGAATGCATGTCGCCGTCTGTCTCGATAGTATATATAATCTGACTTAGCATGAATTGGTGTGTGGTTGCAGAGGACGTGCTCAAGTTCAGCTACGTCCCTGGCTCGCCGAATGGCCCGGATCGCTGGAGCACGCTCAACACGTCGTGGGGCAACTGCAGCGCCGGCAGGATGCAGTCCCCCATCGACCTCGAGGACGACCGCGCCGAGCTGGTGCGCTCCCTCGGCTTCCTCGACTACCACTACCGCCCCGCCAACGCCTCCATCGTCAACCGTGGCCACGACATCAAGGTTAGTTTACTTTCAGTGGCGGAGGAGGAAATAAAATTAAGAAATTAAGATATGGCGAAATTATATAGTAAGATTTAAATTCAAAGTAAAATATAAATATGAAAAATGCAATGATTTGTCTAGCACGAAATATAAAAGAGTAAATTACGCTCAACATACAACAACTTGGCTTATAGGTGCAGATTAGTCCAACAACTTGTAAAATACTCAATTCAATCCAATAACTTAACAAGTGGGTGCAGATTGGTCCAACAACTTGGAAAATGGTGCAAATTGGTCCACAACTTGTAAAATATTTAATTTAGCGTAGTAGCTTGGCAAATTGATTCATCTACTGTCCAAATTTTATAACAATAACATATTAAGCAAAGTAGATGGACTTGTGAATTTTATTTTGGTTATAATTCTTGTCTTTTCTATTTCTTTGTTACTTCTCAAGTGTGTACATAATTTATTTGTCACTAATCAAAATTATAATTATAAAACAGACCGTTAGCATTACCAAAAGATCAAAGTTAATAAGAGAGGCTTTAGGGCCTTATGTTTGTCTCATGTATTCAATAATAGTAGAGAAAGTAATTTGGCTTATGTTCTTTTAGCTCATTTTCTATTTCTAAACAAACATAGAAGACTTTAAAAATATTAATGCCAAGTTTCTAAAAAGTATAGTTAATAGTTATCAATATATTGGTTTCTGCACAAAGATTCTTGTAATCAAACACGTAGAAAGCAACTAGGACTGACTTATAATTATTAAATCACTACACAAAAAGTAATTAATTTGAAGATATAACATAGTTTCCTAAACATCAAAGATTTTTATCTTGGCCAAATACGTTGAATATTAGTGACCAAATAATACTTACTAATTTTTTCGACATGAACATACCTCTATTGTGACCTAGAGTTAGTAATATGTTGTTATTGTAACGTTTGGACCGTGGATGCACTAATTTGCCAAGTTATTACACTAAATTGAGTAATTTACAAGTTATTGGACCAATTTGCACCCACACGTTAAGTTATTGTACTAAATTAAGCATTTTGCAAGTTGTTGGACCAATATGCACCCACTTAGCAAGTTGTTGTATGGTGGGTGCAATTTACTCAATATAAAATTATATATCTAAACTATAAAGAGAATTAGATTTGAAAACACTTCTCACCAAGATTAGGCCCACCTCCCACCTCACAGAGGACCCATCTGTCATGAAAAAAGGACTACGGAAGGGAGGGAGGAGACCCATTTTGTCGACCTTGTAAAGTGATTTCCTCCTCGAAACACAAAACTTTTTTCACCCAAAAAAGGGCCCACCTAAATATACCCACATTTGCACACATGTCTATACACAATTATCCCGTATTGCTAATAGATAATAAATTGGAGAGTTTTTCTCTATATAAATAAATGACAACTATCTCGAAAATGTTGTGCCTTTCTATTTGAGTTTTGAGAATACATAAAGCTCTCTAGACATAAGAGAGCAGATATAAAGTATGTTTAAAAGCGCTTCGAACGGCTGGTCTGTTTACCATGGCCCACTAAAGTGACACTCTTTTAGTACCTACGTGTCATCAATAAATGTGCGTGCCGCACGCGCGTTCTTGCTAGTACACATAAATAAAGATATATAATATTATGGAAAAAACAAGTCGGAGTTCTGGTCATCTATACAATAATGTCATGGTGGCCAGTGCACATCGTAGGAAAAATGAGAAGTCCTAGAGGCACTACTTGTGGCAAAAATAAGATATGGCGACATGGGCTCCCTCACCACGCCGCCCTGCACTGAGGGTTCATCTGGACCGTCTTCAAGAAGGTATGTACATACCCAACCCAATTCCGGGAAAAACACGAGAGGCATGGCATCCATTGGTTTTTCAAGTGATTTATCATTATATATCTATTTATCTGTGCTGTGCAGGATCGCCCCGTGCAGGAGCGCCAGGTGCAGCTTCTCAAAGACGCAGTGGCCGACGTAAGAGTCGATCGATCGATCTCGTTAACTTCTTTGATTTCCACACGCCTGGCCAAAAGATTCAGACATGGCTATATATAATCTAGCAGAAGGCGGTGTATGAACGGGCTCTGATTTTGGTTTTGTAGGCTTATTAATTAACTAATGGAGTCCCTTTAATTTCTTGCGTGTGGTTTTTACCTGCTGCAGGGCTATGAGAAAAACGCGAGGCCGCTTCAGGCCGGCTGAGAACAACAGAGACATCAGCGTATTTTGTCCAAGTTGGCTCTATATGTGGGGCTAAAAGTCACTAGTGAAGCATATTGGGCTGATCGTCAGGGATATGATACCAGTCTACCACATTGCGATATATAGCTCATGATATGGCAGGCAACGATATATCTTGTAATTCTCTATATTTCCGTGTCTTTGTTTTCCCAACCCACTATTACTGTTAGTTAGCAGCTAATTATCTTGTGGGATCTAAATAGACCTGCTACCTGTTGTACGAGACTACGAGTAGCTAGTAGAACTATTAGCTGGATGGATGCTATGCTAAGGCTGTCTCCAACAACATACCCGTATGCGAACCCAAACCTAAAATAGGTTCCGCACAGTACGTTTGGGTATCAAACCCCCCTCCAACAGACGACGCAAATACGGGACACATTTTACATCGCCGGCGATGGGCGACGCAAAATTGCGTCCTCTGTCCACCGCGACGCATCGTCCGGTGGTGGGCCCGCGACAGGGCGCGGCCGGCGTGGCGAGGCGGAGCGCGGCCGACGGGACGAGGCAAGTCCGCGGTGGCCGTGGCCAGTGGCGCTGCGAGGCGGAGCGCGGCCGGCGAGGCGGAGCACGGCCGGCGCGGCGAGGCGAGCCCGCGGTGGCCGGCGGCACGGCGCGGCGGAGCACGGCCGGCGCGGCGAAGCGAGCCCGCGGTGGCCGGCACGGCGAGGTGAGCCCGCGGTGACCGGCGGTGAGGCGAGGCCTTGACGGAGCTCGGCGGCTCAGCACTCGGCGGGGATCTCGGCGGGGACCTCCTTGGCCGGCGCGGTGAAGCAGCCTCGCGGCGCGGCGGGTCCTCCCCCTTCTCCTTCACCGCCTCCATTGGCTTCTCCTCCGCCGGCGCCACCTCCTTGGGCTTCTCCTCGGCCGCCGGCGCCGCGCCGTCCTTTGGCTTCTCCTCCGCCGGCAGACACGGGAGCTCGCGCAGCAGACAAGGGTCGACGCATCGGCGGCGGCGCCCTCAGCTCGCTCACCTTGCCCATGGCTTCGTTCCTCTCCCCTGCCTGCGTGCGCTGTGCCGGTGCTCTTCTTCCCCACGCGCGTCCGGGTCCTGCGGGTGCTCGAGCGGTGGCTGCCGGCGGCGCTCGCCCACGCGATGACCCGTGGGTCCACGACGGCGCGTCACCGGCCCGGGGAGGCGGGTCCACTGCGGCGGTCAACTGGCGCGGCGAGGCGAGCCCACGGCGACCGGGAGGAAGGGGACGGGAAGATGGGTACTCAGTTTTTGCGTCGCTTGTTGGAGAAAGGAACATTTGGATACCTGACTTCTTTACTGTACATGACCCAAACCTTGAAATGGGTAGCTGGTTTGGGTCTCCATTGTTGGAGACAGCCTAATGGCTGCTAACTATTATCACTAATGTTTCCAAATATAACCTAAATAAAACATTGGGCCATGTATGTCCACATTGATAGCCATGCATATGCATGCATGTTCAGAAGGCCAAAAAAAAGTCCATCATGTTGATGTGGGTATTGATTATTGGATTATTTTTTATGAGTACTAAACTACTCAAAATACGATTTCATCGTCATTGATTAGTGATAACTTACGTCGGAGCATCCAGCCAGCTGGGCTTGTCGATCCGCTTCCTGAAAATCTAAGAAACACTAAAGATTGTAATATAATCCCTCTGTCCTGAAATACAAATACAAGACATCCTGTCTTTTCTAGAGTGTATCTAAAAAAGCCAGGATGTCTTGTATTTTAAGATGGAGGGAGTAGTATATTGTTCGGGTCCCGCCCCCGGCGAGCTCCACGGCCGGAGGGGAGCGGCCTCGAGCTCCGTGACCATCCGGGGGAGGGGGGGAGGGGGGTGGGTGGGGGCTCGACCGCCGCCCGGGCGAGCTCAGCGGCTGGGGGGCCAAGGTTGGTGCGTCGGTGGCACAAGTAGGCGGAGCGCGCGCGAGGGGAGGGAGAAGAAGTAGAGGGGAGGGAGAGATGTAGCGGTGGAGTGGAGTTGCTGCAAGCTCAACTGTGGCATGGGAGTGGAGGCGACGGAGAAGATAAGGCCTAGGCAAAAAAAATTCATTAAAGATGACATATGGGTCCCACATGAATGACTTGCGGGACTCAAGTATTGTGTATAACGATGTTAAGAGCGTCATCCATGCCATCTTTTCAGTTCTTCATACCAAACAAAAAAAAGGATGAACATATCTCTCTCAACCAAACACGATCTGGTACGGTCCTATCCCAGAAAAGAGAGATGAGATCATCCCATCCCACATTGTCTTCAAACCAAACGCACGCTTAAAGGTCCAATCAGTCCACTGGGCACGAGCAAGCCCATCTGCATCGTACACACAGGTCATGCCATGTTGCCGCACAGCTTATCTCTTGCTTGATCAAACAAAAACCATCTATACATTTGCGTAGTATTGCCTGGTTGTGTGCGATTACGTCAGAGACTTTTCTATTTTCTTAAAAAAATTGCGTCCTTTAGTTCGACCGGCAATTAGCCACCATACGCAACAGTGCAACACTATAGGATGATGGTCAGATAGGGGGCTCCTATATGACTTCTACGTGCTAGTTAAGCAACATGGCTTAGAGGCCCAATTAGACCCAACACACTAGTACTACATGTGGACATCCGTGCGTATTTTTCACGAAACTTTTTTCATTCCGTTGAAAACAAAATCACACACGTAGCTGTATTCGAATATTTTTTGGCACGAAATTTTATTAGTCTCCAACAGTTTCATATGATACCAGATTCTACATTTTTGCTAACCTAATTCAACATTTTAACAATATTGGTTCAACATTTGTAGAAAACTAATTCAACATTTTTCAAAAAATGTTGAAATAGTATATTACAAATGTTGAACTAGTTTTCAACAAATGTTGATTTTAAAAAAAATATTAAAATAATATGAAATATATTCAAATTGGAGCTTGTTTTGTCGTATAAATTCTAACGAATACCATGGTTCAAACCGATTTGAAAAATGATTTACGGTTTGTAAGAAAATTGAATTTAAAGATCGAAATCTAAATGGATTTACATCCGACCAGCTCATGCATGCATGCAGCCGAGTACCTCCAGCTGTCCACGTGCGCCTCTCTCACCGCTGTCGACTACTCATCCACAATAATCTGGTTCGTTCATATGATGTGCACGGATCTCAAACAGTGGAAGCCATCTAGCTAAAATAACTTGAGGAAGCCATATAGGATTTCCGGGTCAGATAACCCAGAATCATTGGCCGGCACGAGGCCCGGTAGATTTGGTCCGGCCCAAGTACGACAGCCCGGTGCCCGCATGTGCTTCCGCAGCCGTCAGGCAGCCGGGGATGTCCCGTTTAATGGTCAGCCCAACACAGGCCCGTTGCCCCGTCTATAGACCGCTCTGCCCATACTACAGACATTCACTGGTCACTGCACTGCAACGAGTAAAGACGCTGGATAGATCGAGCGAAGAGAAAGAGATGTTTAGAGTTTAGAAGTAAACGCTAGTATTCTGTGGCAGTAGTACGTACCTACTTAACCGTAGCATGGTGTAGTAGCAGCCCAACGTGGTATACTTAGAGATGGTAACGGATCATGGTCCGTTTGTTTCTTCACAATCTAACTTGGCCCTAACAAAATTTAGCTCAAAAACTAGTATTATTTTAGTCCGGCCCTAATCCGGTCCGATCCTTAAAATTTTTAGTACAAAAATGAGGGCCCTTTACTACCCCTAGGTATACTGTATTCGTTGGCCGAAAATAAAGAATTTTCAAACTGAACACCAAGAAACACAGGCCACAAAAGCACAGACACTTGTTGTCTATTTTGCTTAAGTCCCCAAAAGATGCCAATCATTTTGTTTTAGTTTCCTGGTAGTTGTCACTGTCTCGTGGCCTGAAACTCAGAGAGGGCAAGCATGTCACCGTACCATATATGCATCTACAGTATTTTAATTATAATTGACCAAGAAACAAACCTACACCTTTTTCTCTCAAGATTAAAAAATTGTAAATAATCACAATCACAACTTCTATTAGGGAAAAGTTAACCTAAAAACACACTTTTCCTAAAAAAACTAAAAACACACCTGCACCTAACTATCTATTTTTTGACGGGATTTAGAGATTTTAACGGCTAGAGAGATCGCATGGCCCAGCGGTGGAAGCAGGCGAGACAAAGGTGTACATCAGGGGCGCCATCATCCGTGACCATTGTGGATGTCGGTTGGACAAGGATGAAGGCAGGGTGTGTTTGTAGTCGGCGTGATTCTCATTGTCGATGGGCATGTGGTATATTACTGAAAGAACACGGCCAATAAATCTCTCATATTTCTAAAGCGATGATCGTTTCTACGGTAATTTGAATTTTGGTCCATCACGAGACATCGACGGGTAGACACTCGTGTCCTCAAAAAAAAAGCTAAAGAAGATCAAGATTTGTGTTCTTTTCTAACATGATCCTTGGTGTACGAGCAACAGGGGCTCCACCAGATAAGATCCGATCCTAAGCCCTCTTATTTCGCACTCGTGCTCATCCCGCAGCATCTCACGAGCATATTTGCTAGTCTTGGAATAAACCCAAAAAATGCGAACACCCATATAGAGTCGAGGACTCAAACCCAGATAAGTAAGTTTCACCAAAAAAAACTTTACCAATTGAACTATACTCAGTTAGCCGATTGGGCACGGTTAACGATTAGGTATGAACGAAATTACAATAACATGAACTATATACGATTCGAATTTGTCTATTATAAATATACATCTATTATACTCTATTAGTACATATGGATGGCCAGAGAAGGCTATACAGAGTATCCCACCAAATAGTTTGCATGTTTCAATGTATCGACACTTTTGATCAAAGTCAGAAGAAACATTCATTAAAAAACGACAATTTCTTCAGCACTTGTCTCGTACCGGTGGCGCCGCACAAGGCTCCCGCCGCCACAGGGTCCGTTGCACGTCACCTGCCACTAGTCCCCCGTGGTCCTCTTTCACCATTACATCCCTCTTTATGTCTTCGATGATCTTGTTTGTGGCACTAAAAGAGAGTGGAGACCCGTTTTTCTCGTAAGATATAGTTTTAAGTTTCGAGTTTGGTCTTTCTCATGCTGATTTCTTTAATTTTGAAATTTTGGTTACTCTTTGTTCTTTATGACGATGTTGAGGATGTTGGGTGGATTGGTTTTTCTTCTCTATGGAGGCTTGGCGAGAGTGCACAGTTAGCCGAGCAGAGAAATACCTAGTTTACATCTTCAGGAACACTTGAGCAAATACCGTAGGGACGTGAGCAGCTAGCTCAGGCACTTGAGTTTTCATGAATGACTGGAAGGAAGCATGCTCAGGCACGCGAGGCACCTTAGAAGCTTCTATCGTAGTTGCTACTTGCTAGCTTCCACCAGTTCATCCTTCAGCCACAAGCCCACACAACGGAAGACTAAAAAACCCAGCAGAGTGCCATGAACACTATGGAGTTATTTATATGCATTATGTCATGGCTTTGCTCCAAATAAGTCTTTCTCCAGGTTTGATGCCAAAAGGCTTGCTTGGCTTGCTGCGAATATCACATTTTTCTCTTCATGTATGCATATCCACATATGTAGAACTATAGTTTTAGTTTTAAAACTTATTAAGATTAGTAATCAATATGTTTGTGTGAACTTGTCTGTGCGAAGCTGTCAAGCCAGCAAAAGAGATGTGATTGTGTAGTATTGTGGATTGTTTTCTAGTATTTTCTGTGTACTCGCTTTTATTTCATTGCAGCAAAGTTCCTGAACTCTTTCTTCCCCTGTGCTTAAGTTTCAGTTGTGGACGTGTGACAAATGGAGCAGCTACCGGGCAAGGATGGGGAATCTCTGATTCAAAAAGAGGTTACAGTTCATGAAGGGTATGCAAGTCCTTTCATTTGTATTGTTGCTACTTTTCAAAACTCTGAAAATTTCAGGGATGTAGGATGAAACCACACTTTCTTTGATGTATTTCAATGCTCCGCCTGACTAGCAACTAAAATGATCTTGTTTTGGCATTGGTTAACGTTTTTGTGCTTTACTTCTCACATTGCTTCATTGGGCTTAGAGTGCACAGACATTTTAATCTGCAATTCTGCACATACACTAAAAGTGCACTTTAACTTAGATAGTGTTAAGCTGCAGTTCTGTATGCATTAGTTTTGAAGGGCTTGAATAATACATACTGATGACCTGTATGTATGTCAGGTTCTTTACCACATTTTCATTGCCTGCTAAACCAAACAGACATGCTCAGTGGTAACTGATGATGCACTAATGCATGTGTGTACAACTTGTTTTCTTGTGCAAGCAGCATGCTGACCCAAATAATAGAATGCATGCATGATTTATGTATAGCATTGCGTTTCCTTGTGCAAACACCATAGTTTAGTTCAATCTTAATTTGATAGCATGACCGGATGGCTGTAGCTTTTGGCTCCAAAATTCAAACCCTTTGTTTATGATTGTCTACATATGAATGATTGCTACTTGCACATACACTGCTGAACGCGATGTGCTGCCTTCACCTTGGTTATATAATTTTTTGTGCTCAATTAAACATGGAAGTTTCCATAATTTGCCTTGCAAACTTACAATCAACGAATATATACCAACTGAACCTGTAATGATTGTTGATTTCTCCCATTCTTGATGAAACAGGATCTGGTTTGCTTTCTAGGATGAGCATGCATGGCTATTGGCACAAACATTCATCGTCAGCAAACATGATGGCATTAGACTTTCTATACTCAGGCATATACATAGTGGAACAATGATGACTTATGACTAGTGCTTTGTGAGGGTAAAGATATTTCTATGGTTGTCCTATCTTGAAAGCTTTGTAATCTGGTTGCATATATATGCTACTGATTTGAGCAATATAATATTAGTGTTGTTAACTTAAGCTTGAATGTCCTTTTGAAATGAAATATAGCCTGATGCTATTATATATGACGGAAATAAAAAAAATGAGTAAATTGCAACCACCATACAACAACTTGTATTGCCGTATCATTTTGGTCCAACAAGTAGTAAAATGTGCAAATGGATACACAAACATGCAAACTGTGTGCGTATAAGGTCAATTGTACACCATATGATGATGCATTTTGCCATTATACTAGGTGATGGGATAGGTTTATGCATGTAACCGCCTTATGTAAGTCTTAACTATGTACTCTCTCCGGTTCATATTAGAAGTCGTTTTGGACAAGGTTTGAGTCAAATATTGGGAATATAAATCACGAATAACATTTAAGTCGTTGAGTTTGAAAATGTAAAAATCATATAAATAGATTGGTCTTGAAAATTAATTTCATAAAAGTATACATATATAACTTTTTAAGAAACATTTTTATAGAAAAGAGAAGTCCAAGTTGTGCTTTGGTGACCGTGTCGCTGTCCTAAACGACTTCTAATATGAACCGGAGGGAGTAGGCTACTCTTATTTCTTTGGCATCTATGGGTGCAATATATACTTTTTAGTTTAACTTAGAGGAAATGCACACAAATGCTTAGTTTGTGACCTGTTTGGTGGCTACAGATAGTAAAGTTGATCGCTAGTACATGAGGAATAATCCTCGTATATATAACCTGAATAATCTAGAGCAGCACATGAAAATTCACTTCAACTGTGAACTAACATGATCGGATAATAAGCATATAGCAATGCACTTCATTGTAAACAAATATGCAAGCTGTGAACAAATAGACCAAGTATCGATAATCCAAATATCTCGAAAACAGCTTGGCCAGCGCAACGTTCTACTGAGCATTGGCAAGCGAAGATTGAATTGGTGGTGGGCACTAGGACCTATCGGTGGTTAACAGGTCAAAATGAAAAGGGCAGAAGGACTTAAATGAAGTTAGGGAACAAATATTTATTTAAAAAACAGCAAATATATGGTTCTTATTTGCAAAAATGTGAACGTGCGGCACCATGTCATGTTGCCAACTTGTCCATAAGTGAAGCCACCGAGCGTATTTGGACCGTATATGATCATACATGGCAACTTGGTGCATCTATTTGTACAGTTTGCAACTTGTTAGACTAAAATGATGATATGTTATAAGTTATTGTATGGTGGATGCAATTTACTTTTAAAAAATCCGTCAGTTCCAACTGTACCGGGGAAACATAACTTCTCTGTCCGTCTTTCTATAGGAATACAATCTATATCCCTAATTGGATGCCGACAGGCAATTGAAAAATTTCCCAATCGAGTATAACCAACACGGAAAATATTTAATCTGACGGTTTGCGGTGGATTCCTAGACCTGACGCGAGGCAAAACTTCCCTGTGAGTTCACCGCCAGAAAAAAAACCCATAGAAAAGCAGATTCTGTAGAATTTTTATTTCTCTGTCCAGCTATCACCCTGTTGGCCGACAGAAAAAAAATATTCTGATGGTGTATTCTATTTCCTTACGGTTTTCCATCGATCACACACGATCACACGGATATTTCCGTTTCTGGCAGTGTCGGTCGGTATGGAAAAGCAACATCGCTGGAGCACGCTCAAGCCGTCGTGGGGCAACTGCAGCGCCGGCCGGATGCAGTCCCCCATCGACCTCGCCGAAGAACTGCGTCAAGCTGGAGCGCTCCCTCGGCTACCTCGACTACCAGTCACCAACATGGTACTAGACGCCATACGTACTATCGTTTACTTCTGCGGCGTAGTACGTACACTGAACCGTAGCACGGTAGCACCACCCCCAACATGGTATACCGTATACGTTGGCGGAAAACTCTAAATATCAGAGCGCCAATAAACAAACCCCGCAAATTAAAGACACAAACACCGGCCTTTATTTGCTCTCAAGATTAAAAATTAATTTACCTTGCATCTTAGTAGCGCCTATATTACCTAATTAATCTTCCTATCATACATTCATACGTCTAGATGTCAACTGTACTCCACCAGTACGTACGTATATATATATGCTCCAATATAATGGATCGACCACTGTTAACGGGGCTTGATCAGAGAAGAAAGCCATGCATGCATGTGCGCCGTCTCTTTTAGATTAAGGATAAACGGTCCGGCCTCAACATCCAATATGTAGATGATGCCTACAGCCAACATGTAGATGTGCGTCGTCTCTAGGACGACGACTCCGCAAGACTGCAAACGCGCGGACGCGGGCCGTACGTAAGCCCGCCTTCCATCTCCGTACCCAGCGACTATATATGGATAGATACGCATGCGAGAGAGCATTGCGTTTGCGTAGACGGCAGGAACGTTTACTTCCTGCGGCGGGCGTGCTGGCCGGCCGGCCGGCCGGTCCCCTCGGCCGTAGCAGCAGCCGGTTTGTTTGACGCGCGCGATATGCATATATGGAAGTTTTTTCCCTAGCTGCTGCCCTGCGCCCGTCTGCCTGCCCCGGCCAGTATATATATGCCCACCCTAGCTGCTGCCTCCTCGTCCCAAATTAAACCACTGTAGCTGATCACTAGCTCGATCAGCACGAATGGGTCTCGCTCGCCGCCACCTCCACCAAGCCGCCGGCGGGGCGCTCCTCGCCGCTGCACTCCTGCTCTGCGCCGCCGTCCCGGGCGGCTTGGCGCAGGAAGAAACAGGCCAGTAGTCAGCTCGATCGAATAATAATGCATGGCGCCTATATATAAGTGTGTGTGCGCCTCGATAGTATAATAATCTGACCGGGGAGCATGAATTGGTGTGTGGTTGCATGCAGAGGACGAGCTCGAGTTCAGCTACGTCCCGGGCTCGCCGAACGGCCCGGATCGCTGGAGCACGCTCAAGCCGTCGTGGGGCAACTGCAGCGCCGGCCGGATGCAGTCCCCCATCGACCTCGCCGACGACCGCGTCAAGCTGGAGCGCTCCCTCGGCTACCTCGACTACAAGTACCGCCCCGCCGACGCCTCCATCGTCAACCGCGGCCACGACATCAAGGTTAGTATGTAATTTATTTCCAGCGTTAACAATAACATGCACCAAAAAAAATTATTACCTCTCTCTCACCGGCCTTAGCAGATTATTGATCACTTTATAAAGTAATTACTACTTTCTCGGATCAGAAACAACACGTACGTACCAAAGTACTATACCTCTCACCAAGAAACATGCATGTAATTTTAAATAGTCAAAAAATAACGGGTCGTCGTCGTGGCTGCTGATTCGTTCCTGCAGATAGAGTTCATGGGCGACGCCGGGAGGGTGGTGATCAACGGCACGGTGTACAACCTGAAGCAGCTGCACTGGCACACGCCGAGCGAGCACACCATCGACGGCCGCAGGTACGACATGGAGGTGCACCTGGTGCACGTGAGCGCGCAGAACAAGTTGGCGGTGATCGGCATCCTCTACGAGACCGGCATCTTCCCCGACCTTCTCCTGTCAATCCTGGAGCCCTCCATCAGAGACATCAAAGGCAAGCCGGTTGACCAGCCGCAGCCCATCGGGAAGGTGGACGCCAGCCTCGTGCGCGCCACGGGCAACGTGTACTACCGCTACATGGGCTCCCTCACCACGCCGCCCTGCACCGAGGGGGTCATCTGGACCGTCTTCAAGAAGGTTGGGTTGCGAGGGGTTTAATAATCTCAATTCCTCAAGCTTTTCAAGTGATTAATCGTTAATCTATTTATTATCTGTGCTGTGCAGGATCGCCCCGTGCAGGAGCGCCAGGTGCAGCTTCTCAAAGACGCAGTGGCAGACGTAAGAGTAGTCGATCGATCGATCTCGTTAACTTCTTTGTTTTTGTTTTTGTAGGCTTATTAATTGGCTAATGGAGACCCTTTAATTTCTTGCATGTGGTTTTTACCTGCTGCAGGGCTATGAGAAAAACGCGAGGCCGCTTCAGGCTGACAACAACAGAGACATCGGCGTATTCCGCCCTTGGCTGGTGTGATCTAAATAGACCTGATAACTGTTGTACGAGACGACGAGTAGTCGATCTATCAGCTGGATGAATGCTACTAATAGGTGCTAATGGCTGCTATCATTAGCACTAATGTATCCAAATATAACCTAAATAAAACACTGGACCACGTATGTCCACATTGATACCCATGCATGCATGCAAGTTCAGAAGGGAAAAAAATGTCCATCATGTTGATGTGGGTATTGATTATTGGATTATTTGATGGGCTTGTCGATCTGCTTCCTGAAAATCTAAGAAACACTAAATTATGTATATTGCTCACTAGCAATGCTAATAAGAACCAAGAACACGTGAACAGTAGTTCCAGTTGTCTCCTTACGAATTAATTGAGGAATTGTTACCATGAAATCATCCAAACTTTGATTCACTTTCTCATGGTTTTTAAGTAATCTGTATTTATTTGAATGCGTGGTGTTAAGTATCATGACGCTACAAACTCTAATAATTTTAGTCTAATGCTTCTCTATTAAAAAACGTATGGTACTAGACTATATGCCCCGCTAGGCGAAATTTCTAACCCACTCATGCCAGGGCCTATGCCCAACCCAAAGTATGGGAGGCATGTAAATTTAAAGGCCCCAATGTAACATTTCTAGAGGCTCTCTCATGTGGGCATGTGGCACACACTAGAAAAAAAACCTCCAATGCCATCCATGAAAACGATATTCTTTCTTCCTACTATACTATCAAAGTTCAAACCACAAAACTCCACACACTTCTGGTAATTTTAAAGCCAAATAAGTAAGAGCAAACAAATTCATAATACTTCCAATTAAACAGTTTGGGACCACACTTGATTGGCGTATTTGTAGAACAAATGTTGGACTAAGAGCAACTTCAACAATAGCCCCTAAAATCAGGCTTTCTAAATACTAAATAGGGGCTTACTCTATTTTTGAGAGCCTCAAAATTTGTTCTAACTCCAAAATAAGGTGCCAAATAGAGGGCATGTTGGAGTGAATTTTTTTTGTTTAACCTTCTAAATTTAGTTGAAGGCGCGCTTATTTAGAGGGTCCGATGGAGTTGCTCTAATCCATATCACATCTGGCTAGTTTTGGGATGTTTGGTAGAGCTTCTCCAAAACAGCTTCATTCGGTTTCTAAGTTCACTTGCGTCTCGGTTCGATCGGTAACGTCTTCACTCTATGATGTTTTGATTTATGTAAAACAGATGAAGCTAAACCACTATACAAATCCTTCCAAAACGGCCTTATATTGTATGAGTTAGAAATAAATTAGCACAAATTACGAAGAGTAAATCGCACCCACCATACAACAACTTATCATGTCATATCATTTTAGTCCAACAAGTTGCAAACCATGCAAATAGAAGCACCAAGTTGTCTTGTATGATCATATATAATTCAAATACGCTCGGTAGATTCACTTATGGACACGTTGGCAACATGACATGGTGCCACCGTTCATGTTTTTACAAACATATTTGCTGTTTTTAAACAAATATTTGTTCCCTAACTTTATTTAAGTCCTACTGCCCTTTTCATTTTGACCTGTTAACCACCGATAGGTTCTAGTGCGCACGACCAATTCAATTTTTCTTCGCCAACGCTCAATAGAACGCTGCACTAGCCAAGCTGTGTTATTGAGATATTGATTATCGATACTTGGTCCATTTGTTCACAACTTGCATATTTGTTCACAATGAAGTGAATTGTTATATGCTTATTATCCGATCATGTCAGTTCACTGTGTTACTCTAGATTATTCAGGTTATATACATGAGGATTATTCAATATTCTAATTGTCCACTCCAATTTGTTGCTCGTATGTACTAGCGATCAACTTCACTATCTATATAGCCACCAAACAGGTCACAAACTAAGCGTTTGAGTGCATGTCCTCTACACAAAAAGTTAATCTAAAAAGTCTATATTGCACACACCGATGCCAAAGAAATAAGAGTCGCACACATAGTTAAGACTTAAATAAGAATGAAGTTACATGGATAAGCCTGTTCCCATCACCTATTATAATGGCAAAATACATCATCAAACGTTGTACAATTGGCCTTATACACACAGTTTGCAAGTTTTTGCATCCATTTGCACATTTTACTACTACTTATTAGATCAAAGTGATACAACAATGCAAGTCATTCTATGGTGGTTGCAATTTACTCAATTAAAAATACAAAGCAATTAATCACGTATAGATTAAATACAAGTTAGAAGTAAATTAGCATTAGTCAGCATGACCAAGGTACTATTTGGATCCACATTGTACGGTGCATGTAATTTACTGATTTTAAAAATACTATGTGGGACCCATGCTGGGCCCACTTATCCAAGTGGCAGTGGGACCCACCCCTAATCTTGTATTTGACTTTTGAAAATTTATGACGTTTCACAATTTTGTTTAATGACAAAACAAAATTTGTCACGATTTTGGCTTTGCTAGAGTTTGTGACGATTCTTAGTTACTCTTAACTACGAACACATCATTTTTGTCGCTAAGTTGCGTTGTATGATATAAAATGTCACAAAACCAAACATGATAACGACGAATAAGTCGAACGTGATTAGGTTTGTTTGACGCACGCGGTCACGTATGTAGCGGCTTCTTCCTGATGAAAAGAGTGTGTGCAACTCGATCAGATCATCCTTACGCAGTTACGCTGCATGAAGGTTTTTCCCTGCTGCCCTGCGCCGGTCTACTTGCCCCGGTGTATATATATACCCACCCTAGCTGCTGCCTCCTCGTCCCAAATTAAACCACCTGTGTAGCTGATCACTATTCACTAGCTCGATCAGCACGGATGGGTGGCCGCCACCTCCACCACGCCGTCGGCGGGGCGCTCCTCGCCGCTGCGCTCCTGCTCTGCGCCGCCGCCCCGGGTGCCATGGCGCAGGAAGAAACAGGCCGGCAGTCAGCTCGATCGATCGAATTGAATGCATGTCGCCGTCTGTCTCGATAGTATATATAATCTGACTTAGCATGAATTGGTGTGTGGTTGCAGAGGACGTGCTCAAGTTCAGCTACGTCCCTGGCTCGCCGAATGGCCCGGATCGCTGGAGCACGCTCAACACGTCGTGGGGCAACTGCAGCGCCGGCAGGATGCAGTCCCCCATCGACCTCGAGGACGACCGCGCCGAGCTGGTGCGCTCCCTCGGCTTCCTCGACTACCACTACCGCCCCGCCAACGCCTCCATCGTCAACCGTGGCCACGACATCAAGGTTAGTTTACTTTCAGTGGCGGAGGAGGAAATAAAATTAAGAAATTAAGATATGGCGAAATTATATAGTAAGATTTAAATTCAAAGTAAAATATAAATATGAAAAATGCAATGATTTGTCTAGCACGAAATATAAAAGAGTAAATTACGCTCAACATACAACAACTTGGCTTATAGGTGCAGATTAGTCCAACAACTTGTAAAATACTCAATTCAATCCAATAACTTAACAAGTGGGTGCAGATTGGTCCAACAACTTGGAAAATGGTGCAAATTGGTCCACAACTTGTAAAATATTTAATTTAGCGTAGTAGCTTGGCAAATTGATTCATCTACTGTCCAAATTTTATAACAATAACATATTAAGCAAAGTAGATGGACTTGTGAATTTTATTTTGGTTATAATTCTTGTCTTTTCTATTTCTTTGTTACTTCTCAAGTGTGTACATAATTTATTTGTCACTAATCAAAATTATAATTATAAAACAGACCGTTAGCATTACCAAAAGATCAAAGTTAATAAGAGAGGCTTTAGGGCCTTATGTTTGTCTCATGTATTCAATAATAGTAGAGAAAGTAATTTGGCTTATGTTCTTTTAGCTCATTTTCTATTTCTAAACAAACATAGAAGACTTTAAAAATATTAATGCCAAGTTTCTAAAAAGTATAGTTAATAGTTATCAATATATTGGTTTCTGCACAAAGATTCTTGTAATCAAACACGTAGAAAGCAACTAGGACTGACTTATAATTATTAAATCACTACACAAAAAGTAATTAATTTGAAGATATAACATAGTTTCCTAAACATCAAAGATTTTTATCTTGGCCAAATACGTTGAATATTAGTGACCAAATAATACTTACTAATTTTTTCGACATGAACATACCTCTATTGTGACCTAGAGTTAGTAATATGTTGTTATTGTAACGTTTGGACCGTGGATGCACTAATTTGCCAAGTTATTACACTAAATTGAGTAATTTACAAGTTATTGGACCAATTTGCACCCACACGTTAAGTTATTGTACTAAATTAAGCATTTTGCAAGTTGTTGGACCAATATGCACCCACTTAGCAAGTTGTTGTATGGTGGGTGCAATTTACTCAATATAAAATTATATATCTAAACTATAAAGAGAATTAGATTTGAAAACACTTCTCACCAAGATTAGGCCCACCTCCCACCTCACAGAGGACCCATCTGTCATGAAAAAAGGACTACGGAAGGGAGGGAGGAGACCCATTTTGTCGACCTTGTAAAGTGATTTCCTCCTCGAAACACAAAACTTTTTTCACCCAAAAAAGGGCCCACCTAAATATACCCACATTTGCACACATGTCTATACACAATTATCCCGTATTGCTAATAGATAATAAATTGGAGAGTTTTTCTCTATATAAATAAATGACAACTATCTCGAAAATGTTGTGCCTTTCTATTTGAGTTTTGAGAATACATAAAGCTCTCTAGACATAAGAGAGCAGATATAAAGTATGTTTAAAAGCGCTTCGAACGGCTGGTCTGTTTACCATGGCCCACTAAAGTGACACTCTTTTAGTACCTACGTGTCATCAATAAATGTGCGTGCCGCACGCGCGTTCTTGCTAGTACACATAAATAAAGATATATAATATTATGGAAAAAACAAGTCGGAGTTCTGGTCATCTATACAATAATGTCATGGTGGCCAGTGCACATCGTAGGAAAAATGAGAAGTCCTAGAGGCACTACTTGTGGCAAAAATAAGATATGGCGACATGGGCTCCCTCACCACGCCGCCCTGCACTGAGGGTTCATCTGGACCGTCTTCAAGAAGGTATGTACATACCCAACCCAATTCCGGGAAAAACACGAGAGGCATGGCATCCCTTGGTTTTTCAAGTGATTTATCATTATATATCTATTTATCTGTGCTGTGCAGGATCGCCCCGTGCAGGAGCGCCAGGTGCAGCTTCTCAAAGACGCAGTGGCCGACGTAAGAGTCGATCGATCGATCTCGTTAACTTCTTTGATTTCCACACGCCTGGCCAAAAGATTCAGACATGGCTATATATAATCTAGCAGAAGGCGGTGTATGAACGGGCTCTGATTTTGGTTTTGTAGGCTTATTAATTAACTAATGGAGTCCCTTTAATTTCTTGCGTGTGGTTTTTACCTGCTGCAGGGCTATGAGAAAAACGCGAGGCCGCTTCAGGCCGGCTGAGAACAACAGAGACATCAGCGTATTTTGTCCAAGTTGGCTCTATATGTGGGGCTAAAAGTCACTAGTGAAGCATATTGGGCTGATCGTCAGGGATATGATACCAGTCTACCACATTGCGATATATAGCTCATGATATGGCAGGCAACGATATATCTTGTAATTCTCTATATTTCCGTGTCTTTGTTTTCCCAACCCACTATTACTGTTAGTTAGCAGCTAATTATCTTGTGGGATCTAAATAGACCTGCTACCTGTTGTACGAGACTACGAGTAGCTAGTAGAACTATTAGCTGGATGGATGCTATGCTAAGGCTGTCTCCAACAACATACCCGTATGCGAACCCAAACCTAAAATAGGTTCCGCACAGTACGTTTGGGTATCAAACCCCCCTCCAACAGACGACGCAAATACGGGACACATTTTACATCGCCGGCGATGGGCGACGCAAAATTGCGTCCTCTGTCCACCGCGACGCATCGTCCGGTGGTGGGCCCGCGACAGGGCGCGGCCGGCGTGGCGAGGCGGAGCGCGGCCGACGTGACGAGGCAAGTCCGCGGTGGCCGTGGCCAGTGGCGCTGCGAGGCGGAGCGCGGCCGGCGAGGCGGAGCACGGCCGGCGCGGCGAGGCGAGCCCGCGGTGGCCGGCGGCACGGCGCGGCGGAGCACGGCCGGCGCGGCGAAGCGAGCCCGCGGTGGCCGGCACGGCGAGGTGAGCCCGCGGTGACCGGCGGTGAGGCGAGGCCTTGACGGAGCTCGGCGGCTCAGCACTCGGCGGGGATCTCGGCGGGGACCTCCTTGGCCGGCGCGGTGAAGCAGCCTCGCGGCGCGGCGGGTCCTCCTCCTTCTCCTTCACCGCCTCCATTGGCTTCTCCTCCGCCGGCGCCACCTCCTTGGGCTTCTCCTCCGCCGCCGGCGCCGCGCCGTCCTTTGGCTTCTCCTCCGCCGGCAGACACGGGAGCTCGCGCAGCAGACAAGGGTCGACGCATCGGCGGCGGCGCCCTCAGCTCGCTCACCTTGCCCATGGCTTCGTTCCTCTCCCCTGCCTGCGTGCGCTGTGCCGGTGCTCTTCTTCCCCACGCGCGTCCGGGTCCTGCGGGTGCTCGAGCGGTGGCTGCCGGCGGCGCTCGCCCACGCGATGACCCGTGGGTCCACGACGGCGCGTCACCGGCCCGGGGAGGCGGGTCCACTGCGGCGGTCAACTGGCGCGGCGAGGCGAGCCCACGGCGACCGGGAGGAAGGGGACGGGAAGATGGGTACTCAGTTTTTGCGTCGCTTGTTGGAGAAAGGAACATTTGGATACCTGACTTCTTTACTGTACATGACCCAAACCTTGAAATGGGTAGCTGGTTTGGGTCTCCATTGTTGGAGACAGCCTAATGGCTGCTAACTATTATCACTAATGTTTCCAAATATAACCTAAATAAAACATTGGGCCATGTATGTCCACATTGATAGCCATGCATATGCATGCATGTTCAGAAGGCCAAAAAAAAGTCCATCATGTTGATGTGGGTATTGATTATTGGATTATTTTTTATGAGTACTAAACTACTCAAAATACGATTTCATCGTCATTGATTAGTGATAACTTACGTCGGAGCATCCAGCCAGCTGGGCTTGTCGATCCGCTTCCTGAAAATCTAAGAAACACTAAAGATTGTAATGTAATCCCTCTGTCCTGAAATACAAATACAAGACATCCTGTCTTTTCTAGAGGGTATCTAAAAAAGCCAGGATGTCTTGTATTTTAAGATGGAGGGAGTAGTATATTGTTCGGGTCCCGCCCCCGGCGAGCTCCACGGCCGGAGGGGAGCGGCCTCGAGCTCCGTGACCATCCGGGGGAGGGGGGGAGGGGGGTGGGTGGGGGCTCGACCGCCGCCCGGGCGAGCTCAGCGGCTGGGGGGCCAAGGTTGGTGCGTCGGTGGCACAAGTAGGCGGAGCGCGCGCGAGGGGAGGGAGAAGAAGTAGAGGGGAGGGAGAGATGTAGCGGTGGAGTGGAGTTGCTGCAAGCTCAACTGTGGCATGGGAGTGGAGGCGACGGAGAAGATAAGGCCTAGGCAAAAAAAATTCATTAAAGATGACATATGGGTCCCACATGAATGACTTGCGGGACTCAAGTATTGTGTATAACGATGTTAAGAGCGTCATCCATGCCATCTTTTCAGTTCTTCATACCAAACAAAAAAAAGGATGAACATATCTCTCTCAACCAAACACGATCTGGTACGGTCCTATCCCAGAAAAGAGAGATGAGATCATCCCATCCCACATTGTCTTCAAACCAAACGCACGCTTAAAGGTCCAATCAGTCCACTGGGCACGAGCAAGCCCATCTGCATCGTACACACAGGTCATGCCATGTTGCCGCACAGCTTATCTCTTGCTTGATCAAACAAAAACCATCTATACATTTGCGTAGTATTGCCTGGTTGTGTGCGATTACGTCAGAGACTTTTCTATTTTCTTAAAAAAATTGCGTCCTTTAGTTCGACCGGCAATTAGCCACCATACGCAACAGTGCAACACTATAGGATGATGGTCAGATAGGGGGCTCCTATATGACTTCTACGTGCTAGTTAAGCAACATGGCTTAGAGGCCCAATTAGACCCAACACACTAGTACTACATGTGGACATCCGTGCGTATTTTTCACGAAACTTTTTTCATTCCGTTGAAAACAAAATCACACACGTAGCTGTATTCGAATATTTTTTGGCACGAAATTTTATTAGTCTCCAACAGTTTCATATGATACCAGATTCTACATTTTTGCTAACCTAATTCAACATTTTAACAATATTGGTTCAACATTTGTAGAAAACTAATTCAACATTTTTCAAAAAATGTTGAAATAGTATATTACAAATGTTGAACTAGTTTTCAACAAATGTTGATTTTAAAAAAAAATATTAAAATAATATGAAATAAATTCAAATTGGAGCTTGTTTTGTCGTATAAATTCTAACGAATACCATGGTTCAAACCGATTTGAAAAATGATTTACGGTTTGTAAGAAAATTGAATTTAAAGATCGAAATCTAAATGGATTTACATCCGACCAGCTCATGCATGCATGCAGCCGAGTACCTCCAGCTGTCCACGTGCGCCTCTCTCACCGCTGTCGACTACTCATCCACAATAATCTGGTTCGTTCATATGATGTGCACGGATCTCAAACAGTGGAAGCCATCTAGCTAAAATAACTTGAGGAAGCCATATAGGATTTCCGGGTCAGATAACCCAGAATCATTGGCCGGCACGAGGCCCGGTAGATTTGGTCTGGCCCAAGTACGACGGCCCGGTGCCCGCATGTGCTTCCGCAGCCGTCAGGCAGCCGGGGATGTCCCGTTTAATGGTCAGCCCAACACAGGCCCGTTGCCCCGTCTATAGACCGCTCTGCCCATACTACAGACATTCACTGGTCACTGCACTGCAACGAGTAAAGACGCTGGATAGATCGAGCGAAGAGAAAGAGATGTTTAGAGTTTAGAAGTAAACGCTAGTATTCTGTGGCAGTAGTACGTACCTACTTAACCGTAGCATGGTGTAGTAGCAGCCCAACGTGGTATACTTAGAGATGGTAACGGATCATGGTCCGTTTGTTTCTTCACAATCTAACTTGGCCCTAACAAAATTTAGCTCAAAAACTAGTATTATTTTAGTCCGGCCCTAATCCGGTCCGATCCTTAAAATTTTTAGTACAAAAATGAGGGCCCTTTACTACCCCTAGGTATACTGTATTCGTTGGCCGAAAATAAAGAATTTTCAAACTGAACACCAAGAAACACAGGCCACAAAAGCACAGACACTTGTTGTCTATTTTGCTTAAGTCCCCAAAAGATGCCAATCATTTTGTTTTAGTTTCCTGGTAGTTGTCACTGTCTCGTGGCCTGAAACTCAGAGAGGGCAAGCATGTCACCGTACCATATATGCATCTACAGTATTTTAATTATAATTGACCAAGAAACAAACCTACACCTTTTTCTCTCAAGATTAAAAAATTGTAAATAATCACAATCACAACTTCTATTAGGGAAAAGTTAACCTAAAAACACACTTTTCCTAAAAAACTAAAAACACACCTGCACCTAACTATCTATTTTTTGACGGGATTTAGAGATTTTAACGGCTAGAGAGATCGCATGGCCCAGCGGTGGAAGCAGGCGAGACAAAGGTGTACATCAGGGGCGCCATCATCCGTGACCATTGTGGATGTCGGTTGGACAAGGATGAAGGCAGGGTGTGTTTGTAGTCGGCGTGATTCTCATTGTCGATGGGCATGTGGTATATTACTGAAAGAACACGGCCAATAAATCTCTCATATTTCTAAAGCGATGATCGTTTCTACGGTAATTTGAATTTTGGTCCATCACGAGACATCGACGGGTAGACACTCGTGTCCTCAAAAAAAAAGCTAAAGAAGATCAAGATTTGTGTTCTTTTCTAACATGATCCTTGGTGTACGAGCAACAGGGGCTCCACCAGATAAGATCCGATCCTAAGCCCTCTTATTTCGCACTCGTGCTCATCCCGCAGCATCTCACGAGCATATTTGCTAGTCTTGGAATAAACCCAAAAAATGCGAACACCCATATAGAGTCGAGGACTCAAACCCAGATAAGTAAGTTTCACCAAAAAAAACTTTACCAATTGAACTATACTCAGTTAGCCGATTGGGCACGGTTAACGATTAGGTATGAACGAAATTACAATAACATGAACTATATACGATTCGAATTTGTCTATTATAAATATACATCTATTATACTCTATTAGTACATATGGATGGCCAGAGAAGGCTATACAGAGTATCCCACCAAATAGTTTGCATGTTTCAATGTATCGACACTTTTGATCAAAGTCAGAAGAAACATTCATTAAAAAACGACAATTTCTTCAGCACTTGTCTCGTACCGGTGGCGCCGCACAAGGCTCCCGCCGCCACAGGGTCCGTTGCACGTCACCTGCCACTAGTCCCCCGTGGTCCTCTTTCACCATTACATCCCTCTTTATGTCTTCGATGATCTTGTTTGTGGCACTAAAAGAGAGTGGAGACCCGTTTTTCTCGTAAGATATAGTTTTAAGTTTCGAGTTTGGTCTTTCTCATGCTGATTTCTTTAATTTTGAAATTTTGGTTACTCTTTGTTCTTTATGACGATGTTGAGGATGTTGGGTGGATTGGTTTTTCTTCTCTATGGAGGCTTGGCGAGAGTGCACAGTTAGCCGAGCAGAGAAATACCTAGTTTACATCTTCAGGAACACTTGAGCAAATACCGTAGGGACGTGAGCAGCTAGCTCAGGCACTTGAGTTTTCATGAATGACTGGAAGGAAGCATGCTCAGGCACGCGAGGCACCTTAGAAGCTTCTATCGTAGTTGCTACTTGCTAGCTTCCACCAGTTCATCCTTCAGCCACAAGCCCACACAACGGAAGACTAAAAAACCCAGCAGAGTGCCATGAACACTATGGAGTTATTTATATGCATTATGTCATGGCTTTGCTCCAAATAAGTCTTTCTCCAGGTTTGATGCCAAAAGGCTTGCTTGGCTTGCTGCGAATATCACATTTTTCTCTTCATGTATGCATATCCACATATGTAGAACTATAGTTTTAGTTTTAAAACTTATTAAGATTAGTAATCAATATGTTTGTGTGAACTTGTCTGTGCGAAGCTGTCAAGCCAGCAAAAGAGATGTGATTGTGTAGTATTGTGGATTGTTTTCTAGTATTTTCTGTGTACTCGCTTTTATTTCATTGCAGCAAAGTTCCTGAACTCTTTCTTCCCCTGTGCTTAAGTTTCAGTTGTGGACGTGTGACAAATGGAGCAGCTACCGGGCAAGGATGGGGAATCTCTGATTCAAAAAGAGGTTACAGTTCATGAAGGGTATGCAAGTCCTTTCATTTGTATTGTTGCTACTTTTCAAAACTCTGAAAATTTCAGGGATGTAGGATGAAACCACACTTTCTTTGATGTATTTCAATGCTCCACCTGACTAGCAACTAAAATGATCTTTTTTTGGCATTGGTTAACGTTTTTGTGCTTTACTTCTCACATTGCTTCATTGGGCTTAGAGTGCACAGACATTTTAATCTGCAATTCTGCACATACACTAAAAGTGCACTTTAACTTAGATAGTGTTAAGCTGCAGTTCTGTATGCATTAGTTTTGAAGGGCTTGAATAATACATACTGATGACCTGTATGTATGTCAGGTTCTTTACCACATTTTCATTGCCTGCTAAACCAAACAGACATGCTCAGTGGTAACTGATGATGCACTAATGCATGTGTGTACAACTTGTTTTCTTGTGCAAGCAGCATGCTGACCCAAATAATAGAATGCATGCATGATTTATGTATAGCATTGTGTTTCCTTGTGCAAACACCATAGTTTAGTTCAATCTTAATTTGATAGCATGACCGGATGGCTGTAGCTTTTGGCTCCAAAATTCAAACCCTTTGTTTATGATTGTCTACATATGAATGATTGCTACTTGCACATACACTGCTGAACGCGATGTGCTGCCTTCACCTTGGTTATATAATTTTTTGTGCTCAATTAAACATGGAAGTTTCCATAATTTGCCTTGCAAACTTACAATCAACGAATATATACCAACTGAACCTGTAATGATTGTTGATTTCTCCCATTCTTGATGAAACAGGATCTGGTTTGCTTTCTAGGATGAGCATGCATGGCTATTGGCACAAACATTCATCGTCAGCAAACATGATGGCATTAGACTTTCTATACTCAGGCATATACATAGTGGAACAATGATGACTTATGACTAGTGCTTTGTGAGGGTAAAGATATTTCTATGGTTGTCCTATCTTGAAAGCTTTGTAATCTGGTTGCATATATATGCTACTGATTTGAGCAATATAATATTAGTGTTGTTAACTTAAGCTTGAATGTCCTTTTGAAATGAAATATAGCCTGATGCTATTATATATGACGGAAATAAAAAAAATGAGTAAATTGCAACCACCATACAACAACTTGTATTGCCGTATCATTTTGGTCCAACAAGTAGTAAAATGTGCAAATGGATACACAAACATGCAAACTGTGTGCGTATAAGGTCAATTGTACACCATATGATGATGCATTTTGCCATTATACTTGGTGATGGGATAGGTTTATGCATGTAACCCCCTTATGTAAGTCTTAACTATGTACTCCCTCCGGTTCATATTAGAAGTCGTTTTGGACAAGGTTTGAGTCAAATATTGGGAATATAAATCACGAATAACATTTAAGTCGTTGAGTTTGAAAATGTAAAAATCATATAAATAGATTGGTCTTGAAAATTAATTTCATAAAAGTATACATATATAACTTTTTAAGAAACATTTTTATAGAAAAGAGAAGTCCAAGTTGTGCTTTGGTGACCGTGTCGCTGTCCTAAACGACTTCTAATATGAACCGGAGGGAGTAGGCTACTCTTATTTCTTTGGCATCTATGGGTGCAATATATACTTTTTAGTTTAACTTAGAGGAAATGCACACAAATGCTTAGTTTGTGACCTGTTTGGTGGCTACAGATAGTAAAGTTGATCGCTAGTACATGAGGAACAACAAATTGGAGTGGATAATTAGAATATTGAATAATCCTCGTATATATAACCTGAATAATCTAGAGCAGCACATGAAAATTCACTTCAACTGTGAACTAACATGATCGGATAATAAGCATATAGCAATGCACTTCATTGTAAACAAATATGCAAGCTGTGAACAAATAGACCAAGTATCGATAATCCAAATATCTCGAAAACAGCTTGGCCAGCGCAACGTTCTACTGAGCATTGGCAAGCGAAGATTGAATTGGTGGTGGGCACTAGGACCTATCGGTGGTTAACAGGTCAAAATGAAAAGGGCAGAAGGACTTAAATGAAGTTAGGGAACAAATATTTATTTAAAAAACAGCAAATATATGGTTCTTATTTGCAAAAATGTGAACGTGCGGCACCATGTCATGTTGCCAACTTGTCCATAAGTGAAGCCACCGAGCGTATTTGGACTGTATATGATCATACATGGCAACTTGGTGCATCTATTTGTACAGTTTGCAACTTGTTAGACTAAAATGATGATATGTTATAAGTTATTGTATGGTGGATGCAATTTACTTTTAAAAAATCCGTCAGTTCCAACTGTACCGGGGAAACATAACTTCTCTGTCCGTCTTTCTATAGGAATACAATCTATATCCCTAATTGGATGCCGACAGGCAATTGAAAAATTTCCCAATCGAGTATAACCAACACGGAAAATATTTAATCTGACGGTTTGCGGTGGATTCCTAGACCTGACGCGAGGCAAAACTTCCCTGTGAGTTCACCGCCAGAAAAAAAACCCATAGAAAAGCAGATTCTGTAGAATTTTTATTTCTCTGTCCAGCTATCACCCTGTTGGCCGACAGAAAAAAAATATTCTGATGGTGTATTCTATTTCCTTACGGTTTTCCATCGATCACACACGATCACACGGATATTTCCGTTTCTGGCAGTGTCGGTCGGTATGGAAAAGCAACATCGCTGGAGCACGCTCAAGCCGTCGTGTGGCAACTGCAGCGCCGGCCGGATGCAGTCCCCCATCGACCTCGCCGAAGAACTGCGTCAAGCTGGAGCGCTCCCTCGGCTACCTCGACTACCAGTCACCAACATGGTACTAGACGCCATACGTACTATCGTTTACTTCTGCGGCGTAGTACGTACACTGAACCGTAGCACGGTAGCACCACCCCCAACATGGTATACCGTATACGTTGGCGGAAAACTCTAAATATCAGAGCGCCAATAAACAAACCCCGCAAATTAAAGACACAAACACCGGCCTTTATTTGCTCTCAAGATTAAAAATTAATTTACCTTGCATCTTAGTAGCGCCTATATTACCTAATTAATCTTCCTATCATACATTCATACGTCTAGATGTCAACTGTACTCCACCAGTACGTACGTATATATATATGCTCCAATATAATGGATCGACCACTGTTAACGGGGCTTGATCAGAGAAGAAAGCCATGCATGCATGTGCGCCGTCTCTTTTAGATTAAGGATAAACGGTCCGGCCTCAACATCCAATATGTAGATGATGCCTACAGCCAACATGTAGATGTGCGTCGTCTCTAGGACGACGACTCCGCAAGACTGCAAACGCGCGGACGCGGGCCGTACGTAAGCCCGCCTTCCATCTCCGTACCCAGCGACTATATATGGATAGATACGCATGCGAGAGAGCATTGCGTTTGCGTAGACGGCAGGAACGTTTACTTCCTGCGGCGGGCGTGCTGGCCGGCCGGCCGGCCGGTCCCCTCGGCCGTAGCAGCAGCAGCCGGTTTGTTTGACGCGCGCGATATGCATATATGGAAGTTTTTTCCCTAGCTGCTGCCCTGCGCCCGTCTGCCTGCCCCGGCCAGTATATATATGCCCACCCTAGCTGCTGCCTCCTCGTCCCAAATTAAACCACTGTAGCTGATCACTAGCTCGATCAGCACGAATGGGTCTCGCTCGCCGCCACCTCCACCACGCCGCCGGCGGGGCGCTCCTCGCCGCTGCACTCCTGCTCTGCGCCGCCGTCCCGGGCGGCATGGCGCAGGAAGAAACAGGCCAGTAGTCAGCTCGATCGAATAATAATGCATGGCGCCTATATATAAGTGTGTGTGCGCCTCGATAGTATAATAATCTGACCGGGGAGCATGAATTGGTGTGTGGTTGCATGCAGAGGACGAGCTCGAGTTCAGCTACGTCCCGGGCTCGCCGAACGGCCCGGATCGCTGGAGCACGCTCAAGCCGTCGTGGGGCAACTGCAGCGCCGGCCGGATGCAGTCCCCCATCGACCTCGCCGACGACCGCGTCAAGCTGGAGCGCTCCCTCGGCTACCTCGACTACAAGTACCGCCCCGCCGACGCCTCCATCGTCAACCGCGGCCACGACATCAAGGTTAGTATGTAATTTATTTCCAGCGTTAACAATAACATGCACCAAAAAAAATTATTACCTCTCTCTCACCGGCCTTAGCAGATTATTGATCACTTTATAAAGTAATTACTACTTTCTCGGATCAGAAACAACACGTACGTACCAAAGTACTATACCTCTCACCAAGAAACATGCATGTAATTTTAAATAGTCAAAAAATAACGGGTCGTCGTCGTGGCTGCTGATTCGTTGCTGCAGATAGAGTTCATGGGCGACGCCGGGAGGGTGGTGATCAACGGCACGGTGTACAACCTGAAGCAGCTGCACTGGCACACGCCGAGCGAGCACACCATCGACGGCCGCAGGTACGACATGGAGGTGCACCTGGTGCACGTGAGCGCGCAGAACAAGTTGGCGGTGATCGGCATCCTCTACGAGACCGGCATCTTCCCCGACCTTCTCCTGTCAATCCTGGAGCCCTCCATCAGAGACATCAAAGGCAAGCCGGTTGACCAGCCGCAGCCCATCGGGAAGGTGGACGCCAGCCTCGTGCGCGCCACGGGCAACGTGTACTACCGCTACATGGGCTCCCTCACCACGCCGCCCTGCACCGAGGGGGTCATCTGGACCGTCTTCAAGAAGGTTGGGTTGCGAGGGGTTTAATAATCTCAATTCCTCAAGCTTTTCAAGTGATTAATCGTTAATCTATTTATTATCTGTGCTGTGCAGGATCGCCCCGTGCAGGAGCGCCAGGTGCAGCTTCTCAAAGACGCAGTGGCAGACGTAAGAGTAGTCGATCGATCGATCTCGTTAACTTCTTTGTTTTTGTTTTTGTAGGCTTATTAATTGGCTAATGGAGACCCTTTAATTTCTTGCATGTGGTTTTTACCTGCTGCAGGGCTATGAGAAAAACGCGAGGCCGCTTCAGGCTGACAACAACAGAGACATCGGCGTATTCCGCCCTTGGCTGGTGTGATCTAAATAGACCTGATAACTGTTGTACGAGACGACGAGTAGTCGATCTATCAGCTGGATGAATGCTACTAATAGGTGCTAATGGCTGCTATCATTAGCACTAATGTATCCAAATATAACCTAAATAAAACACTGGACCACGTATGTCCACATTGATACCCATGCATGCATGCAAGTTCAGAAGGGAAAAAAATGTCCATCATGTTGATGTGGGTATTGATTATTTGATTATTTGATGAGTGCTAAACTACTCAAAATATCATTTCGTCGTCGTTGATTAGTGAGAACTTACATCCGATCATCCAGCTAGCTGGGCTTGTCGATCTGCTTCCTGAAAATCTAAGAAACACTAAATTATGTATATTGCTCACTAGCAATGCTAATAAGAACCAAGAACACGCGAACAGTAGTTCCAGTTGTCTCCTTACGAATTAATTGAGGAATTGTTACCATGAAATCATCCAAACTTTCATTCACTTTCTCATGGTTTTTAAGTAATCTGTATTTATTTGAATGCGTGGTGTTAAGTATCATGACGCTACAAACTCTAATAATTTTAGTCTAATGCTTCTCTATTAAAAAACGTATGGTACTAGACTATATGCCCCGCTAGGCGAAATTTCTAACCCACTCATGCCAGGGCCTATGCCCAACCCAAAGTATGGGAGGCATGTAAATTTAAAGGCCCCAATGTAACATTTCTAGAGGCTCTCTCATGTGGGCATGTGGCACACACTAGAAAAAAAACCTCCAATGCCATCCATGAAAACGATATTCTTTCTTCCTACTATACTATCAAAGTTCAAACCACAAAACTCCACACACTTCTGGTAATTTTAAAGCCAAATAAGTAAGAGCAAACAAATTCATAATACTTCCAATTAAACAGTTTGGGACCACACTTGATTGGCGTATTTGTAGAACAAATGTTGGACTAAGAGCAACTTCAACAATAGCCCCTAAAATCAGGCTTTCTAAATACTAAATAGGGGCTTACTCTATTTTTGAGAGCCTCAAAATTTGTTCTAACTCCAAAATAAGGTGCCAAATAGAGGGCATGTTGGAGTGAATTTTTTTTGTTTAACCTTCTAAATTTAGTTGAAGGCGCGCTTATTTAGAGGGTCCGATGGAGTTGCTCTAATCCATATCACATCTGGCTAGTTTTGGGATGTTTGGTAGAGCTTCTCCAAAACAGCTTCATTCGGTTTCTAAGTTCACTTGCGTCTCGGTTCGATCGGTAACGTCTTCACTCTATGATGTTTTGATTTATGTAAAACAGATGAAGCTAAACCACTATACAAATCCTTCCAAAACGGCCTTATATTGTATGAGTTAGAAATAAATTAGCACAAATTACGAAGAGTAAATCGCACCCACCATACAACAACTTATCATGTCATATCATTTTAGTCCAACAAGTTGCAAACCATGCAAATAGAAGCACCAAGTTGTCTTGTATGATCATATACAATTCAAATACGCTCGGTAGATTCACTTATGGACACGTTGGCAACATGACATGGTGCCACCGTTCATGTTTTTACAAACATATTTGCTGTTTTTAAACAAATATTTGTTCCCTAACTTTATTTAAGCCCTACTGCCCTTTTCATTTTGACCTGTTAACCACCGATAGGTTCTAGTGCGCACGACCAATTCAATTTTTCTTTGCCAACGCTCAATAGAACGCTGCACTAGCCAAGCTGTGTTATTGAGATATTGATTATCGATACTTGGTCCATTTGTTCACAACTTGCATATTTGTTCACAATGAAGTGAATTGTTATATGCTTATTATCCGATCATGTCAGTTCACTGTGTTACTCTAGATTATTCAGGTTATATACATGAGGATTATTCAATATTCTAATTGTCCACTCCAATTTGTTGCTCGTATGTACTAGCGATCAACTTCACTATCTATATAGCCACCAAACAGGTCACAAACTAAGCGTTTGAGTGCATGTCCTCTACACAAAAAGTTAATCTAAAAAGTCTATATTGCACACACCGATGCCAAAGAAATAAGAGTCGCACACATAGTTAAGACTTAAATAAGAATGAAGTTACATGGATAAGCCTGTTCCCATCACCTATTATAATGGCAAAATACATCATCAAACGTTGTACAATTGGCCTTATACAAAAAGTTTGCAAGTTTTTGCATCCATTTGCACATTTTACTACTACTTATTAGATCAAAGTGATACAACAATGCAAGTCATTCTATGGTGGTTGCAATTTACTCAATTAAAAATACAAAGCAATTAATCACGTATAGATTAAATACAAGTTAGAAGTAAATTAGCATTAGTCAGCATGACCAAGGTACTATTTGGATCCACATTGTACGGTGCATGTAATTTACTCATTTTAAAAATACTATGTGGGACCCATGCTGGGCCCACTTATCCAAGTGGCAGTGGGACCCACCCCTAATCTTGTATTTGACTTTTAAAAATTTATGACGTTTCACAATTTTGTTTAATGACAAAACAAAATTCGTCACGATTTTGGCTTTGCTAGAGTTTGTGACGATTCTTAGTTACTCTTAACTACGAACACATCATTTTTGTCGCTAAGTTGCGTTGTATGATATAAAATGTCACAAAACCAAACATGATAACGACGAATAAGTCGAACGTGATTAGGTTTGTTTGACGCGCGCGGTCACGTATGTAAACGCTTCTTCCTGATGAAAAGAGTGTGTGCAACTCGATCAGATCATCCTTACGCAGTTACGCTGCATGAAGGTTTTTCCCTGCTGCCCTGCGCCGGTCTGCTTGCCCCGGTGTATATATATACCCACCCTAGCTGCTGCCTCCTCGTCCCAAATTAAACCACCTGTGTAGCTGATCACTATTCACTAGCTCGATCAGCACGGATGGGTGGCCGCCACCTCCACCACGCCGTCGGCGGGGCACTCCTCGCCGCTGCGCTCCTGCTCTGCGCCGCCGCCCCGGGCGCCATGGCGCAGGAAGAAACAGGCCGGCAGTCAGCTCGATCGATCGAATTGAATGCATGTCGCCGTCTGTCTCGATAGTATATATAATCTGACTTAGCATGAATTGGTGTGTGGTTGCAGAGGACGTGCTCAAGTTCAGCTACGTCCCTGGCTCGCCGAATGGCCCGGATCGCTGGAGCACGCTCAACACGTCGTGGGGCAACTGCAGCGCCGGCAGGATGCAGTCCCCCATCGACCTCGAGGACGACCTCGCCGAGCTGGTGCGCTCCCTCGGCTACCTCGACTACCACTACCGCCCCGCCAACGCCTCCATCATCAACCGTGGCCACGACGTCAAGGTTAGTTTACTTTCAGTGGCGGAGGACGAAATAAAATTAAGAAATTAAGATATGGCGAAATTATATAGTAAGATTTAAATTCAAAGTAAAATATAAATATGAAAAATGCAATGATTTGTCTAGCACGAAATATAAAAGAGTAAATTACGCTCAACATACAACAACTTGGCTTATAGGTGCAGATTAGTCCAACAACTTATAAAATACTCAATTCAATCCAATAACTTAACAAGTGGGTGCAGATTGGTCCAACAACTTGGAAAATGGTGCAAATTGGTCCACAACTTGTAAAATATTTAATTTAGCGTAGTAGCTTGGCAAATTGATTCATCTACTGTCCAAATTTTATAACAATAACATATTAAGCAAAGTAGATGGACTTGTGAATTTTATTTTGGTTATAATTCTTGTCTTTTCTATTTCTTTGTTACTTCTCAAGTGTGTACATAATTTATTTGTCACTAATCAAAATTATAATTATAAAACAGACCGTTAGCATTACCAAAAGATCAAAGTTAATAAGAGTGGCTTTAGGGCCTTATGTTTGTCTCATGTATTCAATAATAGTAGAGAAAGTAATTTGGCTTATGTTCTTTTAGCTCATTTTCTATTTCTAAACAAACATAGAAGACTTTAAAAATATTAATGCCAAGTTTCTAAAAAGTATAGTTAATAGTTATCAATATATTGGTTTCTGCACAAAGATTCTTGTAATCAAACACGTAGAAAGCAACTAGGACTGACTTATAATTATTAAATCACTACACAAAAAGTAATTAATTTGAAGATATAACATAGTTTCCTAAACATCAAAGATTTTTATCTTGGCCAAATACGTTGAATATTAGTGACCAAATAATACTTACTAATTTTTTCGACATGAACATATCTCTATTGTGACCTAGAGTTAGTAATATGTTGTTATTGTAACGTTTGGACCGTGGATGCACTAATTTGCCAAGTTATTACACTAAATTGAGTAATTTACAAGTTATTGGACCAATTTGCACCCACACGTTAAGTTATTGTACTAAATTAAGCATTTTGCAAGTTGTTGGACCAATATGCACCCACTTAGCAAGTTGTTGTATGGTGGGTGCAATTTACTCAATATAAAATTATATATCTAAACTATAAAGAGAATTAGATTTGAAAACACTTCTCACCAAGATTAGGCCCACCTCCCACCTCACAGAGGACCCATCTGTCATGAAAAAAGGACTACGGAAGGGAGGGAGGAGACCCATTTTGTCGACGTTGTAAAGTGATTTCCTCCTCGAAACACAAAACTTTTTTCACCCAAAAAAGGGCCCACCTAAATATACCCACATTTGCACACATGTCTATACACAATTATCCCGTATTGCTAATAGACAATAAATTGGAGAGTTTTTCCCTATATAAATAAATGCCAACTATCTCGAAAATGTTGTGCCTCTCTATTTGAGTTTTGAGAATACATAAAGCTCTCTAGACATAAGAGAGCAGATATAAAGTATGTTTAAAAGCGCTTCGAACGGCTGGTCTGTTTACCGTGGCCCACTAAAGTGACACTCTTTTAGTACCTACGTGTCATCAATAAATGTGCGTGCCGCACGCGCATTCTTGCTAGTACACATAATAGAGATATATAATATTATGGAAAAAACAAGTCGGAGTTCTGGTCATCTATACAATAATGTCATGGTGGCCAGTGCACATCGTAGGAAAAATGAGAAGTCCTAGAGGCACTACTTGTGGCAAAAATAAGATATGGCGACATGGGCTCCCTCACCACGCCGCCCTGCACTGAGGGGGTCATCTGGACCGTCTTCAAGAAGGTATGTACATACCCAACCCAATTCCGGCAAAAACACGAGAGGCATGGCATCCCTTGGTTTTTCAAGTGATTTATCATTATATATCTATTTATCTGTGCTGTGCAGGATCGCCCCGTGCAGGAGCGCCAGGTGCAGCTTCTCAAAGACGCAGTGGCCGACGTAAGAGTCGATCGATCGATCTCGTTAACTTCTTTGATTTCCACACGCCTGGCCAAAAGATTCAGACATGGCTATATATAATCTAGCAGAAGGCGGTGTATGAACGGGCTCTGATTTTGGTTTTGTAGGCTTATTAATTGACTAATGGAGTCCCTTTAATTTCTTGCGTGTGGTTTTTACCTGCTGCAGGGCTATGAGAAAAACGCGAGGCCGCTTCAGGCCGGCTGAGAACAACAGAGACATCAGCGTATTTTGTCCAAGTTGGCTCTATATGTGGGGCTAAAAGTCACTAGTGAAGCATATTGGGCTGATCGTCAGGGATATGATACCAGTATACCACATTGCGATATATAGCTCATGATATGGCAGGCAACGATATATCTTGTAATTCTCTATATTTCCGTGTCTTTGTTTTCCCAACCCACTATTACTGTTAGTTAGCAGCTAATTATCTTGTGGGATCTAAATAGACCTGCTACCTGTTGTACGAGACTACGAGTAGCTAGTAGAACTATTAGCTGGATGGATGCTATGCTAAGGCTGTCTCCAACAACATACCCGTATGCGAACCCAAACCTAAAATAGGTTCCGCACAGTACGTTTGGGTATCAAACCCCCCTCCAACAGACGACGCAAATACGGGACACATTTTACATCGCCGGCGATGGGCGACGCAAAATTGCGTCCTCTGTCCACCGCGACGCATCGTCCGGTGGTGGGCCCGCGACAGGGCGCGGCCGGCGTGGCGAGGCGGAGCGCGGCCGACGTGACGAGGCGAGTCCGCGGTGGCCGGTGGCCAGTGGCGCTGCGAGGCGGAGCGCGGCCGGCGAGGCGGAGCACGGCCGGCGCGGCGAGGCGAGCCCGCGGTGGCCGGCGGCACGGCGCGGCGGAGCACGGCCGGCGCGGCGAAGCGAGCCCGCGGTGGCCGGCACGGCGAGGTGAGCCCGCGGTGACCGGCGGTGAGGCGAGGCCTTGACGGAGCTCGGCGGCTCAGCGCTCGGCGGCTCAGCGCTCGGCGGGGATCTCGGCGGGGACCTCCTTGGCCGGCGCGGTGAAGCAGCCTCGCGGCGCGGCGGGTCCTCCTTCTCCTTCACCGCCTCCATTGTCTTCTCCTCCGCCGGCGCCACCTCCTTGGGCTTCTCCTCCGCCGCCGGCGCCGCGCCGTCCTTTGGCTTCTCCTCCGCCGGCAGACACGGGAGCTCGCGCAGCAGACAAGGGTCGACGCATCGGCGGCGGCGCCCTCAGCTCGCTCACCTTGCCCATGGCTTCGTTCCTCTCCCCTGCCTGCGTGCGCTGTGCCGGTGCTCTTCTTCCCCACGCGCGTCCGGGTCCTGCGGGTGCTCGAGCGGTGGCTGCCGGCGGCGCTCGCCCACGCGATGACCCGCGGGTCCACGACGGCGCGTCACCGGCCCGGGGAGGCGGGTCCACTGCGGCGGTCAACTGGCGCGGCGAGGCGAGCCCACGGCGACCGGGAGGAAGGGGACGGGAAGATGGGTACTCAGTTTTTGCGTCGCTTGTTGGAGAAAGGAACATTTGGATACCTGACTTCTTTACTGTACATGACCCAAACCTTGAAATGGGTAGCTGGTTTGGGTCTCCATTGTTGGAGACAGCCTAATGGCTGCTAACTATTATCACTAATGTTTCCAAATATAACCTAAATAAAACATTGGGCCATGTATATCCACATTGATAGCCATGCATATGCATGCATGTTCAGAAGGCCAAAAAAAAGTCCATCATGTTGATGTGGGTATTGATTATTGGATTATTTTTTATGAGTACTAAACTACTCAAAATATGATTTCATCGTCATTGATTAGTGATAACTTACGTCGGAGCATCCAGCCAGCTGGGCTTGTCGATCCGCTTCCTGAAAATCTAAGAAACACTAAAGATTGTAATGTAATCCCTCTGTCCTGAAATACAAATACAAGACATCCTGTCTTTTCTAGAGTGTATCTAAAAAAGCCAGGATGTCTTGTATTTTAAGATGGAGGGAGTAGTATATTGATCGGGTCCCGCCCCCGGCGAGCTCCACGGCTGGAGGGGAGCGGCCTCGAGCTCCGTGACCGTCCGGGGGAGGGGGGGAGGGGGGGTGGGTGGGGGCTCGACCGCCGCCCGGGCGAGCTCAGCGGCTGGGGGGCCAAGGTTGGTGCGTCGGTGGCACAAGTAGGCGGAGCGCGCGCGAGGGGAGGGAGAAGAAGTAGAGGGGAGGGAGAGATGTAGCGGTGGAGTGGAGTTGCTGCAAGCTCAACTGTGGCATGGGAGTGGAGGCGACGGAGAAGATAAGGCCTAGGCAAAAAAAATTCATTAAAGATGACATATGGGTCCCACATGAATGACTTGCGGGACTCAAGTATTGTGTATAACGATGTTAAGAGCGTCATCCATGCCATCTTTTCAGTTCTTCATACCAAACAAAAAAAAAGGATGAACATATCTCTCTCAACCAAACACGATCTGGTACGGTCCTATCCCAGAAAAGAGAGATGAGATCATCCCATCCCACATTGTCTTCAAACCAAACGCACGCTTAAAGGTCCAATCAGTCCACTGGGCACGAGCAAGCCCATCGGCAATCGTACACACAGGTCATGCCATGTTGCCGCACAGCTTATCTCTTGCTCGATCAAACAAAAACCATCTATGCATTTGCGTAGTATTGCCTGGTTGTGTGCGATTACGTCAGAGACTTTTCTATTTCTTAAAAAAATTGCGTCCTTTAGTTCGACCGGCAATTAGCCACCATACGCAACAGTGCAACACTATAGGATGATGGTCAGATAGGGGGCTCCTATATGACTTCTACGTGCTAGTTAAGCAACATGGCTTAGAGGCCCAATTAGACCCAACACACTAGTACTACATGTGGACATCCGTGCGTATTTTTCACGAAACTTTTTTCATTCCGTTGAAAACAAAGTCACACACGTAGCTGTATTCGAATATTATTTGGCACGAAATTTTATTAGTCTCCAACAGTTTCATATGATACCAGATTCTACATTTTTGCTAACCTAATTCAACATTTTAACAATATTGGTTCAACATTTGTAGAAAACTAATTCAACATTTTTCAAAAAATGTTGAAATAGTATATTACAAATGTTGAACTAGTTTTCAACAAATGTTGATTTTAAAAAAAATATTAAAATAATATGAAATATATTCAAATTGGAGCTTGTTTTGTCGTATAAATTCTAACGAATACCATGGTTCAAACCGATTTGAAAAATGATTTACGGTTTGTGAGAAAATTGAATTTAAAGATCGAAATCTAAATGGATTTACATCCGACCAGCTCATGCATGCATGCAGCCGAGTACCTCCAGCTGTCCACGTGCGCCTCTCTCACCGCTGTCGACTACTCGTCCACAATAATCTGGTTCGTTCATATAATATGCACGGATCTCAAACAGTAGAAGCCATCTAGCTAAAATAACTTGAGGAAGCCATATAGGATTTCCGGGTCAGATAACCCAGAATCATTGGCCGGCACGAGGCCCGGTAGATTTGGTCCGGCCCAAGTACGACGGCCCGGTGCCCGCATGTGCTTCCGCAGCCGTCAGGCAGCCGGGGATGTCCCGTTTAATGGTCAGCCCAACACAGGCCCGTTGCCCCGTCTATAGACCGCTCTGCCCATACTACACTACAGACATTCACTGGTCACTGCACTGCAACGAGTAAAGACGCTGGATAGATCGAGCGAAGAGAAAGAGATGTTTAGAGTTTAGAATTAAACGCTAGTATTCTGTGGCAGTAGTACGTACCTACTTAACCGTAGCATGATGTAGTAGCAGCCCAACGTGGTATACTTAGAGATGGTAACGGATCATGGTCCGTTTGTTTCTTCACAATCTAACTTGGCCCTAACAAAATTTAGCTCAAAAACTAGTATTATTTTAGTCCGGCCCTAATCCGGTCCGATCCTTAAAATTTTTAGTACAAAAATGAGGGCCCTTTACTACCCCTAGGTATACTGTATTCGTTGGCCGAAAATAAAGAATTTTCAGACTGAACACCAAGAAACACAGGCCACAAAAGCACAGACACTTGTTGTCTATTTTGCTTAAGTCCCCAAAAGATGCCAATCATTTTGTTTTAGTTTCCTGGTAGTTGTCACTGTCTCGTGGCCTGAAACTCAGAGAGGGCAAGCATGTCACCGGACCATATATGCATCTACAGTATTTTAATTATAATTGACCAAGAAACAAACCTATACCTTTTTCTCTCAAGATTAAAAAATTGTAAATAATCACAATCACAACTGCTATTAGGGAAAAGTTAACCTAAAAACACACTTTTCCTAAAAAACTAAAAACACACCTGCACCTAACTATCTATTTTTTGACGGGATTTAGAGATTTTAACGGCTAGAGAGATCGCATGGCCCAGCGGTGTACATTGTGGATTGTGATTATTGTACATCAGGGGCGCCATCATCCGTGACCATTGTGGATGTCGGTTGGACAAGGAAGAAGGCAGGGTGTGTTTGTAGTCGGCGTGATTCTCATTGTCGATGGGCATGTGGTATATTACTGAAAGAACACGGCCAATAAATCTCTCATATTTCTAAAGCGGTGATCGTTTCTACGGTAATTTGAATTTTGGTCCATCACGAGACATCGACGGGTAGACACTCGTGTCCTCAAAAAAAAAGCTAAAGAAGATCAAGATTTGTGTTCTTTTCTAACATGATCCTTGGTGTACGAGCAACAGGGGCTCCACCAGATAAGATCCGATCCTAAGCCGTCTTATTTCGCACTCGTGCTCATCCCGCAGCATCTCACGAGCATATTTGCTAGTCTTGGAATAAACCCAAAAAATGCGAACACCCATATAGAGTCGAGGACTCAAACCCAGATAAGTAAGTTTCACCAAAAAAAACTTTACCAATTGAACTATACTCAGTTAGCCGATTGGGCACGGTTAACGATTAGGTATGAACGAAATTACAATAACATGAACTATATACGATTCGAATTTGTCTATTATAAATATACATCTATTATACTCTATTAGTACATATGGATGGCCAGAGAAGGCTATACAGAGTATCCCACCAAATAGTTTGCATGTTTCAATGTATCGACACTTTTGATCAAAGTCAGAAGAAACATTCATTAAAAAACGACAATTTCTTCAGCACTTGTCTCGTACCGGTGGCGCCGCACAAGGCTCCCGCCGCCACAGGGTCCGTTGCACGTCACCTGCCACTAGTCCCCCGTGGTCCTCTTTCACCATTACATCCCTCTTTATGTCTTCGATGATCTTGTTTGTGGCACTAAAAGAGAGTGGAGACCCGTTTTTCTCGTAAGATATAGTTTTAAGTTTCGAGTTTGGTCTTTCTCATGCTGATTTCTTTAATTTTGAAATTTTGGTTACTCTTTGTTCTTTATGACGATGTTGAGGATGTTGGGTGGATTGGTTTTTTTTCTCTATAGAGGCTTGGCGAGAGTGCACAGTTAGCCGAGCAGAGAAATACCTAGTTTACATCTTCAGGAACACTTGAGCAAATACCGTAGGGACGTGAGCAGCTAGCTCAGGCACTTGAGTTTTCATGAATGACTGGAAGGAAGCATGCTCAGGCACGCGAGGCACCTTAGAAGCTTCTATCGTAGTTGCTACTTGCTAGCTTCCACCAGTTCATCCTTCAGCCACAAGCCCACACAACGGAAGACTAAAAAACCCAGCAGAGTGCCATGAACACTATGGAGTTATTTATATGCATTATGTCATGGCTTTGCTCCAAATAAGTCTTTCTCCAGGTTTGATGCCAAAAGGCTTGCTTGGCTTGCTGCGAATATCACATTTTTCTCTTCATGTATGCATATCCACATATGTAGAACTATAGTTTTAGTTTTAAAACTTATTAAGATTAGTAATCAATATGTTTGTGTGAACTTGTCTCTGCGAAGCTGTCAAGCCAGCAAAAGAGATGTGATTGTGTAGTATTGTGGATTGTTTTCTAGTATTTTCTGTGTACTCGCTTTTATTTCATTGCAGCAAAGTTCCTGAACTCTTTCTTCCCCTGTGCTTAAGTTTCAGTTGTGGACGTGTGACAAATGGAGCAGCTACCGGGCAAGGATGGGGAATCTCTGATTCAAAAAGAGGTTACAGTTCATGAAGGGTATGCAAGTCCTTTCATTTGTATTGTTGCTACTTTTCAAAACTCTGAAAATTTCAGGGATGTAGGATGAAACCACACTTTCTTTGATGTATTTCAATGCTCCGCCTGACTAGCAACTAAAATGATCTTGTTTTGGCATTGGTTAACGTTTTTGTGCTTTACTTCTCACATTGCTTCATTGGGCTTAGAGTGCACAGACATTTTAATCTGCAATTCTGCACATACACTAAAAGTGCACTTTAACTTAGATAGTGTTAAGCTGCAGTTCTGTATGCATTAGTTTTGAAGGGCTTGAATAATACATACTGATGACCTGTATGTATGTCAGGTTCTTTACCACATTTTCATTGCCTGCTAAACCAAACAGACATGCTCAGTGGTAACTGATGATGCACTAATGCATGTGTGTACAACTTGTTTTCTTGTGCAAGCAGCATGCTGACCCAAATAATAGAATGCATGCATGATTTATGTATAGCATTGTGTTTCCTTGTGCAAACACCATAGTTTAGTTCAATCTTAATTTGATAGCATGACCGGATGGCTGTAGCTTTTGGCTCCAAAATTCAAACCCTTTGTTTATGATTGTCTACATATGAATGATTGCTACTTGCACATACACTGCTGAACGCGATGTGCTGCCTTCACCTTGGTTATATAATTTTTTGTGCTCAATTAAACATGGAAGTTTCCATAATTTGCCTTGCAAACTTACAATCAACGAATATATACCAACTGAACCTGTAATGATTGTTGATTTCTCCCATTCTTGATGAAACAGGATCTGGTTTGCTTTCTAGGATGAGCATGCATGGCTATTGGCACAAACATTCATCGTCAGCAAACATGATGGCATTAGACTTTCTATACTCAGGCATATACATAGTGGAACAATGATGACTTATGACTAGTGCTTTGTGAGGGCAAAGATATTTCTATGGTTGTCCTATCTTGAAAGCTTTGTAATCTGGTTGCATATATATGCTACTGATTTGAGCAATATAATATTAGTGTTGTTAACTTAAGCTTGAATGTCCTTTTGAAATGAAATATAGCCTGATGCTATTATATATGACGGAAATAAAAAAAATGAGTAAATTGCAACCACCATACAACAACTTGTATTGCCGTATCATTTTGGTCCAACAAGTAGTAAAATGTGCAAATGGATACACAAACATGCAAACTGTGTGCGTATAAGGTCAATTGTACACCATATGATGATGCATTTTGCCATTATACTAGGTGATGGGATAGGTTTATGCATGTAACCCCCTTATGTAAGTCTTAACTATGTACTCCCTCCGGTTCATATTAGAAGTCGTTTTGGACAAGGTTTGAGTCAAATATTGGGAATATAAATCACGAATAACATTTAAGTCGTTGAGTTTGAAAATGTAGAAATCATATAAATAGATTGGTCTTGAAAATTAATTTCATAAAAGTATACATATATAACTTTTTAAGAAACATTTTTATAGAAAAGAGAAGTCCAAGTTGTGCTTTGGTGACCGTGACGCTGTCCTAAACGACTTCTAATATGAACCGGAGGGAGTAGGCTACTCTTATTTCTTTGGCATCGATGGGTGCAATATATACTTTTTAGTTTAACTTAGAGGAAATGCACACAAATGCTTAGTTTGTGACCTGTTTGGTGGCTACAGATAGTAAAGTTGATCGCTAGTACATGAGGAACAACAAATTGGAGTGGATAATTAGCATATTGAATAATCCTCGTATATATAACCTGAATAATCTAGAGCAGCGCGCACATGAAAATTCACTTCAACTGTGAACTAACATGATCGGATAATAAGCATATAGCAATGCACTTCATTGTAAACAAATATGCAAGCTGTGAACAAATAGACCAAGTATCGATAATCCAAATATCTCGAAAACAGCTTGGCCAGTGCAACGTTCTACTGAGCATTGGCAAGCGAAGATTGAATTGGTGGTGGGCACTAGGACCTATCGGTGGTTAACAGGTCAAAATGAAAAGGGCAGAAGGACTTAAATGAAGTTAGGGAACAAATATTTATTTAAAAAACAGCAAATATATGGTTCTTATTTGCAAAAATGTGAACGTGGCACCATGTCATGTTGCCAACTTGTCCATAAGTGAAGCCACCGAGCGTATTTGGACTGTATATGATCATACATGGCAACTTGGTGCATCTATTTGTACGGTTTGCAACTTGTTAGACTAAAATGATAAGATGTTATAAGTTATTATATGGTGGATGCAATTTACTTTTAAAAAATCCGTGAGTTCCAACTGTGCCGTGGAAACATAACTTCTCTGTCGATCTTTCTATAGGAATACAATCTATATCCCTAATTGGATGCCGACAGGCAACTGAAAAATTTCCCAATCGAGTATAACCAACACGGAAAATATTTAATCTGACGGTTTGTGGTGGATTCCTAGACCCATCAACGGAAAATATTTATTATTTGTGCTGTGCAGGATCGCCCCGTGCAGGAGCGCCAGGTGCAGCTTCTCAAAGACGCAGTGGCAGACGTAAGAGTAGTCGATCGATTGATCTCGTTAACTTCTTTGATTTCCACACGCCTGGCCAAAAGATTCAGACATATATGCATGGCTATATATAATCTAGGCAGCTAGCAGAAGGCGGTGTATGAACGAAACGCTGATTTTTGTTTTTGTAGGCTTATTAATTAGCTAATGGAGACCCTTTAATTTCTTGCATGTGGTTTTTACCTGCTGCAGGGCTATGAGAAAAACGCGAGGCCGCTTCAGGCTGACAACAACAGAGACATCAGCGTATTCCGCCCTTGGCTGGTGTGATCTAAATAGACCTGCTAACTGTTGTACGAGACGACGAGTAGTCGATCTATCAGCTGGATGAATGCTACTAATAGGTGCTAATGGCTGCTATCATTAGCACTAATGTATCCAAATATAACCTAAATAAAACACTGGACCACGTATGTCCACATTGATACCCATGCATGCATGCATGTTCAGAAGGCAAAAAAAAATGTCCATCATGTTGATGTGGGTATTGATTATTGTATTATTATATTGCTCACTAGCAATGCTAATAAGAACCAAGAACACGAACAGTAGTTCCAATTGTCTACTTACGAATTAATCGAGGAATTGTTACCGTGAAATCATCCGAACTTTCATTCACTTTCTCATGGTTTTTAAGTAATCTATATTTATTCGAATGTGTGGTGTTAAGTATCATGACGCTACAAACTCTAATAATTTTAGTCTAATGCTTCTCTATTAAAAAATGTATGGTACTAGACCGAATGCCCCGCTAGGTGAAATTAACCCACTCATGCCAGGGTAAATCGCACCCAGCATATAACAACTTGTCAGGCCATATCATTTTAGTCCAACAAGTTGCAAACCGTGTAAATAGATGCACCAAGTTGTCTTGTGTGATCATATACAATTCAAATATGCTCGGTAGCTTCACTTATTGACACATTGGCAAGATGACATGGTGCCACCGTTCATGTTTTTACAAATATATTTGCTGTTTTTTAAACAAATATTTGTTCCCTAACTTTATTTAAGCCCTTTTCATTTTGACCTGTTAACCACCGATAGGTTCTAGTGCGCACCACAATTCAATTTTTCCTTGCCAACGCTCAGTAGAACGCTGCACTAGCCAAGCTGTGTTTTTAGATATTTGGATTATCGATACTTGGTCCATTTGTTCACAACTTGCATATTTGTTCACAATGAAGTGAATTATTATATGCTTATTATCCGATAATGTTAGTTCACTTTGTTACTCTAGATTATTCAGGTTATATACATGAGGATTTTTCAATATGCTAATTTGTCCACTCCAATTTGTTGCTCAACTTCACTATCTATATAGCCACAAAATAGGTCACAAACTAAGCGTTTGTGTGCATGTCCATGTCCTCTGCACAAAAGCTAATCTAAAAAGTCTATATTGCACACACGGATGTCAAAGAAATAAGAGTCGCACACATAGTTAAGACTTAAATAAGAATGGAGTTACATGGATAAGCCTGTCCCCATCACCTATTATAATGACAAAATACATCATCAAACGGTGTACAATTGACCTTATACACACAGTTTGCAAGTTTTTGCATCTATTTGCACATTTTACTACTACTTGTTGATCAAAGTGATACAACAATGCAAGTCATTGTACGATGGTTACGATTTACTCAATTAAAAATACAAAGCAATTAATCACGTATAGATTAAATACAAGTTAGAAATAAATTAGCATTAATCAGCATGACCAAGGTACTATTTGGATCCACCAACTTTGACCAACTAAAGTACTGTTTAGATACGCTGTGTATTCCAAGCGAATTTCACGTGCACAATTTTCAGGTTGCAGGGAACGGGCGCTAGCTGCCGGCGCTGCTGGCGGAAACGAAATCCACTTTGAATTAACACTTTATTTTTTTATATGAATTAGCACTTTATTTAGCAGCAAGACGACAAACATTCTCTCTTCGGAAACATTCTCTCTACGGTTCGCCACGCAACCAGAGCGGCGGCGCGCCGAGCGCCGTGACGTCCTCCATGACGCCGGGTGGCGTGGACGGACTCCCGCGGCCGCAGCTTCCGTCGCCGCGCGGCTCGTCGTCCCACTCCCACGGGAAGCTCTACAGCGACCTGCCGCCGGGCCCGACCGCGCCTACTTAGACCTTCCCCCACCTCCGGCCGCCGCCGCCGCATCCAATCATCAGGCAGCTTCCTGCACGCAGCACCGGGATCGACGGCTGCCAACTGTGGAGTGCGCTCTGCTCTGCGGCTAGATGGCATCCGGGTGGAGGGGCATCCTGGACTTTGACTACGGCGTCGTGCAGGCGCCGCTCGGCCCGGACATCTCGGGCCCCGAGCTCGCCGCCGCCGTCGCCAACGCCGGCGCCATCGGCCTCCTCCGCCTCCCTGACTGGGTACCCGCCGCCGACCGCCTCCTCGCCGTGTTCTTCAATTAGTTTTGTTTCCTGATTTGTCTCGGCCGATCAATTCCTACTTTTCTGACTGCAGCCCGCGCCGGATCACGTTCGGGAGTTGATTCGGAAGACGAGGAGCCTGACATCGAGGCCGTTCGGGGCGGCCATTGTGCTGTCGTTCCCGCACGAGGAGAACCTGAGGGTCGTCCTGGAGGAGAAGCTCGCCGTGCTGCAGGTGTACTGGGGGGAGTTCCCGAGAGAGCGGGTCGAAGAGGCACACCGCGCCGGCGTCAAGGTCCTGCATCAGGTGCGCGCCATTGCTAGTCCCAGTACGGTTACAAACGCCATTTTCCTTAATGTAGCTGCGGTTATGCAAACGTTGGTTAGAATTTCATCCATGGGAAAGTACATCCTGAGTTCATATTCTGACATTGTAATTCCAATTTCCATGATATACTTGTGCTATTCTTGCCGATTTGCTGTTCAGAAACTTTTAGGAGCAGTAGAGGCAATGCAAGATTGAAGCATTGAGTGATTGAGTGAACCTTGATCTTGGAATGGGGATGGGGATTAGCATTGGGATGTCTAATGAAAACGTCCAAAGGACAAGATAGTCAGAAGCAAAAGTTAAATGCATCAAACTGCAAATGCTGATAGAGTAGACAAATTGACATTTACAAATTAACCTGGTTTATCTTCATGATTTGTTAACGAATCATTATGCCATCATCTCTAATTTGCAGTAAAAGTTCCCATTTCTTTTTTTGAAAAATTGAAGTTCCCATTTCTCAGACCAAGAACATCCCCCCACAAAATTTGAAATCACCAAGTCTTCTTAGAATAGACATCAGATATCCTTAGGAAATTTAAAAATAATCTAATATTTACATGTTATTTAAGTTGATCTTATTTGTTTGTCATATAAATACTCTTGATCAGTAGGGAAAATAAAAGTCAGCTTCAATGGGAAATGCTTCAATGCACACTAGACATTACCGCATCATCTGATGATCTGTCATAAGGGCTTTATTGCTAAGTGGTTAGTTGTTGAAAATTGTCAAGCTTCTGCTTCTGTTTATTTTGTGCTTCATTTTATTGCCAAAAAGGCGTGCAATTTTTGGCAACGTTTGCTAGGGCAACTTTTGTTGGTAACCAATATATTTCTTTTTTTTTTGTTTGAGACCACAGAAGTGATTGCTGCTAGGTGATGGTGACATGAGGTCATGTAATTTTTTGACATTGTTTTAATTGATTACTTCATGAATTTTTACTTTCGGTTGATTCTGAATAGGTTGGCAGTCTTGAGGAGGCAGCAAAAGCTAAAGAAGCAGATGTAGATGGAATCATTGTTCAGGGCCGTGAAGCAGGGGGTCATGTAATTGGTCAGGTAAATAAGTATACCCTGATGATTTCTAGTTTCAGCTTTGTTGCAATGCTGTTGGAAAAATCTTCCAATAAATGGAGAGCAGTATTTTTCTGCCAATATGCACATTTCAGTAAAGGTGCTTTGTGCAAGTCTAGATTCAGCTTTGCCCCTGTGGCCCTGTATCGTTTCATCTCTAGAAGCATAACATGCATTTATAGCTTGTGTCCATTTAATTGTAATTTTTCACGAATGCTCTCTCAATCTGCTTCAATTTGGGGGGGGAAAACAGGAAGGACTATTTCCACTTTTGCCAAGAGTAGTAGATCTTGTTTCGGACTCTGGCATTCCAGTTATTGCTGCTGGGGGAATCGTAGATGGACGTGGCTATGTTGCTGCATTTGCACTAGGTGCTCAAGGCGTTTGTTTAGGAACAAGGTATTATCTCGGCCTCTTGTATTTTATCTGAGGATATATAAAAAACAGAGCCTTTTATTTATGCTCACGTTACCGTGGTCCTTCAACATTCAGGTTCGTGGCTACTGAGGAAAGCTTTGCGCATCCTGTTTATAAGCAAAAGCTAATTGAGATGAGTCGCACAGATTATACAAATGTGTTTGGACGTGCTAGATGGCCAGATGCTCCACACCGTGTCCTGGAAACACCCTTCTATGCTGGGTGGAAGAATAATATCTCAGATCAGGAAACAGAGGAAAGTCAACCAATAATAGGCCACTCTATCATCCACGGCATGGTATGTATATGAATATATGATTGGTCATGAATTTCTCTAGTCATTCTGAATTTAGAAGTATCCATTTTTCATGTATTTTCTTCTTCATCTGTTCTGCTCGGTTGTGCCAATTATTTCAATTATACGCGTATACTGCTTCAATTCAAAATTTATGTTGTTTGAGTATTCCCGCTGGTCGCACCTTTTTAACTTTGGTCATCATTATGTAAAGAACTGCATAGACTGACGACAGATTTTATTAGGTTCGTCACGAAAAGTGTTTTTTAAAACATTTAATTATGTATATTTCAGTATCATGTTTTCATTGAAATTGTTGGTCAAAACCCCTCGTAGATCATGTTTATGTCCCAAATGACATATATTTTGAATCGGTGGGAGTAGTAAAGGAACTAGGGCACACTGAACATTAGAAACGGTCTACTGGCAGACAAGAAACTGATGCCATGTAGTTGGAACCAAGAAGTTTTTTGACTGGTATCTCTAGTTTGTCTTGTCCATAGGACCATACAAAAAAGATATGGAAGTTGGCACTCTAAAAGAAAAAAAACATAATTGATTTCAAATGGCTACCTATAAGTTTCCCCCTGACGAATGAATTCTACTTAGTTACAATTGATTGAGCACCCCAAAGAACTGAAATTTGTAACTAGATTTGAAATGGCAACCTAGTTTATGGAATCCCACTTCGTTTCTTTTTATGAGAAACGAATCCTACTTAGTTACAATTTATTTGTGCTAAATTCACCTCAGCACATGATATGGCTATTAATTATTTTGCTTTCAACCAAAATAGTAATTGTAGTGCTGTTTTCTCTGCACATGCATTTGGTTTATGTCAGGAGTGGCAGCATTTGGGGTCAACTCTTAAATGTTAAAACATTCCATCTGGAATTGCAGATTTGTGGTATCCCAGCTTTGATTATTTGCCTTATCTCAACTAATTGTTGACTCATACTATTATTTAATCATTTTTCATTTCTTTGAACTAGTTCTTTTATGTATGACAAAAATTGATAATTGATATGAAATTTGTACATGATGGGTCTCCGTCGGAGGCTAGTTTGATGTATACTACTTATTGCAGCTTCAATTGCACATTTTGTACTTTTGCATCTGAAACTAGGAATGGACAACTGACCATCAATTCCTGACTCCAGCACAAGGATATTCGTCGGTTTGCTGGTACTGTTCCAAACGCCACAGCAACAGGTGATATTGATAGCATGGCAATGTATGCGGGTCAGGGTGTTGGACTAATCACGGAGATCATACCAGCTGGTGAAGTTGTCAAAAGGTTGGTCGCTGAAGCAAACGATATCATCAGAGAAAAGCTTTCTGATTTGAAGTAAAATCTTCCTGAACTGGAAGCTATATCTACAAAGCATGAGATATATGTAAGTAGTCACCAATCAGAACAACTGACACCATGGTTTGTTTCTGTACATGTATGCTATTTGTAAACAATAACAGATGAAAATAAATGAGATTACCAAGGTATTCTGTCTGCCAAAATCTCTAATGAAATGCTCCCTGAATTATTTCTGTATGAGTCTTCACATGGACCTGAAGGGTCTCTTGCATTGTTGCTTGCTATGCTCGAGTTCCAGTGCTTTGTTGGCAAACACTGCAATTGATTGTGTGCTATGTCATCATCGCTGCAGTGCAATTGTACTCGACGCAGCCATGGCCTACCCCATGATGCTGAGCGGCGTGGACGGGCTCGGGCGGCCGCAGCTCCGTCGCCGCTGGCCTCGTCGGCTCGTCGTTGTCGCCCTAGGAGCTACAGCGACCTATCTCCGCCGTGCGGTCCCCCACTGAGGCCGCGACCGGACTTTAACCCTCCTCAACCACTCGCCGCCGCCGGAGCCAATCATCTCGCAGCTTTCGAACCCGCACGCAGCCCCGGTTCTAGCGGCCATCAGAGAGGTCTGCAGCTGCGAGCTGTGAACTGAGAACTGCAGTACTAGATGGGGTCCGGGTGGAGGGGGATCCTGGGCTTCGACTACGGCATCGTGCAGGCGCCGCTTGGCCCCGACATCTCGGGCCCCGAGCTCGCCGCCGCCGTCGCCAACGCCGGCGCCATCGGCCTCATCCGCCTCCCCGACTTTGTACCCACCCACCTCCTGCTCTTTAACTTGCTGCAGTATTAGCGTTTCCTGTGTTGTCCTGGCTGATCACTGGCTATGTTGCTGGCGGCAGACGGCGCCTGATTACGTGAGGGAGCTGATACGGAAGACGAGGAGCCTGACGTCGAGGCCGTTCGGGGCGGCCATTGTGCTGCCGTTCCCGTACGATGAGAACCTGAGGGTCGTGCTGGAGGAGAAGCTTGCCGTGCTGCAGGTGTACTGGGGTGAGTTCCCGAGGGAGCAGGTCCAAGAGGTGCACCGCGCCGGCGTCAAGGTCTTGCATCAGGTGAGCACCAACAAACCTAGACCCCTTATTTAACTACTGTTGTGCAAGTGTTTGTCAGAATTTCATCCATTGGAAAAGTTTGCTTCATTCCTACCTAGCTATTGGGACATAGTTTATGATGGAATTGCTTAATGTCGCTTTCCAGTCACCCTACACCTATTTTCATGGTAACTTCAGGCCGGCCTTGGCCCTTGTGTTTCAACAGGATTCCTCGGGGAAAAAGGGAAATTCATCCTTGCTTCATAGTCTATGACATTGTAGCTCCAATTTCTTTATCTTCAGGACATGTGGTGCCATTGTTGTTGATTTGCTGTTTAGAAATTTGTATGGTTGGTAGGGGTAGTGCCAAGCTGGATGATAAAGTAATAGATAGGATTTTGCTTCTCTCATTGTGGTGCTTACTGGTTAGGCTGTCGCACAGGTGGAGCCCTGATTCATGGAATGGAGTATGGGGTTAGCATTGGATTGTCAATTAAAATGTTCAAAGCACAAGTAGCAAAAGTTATATCATAGGAAACCTTTGCAAATTAAGCTGGCTTGTCTCCAGTCATCATGCTATCATGGTCTAATTTATAGTGAGAGTTCCCGTTTCTCAAATCAGGATGCTATAGGTGTCAATTCTTGAAATTCTCCAATATGTATTTTTTGGTTTTTGTTTGACACCACAGAGGCAAATTCTGCTTGGTGATGGTGACCTGAGAACTCCAGTTCATGAAAAATCTTGACATTTTTTTTGATGAATTGTTTCTTGAATTTAGACTTTCCATTCATATCTTAACAGGTCGGCAGCCTTGAGGAGGCAGCTAAAGCTAAAGAAGCTGGTGTAGATGGAATCATTGTTCAGGGCCGTGAAGCAGGGGGTCATGTAATTGGTCAGGTAATGTAAATCGGTATTCCCAGCTGGTTTCTAGTTTCAACTTGGTTGGAAACTGTTGGGTAATCTTTCAATAAGCACAACACTAATTCATCTGTGCATTTAGAATGTCTACCAAGTTAACAATTGCTTTCCTATAGAATGCAGAGCAGCATTTTGCTACGTTTGCATATTTTAGTAGAAGTGTTATATTCAAGGGTGTATGGTCTCATCTCTAGTAGCAGGGCATGCACCCATTAGCTGTCCCCTTTTATTGTCTATTATCTCAATCAATCTCTTTCTGGAAAAACAGGAAGGACTATTTCCACTGTTGCCAAGAGTAGTAGATCTTGTTTCGAACTCTGGCATTTCAGTTATCGCTGCTGGGGGAATTGTAGATGGTCGTGGCTATGTTGCCGCATTGGCACTTGGTGCTCAAGGTGTTTGCTTGGGGACAAGGTATTATCTTGGTCTTTTGTGTCTTTATATTGTGATATATCAAAATGGAGCCTTTCCTTTGTAGTTTGCTAGTTTATGCTCACATTACATTGTTTCTTGAACATTCAGGTTCCTGGCTACTGAGGAAAGCTTTGCACATCCTATTTATAAGGAAAAGTTAATTGAGATTGGTCGCACAGACTATACAAATGTGTACGGCCGTGCTAGGTGGTCTTATGCTCCACAACGTGTCCTGGAAACATCTTTCTATTCTGGCTGGAAGAATCTCCCAGATCAGGAAACAGAGGAAAATCAACCCATCATTGGGCACTCTGTCATCCATGGTGTGGTATGTATTTGGATATTTGATTTGTATTAATTTTTTCACTCACTTTGTATGTAAAACTGCATTTCATGGCGTTTCTTTTTACTTGTTCTGGCCATACATGCAAGTTATTTACAGGTCTTGTTGCAAAAAAAGAAAAAAAAGAAAAAGATGAACCATGTAGTTGTGCCGTGAAGTTGTTTGACAGGTAGATCTAGCTTATCTTCCTGATAGAATTGTGCAAAACAAAGTGTGGACTTCAGCACTTACAAAGAAAAAAAAGAAATAGAACAAGTGGTTTGACTGGTAGAACTGTCGTCTTTTGCAAAACACCACCTATATAAGAATTTGATTTGAACTCTGGCAGCAAATGGCCACAGTAGATTGCAGAGTCGCACTTAATATGATACTTTGATACACCCAAATCATCCTCCTTTTAGTTTTTTGGTCAAAGAAAGGGTTCTCTATTTGGGTTACATTTTCCTGGGATGAGTGTCATACTGCTAAATGTACCTTGGAACATTGAGAGTTGCCAATTAACTTCCTTGCTTACAATGCTGTTTTCTAGTACTGGACATCTCTGGCTGGTTGAAGTCAGTAGATGTAGCGGTGTGGTAAAACTTTGTCTTTCAACTAATTATTTACCATCTGAGTACATGGTATCGCAGCTTTGATTATTTTCCATTCTTTCAACTAATTATTGGTTCATAGGATTAACCTATTTGTCTTTCCTTTGAACCAAAAGATTCTAGTGGAGCTTTCAAAAAAAAAAGATTCTAGTGGAAGCTGGAAGTTGATAGATAATGAAATTTGCACATGATGGATATCAGTAGAGTTGTTCTATTGCAAACTTTTGCATGTTTTGCACTGTGTATCTCAAATAAAGAATGGGAAACAACATATATTTGTGGTTGCAGCACAAGGATATTCATCGGTTTGCTGGTGCTGCTCCAAACATGACTGCGACAGGTGATATCGATAGCATGGTCATGTATGCAGGCCAGGGTGTTGGGTTAATCACGGAGATCATACCAGCTGGCGAAGTTGTCCATAGGCTGGTTGCTGAAGCAAAGAATATCATCAGAGAAAGGCTTTCTGATTCCCAGTAAAGTCTTATTGAACTTCAAGTTTTATCCATAACACATGAAATATGTAAACAATCATCAGTCAGAACAAATAAGATCACCAAGGTATCCTCCTTTTCTTTTTTGACAACGATGTTGTCGGTGTACTTTGCAAAATTATAGTGGTGTTGTTTGCTTCTGTTTGCTGTTTATAAATAACAGAAATAAATGAGACTGCCAAGGTATTCTATTTACGGAAATCTTTGTAGTACTACAATGTACTCCCTCTCCATCTGTGGTTTATCTTTTAGGGTCTCTTTGAATGCAAGATTCTCAAGATGTAAGAATAGGAAAAAAATACAAAGGATTGGCATTGCGTGTCAATTGCAATTCTACGGGAACTGACAACGAGTGAAAGTTTCCATTAGAGCGTTTGGATGTGACACAGGAAAACACATGAATTAGTAGAGAGAGATAGACATAGTTTCCAAGAGGTTGGACCTCAAGTTAGAATTCCTCCAAAATTCCTATGTGATTGAGCATTCTATAGGAATTTATAGGATTTTATGATGGCCAATCCTTTGTTTCAAAGGGCCACATAGGAAAATTTTCTGTATGACTTAAATTTAGGAATTTCCTCTAATGAATCATATGTTCCAGAGAGGACCTTAAGATATTCCAGACATTATTTTTCTATTATTTTGGTTTTTTTAGAATATGTAGATGTATCTTTGTATTAGGAAGAAAACCCAGAAAATTTACAAAGTGAGGCGCCCATAGGTGCTCGCTGGGGACCATTACAAGGTCCCTCTGTATTTTGTACATCTTTGTATCGGCGTAACTTACTTAAATTGTGATATTATGAGAGTACTTTTTATGATGAATACAATGATAGTTTACTCAATTTGAATAGTTTTAAACATAACGACAGGCAGTTTTTGCAAAGTTTGATCAAGCACATCCTAAAGCATAATTTGTGGTGTGTGCTTCCAGTCCCAATCACATCCATCCTGGCCAAGCTGGCCAATCACCATGCATGAGTCTAGCTCTAGACGGTGGACTACTGGTCTAGTATTCGTACAGACTTTGGACTGTCTATGTCCAAACGCCATTGATGCAATGGTCGGCTCTTCCACCAGCCTAATAACTGTATGCTTTGCTTCAGTTCTGGACCACATTCACTTGACTGCCCATAACCCTTGAGCTTCTGATCTGACCAGATCGTGGCATCGTGCAGGGGAGGTGACCAGAGGAAAAATACAAAGGGTACCAGCACGGTGCTATTTCCGGGCCCACTCCCTGATGGCCGATTTGGACACTGACATGGATTTGCCCAGGTAATTCAACCATATTTCGGATATATGTATCTGACTGATGAACACTGTGGGGACAAATGCTCAGTCAATCGTCTATGGGCTGAAAGAATCTTGAACAACATCATACGCAGTACTTGCTCAACGTCCTATACAATTTAGGATGCTCGAGGGGGTATGCAATCATGGCATCGTTTCCACGCTTCTTTCTCAGTAGGAACCAATGCAGCCTTTCATTCCTTGTGATAAGAAGATCCAGATCATGACTGCTCAATCACAAATGATGTTGTCTAGCTCCAGCGGGAGTGCTCTGTCATACTCAGGCCTACTTACTGATGCTTAGCCAATAGCCCTGACTATAATGCCTCCATGTGACCATAGTATTATGCTAGACTTAGCATTTTGATACAATATCAAACACTTCATCCTTGTGCTACAGTGCAACATGTGCTGATACAGGTACGCTGCAACAAAGAAAGGGCTCGTCAAGAATGCCCCAGATTCGGCCGTAGGAGACTGTTTCTCTACAAGCCGAGGCTTTTGGTCAATTGATGCAGGCTCTAGACGTACAGGTAGTCAGGTACAGTAGATTCGGCATAGCTACCGCAAGAGACTGCAATACTCTTCCTATTGCCAGCACGTTGCCAATGCCCGGCTTTATGCTGTACGTATATGAACAGCGTTATAGCCTGATGTTTGTTTATTGGTGTCCTTGTTCAGCAGTAGCCATTCTTTCGACCTTTCATCTATGCCAGGGGGAAAGGATGATGCCTCTTGGTCTTTCCCCTGTCTTCTTCCTTGCATTACATCACCTCTGTCCTGAGTGCAGACGCTGGAGAAACATGCGTGGGCCAAAAAGGAGAACAGCGCCTTCATTCCTTCTCACATGATCACCTTTCTGGGATACAAGTTAGCAGAGGCGGAGCTGGGCCTAGGGCCGCCCAGGCCGCGGCCCTAGTCGTAGCCCAATGAAGCCCATATGTCTCCAACAGTTTTTGGCCCAAACACTAGGGACCCTGCTCCTGTCCGACGCGCGACGCCCCGTTCCAGTCCGCCGCCGCGGCTCGGCTCCTGTCCGACGCCCCGTGCCCCCGCCCGTCCTGTGAGGGTTCCTGCGACGCCGCCGCTCGACACAGACGGCCGGACAGCGCGCCCGAGGTCTGCTCGCTGCCTCGCTCTTCCTCGCCGTGCCCACGCGACGGCCGCGTGCCCGCGTCCAGACCTCGTCGGTCGTCGCGGCCGACGCCCAGTCAGCAGAGGCGCAGAGCGGGTATTCATCGATCTTCTCTATTCTTTCTAAATCTCTAATCTCCCAGTATCTCCATTCAATAGATTATAGATTGATTTAATTTGTACTGCAATTTCAGATTTGTAATTGATAGTACAAGATGGAGAGGAGTATAACAGTGGCATCCTATTTCTCTCCGGTTGTACCTGCCGCCAGACAAGTGAATGGAGTGGAGGAACAGGAACCCCTCCATCTTCAGTTCCACTTCCAGAGCAAGAAATAGCTACATCTGCTCCACCTCCATCTCAAGGTAAAGGCCAAGAAACAGTTGGAAATGAAAGATGTGACTGTGGATGCACCAAATCATCACTAGAAAGTTATTTTTTATGTTCCCTAATCCTGTAATTCATACAATTCTCAACTATTTTATCACATTAGTAAATAATTATTAGCTTTTTGCCAATTTGGACCATTTACTGCACATTTTGCTATTATTTTATATCATGTCATATACATGGTCATTTTGACGGCTAAATTTGACCTTAGTCTTGAGCAAAAGCTGGCTCCGCCACTGCAAGGTAGAATAAAAATCACACAGCAAGATAGAGCAAATCTTTTCTTTTTGTGCAAATTCTCTGCTGGATGTTTTACTTTTACTGTTATATCAAGCAAGCAAGAACATGTCATAACCTCTATAGTAACTCCAATCAAATGCATGCATTATAGCAGAACAGATATGCTTCATGGCTGTCGAGATGTTATGTAGTAGAGATGTTCCTGGACCCTCGACAGCTCAGCTGCTCAGGTGCACCCCCTGGTGAGTTAAGACCCGCATTTGGCTGCACTGACAGGCTTCTTTACAGATAATGACGTGAAGTCGATCAATTGCATGTGTCAGGACTCAGGAGGAGCGAGTGAAAATTGGATCTGGCCGGGTTCCCGTTGGGCTCCCTCCGGTCTCCGGCGAATGGCGGGCCAGTCAAAAGGCGTCAAGGCCCCGGGCACCGTGCCCCCCAAGTGGCATCCAATTACAGGGGTGGCGCCACGGCTGCGACTGGTGAACGGCAGTAAAACTAGAGTGCCAGTACGCTACAGCTACCGCGCACAGCTCCTGCTTGTTTTACTGTTACAGCGGCGACCGCCAGGCCGGCCCGCCCGCGGCTCCGTCCGTACCGCCGGCCGTCTGCTTCGAGTGCAGCACCACTGGACTGAGCAGTGCCCAGTGCTGGTTGCTAGTTGCTACTGTACGTACACTACACACTAGTCCTGCCCGGCTGGCCTGGCCGGCTTCTTCAGGGTTGGCTGGCACGGTCAGAGATCTGATCTCGCCTTCACCTCGCATTGCTTGATTCGTAGGGGGGAATTGTGGTTGTGGCAGGAGGTTAGACCGGGAGGCGGGAGATCGCGAAATCTAGAGCAACCGAAGCCGAAGCCGAGAGAGATCGACGTCCTGGAAAATTGTGCCTGCGTGTGCGTTGGCATGGTCCGTCTCGCTGCTCACTTTCTGCCCTTTTTCTTCCCTCCGTTTGGGCTTTCGTTTGACCTGCCCTTACCTCATCAGTCATCACCCTCTCTGCCCACGGGCAATGGCAGCTCACTTTCTCACCGTTCAGCGTTCGCCTTCTCCTTCTCGAGCCAGCCCGCAGCTTCGAAAGCTCAAGTGCTTCTTGCTATAAGTAGGCGTCGCCATCCTCTCCTTTTTCCACAGGGAACGCCGTAATCCATTCGCCCCCACTTTGCCGTCCGTCCCCCGTGGAAGCGAGTGAATGAGCGAGCGAGCACGAGCACACGCACTGACACCCGTTGCTCTTGCTCTAACCCAGCCGGCTTCGGCCATGAGGAGGCCAGCATCAGCAGCCGTGCTCTTGCTCGCCCTTCTCGGCTTGGTCCTCCAAGCCGCCTGCCTCCCAATCCCAAGGCCGCAGCCTCGTCCCCTACTGGTACGTGTCCGTGCCGTGCGCACCATTCGATCTCGCTTCTTGCCACGGTTTTGGTGTCTGTTCGTTTGTGTTAAGTTGTGGCATGCAACCGTGTAATCGCCGTGTTTTGCTTCCTCAGGCTCAGCGCGGCGCGCGGACGGCGGCGGGGGAGGAGAAGGTGCGGCTGGGGTCGAGCCCGCCGAGCTGCCGCGGCAGGTGCTACGAGTGCAGCCCGTGCACGGCCGTGCAGGTGCCCACGCTCACCACGGGGCCGTCCGGGCCGTCGTCCGCCGCCGCAGCCACCCGGGCGCGCGCCGACGAGGTGGCCTCGCTCTCCAACTACAAGCCCGTCGGGTGGAAGTGCCAGTGCCGCGACCGCCTCTACGAGCCCTGACGACCCCGCGTGGCTGCGTGCGGCGCGAGCCGCGGCCGAGCCGATGAGACCTAGCTACCGCTCGGTGGCCGGCCGGCCGGCCGTGGCCAGGGCTGGCTGCAGCCAGCGGCCGTGTCGTCAGGCCAGGACGGAAACCGCGCGGCCAGGCCGTGTACGTGTACTGTATATCGGTCATTCGGTCGAGGAATTTTGCACGTCGGTGCGATCGTCCGTGCGACGGCGGCGCTCCCGGCCACCCACGCAGCTCCAGCGAAATTTCTTAGGGTTCTATCGATATATCTAGCGTTCTTTCTCCTTTCTCGATCTTTCACTTGTTCTCTCTTTCTTGTCGTAGAATCTAGCGGTCGGGCTTCATCATGTACATGTCGGGTAGTGTGTGTGCCGGTGCTCGTGGTCCACGGGAGGATCGATCATCATGTTGATGCCGGTAGTTTGGCCCTGGGAGAGTGAATAGTGATGGTATTCATTGTGCTCTCTGCTTCACTGTGCACGCGAGTTGTTAGCACCCTTTTTCTCCCCAAATGAACTTGGAATGGTACATGATCGATCTTCTAATGCTGTACCACTTTTTTTTTCTCGAAGAAACGATGAGCGCGGAAGAGTGTACTAGTATTTCGTCAACCAACTTGTTGCGAATGTCGGAGGGTGCTCTGAAACAATGATAGCACGGGTCAAACTTGCAAGGCACATGCGCACAGGTCGCGTCGTGTCGGGTCCCTAATGATGGCTGTTGGCATGTTCATTGGCGCCTTCCGGCGAGCCAGAAATATTTCCTGTTCAGGTAGCTGCGATGCCACCCTTGCACTGAAGCATCTGGTCGGTGCGTGTCTTGATACGAGATGAGTCGGTAAGCGACGGCTGTATACTACAGAGAATGATGCAATTGAGTATTTCACTGTTTCAGCAGCCACGGTCCGTGGTACAGGGCGATACGGCCGCTGAGTACAGACAGCTCCTGCCGGTGCACGGCCGTCCATTAAATCGAGGGATAATTCATGGGGGCAACGGCTGCGAGACCACTACTAATCTGAACCGTGCGCATTATCACGTGTTGCACGGACTGGATGCCACTAATTGGCTAGCTAATAGTTAAAGTAATATCCGCGAAAGAATCGCATCCGTTCCTCGGCGCTCCCTCGCTTGGCACTTGCCCCCCGCGCGGCGCTCGAGCCCATCCATCGGCCGCCACTCGGCGCTCTCTCGCTCGGCGTCGCCTCTCTCTCCTCGCTCCCTCCACTCTCTCTCTCCCTCTTCCACCGCCCACGCTCGTTTCTCCCTCCTCTCTCCCTTCCCCTCCCCTTCGCTCCCCTCCGCGCCGCACCCTCATCACCCCTCCCCCCCCGCGTCGCGCCACCCCGCCCCTCCCCTCCCCTCTGCCTTCCGTCCCTTCCCTCCTGCCCCCTCCGCCCGTCCCCTCCCCCGCGCCGCCACCCTTCCCCTCTCGGCCAGGCCCCCCTTCCCCTCCCCCACCGGCGGCCCTTCTCCGCCTGCGGCCAACCGGTTGGTCGCACGGCTCTCGACGGCGGCTCCCCATGGCAGCTCCGCGGTGGTGGACGGCCAAGTGAGGTGGCGACCCGCGGCGGTGAAGTAAAGCTACGGCGGCAGCGAGCGGTCTCCGGCGGTGGACGGACGTGTGGCGACGGTAGGCCTTCTGGTGGCCGCCCTCCTCCTCTCCTTTCCCTCCGCATCCTTCTCCGCCGCCTCCCACCCACCCATCCGCGTCGCTGCTCCGCCCGTGTCGGCCCTCCTCTCGCGTCGTCGTCCATCTGTCTGCGCCGCTCTTCCCTCCTCGCCTGCCGGCGACGCTCCTCCCACGCCGCTCCTCCCTCTCCTCTACCAGAGACCTGCGCGGTTCAGCGCGGCGGTGGGCAGGGCGGCGCGGGATGGGCGAGCGGCGGCGGGGGTGGGCAGTGCGGCGGTGAGCCCTCCCGGCACGTACCCGGGCGAGCGTGGTGGCGCCCTCCTCCCTCGTATCGTCCTCCCTCCCCCTCCCTCGCCGGCACCCTCCTCCGATCCGATCCCTCGCGTCGGCGCCCTTCTCCCTTTGGGGCGGGTTGCGGAGCAGGCGCGCGCCTCTATTCCTAGTTTATTCCGTGCTCGAACAGTTTCTCGAGCAAGGGTGGCTCCCGGTTGATGTCAACGAAGTAGAGTCTTCTAAAGCCCAACTCAAGCCTAGCGCCTCCTGCCCGCCCCGGCGTTGTCGTAGGCGAGTGGCGGCATTCCTTGGCCCCGGATCGCCCAACCACGGCCCTCGGTGCGGTGCGTCCCTTGGTGCCAGCTTCAGCAATGTTGTCGGATATTTGGAGTTCGATATAAATTTCATATACATAATACATGCTGCACTTTATACTATGTGGTCGCATGTTATTAATAATCATTTTGTCTTTTTATATAGGTTCCGTTCTTATTATAACACCTTTAGCTTTGTAAGATGTTGACAAACGAAAGTCCATCAAATTGCTACGTATAATTTCACTTTTGTGATTTACTTTGAAGGCACATACGGAACCTAGCTTCAATGGAAAGTCAATAGACCCTTCAAGGAAAACAGTCTCTCCAATTTGCCCTAACTTCACTACTACAACCTAGCTTAATGGGAGCAAACTATGCCATCGTGCTAACAAAAATGCTACCAGTGGTGGATCCAGCGCACAGTTCATGTCCTCTTCGGTGGCACAGACCACATGGCAAATACCGTTATCTATTAGTGTTAGAAAAATGAACGGAATCATTATCATGATTTGTAAAAGACTTCTCTCTTTATCGCGCGATGGTCGCGCTCGCACCGAAGCGCGTGACCCGCGCACGCCGCCGCACGCCCTCCTTCTCCGGCGCCGGTGCCGTCGGGTTAGCGCCCGGGGTTAGGGGTCCGGGGTTGTCGAGGGAGATCCGATGTCGGCGGCTCTAGAAGAGGGGCACGGGGGCGGCGGTTGGTTCAGCGGGGGCGACGGCCGCCGGGCGATGGGGGACCCCCGGTGGGCGGTGCCGGCGGCGGGGGCGGAGACGGCGGAGTGGAGACGGCGGCAGCCCGACGGATTAGCGCGGTGGTGGCGGTCGGCGGGGGCGGAGAAGGAAGCGGAGGAGGCGGCGCCGACGGGTTAGTGTTGGCCGCGGCAGTGGGCGGCGGCGGGGCGCCGCCGAAGCCGGGCGGTTGAGGAGGCGGGGGCTAGAGGAGGAAGACGATCGGGGGAGGGGGTCACACGGTGCGCTAACGCGCGACCGGTTGCGGGATAACCCCTCCAATCCTAAACATCACATATTTAAAATAAACGAAGTACTTACCAGGGATCTTTTTTCAGTGGAAGTAGCGGAGCACAAGGGGACAGTGTAAACTTCTTTTCAGTTGCATAGGGCAAAAACCTATCGGCGTGTAGTGGGTTGGTTGCAGGATGCAAATCGTGCTGAGTTGGGCCACGGCCTGTGAGGCTCCATCCCCAACCCAATAAGACATAAGTGCACGTAAGCCCAACTAAAGCCCACAAGCCGCCATTTCAAGCGCCCCATCGCCCGTCTTCCACCCACAGAGTCAACTGACGCCGCCGCCTGTTCTCACCCAAAACAACTTCGTTAAAGTGTAGACACAAGACGCCCAACAACCAACCTGATACGCCGCTAGTCTCCTCGGCGAGCGACACGCTCGGATCGGTCCCCGCCCCGCCGCCGGCGCGCCGTCCGCCGCGCTCCGCTCGAAATCCGCACACCACGCGCGCCCGCGCCCGGCGGAGCAGCCAATGGCGACGGAGCTGCTCCCCGTGGTTGACCTCCGGGCGCTCTCGCAGTCCGACCTGGACGCGCTCGCCGCCGCCTCCGGGCACGCCCTCGCCCCGCGGAGCTGCCCCGACGCCGACCCCCTCCCGCGCCTCACGATCGACCGCGCCGTCTTCAACGAGAGCGCGGGCTCCAGGAAGCAGACCTTCTCCCGCCTCCGCCTCGGCACCGCCGCCTCCCCCTCGTCCCCGGCTGCCCGCCCCACCTCCGCACAGCCGTCCACCGCGCGCTACGACCCTGATAGCGACCTCGTCGCCTACCACCTCCGCCGCCTCTTCTTCCCCGATGACCCCTCGAACCCGCCCCCTCCCGAGCCCCAAACCCTAGCCGTAATCGAGCCCTCCTCCCCTCCGCCGCCCCCCGACCCTGACCGGGAGACGACGAACGCGAAGGGGATCTCCGTTGACCTGGTGAGGCTTGCGGGGGTGCTGGACCCGTACGACGCGGAGCTGCAGAGGCGGACGGCCGGAATGGCTTCGGAGACCGAGCTGCAGGGATTCCTCGCTAGCGTGGCGGGGAAGTGGGTGGGCCGAGCGCAGCGAAAGAAGTTTGTGGACGCATCGTTCTTTGGGGATCACCTCCCTCGCGGGTGGAAGCTGCAGCTCGGGCTCAAGCGGAAGGGGGGCACTGTCTGGCTGCAGTGCGTCAGCTATGTGAGGTATGCCGCTTTGCCTGCGATTCTTTTTCTACAAATATGCAAAGGAACTATGTTAGTATTAGGTAAAAACGTTAACACTAGTGTTGATGTTTATTTATTCGGAGATGCTGTATTAGTGTATGAGTTATGCAGAAGATAATGCTATCAATTGTTGCTGCTTAACCTTGGAAATTGTTGGATGTGGAAGGTTCTGTTTAAGTAATTAGTTCACTCAACATGATATCTGTCATCATGTCTGCTTCTTCATGAATGGTGATATGTTAATAATGTTATTAGAACACTTAGGGCAGTCCCAGCCCAGAAACTACAGAGTGGTTTCCATAGCTGCCACCTCGTCAAGAAATCACTCATAGAAACTATAGGCTCCGACGCATAATTTCTTATCATGTGTTCATAATAAATTTCTTATTCGTCCGCTCCCCATTTCTGTCTCTCCCGTCCACCTTCGTCTTCTAGCTTAACAGTCAGACACCGCCCTTCTCCGTCACCTTCCGCAGCTGTTAAGCAATGCCGTGCACCTTCTCCCTCTTCCCGTCCTTCCATTTCATCTGCCGAGCCCCAATGTCGCCGTTGCCTTCCCCACCATCTTTCCCTCCTCTCTACTAGCAGGCAATCAACCAAATCCACTCAATTTCCATTCCTGTGAAATGAAGCACCGAATGCACCGTTAGCAGCAGCAAGCCAGCAACTATTGTCATCCTACATCCAAATCCAATCCAGCGAGCAATCAGGCCAAGCGCTCCACTTTGCTTCAATTGAGATGCAATCAACAGATCCGCCATCTTCCCCAAATCAACACCTGCAAGCCGTCCCTGCTTTTGCAGCTGTAGAAATTAGCGAAGGGGACGACGAGCTCGTGTCGCTGGCGAGCTGGGAGCGCGCGGCCATGGCGAAATCGCTGCTGGTGGGGTCGATGGCGAGAGGTGGCGGCAAGCTTGCGCATGAGCTCTCACGAGCTTGCCACAGTGGTTGAGTGGCTAGCGTCAGACGCGGCAGTTGACGTGCCATGCACGCACTCCGAGGGGTGATGGCGGCTGGGCGCTTCGCCGCGGACGCAGTGGCGCAGCTGCGTGTGTGGACGCGATGGCTGCAGTGGCGCATGCAGCGTTGATGGCCTAGGCTGAGGGCATCGTGTGGGCCCCACAGATAGAAACGGGTGCCTGCCCTCAACGCCGAAATGCTAGTTTCTTCGAGCTTCATAGCACGTCTAGATATGGCTTAGATAGGAAACCGTTTCTCTCGTTCTTCATTGATTCCGTTGCCATGTCAGCAAATTGCTTATGTGGCAGCCTCATTAATGGTATGGAAACTATCCTACTAGGAGGGTTGGGACTGCCCTTATACCTTCTCGAACGGATGGAAACGTCACCAGCTCGCGTCTAGGTGGAGAGATGAGAGCAAAATGCGGCCTCGAACGGATACCGAAAATTTTTGGGACCTACCCTCTCAATGAAAAGAATTGAGTGCTCTGACTTATCAGTATTTAAGTTATTTTCTTTTGAATTTTTACCCTTTGGACTCCACATCATCCAGCGAAATTGATAGAGCCTTCGGAGACGGCCTTAGTTGTGACGCTTGCTAGGTATAGTGCTGAATTTTCTTCGGTGCAGAGACAGACTTGGTGCTTGTCATGGTATAGGTGTATAGCAGTATCGGACAGTGTTGTTTAAATAATCAAGGAAAAAGTCCAAATTACTACCCTCAAGTATGGACAAAGTTTGGGTAGCCCCCTAAAGTATTCTGCTCCTGAGCTTATGCCTTGTCAATATTCTGCTCCTGAGCTTTGCAGAACTTTTTTTTATGTACTCTTAAATGCTTGCGTAGTACTCCCTTCGGTCCATTTTCTTAGGCACATCTACGATTGGTGTTGGCCGGTTTGTTAGGTGTGCCATGTTTCTGATGGTACTATTTATGAGACAGGAGGAATACGGAGCAAAACATGGGTATAGGATTGGTGAAACGGGCATTTAACAGACCCATGAGACCTGGAGCCTTCAACTTGCATGCATGCATGCAGGATTGGATAGATGGCCAATACTTCATTTAATCTCTCACATGTTCCCTCCCTCTCGTCTTGGTATCTATGATTCCTCTCTTGGCGCCTAACAAAACAGCCTGGAGGGAGTATCTAGTATGTGCACTAAGCAACCTACCTAACCCTGGGTCCATGGCTAAGTTGATGCTTATCAGGAATTCACGATCATTGGATTATTAAGGATTGAACATGATAATTTTCAATGGACTAAGGCAGATTCACTAATTCCTTTCACTGGCATGCAGTCCAAACCACACTTTTTTAGTGAGAGGGCCTTTGAAAAATGAGGACATCTGAGGATTCTGTCATATGCACTCAGATTTATCACGCTGTAAAATGTTTACAATTTTTATTTATAACAACCCTAGATATCATTTCTCCTCATTTGGATGTAAACCTACATATTTTCTACCTCAAGCACTAGTATCATTTGTTGATAAGATGTTTTGCACAATACCAGTAATGTTGTTAGTGTTTGCTGCATGGAAATTCTGGTTGGGAACTTAGAGAATTTAAATATCTGCTTTGCAATGTGTATTATTTATGTGCTGCTGGATTGATGCATTTTGAAAATGCATGCCGTTCAATTTATTTAATATATTCTTTGCAACTTATATTATTTATGTACTGCTCAATTGATGCAATTTAAAAAAATGCAAGCCATTTTAATTTGGGTGTGTTGCATGTCTACTTTGTTATGTGGCTCTTCACCTCGCTAAATGTGCACCCATACTCTCCAGCCCCAAGGGAATTCAGTTTTCTACGTGCAAGGAAGTTTCTACATACCTTATGTCACTTCTTGGGTATCCAGAGGTCAAATCAGTCACTAATCAGAATCCAAGCACGGGACAGCTTTACTTATGTGCTAATGGTGGTGATAATGTAAGTCTAGAGTTTGTAAAATTAATTTTGTGTACTTCAATTCACCTAGTTTAATTTATGGAGTATGTGACAGGGTTTAGGTTTTCAAGATCAAATTGGTTCAGGTGTGGACAAGCCAAATATACTTCCAGTTCCTTCTGTTACTTGCCAGAAATGCAATTTGACCCTTTGTGATCAAACTGCATATGAGCAACACCATTTTTCCTGTCATGGTATGGGTACTAAGAGGCGTAGGATTGGCAAATTTGGTGAGCCAGTAGTAGGCGAAGATGGAAAATTTGAATGTCCTATTTGTCAAAAGACCTTTGAAGAGGAATCACAGTACTTCGGTCATGTTGGATCTCATGCAAGGTATCAAGGGTTGACTCCTGAAGCATTCTTTGATAAGGCTACTTCTGGAAGGGTAATTAATGATTCATTGGCAGAAGTTTCATTTAGCCTTCAGGAGTTGACTGAATCATCTGGACAGAACAACAAAGTTTCTGATGGTGGAGCAGGCTTCCAGCATCAGAATCATTCAAATGAACACGGTGACAATAACTCTACAGTTACTGAGCTTTTTAGTGCAAATTGTTCAGACAATTTCATTGGGCCAAATAATGCTCAGAGGAGACCTGAAGAGATTCAACCCATTACAGATGTTCCTAATATATTTAGGTATCCAAGTGGTACAAGGCATGCTGATGCAACAGTTCCAAAAGGAGCTTTAAACACCAGTCATCAATCTGTTAACAACACTAATGGCTTTGCTGGAGTAACTATTTTTAATGGTCAGATGGGAAGTAACCATGTTGCCAGACCGGCCTTTGGAACAGCCAATCATGGCATGGCTGCTCCAAAGCATGGTGATAACACTGTGAAAGCAAGAGATGTCAACCTCAATTCATCTCTGGATACGATATCTTTTCCTATTGCTAGTGCAAATAATGAAACATCAGCTGCACTTAACAAAGTTAGTCAGTCATCTTATACTGCAAAATGTTTTGGTGGCAGTTTTAACAATGATACCACAGTGTATCAGACAAATTTGGGCACACGACTTGTCTATCCTGTGGCAACTAAGGCTGATTGTCTGGGTTCCCGTTCAGTGCAATCAAAAAACAGTGGTAAGGAACATACACCCGGTGCCAAGGAACAGATGGATAATGTGAAAAACAGAACAAGTAAAGAAGCTGGATTTGGTACTGAAGCTTACAATGGTGGTATCACTGGAAGCGGTTTTTCCCAATTCAGTAACAGCTTTGCTCACATAAAGTCCAATTCTTCTAGCCATTATTCACTACCCCAATCAAACACTTTGGTAGCTGGTAACTTTATCAAGGGAAGTGGAAGTGATGCCAACTGCATGAAAGGCTCTTTGGCTAATAGAGGTGATGCCAACTTCACAAAGGGTTCACTTGTCAATAGACCCATCGTCAATAACAATGAACCAAATGTACCTATGCTTGAGGTGATGGGAAAGTCAAATAGCGGGATGCAAAACCGCTATAATGATCGTGTTCCTGGTTCTGACCCTCATACTGTATCTAGAACTAGCCGGAATGTCAGTGGTATTATGTCTGCGCAGGCCAATTTTGGTAGCATGTCCTCTGCGCTTAATTCTGTTGGCGATGTTCCAGTGACCAGAGCAACCCAAGATCAGGTAAACTTGACTGGATGTCTTGGGCTCTTGGCTTTCTTAACTTTTGCGCTCTTTAACAATACTTCAGATATATACTTTTTAAGATCTAGTGCAGCCATGATGGTACAAACCCACTTAAATTTAGTGTTTCCTTTTTCATTTTTTAAAATAGCTTTTCCTATGTATGGCTTTATGATGACTTTGCTGTTTATTATGTTGATTACCGTAGCATAGAAGCATTTTGACTACAAATAAAGAGAAATATCCATAGATGTTGCCAATCTGATGACATTTGATTTGCAACTTGTCAACATAGCATGGCAATTGTTGAGATACTGTTATGTATTTCTTTGTTCAACAGGCTTCTAGTTTATCATCAAAGAATGCATCTTGTTCCTTTATCGAATTTCTGCTCTTTCCTGGTGCCGTTCACTTTAGTTTAAATTGATTTGTTATACATTAGTTGGTGGTATAGTCAATTAATTACTAAAAGCATAATACAGTTGTCTATCTGCAAAACCTGAAAAAGGCGCATTACTCTGGTGCATACATTCTGTCTATTCCAATAATACCTGATCAGACTTGTTGCCACTAACAACAAGAAGCCTATTAGTCTCAAGGATCACAACGTAGAGTCGGCTGCTACGGAGCACTTGTTGCTACCATTTAAAGAAATTTGGACAGAAGACCTGTGCCACACTTGTTATGAAGAAGATTGGCTGTAAGAACCAAAAGTATGGTCTAGTTTGGTTCTTACATAAGATGCACACCCAATGTATTTTATAGAACTGAACACACTTTGAGCTTAACCAGCTCCATAGACTCAGTTTTGATTGAATGGCCTTGATCTGCACTTATTATGAAGTTATTAGTTGTGCTAGAATAATAATGCCCACAACTTTTGCATGGAAAGCAAAACTGCTATTGCACCAAAGACATCTGCTATCTATATTTTTTTAAAGACAAGGATTTTTGGTAAGGGGAGAATTATTCTATCCTGCAGAAGCATAAAGCATAATTGCAAACGTCATTGCATATTGGCAACACAAATATGAGAATGCCCCTTTGATTTTTTTAATGTGTTTTAAACTACTGTATAGCATGTTGAGATGCCTTACTCGCTCCATCCCTTTGTTACCAGTCATCCTGGACATCAGCAGTCTCAAAACACGTTTGACCATTACATCTTCCTGAATAGTATATATTAATAAAATTATTAATGTATGATACAACATATTTTTCATGTCAAATTTACTAATATCATGTTGGCAAGTGCAAGTCTGCTTTTGTGCTCCATATGTCTAACCAGTGAAAACATGGAAAGTTTCGTTAATGGCTGATCTTGTTCTCATAACTTGCTTATTAAGATTAGCTTTTTAGCGTAGATCTTTACCTGTTCTGGTTCAATATTGTTTCCAATTTTTTGTGCTTGACATTGTTAGAGTGCATTGAGTGATGGTTTCTGTCTCATGAATATCTATGAGCTTCTTTAATACTGAGTAACCATGTGATAATTTGCTAATTGTTTAAACAGTGTGATTTGCAACTTGGATTTGGTGCCCAGAAGCAGCAGATATATTCTAGCCATGGAGAGCTTAGATCGGCTCCAACTGGATCCCCACAGCTTGTAAGCAATGCCAGGAATAATTCTCTACCCGCTGGATCCTCACAGTTTGGGAGCATGGATGAACCTAAATCTTTCCCTTCTGGAACACCTCAGTATGGGGGTTTTGCCAGACCAAATACTCTGCCCGCGGCACCGAACATTGCTCAACATAATTATGTACATTCCGCTGAATCCTCTCAATTTGCAAGCATGGCTCAACCTAATTCTATACCTCCTGAATCCACTCAGTTTGGGAGGAAGGGTCGACCTGATTCTGTACCTCCTACTAATACCTCCGAGTTCAGGAGCATGCCTGGATCTAATTCTGTACCTCCTGCTCAGTCCTCTCAGTTTGGGAGCGTGGCCAGACCTAATTCTGTACCTGCTGAGTCTTCTCAGTTTTTCGGAAGCATGGCTCGTCCAAATTCTGCAGCTCCTGCTGAATCCTCTCAGTTTGGGAGCGTGGCGAGACCAAATTCTGTACATCCTGCCGTATCGTCACAGTTTGGAAACATGCCCATTCAAAATTTCATGAGCACATCGGAGCCAATTCTAGTGTTGGGGTATGCACCACAGATGGGAAGTGCTCCTCCACCTCCAGTTCAGTTAGGATGGGATTCGTCCTTGCCGAGGATGGTTACTGGAGGCATGGTCACATGTGTATGCATATGGTGCAACAGTCAATTCCACCATTTTGGCCCAGTTGATGGGCAGCAGGCTGGTTCTTTTGGCTTTATTTGCCCTTCATGCAAAGATAGGATGTCTGGTCATCCCAATGCACCCAACAATGGTTCATGGCAACCTTGAGGTGCAGCTGCTGTTTGTTGATTATCTGCATTGCTGAATCTGAGGATGACTATTGAGGATTGAGCACTATCTGCACAAGTTGCGCTGGCCTGCCTCCAAAATTGAGTGGACTATCTAGGAATGATGTCTGTATCTACTGCATCTTAGATACTGCTGGGAGCTACAATGCAGAGTCACCATGGAACTTCTCCATCGGGCTCAAAGGACCAAGGAGGTTGTCGGCTCACATAGGTAAAGCTTCCATGTTTAGAGGTAGCTGTCATGCTTGTTCGTTGTCAGCTATCTCGGATTTTGCCCTGAGATCTAGTTGTGATGGGAATGGTCTCTGTTACTGTACCAATCTTCAGATTGATTCTAGTCAGTAGTGTACTGGTGGATGTGTAATGTATGTTGAGGTCAGGTGGATTAGGCACCATCCGTAGCCCTTGAATCTGGGGAGCGTTGTCCATCCTTGCGTAGTGAAGTTCTGTTTTGTCAAGCCGAACTAGGTGCCTTTTGTGCTTTGAATCTTCAGCTTCTGAAGGCTAAAAGTTCCTCGTCGCGCGCTTCAGCTCACTGAGGCATCTAGGCTCTACCGCTCTAGCTAGCGATGTACAGCATAGCGTACAAGTCCGAGAATTTGTACTCTTTAGTCAGTGTTTCTAGGTTCACGATGCCAAAACGCTCAAGGATACTCGGCCAACTAAACTGTTTGCATACAAGTTTGACGATCTGAGTTGAAAATTTGAAACTCAATATTGGCCGCCTCAGGCATGACAGGCACGCACGACCAAAGCGTGAGCACTCGTCGTGCTTATCGCCACCACGTTGCTGACGGACAACCCGAGCAGTGCCGTGCTGTCGCTCGGGGACGGACGGCCGATGTGTGCCTCAGCCGTCGCCCCTCAGCGAGAGCACGACGAGCTCCGCCTTGATAAACCTGTAACTCCCGGACCTACGGGAAAGAGGAGAGTGGGCAGCCGAGGAGGGCCGGCGCCGGCCGTCCCGCCTCCGCGCACACAACAGAATGCAATTTTGTCGATGTTATGCACACATTTCCAATTATTCAATTATTAACCAAAAAGTTGCCGGGCTGACCAGTGTCAGCACTACTTGCATTTTGTTGACATAACAAAAGTGCAAGTTTATAAACTCTCTCTCGGGGAAAAAAACTACTTGTATCATTTTCAAATATGCACTGCAAAGTGCAAACTTAACCTAAAAGGTACTGTGCCACCAAAAAATAAATTGACTTCAGACAAACCAAAACATCACTTGTTCCTGCCAAAAAACATCGAGTGGCTCAAATTGTATGCACAGTGACATGAAAAATATTCGGTTGCCGATACACGTCTGGCAGATTCATCCAGATCAGATTTCAACTTAGTCGCATCCGATTAAGCAAATTTTTATGACTGCCAGGCTATCCAGTATCCACAGGTGAAAAGTGTGCAACTAATCTATGCAAGTCAGTTTATTTCTAGCATTTTGCTTTCTGTGTTCGTTTTACTTTCTTTATAGCTCTCGGGTACTCTTAGCATCGTCTTCCTGGTCTAAAAATCCTCCTCGACAATAATATCCTTCTTTGGGACCAGCGAGAGCGCATAGAAAGAAAGCCAAACATACTTCATGCTAAATCATTACCAAGGTATTTGGTACATTATTCAGGCATCCACGCCTGTACGCATTACAGGATTTTATTTGATACGGTATTGCTGTCATCTCGCCTTGGGGAAGCAGAACCTCAGACGCTAAAGCTCCAGCTGCGGCACACTACGGGCAACCCCTGCAAAAACATAGGTATACATCCACACATATATCACGCTTGCTCTGTAGCTCAGTCTTACCACATATGCGTGTGACTGATCATACGAATACAATCGAGCAACAGCAGAAGATGAAAGAAACCAACAAGCACGTACGTCGGATTGAAGGTGACCTTGACCTCGCCGGCGTTGAGGTTGGCGATCTTGGCGAAGGCCTGCTTGGAGAGGTCGATGGTGCTCTGGCACCCGTCGCTGCTGGCGCACTCGTCCACGATCTTGACGACCACGCTGTTGCCGGTGCAGGGGTTGCCGGAGCCGCTGTACGCCGGGCCGGTGCACTTCACCCGGTAGCAACGCCCGCACACGGCGCCGTTGTTCCAGAACGAGTCGCTCGCCGCCGCCACCATGTTGCCCATGTTCTTGTTCCCGTAGCACGCCGACGCTGCATATGTATCATAGAAACCCACACAAATCAGCAACAAAGATACAGAACTGATATGGGAGACGAATTGGCAAAATGTTTGGCACGTATTAGTGTAGTGCAAGGATTTTTCTGAGTTCGTTTGTGGAGATTTTACGAGTGTATTCGGTGTAGAACGTGGCGACGCCAGACGCGGCTGTGGTAAGTGAGGCCGTTCCTAGTAGGGCTACAGCCATAAGTCCCATTGCCTTGAGCATGGAGGTCATTTTGGCCATTGCCATTGCCATGGCGTATCACTATCTACAAACCTCGGTCAGTTTAGTATGAAAAATGCATGCTACCTCTGATTTTATTTATTTGACGCTCCCGACAGGTAAACTGAACTAATTGGAGGCCAAAATCAGGTCTGAATTTAAACATCAAATATAAAAAAGGCAGTAATATTTTGGGAAAATTTGCTGTGTGCTACGGCTAATATGCCAGTTCACACCGCAATGGCATAAATTTGCTGAGTACCATTATGAAACCGTCATTTTTAGCCGTAGCACACTGCAACCGTTATAATAACCGTTGTTCCAATTTGAGGAGAGAGAAGCCAGGGGAAATGACCTTTTAGCCCTCGTCTTCAACCTTGGTCTCTTCTCCCTGTTTATCACAGGCGCCACCGTAGCAGTGGCACACGTGAGGCCACCGGCGAGTTCGTCCCTGAGCAGCACAAGGCGGCGGCTAGGTTGAATCGGGGGTGGCGAGCGGCGGACGTGCCTGGGGTAGAATGGTAGATTGTGCGTGGGGTGGGTGAGAGAGGAGCGACGCATGTGCCATCGGTTGGCGGGCGGCTCGGCTCATATTAAAGCAAGGATTCCAGCCACCGTGCACTGATTTCCATCTCCACAAGGAATCAATTGATGCTAGTGGACTTCAATTTAAGATGCCAGGAGTCAAATTTTTTTTCCCTCTGTTTTCAATTTGTACCCCTAGATGTCGATTCCACTGCCCCGGTCTATGGAGGCCCTGCGGAGGCCGACCAGACGCTCCTTCTCCCCGTGCAGCGCCCACTCCCTCCCGTCCGCCTTCCTCGTGCCGCCGCCGTCGCTGCCGCTGAGCAGTGCGAGGTCCGCGGAGACTGCGCAACTGCTCAAGGTCCGGGGAGGTCACGTCGCCACCGCGTGAAGCTGGAGAGGCTCGCGCCGCTGCCCGGGCGAGGTGGCGCCCGTCCGGGGAGCCCACGCCGCTGCCCGCGAGAGAGGCCGTGAAGATCGCGCCGCTGCCCGCGCGAGGCCAGGGAGGCTCGCGCCGCCGCCCGGGCGAGGTCACGGAGGCCACGCCGCCGCCCAAGAGAGGTCGGGGAGCTCGCGCCGCTACCAGTGTGTGACGGCAAATATCAGTGAAGAGCTTGGTACTACAGTGAGAAGGATGGGGAAGATGAAGCTTACAGGTGGACCCCACTTACCTCAAGGGCAAAATAGTCTTTTCCCACTCATTCTCTCTCCTTAAACCATGTAAATCAATATTTTAATAGCTGCGGTGTGTTAGAGCAAATGACCACGCTTTTGTAATGGTACTGGGCCAATTTCACTGTTCGCGGTGTGTTCTAGCCAATTCGACGAAAGAACGGTGTCCAAGAGCAAATTTTCTCTAATATTTTTATCAAGGTGGAAGGGAGAAGAAGAGAGGAAAACGAAAAGAGAGAGAAGAGTCGTATATGGGGCCATCTGTACTTTGACTTACTACTCCAAGCTAGGGGAATGCTGTTAGTACAAGAGATAGACATAAGTACACCAGTGCTGTACGTCGATGAAGCTTCAATCTCTCAAGTTGCCCGATGGAAACGGCGCAGATCGAGACAATGGACGACGACTGACACTGAGTTGTCCTTGAAACCTAGAGTCAATGGAGTATGGAATTCCATGTCTTCGAGAAATGTCGTGGTGCTATTACCTCTTGTCCTCTTGGTATTCTACCGTGCAACCGATCTTAAAACCGAAAGTTCTTTTCGTTTCCAAAGGAGTGATTCATGATCATGAACAGCTCCGAAAGAACATCAACAAAATTCAATCTTCCACACAAACATTTCAATCCTAAACTCAATGTAAACAATAAGAAACAAAGAAGAGATGTTTTGCTAAAAAATGATTTTTTTTAAAAAAATAGAAAAACTGGTGCATATTCACCATCATGTTTGTATCTCCTACATCCACTATCTAACATAACTTTTCCGTGCAATTTTTCATGACCTTTCACTACTTTTGGAGTGGTAAGAAAGGTAGCGCATGAAGGTGTGGCAGTACTGGGTGTGCATCAGTCGCCACTATATATGCTCCAAATTTTACTAGAGTTCATTAAACTTTTGTGCTCAGACTAGACTCTGACTGTCTAGCATAATCGAGCAAATCTCAGTAATAAGTACCCTGTATCAACCTTTGTCTGATCTTGCAGTGAAGCAAAATGCACGAACGAGAACAAATGCAGCTAGTCAATTGCTTAGACAGATGTACAACATTTGATCTTTTCCCTTTTAACTTTTACAAGATACGTGCAAAAGTGGAAAACAAGATGAATGAGTACACAGGGAGGATTTTTAAATCACGACAATATATATTTTGACATCAGTATTCCACTCTGACAACAATAGTTTGAGCGGTTGTAACGTCTGTCTAGTCAACCGCTTGCTGGTTGCATGAATCATCCTATGCACAGCAACCAACAAGCGGTATCATACACTATATGTGAACAATCGTGTGTTCCTACACCCAACACGACCTATTCAACAAGATGGCTTCTTGGATTCACCTGCTGTTCCACCAGGGAATGGTCACTGAAAATGTTATAGTAAATGCAGAACTTCAGTTTCAATGAAAGCACACTGAGAATATTGAAGAATTCAGGGATCTTTGTTGTCCAACATTCAGTTGATCTCTGAAGAAACCAGGAGACTGAAACAAGACAGCAATTGTGCAACACAAAGCTTTACCGAAACTTCTGCATGACGCTGAATATGAAAAAAGGCATTGAAGGCATATGATGGCCTGAATAACAGTATATTTTAAAACCAAGAACAATTTGTCAGATTAATACTTCCTGCCAACCCTCTCCACCTTATGTAGGTGTGTTGCAGGTAAAAAGTTTCGCAAAGAGAAATTACTCATATGATATACAAAAGAAGAGGAGAGAACTTTGCAAATATGGCTGACTATTAAATTAAGCCACACTTAAACTGTTATGAATTCAAATTTTAGACAAGCGATCCCAGTTGGAATATAAACCAATGAAAATGGGTCGCAGACATAAACCAAACTTACCAAGGCTTATCTTGCATGAAAAAAATGTCAATGTATTCCTTGAGGAAAACAAGACACTTTACTATCCAGTAACAAGAGTTTTCTGGAGTAAGAGCTTGAGATCTTCAAGCCTGTCAAGATACAACAGCTGTAATTTATCTGACACAAAAAGATTATCAATTGCCAAATCGACCAGAACCTACCTCACGTTACTAAGGTCGGGATAAGTAGCTATTGCATCCGTGAAATCCTATGAAAAAATTAGCAGATTAGGATGTCATTCTGTTATTGTGAACAAGAACTAGTTCTAGAGATCAATCTTACTTGGCTAGCAGTTGAAGTTGTATATGTAATTATACATGACATCCCCGCTCCTTTTGCCGCCTATGAAAAGGAAAAGGGAAAGCATACTCTCATATTCAAAAGGACTAACTTGGTTAAAAAAATATGTGTTGGAAAGCTTACTAGTAACCCAATAACACTGTCCTCCACCACAAGGCAGTTCTTGCTATCTACACCTAATTTCTGTGTAGAACAAATTAAGTCGTTAACATGATTAACTCTGTCAAAGCCATAATGAGAATTAGACAGAAGTTCTGCTACCTCTGCTGCTGTAATATATATTGTTGGATCAGGCTTCTTTAGTTTAACATCATCTCCTGCAGTAGGATGTAACTGAGAATTGTGAGTGTTATGGCCTTAAGGGACTGCTTCTTATATTGTTACCAGAAACTTAACGACTGCCAGATCCAAATAGCTGCATTTGTGTTCGACATAGTCACATACAAGTCATATGATATTTAAACATTTGGGAAATATGACCCAAAACATCCTCAACACTACTGTTTATAAGACTTGCTAACCTGAAGACATACTCAAATGATTGTATCACTAATTTAAGGAATTACATTACTCATTTTTTTAATGTTACAATGAAACCTATATGTTTCTTTTATTTTTGCAAATTTTGGTGACTGTTGCCAGTGAACTTCAAAAGACTAAAGTTAAATAGAATAAAAAAATCAGAACTATACCAGCGAGGAAGCAATCCAGGCCATTAAATCGCTCCTACAAAAACCATCTAAGAGTTTAAAGGGAAATATAAAATCAAACCATAATGCTTACACAAAGTTTTATGGTCATAAATATGGGAAAGAAACATAACTTACAAGTCCAATAAGGTTTTCAAGGCACATTATTACTGAGCTTTTAGTTGCTGCAGAGCAAACAGCAAGCTTGATACCCTACACCATTGTATAAAATCATCTGAGAGCATGAAAGCTAGTTTGTATACTCAATGTATCGATTGGATATATCAAATGAGAATTCAGTGAAAGAATTCGTAAGGAAAACACTAGCATGGAGAATTAGATATTGATTCAAAAGGAAAGGCCAAAAGGAACATATTCCGATAAGTTATATTACCGCACCCTTTACTTCATCCATCAGCCGCAAAACACCTGGTCTAGGCTCCACCTAACAATAAAGAGCCTCGAATTAGCACAAGATGATTAGGAGGTCAACTGTTATGTGTATTAATGTACTTCAGTACTTGTGAGTGTTACTGAGTGTGTAAGTTCAAGAAATGATGACATTGCACTCACAGTTCCAGATTTTATTATTTCTTTGTATCTCTCAGTTTTCCAGTCCTGCAAAAAAAAAAACGGTTACTTCAATAAAAATTTTGAAATCAAAAGTTAAAGGTAGTGTTAGCTGCAATAGATTTTATATGAGAATGCGCAAAAGACTTCACATCTTTTCTATTAAAGGAGGAGAGTTCACAACCAAGGCACGTAGCTGCAACTCCACAAAGCTATGAGATTCCAGTTGTTGGATTCGCAGACATATTAGAAACACAATTCAATGATAGATGAAGGAAATAGATTATTTCTGGAGAACATTCAAACTTTCAAGATAACCACAAAAACAATAGTAATCAACTACCGTCTATTTACTGTTGTTAGACCAAAGACACAAAAGGCAGACCTGAATTATGTCGATCAACTTCTCCTTATCAGAGTCAGTAGAAGGTGGTGTCTCAAAGATCTTGGAAGAAGGCCACCCATTCTCTCCAAAGTACCTATCAAATCCCAAGTCCCAACCAATTCAGAACCAATATTCACATAATGGCACAAAGATCAAGTAGCAAAGCAGCATTTGTAGTTTTGCAAGTAATGATTCCATCAACCGGAAGGGCTAACATGCAACAATCAACATATGCCAATGTCAACCGATCTATCTACACTGGCAAGTAGACTGTGCTGCCCTTTCAATGAGCAACTGCATTTTACCCCGCCTGTAAAACTTACATGTCCAACCATGTGCACTCGTGCGGTCACGCCAGAATTAATGTGTAAGTTAACAAAGTACTATAATAACACAATAATGATCAAGCTTGCACAAGCCGCCGAGGTGATTTGGCATCCCACTAACACATGATCATGGACATTTCCATTGCATTGGTTAGGCAAGGCAATAAGGCATCAAGCGAGCACATGACACATGATCATCACAAGCAAGTGACTAGCGGTTTGAGCAATTCAGTAATAATGATGAAAGAACCAAGCAATAGAACTTTCGCACGTACCACCGCATCTTAGGCTTCCCGCCGCCGATCTGGTTCTGCAACTCGTCGTAGAAGGCCTCGTCCCAGTACAGCGGGTCGGCGGAGGCCGGCGCGCACCGCACCCCGAAGTGCGCGAACGCGTCGTTGTAGGCCTGCCGGTGGAGGTGCTCCGACTCCAGTATGACGCCGTCGCAGTCGAAGATGAGCGCGTCGAGCGACGACGCGGGAGAGGCAGCCGAAACAGCGACAAGCCGGGGCGCGCGGCGGAGGCGTGTGCTGGGCACCTGAGAGGGGGTGCGGAGGCTGAAGAAGGCGTGGCGGCGAGCAGTGGCCGCGGCGGCGCCGGCGGTGGTGGGGAGGAAGAGGGAGGTGGAAGCCATCGCGGTCGCGGTCGGAGGCATCGGATGGATGGACTCTAGCGCTTATCTAGCGCTTCTCGCCTTCGTTTGTTTCTTATCGATTTGAGAGCAGGGAAATGGTGCTCATACGAAATTCTAAATTCTTATGAATGGTCTCACTTCCAAGCATAATTTCAATTTATTTCTTTCTTACAAGTACAAATTAAATAACTTTAAAATTCACCTAGTTAAACAGTCATAAAATTGCAATCTATACTATCTGGGTCACACACCAACACGATTGGCATAGTTAATTTTAGAATTTTCTTTTTAAATACATCTAAACAAATAGAGTGAACGAGTGAGAACTTTAGGTATACATTACCTTAAATATAATTTAAAAATATCAATTTTATTTCGTAGAGGTTGACATGGTATGCTTCAACTTTTGAGCATAGAATCCTACCAAAATATTTGTACTATCGGTTAAACTGCAAAAATCCACCTACAGATCAAGCTACGTATTAGCCATTCTATTAGGTTGCACCTATATTCACCGTAATATTTAAATAGCAGGTTAAAACAGTTAGCTAAATTGCTTTTAGGGGAACAGTCGCAATAAAAGCAAATGCTGGGAACAGCTTGATCCCGGAGAACTATTGTCTACGGCACACGTTATTTGGTCCATGAGATTATGCAGCTACAGAAGAGAGGAGAGAATTGAGCCCAGAACAAAGAAGAGGTTGGACGCCACCATTGTAAGATGTACTGAAGATAAATATGGATGGAGCTTTTGTAGGAAGCCAAAAGTCGAGTGCCTGGGATTTTCTGATCAGGGACTTACTTGGCATGGATTATGGCGAGAGCAGGGAAGTTCACTGAAGTCCACGATGTACTGTGTGCGACGTAAGCTTGTCGCGGTGCTCTTCGTATGGCAGCGGACTACGGGATGTCCTGAATCATGATTGAGACAGACTACATGCTATTGGCTAAGGGGACGTTTAAATCCAGTGGCTAAAGTTCAGTCCCTTAAATAAATAACAATTAGACATGTTAAATATAAACTAATTATAAAATTAATTGCATACGTCATGTCTACTTTGCGAGACAAACCTAACAAGTCTAATTATGCATAATTATTATATATTTATTATAGCATTACATTGTCTAATCTTAGTGTAATTAGGGTTAATAGATTCATCTCATAAATTAGTCCTCATTTATGTAATGGATTTTTAATTAATCTATATTTAATACTTTTAATTAACATCTTTATATCTGATGTGACGGGAGTACACACCCCTAAAGCACTCAGGTCTAACGAGTATGACAGGGCGTCTGGTGGGGTGTTGTTCGAGGAGATCAAGTTATTTGCTAGTCAAAACTTTGCTTCCTTTTGTCATTTTCTTTGCTCCTAAAGTGAGCAATGAAGGTGCACAGGCTTGCTATGTGGCCTTGGTTTGGAGTTGGACTAACCTTGCATTTGGTTGGATTCGCTCTCAAATTTCGTAAACTTGGTGGTGCCCCTTGACAATGCGGTGTTCACGTTGGGTTTAATATTAAAAGAAAGTCTGAAGTTTTAAAAGAAAGTTCCATATAGGGGTGATACCATCATTCTTTTTTTTAATAAGCTGTAGCCAGAGGTAGCAGAGGTTATAGCTGCATATTTAGAACATCGATTCACAATCTATGTACCAGTTTTTATAGACCTTATATTTATCTAGTGCAACACTATAGACCTTTTTCGCAATAGTGCACAAGTTACCATATCTCACATTTATCTGGTGCAACTCACAATAATGTATTGAGCATGGTAATATTGGATTCCTTTTCTTTCAGTGTCAGCATGCGTATATACTAAGGGTTTGTTTGGATGCTAGGGACTAAAACTAAGGGACTAAAATTAGTTTCTAAGCGACTAAAACTGCTGTTTGGATCCCAGGACTAAAAGAAACTAAAGATGTTTTAATGACTTACGCAAAGACGATTTTACCCCTGCTCACCTACCCCTCCTTCCCGCATGCGCCCTTCCCCTCCCTCCATCCACACCGCGCCTCCCATCCCTCCCTCCCTTCCCTTCCCGACGGCGGGCGAGCTCGGCGCGCGGGTGGGCCGCCCTCCCCGGCGGCGCGCTCTATGGCCGGCGCGGCACGGACGGACGCGCGGGAGGTCGGTGGCCGGCGCGGCGGGCGGCCCAGCTAGCGCGGGACCGGCGCAGCGCGGCGGGCGGCACCAGTGCGGCGGCAAGGGGCCGAGCGGTCGAACGCGTCGGGGACGAGTGCGACGGCTCTCCCACGGACGAGCAGGCTTGGGAGGGCGGCGGCGGCGTGGCGCCGAAGGAAGAGGGGAGGCGGAGGTGGCGGCGTGGCGGCGCCGGAGGGAGGGGAGACGGAGGGGGCTTCGCCGCCGCGGGACCTGCGGGGACGGCGGAGGAGGCGGGGCGGCGAAAGCAGCGCCGACGGACGGAGGCGGGAGCAGTGCGGAGCAGGCAGCGGTGGATGAGGTGGGGCCCCGTGGGGGGGGCATCTAGTGGAAAGTGGTGATTTTAGTCCCATAAGCTCCTATTGTGGAGCTTATGGGACTAAAGGGTTTTAGTGCCTTTTAGTCCAAAGGGTTTGGATCTTTAGTCCCTTTTGGTTTTAGTCCCTGAAACCAACAGACCATAAGGCCTTGTTTAGATGTTGAATTTGGGAGGTCGAATTTGGAAGTTTGATGTCACTTCGTAATCATTATGTCACTGTAGCATTTCGTTTGTATTTGTGAAAAATTGTCCAAACATTGATTAATCAGGCTCAAAATGTTAGTCTCGTAGAGCACAACAAAACTGTGCAATTAGTTTTTGATTTCATCTATATTTAGTACTCCATGCATGTTATGACATTTTGATGTGATGGAGAATCTTATTTTTGTATAGTAAATTTGGAGTTACTTTTGGGATGGGCCTAAGAGTTAGAGAAGAATGTGCTCATGAGGATTCTCTTATAGGGAGCAATAAGTATGGACTTATAAGAAAAGACATGGTAGAGCCACAGGCCACGTAGATCAATTAAACACGATAATGCTATTTGGAGGAAAACTAACAAAAATGCATCAAATTAACTTGTATGTGAGTTTTTAAAATCGATGTTTCTTTAATTTTTTCATACTTATCGTATGTTTTAAAATTATGCAACAAGATATTCTATAATTTTATTCCATATAGAATATCTTACCACGTATATCTTTACTTTTTTTTCATCAACGGCTGTGTTTAGTTTCTAAAATCTCACCTAAAATTTCACTATGCAAAAAGTCCCATCATATCCCATCAAATCTTTCTCTTCATGCATGAAGTATTAAATATAGGTAAATAAAAAACACATAGTTTTGATGTACACGACGAAACGAATCTTTTGAGTCTAGTTAGGTCATGGTAGGACAACAATTACCACAAACAAATAAAAATTGCTACAGTACGATGTAGTGTCTAATTTAATCTGATGTGACTTTTCAACCGCACTTTTTTACTGGAACTGGACAAAGCCGATATCCTCTCGCGGGAACTAAACACAAACACAGGTCCAACATGCCCCGGTAACGGATGAACAGATATCTGCATTTCGCGTCATAATGGTAGCCGGCATGTGGCATTATTATGGCTGACCGGCCGCTGGCACGCAGTGTCAGCCCGCACGAGAGTGCACGCCCACAGGGCACAGACTGGTACACTCGTGTTCCACGCATCGCGCACCCAGGTGGCCCCCCCAGCCATAAACCCAATCCACCATCCCCGCGGCACCCCTACACCTGCCGTGCCGCCGGCCGCCTGCGCCGCCCCCCACCGCGGCCTCCGGTCCCCATCTCCCGCACTCGATAGGACGCAACCAAACCAACCCAACTCATCCCCGCAGCGAGCAACAGCAATGCTCCCGCCGCCGCCGCCGCCGCCGCTAGCTAGCTGAGCTAGGACCTTCTGGAAGCTTCTGGAGGATGGACCCAGCCACGCCCCTCCTCGCGCTCTCCAAGGCCGTCTCCTCCCGCTCCAAGCCCTTCCTCCTCCGCCGCGGCGCCGGCGTCGTTACCCGCCTCCCCGCGACCGCGGTCGCCCCGCTCCGCCGCCGCCTCCCCTTCGCCGCCTCCGCGTCCGCGTCCTCGTCCGCGCCGCGCGGCCTCGCCGTCCCGGGCGACCTCCTCCTCCTCTCCCTCGCGCGGCTCGCGCTCCGCGGCCCGGGACCCCGCGCGGCGGCGGCGCCCTGGCGGTGGTTCGCGAGCGTCTCGGGCGCCTCGCCGCTCGCTTCGGGTAGCCCTCCGCGAGGTGGTGGTGCGGGGAGCGGTGATGGTGGGGGCGGTGGCGGTGGTGGCGACGGGTGGAAGCGGCCGCGAGCTTCCCAAGGGGCGGGTGTGGCGGAGGGAGCGGCAGGGCAGGGAGCCGATGTCATCGTCCTTGACGTTGGGGTATGGCTATTCCTAATCGTACGAGTCTTACACTATTGATCGTCCACTCAAAAAAGACACAGAAGGGATTTTCCGAAACATGTTAATCACAAGTAGTACAATTGGTTGGCAGAACATAATGTAACGAGCACACACACGGACTGGCACTGTAATCCGCTGGCAACTGTTTTTCATATTAAAAGTTTAATACATGTTCAGGTAATTTTCTTTTGTATTCAATTATGAATCAACAAGTGAAGCACAGATGCTAGAGCCTGCTGGATATGTAGTGTCAACAACCCATCTAACCAGCGTTCTGTCTCAGGCAATTACTAGAATAACCAACCAATTGAACATGTTACCATCCAGTTTCAAAACACCTTTTACCGGAAGGGAACCTGGTAGAGTTCTAGTTTGATTAATTAGCGAGTACTTCCTCCATATTGGTAAAGAATGACGTTTTGGACAAGATTTTAGTCAAACATTGGGAATATAAATCATGAAAAACTTTTAAGTCGTTGAGTTTGGAAATGTGAAAACCATATGAATAGATTTGTCTTAAAAAATACTTTTATAAAAGTATACATATATTATTTTTAATAAATATTTTTGTAAAAATAAGAAGTCAAAGTTACGTTTTGGAGACCATGTCGTTGTCCTAAACGTCATTTTTTACCAATATGGAGGGAGTATAGCATTTTCTAAAACACGAATACCTCCAATCTTTGTGTTCAACTCTTCAAGTAAAATAAAATTTTGCACCTAGATGGTAGATGGTACTGCTGCATCTCAATTGAATGTGGAGCAAGATCAATGCTAGGATAATAATAATAAATAATGCTATGCTAATATTTGTTCTAAATTAATAGAAAAAATAGTAAACTGTCATTTCGGTTGATATTTGTTCTTATATGCTGCAATTTCTGAACACCTTGTAATCTGTAGCTATATTAGTCACTTGATTAGTTTCATTGCAGGGAATGTCATGTGGTGGATGTGCAGCAAGTGTTAAACGCATTCTGGAGAGTGAGGTTAGCTAAGTTAAATCAGCATGTCGCAAATGTAGAGCTTTGCTCAAATACATATTAGCTTTCTAAGGGTGTTTGTAAGTCTGTATGTGCTTGGATTTTTTCAGCCCCAGGTGCGGTCAGCAACTGTTAACCTTGCCACTGAGATGGCAGTTGTCTGGGCAGTGCCGGAAGATAGGGATGTTCAGGACTGGAAAGAGCAGTTGGGTGAGAAGCTTGCCAATCAGTTGACGACGTGTGGTTATAAATCCAATCTTCGAGGTAAATACTGCGACAATAGATCATGTATTGCCAAATGGTTAAAAATAATGCATTTTAGTTAGCAATTATGGGCCAGTTTGAATAAGGGGGTTAACGTCGTAAGTTGTCTCAAGAACAAAAACTTTTCTATCCACTAGAAAATGTTAACTCGGTCAAATAACCATGACTTAAATGTCTCAAGCTTTTGGATGCTCTTCTGGACATTAAATGAAAAAATAATGGTACTTTAAAGCTTCCTGTTGTGAGGCAATCTTGTCCCAAGATATCTCTACATCAGTTTCCTCTTTAGTTAAATATGAAGCGTTTCCCCAAATTTATTGCTGGTATGTTCAGTCTCATGCAGATGTCTATTTTACCTGCAGATTCTTCAAAGGTCAGTTCACAGGCAGTCTTTGAAAGAAAAATGCAAGAAAAACTTGAGCAACTGAAACAAAGTGGTAAGCTTATTTGTTGACACAAGTAACCATCAGTTTACAAGCTTCTCCCACTACATGATGTTCTTTTTTACAATTAACAAACTTCAAGTTTATAAATGATGTGCGCTGATTTTTCTTCAGGTAGAGAACTTGCTGTATCATGGGCGTTATGTGCTGTTTGTCTTGTGGGACACATTTCCCACCTCTTTGGAGTTAGCTTGCCATTGATGCACCTCATTCATTCCACTGGATTTCATTTGTCTCTGTCGATATTTACATTTGTTGGTCCTGGCAGAAGACTGATACTGGACGGGCTAAAGAGTCTATTCAAGGGGTCTCCGAACATGAATACACTAGTTGGCTTAGGTGCCTTGTCCTCATTTGCCGTCAGCTCAATTGCAGCCTTCATTCCAAAGCTGGTAGCTCCTACAGTCCTACTCCTTTTTTCCCCTGAAATACTTCTGTTGTTGGTTTGTTGCATGCCTCACGATATCCAAATGCATCCAATCTAAAGTGTTGGAAGTCCATGATCTTGTAATCTCATCCCTGCTTTGCAGATATTATCGAGCAATTTCATAATGCAAGTTCCTTTATTTAGTTACATTACATTCTAGCTACGTATAATATATTTAGGGGCATCATGGCATATGGCCTTAATGTGTCAATAGTTTGTTTATACCATTTTATTTTCCTGCAGGGGTGGAAGACGTTTTTTGAGGAACCTGTTATGTTGATAGCTTTTGTTCTTCTAGGGAAGAATCTTGAGCAGAGGGCAAAGCTTAAAGCTACTAGTGACATGACTGGACTTCTTAATATTCTTCCCTCTAAGGCACGCCTAATGGTGGATAAGGATGCAGAGAAATCATCATTGATTGAAGTCCCGTGTGATACTCTTGCTGTTGGGGACTACGTTGTAGTGCTGCCTGGGGTGAGTACAACGGACATAAACATGGGTGATAGTTTCCTTGTGGCATATGACTTTCAGTTTTTTTTTTTGCTTCTATGCTAAATTATAAACACAAATTTATACTGTGGCAGCAGTTAAGTTACACATTCACATAGAAACTCGTTCTTACAATGGAATCTATTATGAATGGTATGATGCTCACACTGATCTTGTTAGTATGTATTTTTGCCCATTCACCATATAGGATCGGATCCCAGCTGATGGTGTTGTCAAAGCTGGAAGGAGTACAGTTGACGAATCAAGTTTGACTGGTGAACCTATGCCTGTTACAAAGATAGCAGGGGTATGCATCGCTAAATTCGTTCTTTTTCTGAATGTTGTTATTTAGCTTGCTGAATCAAGTGATATCCCAGTATTAGCATCTCCGTATTGTGCTAAATAATGATGATTCCATTCCTTTGTTAGACAGAAGTATCAGCAGGAAGTATTAACTTGAATGGTAAACTCACTGTTGAAGTTAGAAGACCTGGTGGTGAGACTGTCATGTCTGACATAATTCACTTAGTTGAAGAAGCCCAGACAAGGGCAGCTCCTGTTCAACGATTGGCTGACAAGGTATATACATATTTGCATATGTGAACTGATTCCTAGTGTTATGAAAACTAGTGTTTTAGAGGTATGATGTTCAAAGCTCAATTACGATTTTTATCCTATTTACCATATCACCCATCTCTGTGGGATCACACTAGTCAATTGCATCATGTTAAAGAGAGCCGTGTGAATATCGTGCGAACATTAGTCCATGAGTTCTACAGGCCTATTTTATGGACTGAGGTTATGGCAGAATATGGGTGATTGGCTACTTCATCTAATTATTTTTTTAAGTAAGATTAATATTTTTCTCGAAGGTGACTAATATTCAAAATGTCTAATTCTAGTGTATCAACCTGAGCTGTAAAACATTAGTCCCCCTTTCCATACCCAGAGCATCCCATTGTCTATTAAGTTTCTGATCAATGGAAATATTGGTTCAATGGTTCTATTATTGTTTGGGTACCTCTTTCATATGTTGGTGCCTGTGGAATGTATTTAATTGTCCTGTACTGTATTCTGGGCATCTCTGATGGATCATGTCTGCTATTGGTGGCGTTTTTCTGTGATGGGTTTAGTGACAGTCTCAGAGAGCCCTTCTTTATCATATCAGTATTCAGTATTGTGACATGAAATTGTAACAGTTTTGCTATATGATTTAATGTCATTTTTCTGTTACACTGCAGGTTGCAGGGAATTTCACTTATGGAGTTATGGCACTTTCTGCTGCTACTTATATGTTCTGGAGTATTTTTGGTTCACAACTTGTACCTGCCGCTATCCAACATGGAGGTGCAATGTCTTTGGCATTGCAACTTTCTTGCAGTGTTCTGGTATGATATGATATGAGAATGATATGTTTTAACACCCCTGCTCTGGTTAATTTACTTTAAATGAATGAAGTTTCAAGTTGCCAACACTAGATTGCTCGTTTATGGAGATGAACACATTCTTCTTTGGAAAAAAAAAGAGGTTTTGTTGAGGAAAAGTATGTTCTCATTTCAACTGCAGCTATCGCGCTTGAACCTAATTACTTGCATAAAAAAGAACTGGTTTTGTATGAAATGAAGGGATGGCATGAATGATTCATTTTAGGATTCAAAATTCAAAGATTTTCTTATAAAAAGACAAGGGATTGACTTGATGAAACATGCTTTGACATTCATTTATGTTAATAAGACTTTAGTTGCATGGTTGGCGCTTTCGAGGGCCACACATAAATACAAAATCCCAATCAATTTTGGATGCTGACTTTTGATATCTATCTGTGTTAAATTGACTTATGTTGGATCGCAGTATGCACCGTTATTTCTCCATTCCCATGTTAATCAATTTGTGGTAATATGGATCTGCATTTGCAGGTAATTGCTTGCCCTTGTGCTCTTGGGCTTGCCACACCCACTGCTGTACTGGTATGAAACAAATGATATTACTTTTCTTTTTAGTATGCATGACATCAATATTTATTCAGGCATCATTTTTCCAGGTTGGTACTTCATTAGGTGCAACAAGAGGACTTCTTTTACGTGGTGGGGATGTTTTGGAGAAGTTCTCTGATGTTGATGCTGTTGTGTTTGACAAGACTGGAACTTTGACAATCGGTAGACCAGTGGTAACTAAAGTAATAGCTTCCAGAGGCAAGGGAGACGTGAACACAAAGTTGAGTGTCTCTTATGTCCCTCTGGATTTATATGTTGTACTTAATTCACTAGGTTTATATTCTGATATATATACCTACTTTGGACTTTACACTTTATTGAATATCTTTCTGGAAAACTTGCCTATGAATAGGATACCGCGACATGCAATTTCAAATGTATTTCCATGGATGATGTCCCATATTTTCATGGATTATGCTGTGTAAACTGTGTCGTTAGACGTATAAATGAAAATTATTTCTTAGACTTTCCTGCTGACAAACAATATTTCCATCACCAGGGATTTTGGGGACAGCCAATGGACAGAGGCTGAGATTCTTAGTTTTGCTGCTGGAGTAGAATCAAATACAAACCACCCGCTTGGAAAAGCCATCATGGAAGCTGCAGGGGCTGCCAATTGTATCAGTATGAAGGTAATCATAGCAGAAGTGCACTCTTAATATGAGCTCAAAATGACCTATGAACTAACTGGTTATTGTACACGTTATTATAAAGCTGTTTCAGGATAATGTGTTTTGACTTAAGTTCTAATCAAGTCTGCTAAAGTGCAATCTCATAGTCAATAAGTTGCTTCCCATTCTTGCTCCAGATTTCTGTCAAACTTTCTTGACACTTCATTTTCTGTATTCATGCTTCCTGGTGAAACGGAATCGCCTATTCTATGTTTCTATCTTACCACACTATTTATTCACTTGCGTAAAACTTGATTGTTCTGATTGTTTTGCTCTTTTCTTATGTGTGTTGTTACAGGCAGATGATGGATCCTTCATGGAAGAACCAGGATCTGGTGCTGTGGCTACCATTGGCGAGAAACAGGTTTCTGTTGGAACATTAGATTGGATTAGAAGGTACAAATGACCATATTCTGCAGCTATGTTCTGATTCACTAACATAGTGGACACTTTTGATTGCCTGGTCTTCCCACTATACCTTGTGTCAGCGAAATCTATTTTAAAGTTCCAGCAATTCAAATTGGTTTGGAGTATTACATCAACTATCTGCTATCCTGCTCCAGTGCACTAGCTCTTCTATGTACGATTGTATGCTGTGTCTATGGGAATCTGTTCGCTAGTAAAAATTGCAATATTTCAGGCATGGTGTCGTTCACAATCCCTTTCCAGAAGCAGAGCATTTTGGTCAGTCTGTTGCCTATGTAGCAGTGGATAGTGCTCTAGTTGGTCTAATTTGTTTTGAGGATAAGCTCAGAGAAGATTCTCATCAAGTTATCAACAACCTATCTAAGCAAGGAATTAGTGTATATATGTTGTCTGGGGACAAGGAAAGTGCTGCGATGAAGGTGGCTTCAATTGTTGGTATCCAGGCAGACAAGGTAATATCAATTGCATTTTGTTCTTGTGAATATAGCTTGCTGCCTCTTTTATAACTGAACCAATGACATCATCTCTACTGATCTTGGAGATGCACCACCGATTATGGTTTTCTATTAACTTCATGAACATTGCAGACATTTTACTGACTATCATTAGGAATTACCTGGAAATATGAATTCATTTGTCATCAAGGGTCAAAGCTCTTAATCTTTGACCAGGAATTTGCAGATTATACTGTACAAAGAGTTATGAATAGTCAAAGTGTAACCTTGAAGATGTGCTGGTCAAACCGCACCCTACATTTTGGAAGAGGAGTAAATGTGGGATGTAAAACCTGCGAAAGACAAATATGTAAAACCACTTCAATGTTATTCTTAGTTCTCACTGACATTCACTTGAAAATGTTTCACTCTTTGCGAAGGACACATACCCCTACTTCATATTATTATTATGAAGAGTGCGATTTAGATATGATAGGTCATTGGTTTATAAAAACAAAAAATAGGTGGAAGTAGGTTCATAAACAGATAGACAAATTATCTGCCAACGGGTGGCACCGGTGGAGGAGTGGTTGATCTTATTCTTCTTTCATTTTTTGTTAGCATGATTTTCTAGCTGCCATTTAAGCATGGTTTGCTTATTGTCTATGTGGCAAAATGTGTTAGGTTATTGCTGAAGTTAAACCACATGAGAAAAAGAAGTTCATATCAGAACTTCAGAAACAGCACAGGTTAGTCGCGATGGTTGGTGATGGCATTAATGATGCTGCAGCACTAGCTTCAGCTCATGTTGGAATTGCAATGGGTGGAGGTGTTGGGGCGGCTAGTGATGTATCCTCAGTTGTACTTATGGGCAACAGGTTATCCCAGGTAATTTCTTTCATTACAGTTTGAAATTTTGTGTTGCAAAGTAAGTGAAAGAAATTGCAATAATATCTTCACATACCTGACGATTGATGTTGCTGTATAACTCATTGGATTCCCTTTGCACTGCAAGTATAATTCTTATTTATTGCCTTAAAAACTCATTTCGATTGTTTCCCCTTGATCTAGCTCATTGATGCTTTAGAGTTGAGTAAAGAGACCATGAAGACAGTGAAGCAAAATCTTTGGTGGGCTTTCCTGTATAACATTGTATGGTTCTATCTTCACTCTTTGACTTCGCTTTTTATATCGTATTAGCATATTAGATTTTCAAAAAATGAACATTTCTCTTACTTGTTTTCACTATTTTGGGGATGCTATAGAAATAATATAACGTACTAAAGAAAAGATAGCAAATGAGTTACACAGTATGTGTAGATTCTGTTATAGGCTATTAAGTACCCACCATCACCAAAATGTTCTTGGACTTGAATTTTAAAATTTAGTTTGATATGTATTATCAGCTAAGGTTAGAACTATACTGCCGGCTCTGACCTCTGATGTCACAATCTCATACAGTTAATTATCTTGCAGGTCGGACTCCCCATTGCTGCCGGAGCATTGCTTCCAGTTACAGGGACGATACTGACACCATCAATAGCTGGAGCACTAATGGGTTTCAGTTCAGTTGGTGTGATGGCCAACTCGTTGCTTTTGAGGGTGAGACTGAGTTCAAGGCAAAAGCCAACCAGCCAGGTTGAGACCAGGCAAGGGCCACACAAAACCATTTCTGATGCCCTATCAAACACTAGCGATGAGGCGGTGAAAAATTACTCGTCGAAATGGAGTACCTGACTCGGTTCAGATGTCGGAACATATTCTTCATTTGTTCATGATGATTTGAGTGTTATTCCATTACACAGAGCCATGGGAAATACACAATGGCATAGAGCAAACGAGTATGCATAGAGCTAGGCTGGACAGTGTGACCTAGCTTCACTAGTCCTGTTGGCCATTAGCATCGTCAATTGAACAAATCAAGCAGATGGAGAAGCATGGATTGTAGGATGGGTGAGATCAGCCCCCGTGGCTTGGTAGGTCTTCATGGTGATATCTATTTCTCAATGATGCCACTGGCTCCACTTCAGTATGACCTTTTATAGCCGAATGCAGGGTTTATTTATAATGTGCCGGCTTCACCATCAATTGTATGGATCTTTCTGTTCTGAATTGCTTCTGTATGCTTCATTCGTTGTTTTATGCGTACTGCGCGGATGTGCGATGTTCTCAGTTGAGGAATAACAATTGGCAGCGATTGAAACCGTGGTTTGGGGACTTTTCTCTAGATCAATCTTGATAGCTTGTTTAGAGCAACTCCAGCAGACCCTCTAAACAAGTCCCCAAGCTAAATTTAGAGAGTCAAACAAAAAAATGGAACTCCAGCAGGCCTTCTATTTGGCCCCGTATTTTGAGGAGGCCTCCAAACTTATCCCCCTCCATTCCTAGGGGTCTCTAGGGAGGCCTCTATTGTTAGGGACTATTGTTAGAGTTGAAATAAATTTTGAGCCCTCTAAAAAATAGAGGAAGCCCCATCTAATATTTGGAGGGCCTGATTTAAGGGCTATTGAGCATGGACTTGAGTTTGTTGATAGCCTGTGTTCAATGCGATATACAAGTTGGTAAAAACTGCCTCTAAATACCAACCCATTTCGTTACGAGAACTACGGAATAATTAGCTTGTCGTCCAGAATTCTCCTTTTTTTTCTCCCGTTTTATTACCATAGTTTCCTAGTGCAGATGCGTAGCGGCTAACGTGTTCCTTTTAATTCACCAGCGTAGTTCTGCAATTAGGCCCTCCGCAGTGTTGGCTTGGAGTGAAGAAATAAGCGCTACTTTCAACTGGGAGCAGGCAAGGAGCACCGGTGCCACCTATGATAGGATTTTTTTATTGTTTCCGATTGAGTAAATAAACGATAAAAGGTAGAACTCCGGTCCCACCTATGATAGAATTTTTTTATTATTTCTGATTCATCTTTGGACATCACTGAGTGAAGCGTGACGCTGTGGCATTCTAGGCTTCGGTCCCGCTTTTTTTTTGGCACCACTCCACACCGTGGAGGGCGTTAGACCCTGTTTGGAACAAAGGAATTGAAAACAAAGGAACGAAAGGAATCATAGGAAAGAGATATGGATGAAATACGAAAACAGAGGATTGCAAAACACAGGAATTACCGAGAAGAGGGTGTTTGGAACACAGGAAAATCAATGTCCTAGGAATTTGAGAATTAATGCAAACTTCAAGTGCTTATATATATTTATATTTAAGCATGGACAGCACAGCTTAAAAAACATTTACAGTAGGTCAACTAGCAGGGCCCGGCATGCATGCAGTTGAGTTATCTTTTTGTTCTCTCATCGTTATTCTCTGACAGGCTTCGCAAAAGCAGATGTTAGGTACTCCCATGGCGTTAATGGTCTGTATACGTTTGCTAACAGCTGTTTCCTCTCTACAACTTGCTCCTGTTACCTTGCTTTACTGCTGCTCACCTCGGGCATCCACGAAAACATGGGTTCGCAGTGGATTTTCTAGTTCCTACGTTTTGTGAATGAAAGCATGCGTTTCCTCCGGAATGGAAAGATGCATTCCTCTGTTCCAAACGCCACCGCAGGAACCCCTTCCTCTGGAATGCCGTTCCTTCAAAATTCCTCCAGAAAACCTTCATTCCAAAGGGAGCCTTAGTTTGTTCGCGATCACAGATACTATAAATTTTTCACATCTACATGTTTCCAATTCATGTCAAAATATATTTCAGATAAAAAACATAGCGGCTAACGTGTTCTTTTTAATTCACCAATACTTTCACATCCCTTAGAAGTAGATTTGAATGAATGAATGAATGAATGAAATGATTTCACAAACTAAAAAAGGTGCGCAAATACTTTATTTCACCAGCGTACTTCTGCAATTACATTCAGCATCCAGCGCTCTGCTACGGAAAGTGATCTGCTATTCTCTTATAAAATATAGGTCGTTATTTTTTAACTCTAAATTTGACCGCTCGTCTTATTCAATTTTTTATGTAAATTATGTGGTTTGTTTTATTAATAAAAAAATCTTTAAAAATGACTTAAATTTAAATATATGTTCACAAATTTTTTGAATAAGACGAATGATCAAACTTGTGGTAAAAAAGTCAAACGACCTACATTTTAGAACAAAGGTAGTACATAATATGCCAATATATCTAAAAAACGAAAAGAAATTGTACTATAAAACAGGGGAGTAGATGTTATGACTCATCATGAAAAATACTTGCATATTACTTAAGTTTATTTAATATACAATTTAATATAATTTACATATAATTTAATTTGAAGATCATGTTAATTTAATATCCTAATCGAGTGTGTACTCGCTAATCCTCTACCTAAATATATGCCTTCAGCCTTAAGTAAAGACGTCAAACACTCCTACAATTCAGCTTAGATAATTTTATAGTTAAAAATGTTCTACCAACAAAACAATTCAGATTAGATAATTTTGTAGTTATAAAAATGTTCTACCAACAAAACGACCGACTATGGTCTACTACCATAAACCATTACCAGATAAACAAAGAAAATACACTTCCTGATAGAGAAGACATGCTCGGTGAAGACTGGACCTCTAACAACTGCAGCCAGAGCTTTGGTGCAACTTTGAGTCCATCAATTTTATTACAGGTTACTTAAGAGAATGAGTATAAAAACTAGGTGAGCACCAGGTCCTACCACTAGTGAGGTCTCGCGCTATGCATAACCAACACCTCCATTCCTGTACAGAGAATTATATGTGCAACATTGTCACTATAAGTACACCTGCAAATCTCGACACTCACCATGTTCCAACTAGAACTGCTGGCAAGCATTTGCCAAAGGTAAACAAAAAAGGAAGATAAGAACCAACATAACTCCCAAGGCAAAACTGTTACCAATCATGAGATCCTTCTGGTGTGTATTTGACTCAACCTTTTGAACAAAATTAAAGACTGCATCAAGATCTCACGGTCAGCAGCATCAGCATCTGTATCGATGCAAACATCAGCATCACCGCATCATCAGCTGCACCATCGCGAACAGCAACACCAATGATAAAGACTAACAGCTAGAACATCATCCACCATAGTCGGTCCCGTGCAATATCATTCTACCAGTAAACAGCAACCCATCTCACCAACAGATAACTAGAAAATGCACAAATGTTTTAGCATGTTAATATGATGGTATCATATAGTCCAATGCATATAAAGTAGATGATGCAATAGAAGAGCAAAAAACACAATACGGTAGGAATACAAACCAATAGCATAATTTTGATAACTGGAAAACACAGTTCTAGAAACCATTAAGAATAACTAGCAACCTTGAATAGCAGTCGAGTTCTACTTCCATTGTGCTCAATCGACCTTCTGCAATCCCATGGTAGACTGTTCTTAGGCATCAACAAGCTTTACTCCTGACAAGATATTTTCCTTTCAAAGGTTAGATACATAAATAAACACAAGAGAAAGAAACCACATATCCAGTAGCTAAACATCTCTCTAACCTTGTTATCGCTGCCTGGGCTACAGGAGCCTGCACGCTTTGGTGATGGGGAAACACTGTGTGACGGAGGTGAATCTTTTCCATTGGTGTGCTTTTCAGGAGTGGAGCTCCTCCGTGGCGGTGGGCTCTTGCGAGGGCTAGCACTGCGTCGAGCAGGAGAAGCACTGTCGAAATAAATCAAATTAGAAGTTGTATAAACATATAAAGAATAATTAATGATAAAATTACAGAAGAGTACTGAAGCACCTATGGTATGAGCGGCCTCTACTCCTGCTTCTGCTTCTGCTCCTACTCTTGCTCCTGCTCTTACTCCTGCTCTTGCGCTTACCATCATCTCTTGCTCTACGGCGACTTTTGTGATCAGGGCTTGAACTTGGGCTCCTGCTCCTGCTTCGGCTTCTGCTTCTGCTTCTGCTTCTGCTTCTGCTCTGACGACGGTCCCTGTCTCTATCACGGCCATGCCTTTCTCTGCTCCTGCTGCGACTACGCCTCCTATGATCTCTGTCTCTGTGGCTCTCTCTGTGCCTAGTTAAAACAATGCATGCAAAGTAAGCTGCCAAGTGTACTGACCTAGAAAACCAGGATGAAGGCAATTATGGATATGCTACATTGCTATATTAAGAAATATGCTTCTCTGCAACAAAAGCAAAAGCAGTGTTCAAGACGACACCTAGTTTTAGAGAAAGATATGAATGACTACAATGGAGACCTGTATGCAGGGAGGGAGAGCTACTAGAGCAAAAGGTACCAAAAAAAACATAAAACACCATTTAATGTAGTTCTGAATGTAATGTAAACAGAACTAAGGACTTCACCTTGGCCTTGGACTACGGCTTCTTGACCTGTCTCGTGATTTCTCAACCGCCTCTGAGACCTTTCCCTTGCGGCTACAGAGATAAAACCAAAAGGCAAAGCTGGATGAATTATAGTGACTCAATTCACAGAACAGAGGATAAGATAAATGAAAGCATACACTTACACTTTCTTACACACATTTTCATAATATAGACAAATGAAAAGAGGAAAAACCTACATTCTGTAATAGAGATATATGAGATTCAAGTGCTTCTCTTTGGATTGTTTACTTTCAACCCAAACAACAGATTCACTCAGGCTACCATGTGAATGCATATGCTGAAAATAAGTACAATCGGTAATAGAGATAGATAAGATTGCCAAATTAGGTGTACATAATGAGTACTGTGCTGGTGGCATTTTGCAAAAGGAAAACAGATTTACTAGCATAAAGCCAGATAAATACAATGTTCAAACCTTTCATACAGATTAATAAACAGATGATTTAATCAACTAGTTCCCTGTATCTAGAAATATACAGAGAAGGACAAGAGTAACCTGTTTTTAGAGCCTTTTTTTTGAAAAATTGTTTTTGGAGCCCTTTTTTTTGAAAATTTGTTTCTGGAGCCTTATGCTAGTACTTTTAAACTAGGAACTAAGGACCAAACTCCAAAATGTTCATTCACGTTATCAAGACTAAATTAATGAAGGCTAAAGTTGAACATTCATATGCTCATATCAGTAGATTAAACTAAAATATGCTTGGGGCCTTGGGTAATATAAGATAGATAATCAATCATCCGACCATCAACATGAACACAAACCAAAAATGTATTCAGACACATAAACCTAAACATATCCCCTGTTCCTAGCATATAATTACTGTGACTTCAAATCAAGCACAGTTATGTTAATGAAGCGAACACCTAGCTACAAGCATGTCACAAGTAACAGGATATCAAAGTTGCATGAGAGCAAAGAGGCACACTCACATTGGCTCGGCATTGGGGCCGTACTTGGCAAACTGCACCATGATGTTCCTCCCATCCACATTCCGCCCTGCACAAAACAAACCGAAGCTCAGAAAAAATTATTAAAAGAAGCACAAAAGCCCCACAAGGGGAAACCACAAGAGAGGAGGCGATGCGCACCATCAAGGCGATCTATAGCCTTCTGCGCCTCGTCAGCGTACTTGTACCGCACGAACGCGAAACCCCTCGAGTCCCCGGTTCTGAGAAACCACCGACAAATTTTGACGAGACATCCATCTAACCACCACCCCGAAAGCAGAGTGTTATGCGGGGCTCCTCACCTCCGGTCCCTCGGGATGAAGACGTCGACGACCTTGCCGTAGCGCTCGAAGAGCGGGTAGAGGTCGTCAGCCGTGGTTCCTGCGAAGCCGACGAGGGGGAGCAGCAGAAGGAAGCGGTTAGTTAGCGAGAGAGGGCGCGCGCACCAGCGCTCGAGAGGGCTAGGGTTAGGGCTCGCTCACGGAAGCTGATGTTGAGGACGAGGAGCGAGAAGGTGTCGCGGATGTCCGGCGGCCCCGACCTCCCGAAGTGCGACATCGCGTCTCCTCCTTTTCCGCCGCCGCCGACGCCGCCGCCTAGGGTTTAGCGCTCCGCCGCGGCGGGGTTGGGGAGGACGCGGGGCTGTAGAGTGGAGGTGGGTGGGCTCAGCGACAGGGAGAGCTTATCGACTCACGCGCTCATTTATTTTCCCTTTTTTTTTCTTTCCCCCGCCCTGCCGCCGCGAGGGCCGTCGTTGGATCCCGGTGGGCTCACAAGTCTTCACCAGCCGGCCCGTGCCCACAGGCCCACATCCTCCCCCCAGGAAGCCGAGGCCCACAGGTCCACATCCTCTCCCCAGGAAGCCGAGGGCCCATAGGCCCGTTGCGGCGGCCTGCGAATTTTTGCGGCACCAGGGCCCAGGGGTGGTGGGCCATGGTCGCAGGGATTAGGTGTGATCATGCTCAATTTGAGCATCTCTTTCAGCGCGACGTGAGCTTCCTAAAAGTTCCGTAGCAACCGCGACCAACTCCACCTTTCCGTTGCACGAGCAGCTTCACTCCCGACTCGGCTCGTTGCATGGATGGATATAATATACCCCACGTGTAGCCATGATTTGTGGACTATGCCATGGCACCGTGTAAAAATAATTAGCGAGACAGTGTCACCGGGATCCAGTGTGAAACTGTCAAGTGTCTTCAGTAAAGCCGTAAAGGCTCGATCATCTAGCGTCAGTGAGTGAATCAACTCGTACCTGCTCGCCAGGAAAAACCGGAGGAGTACCGTTCAAAATATTGGGTTTAATTTGGTTTTTTTCTTCTTTTCCTAAAGCCTTTTTTGACAAATAATGTTGTGATTGTGAGGGATATGAGAATCTCAGCGTTAGGAAGTTTGGTCGCCAACAAAAAACCCGAGAGAGCAGCTTCTCTACTTTCGAACTGTTTGGTCAAATATCATGTTCAAAGCTCAACGAAGTAGGGACCGGGGACGTGCATTTTGCATTCAGATAAATGTAATACATTTGCATTCAGATAATGCACCAAGAGACCTGGTATTTTTGTTTCATCATCAATGGTACAAGCACTGTGGTGTATATTCTCATGAGCAACTCACACACACTCCTCTCTCTGGGCTAGCATTCAGAGTTCAATCTGTTCTGATGTTTGAATGTGCAATGCTATCAGAAAATGTACGCAAAGCCTACAAAATTCAGAGAATCGTAGTATTTCTGTTCGTCGTCAGTAAAAAAGCACTGTGACATGATGTTTATATTATTCACATGAGTAACTCACACACACTCCTCTCTGGGCTAATATTCAGAGTACAGTTTTGAATGTGCAATGCTATCAGGCATGCGCGTATACGTATACGTATATGTATACACATACGCGAAGCTTACAAAATTCAGAGGGAGCTAGCAGATACGTATAGATAAGGCCGGGGTGGCATATAGAAGGTTCTTTGGTATACATTTAGATAAGCAGTCTGAAGCGTAGTAATTACGTCATAGGAAATCAGTGATGAAGGAGTCGTCGGGGAAGAACTCCGGCCAAGGGAGCGGGCTGCTCGCGGCGGCGCCGAAGCTGGACGACGCGGTGGCGCTGCACCCGTCGGCCGGGTTGCCGGTGTCGGAGAGATCGGCGAGGGGCGGCAGCGAGCTACCACCACCGTGGCAGCCGAACACGTCGACATCAGCGCCGCCGCCATAGCTGAGACCTTGGTTGTTGTTGGCTTCGCTGCTAATGGCCGCCTCTGCGAACGTGCAAGAAGGCAACTGGCCACCGGCCACAGACACCGGGGCAGAGCTGTCGTGCGTCCCCTGCGGCGAGTACATGGCGCCGAGCGCCGCCGCCGCCGCCTCATCGGCGTCGGGCGTGGCGCCCACGGCGGCGGTGGTGGCGATGGTGCTTGCCGCGGACTGGAGGAGGCACTGCAGGTACTGGAGCTTGGCGGCCTGGATGGCCACGTCTACGCCGGCGCCGGCGCCGTCCTGCAGCTGCGCGTTCGCCGGGTCGCCGGCGAGCTGGCCGCGGAGCGCGGCGAGGGCGATGAGCTGCGGCAGCGCGGCGAAGAAGTCGGTGCGCGGGCGGTGCGTCATGGGGTCGAAGCCCATCTGGATGAGCCGCTTCTTGAGGTGCGTGTTCCAGAAGTTCTTGATCTCGTTGTCCGTCCGGCCCGGCAGGTGCGCCGCGATCGCCGACCACTTGTTGCCGAGGACGGAGTGGAGGTGCAGGATGGTCTGCTCCTCCTCCTGCGAGAACTTGCCCCGCTTGATGTCCGGCCGCAGGTAATTTGTCCACCGCAGCCGGCAGCTCTTGCCGCATCTGTTCAGCCCTGAAAATCATCACAGCAAGGAACTGTTAATAAAGCATCGATCGATCACTAGAAGTCTAGAATCATATATATATATAGCTCTATGATCATCTGAATGCAGCTGCTGGAGTGTAATTCTAATTAATAAGCTCTCTAGCTCTTGTCCATATGGAGAAACGGCAGAAGTTGCAGACTGTACCAGCGAGTCTTGGGAGGGTCCTCCAGCTGCCATGGCCGTTCTTCTGGATGTACTGCAGCAGCTTTTCGTCCTCCTCCGGCGTCCACGGCCCCTTCTTGAGGCCACTCTCGTCGCAGCAAGGAGACCTCCCCATGGCAATCAACCCGGCCAAACGACCTGAAGTTACAGGTGCTCACCGGCCACGCTCAACGACACCACCAACTGAATGCTGAATGGCTCGGCGCCTTGATCAAGTAGTGGCCACCCGGCAGCCTGCTTATATACTGGCTGCTCAAGCCTGCGACCGTTGTCCCCTAGCTGTGTGGTCTGTGTCTCTTGTTATGTACAGCATGGGTTTATTTGCCGTTGCCAATGCTGAGGTGTATGCGGAGAAGAGAGAGACTTGTCAGTCTACGCACGCAAGAGAAGGGTTTCAGGTAGAGTGTAGCAAGGTTCTTGTCGTGCTGAAAGAAATTCAGGGCTATATAATATGATATTATTGCCTACTTGCTCATGCTGACTTGCTCGAAATTCAGACAGTTTATGAGTAAGTACCGGCAGAAGAGTGCTAGCTGATAGTAGTATATATAATTGCTGTCTCCATAGGACACAAGCAAGAAGCTTCTATGCTCACCTGATGTACTGAACTAGCACACAGAATTTTCTCTTGTTCAAAGCAAAGAAGCTAGTTGCTCAGGGTCAAATTGGTAGCATCAATCTCTATGCAACAACAAATAACACACTTCTCTAAACGTAATTCAGTAAGTTCGTCAGTACAAAAGTCTATGATATCAGGCTCGTAGACAGTCATGTAGTACACACTATTGCAGATTTGCAGCCTACAGTATAGTACATGCTTCTTTTATTTCATTTAAAAACATGTACGTATATGCCTGAATTCAGAAGCAATACACGCCTTGCATGGTTGGTCGTAGATGCATGGTTGGTTAGGTGGTGCGCAATACTATATGACAAATTCTACACACACGCAGCACAATAATAAGCACACAGCATATAAAATGATTGGCTGAGTTCATGAAGACTTGTCGTATAGCTGCTTGGTTTTGTGCTCTCAGGGATGCCTAGAGAGTGAGTCAAGGTGAAGCAACTGACGAAGGGCTTTTCCTTGGGTTGTCTTCGTCTTGCTCGATGAGAGGAGGGCCCTATACTTCAAGGTCAGCAGCAGCCAGCAGCTCCCATCAAATCCAAAGATTTTCTCCGTCTCCATCGCTTTGTGAAATGGTTTGTGCGTTGCGTCAGTGGACATTGTTTCCATGCATGCTTTGGTTGGAGGCCCATGCACGCAAAAACATAAGATAGATTTCTTCGGATCACCTGTCCCACCCTCCCAACCCCTAAAGGCAGCCTCAGCTGACTTAACATCTTTTGATCTTCTTCCTCGCATAAGTCTCTCTGTCGACACATTCTTGATTTTCTTTCCTAGAACACGCTGTCATTTAGCATGTCCTCCCTCGGTCTAAATTATACTTCATTTTAACTTTATCTTAAGTTAAACTGTTCTAACTTTGATCAACTTTTTTAGAAATATATGTTAACATCTTCTAGTATGAATAAATTCATTTAACTTTGTCTTAAATTAAACTGCTCTAATTTTAACGAACTTTTTATAATTATATGTTAACATTCTATAGTATGAAATAAATGCAATATAAGACATGTTTCATAATGAATTGAACAAAACTAATTGAATATAGTAAATGCTAGTATTTTTTCAATAGAAACTTGGTCAAAGTTAAAAAGTTTGATTTAAAACAGAAAAAAAATTAGAAACGCAGTGGCTATGATCTTTTCCAAATATATATATGTAATAAAGTTTCAGATAGAGCGACATAGTATTTTATTCCTACACACTTTCTTCGCTTCCAGGATTAGTCGACAATCGGCGGAGCCTTATTGGTGGACAATTCATATAATCGTATCCAAGATACGCAGCCCGGCTAGACGGCTAGTATTGACCATCGTAGTTAGGTCTCATTTCGAACACAGGAATTCCATATGGCTTTTCTATGAAATGTCTGCATTGCATGCAGGTCGACATGGTCCTAGCTAGTGGTCGCCGTTCCAAGTCTGTTTTTTTTTTTGAACCAACGACACTCGACGAGTGTGTTTCTATTAATATAGCAGAAAATACAAGACTACGGTCCTGGAAGGTCATAGACAGGAAACAAAAAAGAAAAAAAAACAACCAATTACAACTCGCCCGGTTGGATTGGGTCATCAACACGGGTTACCGCTCTCTCATTGCCGATTGGATTGGGACCTCAACACGGCAACACACTACTCTTCAAAGAAGACAGAGGGGACAAAGCACAACCGCAGCTCCCACCTACAACCGCACACCTGCAGGTATCGACACCTCTAAAGCGATCCAGCGCCGATAAAGAAGCCGAAGGGCAGACAACACCACACCTAGAGGGCCACCGCCATGCAGGACCCGCCGCCGTCATGCCGCTGCACCTCAAACCAACCACCGACGGCGTGAACACCACTGAGTCCGAAGCCACTCAAACGCGCGGGGGCCTCGCCACATCCGCCGTCTCTCACGTGCGCGGGGACCTCCAACCCGCCACTCAGCACGCCTCCTCGTGCGCGGGGGCCTCAACCCCGCCACACGGCTCCACGCTCTAGACTCGTTTCAAGAATTGCCGTCAAAGTAGCAAGAAGAGATGCCCCGCCCCCCGGGAACTGTCTCAGGCCTCCAGACCACCGTCGAGGTTCGGATCATCACGTTGCTTCCCCCTCGCACAAGACACCGCCATCGGATCAGAAGACCGAAGATGTCGCTCGCGCCGTCTTCTGACGTTGTACCGCACCAGGAGGGCTCAACCTTGCTGAAACACCCCGTCGCGATCCGCTGCAAGCCAAGTCTTCACCGGTTATCGTTGCCGCGAGCGCCGTTATGCAACGATGCCCCGCATCGCACTGGAGGTTGCCAAGCAACTCCAGGCGCCGCGGAACGCTGCACGCAGCCGAACAGCACCCGAGTGAAGACCGTCAGCCACCAACCGTAGAGCCTGTGTCTTGGCGTGAGGTAGACATCCCCTGTTCGCATTCCCTCCGAGGGATTTGTCCCCACCGGCCGGAGCAATCGCGAGTAGTATGCCGGTCGCGCCGCCGAACGAACGTGTCTCTAGAGACGACACCTCCAAGGAGGTCACGGCGCCCCGCAGGCGCCGCCGTCGCTTGTCCAGGATTGGACCGGGTTTTCACCCAGAGACTCGTGCAGTAGGGTACTAGCTCCTAAATGACGCCCTCAACAGGGAGAGCGACGCCCGAAGGCGCCGCCGCCATTCCTCCAGAATGAATCCGGCAAGGGCTTTCTCCCGGAGTATCGAGCCCCGCTGCACACGTTCGTCGTAGCAAGCCGGCACCACTTCCGCGACTGTTCCAGCCGGAGGACTCCACCGTCGCAGCACCATACCAAGCCGCCGCCAAGTTCTGTCACCACGCCGCCAAGTTCTGTCACCACTCCGCCATCCTCACGTTGGCGCCGAACGCCGGTCGCCACCACCACGGTCTTTGCTGTACCGCCGCACGCGCATAGGCGCGCCTCTGTCGCCCCGCGCCACCTTCGCCCGACGCGCGGCCCACCAGCCGGTCACCGCATCCTCCTCGCGGCCACGCGCCAAGGGTCTCCTCACGCAGCCGCCGCCGCACGCACCCGGTCGTTGCTAACGCACGCGCCGGCCCCCGGCCGCTCCGGGCGCCCGCGCCATAAGCCGTCGTCGCCGAGGGCCTCACACCCGGGCCACAGCCCTATGCCCCGTCGACGCCCCCGTCGCCGCCGCTGCTCTTGCCTCCGCCGGCGCCGCCAATCACCTCGTCGCAGGTCCCGCACTCGCGCCACCGCATCGCAGCCCACTCCCACGCCGCCATCGCCGCCGGGCTCGCGCCGCCAACCTTCCCGCACGCCGGCGGCGTGGATCCGGCCGCCCGAGCCGCTCGCCATCGGATCAGCCCGGGGGACGGCAGATCCGGCCTTGGGGGCACCGGATCTGGCCGCCGGCCATCCGTGGCCGCACCCCGGCCACCAAGGTCCGCCGCCGTCGCTTGTGGCCGCCTTCCTCCATGCGTAGCCACGGCGGCGAGACGAAACGAAGCCGCCCCGCCGCCGCCGCCGTCGCATGCCAGCGGGCTTCCGCTGCCCCACTCTGGCGGCGGCGAGGAGAGAGGGGGAAGGGGAGGTGGGAGGTGGCGGAGGGTGGAGTCGCCGCCCGTGTCGCCCTGGAGGAGAGCGACGCGGGGGCTGCTTAGCGGGGAAGCAGACTGGCTCATCGCCGTTCCAAGTCTTAACCGGCCAGCACGCATTGTCAGACACTCAGACTATGCCCTGACTCTGCGGGGAAGGTACATGAATTTCGCTCACAAGCTACAAGTGTCCAGTTGCTCAACTAACTAGGAGTGATAATAAAATGTCAACGACTCAATGCACATGAGAACAAGCATGGACCACGGAGACCTGATGAACAGCACATACACATGAAAGTCAGACCTTTTGTATATGCTGCACTCATGCCCATTGCTCAGAGACCATGCATTTTGCCCATACAAAGAGGTCCTTGTATAGGAGTATCTGTTAGTGCCCGTATAAAAAAAATAGTACATCATGCGTGGCGTGTATATATATAGCACACAGTTGATCGACAATTTTCAGAAATACAGCACTCACAAAGTTCGTAGTTCTCGATTTAATAGTCCTATATCTAAGGTTGCCACTTATATAGTCTGTAGGGACAAGAGTTGAAGAATATACGGCCCTTGTCAAGAATTTGCCTGGTAGATTAGGTCATGCTGCTACCTAGTGTAGAGACCCGTATATACGGCATCGTCGTAGACCTTATGAGCTCTAAAGGGTTAAAGCATTGACATGTTGCAGCAAACTAATAGAATAATTGTCATTGTCAAGTGAACAGTTAACTGACCAACGTGTTTGAGAGTCCAATATACTTATAGGACATATATATATGTGCATGGTTAATTGCCATATTGTAGTGTACTAGACTACCAGTTACTGCACGTGTTCAGGTAATATTTGGAATGTAAATCTTCTCTAGCACGTACCATCATCAGCTGTTAGGTAAGTTAGCAGTAACGTCAAGAACAGTGCCTTGACCACAGGAGCAAATTGTTTGGAGCTCGTGGAAGATTTGCAGATCTGGTGCTCATTATAAAAGGCTGCAGGTGCGTACTACTCCGATCCTTGATGATTTCATCTCACAAGATGTATGGATCGAAGGCTTGCCTTTATGCATAATCCATGACGTCAATATCGGTCTGCTCGGCTGCTTGCATACAGTCCAACATGCAAGTTTCAGACTTTCAGTGGCATATTCAGTCTGGTCGTAATGTGGTTGATAGTTTGATATTCTGGAGTAGATACACTGAACGAGAAAACAAGATTTAGTAAGGATATGTTTTAGTTTGATAATCTGGATTTATAGACCGAAAGAAAAGAAATTAAAAGGTTGTGCTATTTCTGTATCAAAAGAACCTACCGATTATTGTTCGCTATTAAAGGAGACTAATTGGTTTGAATGTGGTCGATGTATATTGCCTGAGTCCCATGAGCTGTGTATGTAGGAGTATATATTGTTTGGAGAACAAGGAGCCTATCCTAGAGATAACAAAAACTATCAATTTATCACGGGTCAGTTCAAAACTTGAATCAAACCCAATTCTACGTATGTAAATCTTGAATCCGTCCTAGAATTACTTTGTTATTATGCACGAGATTAGGTAAGGATAATAAGGAAATTAAAGTACATGATTATTGAAAGAAATTAAAGGATGCAATTAGGCAAAAAAAAATAAAGGTACATCATTATGAAAGGAAATATAATTGTGTACGGATCACTAGCCACAGATCTAGAACTATGAACTTGAATCTTGATAGTAAAAACTTGAAGAACAATAACGAAACCATAACAAGAACATGATGAACGAAGAACGAATACGATGAACAAAAGACGAGTAGATCCATACCATCGCCTCCAATGGAGGAAGACATGTCACGTTCTGTTGATGACGAACTGCGCAAGGCAGCGATGCGCAGTGTAGGTCGTAGGTCGCGGCGTCCCTCCGGTCGCCACCGGCTTTGGCCTGGAACGGCGTCGGAGGACGTCGTGGCGGCGGAGCTTCCCGTCACGAACTGCGCACTAACCCTAGATCGGATTGGTATGTCGGTGGGTCTGACGGCTCTCGGTCAACCTCGTCCTTCGAGCCGGCGGCCCCCACCTCTCTTTATAGCGCAGGGCGACAGGGGCCCACCAACCAATGGTTGGGTTGGGCGCCCCCGATCAGGGCGCGGATCAAGGCCCACGGCCTTTGGGCCGTGTGGACCGGGAGATCAACCTAACAATCTCCCCTTTGATCTCACAATCGCTTTTCTTTTACCTTTTACAATTTTCCTTATTCCATCCTAGATTTGTGCACAGAGCATACCTCATCGTCCCGACTCAAACGTCGATAGAATCAATAGCTACTGTACACGCCCCTATTCAGAAATAGATTCTTTAATCTATGGGCCCTGTTAATCCAGAGATCGTAGGCAATACCTTAGTCCCATGCCGGCCACGTGTTCCTTGAACACGTTGGGTGGTAAGCCTTTCGTTAGCGGATCCGCGAGCATCTTCTCTGTTTTAATATGCTCGAGACTTATGGTGTGATCCTGGATTCTATCTTTAACAGAATAAAATCTTATCTTTATCGACTTGGTAGCCGTACTTTTCTTATTATTATGAGCATAGAACACTGCTGGCTGGTTATCGCAGTACATCTTTAGTGGTCTTTCTATACTGTCTACCACTCTCAATCCTGGTATGAATTTCTTTAGCCATTCAACTTGGCAGGATGCCTCATAACATGCTATAAATTCTGCATACATCGTAGATGTTGCTGTCACTGTTTGCTTGGAGCTTTTCCACGATATAGCTCCCCCTGCGAGTGTAAAGATGTAGCCTGTCGTGGATTTACTATCATCTCCATCTCCCGCAAAGTCTGAGTCTGAATACCCTTCAATCTCTAGGGAATCTGTTCTTTTATACGTTAGCATGAGGCCTTTTGTGCCTTGCACATACCGTAAAGCTTTCTTCGCTAATTTCCAGTGCTCAAGCCCTGGATCTTTCTGATATCTGCCAAGTATGTTGGTAACAAATGCAAGGTCAGGGCGTGTGCACACTTGTGCATACTGTAAGCTTCCGACAGCTGAAGCATATGGAACTGTCTTCATTTGTTCCCTTTCATAACTGTTCTGGGGACTCTGAAAATCCCCAAATCTATCGCCCTTGACTATTGGCGCAGGAGTAGGCTTACTCCTTTGCATACAGAACTTTTCTAGAACTTTTTCCAGGTACGTCTGTTGAGATAATCCTAATACCCCATCTGATCTATCTCGGTGAATTTCGATTCCCAAAACGAATGAGGCTTCACCAAGGTCTTTCATATCAAAGTTCGAGGACAGGAACTTCTTTGTTTCCAATAATAGGTTGACATTGCTACTTGCCAGTAGAATGTCATCCACATAAAGGATGAGGAAAATGTAATTTCCTTTCTGGAATTTTGCGTAAATGCAATTGTCCTCAACATTTTCATTAAACCCAAACTTCTTTATCGTTTCGTTGAACTTCAAGTACCACTGCCTCGAAGCTTGTTTTAACCCATAAATGGATTTCTTTAGATGACATCCCATGTGTTCTTTTCCTTCCACGACAAAACCTTTGGGTTGAGCCATGTAAACCTTTTCTTCGAGATCCCCATTAAGGAATGCCGTCTTTACATCCATCTGGTGCAGTTCGAGATTGAAATGCGCCACCAATGCCATTATGATTCTGAAGGAATCCTTACATGAGACCGGAGAAAAGGTCTCATTGTAATCTATTCCTTCCTTTTGTGTAAAACCCTTCGCCACAAGACGCGCTTTAAATCTTTCTACATTCCCTTTGGAGTCACATTTCGTCTTGTAGACCCATTTGCAGCCTACTGTTTTGGCTCCTTTAGGAATTTCTTCTAAGTCCCAAACATGGTTGGTACTCATCGATTTCATTTCATCTTCCATGGCTTCAAGCCACTTGGATGAGTTTTCGCTTCTCATGGCTTGTTCGAATGAAATAGGATCATCCTCCATTCGAAACTCTTCTGTGTTATACACTTCATAATCATCAGGAATTGCTGACTTTCTTGCTCTTTGAGACCTTCTAGGGGCCTCTACATTTGGAACATTTTCTATTTGAGGCTGTTGATGCTCCCCCTGATCTGCAGCAACATTTTCTATAGGATCCTGAGGGACAGGTTCCACATTTGCATTCGGTGTTGCTACAGGAGGAACCACCACAGGAGCTGGAGCCGCAGTGTCTGGCACCGTCGGCGTAGGCTCAACAGGTAGTTCGAAAAATGGCTCCTGAATCATTGGATTGGGTGCGCACACCCGCCTCTCCTCAAGATCAATCTTTCGAGCTTCCATGCTCCCCCGTATCATTTCTTCTTCAAGAAAAGCAGCATGTCTCGTTTCCACAAACTTTGTGACTTTGTCAGAACAGTAGAAACGATATCCTTTTGATTTCTCTGTGTAGCCAATAAAATGGCAACTCACTGTCTTGGAATCTAGCTTCCCAATCGTCGGGTTGAATATCTTTGCCTCAGCAGGGCTCCCCCACACCCGTAGGTGATTCAATGAGGGTACTCTGCCTGTCCACAGCTCATACGGTGTTTTTGGCACCGCTTTACTGGGAACTCTGTTGAGAATATAGGTGGCGGTTTTTAAAGCCTCCATCCATAAGCTCACTGGTAGTGTAGAGTAGCTGATCATGCTTCGCACCATATCCATAAGGGTACGGTTACGTCTTTCAGCGACTCCATTCTGCTGAGGATCGCCCGGCATAGAGTACTGGGCAACTATACCTTGTTCCCTTAGGTACCTCGCGAAAGGTCCTGGAACTTGGCCATATGGGGTGTGCCGACCATAGTATTCCCCTCCACGGTCGGAACGGACTATCTTTATCTTTAAATTATGTTGATTCTCAACTTCAGCCTTGAATATTTTAAACTTATCCAACGCTTCTGATTTTTCTTTTATTGGATAAATATATCCATAACGGGAATAATCATCGGTAAAAGTAATGAACGAGTCAAAACCATCTATACTTTTAACTGAAAACGGACCACAGATGTCTGTGTGAATTAACTCTAAAACGCCTGCGGTATGTTCAGCATTTTTCTTTGTAATCTTTATGTATTTTCCTTTGATGCAATCAACGCATTTATCTAAGTCTGAGAACTCTAGAGGAGGAAGAATGTCATTCTTAACCAGCCTTTCTATTCTCCCCCTCGAAATATGGCCTAAACGACAATGCCATAATTTCGACGACGTGTCTTGAGTTCTCTTTCGTTTTCTATTATGAGCTGTAGGTGGGGATACAAGCGCATTCACGTCACATACGGAATTCACACTTTCACGTAGTGATAACAAATAAAGATCATTTTTCTTAAAAGCAATAGTAGTAACTGTATCTTTAAAATCTATTACACACATGCCATTTCCAAAATGACATCCATATCCATCATCATCTAGACGAGATACACTTATTAAGTTCCTCTGTAAACTAGGCACAAAGAAAACATCTCTAAGAAATAAATCAAATCCGGTGTCGAGCTCTAGGAGAAGGTCGCCCACCGCCTTCACTTCTGCTTCGACTCCATTCGCGACTTTAATTCGCCTTTCGTTTCTTTGAGTGGTTCTCGTCGAACGGAATCCCTGTAAAGAGTTTGCAACATGAATTGTTGCTCCTGAGTCAATCCACCAAGTAGAAGTGGAATAATCTATATACAGAGATTCATTTACGAATGAAATAACATTCTCACCTTTCCTTTCCATGATCATCTTTAAGTAGGCGGCACAATTTTTCTTGTAGTGCCCCTTCTCCTTGCAGTAGAGACACTGATCTTTCTCCACTGTGGTTTGCCCATCCTTAGGCCTGTGCTGCTGGGAGTGCTGAATTCCTTTTCCCTTAGAGGAGGAGGGATTTCCTTTTGCGTTGTTAGACGCATTGTTGTTATTTTTCTTCTTTTGCACTTGGTTAACAGTGTTACCACGTGCTATCTTTATCCTTTCCTCCTCTTGAGCCAACATCGCTATCGTCTTTTCTATGTCCCATTTTTCAGAACTAACATTGTAGTTAACAACGAAGTTCTCAAACTCATCTGGCAATGAAGCAAAAACCAAGTGTATGATGGTACTCTCTTTCAAGTCCTCATCCATTGGCTTGAGCTTATTGTTTATGTGGATTAAGCGATGTATGTGCTCTCTGATGCCGCCTGTGTACTTGGCGTTGATCAACTGCTTGATCAACTGAGAGGCGTAGGTCTTTGAAGAGCCAGTGTACTGACTCTTTAACTTCGCCAAGTACTCAACGACATTATGACAATCTTTAATTGCCCCAAAAACAGAAGGCTCTATGGTGTTCTTGACCACTGCCAAACATTTCTTGTTGGCAGTGATCCATTTGGCATTATCTGTATCAAACTTCTGTTTGCTGACCGTATAGGCCTGCTCTGTCTGCTGCCAAACAGCATCTGTCATATCAGCCTCTCTGACTGGTTTCACAGGCTCAGCCGGAACTGGTGCCGTGAGAACCCAATCCAGCTCTGTCATGGTAAAGAAGAAATCCACCTTCTTGTACCATTCATTGTAGTTGTCTCCTTTTAGAATCGGAATATCCTTGATGGAGACCATCATGGAATTCGTAGCTGAAATTAAATCATATTAAGTGAGAACATTATAACATAATAACATATCCTATTACATTAAACTTCATCACCTTTGGGCAGAAAAAGGAATAATGCAATAATCAACATCTATAAAATTATAATATTGTTATTATCAACTTTGGTCAGAAAATAACAATATCACAATTAATCTGAAATTTTATCTGTGACTTGAAATTAAATTATCCCTTTGGTTCAAATTTAAAAGCAAGTCAAAATAAATATCTAGCAGCGGAAACTTTAAATAAATTCACATGGACAGTAGTAAACTCTGTTATTTACTCTCTGAAGAAATTATCCCTTTGGTTCAAATTTAAACAGAGGCAAATTCTCTCAAATTCTATTCAAATATTCTGAAATCAATCAAAACAAATGCGAAATTCTACTGTGCATTACTGTTCACGGCCTGCGAACACAATTCGGGTCCGGCCCACGCGGCCTGGGCCTTAAGCCCGACAGCCAATGGCTGGGCCGCCGAAGTGGCCCAGTGCCGCGGCTGCGGTCCGGCGAGCGCGGCCCAACAGCGAACGGGCGGGCCGCCGAAGTGGCCCACGCGCGCCGCGCCCCCTGCCCCGCGTTCATCCTGGCCGTTCGACAGATCGGACGGTCCTGCGCTCAGATCGGAGGTATAAAACCCCTCCCGACCGGCGCGAGGAAACCCTAGCCCTCATTTTCTCCTCGCGCAGCAGCTGAGCCAGTGGCTCTTCGGCTTCGTGCGCTCGGCCGGAGACCTCTCGTCTCCGCGCCGCTCTTCTCGCGCAGCTCAGAGCAGAGCTTCTCTCCGCTCTGCTCTGCTTCTCTCGCTCGCGCGCGCTGCTGAGCTGGTGGCGCTTCGCCACCGTGCTCACGGCCGGGGACCTCTGGTCTCCGAGTCGCTCTTGAGCAGCGCCGAGAGCTCTTCCACCCCTCTTCCCCATAGCCCTCACGGCCAAGAAGTAGATCAGGGCGGCCGGGAAAGTAGATCTGGCGCCGCCGCGGGTCCCATCGCCGACGCGCGCGTGCACCTACTGGTGCGCGCGCCGCCGTCGATAGGATTCGCGGTGGTGATCTGTGTGTTTTTCCATCTTCGAGTGATGGATCTGTTTTGGTCTTTTTTTTTTTTTTTTTTTTTTTGAGATTTCTATCTGTGTTGACCCCGCGGTGCGGTGGTGTTTCTGTCCGATCCATCGAGATCCTGTAACTGTATGGAGGTGATTTCTGTTCGATCCATCGAGATCGATTTTCTTTGTTGTTTCTCTAGATCCATAAACGGATCCATTTGTTTCTCTGATTTGAATCCGAAAAATCTAGATCTATGCGCTAGATTGGCGACTGATACCATTGTTAACTTTAACGGATCACTAGCCACAGATCTAGAACTATGAACTTGAATCTTGATAGTAAAAACTTGAAGAACAATAACGAAACCATAACAAGAACATGATGAACGAAGAACGAATACGATGAACAAAAGACGAGTAGATCCATACCATCGCCTCCAATGGAGGAAGACATGTCACGTTCTGTTGATGACGAACTGCGCAAGGCAGCGATGCGCAGTGTAGGTCGTAGGTCGCGGCGTCCCTCCGGTCGCCACCGGCTTTGGCCTGGAACGGCGTCGGAGGACGTCGTGGCGGCGGAGCTTCCCGTCACGAACTGCGCACTAACCCTAGATCGGATTGGTATGTCGGTGGGTCTGACGGCTCTCGGTCAACCTCGTCCTTCGAGCCGGCGGCCCCCACCTCTCTTTATAGCGCAGGGCGACAGGGGCCCACCAACCAATGGTTGGGTTGGGCGCCCCCGATCAGGGCGCGGATCAAGGCCCACGGCCTTTGGGCCGTGTGGACCGGGAGATCAACCTAACAATGTACTCCCTCCGTCTCAAAAAAGAAGACACTCTATAAATTCTAGGATAGATTAACAAGAAAGTAAAATGACATTGATTTCCCCTAATTATTAACCATATTTGACACTAATTGATTGTTGCATGCACATACACCTACTAAATAAGTAGAATGACTTGTTTCTTGAGACAAATTTTGAATCCTAGAGTATCTTCTTTTTTGAGACGGTGGGAGTAATTATGGAAGAAAATTAACATGTATGGTGGGTGGGCCATACAGCTGGTGGACCCACCCTGTGGAAAGGGAAGATAAAAGAAACACCAAATCTCTTACTCATTATCAACTCATTGGTTTCCTTGCCTCATGAAGTATTAATAGTTTAGTACATCCTGCAATGTCCCTTAATAGACAAGAAGAATGCATTCCAAAATACCTCGAAAGGAAGGGATGATACTAACCTGCATGGCCTATAGTACATAGTAGGGCCCGGAGTTGTTTTTGTTCTTTTGGAAAGTAGATTGGTTGGTTAAGAACTTATAGGGTGCATGATAGCATGAAGCCTACTTCTGTCCTCTGGAACGTTTTATCCGAAAAGGCAAGAACTATGAGGTCATAAAATTGAGCAATGGAAATTCTGAATGTTTACCTTGGCAAACTGAATTCTAAATACATACTCTCAATTATTTGCCAATCAGTCTGAGACCATTGGTACAATCATTAACTTTGTGTAAGTTTATATGGCGGTTTAGTGGTCGGTTGCAGGAGATAGCAACGTGGGCTGCTGCGTTTCACACACACAGAAATGAAAGAAAAAAGGAAAATAAAAGAGGGAGAGAGAGAGAGAGAGAGAGAGAGAATATAGTAATGTGGGCTGTTCAAGTTTAGTACTTGAGTTATGGGATATGTTAAACTTCATCTTAGGTAGAAAGGTACTTGTCTTGCAGTTTAGTCTAAAGTCTAAAACTGCATCTTTATTAGTTTATGAAAAGGCTAATTGAGCCAACTAAACCCACAAGGAGGACAGGACCAAGCTAGAACCAGGATGGCATGATCAGACAGTAAACAAGTCAATGCGAGTCTTTTTCTCCTCTGCTCCTCCTTTTTGCAAGGCTGTTCCTGTGTGCTGTCCTAAACTTGCATCATTTGTTGTCGGCAACAAGCTAAGGACACAGGAAAAACACACGAATCACAGTACTAGAGCCTATCAAGCATTAACCAAATGCCATGCTAGTATGCTACCACTGGCTTCCGATATTTCTATATATCTCATTGCCTGCCTGGTGAAGCTTCCTTGTTTGATGGGCTACCCATCAAAAGAAAACTTTAACAAGAAGGTTATATGTGACTACTTGTTCAAGATTCTTATGTCACCAAAGTTTAATTTTATAAGCATATATGGTGATAAAGAACTGTAGCAATCGAGCTCACCTTAACTGCCTTCTTACTTGCAGGTCTGGGTTTCTGATCATGCTGCGACTGCTGGAAAGGACTGCGCAGTTTGTGCTTGTCTGCAAAAGAAAAGTTAGCTGCTAAGAAATGAAGGCCGGCATTGACAGAGAATCTATGATTTTATTCATTTCATTAGAGTTTATATTTTAGGTATACATATATAAACCTCAACGAACTCCAAATCATGCAAGTTCTCCACTCAAAGCCAAAGCAATATGACAAGTGATCACTGACACTGAGTGGAGTTTGGTTTGATGCAAGGCCAGAAAAATTGATGCAAAAATAAAATAATTTGGCAAACATAGTAAAGACAAATGGTTGAGTTCATCTGAGGAATCAAGAACCGGGGTCATGGATTTTGTGCAGAAATGTTGGATTTTTCTGTGAGATTAACAAATACTACTACAGTAGTAGTCTGCAGCTGTACCCCCTTTTTTTTTGTTGGTTTCGCTTTGCAAATAGACAAATACTGCAGAGACTAGCATTCTCCTACGAGTCCTTCCTAAGCATCTTTCCTTGTCATGTTGTTATGGGCTGATTAGGAGTTGGACAATTCAGAAGAACGCGGTGGTTGACTTCAGGTAAGATGCTGCCCACATTGTTGGGTCGTTTCGATTGCAATCTTTTGTGACATTGACACTGGACATGAAGTAATATTCTCAGCTTATGCAGACGATATGTTTATCATACCGTTCATACCTACCACGCATTGCAAATTTGTAACGTTCTGCGCATCCTTTCTTAACGAGAACTAACACTGCCGCACATCCATGCCAAAATGACAGTGCTCTGAAGCATATAGTAAAGCTCAATCAGGGCGCGAATGAGCACTGCTATCATAGGCAAAATATTTGTTCTTGCGATCGAATCCAACCAAAGCAAATCAGCCGAGCTGATTTCATGCACATCATCTTGTCTGCTTGCTCCTGCCGCCTTGTTGCCTAGTTTGACATACAACAGTGACACAGTGACTTGGCAGTTTGGTAATCCACCAGTTAGTTGGGTACTTGGGTAACACTAGCAGCCGCAGTTTCATTCAGTCAGTCTATAGGTCAAGTGGATCCCAGCGACCTGACCTCACCAAAACGCGGTTACAAAAGAAAGCACGTACTTCATGTCTTCATGTCGTCGTGTCACCTTGACCTCGCATTCCGGTTTCTACGTAAGTACGCCGGGAGACATGTGCCGTGCTTGCACGACTTCGCGGTAGTTTTTTTTTTCCTGTATATACAAGCTTTATCCTGCGTCAGCCACAGATGACACAGCATGGCAGCTGTGTGTTCTGCATGTTATCCGTGAAGCAAGTGACACAGTTGTTCACAAGAGTCAAAAGCCTTCACCGGCACGTAGCTACGGAGTATATGCTAGGCTGCTAACAAGGCAAACCAGATTGTATATTAGATTATTCTCGCGCTAGAAAGCACGCTAAGTCCTTCGCTCCGCCATAATCCACGTCAACGCCTCCTCTTTGATCTTTGCCAGTAACACTTTGTAGTAAGAAGAGGAGAAATGAACACTCTTGTACATCTACACACTCTGTAGCAAGAAAAAGAGGAGAAATGATCGCAAGAGAAGGATAAAAGCTAAAGAGACTGGTTTGGCTTTTATTATCCTACTAACTCATCAAGACGTCATGTTATGGCATTGTCATATATCGTATTGTGGTGGTACAGAGGTGCCATGCTTTAGACCTTGTCAAAAAGTTGTGCTTCAAGCGGCTCAGAATTCAGAATGAGAGGGTCGTGAAGTCCGCAAAGATCTCGATTCTCTACTCGTGCTCATAGCGTGGAAGATTTGGTTGCAATGCACTGAAAGGGTGTTCCAAGGGTCAAGAGACAAGAGGCGACGGTCTCAAGCATTATCAGGAATGTTTTGGAGGAGGCACGTCCCTGATCACGAAAGGATGATCGAGTTATCGTTTTTTATTGTGTTCAATGTCTAATTTTCCGTTGTGTTTACTAGTGGGGCATCATTTTATATTTTGTTTATAGTACAATTTTGGTTCAAGATCGGCTTGTATTAATTTTTTTTGTTTTTTCTCATTGTTTTCCGGGAAAAAAAATCTAGAAATGGCACATCGAGTTCAACCCTAGCGTCGAATGATCTCGCCGACGAGGTCTAGGCCATTTAGCACGTCCCTTTCGCCCGGGGAATTCTATGGTCGTCGAGCTCAAAGGGAGGTCAGGGGAGCACATCAGGCGCCGGGGCACGGCGGGGATATCACTGGTTGCTGGCGGTGGGTGACCACGCATGGAAATGGCCGAGTGGGGCGAGTGGCTGCTGGCAGCGGTGGTCCGGTGGAGACGTCGCCGCCGCCGCCGCCGCCGCCTCCGCCTGCCCGAGACACGAGTGGAAGTGGGTGGAGTTGGGCCGTTGGTGGAGATGAGCTCCCATGATGGCCATTACGTCGCAACTAATTTCTTAGTTCCGCATCTTCAGATCAACGGTCAGATCGCGTCGGTAAGGTACAACGCACCAGACTACCAGAGCGAGCACAGCCGTGCCGAGCAGAGCGCAGAGCCGAGCCGGGCAGCGCAGCACAGCACATCTCCCGCTGATAAGCGCGGCTGCCGCTGCCGCGCCTGCCCTGGTGCCTGCGCATGTGGCCGGGGTGGGGGCAGCACCGGCGCTCCGGCAGCCGGACACCTCAGCGCACGGAAAGGCCGGCCACATGCGTGACATGGCCGCCGTCCGTCTCCCAATCTCCCCAAGTACAGTGCACCCAGCGGGCACGCAAACGCCGTCCCATCAGAGACCACAGGCGCTGCCGCGACGTCTCCCGTCTCGCTTTATCCATTGACCTTTTCCGTCGGGGCGAAGGTGGCGAGAACGTACGAAGTCGCCTCCCAATCATCAAGAGCGCAAAAGAAAATTAGCGGCAATTATTACGCGCCTGATTGGTGTGATTGGACCCGTGAGGCCGTGAGTGAATCCGAAGGCCCGGCAGGATCGTGTAGGGCAGCGCAGCGAGCGACAGAGCAGGCCGGCCGGCAGGGCATCAGGAAAATCCAGTCTGACGCCGGGAACCAGGAGGCATGTCCCGGTGTTCCCCTCACCTACCCCGGGACGGCGACGCGTTGGCCGGCAGGGCCCCCCAGCCCGGCGCGCCGTGGCCGCTGGCCGCCGGCCGGCGCCCGGCCTCCGCCCCGTCCCCTGCACGAAAAATTTACTGCTCGCTCGGCTTCTCGCCATGACGCCATGTGATCCTCTGCACCTGTAAGCGACGCCGGGCAGCGCGGAGCTGTGCCGGCCTGTGCGCATGTCCGCATGCGCGCGGCGGGCGCGCAGCCGTGCAGGCGCCCCGCGCGGTGCCATTGGCCTCCGTCACGCGCGCCGCGGCAGGCCCAGGCCGGCCGGCCGGCAGCAGCGAGGCCCAGAGGCGCGCACGTGCCGGGCGGACGGACGGATTGGACGGCGCGGATGGACGCGACGCGACGCTCGGCGCAGGGAGGAGGGCGCCTCTGCCTGCCTTTGCCTGTGCTTGCCGCTGTTCCTGAGCGCCAGCGCGCGCCGTGCATCGGCCGGGGAGCGGGGACAGGGCGAGCGAGCACCACCGCCACTGTGCCGGGCACAGCCTCCTCTGACGATGCGCTGCACAGAACAGCTCACCGCGTCACTGTGGCGCCGGTCACCTCGAGCCTGACCGGCCGATCGACCGATGGATAGATGGATAGACATAGATGGATGTGTTGTTTTGTTTCTTCAGGGTTCCGGATGCATCAATCAAAGGTGGTGTTTGTTTCGTGGAATGGTAATGTAATTGGAAATGTAATCAGATCACTGTGCTATCGGTGGCTGAATAAACGATTGCGTGCTTTGTTTGGTTTCAGGTGTAAGGCTGTCTCCAACAGCATACCCAAATAGGAACCCAAACCTAAAATAGGTTCCGCACAGTGCATTTGGGTCTCAAGATCCCTCTCCAACCGACGACGCAAACAGGGGACGCATTTTGCGTCGCCTCTCCACCGCGACGCATTCGTCGAGTGGTGGGCCCGCGGCAGCGCTCGGCGGCGACCTGGGCGAGGCGGGCGCTCGGCGGGGACCTCGGCGCTCGGAGCTCGGCGGGGACCTCCTCGGCCTGCGCGGCGAAGCATCCTCGCGGTGCGGCGGCTCCATGGCGGCCGGCGCTCGACGGGGACACCGGCGGCTCGGGCGCTCGCGGTGGCCGTGGCTCGCTGTCGCCCGTGATTGCCGCCGTACATGCTGGCCGCCGCTCCGCCGCCCGCGTTGGCTGCAGCTCCACGGGCCGAGCCGCGCGCGCTGGTCGCAACTCTGCCGGCCGAGCCGCTCGCGACAGCAGCAGCTCCGCCATCGCCCACGCTAGCCACCGCTCCGCCGGCCAAGCTCCGCGCGCAGACCGCCGCTCTGCCGACCGAGTGGCGCACGTGGACCGCGTCGCCCCAGCACCCGTGGTGGCCGCAGCTCCGCCGGCCAAGCTCGCACCAGCCGCAGATCCTGTTGCGTGCGCTGGCTGCCCATCGTGAAGAAGATAGATGAGAGAAACGAGAGGATGGGAGAGAAATAGTGAAAGGATAAGGCCCAAGCCGCCCAACCGCCCTGGATGGGTACTCTGTTTTTGGGTCACTCGTTGGAGAACGAAATATTTGGGTACACGACTTTTTCACTGTACGTGACCTAGATCTTGGAATGGGTAGCTGGTTTGGGTCTCTATTGTTGGAGATAGGCTAACGGTATTATTAAGGAACGGCCTCCTCGCGATGGAGCGGAGCAACACCCGCCGCTGATTGTTTCTCGCGCTAGAGGCGGCGACGATTTGTTTACAGCCGAAGAGGAGCGGTAACAGATTTGAATAGCGCCGATGTCTGATACCCTGCAATCTGATTACACGGTGCACGGAACAATTACGGAGTACATACCTAACGGGATTGGGTTGCACTGTAATCCGATTACGGGGTAAAAAAAAGTCCAGCCAAACAGCACCAAAGTTGATTTCAAAGCATGCAAATATGCAATGGCAATGCGATGCAAAGTCAACTTGGTGATGGGCAGAAAGGGTTCCGAGATGGATAAACCGGCACTGTCAATCGGTCGTGTCATGGTTCTTGCTCTTCCGGGAAATGATTGGATTCTTCGACAAAACCGCATGCCTGAATGACAGGTGAGCAGTTCCGGGCTCAGGTTCGGCACATGGGGAGGAGAAGCTTTTGCTTTTCACTCGAAGTATGGCCTGTGGATTTCAAATCTCCCACCGTTGGAAATGGAGCTACGCTGATCCTTCCCTCCACCGAAGGAGATACTGCAGGTCTGCAGCTGCATAAACAAACACCAATGGCAGCCGAATAATGCCGCACATGAAACAACCCAGCTAGCTCGAACCATCATTGCCACCATGGCCCTGCTATGCTGCTAATGGCTGCCGCACACCAGCAACTTCCTACCGGCCTCACTCAACCCAAGTGAATGCTCTCACTCTTCTGATCCTCTCCATCCACGATTGCAGTTCGCGTTCCTCCTCCCGCCCGCCTGCCTCATCCTCGATCACTTTCTCACAAGCACAGCAGCAGCACAGGCCATAGATTTCATTTCGCCGTTGCCCTGTGCGGCCGGCCGTGCCGCCGTGTCCCGGCCGGCCCCCACCACGAGGCGAGGCCACATGGGCAGCACACCGGGGAAGCCCCTGCCACGCTGCCGCCGGGAACAGGCCTCCTCCGCCTGCTCTGGGCTTGGTGACAAGACAGAGAACAAAATGGTTGGGAAAGTTATGAGAGACAGTTGGAGGGATAGCCTGTCTTTCCCATTTAAGGTCACTGCCGCCCTCTCACGCCCGCTCTCCTCTCCTCTCCCCTCCTCCTCCGGACTCCTCCTCCTACCCCTGCCCGAGGCGCCCGCGCACCCAGCAGAAATCTTGGCGTTTCTCGCGGCCCTACCCCGTGTCCCACCGGTGCGGCGCGCGGTATGTCCTCCCCGGCCTCGGGTCGAGACATCCTTCACTCCCCGGCTTGCTTCCTGTGGAGACGAAGATAGATGGTGGCCGGGTGTCAGAGGCTTCAATGTTCCCTTGAGGCTGCGAGCGTCAAGAAGCGAGAACAATGGCTTCTTCGGCCTTGCATTGATGGAGCGCCCAGAGCAAGCATAAATATAGCCTACCAGTATTCATTCTCTTCTCAGTCCCAAGCTCATCAGCCTCAGAGCTGATTGATCTCTCTCTTTCTCCGTTCCCTTGGGCTAGCTCTAGCCTGCTTTCTTTCGACCTCGGTCATCTTGCTTCGATCTCTTTCTCTCCCCCCTTGATCGATTCTGCCTGCCGACCGGCCATGGAGTCCTCCTCCCATGTCACCGGCGACGACGGCGGCGAGGGCTGCAACAGCTGCGAGTCCGGCTGGACAATGTACCTCGCCTCCCCAATGCACGGCGACGACGCCGGCAGCAGCGGCAAAGGCAGCGGCAGCGAAGGGAGCAGCGTGGATGATGGCTACGGATACATCATCAGCGACAGGAGGAGCGGCAAGAAAGCTTACCAAGGTTACGCCGATGCCGACGACGACGACTCCTTGGCGTCCGACGCTTCCACCGGGCCGGCCAAAGTGAAGGCGGCGCCTTCGTCCCCGCCGGAAGACGGCGATGATAAAGAAGAAGACGGAGGCCGTGGGAAGAGCGGCGGCGCCGGCACGGAGGACGACGAGGAGGAGGAAGAAGCCGACGTGAGGACCAAGTTCCCGACGACCTCCCGGAAGAAAGCCGGCAAGGTTGACAAAGGCGGGGAAGGCGGCAACTCATCGTCAAGGCGAGGCCACAGCAAGAGAGGCAGCTCTTCAAGGAGAAGCTTCTTCCTCTGGTAAACGATCGACCGACTACATGTATTAGCTTCACTGTATGTACTAGCATGCCGCTGCAAGTCTCATGCATCTTTTCGCCATTGCCGGTTGAGCTCGAAACCTTTGTTAGAAGAAGCATCAAGCATGCATTCATGGAGATCGAAGGGAAGGCTATTTTTTGGTCCTTGTTTTTGCCTTCTCCGTAGCGTTCTCCTCCGCCTCGTTGACCACCCAGTAGTAGGTTTAGTCGTCGCCATGTAAAAATCTACTGTAACCTATGGTCATTGTTCTTCAGTGCCCTGCTTTTAATGTCGCTTGCAATCTCCTTCTTCTGTGTTTCTAGATATTAATGAACAACTGCTCTAGCTCAGAACCTACATACTGGCCAGATGGATTTAGGTTTCATAAGTCATTATGGGCATGCATAACAGTAAACAGAACAATAGGTTTTCTGCTTCCCCAGTATCTAGAATGTCAGGAATGTGTGTGCATATTCTGTTGTTAAATCACAATACAATATTATTCAGGGAAAAAAAGAGGGCACATGCACACATGCTATCTTCCTACCAAAATCGCCATGTACAACATCTCAGCAAAGAATAATATCCATCAATCATCACAACCTAAGTTCAACCAAACATAAAAGAAGCAGGAACATGTATCGATCACGGGCAAACGTGTTGCTAGCTGCTGCTAGCTTTCCGAGCCATCAGCTTGCCAACTCACATTCCTCAAGCAGATGCTGAGAGCAGGTGACCTTGGCTAGCCTGAACTCAACTGATCATTTGTTGGGCATGGCATGGCTGCCCATCATGTGGTAAGTATCCTATATAACAATGCGGCAGAGGAATGAATTATGTGGCCTAAACTCCAGAGCAGAGGAATATTTGTCTAACCACACCACTCATGCAGCATCAGGGCAGCAATTGCTGCACATGCTGTGGACAGGGTGGAAACAATGATTTGCCCATCAACAGGCCAAGCTAATTAATGGCCATAAACAAACCTACAATGATGTAAGCCGGTTTATGTCTCTAAAACAGCTCCCCTGTATTTTTTTCTTGCCACACCAAATCAACCAAAAAAAAATAAAAAAAAATATGCATGCCTCATGTTCTAGAAGAATATATGTAAAAGGGCAGCACGAGTACAGCTAATGCACCTCTTTTTTGCACCAATCTCCTTGTATAATGGTGGCAATGAGCTGCTAGACTTTATACAAGAATTAAACAAGGTACGGTTGCGTCTCCCCTAATGTGTGGTGGCAGCAACATGCCGCAATTAAGCCTCACGCCAATAATTCGCCATGAACGAACTTGATCATAGAAACGTATAATGCGGGCCTGCACAGCCCAATAAAGCGTGCAAACAACAGAAGATGCACAAGGGAGTCCAGCTATCACTTGCTATTCTCATGTATGATTCTTTTCAATCCAGAGCAGCAAGTGTCGAAAGGCGACTTTGGCAATGGCACGGTTCCGATAATCGTCCTCCCTCACTAGGAAATAATGCAGGCAAAGATATGCCTCTGAAGTCTGAACTCTGAACAACAAGGTGTCATCCTTGGCCCTGGAAGAGAAGCATTCAGCAAGAGTTTTGTAGTCTCTGTTCAGGGACAGGATAAAAATGGGAAGTGTTACTCACACTGGACACTGCAAGCGATCAACTGAAAACCAGAATAAGCAACGTTTCAGAGATGGAAAAGGAAAACAAAGATCTATACATCTTGTAGTACCGACGGCAGAACATCAATGCTCATATATTACTATAGAATCTTCTGTTCTATTGCCTGAGCATACTCTCTTGCTACGTGGAAGAAAAGAATGCTTTTATACAGAAAATGTTCAGAATCTTGATTTCAAGTTACTGAACGAACAGGGACCACCCGAATGCAAGTTGGGCAGGGAGTCTTTCAAACGAGGCAACAAGCTCGTCGTCCCTTTGCTTTATATAGTTCATCAGAACATCAAAATTCTTATTTTTAATATAAACCCAGTCCATCAGAACATCAAACTGGACCACAGTCGATTCACAATTTATTTGTTTGTTGTATTGGACCTCATGATCAGTTAGACCAGGGCAAAACCTTTGATCTAAAAAAAATGGAGTACAGTTGACTAGACTAAATTCCAGGTGGGAGTTCAGTGCCCAGCCCTTCATCTAACAAACTGTAACATTATGATGCACTAATCTCATGAAAATTCATTAGCCTGTACCTACCAACTAAGTTTCAAACCACAAAAGTACACATTCAGTTGCGATATCTCGGTGTCGAAAAGCAAACGAAGCACATGGTAGTGGCTAGAGAGACCTTTGAAACAGGAGGAAAAGAGATAATTCAAATCGCTTCCCGAAGTCCCCCCAACCTAATCATCCGCTACTAATTACCCGAGCGGTGGACGAAGGCGGCCGAGACGGTGGTGAGCCGGCAAGGAGCGCGTGCGGGCCATGGCAATTGGACATCAGGACGCGACAAGGGGCAAGGGCAACGACGGCGGCTACCGGCTAGGCTACGCAGCGAGAGGTGCGCATCACGTGGAAGTTAAGGATCTGGAGTTCCGAACTGACCTTTTCGGGGGCAAATAAAACCCGAAACGACGAAGGACACGCGCGAGATCACCTCGTAATTTTATCTTATCCAACGGCAAAACTTTAATTATGCAAGTCCGACTATATTTTCAGGTCATACTCAGTTAATCTAAAACACGATTTTGTCCGATACTACTCTTTACAGACTCAGCAGCTACTTTTAGAAATCTACATTTCAAGATAAATCCATTTATATATTCTTAAATAACTTAACATATACACTCCATTCATTTCAAGTTGTAGGTCGTTTTGTTTTTCTTTGGTATATAGTTATGTACCTAATAACCTAAATATATACTTAGTATGTCTACGTCTAAATACATAGTTAAACTTATATATTTACAGAAGTCAAAATGATCTAAAATTTATGATTAAAAGAGCATTATTTATGACTAGAGCAACAAATTTATACTCCTTCCGTTTTAAAATATAGGTTGTTTGACTTTTTTACCACAAGTTTGACCGCTCATCGTATTCAAATTTTTTTGAAAATATAGTTAAATTTAAAATATTTTTGAAGATTTTATATTAATAAAGTAAGTCACCATAAAATTTTTATGATAATTTACATAAAATCAAACTTATGGTGAAAAAAGTCAAACGACTTATATTTTTAAACAGATGGAGTAACATGTAGCGAAGTTATATTATTATGAAAGTATTTGTTCATACAAAATATATTGGTATTATTTTAAATAATCAAACTTGATATACACAGAATAATTTACACCCTAAGTTTAAAATAGTTGACTCGAAATAACCCTAGCACTTTATACTTTTTTTAAAGAAATCAATACAAACTCAGATACTCACAACGCACGCACACTCATTCCTATTAATACATATAGACATATCCTATACACCTATAAATATCTCCGAGAGACTAGATCGGTAATTGTCGAGATAACTCGCCCTGTTCGTTTGGCTGGTGGCTGGCGCTGGTTTTTGCTGAGAGAAAAACACTGCTGGCTGGTTGGTGGCTGGTGGCTGGCGCTGGTTTTCGCTGAGAGAAAAACAATGTTGGCTCGCTGGAAACAATCCAAACGAACAGGACGAACGAAGACACCACAGACGTCTCATTGTCAACATACATGTTGTCTACCGTATCATGGTGGGTAGGTTCTACCCTAATAATCGTTCAAAATTATTAATTCATATGGAGAAGAATATCTTGATTTTGCTGGATTCACGTTACTCAGCATGATAGTTCCTGTTTCATGATTTGCTTTTCTCAAAATTCAAACTATTAATGCCCGTCGGATCTAAACTGAAGCATCCAGATCGAATTGCACGGACGAACTTCCAACACCTTTTTTTTCTTTTTTATCATCACGCCCGCTTTCATCGCTCATCGGTCAGCACTCAGCACCATTCCTCTTCCAACTTCCAATGTCGTCCTCCTCGTGGCCTCCTGCTGCCGGAGCTCCGCCGCCGCGAGCGGCGCAGGACACGGTGTCTACCGCGGCGCTGGACCGTCGCCCCGTCGAGGTACCGACTCCTTCACCCTCTCCGCCTCTCGCTCTCAAGCCCTAGTCTCCATTCAGCTCGCACTCAGCTCACCCCTGACCTCATCACCTAGGGTTCCCGATCTCCCCCCGCGAAGGAGGAAGGGTCCGTCGCCGCCGCCGACTCGGCGCAGGAGTCCATGTCTCAGCTTCCGTCTGAGGACTACTTCTCGTAAGGGCCTCTCGCCTGCCCCTCCTCTCTCGTGCTCTGTGTTTGTGCAATTGTCGCGCAGCTACATCGGGTACTGCCTGAGTGGTTTTGAGACTTTTGGGTCTGCGAATTAAGCGCATTGTCATATCTTTCTTGCCAGAGTGGTTTCCTGGAACTTTTTGGCGATAAGCAATATCCACGCCCACTGTGCTGCAGCCAGCTACACGGGCTTCTTTGTCTGCACACGTGAGCCCAATTGTGTATTCTTAGGTGATGTGTGGATTGACAAGAATGGTTCCTAACTTACATAAATATTTGAGATGATTTAGGTCCTGTGGTTCTTATTTGTTTTTCCTTGTTGTGATAAACTAGATTACAGAGGTCCAGGACAAGTGTGTCCTAGATCTTTCTGAGAGATGCAGCCGTATTATGAGCAATTGTTTCTCCTACCATGTTTAAACTGGCCGTAGGAAGCTTGGCTAGTTATTATTAGCAGTTTGGAAAAGTTGACAATATAGTGTCTGTTCTTTAAGAGTGATTGCATTGATATTTCTGGTTTGACAGTAAACTTCTGACTTCGCATTACAGTGAATGCATCTCACGAGTTCATATGCCTACACAAGTCGTCATAGTAGGAATCAATAATTACTGTATGCGATGTATCATGGTATTGCACAGCATAGATCTAAGGACACCTTAAGCCCACTTTACTGCAACCATGTTGTTTATCTCAAAAGTCATGTTAGTCCATCTGGGATTATGAAAAAAGCTTTTATCCCACTGATGGCAACTTGATTCATATTTTTCAGCTTAGGTCTTATTTTGGCCTTTACATTACTTCCATTTTCAACAAATAAACAATAGTTCCTTACGCTCATCGAAAAAATAATAGTGATTGTAAATGATAATATATCTTTTCAATAGTTTGTTGGGTTACAACCCTAAGGGTTACTGTGAGAAAACATGAAAGCTTACCCTAAATGTTCTCTTTATTACTCTTCATAGAGAGCTAAAGACTCAGGAGCATGCAGAGAAAATCAACAAATATCAGGGTATGCTTGCAGCACGTTTGAAGGCCAAATATTTTTCTAACAAGACTTTGGGAAAAGGTAAGTGATAAGCACTGAATGACCTGGTAAATTAAGATGAACTTTTATTTATTTTTAGATAATGGATAAAAGATTATCCGGCCTTGACCAAATGGCTACAGCCTGGGTTTACACAAAAGCAGCACTTCCGTCTGCGCACTCAAACTTAAATTAACGAAACACACACCATACGAAAGATGAAAGCATTAGTTTGTAATTCTATTACTAAACCTCCATCCATGATGTGCGAAAACACGCATGGCCAATGCCTCCAGAGCTTGGCAGACGTCCTTTATTAATTGTTTGTCTTCTTCAAGCCGATGTAGCTGTGCCCAGAAACGAAGCCAATACGTGCCCCGGAACAATACCTGCAAATAAGTTTTTGATGGAGATTTGTCAAAAACTAGGTCATTCCTGCTTAGCCATAGTGCCCAACATAATGCAGATGCACCTGCCAACATCATATTTTTTAGTTTTTTGTTACAACCGAATAGCCAGTCACCAAACAAATTATTGAAACTAGAAGGTTTTGGGCGATTCAAAACAAACTGAACAGCCCTCCAAAGGAAAGTAGCCATATGACAATTAAAATTGATGTTGTATTGTCTCTTCATTGGAACAGAACGAGCATCTCTTATTCCCATTCCAGTTCCTTCTAGCCAAATTATCCTTTGTTAAGATGACACCCTTTTTTAAATACCACATGAAAATTTTTATTTTCAATGGTACTTTAATTCTCCAGATTTGCTTATGACGTTGTATATTACCATTATTCATAAGAGCCACATACATTAATTTGACAGAGAATAAACCAGACTGAGTTAAATTCCATCTAAAGGTATCCCTACTATCTCTCAACTGTATATGGCTAATCCTGGCTACCAAATTATGCCACAAAATTAAATTCTGGCCTACTAAGGCTCTCCTGAAAGACACATTAAGAGGAATCCTAGAAAAAACCGAGGCAACAGTGTCGCTCCTCTTTCTAGCAATATTATATAGTGTCGGGTATTGTTGTTGTAAGGTAAATTTGCCTAACCACTTGTCCTCCCAAAACCTGACTTGTTTACCGTCATTTAAATGGAAAACACCAAAGTTAGTAAAAGTTTGTTTAACCTTCATCAGGCCCAACCAAAAATGAGAGTCTCCTGGTTTACCCTCCACCTGCGTAATGGTTTTAGCACGCAAGTATTTATTCCTCAATAGCTGTTGCCACATACCATCCCCATTTATCAAATTAAATAACCACTTGCTCATTAGACATTGATTTTGGACCTCCAAATTCTTGATACCTAACCCCCCCACTTCTTTTGGTTGGCAGAGAAGCTCCCATTAAGATGAACTTTTATTTTGTTTCAGAAAATACAATCTCCTTCTGTTATGTTAGCCAACATTTGCTGTTGATATGTAGTTCATATATTTCAGAATGTGTTTATCGAATCAAGAAGTAAATTCTATGAATCAAAATGAAAGCCAGTTGAGAATTTATGTCTTTTATCACTAAATGTCACTAAGCATGAGCGAGATATCTTGTAAAATCTACAGATCCTATGTTTCCAAAGCTAATCCGTATCATCTAGAGAAACCAGGGGAGTGAAGAGAGAAAGAGGCAGCTGGGGAAGTGCGTTTCAATTTACAACGAATTGAATATGTACTGGTTGGTTTGAATTTTGAAAGTTTACATTAGTCTTGGGGCACATTTGATGGCATTGATGGTGCATGTACCAACCACTACATGTCAAAAAAGCCATTCTCCTAATCTAAACCAAGATTCTGGCCTAAAAGGTATGCAGATTGAGATCCAGTATTTTCTTAGCGACCAAGCTTTAACATCCCTAAAACTGCTTAACCTGATCCATTATAGCTAGCACACGTATCTGTATCATGCATGATGAACTAATCAGTAACCCAAAGCCTTACCGTTATATAAAAGTCTTTCATGACTGATTAGTTCACTTTTTAATTTTTGACTGATTAGTTGACTGCAAGGTCTGTACTGGGCTACTGGCAATGGAGTTGTATGTGTAATTCTTGTTCTCTTTGTTTTTTCACCATGCTGTGAACAGGAGATGCGTTTGAAGAAATCGTGATACAGTCTGAGACAATTCGGCTAAGCAGGTGCTGTTATCTCAGATTGCTTATTGGAATATTGACCTGAAATTCCATTGCAACAAACATTTGCCTTTTGTTTTCAGGTGGCCGTTCACAAGGTTATTTGCAGATCCGGCAAAATTTTGCGGGGAAAAGAGCTATACTGAGAAGGACATTTCTCCATCACTGGCTGGCGAACCCATGACGAATAATTAAGCACCTCATTTTTAGCTGAAGAAATATCTCAACACCTGGCATGTGGCAAGTATCCATCATGACCACCTGATGGATAAGGGCTTTGTAGTTTGCATCACTAACTCCTACATGTTGCCCTTAAAATGAGCGACCTGGAGCTTGTATATGTTCGACATGCCCGAAATAACCTTATATTGATTTGAAACAAAGCTGAATTTTGTTTTGTAGACATGTTTGCAGGTATATTGAAACCCATTAGCTATATCTATGGAAATACACTGATCGATATTATTCCTCCATGGGGATGTTTAAACTTTTTACCTGCTATAATGTCATATCCATGATCTTTGCATATTTTCTGATTCCTTTTCTGCTGAAATGATGTAATTTGTAGGGCACTAGCATCTTGTCGGCTAATATTCTGTTTGCAGTACCGACATCCTACCACCTCTGATGCCAATTATTGCAATGCATCTGCAACATCAATGGCAAGCTACAGCTTGCAATCGTCAAGTGCCCCCATGGACTCATGATGAATAGCAGATGGATGAACACACCTGAACTGCAGCCATTCTTATCTTCATGCAACTGCACCTGCGCAGGTAAGCAGGTTTCTTGGAGGGACAGTTTGTTGAAGTGCTCTTCCCTCTTGTACTTTCCAGTTGTTTCTTCCTGCAACAAGGAAAGCTCCATGGCCACCACTGCGAGACATCGCATGGTGCATTGGTGCTTCTTCCACCGGCGCCTGGTGTGAGCCAGTGCCCCAGCCCTTTTGTTCACTGTTGCTTGGGCCCTGTGATGTGAGCATCTCAAGCTGGTGGCTGGCTTTCACCCCCGTGTTCACACGTACCCTTGGACATGCCTGAGCTGATGCCGCACTTGCACTCGCAATGCGTCCTCAGGGTCTAGATCTATTTTGTTCTGCGTTTCTCAGTGCTCCTGCACAGGGCCGTTCCTATCTTCAGCCACACAATTGTGCAGTTATTATAAATATTTCCTCCATTCTGGTCAACTGGAATTTATGCGTGTTCATGCTCTGTCAAAGAGTTCCTGGCCATAGCCCATATCTACATTTGACAGTGAAATATCTGGAGTTCGTGCGCATGTTTGCAACTGAAAATTGCATATGAATCCATATGCCTCACAAGCAAAATTCTCCTGTCTGCTTTTCACTTTTGAGGCTATATTATTTGTATAAGAATAATAACCGTTATTATTTATGTTTTCTTACGAATAAATAATCCTTCTTTTTTCCTTTAGGATAAACATAGTGCCCATTTTTGTTTATTTGGGCACCAGATTTTTGAGCCATAGTAGAAGCATAGATTTTTGTATTGCACCACATGTTACTGAACTTTTGCTGAAGGTTCTCTGGAATCCTGTGCGATAAGCATCTCAATGAATAGGATGTTGTTGGTTCGGTTCAAGATCTTGATGCTACAATATTCATATGCGAAAATTGTTTGATACATATGCCCAAACTTGTCTGATACTGATACGGCATGAGCGGGCTCTGCTTCTGCTGTACTGTACTGGAACAGAAAAGCAGAAGCTACTAGATTAACTGACACTAAGAGACGCTCACAGTCCACCAATTAGGAAATTTAGCATATAACTAATCAATTTCATATAAGTTGGAGCGGTGTCATCACTCAGCAGTTGCACACGATTATGGCAAACTTCGAGTTATAAGATTCGTTTCGAACGCCAGAATTTTACGGGAACAGTTGCATAGAACTTTTATTTTACCGCCCTGTCGTTCTCATACTTTGGTCTTGCCACTGTTCCTACAGCTCCATTGGCTGCAGGTTTGCAACTCGCATAATAAAGTAATATAATGATCTGATCCACGTTAATTAGTGTAAATACCAAACCAACTCTTCAAAAACAAAACCTCCTAGAAAGATTGAATCGATTGAAGGTGCATGCATGCATGCCCTCCATCTATCTCCTTTAAAATTATCCTTGCTTAATAATCACACATGTTCTTATTGATATACTCGTACTCCAGTAATAAATTATCCTCTCAAGTAAAAATTGGGTCGGATAATGCGTTCGATCATTCACTAGCGTTGGAGCTGGCGTTGTCGCATGGCTCCGACGAGCAACTGCGATTGCTCGAGGCGGCGGCGGCGGCGGCGGAGCTCTTCTCTGTGGCCGCGGCACCTTGCAGCATCTGCTCGAGCTTCTTGGCCAGCTCGGCCTTCTCGTCCCTGAGCCGCGCGCCCTCGCGGCGGGCGTCGGCGCACCCCCTCAGCGCGCGGTTGAGCTCGTTGAGGAATTGGCGGTTGGCGCCGCGGAGGTGCGAGACCTGCGCCCACAGCTCGCTGAGCTGCCGCTGCTTGCGCATGCGCGACCGCCGCGCCGACTCCCGGTTCGACACCATCCGGCGCCGCCGGCGCTCCTCGTCGGCCGCCGCCGCCGCCGCCGCCGGGTTCAGCTGGTAGCCGCCGCTGCCGGCGCCGTCTGAGCCCGAGCCCGAGCTCGGCGAGCCATTGCGGCCGGCGAGGTGAGCCGCCGCTTCCCGGACAACGGTGTCGAGCTCGAAACTGGCGACGTCGCCGCCGTCGCCGGCGAACAGAGCGGCGGAGTCTTGGAAAGCCGACGCCGCCGGCTCGAACGACGGCGGGAAGTAGGCCTGAGGCGGCAACGCCATGTTCATGTGGTGGTGCGCGGCGAAGGGAGCGTTCGGAGGGGAGAGGAAGCGGAGGCTGGCCACCTCGCCATGGAAATGGTGGTACATCTTGCTCGTCTTGCTCTCTTAGCTGCTTCTTTGCTAATGCTTAATTGTGGGTGGTAGTAGAGGCTATAGCTAGCTAGCTGTCAAGCTGTGGCTTGGTTAGATGAGTGAGCTTGGTTTGCTCTTGGTGCTCTGGAGAAGAAGGCTGGGTTGGTGAGGGCCTTTTATAGTGAAGCACACAGTAGCTTTGTTTGCCTAAGAGAGAGAAATAATCTCTCTGTTCTATCCCATCTGCGAGAGAAGACTTTTGGTTCTGGTCCACCATATTGAGCTAGTTTATGCATTTTATTATATTATTTTTCTTTTTTTAGTTTTGAGAATCTCAAGCAGAGTTTGGTAGCTTGCAAATATGGGATGGCTAGTGAGCTTTAATTTTGAGGGCGGGCGCGTCCAACTGTCCAAGTACCTCCATCATGTGTGTTTTTGTAGGTAGATCCTTCACCTATATAGATCATTTCATATCTTGTCTTCACAAGAGAATATTAGGATTGATTTTTTTACTTTCATTTTTGCATATGACTTGACTTCAGTCAGGCTCATCTGCGATGATTTAACTCTGGATATATTCATGCCAAACCTCCTCCCGGCTTTTACGTATTCTCTAGAGATACCTTCCTTTCGGTTACCACTTTTGAACTTGTTGAGTATAGATTATTGCATGCATATGACCTAGTTTATGCAAAAGTCTTTTCAGCTGGAGTGGTGCAAAATTCACAAGAGACAGCCACTTGCTGGCTGCCTAGCTTGTTGATAGGCACCGTGAGACTAAAATAGCATCAATAGTGGAGCAACTTGGGAGAAACGGCGTCGGATTGTGCTTTTGCAAGCGCAATTCAGCAGCCTAGCCTTAATCCCTAGCGCTCAATCCACCTAAAAAAATTGGCACACTTCATATACATATTGATATTTTTTCCTCCTATGTCCCATGGAAGAGGTGTTGCGGTGGATCCATGAGTGAGTCGCCTCGGCGCCCCGCGGCCCGCCGGCTAACGCTGGCGCCGGAGCCGGTGGAGTCCGGAGCTCGCGAGGATGAGGTGCCGAGCTGGCTCGAGGAAGCATCCCTTGCTAACGGCGGTCATCACCAGAACCGGGCCGACCCGTTGGCTGGGCGGCGTCGCAGTCTCGGTTCGAGGTTCTGGCCGCTGGCGGACGAGCTGAGTTCTGATGAAGAAGACGACGTTGAGGTTGCCTCCGTCGGAAAGCGCCATCCGCGCCTTGCGCAGTGCTACCGGCTTAATGCTGTGCCCATCTGCGACTTGCACCAGGACTCATCCTTGCTGCCTTCAGCGGCAGAACTAACCTCTAATGGCTGTGTAGTCTCTGATATTGCAGGATCGGAACCAAACAAGAAGGAAGAGGCCTGGGGACGGAGGAACGGCAAGCGGACAGTGTCGACGACGAAGTTGAAGCCGTGGCGGGGGCCGCTTCCGCCAACCAAACCATCTCTGAAGTACACCTTGGCAGATGCAATGGCTAGGGCGCGGTTCACGTCAAGGACGGCTTTTGACTGTGGAGATGATACAAGGTCGACGCCGCGAGCTCCGGTTTCGTCTCCGGCGCCGGCTGTCTGCCGGTCAGGTTCCCAAATTTCAAATTTCGAATCAACCCGACAGTGGACGCGTGATCTCGGAGGTATCGGTCGGCTGGTCCAACAGGTGAAACCTGGGCCGGGCCGTGCTTTTCAACTTCGCCTTGGAGGAAGACCAGCCCACTTCACCTTTACGGCCGGGCTGGGTGGTCTCTTTTCCCACGCTGGAAGTCCGAGGTCCTTGATGCAGTTGGCACGCGCGCCGCACTCCCCAAACGCTTCGGTTGCCGCGCGCATTCACGCAACCTCGGCTCGGATATCGAGCCCCTCGACTGAGCGAGCGGCGGCGGAGGACGGAGCGGCGGTGCACCGGTGCGACAAGATGGAAGGCTGGGGCGCTGGTGGTCGCGGTCGTGGCTCTGGTATGGGCAATGGCGCTGGAGAGATGAGGCCGGCTGGTGGCGGCGGAGGTTTTCAAGGAGGAGGCCTTGGGTTTGACCCTGGGTATGGTGATGGCAGAGGCAATCGCGGCCGTGGATGGCAGCCGAACGGCTTCAGACCCCGTGGTACCAGGGGGTTTGGGCCACGTCGAGGAGGCTACCAGGGCAGGCCTGACCGTGGTGGTCGCGCTGGCCGGCATGGCGGCGTTGGTGATGGGCCAGCACACAAACTTGCTGAACAGGCGCACAAGGTCACCACTGATGACAATGGGATGGAACTGGATCAGGAAGTGGAGGCGGAGGAGAAAGAGATACCCAAGACAGGAAAGAAGGAGAAGTCTTGTGGTCGATGTGGACTGAAGGGGCATCTGGCGGCGGACTGCAGTAGCCAAGTTTACTGTGTGATCTGCGATGGTCACGACCACATCAACCACCGTTGTCATCTACTCAAGCAGCCACGTCCAGTGGCACATGCTGTTGGTTATGCTGTGATGGGGCTGGGTTTCTATCACATCCCGCATCCGCCACTGTCCCGAAAGAAGGAGTCCAATACGGCCCTTGTCAAGATTGTAGGAGGATCTTTGTCTGCTGATCAAATAGCAACACAGATGCAACGTGTGGTCTCAACTAAATGGAGATGGGAGCCGGTGGCTCATGAGAAGGATTCATTTGTGGTTCCTTTTCCGTCCAAGAGTGAATTGCAGCGGGCTATAGCTTTTGGGGGTGCTGATGTGCGTGGATCTGATGTGCCTCAAGGGGTGCGGATGCAGTTTGAGGAGTGGCACGAAGGGGAAGATGGCTACTTGCTTCCTAAGGTATGGATTCGAGTCACTGGAATCCGAAAGAAGCTAAGAGAATTTTTGAATCTTTGGGCAATTGGCTCCATGCTTGGCTCAACTCAAACGGTGGATATGGAAACCACATGCAAGAACAACTTCGGTCGTATTTTGGTGGCTGTGTTGGATCCTATGTTGCTGCCTTCGAAGCTTGATGTAGTGATTGGCGATCACTACTTTGAGTTAAAATTCGAGGTCGAACCAGTGGGCTTTGATGATAAGGGTGATGAGGTTCACTTCAACTTTGATAATGGGAATAATGATGGCAACCCGAATATGGAGGAGGATGAGGATAATGATGGCCATAACATGGATAGAGACGGGAAACGCACTAGGCGGGACAATGCCGATGATCAAAATGGAAATGATACTCTCCCTCCAGGCATGGATGGAAATACTGATAACAGTACCAAACAAGCCACAGCTATTGTTGGGGTGCAAAGGGAGGAGATGGAAGCGAAAACCCAGAAAATGGCCACTGATATCATCGACATGGCAGTGGACAACACCTTAGATTTTTGTGTGGACAGAATCCTTGCAGAAGAAGATGGTGATCAGATGAATGGCTCGCTGGTTGATGTGGGGAGCGATGAGGAGGATGGCCTTCTCGATGATGGTCTCTCGCCCAAAGGTGCTGATATGGGAGGGGAGATACTGGCCTCTCCTACGGCTGACTTGTTGATGGCAGGCGGGAAGGGATCCATGGACGGCCGGAACAGCCGCGCACAAGCGCGCTCGAGCTCCAGCGTCGGTACGGGTCGGGTGGCTGTGTCAGCTCCCCCTCGTATCAGGGCAGACCACCAGCTGCTGAGGTCTGGCTCAGCTTTGGCCGAGCACATCTTGGTCGCTGCGAGAGTCAAGGAGGCGGCTGTGTCGCCTACTCGTGCAAGCCCAAGGTTGGCCGGTGTGATCGATCAGCATGCTATGGAGAAGGCCAAGAAACGTACAGCTTGGAAGAACCTTGACACTGAAGGTAACAACCTATCCTTCTGTTCTTTTTCTGATGATACTATTTCTTCTAAGATTTGTAACTTGGGTGTAGCTCTAGGATCTAGCCCCAAACAAATTAAAGAGTCAATAGTGCTTTTAAAGAAACTTGATCTTCACTGTATGGATACACTACCAGATTTATGTTTAGACAATTCAGATTCGGATAATGGTCAAAATAAAATTGTGGAGGATGAGGATCATGACATTGAAAACCTTGCTCTTGGTCACTTATGTGGTGATCTTATGGAGGAGGTTATGAATGAGGACAGTGATCACCTAAGTTGTGATTTTCAAGCTGTTTTCAAGAAAAATAAATCAAGATGCTCCTCGAGGAAAAAGGGTAATCCTAAGGTTAGGATAGTTAAGAAATATTCAAATGGTGCAAGATGAAGGGAATCTTTTGGAATAGCAGAGGTCTTAGTGACTTGGCTAAATTTAGGTTTCTCTCAGACACTAGTAGGGAGGAGAAGCTAGACTTCATTGCCTTACTAGAAACCTGGAAGAATGATTTCCCACAAAGCACACTTAACAATATTTGCGCTGGCCAAGATTTTCTTTGGCATTGGTCAGCACCTCATGGTAGATCTGGCGGAATTTTGCTAGGTATTAATTTGGAGGTGTTTGACATAGGCAGCATTGACGCCGGTGACTTCTATGTGAAATTCCACCTCCGGAACAAAGAGGAGGGCTTTAGATGGGTTCTTGTGGCAGTCTATGGGGCTGCTCAAGATGAGTATAAAGAACCTTTTCTAGCTGAACTAGTACAGACCTGTGCCAAAGAAGACTTGCCTGTTCTTGTTGGAGGTGATTTTAACATCATTCGAAACTGGCAAGAAAAAAACAATAACAGATATAATGATAGATGGCCTTTCCTATTCAATGCTGTCATAGACAGCTTGGATCTTCGGGAATTGGACCTATCAAATCGTAAATTCACATGGGCAAATTCTCGTGCCGAACCCACCTTTGAGACGCTTGATCGTATCTTGGTCTCAACGGAATGGGAGGCAAAGTTTCCACTGGCAACAGTACGAGCTCTAAATAGAGAAATCTCTGACCATACTCCGTTGCTTATGAGCACGGGGAATGGAACCCACTCTAACAAACAACCACTTTTTAAATTTGAGCTTGGTTGGTTTCTGAGAGAGGGCTTTTCGGAAAAGGTGACACAAATTTGGCAAAATGAATCCCGAGGTACATCACCTCTACAAAAATGGCAGTTCAAAATTCAAAAACTTCGACAATTCCTAAGGGGTTGGGCGAAAAGCACTAGTGGGACATATAGGAAAGAAAAAGAGGAGATAATCAGGAAAGCTGATGAATTAGACAAGAAAGCTGAAACACAAATGCTTAGTGCTCAGGAAATTGATTTAAAACAATGTCTAAAGCAACGCCTTACTCATCTTTTGAGGGAAGAAGAGTTAAAATGGTATCAAAGAGCCAAGACAACTAAGTTGTTGCAAGGCGACTGTAATACCAAATACTTCCAACTGGTAGCAAATGGAAAACACAGGAGAACAAGGATATTCCAATTAGAACAAGAAGAGGGCATAATAGAGGGTGATGAAAACCTAAAACGTTTTATCACTAATTATTATAAGGGTCTCTTTGGTGCATCTGAGCGGAATAGTTTTACCTTGATTGAATCGGAAAGAGATGATATCCCTCAAGTAACTGAGTTGGAAAATGAAATTCTTACCTCACCCTTTATGGAGGAGGAGGTCAAGAAGGCAATCTTCCAAATGGACCATAACAAGGCTCCAGGGCCTGATGGCTTTCTAGCCGAATTCTATCAAGTATTTTGGGATGTTATCAAAGACGACCTATTGTCCCTCTTTCATGAGTTTCACAAGGGACATCTTCCTTTATTTAGCCTTAACTTTGGGATTATTACACTACTCCCTAAGCAAAAGGAGGCTAAACAAATTCAACAGTTTAGACCCATATGCTTGCTTAACGTAAGTTTCAAAATTTTCACCAAGGTAATGACAAACCGGGTAGCTCTAGTAGCACAAAAAGTCATTAAACCATCCCAAACCGCTTTCATGACGAGAAGGAACATCATGGAGGGAGTGGTAATATTACATGAAACTTTACATGACATGCATAGGAAAAAGCTTGATGGAGTCGTTTTAAAACTCGACTTTGAAAAAGCCTATGACAAGGTCAATTGGTCTTTTTTACAACAAGCATTACGAATGAAAGGTTTTTCACCACAATGGTGCAATTGGATCGACCAAATTGTTAAAGGTGGTAGTGTCGGTATTAAAGTAAATGATGATATTGGACACTATTTTCAGACTAAGAAAGGACTTAGACAAGGTGACCCTTTGTCTCCGATCCTTTTCAACTTAGTTGCTGATATGTTAGCCACCCTCATCGAGAGAGCAAAGAACAATGGAGACTTTAATGGAGTGGTACCCCATTTAGTTGATGGAGGTCTATCTATTCTCCAATATGCCGACGATACAATCCTCTTCATGGAACATGATCTTGGTCATGCCAAGAATCTTAAATTAGTTTTAAGCACTTTTGAGCAATTATCAGGGCTTAAAATAAATTTCCATAAGAGCGAGCTGTACTGTTATGGAGCTGCAGAAAATTTTGGACATGATTACGCACGTCTCTTTGGCTGTAAGACAGGCAACACTCCTTTCAAATACCTTGGAATTCCGATGCACCATAGGAAGTTATCAAACAAGGATTGGATAATAGTTGAGGAAAATTTTTCAGAAAAAGCTTAGTAGTTGGAAAGGAAAATTGCTCTCGGTGGGTGGTAGACTAGTTCTAATTAACTCTGTGCTAACTAGCTTAGCAATGTACATGCTGTCTTTCTTTGAATTGCCAAAAGGGATTCTTAGGAAATTAGATTACTACCGCTCAAGATTTTATTGGCAATGTGATGAACACAAAAAGAAATATAGGCTCACTAAGTGGAGCATCCTGTGTAGACCAAAAGATTGTGGGGGTTTAGGCATCCAAAATTTAGAAATTCAGAATAGATGTCTTTTAAGCAAATGGTTATTCAAGCTAATCAATGAAGAAGGTATTTGGCAAAATCTCCTAAGGAGAAAATATTTGCTAAATAAAACATTAACCCAGGTAAAAAGGAAACCGGGAGATTCCCATTTTTGGGCTGGACTTATGGAGGTGAAAGACCAATTTCTTCAATGTGGTCGGTTCAAGGTGAATAGGGGATCTGAAGTTAGCTTTTGGGAGGATTCTTGGGTAGGAGATCAACCTCTTAAATTAGCTTATCCTAACCTCTATTATCTAGTGAGAAAGAAAGATGCAACGGTGGCTGATGTACTAAGTACTACACCTTTGAATGTGTCTTTCCGAAGGGCGCTAGTTGGACGTAATTTACAAACATGGTATGCACTGGTGGAGAAAGTTTTAACAACTAGTCTCACTGATGACAAAGATATTTTCATTTGGAACTTACATAAAAGTGGTACCTTTTCCACACAAACAATGTATATGGCATTGATTAGTGATGGTATTATACCACGCAAGTGTCCAATTTGGAAGATCAAAGTACCACTCAAGATCAAAATCTTTCTGTGGTACATGAAGAATGGAGTTACTTTAACCAAGGATAATCTAGCAAAGCGAAATTGGAAAGGAAATTTAAATTGTTGCTCCTGTAGCTCCCATGAGACTATTGAGCACCTTTTCATTGATTGCCACTTCGCTCGGTTTATTTGGAATATTATCTACATCACATTTGGAATTCAACCACCATCTAGCATCTCAAACATGTTCGGCTCTTGGCTCCATGGCACTCGGCCAGGACTTAAAGGGCAGATTTGTGTGGGCTTAACAGCCATGTGTTGGGCTATTTGGTTGAATAGAAATGATATGGTTTTTAATCGTTCTAAGCCTAACACTTTCATGCAGGTAATCTTCAGGGCCACACATTGGACACGCACTTGGTCGCTGCTGTTTAAAGACAGAGATGCAAGAGCAAACTTGATGAATGCTTGTAGGCTCTTGGAGACGGTCGTCATGGAAGTGTTTGCAAAGTTCGGGTGGAAGTTTTCGAATAGAATTGCAGCTTAGTTGTTCTTCTTTGTCAGAGATTTCCCTTTGGTTTCCTAGTTGCACTTTGCATGTTTTTGAGCCTAAGAGCTCCTGGTCTGTACTAAACCGCTGTGTACACTATCCTTGTGGGATAGTGTAGAGGCCGGAACCTCTTTGTTCCATTATCTAAAAAAAAAAATATATGGAATGTATATATGGAATGTGAAATTGCAGCAGTAAACACCTTAAAGACATGCAAATTAAATCAATAACATTAAAAAATATGCGCCGGACTGACAAAATGAATTATAAAAAATCTAGCTAATTACTCCACATTTGTTCGAGACTTTTAGTGAATGATCAAAGAATTTCCACTCATTTTTGTCCGTTTCAATTCGAAGTGATTCCTAATACTTTGCAGTATTTGTCATTACACGAACATATATAGGGTGACCAGCCTAGATATACAGTGACACCAAAGGTGATCGGACGTGGCGTTCTGTCCATGTAAAATCATTGTGGCCGGAGTCGTATGGGAAGGAATGAGCATTGTCCACAAATTAAAGTTGCGAGTAACGTTGCATTATTTGTGGCTGAGGCTGCCAACTGGATGTGGATGGGGAGGGTGACGCCATCCAAGTGGTCGCTTTGCGCAAAGGCTGAAAGGCAGAAGGGCAGGGGGCCATGAAGCTTTTCGTTGATTGAGGTGCTTGTCCATTGCAAGGGCCCCACTCTCCTATAAGCATTGGTTAGGCCACACACTAGAAATGGATAATATCAATTAAAATATGCATATATACTCGCTCCAACTCAAAATATATGTAATTTAGGACATCGGCATGGTCCGCAAAGTGACACTTTGATTAATAATTTCATTCTACAACTCTATCAAAATATGACAGTTCGAAGAAATATACTTAAATATTATGAAAGTACTTTTGACGATGAATACATAAAAATCTATCTTACATGGTCTTTTTGTATGATGATCAATGTTAAAACTGGTAGAAATCCTAAAACGGTGTATATTTGAATTGAAGGGAGTAATCAATTATTAATGATGACTAAGATGACCAACGTTGTGCATGTTTTGTGTATGTGTGAGGGTAAAGGGGTGTTCATATACAGATTTCATTATCGATTTGTTGGTTGCTATTAGTGAAAAATTAGGAGCAAAATCCCAGAATATATATATACTTCTTGGGAGGGAAACATGTGTGTATAACTACAATGTATTCACGAATGTGGTAAATATTAATGGTACGATCCACGAAAAATATAAGCACAAAAACTATACGTTAGTTGACTGCTTTGTCAGTATTAAGCCAATTAAAATAAGCTTGCTGGATCTTTTAAAATAAATGGATCGATAATTAGCACTGCTTTGTGTGTGTTCGTCATATGCAGATTGCATTGCTAAATTTTGTTGATTGTTTATTTTTGTAGGGAAAACTATTTCAGGAGAAAAATATTTCAGAGGAAGCATATAAATATATTCAACTAAACAAATGAAGTGTAAAAAATGTAAACGTGCACGGAAAATGTGATTTGACTTGAAAAGTCAACCGGAATGTGCTTGGTGTAAATTTCTGAGGAAACGTGACGCATATTATGTAGAGGCGCTCTTTGAGTGCTCAGATACTTGCAGTTTCAGTGAAAGTTAAAGTGCCATTTACAAGATGCTTAATTCTTCTTGCCTAAGTCTTTGGATATTGCTACTTTATTCTACAATAAACTTACTGTTTTGATATGTCATGCTGTCACAAATTGTTCCATGTCCTTTTGTCATATGTGAATTCCGATGAGGAGGTTCTAGAGAACTGCATAGCTTAATTTTAGTGTCGAGGGTGAGTCAGAGTGAATTGTGTATTATAATGTGTATATGATTTTATTTACTTACATCATGATTATTTAACGCCCCCATTAACATATCCAGAACATATTCTCTCGTTCATTTGTATTATATATATATATATATATATATATTAATTATTTGATTGGCCCATGTGTGCTATCTGATATGACACAGCTCGATAAAGCAAACATTGTTACAAAACGAGGAAAAGAAACTAAAATGTCCAATTTATATGTGGCTTAACATTTCAACAGTCAAATATAATATAAAGTGCAACTAAACAAATATATACGCAATCAACACAAAAGATGCGGTTTCGAGCTTCACCTTGGTAGTTATCTCCTTCGATTATCTTCTTGGAGGCAATATGCTTGGGAATCGAATTACCTTGAAACTTTGCATCATTGATCGTGCAACAAAGTGCCTATTATAGGATCGATCGGATGGAATGCCACTTAGCAATGAGAGAATCAAGAACATATGCTTGAAAAGAGTAATAATATAAGTGAATTGAAGGCACGTATCTTGTGGTGGTCCTACTGTGGGCACATGTGAAAAGCGGGCAGAAAGATGTTAAGTTGGCAGCCTACAATTGGTCCCTGTTAGTATTTTCTTTACCACGCTAAAAAATTATCCATGGCCCGAAGAGTAGTGCTATCAGAAGATTATCATTCAGACATATCATTACACAGAAATCGTACAATGATATGTCTGAATTATTAGTTGGGATCTTTACTTTGTTTTCGGATAAAATTGTATCATAATTTTGGATGTGCTATATATGCAGATGAACACATGAAATGGTTATGATTAATTATGCCTCCGGTGTAAGGTGTGTGAAGAAAAAGATGTTACATGACTCTAGTCGTTTTTTAAAAGAAAAGAACATTTCTAACAACATCTTTTACATAAAATTGGCATGTTGACAGTGTAAGCACAGTCAATCCCAAATTCCCAGTGCCTAGCACATTCTCACTTCAGTAAATTTGTTATGCTATATGAAATCTGAATCGTCAAACCTACCCACTCCATCCTATTAAAACTGGATCACAAGTGGGGCCCACGTAATTACCTTCATGCCTAATCAAGTGCCCAAAATATATTTGCATGCAATAAAATACCTTGCACAACCTGACTTATGCCAATAAAAAAAGGAAATGCAACATGGCTAAATAGTTGGACTCGGCTAATTAATACAGACAGCAAGGTCATTTGACAATGGTACTAACCTGTCTGAAAAAATAATACAATGGTAGCATTCTTTACCTATAAGTTTATGGAAAATCACAGCATGGGCAAGGCCAGCAACTAAACACTCCCATCTCCAGATGCTTCACGATTCATATTTGCCAGTTTCAGCATCTTCAGGTGCGAGAACAAATCCTATCCACAGAACAAAAGAGAGTGAGAAAAATATTTTGTGGTGCCTTGAGGGGGGCATATGATGCATCTCCCTCGAAAAAAGTCGCAAAAGACCAGGAGTGAAGGGAATAAAAAGAAAACCTCCCTATCGGTGGGACTATCAACATGTCGGAGGACTATAGACTCCAAATACACGCATTATGTCGCCACGTCTACAGTTACCATCATTAACCATCTATAGAAGTTTTCGTTTTCAAACAATATAACAATGCTGAAAATGAACTACTGTGAAACTGGGTTAGTCCTGTGCCATTTCCGACAAAATGCAAGGCAAAGTTCAGAGTTCAGATACCATTCTGCCAGTGGCTTCCTCCGACCGAACGGAGAGGATGCTTAAGTCTCCTTAAACTGAAATAGGATAAGCTGTTGTCCGTAGCTCTCCTAATGACAGACACGTAGCACGTAGCAACCGGACTATTGAAGCTTTCAAGCTGACGTCTTCCTAAATACACTTGGATTATTCCGGACTTGGTTATTGATAAGTGCGGTTAGATAGAGACGATGCAGCTTTTTCTGCTTTGCGTTTCTTTTTGGCTACAAGCATCACCAGGGTCTGGATGCATGCATGATATTTTGTACACAAAAGGCAAGGGTGAGTGGTTTCAAGTTTTGTCACGGCAAGTTTTTTAATTCCCCTGGATACTGAATTACACGCTTGAGGATCATGTGACGTCTCCACTAATTGCTCAGCGTGAAGAGGACAGACGATCGTGCATGCATGTACCATCAGGCATGAATGATTGGGCGGAGGCATATACGTTCTGATTGCCTGGCTATCTAAGACCAAAATCTGAAAACCTTTGGAGAAAAATTTGAAGTTGGCTTTACTTCAGTCATCTGATTTTATTTTATGATTTCATCTAGATGGTCTCTGCCTGAAGCATAACAGAAACACAAAAGCACCCTCGTGCACCACATGATTACCTCTTCTTTTTTTTTGAAAACCAGGGGCAGGAGCACTGCCTATTCATATAAGGAAAAGAAGCATGCGAAGTTTTACATGATTGTTATTACATAAAAAAGGAGGACTCAAAACTCATTAAACATATCATAGCTAAACAAAGGGACTCTCGCCTTGGCCACATGCCATAATACGCAATAGCATCTCTTCCTTGATCAGTGTCAGGAATCTTGATGGAGGTGCAGCAACTCCCTCAAATATTCTTCTGTTGCGTTCGTTCCACAAGTTCCACACCGTGTACAACATGACTGAAGCCCGCTTTCTTCTTTCATCCTTGCCTATGCCTCGTAGCGATGTGTTCCACCATTCCTCAGTAGCAACTCCTGTAGTCGGCACCTGGACAAGGCCATTTGTTGAGTTTGAGACAAGCAGCCACACTTCCTGGGCATATACACAGTGGAGGCAGAGATGGTCAGCTGTTTCCATGGTCTGATCACACAGAGAACAGATCGGGTAACACGGCCAGCGCCAGGCTAAAAGTCTGTCAGCTGTTAGAATTTTGCCCTGCACAAGGAGCCACCCAAAGAGCCGATGCTTCCCTTCTGTTTTTGCTTTCCAAATATCCCTCCAATTATATGAGCAAAAAGAATCTTGAAATTGAAAATTGTAGGCAGATCTTGCTGTGTAATTGCCATCTTCTGTCCACCTCCATTTGATTGTGTCTTCACGATCTTCTTGAAGTTGCACGTCCTGCAACAAGCCCCAAAGGTTTATGAATTCTGCTATCTCAATCGTTGAAGTCATGCGCCACAACCCCCTTGTCCAATTATGGTTATGCAGGTCTTCCTTGACGGAATTGTGTTTGCGCCAAGCTAAATTATAGAGATTAGGCGCAATGTCTCTAGGGGCAAGTCCATCTAGCCATGATGATTCCCAAAACTTAGCCAGCCTGCCGTTGTCCAGCAAAACTCTTGTGCTAACTCTGAACAATTGCATATCTGTGTCATTGCAAGGCACCTCTGTGCCAACCCAGGGTCGGTTCGGCTCCACCCACTGGTACCACAACCACCTCAACCTTAGAGCTCGACTGAAAAGTTCCATGTCCAATACTCCCAAACCACCCAGCTTCTTTGGCCTTTTGACGACAGCCCATTTAACTAAACAATGACCCCCAGCAACTTTCTCCACCCCCTTCCATAAGAACCCTCTCCTGACCTGGCCAATCTTCTTGATCAGCCATTTTTTGGGAGCCAACACAGTGAGGTAGTAGGTTGGAATGGATGACAAGACTGTGTTAATCAGCTTCAGTCTACCTGCTCTGTTAATTAGTCTGTCTTTCCATGTAGCTAGCCGAGAAGCCACTTTATCTATCAGAGGTTGAAAGTCTACCCGTCTGACTTGCTTAAAGTGTAATGGCAACCCCAGATATTTGCACGGGAAACTCCCAATTGAGCATTGAAAACCCTCTGTCGGGGACAAACCCAGGGGGTCCCCTAATCATCGGGGTGATCACCCTCAAAGAACGATATACCACGGAAGGCCGAATCGTCGGCAGCTCGGCCCGTCACAGCCTGTCGCGGCCCAAGAACGGCCGTCCGAACTCGCCTGACAGGGGGGCCCGAGTCGCTACCCCCGTCTCGACCTCGCTCGAGGGCCGCGCACCCCTTCGAGCAGGCACAACACAAACTCCGCCTCACTCGAGGGTCGCGCACCCCCTCGAACGGGCGAGCCAACTCCGCCTCGCTCGAGGCCACTCCTCTACATAACGCGGCGCTCCCCGGCGCCCCAACCGACAACGGCACTTAATGCCCGCCCCATCAGGCGGGCGCCGAAGTCAAAAAGGCAATCCTGCCCCCACGCCGCGCCGCTGACACCGCAGAACTCGCTGTCCCACCTGCTCCAGTCACTGTGCGTCCTCGCTGACGCTGTGCGGACGCACGCGGCACTGCGCAAGACCCTGTGCGGACTGGCAGGCGTCATTCTGCACCACTGTTCCGCCTGCTACCGTCTTTTCCCCCCGGGACGCCCCTCGAATGAGCATGGGGAACCCTCGAAAGAATATCTAAACAGCAACCGAGTACAGACTCCGGTCAGGCGTGGCCTGGTGATGACGAACGCCGGGTCAAATCCGCCAACTCTCGACCATCCCCTGGTGAACCGGGCACGCCGCGCACTGTGGTTGACGGCAACCACCATACCGACCCCTGTACCGCCAACTCCGGTCCTTCCTCACCTGCCCCGCCCTCGAAGTCAACCAGCGAACAGGCAGCTGGACGCGGACTGCGGCAACGACACCCCTCGAAGCCACTCCAGGACAAGCACAGGGACGGCCACGACACTCGCAGAAGCCGGGGCTCGCCATAAAACCCCGCCAGGGTCAAGGACGATGCACGCCCGATGCCATGCTCTCCGGTACATATCCCTGTAGCACGTCACGCTTGTACTTGTGAACCCTACCCCCACCTTTCTCTCCTTGACCTATAAAAGGAGGTAAGAGGGGAAGAAAAGGGGAGGATCAGACACATCGCCACACACGATATTGGCACTCGCCTCAATCACACTCGCTTTCAGGGACTTGGAGACTCCTCCTCCTCTCCCGCCTTGCTTGTAGCCCCCCTCTGCAAGCACTCCGGTGCAAGATAGTACAGCGCTCCGAGCGCACCCTGCTGGACGTACGACCTCACGGTCGGAACCAGGATAAACGCTTGTCTCATCGTGCTAGCTCTTGCATCAACCGTCAAGGGACGGGACACAGCGCATTCTGTTCGGCGCTGGGGATTGGCCGACCGATCCCAGCACCAACAGTGGTGCGCCAGGTAGGGGGAGCGCTGTGGACAATCACACCCGATCAGTTCCCTTGACGGCAGGCCGCGCCAAGACCATGCCACCACGATCCGCCACGGGGTCCCCCGGCCCGCTTCCGCGCGGGTACCGGATCACGTTTGGGAGCCTGGAGTTCGAAGCGACCAGTGAGGGCCTCCTCATGCGACTCGCCTCCAGGCCGCCCAACATGATGCCCGTTACCCCAACACCGTCGACGCCGACCCAGCTCAGGAGACGACGAAGACTGCGCGAGCTGCAGATCCGCGCGGAGCGGCGCGTTGCTCCGCGTATCGTCCTCCCTGACTGGGACGCACACCTGCTGCCCCAGCCCGCTGCCGCATTACAGGGGGGCGGACCCCCGCCGGCGGCTCCCGCGGAGGGAGCGCGCTGGGAAAATGTGGTCGGGCCGGCGCAGCTCCCCCACGGGATGAACAACGCAGCCGCAAGCTACTCCGCGGCAATCAGCGCCAACCCGAACGCGCACGAGGATTCGCCGGGTCACCAGCTGGGTTCGATCCGCGGCCTCAACATTTCCTCACCCGGCGGACCCCAGTCTGAGTCGGATGACGGAGAGAGTGCACGCGGGCAGGAGCACCCGAACTTGGACTACTCCGGGTTGCGCGACTGCGAAGGCCTTATCTCCTTCCAGGCCGTCGCGGACTTCTGCCTCACCTGCTCCGACGACTCCAGCGAGGGGGAATACGACCCCACGCGGGAATGCTTCGTCCTCGACGGTGAAGTAGAGTCCGTGGGAGATGATGAAGAGACGCGTGACGGTGCCGGACACGACGAACCGCCACCGGCGCCCGCCAAGCCAGCGAGTGAAGCCGCACTCGCGCAGGCACAGCTTGCGCAGGTGCAAGAGCTGGAAGCCAAGCTCCAACAGGAGCGCCAACAGGTACAGGAGCTGCGCGCAGCCCTGGAAGCCCGGCAGCCTAAACGCGGCGAACGCGCACGAGCTGCCGGGCGTATTGCTCAAGCGCGCATCATGGGTGACGGCGACGACGCCGGTCCGGCCATGCCGCCGCGAGCAAGCTAGAAGCTCGTCGCCGCAGCAACCCTGATTCGGGCCATGCCCGAACCATCGACACCAGAAGCACGCAGCATGCGGCGCCAGGTGCAGGCCCTTGTCGAAGAAGCGGCCGTTCAACAAGCGGAAAGTTCCGCCTCCCGCATGCGCCACCAGGACAGTTCGAGAGCCGGAGGCGGCAAGTGGGATAAGGAGCAATCCATCCACACCCCACCCAGGGGCGCGTGGACGCCTCACCGTCCAACGAACGACGGAAGGGCGCTCGTGACCGGCGACCGCGAAACGAGGAGGTCCGCGAAGGACCGACTCGTGGACACGCGGGGCGCCGTCGACGATGGTGATGCGCGCAACGTCCTGAACAAGAAGAGGCAGGACGCGGCGCCTCCCCGCAGCAGGCATCCCCGACGGGGAGGTCGCTATGACAGCGAGGAGGACAGAAGCCCAACGCCGGAACCCCCGGGAACCCCGGTGTTCAGCCGGAAGATCCGTTCGGCCGCCATCCCGTCGCGCTTTCGCCAGCCAACCACCATCACCAAGTATTCGGGTGAAACGAAACCCGAGACGTGGCTCAACGACTATCGCCTGGCCTGCCAGTTGGGCGGGGCCACCGACGATGCCATGATCATCCGCAACCTTCCGCTTCATCTCGCGGACTCGGCGCGGACATGGCTCGAACACCTACCCGCGAACCAAATCTACGACTGGGACGACCTGGTCAAGATGTTCGTGGGTAACTTTCAGGGCACATACGTGCGTCCCGGAAACTCCTGGGACTTGCGCGGGTGTCGGCAGGCGGCCGACGAGCCACTGAGGGACTTCATCCGCCGTTTCTCCAAGCGCTGCACCGAGCTCCCGAGCGTGGGTGACTCCGAAATCATCCACGCCTTCCTCGAAGGCACGACCTGTCGAGAGCTGGTGCGCGAGCTGGGACGAAACCATCCCACCAGCGTCAACGCTCTGTTCGACATCGCCACCAACTTCGCCTCCGGAGAGGAGGCTGTCGGGGCAATCTTCGACGGCAAGACCAAGGGGAAGCGCGCGGAGGAGCTGCCCGCGGAGGGCAGCAAACCCAAGGCCAAGACAAAAAAGCAGAAACGGGGCAGTAAAGGCAAGAAGCCTCGGCAAGCCGCGCAGCAGCAGCAGCAGCAGGGCGAAGACTCTGACGACGCCCTCGTGGTCGAGCGAGGCCGCAAAGGCCCTCGAGGCCCCCCCCAGGGGGAAGGCCTGTTCGACGAGATGCTGAAGAAGCCATGGCCGTACCACAAGGGCCCTGTCACCCACACCCTCGAACAGTGTGGGATGATCAAGGGTTACTTCAGACGCACCTCCGCGAAGGAGGATGGCCCGAAGAAGGATACGGGCGATGGCGGCAGCGACGAGTTCCCCCATGTGGAGAATGTATTCTTCATCGTGGGGGTGCCCACCGTGAACGCGACGTCCCGGGAGCAGAGACGTGAACACCGAGAGGTCTTCTCCGTTCACCCCGCGACGCCAACTTACCTCGCCTGGTCGGACGAGACCATCTCCTTCGGCCGCGAGGACCATCCGGACTATGTCCCGAATCCGGGGCGCTATCCGCTTGTCGTCGACCCCGTCATCGGCAACACGCGATTCTCCAAGGTGCTGATGGACGGGGGCAGCAGCCTCAACATCCTCTACGTCCACACCTTAGAGCTCATGGGCATCGGCACGAACCAGCTGAGGCCAAGCAAGGCGCCGTTCCACGGCATCGCGCCGGGAAAACGGGTCCAACCCCTCGGGCAGATCGACCTGCCCGTTTGCTTCGGTACTCCCGAGAACTTTCGGAGGGAGACCCTCACCTTCGAGGTGGTGGGATTCCCAGGAGCGTACCACGCTATTTTTGGGCGACCGTGCTATGCCAAGTTCATGGCGGTCCCCAACTACGCCTACCTCAAGATGAAGATGCCAGGGCCAAAGGGCGTCATCACCGTGGGATCGTCGTACGAGCACGCCTATGCGTGCGACGTCGAGTGCGTCGAGGGCGCGGAAGCGCTCGCCTACAGCGAAACCCTGGTGGCGGATTTGGAGAAGATGGCGAACGAGGCCGTCGACTCCACCAAAAGGCACGTGGGCACCTTCGAGGCTGCTGAACACACCAAAGCGGTGCCCCTCGACCCCACTGCCCCCGAGGGCAAGGCGTTGAGGGTCAGCACCACCCTCGACCCCAAATAGGAAGCAGTGCTCGTCGACTTTCTCCGCGCCAACGCCGACATCTTCGCGTGGAGACCCTCGGACATGCCGGGGATCCCGAGGGAGGTCGCCGAGCACAGCCTCGACATCAAGCCTCACTCCAAGCCGGTGGTACAGCGACTGCGGCGGTTCGACGAGGAAAGGCGCCGTGCCATCGGGGAGGAGGTGCACAAGCTCCTGCAAGCCGGATTCATCAAAGAGGTATTTCACCCGACCTGGCTTGCTAATCCTGTTCTGGTTAAGAAGAAAAACGGAAAATGGCGCATGTGCGTAGATTATACCGGTTTAAACAAAGCATGCCCTAAGGTTCCATTTCCTCTGCCTAGAATAGATCAGATAATAGACTCCACCGCTGGATGTGAATTGCTATGCTTTCTTGATGCTTATTCCGGTTATCATCAAATCAAGATGAAAGAGTCCGACCAGCTCGCGACTTCTTTCATCACCCCGTTTGGCATGTTTTGCTACGTCACTATGCCGTTCGGCCTCCGAAACGCTGGAGCTACATACCAGCGATGTATGCAACACGTTTTCGGAAGCCACATCGGGCAGACCGTTGAGGCATATGTTGACGATATCGTTGTAAAAACCAGAAAGGCGAACGATCTGGTCAACGATTTGCAAATCACATTCGGTTGCCTCCGGGCGAACGGGGTAAAGTTGAATCCGGAAAAATGCGTATTCGGGGTGCCGCGAGGCATGCTATTGGGTTTCATCGTCTCCCAACGAGGCATCGAACCCAATCCCGAAAAAGTCTCGGCCCTGGAACGAATGGGGCCAATTCGGGACCTCAAGGGGGTGCAAAGAGTACTGGGCTGCCTCGCAGCTCTCAGCCGCTTCATCTCTCGACTTGGCGAAAAGGGCTTACCTTTGTACCGGCTCCTAAAAAAGCACGAACGCTTTTCATGGACCCCCGAAGCCCAAAAAGCCCTCGACGGGCTAAAAGCATCGCTCGCATGCGCACCCATCCTCACGCCGCCGCAGAACGGTGAGCCTCTCTACCTATATGTGGCTGCGACAACGCAAGTTGTCAGCGCCGTCATCATTGTGGAAAGGATAGAGGAGGGCCATGCTCTGCCGGTCCAGAGGCCGGTGTACTATGTCAGCGAGGTGCTGACCGAAACCAAGGTGCGGTATCCACAGATCCAGAAGCTAATCTACGCCGTAGTGCTCGCGCGTCGAAAGCTGCGACACTACTTCGAGGCCCACCCGGTCACCGTGGTCTCATCTTTCCCTTTGGGGGAGATAGTCCGCAACCCGGACGTCTCGGGTAGAATAGCGAAGTGGTCTATGGAACTCGTAGGGGAGACTCTCTCCTACGCACCGCGTAAGGCGATAAAATCGCAAACCCTAGCGGATTTCGTCGCTGAGTGGACCGACGTCCAACTTCCGCCGCCGCAGATCCAGGCCGAATGCTGGACCATGTACTTCGACGGGTCGGTAATGAAAACCGGGGCAGGTGCGGGCCTCCTCTTCGTCTCACCCCTCGGAGAACATATCCGATACGTGGTTCGCTTGCACTTCCCAGCGTCGAACAACATGGCGGAGTACGAAGCCCTCCTCGCTGGGCTCCGCATCGCCATCGACCTCGACATCAAACGTCTCGACGTCCGGGGGGATTCTCAGTTGGTCATCGACCAAGTGATGAAGAACGCAAGCTGCCGCAACGAAAAGATGGAGGCGTATTGCAACGAGGTTCGTCATCTCGAGGACAAATTCTATGGCCTCGAGCTGAACCATGTCGTACGCAAATACAACGAGGAAGCGGATCAGCTGGCTAAGATCGCGTCAGAGCGAATCACCGTTCCTCCGAACGTCTTCGCCCGCGACCTCGATCAACCCTCCGTCAACTTCGAGCGAAGGGCCGGAACCCTCAGGACACCCTCGGGGGCTGCGGGGGTCGAGCCCATGGAGGAGGACCCCTCGAAAGAGGGGCTCGAAGCCCTCGACGCTGACATTTCTTCGGCCGAGGCCATGGAAATCGACGTAGACACGCGACCACAAGACTGGCGTGATCCGTACCTCGCGTGGATCGACCGCGGGGAGCTGCCCTCGGACCGAACCGAGGGGCGCCGCATCGCCAGAAGGGCCAAGACCTTTGTCTCGGTCGGCGGCGAGCTGTACAAGCGCAGCGCCTCAGGGATCTTGCAGCGATGCATCCCCATCCCCGAGGGAAGGCAGTTGATCCGCGACATCCACGCCGGGGCGTGCGGACACCACGCAGCGCCGCGTACCCTCGTGGGTAACGCATTCCGGCAAGGCTTTTACTGGCCCACCGCCGTGTCCGACGCGAACGAGGTCGTGCGCACCTGCGAAGGGTGCCAATTCTACGCACGAAAGACGCATCTCCCAGCGGACGCCCTGCAGACCATCCCTGTAACATGGCCTTTCGCGGTCTGGGGGTTGGATCTCGTGGGGCCCTTCCGCCCAGCGCCCGGGGGATTCACACACTTGTTGGTAGCCATCGACAAGTTCTCGAAGTGGATCGAGGCCCGGGCCATCACCAACATCAGATCTGAGCAGGCCGTGTTGTTCTTCACCGACATCATCCACCGATTCGGGGTGCCCAACTCGATCATCACTGACAACGGCACCCAGTTCACCGGCAAGAAGTTCTTGGAGTTCTGCGACGACCATCACATTCACGTTGATTGGTCGGCCGTGGCACATCCACAAACGAACGGCCAAGTAGAACGTGCCAACGGCATGATACTACAAGGCCTGAGGCCAAGAATCTTCAACAAGCTGAACAAGTTTGGCCGGAAGTGGGTTGCTGAGCTGCCATCGGTGATCTGGAGTCTCAGGACAACCCCAAGCAGGGCCACAGGCTTCAGCCCGTTCTTCCTCGTCTATGGCGCCGAAGCCGTCCTCCCAACAGACTTGTAGTACGGGTCTCCGAGGCTCAAGGCCTACCAGGAAGACCAAAACCAGCGGGACCGCGAAAATTCGCTGGACCAGGTGGACGAGGCTCGCGACGTAGCGTTGCTTCACTCAGCACGCTACCAACAATCGCTCCGGCGATACCAAGCTCAGAAGGTGCGGCGTCGGGACCTCCACGAAGGGGACCTGGTGCTAAGGCTGCGCCAGGACAATCGAGAGCGCCACAAGCTCACTCCGCCATGGGAAGGACCATTCATCATCGCCAAGGTCCTCAAACCTGGCACTTACAAGCTGGCGAACGAGAAGGGCGAGGTCTTCACCAACGCCTGGAACATCCAACAGCTACGTCGCTTCTATCCTTAAAGCTCTCAGTATTTCTTGTAAATACTTCATGTTCTTAGTTAACAATAATAAAAAGTTTGCGAAAAACATGAAAACATTGTTGCTAACAACACAAACAAGGGGGACTTGGTTCTATTTTTAATAAAGCCAAGCCCTCCTCGGGGGCTGCAGGGGGGTTTACCCCCCCTAATCGTCCCAATTTTCGAAAATTGTGCTAAAACTCGAGGCGCTTAGAGAAGATGCGGGGCGCGAGCTAGCTAAAGCTGGAGCTGGTTGAGCCGTGAGACCGCCTATGCCCGCGAAGGGATACGGCATCTCCCTCTCCACTCCACGCTTTAATTGCTTGCGGATTCGAAATACCCGGCTAAAATCTCTCCAAGCCAAGAGTAGCACAATAGAACAATCGAACAAGTTTGAAACGCACAATCGACTTTCAATCTTAGTTTATTTACAGAGCTAGTCTCCTAAAAACTAAGATACATCTAGATACTAAGCCTGAACCCTTCAGGCTCCACCTTCCTGCGGGGGCGCGGTGGCCTCGGCGGCAACGGTCGAGGGAACCGATGAAAGCGCCCCAGGACCATCGTCATCGCGGCACACCGAGGCGATGTCCTCCTCAAGGGATGCCACGGTGTCGGCCTCAGGATCAACCTCGGCTTCGGTGGCGGTCGCAGTCTCAGGCCCAACGTCGGCGCGCGCATCTTCGTCCTCCTCGGGGAAAAGATCGCGCCCGAACTTGGCGGCAAGTGCCGTGGCGGCATCCTCGGCGCCATCATCGGCCTCGTCGAGGGCAGCAAGGGCGGCGTCGTCGTCCAGGTCTGCGTTGATGAAGTAACCGCGTGCCACCGCCGCGAGGTCAATGTCGTAATGCGTCGACACCACGCCGAGTGCCTTCTTCACTCCAAGGTGAAGCGCGTGCTCGAGGCGCTCCGCCACGCAGCTCTTCAGAGACCTCAGGCGGCTGGGCAACGACGACCCCGACTGCACGTCGACGCACTGGACGTCCCGACACGCCGCATCGGCGGCGACCTTCAGCGCCTCGAGCTCCCCCTGGGCCTCGGAGTAGGCGGCCTGAACTGCCATCACCTCATCCGCCTTCTCCGCCTCGGCCCTCCGCAGCCCTGACAAAACTCAAGCACGTCAAGACAAACTCCAACACAGAAATCCAGGAAAGCGTAAGGACATACCGTCCACCAAGGCCCTGGCCTCGGTAAGCGCTGTGCGCTCTTGCTGGAGCAGGCCCTCCGCGGTCGCCAGCGCACCCTCCTTCTCTCGAAGCGCGCGGCCGAGCTGCTCGGCCTCCTGGGCCTTTTGCCCTGCCCGGGCCACCGCCTCCGCGAGCTGGGACTGCGTGGCCTCGCGCGCCTTGCGTTCGAGCTCGAGCCGCTCCAACGCTGCGGCCGAGGCTCGGGCCTCCCGCTCCGCCGCGCCTCTCTCAGCGTCGCGCTCCCGCTCCGCGCGAGCCTTGGCTTCTTCGTGTGCGCGGGCGGCCGTCTCTGCTTCCCTCACCCGGACGGTGAGCTGGGTCACTTCCGTGCCCAGGTCCGCGTTCGCCTGGCGGAACCGGCGAAGATCGGCGTACAAGCCCGCAATACACGCGGTCTTATCCACCGCCTCTTGCCGCAGAAGCTGCACGAAGAGCCATCAGGAATAAGACACAGACTAAAAACAATCTCGAAGTACTGAGACGAGCGCGGGGATACCTCGAAGAGCTCCAGCGCCTGCCTGGAATGGAGATGGGCGGCGGCCGAGATGGCCCGCTCCAGGTCCGTCCCGACCCGTTCGGCCTGAGCCCACAGCTCGTTCTCCTCCGCCATGCTCTGCCAGACCTGGGCGGAGACGCCAGGCTCCTCCGGCCACGCGCTCGGGCCGCGACGACCCTGGAGCAGCGCCACCTCGGCCGCATCCCACTCGGCCGCTCCCCCGGCCACGGGCATCTGCGGCGGCCCCTGAGACAAGAAGCGCGCCGCCGACGCCTCGGCCGCAGACACCCCAGCGGGGGGAACTGAAAGTGCATCTAGGCATTTAATCTATTTTGGTGATTAATGACAATAGAAATTTGGATATGATGCTTTACATGAGTTGTGCAGGAATAAAATGGAATAAAAGGGAGTAAATGCTAAAGGAAGGACCCTAACGCTTATTCATATGGTGGAGGACTCAATTGATGGATTTAAATTTATTTTTCCGTTTGAAATTGAGTATAGGACCACCGTACTATCAAGGGGGACGTAGTTGATAAATTCTAGTTGCTAAAAGTGCTTTGCTTGAGATGACAAACTCTTGAGAGTCACAAAATCCTTCACATACACCCCTTTCTGCTCGGCCGGAACTTAGGCCGGAAGATCCGACCGGAAGTTCCGGGGAGCTCGGTCCCGGGTTTTTCCTGGCCGGAAGATCCGGCCATTGCATCGGAAGATACCTAACTTAGCTGATTTTCAAGCTCACGAGTGTTCTGTTGCATGTTCCGACCCGAGGCCGGAAGATCCGACCGGAAGTTCCGGTTGGCTCTGTCTTGGTTTCTCTCTGGGCCGGAAGTTCCGGGGTCGCCCGGAAGATCCGACAACTGGTCGGAAGATCCGGCCCCCGGAACTTCTGTGGAGTGTTTCTTACTCAGTTCTGTTGCTTATCGGAAGATCCGACCAAATGTCGGAAGATCCGGTACCCCTTCGCAGTGAACATAACGGTCATTTTTTTGGGGGTTGGTATAAATACCCCACACCCCCCCTCATTCATGGCTGCTGCCCACACTGACCTAACTCGAGACAAACTCTCTCTTGAGCATTCACTCCACCTCTCTACTCCCTTCCAAGGCTTGATTCTTCCAAGATTCACCTAGGGTTTGAGTGAGAGAGAAGATTTGAGGTGTGAGACTTGTGCAAACTTGAGCCCTTCACTAGTTCATCTCTCAAGCACTTGAAGCACTTGGATTCATCGATTCTCGTTTGTTACTCTTGGAGCTTGCTCCTAGACGGTTAGAGGTGCCGGTGAACTCCCATTCTCTTGTGGTTTGAGTCCCGGAAGTTTGTATTACCCTCTCTATTCGTGGGAGCACATAGTAAGTAACTCAATCCTCCTTTGTGGTTGATTGAGAGAGACTTGGGGTTAGTGTGACAGCCCGGCTCTTTGTGAGCATCTCAACGGAGACGTAGCTCCTTTGTGGAGTGAACTTCGGTAGAAAATCCTTTGTCTCCACTTTTATTCTTGTTCATAGTGTTTCTATATCTTGATTTGTCCCGATCTACTTATTTGTGGCTATACTCTGATATTGATCATATATAGAAGGTTCCTTACATCATTTGTGAGCTTTGTATTCAAGTGGAATTGTCAAAAGGTCATTAGTTTTCAAATCTCGAAGTACACTTGAATTGCCTGTCGGAAGATCCGGCTTATCATCGGATCTTCCGGTATTCTGTCCCAGTCAGAAGATCCTGTACAGTGTCGGATCTTCCTGGCCGGAAGATCCGAGACTGTGTCGGATCATCCGACTTTCTGACAGTTTTCGGAGGATTTTTGCAGGAATTTTTAAACAGGCCTATCCACCCCCCTCTAGGCCTAGTGTTGGTCCTTTCAATTGGTATCACAGCGTAATCCCTTGTTTAGGCTTAACTACTAAGGGAAAACACTATGGCCGGTATGGGAGAAGTATCCGAGATGGCTTCCGCCCACAAAGATAAACATCCGACGCCTGTCGAATCAAGCTCAAGTGAGGATGAATTCAACATTAGCGATGTTGATGAGAGCTTGGATGAACAAGAAAAGAAGAAGCAAAGAAGGGAGAAGATAAGGAAGAAGATCAAGGAGAAGGCCGAAAGAGAGGCACAAAAGCTTTTCAAGAAGAAGATACGAGAAAGAGACGCTCTCGACGGACTTCACTCGGTGTCTTATCGATATGAGACATCTTCTTCTAAAAAATCTTTTGACCCTTCTAGTCTTAATTTCTCATCCATTCCAATGGGCAAAGTCCCCAAATTCAATGGGATTGACTATGCCCGATGGAGTGATGATATGAAAATTTACTTGCATGGTCTTCATCCATCTCTTTGGACTATTGTGAATATAGGTGTTGACAAGAGTGCAACGCCAAGTCGTGAACAAGAATACGACATCTTCTGCAACTCTCAAGCCGTGACCGTGCTTAGGAGTGCTCTAAGCACTTATGAGTACAACAAGATTAGAGGAATCGATAGTGCCAAAGAGCTATGGGACACTCTTCGAATGGCTCATGAAGGATCGGAAGAAGTCAAGGAAGGCAAGGTGGATCTCCTACAAGGAGAACTAGAAGCTTTCGTCATGAAGAAGGATGAGTCCTTGCAAGATATGTATGATCGATTGAAGCTCCTTGTCACCGAAATTAGAATGCTTGGAAGCAATGATTGGGGCGAGAGCAAGGTCACAAAGAAATTGCTTAGAGCATACGCACCCAAGAACCCAATGCTTGCCACAATGATTAGAGAAAGTGACAAGTTCAAGACAATGGTGCCCATGGAGTTATTCAACAAGTTGCAATATCATGAAATGAATAGCTTGGATGTGACAAGGTCAACTCAACAAACCGAAGTCAAGACCATAGCTCTCAAGGCCGAACCAAGCAAGAAAGTTGAGTCAAATGAGAAGACCTCAACTTCCAAGAAGAATGAAGATTCAAATGACCATGAGAGCACCAATGAGGAAACCGCTATGATGGTTAGAAAATTCAAGAGATTCTTGAAGACAAAAGGTGAAAAGAAGAGCTTCTCTCAACGAAGATGCTATGAGTGTGGGGAGAAAGGGCACTACATTGCCGATTGTCCCCGCAACAAGAATGACAAGAAGTCAAAGGACAAGAGCTTTGACAAAGAGAAGAAGTACAAGGAGAAGAGTCAAGGGTACAAGAAGAAGTTTGGTAGTGCTCATGTTGGAGAAGGTTGGGATTCATCAAGTGATTCCGAAGACAGAGGAATGGCCACACTTGCCATTCAAGCTCCTACACCAACTCCTCGACTCTTCAACAACCTTGATGAGAGTGACGATGAAGCTCCCATGTGCCTCATGGCTCAAGGGACTAAGGTATTGGACACCACATCACCTCTCCCATCTACTCTCTTGTCATCTAGGAACATTGAAAATGATCCAGATAATGAAGAAGCCGAACATGAGAAAAACATGATAAAGAAGTTCGGCGAAGATGGCTACAAACTTATTAAAAAACTAATAGAGAAAATTGAGAAAAGAGAAGAGTCTCTTGATAGGCAAGAAGAATTGCTCATCCTTGAGAAGGAGAGAAACCTTGTCCTAGAAGAGGCTCTAGTTGAGGAGAAACTCAAGGTTGAGAAGTTGGCATGTGAGTTATCTCATGCCAATGACTCACGGGAGAAGATGTCAAAGGAATTGTATTTGACAAATGACTCTCTAACTAACCTAAAGAGTGCTAAAAGTGAGCTTCAAGAAAGGCATGCAAGCCTAGAGATCAAATACAAAGATCTAGAAGCCAATTTTAGCTCACTTTGGGAAAGTACCAAGAACAACTCTAAAACAACTCTTGACTCAAGTGTCTCTACTAGTGAAGGTTGCTCAAGATGTTATAAAATTGATTTAGATGCTTGTGCAACTAACATTTCTAAGCTAGAGAAGAAAGTCAAGGCTAAAGATGCTCAAATCCAAAAGTTGACCGAAGCCATTGGGCAAGACCAAGGTAAGGGCAAGAGTGTATTCGAGACCCACCCGGCATATAAAGCCGGTAGATATGGTACTATCAAGGATGGGCTTGGATACACTCGAGGTGGAAAGGCCAATGGGACTAAGAAGATAGGAGGTCGTGATGTGACATTGTTCACCAAGGGGACCAATTTAGGTGAACTAATGGATGCGGCTCATGGAGTGGTAAGCTCCATGGAGCCCTTGCCAAAGGCAAAAGCATCTAGTCAAGATGTCAAGATCAAGAACAAGAAGGAAGAGAAGGTCGTTGAGCACAGGCCATCACCAAACTACTCCATCGACTATATGGTCACTTGGGACCAAAATGGGAAGATGGTTGTAAAGTATATAGGTGCTCATACTAGAAAAATGATGAGAAGTGTGTGGGTGCCTAAAATGTCAAAAGCTAACACTCAAGGACCCAATCACTTTTGGGTACCTAAGTCCAAGGCTTAAAACTTGTTTTGTAGGCATATTCCTCCGGTGGACCTTCGTGGTTATTGGATAGTGGATGCTCAAATCATATGACCGGAGAAAGGAATATGTTTGCGAAGCTACAAGAGTATGACTCACCCGTTGAGAAGATCACATTTGGTGACAACAATCATGGTGATGTCATAGGTCAAGGTGAAGTAGCCATCTCACAAGATTCATCTCTTTCCAATGTTTATCTTGTTGATTCTTTGGGATACAATTTGTTGTCGGTCTCACAACTTTGTGAGAAAGGTTACAATTGTCTCGTTACTAATGAGGGTGTGAGCGTCCTAAGAAGGGAGGATTCCTCTATTGCTTTTACGGGTCGACTCAAGGGAAAGCTTTACTTAGTTGATTTCACAACTAGTAAAGTGGAACCGAAGACTTGTTTAGTGGCAAAATCTAGCTTGGGTTGGCTTTGGCATCGCCGGCTAGCTCATGTTGGGATGAGGAACTTGGCCAAACTTCAAAAGGATGAACACATTCTAGGACTAACAAATGTTGTGTTTGAGAAAGATAGATTGTGTAGTGCTTGTCAAGCCGGGAAGCAAGTTGGTGCTCCACACCCACCCAAAAATATTTTGACTAGCTCAAGACCACTCAAGTTGCTTCACATGGATTTATTTGGACCGGTTGCATATGTTAGCATTGGCGGGAACAAGTATGGACTTGTCATTGTAGATGACTTTTCTCGCTTCACATGAGTTTTCTTTTTACAAGACAAGAGTGAAGCTCAAACAATCATCAAGAGATTCATTAAAAGAGCTCAAAATGAGTTTGAGTTGAAGATCAAGCATATAAGAAGTGACAATGGGACGGAGTTAAAGAACACAAATGTTGAAGAGTTTCTTGATGAAGAAGGAATCAAGCATGAGCTCTCCGCTCCATACACACCTCAACAAAATGGCATTGTTGAGAGGAAGAACCGGACTTTGATTGAAATGGCACGGACCATGCTTGATGAGTACAAGACTCCGGATAACTTTTGGGCCGAGGCGGTTAGCACGGCTTGCCATGCCACTAACCGTCTCTATCTTCAAAAGTATTTGAACAAGACTCCATATGAGATTCTAACCGGTAACAAACCAAAGGCGCACTACTTTCGAGTCTTTGGTTGCAAATGTTACATTCTTAACAAGAAAACCAAAAGCTCAAAGTTTGCACCTAAGGTTGACGAAGGCTTTCTACTTGGTTATGGTACTAACGAACACGCCTACCGTGTTTTCAACAAAACCACCGGTTGTGTTGAGATCACGGTAGACGTAAAATTTGATGAATCAAACGGCTCTCAAGTAGAGCAAGTTGTAAATGACCTTGTAGATGAAGTCCCGCCAAGTCAAGCTATCAAGAACTTGAGTTTAGGGGAAGTGAAGCCTCAAGAGCCTCCAAATGAAGATGAAGAACAAGACCAAGATCCGGAAATCATGTTCAACATCGATCCATCACCATCAACAAGAGTTGAACCACAAAGTTCATCACAAGATCAAGTCCAAGATCATGGTGACGATCATGACCATGGCAATGATCAAGGGGGAGCTCAAGGTGAAGACGCTCAAGATGTTGAGTCACATCATGAAGAAGATGATGATGGACCCATCCAACGTCAATCAACATTTTCACATCCAAGAGTTCATCAAAGTGTTCAACGGGATCATCCCGTTGACAACATTCTAGGGAGCATCCAAAGAGGGGTAACCACTCGTTCACGTTTAGCAAATTTTTGTGGATGTTACTCGTTTGTCTCCTCTTTGGAACCTCTCAAGGTAGAAGAAGCTCTTGAAGATGCGGATTGGGTTATTGCAATGCAAGAAGAGTTGAACAACTTCATAAGAAATGAAGTATGGGAATTGGTCCCAAGACCCAAGCAAAATGTGATTGGCACCAAGTGGGTTTTTCGGAACAAACAAGATGAAAATGGCATTGTCACAAGAAACAAAGCTAGATTGGTTGCTCAAGGCTTCACTCAAATTGAAGGGCTTGATTTTGGTGAGACATATGCCCCGGTGGCAAGGCTTGAGTCAATTCGTATCCTTTTGGCCTATGCATCTCATCACAACTTCAAGTTGTATCAAATGGATGTGAAGAGTGCATTTTTGAATGGGCCTCTCGGGGAGCTAGTATATGTGGAGCAACCACCGGGATTTGAAGACCCCAAGCACCCCGACCATGTCTACAAACTCTATAAGGCGCTCTATGGGCTTAAGCAAGCACCTAGAGCATGGTATGAATGCCTTAAGGATTTTCTTCTCAAGAATGGCTTTGTAATGGGCAAAGCCGATTCTACTCTCTTCACTAGAAAAATAGACCAAGACTTGTTTGTTTGTCAAATTTATGTTGATGATATAATCTTTGGTTCTACTAATGAAAAATTTTGTGAAGAGTATAGTAAGATAATGACCAAGAGATTTGAGATGTCAATGATGGGGGAATTGAAGTTCTTTCTCGGATTTCAAATCAAGCAATTGAAGCATGGCACGTTCATATGTCAAACCAAATACACAAGTGATATGCTCAAAAAGTTTGACATGGCCAATGCTAAGCCCATCAAGACCCCTATGCCGGTGAATGGTCATCTTGATCTAAATGAGGAAGGCAAATCCGTCGATCAAAAGGTATATCGCTCCATGATTGGTTCCTTGCTTTACCTTTGTGCATCTAGGCCGGATATTATGCTTAGTGTGTGCATGTGTGCAAGATTTCAAGCCAATCCTAAGGAATGTCATCTAATGGCTGTTAAGAGAATTTTTAGATATTTAGTGCATACTCCAAACCTTGGCTTGTGGTATCCCAAGGGCTCCACTTTTGATCTACTTGGCTACTCCGATTCGGATTATGCCGGTTGCAAAGTAGATCGGAAGAGCACCACGGGGACTTGCCAATTTCTTGGTAGGTCTTTGGTGTCATGGAGCTCTAAGAAACAAAATTCCGTTGCGCTATCCACCGCCGAGGCCGAGTATGTTGCAGTCGGTGCTTGTTGTGCTCAACTACTTTGGATGAGGCAAACCTTGAGTGACTTTGGTTGTGAGTTCAAAAATATCCCACTCTTGTGTGACAATGAGAGTGCCATAAAACTAGCAAACAACCCCGTTCAACACTCAAGAACCAAGCACATTGACATTAGACATCACTTCCTAAGAGACCATGAAGCCAAAGGAGATATCGCCCTATGCCATGTTGGAACCGAAAAACAATTGGCCGATATCTTCACCAAGCCTCTTGATGAGCAAAGGTTTTGTTCCTTAAGGAGTGAGCTAAATATCTTGGATTCTCGTAACTTGGCTTGACTTGTTGCATCCACAATTGGATTGATGCCTAGACTAGAAGAAAAATGATTTTATTCTATTTCTTTGGTGTGAGTTTTTCAAAATTTTGATCTTTTGATCGTTGGATCTTTTCCTGTTCCAAGTTGATCATGGTTATGTGTTGATTGTTTGTTGCTGATCAATTTCGGGACAAGTTTCTTACATGTTCATAAGCTAGTTCTCTCAAAATCATCAATCAAATCTCGTCGTGGAAAATCATCCTTGGGACACATCTCTTCTGGACCGGATCTTCCGAGATACTCCCGGAACTTGCCTCTGGAAGTTCCGGGAGGCTCTGTCTCAAATCTTCATCTCTAATCTTTTTCGGATCTTCCGACCCGGTCGGATCTTCCGACACTTTGTCGGATCATCCGGACCTGGGAGCTCTCGGAACTTCCGGTGCTGATCTCTCTGGTTCTGTCTATGTCGGATCTTCCGACCTTTCATCGGATCTTCCGGCCCGTGCGCGATATATATAATCTGGGACTCAACCGATACCTCTTCGTCTGTCTTTCTTTCTCCACCAACGCCTCCTTGCTCCCTCTCTCCACGCCCTACGGCGATTTGAAGATTGGACCGTGGATTTCTTCATCAAGTGACATCTTTTGATTTCCCAACTCTCCAAGACTCGATTCCCCTCGGATCTTCCGGAGTTTTCGCGGGAAATCTCAACGGTATTGATTCAAAATCCCCATCGCCCGATCTATCAATGTAGGAAGTTCTAGTGGTTTTCCTTTGGTGAATCATCTCATATACATGCCTAGAACCCTTCCCTATGATTTCATGAAGTTTGGTGGGCTTAATCTACTGTTTCTAAGTTGCTAGGGTTTGACCCGACCCTGTCGGATCATCCGATCATAGACCGGAAGATCCGGACCCCCGGATCTTCCGACCCATTGCCGGAAGATCCGACAGAGTCGAGTTCTGTCCTATCAACTTAGTTGCTGATCTTCATACCTATCTCTAAATATACACCTTCATATCTTGTCAGATGGTTAAAGAGAAGGTTACACAGAAGAAGAGCACCTCTCTGACAGTGCGCCCAAGTACCGGTCGCACCAAAAGCTTGTTTCATCCTCCTAGCGATTCATCCTCAGAGTCGGATCCTCCTTCTGATGGGGGGATTCAAGAAGCTGGCCAGGGAAAGAGGTCCATGAAGACAACGACTTCTCGCTCTGTTCGAGGCAGAGCGCAGTCTAATGTGCAGGGGCGCCAGATTCCTCCTCGCCCAAGAGTTAAGAGAGCTAATCAAGGAGAAGGACCAGGGACACTATACAATGATGATATTGACATATCATTTCTGTCTCAGAACTTCATTAGCACTGCCATTCCTTTCCGGCACTCACTAGACAGTCCTCTGGTTAACTTCAAACTAGCTCAGAACAGCATGAAGCCCCTCAGATTCAGTGAACATGAGGATCCAAGACGCATTCAGTACAAGGCATTTAAGGGTGATCCTCATTTTTGGATTTCACATCAGGCAGACTGGTATGAGTCAGTTATTCTGAAGATGACCCGGATTTGCACTCCCATGTATTGGGTCGATTGGAAATACTTGAAAAGCTTCCCACCACCGCTCAAGCCAGTTGTTGATGATGTCTATAAGCGGTGTGTGGAGATGGACATGGACAAGCTGATCGCTTTTGAGTGTCCATACAATGAGGAGGTTATCGCCCAGTTTTATGCCACTCTGTGGGTAGATGAGGACAGGTATGAGATGCATTGGACCTTGTGTGGAAAACGCCTCTTCATATCTTTGCATGACTTTGCTGGCTTGTTTGGGCTTGCTGAGGAGACTGCCTATGCCCATACAAGCAATGATCGTAGCAAAGTTGATCTTCATCTAGGAAGAATTTTAGATGACACAAAGCTGGCTTTCATGTATGATCATGCCTATGGTGAAGTGGTGTTTGGGAAGTACAAGGGTCTCTCTCCCTTCTACAAGTTGCTGAATCAACTTCTTAGAGGGACCTTGTATCCGAGAGCAGGCGATGCTGACAATATCTCTAAGAGGGCCAAGAACTTGTTGTTTCAAATGGCCCCCGGGAAGCCCAAGTTCAAAGTATTCAATTTCATTTGGAATGAAATCATCTACTGCTCATATGATGCTTCCAGTGGCTGTCACTATGCCCCATACATCTTCCATATAATCAAGCATGTGTCTGGGGTAAACATCTTGTCTGACAAGCTTCATCTTCCATACAAATCTCCTCAGGGCAAGATTTCACAGCTCCTGAAAATTAAGTCCAAAGCATATCAAGGTGCTCCAACTCCATCATCTCACGGTGCTTCTTCTTCCCAAGCTCCTCCATCAACTGCTCCAGCTTCTTCCAGTGGCCCTTTCCATACTCCTAAAAGAAAGATGAGCAAAGTGGATTTTCTTCTACAAGGCATGTTTTCTTGTTTCAACATGTGCAAGTATCAAGTTAAGAAGTCCCATGAGCGTGAGAAACGTGCTGAGCATGATAGATACATGGCGGATAAGTGCCACAAGGAACTTCTTGACAAGTTGAACATGCCACATTCTCCTGTTCATCCACTCCGGGAAGTTACTCCTCCACCTACCTTTGCAAATCCATGGGAGGATTATTCACAAGAGTATGTCTTTGGTGCATCTCAACACCAAGGACAAGGTGAGGAGGAAATAGTTGAAGAAGAAGAAGAAGAAGAAGAGGCGGATGTGGAAGAAACTGAGGAGGAGGAGGAATACATTAGTGAGCCAGAAACGGATGAGGATCGTCGCAAGGGCAAGGCCGTTGCAGCTGTTGATGATGACGATGATGATGGCGACGATGAGGGTGACGGTGATGATGGCGACGATGAGGGCGACGACGATGATGGCGGCGACGACGAGGATGAGTAGCTCCCTTTTTGGTCTTTGATGACAAAGGGGGAGTGAATTTGGATTTGGGCTACAACTTTTTATATCTTTCATTCTCGTTTAGCTTGTGAACTTGTAAGAATTTGAAATTATTTGTGGTATGCATTGGTGTGCCAAGTGAGATTTTTATTTGTAAGACTTAATTTCGTTTTTTTTTCTAGTGTGATGCTCCTCTCTATTTTATTGTGAGATGCTTATGGTTGATGTGATGTTATTTCTCACTTTATTGTTGTGAATATCTTGTCATATGCATCACGTTGATTTTATCACACCAAGCACTTTTATGCAATCTTATTTTGAGAGACTCTTGCAAAATATGTGCACAAGCATTTGAGGCTTTTTAAGTTGAACATGCACATATTTAGGGGGAGCCTCTCCAAAATATTGGATGCAAAACATGAATTTTACTCCTATCTTGTGAACCCAAATATGTATTGTCATCAATCACCAAAAAGGGGGAGATTGAAAGTGCATCTAGGCATTTAATCTATTTTGGTGATTAAAGACAATAGAAATTTGGATATGATGCTTTACATGAGTTGTGCAGGAATAAAATGGAATAAAAGGGAGTAAATGCTAAAGGAAGGACCCTAACGCTTATTCATATGGTGGAGGACTCAATTGATGGATTTAAATTTATTTTTCCGTTTGAAATTGAGTATAGGACCACCGTACTATCAAGGGGGACGTAGTTGATAAATTCTAGTTGCTAAAAGTGCTTTGCTTGAGATGACAAACTCTTGAGAGTCACAAAATCCTTCACATACACCCCTTTCTGCTCGGCCGGAACTTAGGCCGGAAGATCCGACTGGAAGTTCCGGGGAGCTCGGTCCCGGGTTTTTCCTGGCCGGAAGATCCGGCCATTGCATCGGAAGATACCTAACTTAGCTGATTTTCAAGCTCACGAGTGTTCTGTTGCATGTTCCGACCCGAGGCCGGAAGATCTGACCGGAAGTTCCGGTTGGCTCTGTCTTGGTTTCTCTCTGGGCCGGAAGTTCCGGGGTCGCCCGGAAGATCCGACAACTGGTCGGAAGATCCGGCCCCCGGAACTTCTGTGGAGTGTTTCGTACTCAGTTCTGTTGCTTATCGGAAGATCCGACCAAATGTTGGAAGATCCGGTACCCCTTCGCAGTGAACATAACGGTCATTTTTTTGGGGGTTGGTATAAATACCCCACACCCCCCTCATTCATGGCTGCTGCCCACACTGACCTAACTCGAGACAAACTCTCTCTTGAGCATTCACTCCACCTCTCTACTCCCTTCCAAGGCTTGATTCTTCCAAGATTCACCTAGGGTTTGAGTGAGAGAGAAGATTTGAGGTGTGAGACTTATGCAAACTTGAGCCCTTCACTAGTTCATCTCTCAAGCACTTGAAGCACTTGGATTCATCGATTCTTGTTTGTTACTCTTGGAGCTTGCTCCTAGACGGTTAGAGGTGCCGGTGAACTCCCATTCTCTTGTGGTTTGAGTCCCGGAAGTTTGTATTACCCTCTCTCTTCGTGGGAGCACATAGTAAGTAACTCAATCCTCCTTTGTGGTTGATTGAGAGAGACTTGGGGTTAGTGTGACAGCCCGGCTCTTTGTGAGCATCTCAACGGAGACGTAGCTCCTTTGTGGAGTGAACTTCGGTAGAAAATCCTTTGTCTCCACTTTTATTCTTGTTCATAGTGTTTCTATATCTTGATTTGTCCCGATCTACTTATTTGTGGCTATACTCTGATATTGATCATATATAGAAGGTTCCTTACATCATTTGTGAGCTTTGTATTCAAGTGGAATTGTCAAAAGGTCATTAGTTTTCAAATCTCGAAGTACACTTGAATTGCCTGTCGGAAGATCCGGCTTATCATCGGATCTTCCGGTATTCTGTCCCAGTCGGAAGATCCTGTACAGTGTTGGATCTTCCTGGCCGGAAGATCCGAGACTGTGTCGGATCATCCGACTTTCTGACAGTTTTCGGAGGATTTTTGCAGGAATTTTTAAACAGGCCTATTCACCCCCCTCTAGGCCTAGTGTTGGTCCTTTCAGGAACGCGCCCGCCATCGCCACCCTGGGCCACGCCTTGTGCGCGACCCAAAGCCGGCAGGATGACCGTGCCGCCGACCGGCACGACCGCCTCCTGCCTCCTTCCAATAGGGGCCGCGGCAGTGGCATGGCCCTCCTGCTCGCCCACTTCCGTCGCCGGGGCGCCGTGCCCCGGCTCCACCTCAACCACCGGGGCGTCCTGCCTCGGCTCTGCCACCAGGGGCGTCCTCTCACGCTCCTCCTCCACCGACCCGGAGTCTCGCACCCCCGGCACCGGATCCACCGGCATCGCTGCGGACATCGCTGCGGGACGCGGAGTCCCGCGCGAACGCGATCCTCCGGCGTGAGGGGAATCCGACCCCCCAACCTTCAACGCCTTCTTGGGCGCAAGGTTAAGGGCGGCCTTGGCGGCTCCCCGCGTGCTAAATCAAAAATAAAGAACGGAAATCACGAAACAAAAAACCGAACAAGGATGGGAAGCTACGAAAAGGTTCAAGGCAGAACTTACCGGATGCAATCCTGCAGCGCCTGCAGCTTCCGCTTCGAGCCGCCCGTTGAGGGAGCCCTCCTCGAACTCGAGGAACCCCTCGAATCGCTCGGGGGCTGTGAACCCCTCGAGCCCTAGACACTCGCTCCACTGCGGCGCGGCGCGCCCGCATCGGAGGAGAAAATTGCTCGCGCCCGCGGCACCGCGGGTCGAGCAGGCGCGACCACCGTCCGCGCCGCCACCGGCGCAACATCGCCCGGGGCCACCACGCCCGCCTCGGGCAGCGGCGCGGCCATCTCCTCCTCCTCACCGGCGGGCGGAACCCCGCCGGCATCGATCTCCTCCTCATCCTCCCCCTCGCTGGGAGGGTCCGGGGAGTCCTCGGGGGACGACGGCTGCGCCCCGCCGTCCCTCCTCCACCGGCGAAGCGCCACCTGGTGCGCGTCCCGCCGGGCTTGCCTCCTCCGGCTGCTGGCTCTCTTCGCCTCCTTCGCGTCCCTCTCGCGGTCACGGCGAGCGCAGTTCGAAGCGCGCACCTCCGGAGTCGGCGCAAGGGAGCGATAGAGGCCGCAGTTCACATCCTGAAATCACGATGAATTGAGGAAGGGAATTCTAAATTAATCAATCCAACAGCCCGGAGAGGGAGAATGACGACTCACCGACAAAACATGACCCTCGTCAGGGCGCAGCCGGAACGACCGGAGGTCGCTCGGCATGGTGTCGGGATGCACCGCCGTTCGCACCCTCGTAACGACATACTCTTCAAGCAGCGGCTCCGACAACATGCGCGAAGCCGCCAGTGCCGCCGGGTCGGCACCCTCCGTCATCCGGAACAGAGGGAGCTGCCTCTCCATGAGGGGAACCACCCGGCGGCGATGACAGTGCGCGAGCACGTGCGCCACGGTCAAGCCCGACCCCTACAAGGCACTAAGGGCATCGACGACGGGGCGGAGCCTCTTCCGCTGACCTTCGCCGGAGACGCCGTAGCTCCAGGAGTCGGCCTTCTCCGTCAAGACCTTGCCGGTGTACTCCGGCAACCCCAGGCCGTCGTTGCGCAGGTAAAACCACCCCTTGGCCCAGCCGCTGTTGTTGGTGGTCATCCTGCAGGCCGGGTACAAGTGCTTCCTAGACTCGACCGGCGCGAGCGTGAGACCGCCGGCGCACGAAGAACGGCGCACCCCCTCCCCGCGCCGGACGTGCTGAGCTCGGCGCGGAAGAGGTGGACCCACAGGTCCCAGTGCGCCTCGATCCCCAGCACAGCCTCGCAGACGCCGACGAAGGCCGCCGCCTGCGAGATGGCGTTGGGGGAGAAGTTGTGGAGCTCCACGCCGTAGTAGTGGCAGAGGCCCCGCATGAACTGGCTGGCGGGCGCGTTGAAGCCCCGCTCGTGAAAGCGGATGAAGCTCACCACGTACCCCGCCGGTGGGTTCGGCGCCCTGGCCGCCAACGCCGGGACAATCCACGACGGCCGCGCCGATTCGCCCTTGGGCGAAAGCTGTCCGCCATTCACCAAGCCCTCCAGAAGGTGCTCGGTAGCGGTGGACGGAGTCCACTCCGTGACGCCTTCGATGATCACCATGGCGGACGGCGGAGCAGGGAGCGCAGAGCAAAGGCGACGAAGGCGTGAAGGACGAACAGAGTGCGACTAGCGGGCTCGCAAGCAAGCGAAAGGCAGAGGCGAGAGCTGGTGCGAGGAATGGCGAAGGTAAGAAATCCCCTTCCTCCCCTGCTTTCCTTTTATAAGGGAGCGGGCTCATCCCTACCGCGACACGCCAACCCACTGGCAACGGGCCGAACCCACGCGTGGCACGTCGCTGACAACCGGGGACCCCCCTCCCCTTTTTTCCCGCGGAACGGCACACGTGGGCGGCGGCATTTACTGCGGCACGGCAAAACGAAACGACGCAACAACGGCGCCTGACCACCCGTCGCCTCGCCTTTCCCCGGCGCACGTCGACTCCGCCTAAAAAGGCGCGCCCACTACGTCCATCTCGCCCACTCCGCGCCACGTCAGCCACGACCACGCCCGCCAGCGGTCGTGCGCGGGCCCGAACGACCTAACCGTTGGATTCCTTCCCAGGTAAGACAACGACCCCCCTCCGCCTCGAGGCGCAAGGCGCTACTAATCAGGGACTCGAAACCCGGGCCTCGAAAAGGTTCGACGGGCGCCCCAGATTAAGCGATGCGAAGGCTGCCGGTCACGCTCAACCAACCCTCGAGCCCGCTGCTCGAGGGTGACCTGCACCTTTCGCAAGGCCCTACTGATCAGGAGTACGAAGCTTGGCCCTCGAAAGGGTTCGACAGGCGCTCCAGATCAACACAGTCAGGGACGATTCGGGCGTGTCCAACGAACTTTACCCCGAACGCGAAGTTTGGGGACACCCCTGTTGTGTTCAAGGCCGGACAAAGGCAGTGGGGGGATCCCAACGAGGGAGAGCTTTCACGCCCTCGGTCTCTGCGAAAGGGACCGAGCCCCACCTAGAAAACCTTTGCAAGCGCTACATGGACGTGTCTCCAGACCACGAGCCGACCCCCAGCGAACGGGGCACGGACGTCCACTTGAACTACCTGCTAACAGCTCACCGAGGCATCCGTGTACGCTGCCCGATTCGAGGGTTGCACGAATGACCTCACCCCTCTCCCCCGCGAAGGGGAGGCGAGGGTCGCAACTCAAAGACAAGAAGCCCCTCCGATCGCCTCCGCGCGGGCCAGGAGCTCGGGGGCCCCTTGCAGCATGTCCTCCTCCTCTTATGCGCGAAACACATCAAAGCCGTGCAGGGTCCGCCCCCCGAATTCCGTATAACTCGGTCTCACCCCCGCCACGTCGAAAGGGGAACGACTGACACAACCCTCGAAAGTCAAAGTCCTTGCGCGAGTGAATTCACTCCTCCAAGGGCTCGGGGGCTACACCCGCGGCGCGCACCCGCGGGTGAACGTGCATAATCGAGAAGGAGTGATCCCAGCAAAACGCCCGGGAACGATCCCACGAACCATCAGCCTCTGCCCGACTGACCCTTAGTCCGGCAGAGACTCGGGGGCTACTGTCGGGGACAAACCCAGGGGGTCCCCTAATCATCGGGGTGATCACCCTCAAAGAACGATATACCACGGAAGGCCGAATCGTCGGCAGCTCGGCCCGTCACAGCCTGTCGCGGCCCAAGAACGGCCGTCCGAACTCGCCTGACAGGGGGGCCCGAGTCGCTACCCCCGTCTCGACCTCGCTCGAGGGCCGCGCACCCCTTCGAGCAGGCACAACACAAACTCCGCCTCACTCGAGGGTCGCGCACCCCCTCGAACGGGCGAGCCAACTCCGCCTCGCTCGAGGCCACTCCTCTACATAACGCGGCGCTCCCCGGCGCCCCAACCGACAACGGCACTTAATGCCCGCCCTATTAGGCGGGCGCCGAAGTCAAAAAGGCAATCCTCCCCCCCCGCCGCGCCGCTGACACCGCAGAACTCGCTGTCCCACCTGCTCCAGTCACTGTGCGTCCTCGCTGACGCTGTGCGGACGCACGCGGCACTGCGCAAGACCCTGTGCGGACTGGCAGGCGTCATTCTGCACCACTGTTCCGCCTGCTACCGTCTTTTCCCCCCCGGGACGCCCCTCGAATGAGCATGGGGAACCCTCGAAAGAATATCTAAACAGCAACCGAGTACAGACTCCGGTCAGACGTGGCCTGGTGATGACGAACGCCGGGTCAAATCCGCCAACTCTCGACCATCCCCTGGTGAACCGGGCACGCCGCGCACTGTGGTGGACGGCAACCACCATACCGACCCCTGTACCGCCAACTCCGGTCCTTCCTCACCTGCCCCGCCCTCGAAGTCAACCAGCGAACAGGCAGCTGGACGCGGACTGCGGCAACGACACCCCTCGAAGCCGCTCCATGACAAGCACAGGGACGGCCACGACACTCGCAGAAGCCGGGGCTCGCCATAAAACCCCCGCCAGGGTCAAGGACGATGCACGCCCGACGCCATGCTCTCCGGTACATATCCCTGTAGCACGTCACGCTTGTACTTGTGAACCCTACCCCCACCTTTCTCTCCTTGACCTATAAAAGGAGGTAGGGGGAGGACAATGGACAAGAAGACGACCAGAGACACGATATTGGCACTCGCCTCAATCACACTCGCTTTCAGGGACTTGGAGACTCCTCCTCCTCTCCCGCCTTGCTTGTAGCCCCCCTCTGCAAGCACTCCGGTGCAAGATAGTACAGCGCTCCGAGCGCACCCTGCTGGACGTACGACCTCACGGTCGGAACCAGGATAAACGCTTGTCTCATCGTGCTAGCTCTTGCATCAACCGTCAAGGGACGGGACACAGCGCATTCTGTTTGGCGCTGGGGATTGGTCGACCGATCCCAGCACCGACAGTGGCGCGCCAGGTAGGGGGCTGCGCTGTGATCAACCTCGCCCGACCAGATTCCCTTGACGGCAGGCCACGCCAAGGCCATGTCGCCACGATCCGCCACGGGGTCCCCCGGCCCGCTTCCGCGCGGGTACCGGATCACGTTTGGGAGCCTGGAGTTCGAAGCGACCGGTGAGGGCCTCCTCATGCGACTCGCCTCCAGGCCGCCCAACATGATGCTCGCTACCCCGACACCGCCAACGCCGGCCCAGCTCAGGAGACGACGGGGACTGCGCGAGCTGCAGATCCGCACGGAGCGGCGCGTTGCTCCGCGTATCGTCCTCCCTGACTGGGACGCGCACCTGCTGCTCCAGCCCGCCGCCACATTACAGGGGGGCGGACCCCCGCCGGCGGCTCCCGCGGAGGGAACGCGCTGGGAAAATGTGGTCGGGCCGGCGCAGCTCCCCCACGGGATGAACAACGCGACCGCAAGCTACTCCGCGGCAATCAGCACCAACCCGAACGCGCACGAGGATTCGCCGGGTCACCAGCTGGGTTCGATCCGCGGCCTCAACATTTCCTCACCCAGCGGACCCCGGTCCGAGTCGGATGACGGAGAGAGTGCGCACGGGAACCCGAATGCTTCTATATGTGTGCCCAGGAAGTCCACAGAACACATATAGATAACAAATATGATAAACAGAGTACATATGCTCGAATAAAATGGTTTTACATCAGAGTTTGACTGAAATAACTAAATAACACAGCGGAAGACTATTTATTAACTCTCTCTAAACGAAGACGAAGACGAAGCCGAAATCCATAATCCACAAGGACACCGACTGGTTGAGCACAGCTAGTAGAATGGCAGATCTTCAGGAAACTCAATAGCAGCAGTACCATCTAATCCATCTGTTACCCATCCGGGATTTTGTTGAATGGCAAGTGTAAGTAATTGTCTTACTTAGCAAATACAACACGGGTAATGATGGCTTAAAAGAAAGGCTTGACACGGCTGTACTGCATTAGCAATTTTAGTTGATTCATTTTAACATAAACCAAGATTTCTACAATTAAGTGAATCCCAGTTGCAATTCCCAATTAATGAAGTTGAGGTGAACATTAAACAATAATAAATATCAACTTCTAATCAAAAAGGATCCAGGCCGCTCTTGACCCTGAGCAAGGCTATCATGATAGCTTATACACTCTGCAGAGGTTTCGCCCTTTACCCACCAGTCGCGTAAAAGTTCAAAGGAACTTTGCACCCAACCACGCACATCAACACTTCCGAGGTGTGACTGCATAGGGACGCTACGAGGCTTTTCACAAGACACCCTAACGAAACAGTAGTCGTTATGGTACAACCTAGGCAGCATGACCCAAGGCACCGAGATTGACTGACGCCCATGTCGCAACACGAGGGGGTCAATGGCGTCCAAGCGCGGTAAAGAATAACAACAACAAAATAAATAGCGCAACGTGTGGAACCCCCGCCATACGGAAGCTCCCGCACGGGACTGTGCCTCACGGGGACATAGCCAACGGATACTCCGTCCTCGGTGGATCAAACCATACTCTCACCCATGCTTCCCATAACGCCGTCGGCCCGTCGGTAACTACTGTCAAGCTAGAGCCGTACATGCTACTCGTCCAAGACCAGAGCCATTATAGTTCCGGCGGTGGCGACAGGTTCCTGGGTTGCCGCTTTAAGAACCAGTCCTTACGGAGAGACACTAGGGCCAAGCATGAAGCATACGCCCTAGCTCCCTGATCCAAGTTGCTAAAAAGCAAATTTTAACATTAACATTGAAGTGAACCATTATGTCAAGATTAACAGTTAAACATTGGTGACAATAGCTGCGCTTAGCAAAGGTCTACCCAGATGTAATAACCCAGGGTAATCAAGGTATAGGATAAACAAAACTAGGTACAACCTTAATAGGAACAATTTAGACACATGCATATGCAGTAATTAATGTAAAGGTGTGTTTAGGTAGCAAGGATTGTCCGTGCTGTACTTGCCTTCGTCCAACTGCTGCTGTTGCTCTTGCTGCTGCTGTTGGTCTTGCTCCTCGTAACCCTCGAACTCAAACGCGTACGGCTCACCGACTGGACTCATACAACAACACACAAGCATCCACACAAGCCAGTACATGCAAACAATATTAATCTATTAGAACAGTACACCAAACAATAAAAACAGAACAAAAGAAGGCTTAGAAACTAATCTACGCTTCGCTACGAACACGTGAGCGCGAAAATCATTCAAATCGGAGCTAAAACGAAGAAGTTATGGCTTTTCTAAGGTTCGGGGACTTGCTGGCAAAGTTTTAAAAGTTCCAGGGTCTTATTTGCAAAAACTCAGGGGCTAAAACATAATTTTATATAAAAATAGGAGGGTTTATTTGCAATTTAACCAAAACAGGACCTCGGGTACTATTTTCAAATAAGCCAGGGGGTTTTCTGTAAAAATCAGGACTTAATTGTAATTATTTTTGAATAGATTTGGACTGCGGGTTAATTTTGAAAAAGGACAGGGGCTCTTTTGAAAAACGTCCAAGGCTGACTCAGGTTGACCGTTATGGTCAACTTTGACCCGAGGCTTGACTCGATCTGGGCCGTCTAATTTGGATCGGTCGGCTGAAAATAGATCGGGGAGAGGAGGGTCACCGGCGGCGGCGGAGCTGCGGCGGCGAGCGGCGGCGCTTCGCCGGCATTGCTCGAAATCGAGCTAGGGGGCTCGGTTTGAAGCGTGGCCGGGCGCAATTGACTCGGGGTGACGCGGGGAAACGGGTGGGGGTGTTCTCGTCGGCGGGGAAGCGACGGAGGCGGCGCGCGTCGAGCTACAGCGGCGGCGGCGGTCGGGTGACGGCGGCGACCTTGCGACAGAGCAGGAGGGAGAGCAAAGAGGGGCGTGGGAGCATTCTTACCACCACGCAAAGCTGCCCGGGTGGTCGTTGGCGACGGAGCGGCGCTAGACCGGCGGATCGACGGCGGGGCAGATCTCGGCGGTGGCTATGGCGGCGGCTGCGCGAGGAGCGAGAGCGAGGGCGGCTAGGGTTGGATGGGCGTCGTGGGGCACCGGCGGGACTATTTATAGGGCGGCCGAGGAGAGTCCGGGTCCTCGACGTGCGCGCCGTACCTCGGCCGGACTCCGGCGCCGGGGTCGAGCCGGACTCGGCTGGAGGAGGGAGACGGGGCTGACCCGTGGTTCCGCTCGGTCAGTGGCAGAGGGGGCGGGGCGCTGCGGAGCCGCGGGCGTTGGCGGGGCTGGGCCGGACTGGCTGCTGGGCCGAGTCGGGGAAGCGGGGCGGTGTGCTGCGGCGGCTGGTTGCTGGGCCGCGAGGTGGGCCGACGGGGCTGGCGCGGGAGCGGAGCGGAGCAGGCCGAGAGGAGGAGGCGGATCACTGTGCTGGGCTGGGCCGGAAACAGAGAGAGGAGGGGAATGGGCCGCTGCGAAGAGAAAAGAGGAGGGAGGAAGTTTGGCCGAAAGAAATAGTTCAGGGAGGGAAAGTGGACTCGGGCCGCAGAAACTTTTCTAGAGCTCCAAACGCAGCGATTCAAATTCGAATTTAAACAGAATTTAAATTCCAACTGAACCACACACAAACAAAACACAATGCAGCCGGCATGAATGCAACAAAAATGTTTCTAACCTTATATTAAATTTTATTTATCATAAATAATTTATTTTCCTTAGATAAATATGGGCATAAATTAAATAAAAACAATTTAATTACTAAAATTTTAAAATAGGCATTTTTAGGGTGTTACAAACCTACCCCCCTTAAGATGAATCTCGTCCTCGAGATTCGGACGTGGATGGGAATAATTGTGGATATTCTGCTCTGAGATCTTCTTCTCTTTCCCAAGTCGCTTCATCCACTGAATGGCGGCTCCACTGAACCTTGCACATCCGGATCACTTTATTTCTGGTGACTCTCTCTGACTCCTCCAAAATCTTGACAGGGTGCTCAGCGTAGGTAAGATCTTCCTCCACATTTAGTTCATCAATCGGAATCTGTTCCTCAGGTACTCGCAAGCACTTTTTCAACTGAGACACATGGAACACATCATGTACTCCTGCTAACTTCTCTGGTAGCTCTAACTGATATGCCACCTCACCCTTCCGACCAAGTACCTTGAACGGTCCAATGTATCGAGGTGCTAACTTGCCTTTGACGTTGAACCTCTTCACGCCTCTCATGGGTGACACCTTGAGATACACAAAGTCTCCAACTTCAAAGCTGAGATCCCTTCGTCGGTTATCTGCATAGCTCTTCTGTCTGGATTGTGCTACTTTCAGATTCTGTCTGATTATCTGCACTTGTCGCTCTGCTTCTCTTAGTATCTCAGGTCCAAATACCTGACTTTCTCCCGTCTGATCCCAGAATAGTGGTGTCCTACACTTTCTGCCATACAAAGCCTCGAATGGTGCCATCTGCAAACTCTTCTGATAGCTGTTGTTGTACGAGAATTCCGCGTACGACAAACTCTTGTCCCAACTGGCACCATATTGTAGAGCACATGCTCTCAACATATCCTCCAATATTTGATTTGTCCGTTCCGTCTGCCCATCTGTCTGCGGATGGTAAGCTGAACTGAACTGTAGCTTAGTGTCCATAGACTCATGCAATTGCCGCCAAAAGTGCGATGTAAACTGGGTACCTCGATCTGACACTATTCTTTTCGGTACTCCATGCAAACACACAATCCTCTCCATATACAATTCTGCTAGTCTGGCTCCCGAGTAGGTGGTCTTTACTGGTAGGAAATGCGCCACCTTGGTCAGACGATCCACGATTACCCAAATTGAGTCAAATCCTCTCTGAGTGCGTGGTAAGCCAGTGATGAAATCCATACCGACTTCTTCCCACTTCCATTCAGGTACCTTCAGGGGCTGGAGCAAACCTGCTGGCCTCTGATGTTCAGCCTTGACTCTCTGACAGGTGTCACATAGAGCTACGTATGTGGCCACATCTCTCTTCAATCCGTACCACCAAAATCTCTCCTTGATATCTTGGTACATCTTGGTACTACCTGGATGTATTGAATACGCCGATTCATGGGCTTCCCTGAGAATTGCATCCCTGATCTGCACTATATCTGGTACACAGATCCTCTTCTCATACCACAATGTTCCTTGGTCATCCACACGAAAACCAGGGGCTTTTCCTAATGCCACCAGTTCCACGATCTCCTTGATCTTCTCATCTGTGAGCTGTCCTTTTCGGATCTCTTGTTCCAAGGTCGGTTCTACTGCCATCTCGGTGACGCTGGTCACAAATCCCAGACTCATCCTTTCGAACTCTGCACTGAGTTCTTCCGGTAAGCAATGTCCCGTGATATTATTCACGTAACTCCTTCTACTCAGAGCATCTGCCACCAAGTTGGCCTTCCCTGGATGATAATGTATCTCCAAGTCGTAGTCCTTGATCAGTTCTAACCAACGACGTTGTCTCATATTCAGATCTGACTGTGTGAACACATACTTGAGACTCTTGTGGTCAGTGTAAATATCACACTTATGTCCAATCAAGTAATGCCTCCAAATCTTCAAAGCATGTACTACAGCTGCTAACTCCAGATCGTGTGTCGGGTAGTTCTGCTCATGCTTCCTCAACTGCCTTGATGCATACGCTACTACTCTGCCTTCCTGCATGAGCACACATCCCAATCCTAGTCGAGATGCATCGCAGTAGATAGAGAAGCTCTTGGTTATATCCGGCAACACTAGCACGGGTGCTGCTGTCAACCTCTTCTTCAATTCCTCAAAGCTGACTTGACACTCTTCAGTCCAGACAAACTTGGCATTTTTCTCCAATAATGCCGTCAAGGGTTTAGCAATCTTGGAGAATCCTTCTATGAACCTCCGATAGTATCCAGCCATTCCAAGGAAACTTCTGATTTCACTCACATCCCTAGGCGGATTCCAACTCAACACATCACTAACCTTCTTCGGATCAACTGCCACTCCACCATCGGACAGTACGTGTCCCAAGAATGCTACTTCCTTCAACCAAAACTCACACTTGCTCAGCTTGGCATACAACTGATGCTCACGAAGTCTCTGCATCACCAATCTCAGATGTTCTTCATGCTCTTCCTCATTCTTGGAGAAAACCAGAATGTCATCAATGAACACTACCACAAACTTGTCAAGATAGTCCATGAACACACTGTTCATCAAATACATGAAGTATGCCGGTGCATTTGTCAAACCAAAAGACATGACTGTGAACTCATATAGACCATATCGGGTTGTGAAGGCTGTTTTGGGGATGTCAGTCACTCGTATCCTCATCTGATGGTAACCGGATCGGAGATCAATCTTAGAGAACACACATGCTCCTTTCAACTGGTCGAAAAGATCATCAATCCTTGGCAGCGGGTACTTGTTCTTGATGGTCACTTCATTCAGAGCTCGATAATCCACACACAATCTCTGAGTCCCATCTTTCTTATCCACAAACAAAACTGGTGCTCCCCAAGGGGACGAACTAGGACGAATATACCCTTTTGCTAACAACGCCCTTAATTCCTCCTTGAGTTTCTCTAGTTCTTTTACTCCCATTCTATATGGCCTCTTAGCTATAGGTGCAGTACCAGGCTTAAGATCAATAACAAATTCAACTTCGCGGTCTGGGGGCATACCTGGTAACTCATCTGGAAACACGTCTGGGAATTCGCACACCACTCTGATGTCTTCCAGTGCTACACCTTCGGCTTGGTAGATCTGATTGTGTCCCACGGGACTAGCTGCTTGGTACTCCACTTTCTCACCCGTCTTTGCTGTCAGCTGCACTGTTCTTTTGGAGCATTGAATCACCCCATCGTATCTGGCTAACCAGCTCATACCCAGAATCAAGTCAAACCCAAGAGTTTCTAAGACTATCGGGTTCACCACAAAGTCTACCCCCCTTATTGTGATGGTGATACAGGGGCAACGTAATGTGGCACGCTGTTCTCCCCCAGGTGAACTAACTACCATGGGGTTTCCCATAGGTTGCAAGATCATCATGTTCTTTTTCACGAAAGCAGCAGATATGAAAGCATGCGAAGCTCCAGTATCAAACAAAACAGTTGCGAGAGACGAGTTGACAGGGAACGTACCCACAACGACATCTGTTGCTCCTTCTGCGGTTTCCGCACCCATGTGGTTGACCTTTCCTCTCGCTGGGTTCTGCTGCTGGTTCCCGTTCTGGTTCTGCGGTTGTCCAACCCTCTGATTGCTGTTCTGACCAATGGCGTTCTGAGCCTTGCGAGGACAAGCGCTGGCATAGTGTCCCAGCTCACCACAACCAAAACACCTCGGAGCCGTAGGTGCATTGTTGGTTGGATTGGGGCGTTGGATAGGACCACTCTGTGGCTGGTTCTGAGGACGCTGCTGAGGTAGTGCTGAGGGGTACTGGGGACGTGGCTGATACTGGGGTCGTTGCTGATACTGGTTGCGGTTCATCAAACCGGACTGTCCCTGGAAACGCTGTGGAGTCACCATCTGTTGGTTTCCTTGCTGAGGATTGTAGCGAGGGCGAACATTGCTTCCTGACGGTGTGCCTTGAAGCTTCCTCTTCTTTTCTTCCATCTCACGGCGCTTGTGCTCCAGCAGTAGTGCGCTATCCACCAGTTCTTGAAAAGTGGCGAACCTAGAGCACAGGAGCTGGTACTGGAGTGTATCATGCAGGCCATCACGGAATCGGGTCTGCTTCTTCCTATCTGTATTCACATCCTCCGGAGCATAACGGGCCAACTCAATGAACTTGTCACGATAAGCGGTGACACTCATACCTTCCTGCTTCAAAGCCAGGAACTCCTTCTTCTTCAAGGTCATCAGCGCTTCCGGCACGTGGTGAGAACGGAAGCTGTCGCGGAACTCCTGCCAAGTGATCTGATCACGATTGGGGTGAGCATACTGGTACGCATCCCACCAATCCAAAGCTGCTCCCTGGAGCTGTCCACTTCCATACAACACCTTCTCCCGGTCGTTGCACTGTGCGATGTCCAGCTGTCGTTCCACTGCCTTGAGCCAGTCCTCTGCTTGCATTGGGTCGCTAGACTTGTTGAAGGTAGGAGGACGTCCCTTCATAAACTCGCCCCTTTTATCTCTGGGCTGCACGTAGTGCTGTTGGGGCGGGTTCTGCTGATTCTGCTGCATCAGTGCTATGGTTTGCGCCATCTGCTGTGTCAGCTGAAGTTGCATCTGCATCATCTGCTCCATGGTGAGTGGCGGTGGTGGAGGTGGTGGGTTCTGGTTCTGGATGCTTCCACTGCCTCCGGGGTTGCCTCTGGTGTTAACCATCTACCATATCAAGAGATCTCCCATCAGTATTACCGCCAACTGGTATTAGATAACCCATGCTTGCAGATGGTGTATGAGAAGATAGCAGTACTTGGAAAGATATGATAGAGGAAGTGCAAAGGAGATAGATAACTCAACTATTTATTCACTAGTATTCCTTAAACCTTAGTCCTATATCTTGATGGAGATAGTCTTGCGTCTATGACCATCACAATCATTACAAAAATCCAAATCAAACATAAGCATAATAACAGCAAAATCAAGCACCCAAAGTCATGATTCACGCAAGACTCGACAGCACTGGTTTTGAAAGACGTGACTAAATGATCTGAAACAAAAACATGGTGGTCTCCTAGTGATTTGTCAACCGTTCTAACTAGGCTGCGTTCCTACAGTCAGCACGACTCTGATACCAATCTGTCACACCCGGATTTACACAGAAACCCGAATGCTTCTATATGTGTGCCCAGGAAGTCCACAGAACACATATAGATAACAAATATGATAAACAGAGTACATATGCTCGAATAAAATGGTTTTACATCAGAGTTTGACTGAAATAACTAAATAACACAGCGGAAGACTATTTATTAACTCTCTCTAAACGAAGACGAAGACGAAGCCGAAATCCATAATCCACAGGGACACCGACTGGTTGAGCACAGCTAGTAGAATGGCAGATCTTCAGGAAACTCAATAGCAGCAGTACCATCTAATCCATCTGTTACCCATCCGGGATTTTGTTGAATGGCAAGTGTAAGTAATTGTCTTACTTAGCAAATACAACACGGGTAATGATGGCTTAAAAGAAAGGCTTGACACGGCTGTACTGCATTAGCAATTTTAGTTGATTCATTTTAACATAAACCAAGATTTCTACAATTAAGTGAATCCCAGTTGCAATTCCCAATTAATGAAGTTGAGGTGAACATTAAACAATAATAAATATCAACTTCTAATCAAAAAGTATCCAGGCCGCTCTTGACCCTGAGCAAGGCTATCATGATAGCTTATACACTCTGCAGAGGTTTCGCCCTTTACCCACCAGTCGCGTAAAAGTTCAAAGGAACTTTGCACCCAACCACGCACATCAATACTTCCGAGGTGTGACTGCATAGGGACGCTACGAGGCTTTTCACAAGACACCCTAACGAAACAGTAGCCATTATGGTACAACCTAGGCAGCATGACCCAAGGCACCGAGATTGACTGACGCCCATGTCGCAACACGAGGGGGTCAATGGCGTCCAAGCGCGGTAAAGAATAAGAACAACAAAATAAATAGCGCAACGTGTGGAACCCCCGCCATACGGAAGCTCCCGCACGGGACTGTGCCTCACGGGGACATAGCCAACGGATACTCCGTCCTCGGTGGATCCAACCATACTCTCACCCATGCTTCCCATAACGCCGTCGGCCCGTCGGTAACTACTGTCAAGCTAGAGCCGTACATGCTACTCGTCCAAGACCAGAGCCATTATAGTTCCGGCGGTGGCGACAGGTTCCTGGGTTGCCGCTTTAAGAACCAGTCCTTACGGAGAGACACTAGGGCCAAGCATGAAGCATACGCCCTAGCTCCCTGATCCAAGTTGCTAAAAAGCAAATTTTAACATTAACATTGAAGTGAACCATTATGTCAAGATTAACAGTTAAACATTGGTGACAGTAGCTGCGCTTAGCAAAGGTCTACCCAGATGCAATAACCCAGGGTAATCAAGGTATAGGATAAACAAAACTAGGTACAACCTTAATAGGAACAATTTAGACACATGCATATGCAGTAATTAATGTAAAGGTGTGTTTAGGTAGCAAGGATTGTCCGTGCTGTACTTGCCTTCGTCCAACTGCTGCTGTTGCTCTTGCTGCTGCTGTTGGTCTTGCTCCTCGTAACCCTCGAACTCAAACGCGTACGGCTCACCGACTGGACTCATACAACAACACACAAGCATCCACACAAGCCAGTACATGCAAACAATATTAATCTATTAGAACAGTACACCAAACAATAAAAACAGAACAAAAGAAGGCTTAGAAACTAATCTACGCTTCGCTACGAACACGTGAGCGCGAAAATCACTCAAATCGGAGCTAAAACGAAGAAGTTATGGCTTTTCTAAGGTTCGGGGACTTGCTGGCAAAGTTTTAAAAGTTCCAGGGTCTTATTTGCAAAAACTCAGGGGCTAAAACATAATTTTATATAAAAACAGGAGGGTTTATTTGCAATTTAACCAAAACAGGACCTCGGGTACTATTTTCAAATAAGCCAGGGGGTTTTCTGTAAAAATCAGGACTTAATTGTAATTATTTTTGAATAGATTTGGACTGCGGGTTAATTTTGAAAAAGGACAGGGGCTCTTTTGAAAAACGTCCAAGGCTGACTCAGGTTGACCGTTATGGTCAACTTTGACCCGAGGCTTGACTCGATCTGGGCCGTCTAATTTGGATCGCTCGGCTGAAAATAGATCGGGGAGAGGAGGGTCACCGGCGGCGGCGGAGCTGCGGCGGCGAGCGGCGGCGCTTCGCCGGCATTGCTCGAAATCGAGCTAGGGGGCTCGGTTTGAAGCGTGGCCGGGCGCAATCGACTCGGGGTGACGCGGGGAAACGGGTGGGGGTGTTCTCGTCGGCGGGGAAGCGACGGAGGTGGCGCGCGTCGAGCTACAGCGGCGGCGGCGGTCGGGTGACGGCGGCGACCTTGCGACAGAGCAGGAGGGAGAGCAAAGAGGGGCGTGGGAGCATTCTTACCACCACGCAAAGCTGCCCGGGCGGTCGTTGGCGACGGAGCGGCGCTAGACCGGCGGATCGACGGCGGGGCAGATCTCGGCGGCGGCTATGGCGGCGGCTGCGCGAGGAGCGAGAGCGAGGGCGGCTAGGGTTGGATGGGCGTCGTGGGGCACCGGCGGGACTATTTATAGGGCGGCCGAGGAGAGTCCGGGTCCTCGACGTGCGCGCCGTACCTCGGCCGGACTCCGGCGCCGGGGTCGAGCCGGACTCGGCTGGAGGAGGGAGACGGGGCTGACCCGTGGGTCCGCTCGGTCAGTGGCAGAGGGGGCGGGGCGCTGCGGAGCCGCGGGCGTTGGCGGGGCTGGGCCGGACTGGCTGCTGGGCCGAGTCGGGGAAGCGGGGCGGTGTGCTGCGGCGGCTGGTTGCTGGGCCGCGAGGTGGGCCGACGGGGCTGGCGCGGGAGCGGAGCGGAGCAGGCCGAGAGGAGGAGGCGGATCACTGTGCTGGGCTGGGCCGGAAACAGAGAGAGGAGGGGAATGGGCCGCTGCGAAGAGAAAAGAGGAGGGAGGAAGTTTGGCCGAAAGAAATAGTTCAGGGAGGGAAAGTGGACTCGGGCCGCAGAAACTTTTCTAGAGCTCCAAACGCAGCGATTCAAATTCGAATTTAAACAGAATTTAAATTCCAACTGAACCACACACAAACAAAACACAATGCAGCCGGCATGAATGCAACAAAAATGTTTCTAACCTTATATTAAATTTTATTTATCATAAATAATTTATTTTCCTTAGATAAATATGGGCATAAATTAAATAAAAACAATTTAATTACTAAAATTTTAAAATAGGCATTTTTAGGGTGTTACACAAATACAACGAGGAAGCGGATCAGCTGGCTAAGATCGCGTCAGAGCGAATCACCGTTCCTCCGAACGTCTTCACCCGCGACCTCGATCAACCCTCCGTCAACTTCGAGCGAAGGGCCGAAACCCCCCGGACACCCTCGGGGGCTGCGGGGGTCGAGGTCATGGAGGGGGACCCCTCGAAAGAGGGGCTCGAAGCCCTCGACGCTGAAATCTCTTCGGCCGAGGCCATGGAAATCGACGTAGACACGCGACCACGAGACTGGCGTGATCCGTACCTCGCGTGGATCGACCGCGGGGAGCTGCCCTCGGACCGAACCGAGGGGCGCCGCATCGCCAGAAGGGCCAAGACCTTCGTCTCGGTCGGCGGCGAGCTGTACAAGCACAGCGCCTCGGGGATCTTGCAGCGATGCATCCCCATCCCCGAGGGAAGGCAGTTGATCCGCGACATCCACGCCGGGGCGTGCGGACACCACGCAGCGCCGCGCACCCTCGTGGGTAACGCATTCCGGCAAGGCTTTTACTGGCCCACCGCCGTGTCCGACGCAAACGAGGTCGTGCGCACCTGCGAGGTGCCAATTCTATGCACGAAAGACGCATCTCCCGGCGCACGCCCTGCAGACCATCCCTGTAACATGGCCTTTCGCGGTCTGGGGGTTGGATCTCGTGGGGCCCTTCCGCCCAGCGCCCGGGGGATTCACCCACTTGTTGGTAGCCATCGACAAGTTCTCGAAGTGGATCGAGGTCCGGGCCATCACCAGCATCAGATCTGAGCAGGCCGTGATGTTCTTCACCGACATCATCCACCGATTCGGGGTACCCAACTCAATCATCACTGACAACGGCACCCAATTCACCGGCAAGAAGTTCTTGGAGTTCTGCGACGACCATCACATTCACGTTGATTGGTCGGCCGTGGCACATCCACAAACGAACGGCCAAGTAGAATGTGCCAACGGCATGGTACTACAAGGCCTGAAGCCAAGAATCTTCAACAAGCTGAACAAGTTTGGCCGGAAGTGGGTTGCTGAGCTGCCATCGGTGATCTGGAGTCTCAGGACAACCCCAAGCAGGGCCACAGGCTTCAGCCCGTTCTTCCTCGTCTATGGCGCCGAAGCCGTCCTCCCAACAGACTTGGAGTACGGGTCTCCGAGGCTTAAGGCCTACCAGGAAGACCGAAACCAGCGGGACCGCGAGAATTCGCTGGACCAGGTGGACGAGGCTCACAACGTAGCATTGCTTCACTCAGCGCGCTACCAACAATCGCTTCGGCGATACCAAGCTCGGAAGGTACGACGTCGGGACCTCCACGAAGGGGACCTGGTGCTAAGATTACGCCAGGACAATCGAGAGCGCCACAAGCTCACTCCGCCATGGGAAGGACCGTTCATCATCGCCAAGGTCCTCAAACCCGGCACTTACAAGCTGGCGAACGAGAAGGGCGAGGTCTTCACCAACGCCTGGAACATCCAACAGCTACGTCGCTTCTATCCTTAAAACTCTCAGTATTTCTTGTAAATACTTCGTGTTCTTAGTTAACAATAATAAAGAGTTTGCGAAAAACATGAAAACATTGTTGCTAACAACACAAACAAGGGGGACTTGGTTCTATTTTCAAATAAAGCCAAGCCCCCCTCGGGGGCTGCAGGGGGGTTTACCCCCCCTAATCGTCCCAATTTTCGAAAATTGTGTTAAAACTCGAGGCGCTTAGAGAGGATGCGGGGCGCGAGCTAGCTAAAGCTGGAGCTAGCTGAGCCGTGAGACCGCCTATGCCCGCGAAGGGATACGGCATCTCCCTCTCCACTCCACGCTTTAATCGCTTGCGGATTCGAAATACGCGGCTAAAATCTCTCCAAGCCAAGAGTAGCACAATAGAACAATCGAACAAGTTTGAAACGCACGATCGACTTTCAATCTTAGTTTATTTACAGAGTTAGTCTCCTAAAAACTAAGATACATCTAGATACTAAGCCTGAACCCTTCAGGCTCCACCTTCCTGCGGGGGCACGGTGGCCTCGGCGGCGACGGTCGAGGGAACCGATGCAAGCGCCCCAGGGCCATCGTCATCACGGCACACCGAGGCGATGTCCTCCTCAAGGGACGCCACGGCGTCGGCCTCAGGATCAACCTCGGCTTCGGTGGCGGTCGCGGCCTCAGGCCCAATGTCGGCGCGCGCATCTTCATCCTCCTCGGGGAAAAGATCGCGCCCGAACTTGGCGGCAAGTGCCGTGGCGGCATCCTCGGCGCCGTCATCGGCCTCGTCGAGGGCAGCAAGGGCGGCGTCGTTGTCCAGGTCTGCGTCGATGAAGTAACCACGTGCCACCGCCGCGAGGTCAATGACGTAATACGTCGACACCACGCCGAGTGCCTTCTTCACTCCAAGGTGAAGCGCGTGCTCAAGGCGCTCCGCCACGCAGCTCTTCAGAGACCTCAGGCGGCTGGGCAACGACGACCCCGACTGCACGTCGACGCACTGGACGTCCCGGCACGCCGCATCGGCGGCGACCTTCAGCGCCTCAAGCTCCCCCTGGGCCTCGGAATAGGCGGCCTGAACAGCCATCACCTTATCCGCCTTCTCCGCCTCGGCCCTCCGCAGCCCGGACAAAGCTCAAGCACGTCAAGACGAACTCCAACACAGAAATCCAGGAAAGCGTGAGGACATACCGTCCACCAAGGCCCTGGCCTCGGTAAGCGTTGTGCGCTCTTGCTGGAGCAGGCCCTCCGTGGCCGCCAGCGCACCCTCCTTCTCTCGAAGCGCGCGGCCTAGCTGCTCGGCCTCCTGGGCCTTTTGCCCTGCCCGGGCCACCGCCTCCGCGAGCTGGGTCTGCGCGGCCTCGCGCGCCTTGTGCTCAAGCTCGAGCCGCTCCAACGCTGCGGCCAAGGCTCGGGCCTCCCGCTCCGCCGCGCCTCTCTCAGCGTCGCGCTCCCGCTCCACGCGAGCCTTGGCTTCTTCGTGTGCGCGGGCGGCCGTCTCTGCTTCCCTCACCCGGACGGTGAGCTGGGTCACTTCCGTGCCCAGGTCCGCGTTCGCCTGGCGGAACCGGCGAAGATCGGCGTACAAGCCCGCGATGCACGCGGTCTTGTCTACCGCCTCTTGCCGCAGAAGCTGCACGAAGAGCCATCAGGAATAAGACACAGACTAAAAACAATCTCAAAGTGCTGGGACGAGCGCGGGGATACCTTGAAGAGCTCCAGCGCCTGCCTGGAATGGAGATCGGCGGCGGCTGAGATGGCCCGCTCCAGGTCCGTCCCGACCCGTTCGGCCTGAGCCCACAGCTCGTTCTCCTCCGCCATGCTCTGCCAGACCCGGGCGGAGACGCCAGGCTCCTCCGGCCACGCGCTCGGGCCGCGACGACCCTAGAGCGGCGCTACCTCGGCCGCATCCCACTCGGCCGCTCCCCCGGCCACGGGCATCTGCGGCGGCCCCTGAGACAAGAAGCGCGCCGCCGACGCCTCGGCCGTAGACACCCCAGCGAGGGGAACGTGCCCGCCATCGCCACCCCGGGCCACGCCTTGTGCGCGACCCAAAGCCGGTAGGATGACCGCGCCACCGACCGGCACGACCGCCTCCTGCCTCCTCCCAGTAGGGGCCGCGGCAGTGGCATGGCCCTCCTGCTCGCCCACTTCCGTCACCAGGGCGCCGTGCCCCGGCTCCACCTCAACCACCGGGGCGTTCTGCCTCGGCTCCGCCACCAGGGGCGTCCTCTCCCGCTCCTCCTCCGCCGACCCGGAGTCTCGCACCCCCGGCGCCGGATCCACCGGCATCGCTGCGGACATCGCTGCGGGACGCGGAGTCCCGCGCGAACGCGACCCTCCGGCGTGAGGGGAATCCGACCCCCCAACCTTCAACGCCTTCTTGCGCGCAAGAATAGGGGCAGCCCTGGCGCTACCCCGCGTGCTAAATCAAAAAGAAAGAACAGAAATCACGAAACGAAAAACCGAACGAGGATGGAAAGCTACGAAAAAGTTCGAGGCAGAACTTACCGAATGCAATCCTGCAGCGCCTGCAGCTTCCGCTTCGAGCCGCCCATTGAGGGAGCCCTCCTCGAACTCGAGGACCCCCTCAAATCGCTCGGGGGCTGCGAACCCCTCAAGCCCTCGACACTCGCTCCGCTGCGGCGCGGCGCGCCCGCAGCGGAGGAGGAAGTTGATCGCGCCCGCGGCGCCGCAGGTCGAGCAGGCACGACCGCCATCCGCGTCGCCATCGGCGCAACATCGCCCGGGGCCACCACGCCCGCCTCGGGCAGCGGCGCCGCCATCTCCTCCTCCTGACCGGCGGGCGGAATCCCGCCGGCATCGATCTCCTCTTCCTCCTCCCCCTCGCTAGGAGGGTCCGGGGAGTCCTCGGGGGACGACGGCTGCGCCCCGCCGTCCCTCCTCCACCGGCGAAGCGCCGCCTGGTGCGCGTCCCGCCGGGCTTGCCTCCTCCGGCTGCTGGCTCTCTTCGCCTCCTTCGCGTCCCTCTCGCGGTCACGGCGAGCGCAGTTCGAAGCGCGCACCTCCGGAGTCGGCGCGAGGGAGCGGTAGAGGTCGCAATTCACGTCCTGAAATCACGATGAATTGAGGAAGGGAATTCTAAATTAATCAATCCAACAGCCCGGAGAGGGAGAATGATGACTCACCGACAAAACGTGGCCCTCGTCAGGGCGCAGCCGGAACGACCGGAGGTCGCTCGGCATGGTGTCCGGGTGCACCGCCGTTCGCACCCTCGTAACGACGTACTCTTCGAGCAGCGGCTCCGACAACATGCGCGAAGCCGCCAGTGCCGCCAGGTCAGCACCCTCCGTCATCCGGAACAGAGGGAGCTGCCTCTCCATAAGGGGAACCACCCGACGGCGATGACAGTGCGCAAGCACGTGCGCCACGGTCAGCCCCGACCCCTCAAAGGCACGAAGGGCGTCGACGACGGGGCGGAGCCTCTTCCGCTGAGCTTCGCCGGAGATGCCGTAGCTCCAGGAGTCGGCCTTCTCCGTCAAGACCTTGCCGGTGTACTCCGGCAACCCCAGGCCGTCGTTGCGCAGGTAAAACCACCCCTTGGCCCAGCCGCTATTGTTGGTGGTCATCCTTCAGGCCGGGTACAAGTGCTTCCTGGACTCGACCGGCGCGAGCGTGAGACCACCGGCGCACGAAGAACGGCGCACCCCCCTCCCCGCGCCGGACGTGCTGAGCTCGGCGCGGAAGAGGTGGACCCACAGGTCCCAGTGCGCCTCGATCCCCAGCACAGCCTCGCAGACGCCGACGAAGGCCGCCGCCTGCGAGATGGCGTTGGGGGAGAAGTTGTGGAGCTCCACGCCGTAGTAGTGGCAGAGGCCCCGCATTACTGGCTGGCGGGCGCGTTGAAGCCCCGCTCGTGAAAGCGGATGAAGCTCACCACGTACCCCGCCGGTGGGTTCGGCGCCCTGGCCGCCAACGCCGGGACGATCCACGCCGGCCGCGCCGAATCGCCCCTGGGCGAAAGCTGTCCGCCGTTCACCAAGCCCTCCAGGAGGTGCTCGGTAGCGGTGGACGGAGTCCATTCCGTGACGCCTTCGATGATCACCATGGCGGACGGCGGAGCAGGGAGCGCGGAGCAAAGGCGACGAAGGCGTGAAGGACGAGCAGAGTGCGACTAGCGGGCTCGGAAGTAAGCGAAAGGCAGAGGCGAGAGCTGGTGCGAGGAATGGCGAAGGTAAGAAATCCCCTTCCTCCCCCGCTTTCCTTTTATAAGGGAGCGGGCTCGTCCCTGCCGCGACGCACCAACCCACTGGCAATGGGCCGAACCCACGCGTGGCACGTCGCTGACAACCGGGGACCCCCCTCCCCTTTTTTCCCGTGAAACGGCACGCGTGGGCGACGACATTTACTGCGGCCCGGCAAAACGAAACGACGCAACAGCGGCGCCTGACCGCCCGTCGCCTCGCCTCTCCCCGGCGCACGCCAACCCCGCCTGAAAAGGCGCGCCCACTACGTCCATCTCGCCCACTCCGCGCCACGCCAGCCACGACCACGCCCGCCAGCGGTCGTGCGCGGGCCCGACCGACCTAACCATTGGATTCCTTCCCAGGTAAGACAACGACCCCCCTCCGCCTCGAGGCGCAGGGCGCTACTAATCAGGGACTCGAAAACCGGGCCTCGAAAAGGTTCGACGGGCGCCCCAGATTAAGCGATGCGTAGGCAGCCGGTCACGCTCGACCAACCCTCGAGCCCGCTGCTCGAGGGTGACCTGCACCTTTCGCAAGGCCCTACTGATCAGGAGTACGAAGCTTGGCCCTCGAAAGGGTTCGACAGGCGCTCCAGATCAACAGAGTCAGGGACGATTTGGGCGTGTCAAATGGACTTTACCCCGAACGCGAAGTTTGGGGGCGCCCCTGTTGTGTTCAAGGCCGGACAAAGGCAGCTAGTGGGGGGATCCCAACGAGGGAGAGCTTTCGCGCCCTCGGTCTCTGCGAAAGGGAGCGAGCCCCACCTAGCAAGCCTTTGCAAGCGCTACATGGACGTGTCTCCGGACCACGAGCCGACCCCCAGCGAACGGGGCACGGACGTCCACTTGAACTACCCGCTAACAGCTCACCGAGGCATCCATGTACGCTGCCCGATTCGAGGGTTGCACGGATGACCTCACCCCTCTCCCCCGCGAAGGGGAGGCGAGGGTCGCAACTCAAAGACAAGAAGCCCCTCCGATCGCCTCCGCGCGGGCCAGGAGCTCGGGGGCTCCTTGCAGCGTGTCCTCCTTCTCTTATGCGCGAAACGCATCAAAGCCGTGCAGGGTCCGCCCCCCGAATTCCGTATAAACTCGGTCTCACCCCTACCACATCGAAAGGGGGATGACTGACACAACCCTCGAAAGTCAAAACCCTTGCACGAGTGAACTCACTCCACCAAGGGCTCGGGGGCTACACCCGCGGGTGCGCTCGCGCACCCCCACGGAAGAACGTGCATAATCGAGAAGGAGTAATCCCAGCAAAACGCCCGGGAACGATCCCACGAACCATCAGCCTCTGCCCGACTGACCCTTAGTCCGGCAGAGACTCGGGGGCTACTGTCGGGGACAAACCCAGGGGGTCCCCTAATCATCGGGGTGATCACCCTCAAAAGAACGATATATCACGAGAGGCCGAATCGTCGGCAGCTCGGCCCGTCACAGCCTATCGCGGCCCGAGAACGGCCGTCCGAACTCGCCTGACAGGGGGGCCCGAGTCGCTACCCCCGTCTTGACCTCGCTCGAGGGCCACGCACCCCTTCGAGCAGGCACAACACAAACTCCGCCTCGCTCGAGGGTCGCGCACCCCCTCGAACAGGCGAGCCCGCTCCGCCTCGCTCGAGGCCGCTCCTCTACATAACGCGGCGCTCCCCGGCGCCCCAACCGACAACGGCACTTAATGCCCGCCCCATCAGGCGGGCGCCGAAGTCAAAAGGCAATCTTTCCCCCACGCCGCGCCGCTGACACCGCAGAACTCGCTGATTCACCTACTCCAGTCACTGTGCGTCCTCACTGACGCTGTGCGGACGCACGCGGCACTGCGCAAGACCCTGTGCGGACTGGCAGGCGTTATTCTGCACCCCTGTTCCACCTGCTACCGTCTTTTCCCCCCGGGACGCCCCTCGAATGAGCATGGGGAACCCTCGAAAGAATATCTAAACAGCAACCGAGTACAGACTCCGGCCAGGCGTGGCCTGGTGATGACGAACGCCAGGTCAAATCCGCCAACTCTCGACCATCCCCTGGTGAACCGGGCACGCCGCGTACTGTGGTTGACGGCAACCACCATACCGACCCCTGTACCGCCAACTCCGGTCCTTCCTCACCTGCCCCGCCCTTGAAGTCAACCAGCGAACGGGCGACTAGACGCGGACTACGGCAACGACACCCCTCGAAGCCACTCCAAGACAAGCACAGGGACGGCCACGCCGCTCGCAGAAGCCGGGGCTCGCCATAAATTCCCCGCCAGGGTCAAGGACGATGCACGCCCGGCGCCATGCTCTCCAGTACATACCACTGTAGCACGTCACACTTGTACTTGTAAACCCTACCCCCGCCTTACTCTCCTTGATCTATAAAAGGAGGTAGGGGGAGGACAACAGACAAGAAGACGACCAGAGACACGATATTGGCACTCGCCTCAATCACACTCGCTTTCAGGGACTTGGAGACTCCTCCTCCTCTCCCGCCTTGCTTGTAGCCCCCTCTGCAAGCACTCCGGTGCAAGATAGTACAGCGCCCCGAGCGCACCCTGCTGGACGTACGACCTCACGGTCGGAACCAGGATAAACGCTTGTCTCATCGTGCTAGCTCTTGCATCAACCGTCAAGGGACGGGACACAGCGCATTCTGTTTGGCGCTGGGGATTGGTCGACCGATCCCAGCACCGACAAAAGGCAAATTGCAGAGTTGACAGCTGCATTAGTGATCATGAGGCCCATACTTCACTTCAGCCATTGCTCCTAGTTTCTGTTATTGCAGTTAATAAGGTCTTGTTATTTCTCTAAATTTGTCTAGGCATGAGGTAACTTTTTTCCAGGGCATCTAGGCATAAGGTACTGACAAGTTGAGAGAGAGCTTTAATTTGCACCAAACTACCATATACACAGGTCAACTGTCCACGCAACTTGTCGTGCATGCACCACGCATCCGCAGTGGATCACGTACAATCCATAGTTTTTATCTCACCACCTTTTTTTGCACATAAGCCAAGTAACGTAACAGAACCGGTTGCGTACGCACTTGAGCCCCCGATGATTCGCCGAATCGTGGAGGGAAGACACCCGAATCCAGTAGTACCACCGTGGACATGGACCCAAAGATATTTCTTCGGTGGAGATTTATATCAGTTATCAGCAGCCGTACGAGTCCAGTCTGATGGAGCTGCCGCTTAATTAGCTCCTGCTCTAGACACTGCACGCCCCCAAGTCTTCGGCGCTCGACGGTCACGTACACCCCACCGAGACCAGCTCGATCAACCGGAGTTCGTGGCGGCGAGTCCAATAATCCGATGACAAGCTAGTCTGCCCATAATTGTGCACGCACGCAGCATCACCACGTCCAGTCGTCCAGGGATTATTAGACGAGACGGTGCTCTAATTTGACCACCCAACAGCCATGTGTGCGTAATGTAAACGAGCGCGACCTGCTTGGCCGGCCCAGAGATGGTGCGATATGGCTGGCCCCTCGGAACGAACCGGCCAATCGCATGCCGCAAATGGGGCAATCGGTGACCAGTAACCTGCCGGCTGCTCTCGAGTTAATCGGCCGCTAATCATGTCTCCGGCGACCCGATCGAGCTTTCGTCGGACTCGCTCTTCTCCAGTTTTTCAGCGCGGAACGGAACGTCTCGTCCATCACGTACCGTGTCATGCCTCGATCGACACCGGGGACAACGATGGCGCGCCGCGCCTCGATCCGGCCCGCTGATTCGCCGCGCGGGCGCGTCGTCGCCCCCGCCCGGCCGAAGGATCAGCCGTTGCCCGTTGGCCGGCCGCGCTCGGCTCGACACCGCGTCCAACCGGCGCGCGATACGTTGACGGGTGGGTGCCTGGATCGACCGGTCAGCCGCCCGCGGCCGGCCGGACCCCACGGCCGGTCACTCCCGCCGGCCGGGTTGAGCGGGTCGTCGGGTCTCCTCCAGCTTTTGGCACGCACGCAGACCCCCGGGAGATTCTTCTTCTTCTTCCCGTCACTATTCCCAGGGGCCGAAGCAGCTGGTGTGCTGCCTGCCGGCCTGGTGGTGCCTCGTTTCCCCGTGGCAACGCCTTCGGGCCGGGGCAACCCCCGCCGCAGGGCAGGAGCGGCCGCACACGGAGACACACGGGACCCCATCGAGTGGCCACTGTCGCACACAGCGCGAAAGCGACAACTGGGAGCCCGGCACTGCTGCAACCTAGTACGCCCGCACGAATTTATCCGAATCCATCTCGAAGGAATCGCCCCGCATCATCCAGATGCGTATAACGCCCTTCTGCTTTCGCGGATACGGCCAACGTAATCGGCACCTCGCGTACTACGCTGCTGGGTTGCTCGCTGTCGCTGGGTGCCCTGGCCTTTTCCACGCACTTGCGTCTTGCCTCTCGCGTTGCGCGCGCACGACGGCCTCTTTTCTTGTCTTGGGTTTCATTTCTCGGCGTAAAGCAAAGCAGGGCATAATCGGCGTAAATTATTGGCAGTTTGGGCGGCCCCCGATTGGGTGGCGGGGGCAGTTGCCCGATGCCGGGAGGACTCGGCTCGCCGCCGATTGGGTCGCCGTGGATAAGATCCCTCTCCGGCCTCCTCTCCTCTGCTCTGATCCCCTACGAACTCATCAAATACTCAATCAACAATCATGCATGCATCTCGCAAAGAAAAGCAGGGACAATCTACGTGTATCGGCGTGTGTGCTCGCGCCTGTTCCAGGGTCAGGGAGCTGTCGGGCCACACATTTGTATGCTCAGGTTTCACATCGACAGCTCCACCGCATCACTGTACACGGTGAGCGAAATAAAGGTAGGTAGAAGAACATTGGAGCACCGGTTGGTACGTTCTCTTCGCCGGTGCCATGTGCTACATTTTCTCGCTAACCTAACAATTTTTTTTGAAAGACCTCGCTAACCTAACAATTCGCAAAGCCATCGCAGAACGTTTCATGTTGATCGGTGGACTTACTTAGCGAGGCTCGTTCGGTGGGTGACCCGGCTGAATTAGGCAAGGACAGGGGCGTGTTGTTGTCTCTAGTGGTGTGGGCACCAGGTCACCCTGGTGACGCGAACCGACTTTGACACGCACGCACGCAGTGTCCAAAGCCTGCCTGCTCACGTACGCACGCCGGCACTTTTGTAAGCTTAAACAAGTAAACAACTAGTTAAAAAAAAATGCTGGCACAAGGTCGCATTAGCAGCGGGGCGGCGTCAGGACTTGGGGAGGACCGGAGGAGCAGCTGACACTAACAATGGCTAGGGCCCTTGTACCGATCAAGGGGCGCTCTTGCGTCGACTGAGTTAAATTATTCGCGCACCAGCGTCAAATCATGGGTGCCATTTGGTACCCCCGGCTGGGTTTTGGTGATCCGGCCAGACGGGTGTGTGTCGTCGTCGGTGCTTTTGCGTGTTGCCGCGTGACGATCGCGAGCACGGCCGCGCCCAGGAGGGGCAGGTGTCGCGCCAGGAGAGGGGCGCCAGTTTCTCATGTTGGGGTTTCTCGGCCGGCGACGATCTCCGCTTGTCACCACGCGACGCCGTTGTGGTTAAGGATGTTAAATTGCTCACAGATGAGACATGGGAGGGGAGGTTATTGCATACAATAGATCAAAATAAAATCCATAATTTCTTAATAAGATTGGGACGGTTTTGTTTCCTATATTCTTACTTACCTAACATTCCGAGCTGCACTTTTTCTTTGATTCTTCAAGTGAGTGAAGCTACGTTGCCCATGGTGGGTGCAGATGCGATAAAAACAAAGTTAACCAGTCTAGATGTGTCGACTCATTTTCTTTTCTAGCAATGTGGCTCTTATTTTCATAGCAAAATTATTATAGTCTTGGTTGAGCAGCACAACCTATTATAATTGGCCCTAAGCGAGCACCAAAAGCGGGCCTAATAACGCAACAGGGGGCTTAAGCCCCCCTACCATCCAATAGTCCATAATTTCTAGGAAATGAAAAGGAGAAGACTAATTAGATGTGTTGTGGTTCAAGAATGTTAAATTGCTCACAAATGAGACACGGGAGGTTCTTGCATACAATGGATCAAAAATAAAATCAATACATTTCTTGATAATAAGATCGGGACGGCTTTTATTTTATGTATTCTTACTTCTCTAAAATTACACGAACTACCATCCGATAGTCCATAATTTCTAGGAAATGAAAAGGAGAAGACTAATTAGATGCGTTGTGGTTCAAGGATGTTAAATTGCTCACAAATGAGACACGGGAGGTTCTTGCATACAATGGATCAAAAATAAAATACGTACATTTCTTGATAATAAGATCGGGACGGCTTTTGTTTGATGTATTCTTACTTCTCTAAGATTACACGAACTTTTTTTTTATCTAAGATTCTGAACTTCACTTTTTCTTTGATTCTTCACATGGGCGAAGCTACTGTCGGACCTTAGGACCGGTAATCCACCTGGGGTACCTGAATGGTAGATTTGTAGGCGAGGGATCGTCGAGCGAGTAGCTTGATGGTGACACAAGAGGCACTAATTTAGATAGTTATTTTCTCGCAAATCGTTGAGACTGGGAGAGGCCATAGAATTAAGGAACAATAGAATTTCATCATTAACTACAAAGAATTATGTATTTTAGAAAATTTATAGAATGAAAGTCTTGACGCTCTTATTAATATGATTTACCGGTTCTAAAGTCATTTATATGGGAATTTTGAATAGGCGAGGGATCGTTGAGCGAGTAGCTTGATAGTGACACAGGAGACACTGATTTAGACAAGTTCGAGCTACCCGACGTCCTGTGTCTATGTGGTTTGTATTGCTGGAGCTCGGCCAAGCTTCAGGAAGGAAGGACGAGCGTATGGTTACAATGGTTGTATGGGATTGATTAATACTCGTTCCCCTATCTAGACACCCCCTGCCCTCCTTTATATATCCCAGGAGGTAGGGTTACAATATGAGAGTCCTAGTAGAAGTCTATTAGGACTCGATCTTCTTTGAGCCGGCTGCCGCCCCTCTAGGTTGGCCATAGAGTACCAATATCCCACAGCTACGTTGTCCGTGGTGGGTGCAGATGCATCGACGATAAAAACAAAATTTAGTGTTTTTTTAGAATGACAAAATTTAGTGTTAACCATCCTAGAATGCAGGCGCAGTAATTAAGGCCCAACCGCCCAAGGCAACTCATGGGCTCCTCGTTCCTACCCTCTCTCTCGCCAGGCTATCACGTGTTGATTGCACATGAAAAGTACTAATGTTTGTTTCTATACTTGCAATTATCACATATCTAAAAAGAGATCCAATTCTCTGTACTTTTCCCAAACAAAACACCTAATTTTGCACTTGCCGCTTGCTTGCTAGTAATTGCCTATCATATGGTTAGGATCCAATCTCCTTTCAAACCAGGCGCCACTTGGTGTTCGGATTGTTTTGGGGGATTTCTTTGATTGGGTAGATAGGGATAGTGTCTCGCTGTAACGCCCGCGTTTCAAATCTCTGGGAAAGTCACTAAATAAACCAACCGGTGAAAAGCTTTTCAAAACGTTTTCCCGCCGAGCTCCCGTTCCCGCCAAACCCTCCCGCCTTGTTATCACCGCCCCCTCTCTTTTCCTGTTCTCATCGCAATCACCGCCCTCTTTCCGTCCCATCCCGCGTCGCCCGCTCTCGGGTCGACCGCCGGGCCGACCGTCTCTGGCCGACCACCGTCAGCGCCTGTCCTCTCCACCGCGAATCCCGCCGTCTCTCCCCTCTCTTTTTCCCTCCTCTTTTTCTTTTTCCCTCTCCTTCCTCCCTTTCTTTTTCCCTTTCTTTCTTTCTCTCTTTTCTTTCCCTTCCCCTATTTCCCCGGCCGTCTTCTTCCCCTCTGCCGCGCTGTGGCTCTGCTCGCCGCCGACCACCCCTCCCCCACTGCTCTACTCGTCACCCCCACTCCACTCCCCTGCCTCGCACCACACCAAGCACTCCACCGTGTCCACCACCTCGCCATCACCGCCGGCGCTGCCCGCACGCCACCGCCCGGCTCTGTCGCGCACGCTCTGCTCCGCCCCGCCGCGCCAGCACCGCACGCGAGCCGCGCCGACCGCCGTACGTAGCAACCGTGCCGCCCTCCACCGTGACCCCGCCACCGTCGTCAATCCACATCGGCCACCGGAGCACGCTGCCGACCGCGTCGTACGCTGCCGTGCCGACCACCGACGCGCCGCCGACCACCGCACGCCAGCACGCCACCGCCCGGCCCCGCCACGGTCGCATCGCCGCGCCGTCCACCGAAACAGCAGTAGCACTGCCGCGCACGCCGCTACGCGCCAAGCATAGCACCGCCGTACTGCCAGTCGCCGACCGCCTTCAATTCAAGCCGCCGGCCGCCATTATCGCCGCCCGACCAACCCCTCTCGTCGGCCCGCCCCCTCACCGCTCCTCCGCGCCTATAAAAGGGCCCTCGGGCACCACCTCCACCTCCACCAGCTCGCGCGCCACCCAATTCGCCCCCTCCGCCGCCGCCGCCGCTCTCGTGGGCAGCCCTCCACCCCCCACCTCCGGCCGTGGTAAGCCCACAGGTGGACTTGCCATACTCCCCTCCCTCCTTTCCCCCTGTTCCCGTCCACCACCGCCGCTCCAGTCGTCGGCGATTCGGCCGCCGTCGCCGCCGATCCCCCCCCCCTCTCTCTGCTCTGTCGAACGAATGAAGAAGGGCATTTTGCCAATAACCCCCTGAAGTTTCCCCTATTCTAACCCGCGGTCCATCGAACTTAAACCCCTCTCTCTCTGGCGCTTTGCACATGGCCCCCTGAGCTTTCACCAAATTAACCCGCAGTCCACAGCACTATTCCCCCTCTCTCTGTTATATTCGCCAGAGGCCCTTGAACTTTTCCATAATTACAGAAAGGTCCTTTTCTTTTTAAACAGCCCCTAAACCTCCACCAAATTCATCATTTCATGCGCCAAATTAATCCCGTTTGACCCCAAACTCCACCACAATAATCACCAGTATATTTCCACCACCCCAACCGGTCCATACTCAAAAATGATCATGTCGTCATCATTCGCTCTCATTTTCCGTTCTTTCTTTCGGAGCTCAATAAAAAGCTTTTTCTTTTATTTATTGGGTGTTTGTTTGTGTGTGCCGTAGACTCCGCTGTGAACGAGGAAGGACTCGAGGAGGAGCAGGTCTACGAGCAGGAGTTTGGAGACCAAGACCCCGGGCAGGAATCCCCCGAGGGTTGGGAGAACGGCAAGTGCAATCCCACCCTTTGATGCATACTTTTGTCCCAGTTTTATAAACATAACCCATGGCCTGTTTTATAAAACTTGCATGTGTTTACTGCTAAACCCGGTTGGATAGCCATTCCTTGATTTCTATGACTGCTCCCTTGACACCCTAGATTAATGTTTCAATATGACAATGCTCTGTTTAAATGTTAGTCACTGCTAGAAATGCTTAGGAATATTTTACCGTTATCCACTCCATTACAACCACTTGATGTTTACAAAAGCAACAGTGTGCGTGCTTTAAAATGAAAGAGATGTTTTGGGAATAAAATGAGTATCCGTGTGGGATGAGACAAACGGTATTTCCATGCGAAATACCGAGGTGAGCTCGAACCCATGTGGTCGAGCAAGGTGGGAGTTGTCTATCCTATCACAACTTTTGGGATGATGTTGATGTGTCATCTAGCCTAACCCATTTTACTGTACCACCACTCGACCGTTGTATGTGGCAACGGCCTAGCATAAATCCCACTAGTTAAACTGTTGGTTAAGTGGTGTGCTGGTGAGCAACAGAGGGCCATGGAGCCGGGGATACGATCTATGTGAGGTATGCCCCTGGGTAGAACCTCGTTGGTAGGTTGCTTACCCCCCTGGCCGCGTCTGTGGTAACTTGTCAGTTTAGCTATGGTGGGTAATGGCTTTGATAGGAGCTACACTGGCACTAAGGTGTTCATGTTGTGGTAGCCTACTTGTGGTTGTGTACACCTCTGCAGAGTTGAAACCTATCCGGATAGCCGTGTCCACGGTATTGGGCGAGTTACGGCTTGGTCACTTCACTAGTCCCCTGTTTTGTGTAAGAAAGTGGTTGGTGTTTGTTGAGCTGGGAAAAGTTTTGTCTTGGGCTACGACAGATGGGAAGTCTGGTAGCATTTAAAATCGTGTGTGTAAAAGTGATACATTTATTGATCCTATTAAAAGATATATTTGTGACAACCCATTGCGAAAACCAACCCTTTGCATGTGTAATAAAATTTGCTTTGCTGCTAAATAAACCATAAGCCTTCCTTGTTGCTATCCTGTGCATACTTCTGTTATACCCTCCGTGGTTGTGGTTGCGCTTGCTGAGTACGTATGTACTCACCCTTTCTTAATCTGTTGCAGAGGCAGACCCGGACTTTGTGCCTGAGGACGTCGTGTAGAGGGGTTCGTCCTGCACCCAACCTTTGCCTGTGTGTTAGGGTCACCCGCTGGAAGCCGCATGCGTTGCCACTCTGATGAAGACCTCTATGTTATCAACCTTTTTATCTGGAGCTTAGTGTTAGTTCTGTTCGTCGTGGCCCTGCAATGCCACCATCTCCCGTAATGTTGCCTTTGTACTGAACTATCTGTTGTAATAATGTGAACCAGCATCCTGGGACTGATATTTGTATCACATTAAGTTCTCTCTTTCGAGGGGACGCTTCAGGTGGTATCAGAGCCGATAGGTTGGCCGTAGGACGTCCCCCTAGGATCTTGACCTTACCCAGTCTTCCCCCCACTAGTTGTTCCTGCCTAAACCTTTTCCTCCACACAAGTACTCACCGACGGCTTTTTGACTTGTTCCAGATGGCCCAGCCGGTTGACGAGGGTTGGGGCGAAGGAGTCTGCCCCGCAGAACCTGGCCTCCCCAAGTTGCTACTGCTCAGCCTGGAGCACGTTGGAGTCATAGAGACCCCCGAGTACTTTTGCCGGGAGTTCACCACCAATGGTACCCGTCGGTGCCGGATGTTCATCTTTGTGGAGAGAAGCTCACTATACAAGGAAGTGGCACCTTGGTTTGTCCACGCCACCGGCTACGACCGCCCCAATGCCTATCGCAAAGCTGCAAGAAGAGCCCTGATGTGCCTCCGCGTACTGTACAGGCAGTACCTGGTGGGAACAACATTGGGATTTGCCCCACCCCTGGAGAGTGGGGGACGCGAGTGGATAGCTCAGATGAGAAGCCTTGGGAGAGATGAAGATATGGAGGACACTGTGTCACACCTGTCCATTTACCTCACTGGCTTAGACAGGCTGTACCGAGAGACATCGGGACAGCTGAGGCACCAGATCCGCAGAGCCGAGAAGGCAGAAAAGGAGTTGGAAGAAGTAAAGAGGGAACTGGAGGTACAGAAGGTGACAGCTACCCAGGCTGTCAGCTCCCTGGCCGCTCACCAGGCTAGATGCCAGGCTTACTCTGAGTACCTGGATAGACTTGAAGTCTACAGGAGGGAGAATGGGTTATTGGAAGGAGAACCCGAGATGACCCATGTGGACGCGAGTACACAGACGGAAGATGAGGTGCCAGAGTATCAGCTTCCTCTGAAGAAACGTCGAGTCTGTCTAGAGTAGAGTCTGTTGTATCCAGTTAGCGCTACCAGCTTAGCATCGATGTATCCATGATCCTTGTACACCACCATGTTATGCAATAAAGATCACCTTTTATCCTGCATCTGTTCAATCTTTGTTTTTCCCCTGGTTTCAGATGGCGGAACAAGGATGGACCCAGGGAGTTTGCCCAGTCACACCGGGCTTCGCTAGCCTGTTGATCCCCGCGCTGGAACGCCTCGGTGTACCTGAACGCCCGAGGTACTACAGCAGGGAGTATGAGCACCATGGGACCCAGCGTTGCAGAGTGGTCATAGTGGTCGCCAAGAGTGACCTCCACCCTGTCGAAGCATGGCGTACAACCGCCACAGGATTCAGGCACCAGGACACCTACCCCTTGGCTCTCAGGAAAGCCCTCCGTTTCATGTGCGGAATTTTTGAAAGGTACCTGGTCCCCACTCCAATGAGGTACTTCCCGCCAGTCGTCAGAAGTGCAGTCTGGCGAGCCCGCATAAGGAACTTGGAGCAGCGCCGTCAGGAGGAACCCATTTTGTACCAAGTGGTCACCTACCTCAATTCCTTGGACCAACTCTTTGACGAGCAGGCTGAACGCCTGAGGGAACAAACCTCCCGGGCCGAACAAGCAGAGTTCTCGGTCCGCATACACCAGGTCCAGGTAGCCCAAGCTGAAGCAAGAGCTGCTACTGCCATTAGCCTCGAGGCAGTCGCCCAGGAAAGCCTCAGGCAGGCTCGGGACCTGCGTATTCAGGACTGGACCAGAAGTGGAACGCCTGTCCCGGCAATTGGAGAACCCCATGTCCTACTTGGAACGCCTGTCATGGCATGGGGAGAAGTTGTAGGGAACCCTCAAGCCCTGTCAGGAACCTCCGCAGGATCACCACCTGCTGAAGAAGGGCCGTCTGAACCGCCTCGAGAAAATGGGACCTTGACCGAGGCTGAACAGGCACGACTTGCACTGCCAGCAGAGCGCTCCAACCCAGAAGAGGACTCGCCCCGCGAGTAGATCCAGAGTTGAGCGCCCACCGGAGGATGAAGCCAGCTTGGTCCGAAGAACTCTTGTATCCCTAGCAGTAGTTTCCCTACCATGTCCTGTACCCCTTGTAGCGTGAGCCTTGTTGTAACCCCCCCAAGTGTTGTACCCCTCAGCTGTTTGAATGGAACCTCGTGTGCTCGTTTGTTATTGTGTGCTGTGTGTGCCTCGGCAGAAATGTTTCTGCCTTTTCAAAAGGTGAACTAATTAACTTGAACAGCATCTTAACTCAATCTCACGAAGGCTTTGCTCAACCTGCAGATGGTGAACACGCGTGCTAGCGCTTCTCAGAGACACGCCCCTCCTGCCGGAGGAGAGCAACCAGAAAGGAGAAGGGAAAACCCTGAGAACCAGGAAGTGGATTAGCAGGATCCTATGGGAGAGAACCAGCCCGATGGACAGGCGCCTGTAGGAGGCGGACCAGAAGCAAGTCATCCAAGAAGTCAGAATGAAGGATCTTTTGTTGTACCCCCGCTTCCGCCAGACTTCAACTTGGCACAAGCCTTGTACCACCACACCCTGTTCATGCAAAATGTGTGGAATGCCAGCCGCCGTCAGGAGACAGCCCGTAGACCCAGTGCGGGTGACAAGCTGACCAACTTTCTGAGAACCAGACCACCCACCTTTGGAGGGTCTAGCAACCCCTTGGAAGCAGATGATTGGCTGAGAACTATCAAGAGGAAACAGGAACCGTTTGGATGTGGAGACCGTGACAAAGTTCTCCTGACATCCCACCAACTAACTGGAACTGCCTTAGCATGGTGGGACGCTTACTGTGCAGCTTCCCCAAATGAGTCTGCAATCACCTGGAAAGAGTTTGAAGAGGAGTTTCGTCGCTATCACATCCCCGACGCCACCATGAGGCGCAAGGCAGATGAGTTCCGTGCACTGAAGCAAGGAAACAAGACCGTGGAGGAATACACCCACGAGTTCACTGAGCTAGCCCGTTATGCACCAGATGAAGTAAAGACAGATGCAAAGCGGCAGGACGCTTTCATCAAAGGTCTACACCCAGATCTCCGAGCCCTGCTAGTCTCCCACAGTTTCCCTGACTTCAATATGCTGATGAACAAGGCCATTGTCACAGAAAAGGCCAGACTGGATGCCAGGCAAGAGAACAAACGCAAGTTCCTAGAGAGCAAGAACCGTCAGTTGGACCGCTCGCAGAAGCCCAGGAGCTCCGGTTATGTTGCACCTAGGCCCCAGGTCCCCATGCAGTCTAGGACCCAATTTCAGGCTACAAGCTCCCAGGCTCCCAACAACCAGTACAAGAGCCAGAACATCATGAAACCCCCACAGAGCAAGGTCAGCCAAGTCACAGCCAGCAACAGCAATGCAAGAGCTTGCTTCAACTGCCGTGAGACCGGGCACTACATCGCCGATTGCCCGTACCCTAGGAGCAAGCCTGCGATATCAGTTTACTCCAACTCTGTGAATGGACCCAAGCCACCAGTGTCGGGAGCCAACCGTGTACCCGTCCGCAGCACCAACACCGGCAGCAACAACAACAACAACCAGCAGTCATATGGACGAGCCCGCGTCAACCACATCGACGCGCAAGAAGCTCAAGGAGCACAAGGAGTAGTACTCGGTGAGTACCTAGTTAGTTCAGTTATGGCAACAATATTATTTGATTCTAGAGCATCGCATTCTTTCATATCATCAAGTTTTGTGGAAAAGCACAAAATACCTATAGTACTACTAAAGACACCTCTACTAACCCGAACACCTGGAGGTGATATTAAATGCCAACTAGGTTGTTCATGGGTACGGATTCTTTTAAGTGGGGTAGAGTTTTTAGCAGACCTAGTAGTACTAGAATCCAAAGGAATAGATGTGATCCTTGGAATGGATTGGTTAGGCAAACACAATGGTCTCATAGGTTGTGCTGACAAGATAGTACACCTAACCAACCCAGATGGAAAGCAAGTAACCTGCCACACCAAAGGATGTGGACTAGACCCTATGGTCTTTAGCATGGAGGCAAGAACCATAGAGGAAGTTCCGGTCGTCAGTGAATATCCTGATCTTTTCCCCGAGATTCTACCTGGAATGCCGCTGGACAGAGACATAGAGTTTGCTATTGAACTTGTCCCTGGAACCTCTCCTATAGCCAAGAGACCCTATAGGATGGCAGCCTCAGAATTGGCAGAATTAAAGAAGCAACTAGAAGAGTTGCAACAGATGGGATTTATCAGGCCCAGCACATCCCCTTGGGGAGCCCCAGTACTCTTTGTAAGGAAGAAAGATGGGGGCATGAGGTTGTGCATCGACTATCGTGCACTAAATGATGTCACTGTCAAGAATAAATACCCACTCCCTAGAATTGATGATCTCTTTGATCAGTTGAAAGGAGCCAAATACTTCTCCAAGATTGACTTAAGGACTGGGTATCACCAACTGAAGATTAAGGGGTGTGACACCTCAAAGACCGCATTTGTCACCCGATATGGGCAGTATGAGTTCACAGTGATGCCATTTGGACTCACTAATGCACCGGCTTACTTCATGAACCTTATGAACAAAGTATTTATGGATGAGTTAGACAAGTTTGTCGTAGTCTTCATTGATGATATACTGATCTACTCCAAGAGTGCCGAGGAGCATGAGCAACACTTGCGGGTAGTGTTGCAAAAGTTGAGAGCACACCAGCTCTATGCCAAATTCAGCAAGTGTGAATTCTGGCTGGAAAAAGTAGCCTTCCTTGGCCATATTCTGACCGCAGAAGGGGTAGCCGTAGACCCAGAGAAGGTAGAAGCAGTCTCAAACTAGCAACAACCAACCAATGTGAGTGAGATCAGAAGTTTTCTGGGTTTAGCTGGGTACTACCGGAGGTTTATTGAAGGATTTTCCAAGATAGCTAGACCCATGACAGAATTGCTTAAGAAAGAAAAGAAATTTGTTTGGACCGAGTCGTGCGAAAAGAGTTTCCAAGAGCTGAAGAAAAAGCTGACCGCTGCCCCAGTTTTAACCCTACCAGATATTCACAGGGATTTCGTCGTTTACTGTGACGCGTCCCGCCAAGGATTAGGGTGTGTCCTCATGCAAGATGGGAGGGTTGTGGCCTATGCCTCCCGACAACTTAGACCTCATGAGCAGAATTACCCAACGCATGACTTAGAGTTTGCAGCCGTAGTGCATGCACTCAAAATCTGGAGACACTACCTAATCGGGAACAAGTGTGAAATATACACGGATCATAAGAGCTTAAAGTATATTTTCACCCAACCAGATCTCAACCTCAGACAGAGAAGGTGGTTAGAATTGGTTAAAGATTATAATGTGGAAATTCATTACCACCCTGGCAAAGCTAATGTAGTGGCAGATGCCCTGAGCCGAAAATCCTACAGACCCAAGAGTGCCCACCTGCAAGAAGAAATGTGAAGCGTCCCCTCGAAAGAGAGAACTTAATGTGATACAAATGCCAGTCCCAGGATGCTGGCTCACATTATTACAACAGATAGTTCAGTACAAAAGCAACATTACGGGAGACAGTGGCATTGCAGGGCCACGACAAACAGAACTATCACTAAGCTCCAGATGAACAGGTTGATAACATAGAGGTCTTCATCAGAGTGGCAACGCATGCGGCTTCCAGCGGGTGACCCTAACACACAGGCAAAGGTTGGGTGCAGAACGAACCCCTCTAGACGATATCCTCAGGCACAAAGTCCGGGTCTGCCTCTGCAACAGATTAAGCAAGGGTGAGTACATACGTACTCAGCAAGCGCAACCACAACCACGGAGGGGTATAACAGAAATATGCGAGTATTGTAACAAGGGTGGCTCATGGTTCATTTTGCAGCAAAGCAAATTTTATTACACATGCAAGGGGTTGGTTTTCGCAACGGGTTTTCACAAATATTACTTTTAAAAGGAACCATAATGTAACACTTTTTCATACAAGATTTTGTTGCTACCAGATTTCCCATCTGTCGTAGCTCATGTCAAAACATTTCTCAGCTCAATCAAATACCCGCGTTTTCTTACACCAAAACAGGGGACTAGTGAAGTGACCAAGCCGTAACTCGCCCAATACCGTGGACACGGCTATCCGGATAGATTTTAACTCTGCAGAGGTGTACACAACCACAAGTAGGCTACCACAACAAGAACACCTTAGTGCCAGTGCAGCTCCTATCAAAGCCATTACCCACCATAGCTGAACTGACAAGTTACCGCAGACGCGACCAGGGGTTAGCAACCTACCAACGAGGTTCTAACCAGGGGCATACCTCACATAGACCGTATCCCCGGCTCCATGGCCCTCTGTTGCTCACCAGCACACCACATAACCAGCAGCTCAACTAGTGGGGTTTATGCTAGGCCGTTGCCACATACAACGGTCGAGTGGTGGTACAGAAAAAATGGGTTAGGCTAGATGACACATCAACATCATCCCAAAACTTGTGATAGGATAGACAACTCCCGCCATGCTCAACCACAGAGGTTAGAGCTCACCTCGGCATTTCACACAAGAAATACCGTCTGTCTCATCCCCCACGGGGTACTCGTTTTATTTTGCACAACTCATCTCTTTTAGCTTAAAGCACGCACACGGTTGCTTTTGTAAATACCAATTATTTGTCATGGGTATAATGGTAAGATGTTCCTAAGCATTACTAGCAGTGACCAACATTCAAACAGAGCATTGTCGTATTTAAATATTAATCTAGGATGTCAAGGGATCAGTCATAGCAATTCAAGGTATGGCTATCCAACCGGGTTTAGCGGAAAAATTATGCAAGTTTTATAATACAGGCCATGGGTTGTGTTTATAAAAACTGGGACAACAGTATGCATCAAAGGGTGGGATTGCACTTGCCGTTCTCCCAACCCTCGGGGGATTCCTGCCCGGGGTCTTGGTCTCCAAACTCCTGCTCGTAGACTTGCTCCTCCTCGAGTCCTTCCTCGTTCACAGCGGAGTCTACGGCACACACAAACAAACACCCAATAAATAAAAGAAAAAGCTTTTATTGAGCTCCAAAGGAAAGAACGGAAAAAGAGAGTGAATGATGATGGCATGATTCTTCTTGGGTATGGACTGGTTGGATTTGGCGGAAATATATTGGTGAATACTGTGGTGGAGTTTGGGGTCAAACGGGATTAATTTGGCGCATGAAAAGACGAGTTTAGTGGGGTTTAGGGGCTGTTTTAAAAGAACAGGGACCTTTTTGTAAATATGGAAAAGCTCAGGGGCTTCTGGTGAAATAAACAGAGAGAGAGAGAATAGTGCCAGAGGACCGCGGGTTAATTTATTTAAAGTCCAGGGGGTCATGTGTAAACGTGCAAGAGAGAGGGGCTCCTGTTCATGTGGACCGCGGGTTGAATGGGGTAAACATCAGGGGGTTATGGGCAAGGTTGCCCTTCTCTTTCGCTCGACAGACAGAGAGAGGGGGGGGAGAGCGACGGCGGCGGCGCTGTCCGGCCAATCGCCGGCGATTGGGGCCGTGGCGGTGGACGGGAACAGGGGGAAAAGGACGAGCGAGGCATGGCGAGTCCACCAGTGGGCTTACCACGGCCGGAGGTGGAGGGTGGAGGGCGGCCCACGAGAGCAGTGGCGGCGGCGGCAATGGCGAGCGTGGGCGGCGGCGCTGCGATGGCGGAGATGGCGAGCTGAGTGGCGGGTGAGTGCGAGGTGGTGAAGGAGGTACTCGCGAGCCTTTTTATAGGCGCGGAGGTGAGCCGAGGCGGTGGGTCGACGAGAGGCCGTTCGGTGGCCGGTGGCGGGGAGTAAAGGCGGTCGGCGGTACGGCGGCGCTGTGGCGGAGCTGTGCTCGTCGTATGTGGCGTGCGCGCGGGTGGCGAGGTACTAGGACAATGGCGGGGCCGGGCGGTCGGAGCGGTGGCGGCCGAGGTAGCGTGCGCGCGGGGAGCTCGACCTGGCGTGTGCGGAGCAGTGTGCGTGCGTGGGTGGTGCAGCGGGAGGGTGGCACGGTGGTTGTCGGCGGTGGGCGGAGCAGAGCGCGCGCATCCGAGCCTGGTGGTGGCGTGCGGGTGGAGCTGAGGCAGCAGGGCAGCGACGGCAGTCGGCGGTGGGCGGCACGGCAGTGAGCGGCGTGCTCTTGGTGAGCCGGTCGTACGAGAGCAGAGCGAGGGCGGCACGGCGGTGAGGAGTAGAGCAGAGGGGACGGGGTGAGGTTTGGCCGGCGGCGCGTCGGTGGTTGCGTGCAAGGAGGTGGGGTCGCGGATGAGGGGCGGCACGGCGTCGGTCGGGTGGCGAGGTGGAGGGCGAGGCGTGAGCGGCGGGGTGGACGGGGATGGGGCCGGCGGCGAGCAGGACAGAGGAGCGGCGGTGCTGGCGGTGACGTGCACGCGCGCGGTGGATTGGCCGGCGGGCGGAGCGGGCCGAGCAGAGCGGCAGCGCCGGAGTGAGGCGGCGTGGGGCAGGGCGCAGAGCAGAGCGGGGACGACGTCGGGGAGGGGGAGCAGAGGAAGCAGAGGAGGGAGGGGAAAGAAGGAAAAAGGGAAAAAGAAAAGAAGAAAGAGAAAAAGAAAGGAAGGGAGAAAGGAAGAGGGAGAGGGGAAAAAGGGGAGGGGTCGGCGGGATTCGCGGCGGGAAGTTGATGGGCGGTCGACGACTGTCGGCCAAAGAGAGATGGACCCGGCGGTCGACCCGAGAGCGGGCGACGCGGGATGGGACGGAAAAAGAGGGAGCGGTGATGCGATGCGGACAGGGAGAGAGGGGGGGGGAAAAGACAGGTGAAGAGGATTCGGCGGAGAGGGAGCTCGGGCGGTAAAACATTTTGAAAAGGTTTTACCGGGTGTGTTATTAGGTGATTTTCCAGAGATCAAAACGCGGGCGTTACAAACCTACCCCACTTAACGAAATCTCGTCCTCGAGATTCGGCTGGCTCCTAAAAAGGTGGGGGAACTCTTTCTTCAAGGCATCTTCTCTTTCCCACGTAGCTTCCTTTATGCTGTGTCTGCTCCACTGTACTCTGCACATTCGCACTTCGGAGTTCCTGGTTCTCTTGGTGACGGTGTCCAAAATTTTGACTGCTACCTCCTGATACCGCAGATCTGTCTGCAGGTCTATTTCTTCCCCTGGTATGTGTTCCTCTTCTGGAACTCTCAGGCATTTTCTCAACTGTGAGACATGGAATACCGGGTGTATGTCTGACATTGTTTCGGGTAACTCCAATCGGTAGGCCACTTTTCCAACTTTCTTTTGCACCGGGTATGGTCCGATATACCGAGGGGCTAACTTTCCATGGACTTGAAATCTACGAGTTCCCCGGATGGGTGAGACTTTGAGATAAACAAAATCTCTTGGGTTAAATTCCAGTTCTCGTCTCTTCTTGTCTGCGTAGCTTTTCTGCCTGGACTGAGCTGCTTTCAACTTCTCTCTGATTTCAGCTACTTTCTCTTCGGCTTCTTTTATGAGCGCGGGTCCTACTAGTGTACGCTCTCCTACTTCTGACCACATTAAAGGAGTTCGGCATTTTCTCCCGTAGAGGGCTTCAAACGGGGACATACCTAAACTTGCCTGATAACCATTGTTATAGGAGAACTCTGCATAGGGTAAGCTCTGTTCCCAATCTTTACCATAGGTAAGGACACACGCTCTCAGCATATCTTCCATTATTTGATTTACTCGCTCTGTCTGGCCATCGGTCTGTGGGTGGTATGCGGAGCTAAAATCCAACTTGGTGCCCATAGCTTTATGCAAACTTTTCCAAAATCTCGAGGTGAACTGGGTCCCTCGGTCCGAAACAATTCTACTGGGCACTCCATGCAACTTTACTATGTTCTCCACATAGAGCTTGGCTAATTTCTCCCCACCATAATTGGTTCGTACAGGTAAAAAGTGAGCGACTTTAGTGAGTCGGTCCACTATTACCCATATAGAGTCATGTCCCTTCTGTGTTCTGGGTAGTCCTACTACAAAGTCCATTCCTATCTCATCCCATTTCCAAACTGGGATAGGCAGGGGTTGTAACAATCCTGCTGGCTTCTGGTGTTCTGCTTTAATCCTCAGGCAAGTATCACACTGAGCGACAAACTGGGCTATGTCAGCTTTCATTCCTTTCCACCAATAGTTCTGCTTTAAGTCCAAATACATTTTGGTGGATCCCGGGTGAATGGAATATGGCGAGTTGTGAGCCTCGTCCATGATTATCCGTCTAAAGCCTCCTTCCCTAGGCACACAAATCCTATCTTTATACCACAGCGTTCCTTTGCTGTCGACTCTAAAGTCCGGTGCCTTATTTTCTCCGGTGTGCTTGCGGATCTGCACTAAATTCTTGTCTGTTTTCTGGGCCTCTCTGATCCGATCTTCCAGAGTGGACTGGATCGTCAGTTGGTGGTTAGCATCCTGGGGAACAATGTGCACATTTAATCGTGCCATTTCTTCTTGCAGGTGGGCACTCTTGGGTTTGTAGGATTTTCGGCTCAGGGCATCTGCCACTACATTAGCCTTGCCGGGGTGGTAATGAATTTCCACATTATAATCCTTAACCAATTCTAACCACCTTCTCTGTCTGAGGTTCAGGTCCGGTTGGGTGAAAATATACTTCAAGCTCTTATGATCCGTGTATATTTCGCACTTGTTCCCAATTAGGTAGTGTCTCCAGATCTTAAGTGCGTGCACTACGGCTGCAAATTCCAAATCATGCGTCGGGTAATTCTGTTCATGAGGTCTGAGTTGTCGGGAGGCATATGCCACAACCTTTCCATCTTGCATGAGGACACACCCTAATCCTTGGCGGGATGCGTCGCAGTAAACAACAAAATCTCTGTGGATATCCGGTAGGGTTAGAACTGGGGCTGCGGTCAATCTTTTCTTCAACTCTTGGAAGCTCCCTTCACAAGACTCGGTCCAAACAAACTTCTTCTCTTTCTTGAGCAGTTCTGTCATGGGTCTCGCTATCTTGGAAAATCCTTCAATAAATCTCCGGTAATACCCAGCTAAACCCAGAAAACTTCTGATCTCACCCACATTGGTTGGTTGTTGCCAGTTCGCGACTGCTTCTACCTTCTCAGGGTCTACTGCTACTCCTTCTTGGGTCAAAATGTGACCAAGGAAAGCTACCTTTTCCAACCAGAATTCACACTTGCTAAATTTGGCATAGAGCTGGTGTGCTCTCAATTTTTCCAACACTACCCTCAAGTGTTGCTCATGCTCTTCGGCACTCTTGGAGTAGATGAGTATGTCGTCAATAAAGACTACGACAAACTTGTCCAACTCATCCATAAATACCTTGTTCATAAGGTTCATGAAGTAAGCCGGTGCATTAGTGAGTCCAAATGGCATCACTGTGAACTCATACTGCCCATATCGGGTGACAAATGCGGTCCTTGAGGTGTCACTCTCCTTAATTTTCAGTTGGTGATACCCAGTTCTCAAGTCAATCTTGGAAAAGTACTTGGCTCCTTTCAGCTGATCAAAGAGATCATCAATTCTAGGGAGTGGGTATTTATTCTTGATAGTGACATCATTCAGTGCACGATAGTCGATGCACAATCTCATGCTCCCATCTTTCTTTCTTACAAAGAGTACCGGGGCTCCCCAAGGGGACGTACTGGGCCTGATAAATCCCATCTGTTGCAACTCCTCTAGTTGTTTCTTTAATTCTGCTAACTCTGAGGCTGCCATCCTATAGGGTCTCTTGGCTATAGGAGAAGTTCCAGGGACTAGTTCAATAGCAAACTCTATGTCCCTATCTGGTGGCATACCAGGTAGTACTTCAGGAAAAACTTCAGGGTATTCTCTGATTACCGGGACTTCTTCTATGGTTTTTGTTTCCATACTAAAGATCATAGGGTCCGGTCCACTTCCTTTGGTGTGACAGGCTACTTGTATTCCATCTGGGTTGGTTAGGTGCACTACCTTGTCAGCACAACCTATGAGACCATTGTGTTTGCCTAACCATTCCATTCCAAGGATCACATCTATTCCTTTGGATTCTAGTACCACTAGGTCTGCTAGAAATTCTACCCCACTTAAGAGAATCCGTACCCGCAAACAACCTAATTGGCACTTAATATCACCTCCAGGTGTTCGGGTTAGTAGGGGTGTCTTTAGTAGTACTGTAGGTACTTTGTGCTTTTCCACAAAACTTGAAGATATGAAAGAATGCGATGCCCCAGAATCAAATAATATGGTTGCCAAAACTGAACTGACTAGGTACTCACCGAGTACTACTCCTTGTGCTCCTTGAGCTTCCTGCGCGTCGATGTGGTTGACGCGGGCTCGTCCGTATGACTGCTGGGTGTTGTTGTTGTTGTTGCTGGTGTTGGTGCTGCGGACGGGTACACGGTTGGCTCCAGACACTGGTGGCTTGGGTCCATTCACCGAGTTGGAGTAGACTGATATCGCAGGCTTGCTCCTAGGATACGGGCAATCGGCGATGTAGTGTCCGGTCTCACGGCAGTTGAAACAGGCCCTTGCATTGCTGTTGCTGGCTGTGGCCTGACTGACTTTGCTCTGTGGTGGCTTTGAGGCGGACTGGCTCTTGAATTGGTTGTTGGGAGCCTGGGAGCTTGTGGCCTGAAACTGGGTCTTATATTGCACGGGAGCCTGGGGTCTAGGTGTAGCATAACCGGAGCTCCTGGGTTTCTGCGAGCGGTCCATCTGACGGCTCTTGCTTTCCAAGAACTTGCGCTTATTCTCCTGCCTTGCCTCCATTCTGGCCCTCTCTGTGACAATGGCCTTGTTCATCAGTGTGTTGAAGTCAGGAAAGCTGTGGGTGACTATCAGAGCTCGAAGATCTGGGTGTAGACCTCTGATGAAAGCATCCTGTCTCTTTGCATCTGTCTTCACTTCATCGGGTGCATAGCGGGCTAGCTCAGTGAACTCGTGGGTGTACTCCTCCACGGTCTTGTTCCCTTGCTTCAGTGCACGGAACTCATCTGCCTTGCGCCTCATGGTGGCGTCAGGGATGTGGTAGCGACGGAACTCTTCTTCGAACTCCTTCCAAGTGATCGCAGACTCGTTCGGGGAAGCTGCACAGTAAGCATCCCACCAAGCTAAAGCAGTTCCAGTGAGTTGATGGGTAGTCAGGAGAACTTTGTCACGGTCTCCACATCCAAACGGTTCCAGCTTCCTCTTGATAGTTCTCAGCCAGTCATCTGCTTCCAAGGGGTTGCTAGATCCTCCGAAGGTGGGCGGCCTGGTTCTCAGAAAATTGGTCAACTTGTCACCCGCACTGGGTCTACGGGCTGTCTCCTGCCGGCGGCTGGCATTCCACACATTTTGCATGAACAGGGTGTGGTGGTACAATGCTTGTGCCAGGTTGAAATCTGGTGGGAGTGGGGGCATAACAAAAGATCCTTCATTCTGACTTCCGGGATGGCCTGCTTCTGGTCCGCCTCTTACAGGCGCTTGTCCTTCAGGTTGGTTCTCTCCCATAGGATCCTGCTGATCCACTTCCTGGTTCTCAGGATTCTCTCTCCTCCCTTCTGGTTGCTCTCCTCCAGCAAGAGGGGCGCGTCTCTGAGAGGCGCTAGCACGAGTGTTCACCATCTGCAGGTTGAGCAAGGCCTTCGTGAGATTGGGTTAAGATGATGTTTAAGTTGATTAGTTCGCAATTTCAAAAGACGGGACAACACACAAGCTAACACACAAACACACAAGGTTCCATTCCAACAGCTAAAGGTTACAACACTTGGGGGGGAGGTTACAACAAGGCTCGCACTTCCGGGCGGGGATACAGGACAAGGCAGGGAAACTACTGCTAGGGGTACAAGAGTTCTCCGGACCAAGCTGGCTTCATTCCCATCTGAGTGCTTGACTCTGCGCCTACTCGCGGGGCGAGCTTTCCTCTGGTGATGCAAGCCGAGCCTGCTCAGCCTCGGTCAAGGTTCCATTCTCCCGAGGCGGCTCGGACGGTCCTTCTTCAGCGGGCGGCGATCCTGCCGGAGTTCCCGACAGTGCCAGGGGGTTTCCCACGATTTCTCCCCATGTCATGATCGGTGTCCCAAGTAGGACATGGGGTTCTCCAATTGCCGGAACAGGCGTTCCACTTCTGGTCCAATCCTGGATACGCAGGTCCCGAGCCTGCCGAATGCTTTCTTGGGTGACTGCCTCATTGCTGATGACAGTAGCGGCTCTTGCTTCTGCTTGGGCCACCTGGATCTGGTGCATGCGGACCGAGAATTCTGCTTGTTCGGCCCGGGCGGTCTGTTCTCTCAGGCGCTCGGCCTGCTCGTCAAAGAGTTGGTCCAAGGAATTGAGGTAGGTGACCACTTGGTGCAACAGGGGCTCCTCCTGGCGGCGCTGTTCCAAGTTCCTTATGCGGGCTCGCCAGACTGCACTTCTGACAATCGGCGGAAAGTATCTCATTGGGGTGGGGACCAGGTGCCTTTCAAAGATTCCGCACATGAAGCGGAGGGCTTTCCTGATAGCCAAGGGGTAGGTGTCCTGGTGCCTGAATCCTGTGGCGGTCGTACGCCATGCCTCGACAGGGTGGAGGTCACTCTTGGCGACAACAATGACCACCCTGCAGCGTTGAGTCCCATGGTGCTCATACTCCCTGCTGTAGTACCTCGGGTGTTCTGGTACACCAAGGCGTTCCAGCGCGGGGATCAACAGGCTAGCGAAGCCCGGTGTGACTGGGCAAACTCCCTGGGTCCATCCTTGTTCCGCCATCTGAAACCAGGGAAAAACAAAAGTCTGAACAGATGCCGGATAAAAGATAACTTTTATTGCACAACGTGGTGGGGTACAAAGATCATGGGTACATCGAGGCTAAGCCGGTAGTGCTAACTGGATACAACAGACTCTACTCTAGGGAGGGCTAGACTAAGTGCTAAACTAATCCAGACAGACTCGGCGCTTCTTCAGAGGGAGCTGATACTCTGGCACCTCATCTTCAGTTTGCGTGCCTGCATCCATGTGGGTCATTTCGGGTTCATCCTCCAACAACCCTCTTTTTCTCCTGTATGCTTCCAGGTTATCCATATACTCATAGTAGGCCTGGCATCTAACCTGGTGAGTGGCTAGGGAACTGACAGCCTGTGTGGCCGTCGCCTTCTGTACCTCCAGTTCTTCCTTCGCTTCTCCTAGCTCTCTCTTTACCTCTTCTAGCTCCTTCTCTGCCTTCTCGGCTCTACGGATCTGGTGCCTCAGCTGTCCCGATGTCTCCCGGTACAGCCTGTCTAAGCCAGTGAGGTAAATGGACAAGTGGGATACAGTGTCCTCCATATCTTCATCTCTCCCAAGGTTCCTCATCTGAGCAATCCATTCACGTCCTCCACTTTCCAGGGGTGGGGTAAATCCTAGTGCTGTTCCCACGAGGTACTGCCTGTAGAGTTCGCGGAGGCACATCAATGCTCTCCTTGCGGCTTTGCGGTAGGCATTAGGACGGTCGTAGCCGGTGGCGTGGACAAACCAAGGTGCCACTTCCTTGTACAGCGAGCTCCTCCCCACAAAAATGAACATCCGGCACCGACGGGTACCATTGGTGGTGCACTCCCGGTAAAAGTACTCGGGGGTCTCTGTGACTCCAACGTGCTCCAGGCTGAACAGCAGCAACTTGGGGAGGCCAGGTTCTGCGGGGCAGACTCCTTCGCCCCAACCCTCGTCAGCCGACTGGGCCATCTGGAACAAGTCAAAAAGCCGTCGGTGAGTACTGGTGTGGGGGAAAGGGTTAGGCAAGAACAAACTGGTGATAGAAGACTAGGTAGGGTCAAGATCCTAGGGGTACGTCCTACGGCCAACCTAACGGCTCTGATACCACCTGAAGCGTCCCCTCGAAAGAGAGAACTTAATGTGATACAAATGCCAGTCCCAGGATGCTGGCTCACATTATTACAACAGATAGTTCAGTACAAAAGCAACATTACGGGAGACGGTGGCATTGCAGGGCCACGACAAACAGAACTATCACTAAGCTCCAGATGAACAGGTTGATAACATAGAGGTCTTCATCAGAGTGGCAACGCATGCGGCTTCCAGCGGGTGACCCTAACACACAGGCAAAGGTTGGGTGTAGAACGAACCCCTCTAGACGATATCCTCAGGCACAAAGTCCGGGTCTGCCTCTGCAACAGATTAAGCAAGGGTGAGTACATACGTACTCAGCAAGCGCAACCACAACCACGGAGGGGTATAACAGAAATATGCGAGTATTGTAACAAGGGTGGCTCATGGTTCATTTTGCAGCAAAGCAAATTTTATTACACATGCAAGGGGTTGGTTTTCGCAACGGGTTTTCACAAATATTACTTTTAAAAGGAACCATAATGTAACACTTTTTCATACAAGATTTTGTTGCTACCAGATTTCCCATCTGTCGTAGCTCATGTTAAAACATTTCTCAGCTCAATCAAATACCCGCGTTTTCTTACACCAAAACAGGGGACTAGTGAAGTGACCAAGCCGTAACTCGCCCAATACCGTGGACACGGCTATCCGGATAGGTTTTAACTCTGCAGAGGTGTACACAACCACAAGTAGGCTACCACAACAAGAACACCTTAGTGCCAGTGCAGCTCCTATCAAAGCCATTACCCACCATAGCTGAACTGACAAGTTACCGCAGACGCGACCAGGGGTTAGCAACCTACCAACGAGGTTCTAACCAGGGGCATACCTCACATAGACCGTATCCCCGGCTCCATGGCCCTCTGTTGCTCACCAGCACACCACATAACCAGCAGCTCAACTAGTGGGGTTTATGCTAGGCCGTTGCCACATACAACGGTCGAGTGGTGGTACAGAAAAAATGGGTTAGGCTAGATGACACATCAACATCATCCCAAAACTTGTGATAGGATAGACAACTCCCGCCATGCTCAACCACAGAGGTTAGAGCTCACCTCGGCATTTCACACAAGAAATACCGTCTGTCTCATCCCCCACGGGGTACTCGTTTTATTTTGCACAACTCATCTCTTTTAGCTTAAAGCACGCACACGGTTGCTTTTGTAAATACCAATTATTTGTCATGGGTATAATGGTAAGATGTTCCTAAGCATTACTAGCAGTGACCAACATTCAAACAGAGCATTGTCGTATTTAAATATTAATCTAGGATGTCAAGGGATCAGTCATAGCAATTCAAGGTATGGCTATCCAACCGGGTTTAGCGGAAAAATTATGCAAGTTTTATAATACAGGCCATGGGTTGTGTTTATAAAAACTGGGACAACAGTATGCATCAAAGGGTGGGATTGCACTTGCCGTTCTCCCAACCCTCGGGGGATTCCTGCCCGGGGTCTTGGTCTCCAAACTCCTGCTCGTAGACTTGCTCCTCCTCGGGTCCTTCCTCGTTCACAGCGGAGTCTACGGCACACACAAACAAACACCCAATAAATAAAAGAAAAAGCTTTTATTGAGCTCCAAAGGAAAGAACGGAAAAAGAGAGTGAATGATGATGGCATGATTCTTCTTGGGTATGGACTGGTTGGATTTGGCGGAAATATATTGGTGAATACTGTGGTGGAGTTTGGGGTCAAACGGGATTAATTTGGCGCATGAAAAGACGAGTTTAGTGGGGTTTAGGGGCTGTTTTAAAAGAACAGGGACCTTTTTGTAAATATGGAAAAGCTCAGGGGCTTCTGGTGAAATAAACAGAGAGAGAGAGAATAGTGCCAGAGGACCGCGGGTTAATTTATTTAAAGTCCAGGGGGTCATGTGTAAACGTGCAAGAGAGAGGGGCTCCTGTTCATGTGGACCGCAGGTTGAATGGGGTAAACATCAGGGGGTTATGGGCAAGGTTGCCCTTCTCTTTCGCTCGACAGACAGAGAGAGGGGGGGGAGAGCGACGGCGGCGGCGCTGTCCGGCCAATCGCCGGCGATTGGGGCCGTGGCGGTGGACGGGAACAGGGGGAAAAGGACGAGCGAGGCATGGCGAGTCCACCAGTGGGCTTACCACGGCCGGAGGTGAAGGGTGGAGGGCGGCCCACGAGAGCAGTGGCGGCGGCGGCAATGGCGAGCGTGGGCGGCGGCGCTGCGATGGCGGAGATGGCGAGCTGAGTGGCGGGTGAGTGCGAGGTGGTGAAGGAGGTACTCGCGAGCCTTTTTATAGGCGCGGAGGTGAGCCGAGGCGGTGGGTCGACGAGAGGCCGTTCGGCGGCCGGTGGCGGGGAGTAAAGGCGGTCGGCGGTACGGCGGCGCTGTGGCGGAGCTGTGCTCGTCGTATGTGGCGTGCGCGCGGGTGGCGAGGTACTAGGACAATGGCGGGGCCGGGCGGTCGGAGCGGTGGCGGCCGAGGTAGCGTGCGCGCGGGGAGCTCGACCTGGCGTGTGCGGAGCAGTGTGCGTGCGTGGGTGGTGCAGCGGGAGGGTGGCACGGTGGTTGTCGGCGGTGGGCGGAGCAGAGCGCGCGCATCCGAGCCTGGTGGTGGCGTGCGGGTGGAGCTGAGGCAGCAGGGCAGCGACGGCAGTCGGCGGTGGGCGGCACGGCAGTGAGCGGCGTGCTCTTGGTGAGCCGGTCGTACGAGAGCAGAGCGAGGGCGGCACGGCGGTGAGGAGTAGAGCAGAGGGGACGGGGTGAGGTTTGGCCGGCGGCGCGTCGGTGGTTGCGTGCAAGGAGGTGGGATCGCGGATGAGGGGCGGCACGGCGTCGGTCGGGTGGCGAGGTGGAGGGCGAGGCGTGAGCGGCGGGGTGGACGGGGATGGGGCCGGCGGCGAGCAGGACAGAGGAGCGGCGGTGCTGGCGGTGACGTGCACGCGCGCGGTGGATTGGCCGGCGGGCGGAGCGGGCCGAGCAGAGCGGCAGCGCCGGAGTGAGGCGGCGTGGGGCAGGGCGCAGAGCAGAGCGGGGACGACGTCGGGGAGGGGGAGCAGAGGAAGCAGAGGAGGGAGGGGAAAGAAGGAAAAAGGGAAAAAGAAAAGAAGAAAGAGAAAAAGAAAGGAAGGGAGAAAGGAAGAGGGAGAGGGGAAAAAGGGGAGGGCTCGGCGGGATTCGCGGCGGGAAGTTGATGGGCGGTCGACGACTGTCGGCCAAAGAGAGATGGACCCGGCGGTCGACCCGAGAGCGGGCGACGCGGGATGGGACGGAAAAAGAGGGAGCGGTGATGCGATGCGGACAGGGAGAGAGGGGGGGGGAAAGACAGGTGAAGAGGATTCGGCGGAGAGGGAGCTCGGGCGGTAAAACATTTTGAAAAGGTTTTACCGGGTGTGTTATTAGGTGATTTTCCAGAGATCAAAACGCGGGCGTTACAAAATGGCACGATTAAATGTGCACATCATTCCCCAGAATGCTAGCCACCAGCTGATGATCCAGCCCACTCTGGAGGATCGGATCAGAAATGCCCAAGGATCGGACAAGGATTTAGTGCAGATCTGCAAGCATACCGGAGAAAATAAGGCACCAGACTTTAGAGACGACAGTAAAGGAACGCTGTGGTATAAAGATAGGATTTGTGTGCCTAAGGAAGGAGACTTTAGACAGATAATCATGGACGAGGCTCACAACTCGCCATATTCCATTCACCCGGGATCCACCAAAATGTATTTGGACTTAAAGCAGAACTATTGGTGGAAAGGAATGAAAGCTGACGTAGCCCAGTATGTCGCCCAGTGTGATACCTGCCAAAGGATTAAAGCAGAACACCAGAAGCCGGCAGGATTATTACAACCCCTGCCTATCCCAGTTTGGAAATGGGATGAGATAGGGATGGACTTCGTAGTAGGGTTACCCAGAACACAGAAGGGACATGATTCTATATGGGTAATAGTGGACCGACTCACTAAAGTCGCTCACTTTTTACCTGTACGGACCAATTATGGTGGAGAGAAACTAGCCAAGCTCTACGTGGAAAACATAGTAAAGTTACATGGAGTGCCCAGTAGAATTGTTTCGGACCGAGGGACCCAATTCACCTCGAGATTTTGGAAAAGTTTGCATAAAGCTATGGGCACCAAGTTGGACTTTAGCTCCGCGTATCACCCTCAGACCGATGGCCAGATAGAACAAGTAAATCAAATTATGGAAGATATGTTGAGAGCGTGTGTCCTTACCTATGGTAAAGATTGGGAGCAAAGTTTACCCTATGCAGAGTTCTCCTACAACAATGGTTACCAGGCAAGTTTGAGTATGTCCCCGTTTGAAGCTCTCTACGGGAGGAAGTGCAGAACTCCTTTAATGTGGTCAGAAGTAGGAGAGCGCACACTAGTGGGACCCGCGCTCATAAAAGAAGCCGAAGAGAAAGTAGCTGAAATTAGGGAGAAGTTGAGAGCAGCTCAGTCCAGACAGAAAAGCTACGCAGACAAGAAGAGACGAGAACTGGAGTTTAGTCCAGGAGATTTTGTTTATCTCAAAGTTTCACCCATCCGGGGAACCCGTAGATTTCAAGTCCACGGAAAGTTAGCCCCTCGGTACATCGGACCATACCCGGTGCAAAAGAAAGTTGGAAAAGTAGCATACCGATTAGAGTTACCCGAAGCAATGTCAGACATACACCCGGTGTTCCATGTCTCACAGTTAAGAAAATGCCTGAGAATACCTGAGGAAGAACACATACCGGAAGAAGAAATAGACCTGCAGACAGATTTACGGTATCAGGAAGTACCAGTCAAAATTTTGGACACCGTCACCAAGAGGACCAGAAACTCTGAAGTACGGATATGCAGAGTACAGTGGAGCAGACACGGTTTGAAGGAAGCTACGTGGGAAAGAGAAGATGCCTTGAAGAAAGAGTTCCCCCACCTTTTTAGAAGCCAGCCGAATCTCGAGGACGAGATTCCTTTTAAGTGGGGTAGGTTTGTAACGCCCGCGTTTCAAATCTCTGGGAAAGTCACTAAATAAACCAACCGGTGAAAAGCTTTTCAAAATGTTTTCCCGCCGAGCTCCCGTTCCCGCCAAACCCTCCCGCCTTGTTATCACCGCCCCCTCTCTTTTCCTGTTCTCATCGCAATCACCGCCCTCTTTCCGTCCCATCCCGCGTCGCCCGCTCTCGGGTCGACCGCCGGGCCGACCGTCTCTGGCCGACCACCGTCAGCGCCTGTCCTCTCCGCCGCGAATCCCGCCGTCTCTCCCCTCTCTTTTTCCCTCCTCTTTTTCTTTTTCCCTCTCCTTCCTCCCTTTCTTTTTCCCTTTCTTTCTTTCTCTCTTTTCTTTCCCTTCCCCTGTTTCCCCGGCCGTCTTCTTCCCCTCTGCCGCGCTGTGGCTCTGCTCGCCGCCGACCACCCCTCCCCCACTGCTCTACTCGTCACCCCCACTCCACTCCCCTGCCTCGCACCACACCAAGCACTCCACCGTGTCCACCACCTCGCCATCACCGCCGGCGCTTCCCGCACGCCACCGCCCGGCTCTGTCGCGCACGCTCTGCTCCGCCCCGCCGCGCCAGCACTGCACGCGAGCCGCGCCGACCGCCGTACGCAGCAACCGTGCCGCCCTCCACCGTGACCCCGCCACCGTCGTCAATCCACATCGGCCACCGGAGCACGCCGCCGACCGCGTCGTACGCTGCCGTGCCGACCACCGACGCGCCGCCGATCACCGCACGCCAGCACGCCACCGCCCGGCCCCGCCACGGTCGCATCGTCGCGCCATCCACCGAAACAGCAGTAGCACTGCCGCGCACGCCGCTACGCGCCAAGCATAGCACCGCCGTACTGCCAGTCGCCGACCGCCTTCAATTCAAGCCGCCGGCCGCCATTATCGCCGCCCGACTCGAGGAGGAGCAGTGCTACGAGCAAGAGCTTGGAGACCAAGACCCCGGGCAGGAATCCCCCGAGGGTTGGGAGAACGGCAAGAGCAATCCCACCCTTTGATGCATACTTTTGTCCCAGTTTTATAAACACAACCCATGGCCTGTTTTATAAAACTTGCATGTGTTTACTGCTAAACCCGGTTGGATAGCCATTCCTTGATTTCTATGACTGCTCCCTTGACACCCTAGATTAATGTTTGAATATGACAATGCTCTGTTTAAATGTTAGTCACTGCTAGAAATGCTTAGGAATATTTTACCGTTATCCACTCCATTACAACCACTTGATGTTTACAAAAGCAACAGTGTGCGTGCTTTAAAATGAAAGAGATGTTTTGGGAATAAAATGAGTATCCGTGTGGGATGAGACAAACGGTATTTCCGTGCGAAATACCGAGGTGAGCTCGAACCCATGTGGTCGAGCAAGGTGGGAGTTGTCTATCCTATCACAACTTTTGGGATGATGTTGATGTGTAATCTAGCCTAACCCATTTTACTGTACCACCACTCGACCGTTGTATGTGGCAACGGCCTAGCATAAATCTCACTAGTTAAACTGTTGGTTAAGTGGTGTGCTGGTGAGCAACAGAGGGCCATGGAGCCGGGGATACGATCTATGTGAGGTATGCCCCTGGGTAGAACCTCGTTGGTAGGTTGCTTACCCCCCTGGTCGCGTCTGTGGTAACTTGTCAGTTTAGCTATGGTGGGTAATGGCTTTGATAGGAGCTACACTGGCACTAAGGTGTTCATGTTGTGGTAGCCTACTTGTGGTTGTGTACACCTCTGCAGAGTTGAAACCTATCCGGATAGCCGTGTCCACGGTATTGGGCGAGTTACGGCTTGGTCACTTCACTAGTCCCCTGTTTTGTGTAAGAAAGTGATTGGTGTTTGTTGAGCTGGGAAAAGTTTTGTCTTGGGCTACGACAGATGGGAAGTCTGGTAGCATTTAAAATCGTGTGTGTAAAAGTGATACATTTATTGATCCTATTAAAAGATATATTTGTGACAACCCATTGCGAAAACCAACCCTTTGCATGTGTAATAAAATTTGCTTTGCTGCTAAATAAACCATAAGCCTTCCTTGTTGCTATCCTGTGCATACTTCTGTTATACCCTCCGTGGTTGTGGTTGCGCTTGCTGAGTACGTATGTACTCACCCTTTCTTAATCTGTTGCAGAGGCAGACCCGGACTTTGTGCCTGAGGACGTCGTGTAGAGGGGTTCGTCCTGCACCCAACCTTTGCCTGTGTGTTAGGGTCACCCGCTGGAAGCCGCATGCGTTGCCACTCTGATGAAGACCTCTATGTTATCAACCTTTTTATCTGGAGCTTAGTGTTAGTTCTGTTCGTCGTGGCCCTGCAATGCCACCGTCTCCCGTAATGTTGCCTTTGTACTGAACTATCTGTTGTAATAATGTGAACCAGCATCCTGGGACTGGTATTTGTATCACATTAAGTTCTCTCTTTCGAGGGGACGCTTCACTCGCAGAAGCCAGGTAACGGTAAGAACAAGTATGTGAGACTCCATTGGTATCATTTTTGTCATTTGTCATTGGTTCTGGCTCTCACTAAGAGCTCCGGTTATATGTCTTGCTTGTCAATCTATATGATTGAGTTAGAGTTTAATGTATTGAATTAGTGTGGCAAACAAATGATATGACATCTAAATTTTATGTACCAGCTCTTTGCATGGATCTGCTCGTGATAAAATTCTGTCAGTGTCCAGGAAACCCCAATGTACACCTTTGTTATTTTTTGCATATTTTATTTATTTAATTAGATATATATAAGTTTGTAGAACCGATTGTCACTATATCCTATCTCATTAGAAAACCTCCATATTGCCCTACAAAATGCTGATGCACATACCCTGACCAAGACGGTAGTAGTGTTGAATTAGTGCACCCCCTGAATTCAGCTCTAGCTTTGCCATTAATTCTTTGCTCTGATATAAAAAGATCGAATTCTTAGATATTTGAATCAAGATTCTCTTTGGTCTCATTAGACAGTGACTTTGATTTCTTGATTGAGGTAGAATTTAACCGACATAAATAGGCGTGGTGCATGTTCTGTCGTAGGTCGACTCATTTTCTTTTCTAGCAATTTGGCTCTTATTTTCATAGAAGAATTATCGTAGTCTGGTTGAGCAGCACAACCTTATAATTAGCCCTAAGCGAGCACCAAGGGCAGGCCTAATAGCACAACAGGGGCTTAAGCCCCCCTACCCTACGATAGTCCATAATTTCTGGGAAATGAAAGAGAGCAATACCAGATTAGAGGCGCCAGTCCCTGTTGGAGTAGCATAGCGCATTCCTTGACGGTTGCTTGGACTGTTGGAGTAGTCACCTTTTCATTAATTTTTCTACATGTTTCAGCTATTTACATGACAGTAATCCAGATAATACAATGGGTTATCACAAAGCAAAGAATGCAAAATTTGACCAAATTTAACTGTACCATCACAGTGACGGGTACCAAATCACCCCGAATAACTCTTCAAGTGCAGGGGTTGAACTGGCAGTATGTGATTGGGGAAAAATGCAGTTAAACGGACTGGGTTCACCCATCATGTCGGTTCATGTAGATACATCACGTTTCCTTCCTAGAGGTGAAAAGAAAAAACTTGCTACCGCAGAAGCATTGCACCGTCCGCAGCTGACAAATCATCACCACAAGCGCCACTGACTGATCATATTCATACCTGCAACTGCAAGACTGCAACAATTTACATGCTCGCCAACATACTAGCTCAGACGCGGAGGTGAGCCGCACAAATGAAATCGGCCCCCGGATAGGCGGAACAGGCCGGGTTGGGTTCAGATGCCTGTGACGTTGCGGCGGTAAAGCTCAACGTCTACGGCGCCGCGGCCCAGCACGCAGATTCGGCGAGGAAGCCCAACCATGTTCGGCCAGCAACACGAGGTGAACAGTGAACGGCAGGGTCTACCGCTGCATCAGGATCAAGGCCAGGGAGCGGCGGAGGGGAACCGCGTGGCTTCAGCGCCGGCCAAGGGGCACCGCTGCCCTTGTCTCCGCGAGGGCATGCCGCGGCTGCGGGTGGACGTGGTGGTGCGCGGGGACCGCATCGTCTGCATCAAGTGTCGTCGTCCTGGGTTTTGTTTAGGATTTAGGAATAGTTTGGTTCGTTCGTGCATGTGTGAGTCGGCCGTGTTGCGCGTGTAGACCATGTCGTCGCTTTTTAGCTTTGCTACCACGCATGCTAACTCTGAGCTCTGAATCATAATACTCTTGATGTGCGTACCATTCGGCTGCGAAAATAGATTATTTGCATTCGAGTATTCGCGGCGCTTTGACAGCGGATTAACGGAGCATGAACCTGGTCGGTTGATGCTCTCCCAAGTATGGCAACCTCTCCTGTTATTGTACGAAAGCTCCTCTTTGGTCAACTCACTATTCTTCCCTCTTACTTGAGGAACTCTCACACATAGTCAGTGCACGGAAGTAGTTGACGTTTTTCTTTCATAGAGATTAGTATAGTAGTTGATGTTAAAAACACTATCCCGTATAAACTCTCACATGGTCGCAATATAGAGGAACATTATTATAAGAGAACCGCAAAAATTGTACCAGGTTCTCATAAAAAGCAGCTCAAGCAGCAGATGAGTTGCATATAACTTTACAGATTAACAGAGCCCAACGAGAACCAAACAGATCAACAAGGCCCAAGAAGAATCGACCCCAAGTATATAGAGGACAAGTCCTTCGAATAGGTGAGTAGTATAACTGTATAGTATACCTGGACAGAATAACAGATACCAAAATAATATACTCCAGGTTTTTGGAAAAAAAATAACAAACTCCAGGTATACAGAGGACCGAATGGTAGACCAAGAATCCATTGGAATTGGCAAAACACCAAACAGAACTGCCAAACTTTACAGATCATAGAAAGCAACCAAACAAGGGTTCTGTTTCGATGGCTAGCTCACAAGAACCTAAGGTCCCAAACACCCAAAGATAAAAAGTTGGTACTACACAGTTTGCACAAGGTATGTGATCACTGAATTGCATGAGCAAGAAAATAAAAACAGGGTGAAACTCAGATGATTTAGAAACTCACGGGAAGATCTTACACTAGTTTTCATTATGATATCATGCAGCTAAACTTTGAGCATTATGAAAAATAACAAGGGTGTTTAATATCTGAAGAAGCCATCAAGAGAATGCAGAATTGTGAAACACAGAGACATCTAAAAGCAAGCAAAACCAGATTAACCAATGCTTCATTTCCCTAATCCCCAAAACAAATTTCCAATTTAGAATATCACCAACATAAAAACCATGGTTTTTGCCATGAACAATAGATCAGTTGAAGTAAACAAGTCAATCTCTAGCATCAAATACACTTAACTTAGTCAATCCCAAACAATATCAAAATAGTAGTCGTCACTGAGACATGAAATTCCATTAAAAAATAGGCTGCCTTCAAAAGGGTGATAAAGTAGGAGAGAGCCCTTAAATTGCCTTGCTCTCTAAGCTCCCATCAATATGATAACTCTCAATTCCTTAGAGTCCGTAATCCTATACAGAATCTCCTTCACCAACATGGCAACATATGAAACATATGCACTCTCTCATAGCACTAGGGGAAATCTTGGAACAGATTTACAGCCTATCTGTTATTTTTCATTCACAGTGTCTCAAAGCAACCCTAATTCTCGAGACATCATAAGAAAAGGCGGCTAGGGCAGGGGTGCCATGTCTCAGAGGTTCCAAGCACAATCCCTAAGTATAAAATATCAATGAATTTTCCATAGACTTCATTATTCTGCATGACTGAATTTAGTACATCTCTCAAATTAAAGGTGAAATTAGCAAATATTATGTTAATATAAGATGCACTCCCTCCGTTTCACTATTTTTGTCCATAGCACACCGTGCACACAAACCAATAAAGAAAGAGTTAAAAAAATCAATGTGAAATGACAATCATACCCCAATAAAGTAGCACGATACAACCACATCTCGTTTCTCAACGCATTTAATTAGGGATATGGAATGGAAATAGTATAGTACACCAATAACTACATTCTTGATATCCTCAATGAACAAGCATTGTGAGACTATCTACTGAGGCCACTGACAAACATAGTGCAACAGAGGGAGTTCATTGCACCTTTTTACCTCGATAGGACATTGATTGAGGATCATTATTTTCTAAAATTGGAGGATCAAATTCATTTGATCCTGAAACCAGAACAAACTCCATTTTGGTTTTATTGCTAGATATGCAATGGAATCAATGTCTGATTAGGTAACCTGGTCAAGTTATCGACAAACAATGCACATAAATGGATTCAGCAACAAACAATTAATCATGCAACAGCTCAGTAAAATGGGCAAGCCTGTGAAGGTGATTTCCGAATACATGATAAAATGTTATTTAAGAATCCATCCTGAGGTTGTTACAGCATTGCCAGGCACTGATAACTACTGCAACAAAGCCCAATTGTTATCTCAACAATTTAACATTCAGTCATCATTCTACACAAAGCCACCTAGAGAATGGCAAGATCAATTACCAGTTAGGTTATAATCTTGTGGCTCTGGCACCAACTTAATTATCCAACAGGTCAGTCATTCCTTGCATCAAGATATACAGCTACTTTCTCTGAACTTAGAATAAATACAGCTGTAAATTATATGTCAACCTCTCTGTCATTTAGACAACATCAAGTATCTCTCCAGCGAAAAGGAAAACAAATCAGATCGAGCAAAACCATCTACGCAGCTACCTCTATACTCTCTTTCATACAATTGAGTAACAAACTTTGTAACCGAGCCACCGATCCAAAACCAAACCACAACTCTATAAAACCATACCAGTATAGCTTTGCCATCACCGCGAAGTTGATTCAGGCAGCAATGGTTCGCCCGGCTTTCCAGGTCTCGTACTCGGGATCGTCAGTGGGCAGCTCGAATCGGCAGAGCGGGCACGAGTTGCGCACCTGAAGCCACGGCACGATGCACTCGTCGTGGTACCGGTGCGAGCACGGCAGCCTCTTCACGCGCTGCCCGGCCGCGACCCCGTCCTTGCACACCGCGCACTCCTCCCCATGCCCTCCCTCGCCGGCGGCCACGACAGCGGAAGGGAGCGCCTCCACGGCCGATCTGGCCGCCGGCGGCTTATTCTTCAGGAAGAGCTCCTCCCCGCCGGCGACGAGCACCTCGTACGACTCCCTGTGAGAGGTGTACACGAACCCCTCCTCGGCGTTGGCGTCGGGAGGCGGGGGCAAGTCGGCGAGCACCTCCCACTCGGGCTCCGGGGCCTCCCCGCCGGCGCCCGAAGGGGACGCGACCTCCTCCCACTCGAACTCCTCGGAGGTGGAGGCCACGAGCGGCAGATCCGGCTCGTCGGCGTCCTCGATCTCGAGGCAGTCCCAGCAGATCGATGTCAGATCCCCGTCGTAATCCGCCTCCGCGTCCACCTCCGTGAACCCGAGGTCCTCGGTCCCGGGCGCGAGGAGCGCGTCGCGGAAGAGGGCGACGTCGACGGAGCTGAACAGGCTGCGGACGCGATCGACCGCCGCGGCCGCCGCCGAGGCGGAGGGCGCCGAGGGATCCGGGCGGAAGACGGGGACGAAGGCGTCGTCGGAGAAGTACGACGCCGAACGGGAGGAGGAGGAGGCGGCGTCTAGGGTCCGGCGGATCTCGCCGCCGGCGAGCCGGGGGTGATGGATAGATGAGGAAGCCATGGATGCGAAGCGAGAGGGGACGGGGGGAAAAAATCGCGCCCTAGGGAAGGCGTTCCGGGCGCACCGGGGGTTATAGGGCCTTGAAATTCTACGGTTCTCGTGGAAGAAGGCAAAGCGCGTGCGGTTCGATAATGACATGTGGGGTCAAGGCACGTGGGGCCCTTTGGCAGTGGGTGTTGGTGGAGCTTGCGTTGGCGGGGTTGAGTAGCCGGGGTCTGGCGATAAGCCCTTGCTTGGTGATGGTGCTGTGTCATGACAGGTGGGGCACACGTAGCCTGACCCTACCTGTCAGTACTGGAGATGGTTACGTGTGTGGAACTGGAAGAAGACAATAAGAAGGAGCAGATGGCGCTGCCGTGGAAACGGGAAAAGAGCGAGTACGACCGTGTACTGCGCAATGCACGGATCGATGACATGTGGGGTCCGCGGTTTTAGGTCCACGCATGTCAGTGAAAGAAGGAAGGTTTACTGCGGTGAGAGTGGGCGTTCGGGCGTTTGATGATACCATTGGTTGACAGGTGGGGCCGCGGTGATGTGTGTAGTGTGAAAGCCGAGCAAAGGTGCCGGTTGCTTGTGTTGCGGGAACGACAGGCTGGACAACAGCGACGCTGGGATGCCGCTGATCGCAGCTGCGTCACGGCAGATCCGCCGTTGCTGTTGGCATCCGGTGTTGACCATTTGGTATTCACCGATTTAATTGTTTGCATGGTTAGAAAGTTATATGCTTGCATATATATACTTCCTCGTGGAGAAAATAAAATAAAATTATCCTGTCACGGACGAGCTTGAGCTGTCGGCGCCTCACAATCCGGATTGCAATACGACTAGTGATCTGCAGTGCTGGTCCCTGCCGATATGGCGACTTGATAGTGTTTTGTGCCTGTAAGCCTGTTCTTGATGCGGACATTTTCCATGTAATAAGAAACCAAGCTCGTGCGACCTTTGAATTCTCTATCCTTGCACCAGCTTCCCCACGTTGGGTCGGTCACGTCGTGCACGAGAGCGTTAGGAAAAGAATGCATCCACTGTGGACAATTACACACAAATGTGTGAGTGCGCAAATGTGTGGCTGGCGACACGCTCCCTTTGAATGTTGTTGGACTAGAGCTATCACCATGCTTCGCCCCCAATGAAACTTTAGTTTCCATTTCCCCAGGCATGTGTCATGTTTGATAGCCCAAAGGGCAGGTGTTTTTAGTTGATGGGTCTTAATACATGAGCTGGTGAGAGGGACACTCCACCCAATTTGTGTGAATGTATAATGACTCATGAGGAATCTTCCGATTTCTTGTACGAGGAAAGCATGTCTTGTACTGACCTCGCCTTCTGCCATTGGCCTATAGCTTATTTCCGTGGCACAAGTACGCGAAGAATTCAAGAAGGTTGGTAGGCAACTGAAGAACCGAAGAAGTTGGCGACTCACCACAAGTGACAAGGAAATGGTCACACAAGTTTTTGCAATAAACGCAGGAATTAATTTGCCGTAACTCCAAATGGGCCCTGAAATAGGAACGGGTTCGGCGATTCTCGCGGTCTCATTGTAGAGCCCACTTGCACAGCGATGCAAAAGCCAGTAGGCTTTTGGGCATATGGTTAGCGAGGGCCCAGTTCAGTTCTTGATCGGGCTACTATGGGCCCAGACTAATCTTTTTATTAGGAAGGGCCCAGACTATTCGACGTCTGTGGATCTTTGCTCACAAAATGAATTTGCTGTGCTATCGTTTTTTTTACGAAGATATTGGCATGTTTCTATGCACAGTTGCTCACATAGAGAATGCGAGGAGGTTCTAAAAAAACATACAGAATGTAAGACCCGTTTGATCCGCACAAAGAACGGCCAGTTTCTGAAGGAGTTTCCATGACTATTCGTACAAGATTCATATGGCATCCGCGCATTGCAAAGGCATCTCTAGATGAGTTCCCGGCATAGGAAGCTTCATGTCAAGTCTTTATCTGAACTCTCCGTGGAGGAGTCCCTTTCGACACAAAGAAAGGGATCACCTTTGATGCATTTGCAAACTTCCATGGCTGTCTCTGGAAGGGAGTTAAGTTCTCACCGAAGACTATCGTTGCCACAGAAATGTTATGCAATAAAAGATTTTTTTTTAAGTTGCTGAATGCTACTGAAAATTGTTTGAGCTCACATGTGAAACTGAAACTGAACCGTATGAAAATGGAATGGAACTGTTTGCATCACCACCGTTGTTATGTTTCGTGTCCCCTATAGGAGAGGTCATCAAGCGATCAGGCCTGCCGATATCTTGGACGGCTAAAATTATGCAGTAACAGCACCTAATGAGCAATCTGCATAGTTCTTCGTGCTTTTCTCCTCTCGACGCAACGACGTTACCTGCAAGATATGAGCGGCGTTCAGACAAGCTCTGATTATCCTCGACCCATGTTCTTGCTACTGTAGGTTATGAGCGCTACCAGCAAGTTATGAGCGCTGTACGACTTGCATAACATGATTAATCATTTCGTCTCGGTAATGGCCCCGTTTAGCCGCCCTCTGCTCTTTGCGTCTTGGTAACCATTCCTTCTTGGAAATGGATAATCTGAGCAGAACGGCTTCGACAGACTTTTCTCTGTATCTCAATCATGCTTAGCATGCAAGCTGTGAAGCTGACCTGGTTTCGAGTTTCCATCTCCTTTCTGTTACCGAGTGATCTCTCTCTGAAAGAAACTGACGACGAAAGCTGGCATCTTGACCTGTGCAGCGTCGCAGATGTCTCATCTCCTTCAGTTTTGAGCTGCCGGAAGGAGACTACTGCAAGCTAAATTCACACAGGCCTGCCGTTCTGTTACCATCTTACCTGCTCTGATCTGAAGAACATCAGTTACCGTTGTCCAGTTGGCGTTGCACAAAGAACCCCTTCTGCTCACTGGAGACTGGAGAGTGGAGATATGCATTCCCCTGTTTTCTTGACAAAGATTAACAGTTCCTATCTACTCTTGTTTGGCAAGCTGGTGAAAGTTTCTCATGAAACATTTACTTGCCACTCAATCTGCCTAGATGAAACCTTGCTGGATAAGCAGCTTACTGACTATTTGGGGGAGATTCGAGTAACACACTTCCACAGCCGTCTTTACCTCGCAACACACATTCTCCCAAAGCTTGGTTCACTCGGTTTCGTTGCCTTGCCGTCCTCAAGACCTCAACTCCCTTTCCCTTTGCAAGACCGGCACGCAGTTCTTTTGTGTCGGATGCCACAGTTGCGCAAAGGCAAAAGTGGAGCAACAGAGCAACCGAAAGGTGCCCCGATTAAAGAAGAGACGGCCATGATTTGTGCTAGCAGCAGCAGTGGCTTGCAAGTCACTTCTCGCCTTCTTGGCTCTCGCAGTGTGTGAGTACGGAGTGCATTGTAAATTTTACTGCCACGGTGCGACGTCCAAAAGAGGGTTTAACAGTAACAGTAACGGCAGGAAGTTACCGGGTTGCCGAGATGGGGGTAAAAAATTTGCAGTCGGCATCAAAGCGTGTGTGGTTTGCTTTAGTAATCAAAAGATTAGATTCGGGGCGTCCCGGACCCCGAGGCTAATGATAGTTTTGTTTAAGTGTTTGGAGACTAGAGAGGTTAAGGGAGTCAGAAGGGCATCTCAGTAGCTACGTGGGTAAGGCTAATGCTGTATGAATTGTAAATTTAAGAAAAAACAGAGAAGATCAAGACGATCTCTGATTTTTCAGAAGAAAATTTGCTTTCGGCCTCAATATCATTGAAATTGAATGGAAATACAGTCTACAAGTTATCAGCCCAATACTTACATCAAAGTAGTACTACTATCTACTATGTTAACAGTCAACTAATGATGAGAGGGCAAGGGGGACACGCAGTTTTTAATTACAGGCAGGCAGATTAAACAACGTCAGTGATAGTCGGCACTGTCAGTATCAGTCAGGAGGCCATGAAGTTTGGTATTGTCAGATGTCAGATTAGATGGTAGGAGTCAGAAGCAAGAAGTCACATTGGAGTAGTTAGCTACACTATTACTATTATTATTATTTTTTTGGTTGAAATGTCGTACAATACACTACTGCTAATTTCAAGAAAATTTTGCTGTCGTAATTAAAAATGATGGATCCTATTTTGAAATGAACTTGCAGGATATATTTTTAGGATCCTACATTGCTACCACATAAAAAAAACTAAAGTGGCTTTTGGGAGGACGCTGCAATGCCAAACCGAGCCAAGCAAGCAAAAGCAAAGGCTAAAACAAGAGTAAAAGGCTCTCTTGGTCAGTCAATACTGAAGAGCTCCATAAATTCAAGAACACAAACACCCGTTTGATCTCTCGACCCCTCTCTCTCCCTAGTCCCCAGTCCCCACCATGGATTCATTTGCATGGGCGTCGGTCTCCCAGACCCCGGGGCTAGCCGGCGGCAGCGCCGTCTCCGACGGGAGAGGCGGCGGCGGCGGTCTCTTGCCGGCGATGCCCGGGTTCCATCTCCAGCCACCGGCCGGTCTCGAGCACTTCTCGGTGGACTCCGGCCTCGTCGAGCGGGCGGTGCGCTCGTCCTGTTTCGCTGGCGGGAGCAGCTGTGTCAATGGCGTCCACGACGAGGCCGCGACCGGAGATTGCTCCTCCGGTGGACCGGCGCCGGACTCCGAGAAGAAGAAGAGATCAAGCGAGGTAGATGCTTGCTTACCGTACTCACTGTTCTTTCACCGGTCGCCGGAAGTTCCAATCTCTCTGTCGCCCAACTTCGTTGCCGTTGCATCGCAGGATGTTCAAGGGAAGGATCAAGCGAAGGCGTCGAACGCGTCCATGGATTCTGCAGACGAGAGCTCGCGCAGCAAGGGCGTGAAAGGCGAAGAGAATGGAGCAGACGCGGCGGCGGCGGCGGTGGCCGGCAAGAGGAAACGGAAGGGATCGAAGGAGCCTGACGAGGAAGGCGAAGGGTACATCCATGTCAGGGCCCGGAAGGGGCAGGCAACCAACAGGCACAGCCTCGCAGAGAGGGTACACACAAATTGCATTACAATACTGTTATATAGCATGTACTAGATTCTTTCAGACTTGGTGTTCTTGAAACATATGCAGGGTGCAACTGATCACCTGAGTTAGCTTAACTGCTTAAGATATAGTCCTAAAAGATGAACTTGAAAATTGGAATAGATTTCATTCTTGTGCAGTTGAGAAGGGAGAAGATCAGCGAGAGGATGAAGCTTCTGCAATACCTTGTTCCTGGTTGCAGCAAAGTGAGCGTTCTGGCTGAAAGAAGAGCTGAACCTAGGTTTTAGATATGTGGATTTCATAAGAATGACGCACTCTGTTTTTCTTGGCTTTGATTTGATTTGGTTAGGTCGCTGGGAAGGCGTTAATGCTGGACGAGATCATCAACTATGTTCAGTCCTTGCAAAGGCAAGTGGAGGTACGGTATCTCTTCTGCGTTCCAAGGGAGAGTGCCTGAAAATTGTTCATCCGATAGAAACACTCAAATGAAATATCCCTGTCATCTTGCAGTTCCTGTCAATGAAGCTTACAGCGGTCAATCCACGGCTCGGCCTCAACATAGAAGCCCTTCTATCAAAAGATGTAAGCAATCAACCCCCTTTTGTTCCCTTTTTGGCTTGTTTTTGCAATAAATGTCTGCCAAAATTACAAAATGCGCGCGTTTCCTTTGACGACATGCAGCTATCTCGCTTCCCTGGTGCTCCTCCATCTGCTCCCATCGGATTCTCATTCTCCCAGCCCCAGGAAATGATGCCCAAAGTTCCGCCGTTGTCACAGTCAGGCATGCTCCACGGTGGCGTTCATGGCGTGGCCAGCTCGAATGGCTTCAGAACAGTCATGCAGGAACACCTAAACGAAAAGGACTCGTTCGGAGATCATATTTCTCAGGTCTGCATAGCAGAAGAATACCAGCATTTATAGTTACCGTAGCTGTGCAGGGCTTAAGCTAGTTGAGAGATGGATTAAGTTACTACAGGTGTTTCAGAGTATAAATTTATAGCAATTATGCATTTGCAAACAGGTTAATTTTCAAGAATTTTAACGAAATTATCTCTTGAACAGATGCCTCTCACCTTGGACGGACCGTTCCACAACATCGCCCAAACTGGGTACGGCGGGGTCGTAGTGGGTCCAGAGCATCTGAGCATGAGGCCTGATCAGGGTGGGTTTCATATGTGAAGTTCAGCAGAAGCTCCAGCTTCTGATCAGCTGACATGTAGAGAGACAGGCGCATAATTAGCATGTGCCCTGGAGTTACTGCATAGTGCAGGAACAGGACAAGCTTGATTGCTCCAGGAAAGGCTACCATTGCATTGCTTCAGCCTTGTACATGGTCATCGTTTGTCTTCAGAGCTGAAAGTTCAGACACAGAAAGTAGGGATCTGCAACTATGAATTTATGATGTCGGAAAGCTGCCTGGGTGGAATGTGAAGTGAACTGTTCCTAGAGAGAAAATACCTACCAAAATAGGCAGAATTGCTGCATACAACATTCTACTTGCAGCGTACTGTTTGCATTGTTAGTTAACAGAGCAAGTTGGCAAGCAGCAGTGAAAACATATGTTCAGATTAAACACTCAATTTTTACTCTATTCTTTTTTTTTTCTTTCACCTTCACAATTCATCATTGTAGATCTCTTCTCATCCTTGTATCCATTGCTAGCTATTTCATCGATCTTTTTTAGACAGTTTACTGTTTACTTTGTTTAGTATGAACAGGTTTGCTTCTACTAGTATTACTTTCACTATTCGTATTCATCCGTGGTATGACTTCCATTAAGTATTTGATGATTTTCCATGCCTTAATGTTGACTATTCAATGTAGCTTCCCACTTGCTGAGGCGTTCTGTTCCTCTCTTTACAGTTTCTAAATAAGATCTTAACGCAGCATTTGGAATAAAAGGAAACTCGACCAGAGAGACCTCACATTCCTGATTTTGCACATTCCTCCGATTTTGTCTTAAATTGGTATCAAGATTTGAACCTGGGCCCTAACATTTGATATCACATAAACTTCAGTAACCATTCCACCATGTCGATCACTCGGACAAGTTTATGAGCTGCTTGCACAGTTGCACTACAAGAACGAAAAGGAATTCCTCGCACACAATGGTTTCCTCGCGTGCATCGTGCATTTGTTATATATATCATCGTTGGTACTGTATCTAATTGCTAAAGCCAGGAATAAAAACTGCAGATCTGATCTCCAACACGTAACTTGCCAGTAACAATTATATAAATCTCCAACTAGTAACAATCATATAAAGTGGGGGCAAACAACACTGGAGAAGCTTTTTCATAGACGGACATCACAATTGTTGCTATTTAATCAATCTTCATGCTTTATTGTCTTATTGATAAGGCCACTACTCTTACAATAAAATGGAAATGGCCTCCAGGTCTACACCTAAAAAAATTGCCATGGCAGGAACTCGTATTCAAGCATCTGTAACCAAAAAGAAGCCCTAGGCCATAGCTTTAATTCTACCCCATCACAACTAAATATGAAGATGTAACAAAGGATGCCCTAGAGAACTCAGCACTAATCCCTCCATGGGTCGCTCTCGGGTCTAACCTCGGAAGGCTCAATCACCTCCGTCACGGCACCTTCAGATGTGTCGGCCTCACCAGTTGATACTTCAGCCTCCTCTGCGTCAGACCTTCCCCATCTCCCACCAAGGGCAATCTCCATCATCTCATAGATCTTGCCACCCAACTCTGCTGGACTCTCCGGCTGGAAATCACAGCAAACAATTTTTTAACATTTCAGTAAACGATTTTTCACCATGACCATCAGAATCCATGAACACATTATGTTGTACTTACAGTATATCCACTGGAGATCAAAGCAGCCTCGTACAGAAGCTCGACAGCCCTCTTGGCTTCTGTGCTTTCTGGTTCATTTTTGCAAGCAGCCTGCCAGCAAGAATTTCTCATTCATATTAGTGATTGTAGTATAGCTCAAACACATTAATTGTTGGCGACTGCTTGGCAGGCAAGTCCCAAGGAGTAATGAATCTTACACTCAAATCCTTGATAATTGGGTGGTCAGGGTTGATTTCGAAAATTCTTCTCCCCCTCATGAACTCCAAGCTTGATGTGTCACCAAGTGTTTGTGCCTTCATAAGCCTATATATTTTGAGAAATGTATGTCAAGAATAAAATAGTGACCAAACAAAATAATTATTATGACAACTAAACAATAAACCTACCTTTCCATGTTGGCGGACCAACCAAACTTGCCAGATACAAGAACACATGGTGATGAACTTAGACGCTTTGATATTTGGACCTTTGCAACCTTGTCACCGAGCTGTTGTTTTACCCAGTCACATAGGAGCGTAAATTCCTGCTTTGTTTCTTTATTCTCCTCGTCTTCATCACCTGCAAAAATGGATAAATATATATTTTTATTTAACGTGGTTGGAAAGAAAATTGAACTGGGGAAAATCAATCTGAGCAAACTCAGGCATTGGCTCACCCAATTCCAGATCCTCTTTGCTGATATCCACAAATTTCTTCTCTTTGTAGGTCTGTAAGTTCTGAATGGCAACCTCATCTATTGGCTCAATGAGGTAGAGAACCTAATTGGGAAAAAAACGAGCAGCATATACTGAGTTAAAGCATAAAAGAAGAAATAACAGGTCTTTCTCATAGTCACTTGTGCCTATGTCAAGTACATACCTCAATGTCTTTCTGGACCAGCTTTTCCAAGAAAGGGGCAGTCTTTGCACTTTGGAGACTATCTGTAGCAATGTAGTAGATTGCCTTTTGATTCTCAGGCATGTTCTCTACATACTGATCAAGACTTATTGTATCTGCCTCATTTTTAGAAGAGTAGAAACGCAGCAATGGAGCTAGGCGCTTGTGATTTCCTGTGTCCTCAATGCAACCAAGCTTGATAAACTTCCCAAAGCTCTCCCAGAACTTCTTATAGTCCTATGGTACAAATTAAAGAACTTCAATATCAAGTAAACAAAATAACTTGGAGCAAAACTAAAGGTTCAATTGTACCTCTTTATCTTCCTTTTCGGCAATCTCTTCAATCATATCAAATGTCTTCCTGACAAGTCTCTTACGCATAATTCTTACCTGATCCACACAGTAAGAAGAATTTTCATAATCTACGCTCTCAAAAAAGAAAAAAAAAACAGACGGGCATTTCATCTATAACTTACAATTCGACTTTCTTGAAGAATCTCACGAGACACATTGAGAGGAAGGTCATTTGAATCCACCACACCTTTTACAAAGCTCAAGTATCTTGGAAACTGCAAGGTATATGTATCAGTAATTGTTTTCGCCTCAATCGATGGATAATAGAAAATAATAACAATACACTAATAGTGTTGAAAGATAGTGTACCAATTCACCATCAAAGTCATCAGATATGAAGACTCTTTTAACATATAGACGGATATTTTTGGTCTTGGGATTCATTATCTCCTCGTTACTAAGTGGTGCCATTCCTGGAACATAGAGGACGCTCCTGAATTCCACCTCACCCTGTTAATAGGAAGGATCAGGTTATAGACTATACAATGTATGAGAATTCATGTGTTTGACAGAGTGCTGTTTGATGAATTCACACACCTCTGTTGTGAAGTGGGCGTGGGAAAGAGGATCCAAAAACTCATTGAATGTCTTCTTATAGAACTCATTGTATTCGGTTTTCTCAATTTCCTTAGGATTTCTCATCTGCATGGAAGGAATAGAATTAAACTGTCTGATTTCTTCATTAGCCCTGTACCTCCCATCAATTTGTCAGCGTGGAGACTAGAGTTACCACAAGTACCAGAAGGGCGCTGTTCGATGTATAAATAACTTGTAATGAACAAGCAATAGTAACTCCGACTTACCCATATGGGCTTTGTTTCATTGGCTAGTTCCCAGTCCCAATATTTCTCGGTAATAGTCTTCTTTTTCTTTTTCTCACCCTATATGTCAAAGTATGCCAGATCATTTACATAAGAATCAAGATCCTTTAAAATAAGGAAAACTAGAAGCAGTCCATTCAGAAAAACTAACCTCTGTTGCCTCTTCACCTTCTTTTGGCTCTTCATCCTCTTCAACCTGTCAATCAAGGGGGGTTTCATCAGTGAAACAAATGAAAAGACAATACAGATTCGCCGATAAAAAGAACTGGTATGATCAAGAGAATAATCAAAAGGCATGGACAAGACCCTACCTCAACAGTTCTTGATTTCTCCTGCCATGTGTATATGGGGAAAGACACAAACTGAGAGTAGTTTTTTACTAAGCCTTGAATCCTTGAAGGGTCCGCAAACTCGAACTTATCATCAGGCTAAAGAAGAAATAAGAATGTAAGATCCCTTCACAAAAAAAAAAAACTTTCACGACATATCAGATGAACATAGCAACATACCCTTAAAAACAGAGTAATCTGAGTTCCACGTGTAAGCATTTTCTCAGGGTCAGTCTCTTCCTTGATGACATAAGAGCTACTGTCAGCCACAGCTTCCCACACATACTGTTTATCTGATTTTGGGCTCTTAGTGGACACCACAACCTGCAACGCGGGTTTGAGACAATGTTAACTTTGATAACAATCTAAGCCATGCAACACGAATAAAACCGTATTCCATGTAAAATATTTTACAAATAAACCATCTACTGGTAACTAGTAAGTAATATCCCATACCTTCTCAGCAACCAGAAAAGCTGAGTAAAATCCAACTCCAAACTGACCAATCAGACCATTGTCGGCCCCAAGGTCTTTGTTTTCCTGAAGAGAATCCAATTTCACATTAGGGCAAACGGCAATGAAACAATCACAGAGACACTAACGTATTTAGACCCTAACCATATCTCATATTCATAGATGTATCCACAATTGAAAATTAAGGCACGATGCTGCACCTTGAGGGCCTTCAAAAATTTTGAGGTACCACTCTGAGCAATGGTACCAAGGCAATCCTTGAGCTCATCTTTGGTCATACCAACACCAGTATCACTGCAATAATCAATGGCCATCAGAAACTAGAGCTATTACTCTGTTCAGAAAACACCAAATACATCTGTTATAAAAATAAACTTACGTGATAGTAATTGTTCCAGCATCAGGGTCAGGTTTAATCCTTATTTCCAGTTCACCCCCGTCAGCAAGCAAAGAAGAATCAGTCACACCAAGAAACCTCAGCTTATCCAATGCATCACTCGCGTTACTGGTAGAAAAGCAGATAAATAGCATTTGTAAATAATGGCATAGAATGAATAGCTGTAGAAACTGAATGTATCCAAATTCCAGCAAAAGCTACTAACCTGACAAGCTCCCGGAGAAATACCTCCTTATGACTGTACAGACTATGGACGATCAAATCCATTAGGCGGCTCACCTACAAGGCACAACAAAACCAACAATTTCAGTAACCAGTGTTAGTAGCATACAAATGAAAGCTACATAATCAAATCGGCTATACAGATTCGGCAACATTTCTGCTCAACTACAGCTAACCTTATCACATTAATCCCCGAAAGGAAAATTCAAGCTGTATCAACAATTCAACACCACATTAATCCCCGAAAGGAAAATTCAAGCTGTATCAACAATTCAACACCAACTAGAAATTCCATCTGAAACCATATTAAATGCCAAACATGGACCGTGCCGATGTCTCACCTCCGCCTGGTACTCGAACTCCTCCCCGGCCGCCTCCTCCCCGGCGGGCTTCTCCGCGACGGCCGCATCGCACCGCACCCTGACCAACCTAGCCCTGCTCCTCTCGGCCTCCCATCTGACCGCTCTGGGGCACCTTAGCGCCCCGCTCCCCCGCGGCGCGACCGAGCTCGCGGCGGACGGCGCCCTCCTCCCCGCGCAGGGACGCAGCGCCGCCACCGACGACGCGCCCAGGGTCCCGCTCAACGCCGGCGCCATGGGAGACAGGGTCCGCGTATGCCACGAGCTGGCGCGCCAACGTTCGGGGAAGAGAGTGAGGGGGGAGGGGGGACGAGGGAGGGTGAGGGAGAGAGGATAAGGCCAAGGGGGGTTAGGGTTTTTGTTCGGGGCGTGCGGGTTCAAGAGGAAGGAGATGAGGCGCTGAGGAAGCTTCTAGAAGCGCTCGAGGCCGAACGTCGCATCACCACGGTCGAGGATGAACTGTACGGTGGATCGAGGACGAAGGGTTGGTCCATTTTTTTTTTCCCAGCAAGGCGAGTGTCTGAAACGCTGTGCTGTGGGCCGTGGGGTTGAAGAGAGGCTTTCTTTGTTTGCAGCGGGAGAACGTAGTTGGGATAGCGGGCTGGGCTTCTATGAGCCGAAGTCGCTTCTTGGGCCATTAACCCAACAGGCCTTTTTCTTCGGAACAACAAGCTATCGGGCTTAATTGGGCCATTGCAGTGTTCTTTGAGGTAATCCGTGCATCCTCCGGTTTCTTTTTTTTTGGTTAACAAATGCGTACGCTAAAACCGATTTCTTGAACGAAAGTTGAAAGGCACCCACTATATTGCATTAATCCTGTTCGAAGCCATCTTTCTTTCTGATAACATACTGAACAGTCATCTGTTTTTTTTAGGGTCGCCGGGGGGAAGATTCCCCACGTGAATTTCATCTGTTCGAAGCCATACTGAACAGTCATCTCATCTGTTCGAAGCCATTTTTCTTGCTGATAACATACTGAACAGTAATCTGTACAAATCACAGCGAGCAGCGAGTGTTTACAAAGTTTCAATCAACGTATAGGAACAAAGAATCAGAAGGTAATTTAAAAAGATCGTACTATAATTCTCTTTACTGTTCGTGAACATCTTACGATTTCGATCACATGAGCACACCAACCAGTATCTTTTTTTTTTTTTTGAGAAGACACACCAACCAGTATCTAAGAAGATGGGGGAAATACTGCCAGCAACCACAGTCCACTCAATGACCACGGCAAGGCTCAGTGCTGTGAGAAGGCTCTTTGAAGCAATCGACATTGCACAGACTCATCGATCTAATCTTCTCTCCAATTCTGCAAAAGATTAATGAGAATATCAATTGTTTTGAACAAAAAAAAGAATGACAATTGGAACAATATTTATCACCTTTTCATTATAATTAATTTATAAGGGAAAAATCGTAGGCAATGCTAATGTTAAGTTCCGATAAAAAAATGCTAATGTAAGTCAGAAATCGATGTTATCTATAGATCGACTAAAAGCAATTGCAATGTGCAAGACAACAAGCAGAGAGAGCGAACCTATCAAAGCTTTTCCTCGGCTTTTCTGATTGCTCATGTTCATCAATCCTATCGAAGCAGTCAACACTTCTTCTCGATTTTTCTTTCCTGTCTGTGCTGGATCTTGCCTTCTCTCTGTGGCCCGTGCTTCGCCTGCGTTTATCCACATGTTCAGTGCCCAACATAGGCTGTTCATGAGCTGTGGTCTTCCTCGGCTCCAACCTTCGTGAAACCATGGAAGGAACCTCGGAAATAGTTATATCGTCAGCTGGCGATTTTACATTCTCAGCTGCAGCTTCTTTTTCAGCTGGCAGTTTTTTTATGGTCGATAGGAACTTCTTCAGATGTCTTGAATACACCGGGAATCTTTCCAAGTTAGCATGGTCACCTCCCTCGATCCACAGAGGTTCATACTTCTGCTGGCACAGCTCCCAGAGCCGCTTTCCATGGGACCAGTCGACAACATCATCATTTGTGCCCTGAAAAACAAGGAAAGAAAGCTCCAGTTTAATGATCTGAAGCTATTGGAATTAAGAATGCTAACACGTAGATGCTTACAAAGAACTTACATGGATTACCAAAACTGGGCATTTCACATGGGGGATTTTCTCAATGTTCTGAAAAGGAAATAAGTGTTAGCATATGCAGTGTGTGACCTATTTATCTTAGATACTTCAGTCTTTTTAAAAAAAATGAATTTTGATACTTCAGTCAGCGAACCAAACCTTATATATGTCAAACCAGTATGTTTTCTTCACTGAATACATGACACGCAAGCCAGACAGTATTGCACTGTGCAGAACAACAGCTCTTATGTGATCCAAACGAACAGCTAAATCTAGGGTAGGTCCACTGCCAACAGACTGACCATACAGAACAATGTCTTCTTCCCTAGTCCCATAAACGTCCATAAGGCACTTGTATGCAGCCTCTATGTCAGCATAAGTATTAGCTTCACTTGGCTGCAGATGGATTTTCCAGAAATGTTATGTCAATAATGTTATTTCTAAAAAGAAGCAAATACTAAAACTCTAAAAGAACGAACTAGCTCAGACCAATAGTTCCCTTAATCAAACTCCCTCAAGCAGGAATAAATTTCATGGCCCCTTTCTTTTCTTTTCTTTTTTTTTGAAACGTATCATGGCCTCTTTCATGACAAGAGCCAAGAATAATATTGTGAGGTTGCCCTCTACTGAAGTGACATGGTAAGAGCATTAGTTTCAAAAAAAAAGATAGAGATAAGTTACCTTGCCTGATGACTGTCCATAACCAGAGTAATCGTACCTGAGAAGAATGGTGAAATTGTTTTATCACAGCCCATTTCAGTCATCAAGTAAAACACGAATGCATGATCATAGAACTTGCTAAGGCTTCGAGGACTAGGACTTGCAGCATTCGGTAGTTATTTTAATGGCTTAATTTGAAGAAGAAGGAGCTAGAGTGATGGTCTTGGTTTCCATTGCCTTGGTTTTGTTGCTACAAGCCCGGTCCGGACTTAATTTGATCCTTGGATCGAGCAAATGAATTAATGCCGGGGTAATATGCACTATGCAGGGCATACAGAGGGGGCTATTATACTGTGAAGTGAGTGTGTGTTTTTGTGTAGCCAAATACTCCGTAGTTAAACTTAAACAGCAAATAAATTATTAGACATGATGTAGGATCTTGAAGTTAATATTCTGCTTGAGCAGGAAACGTGTACGAAGCGAATCCAATGAAAGATCAAAATACTGTTGACGTGAGTGACAGTGGCCCACATAAACAAGTTGGAAATCCAGCTTCAGACAGACAGACAGTGCAGACCTTGTAGGTGAATCAAACAACACAACCAATGATATCAATTTAACTGTGGTGCGTTGTTTTCTAAACTGTTGTCCAATTATTAGTTTTCTGTCAACAATACGAAGTGGAAAAGAACCACAAAATCTATTGAAAACTTTGAACATGCCACTTTAAAAAAAATGGATAACTAGATCAGAAAAGTGTCATTAACAACTTCACCTTAAGTGGAGATAAGGCACAGAAAAACGAATCAAATATTGTTCGGGTTCAAGTTTGACTAATACATTGTAAAATGGTAAAGGAAAATACCACTCTCTGCAACAGCAACAGCAGCAGAAACAAGAAAATTTACACAGTTCAGTCAAGCATCGATGGCAAACTAAATCTTAGCCAAGTAACAGGCTCATGCTCTCCATGATCCCATCAATCAGACGAAAATCTGAATTTCCTATAAGAATCAAGAGTACCAATCGCACATGATACATCTTTAACAAGAAATCAACCCTCATTTAGAAATACAAGCCAACAAAAACAATCAATGCAAATCGACCCCTTCGCCCCACTCATCAGTAACAGAACGGTGTACCGTATGATCACCAATCAAACATAAAACCATTAACAGCACAGAAAACGACAGAAGCAAACAAATAAAAACATTTTTTTAGTAACCAATCAAGGCACGCCCACTCCAAAGGATCAAACCATGATCCGATCATAGCTTCTAGAAAACTATGTTCCGATCGGGTTTTTTCATAAAACCATTTGTTCCCAGAAAAAAAATCGTTTCTTTTCACAGGATCATCATCATCCAGTAACTAAAGCAGTTATCTTGATTCTTGATCACCCAACTGAGTCAAAAGTACGCGAGAAACCAGTCAATCACACGAGCACTTCAAGTACTTACGGACTTACCCCATGAGGTTGACGTGGAGGCGTGCGCTGAGCTCGACGAAGATCCCGTACATCTGGCCGAGGTCGGCGGCGTTGCCGTGCGAGAAGAGCACGGTGAGTCTGGCCCCGGGGTGCCGCACGTACATGGCGATGATCTCCGAGCCCCGCCGCGTCCGCACCCGCCTCGCCTCCACGCCCGCACTCCACCGCACGCCCGTCATCGCCACCCTCCTCGTGCGTATCTTACACCCACCCTCCGCCGCCGCCGCCGTGGCGTTCCTCCCAAGAACGGCACCCGGCGGTGGCGGCGGCGGCTCCTCCTCCTCGTTGACCACGCCGTAAGACGGCGGGCTCGGAGGGAAGAACGCCATCTTGGAGGCCACCGAGGAAGTCACCCCGCCCATTTCCTACCTCAGGCCTCCTCCGGCCGCAGCGGCATCAGGGTATTCTCCGGCCGGAGAGGTGGAGGCGGGGCGGGGAGGGGCTTCAACTTCAAGGTGAGATTCTTTTAGAGGCCTAATTGGAAATTTTCAAGCGAAGGCCTGCTCCACGAGAGAGGATATTTGGAGTTGCAAAGTTCTTCAGGGATCTGAGAAGAAATATCCATCAATTTCTCCGGGGTTTATCGGAGGGGTTAAAGATTGGCGCGGAATTAGGGGGGGGGAGAGTTTGGCGAAATGGAGAGTTGCCTTGCCGGGATAACTAAAGGAAGGGCTGTCACGTGATCACCGGAAGGAGCGCACGTGAGGTCCACTTTTCACTATTTTTTTTCTTGTCTTTTAAGCACTGGGTTTCCTGGTTTGAGCATTTCCTTTCTTTGATCTGAGATTAATGGCCAAAGATTTGAGCTGTTACTATGCCAATGCTTATTGCTAAATATGGAACAACATCAAACCATTAGAATATAAGATTTCTTCCGTCCACGTCTCCATCTTTGAATTTGAATTGATGTGAGCAATGCTAATATCTAAGCACTATAAGCTACAACTCTGTCGATGGAATGTATAACCTGATCTGACGACCGACCAACCTCCCACCTAGAAATACTACGTTATGGAAGAACAAATTATTCATAGACGAAACGGTGGTTCTTCGTTCTAAAGAACAGAAATATGACGTGTTTATACTGCTCTTTATTTTTCCTACAAGAAATACCTTCTCTTTTTATGGTAGAGATGTTATATCCAAAATCAAGTGTCCATGGTACGTACATGCAAATTGCCTTCTTTTGATAATTCTCTCCGGGTCTTGCTGCTGAGGATCAGATCCAGTGTAAGCTGTACCGGCGACATGAATTGGAGTTGGTTGGCATGGCGCTATGATCTGCCACTGGGTCCCTTCACCGCTCACTCTCTAGTTCCAGGCCATACTGTCTCATATCATCACGCATACCAATATGTCATATTGCCATCATGACATGAACATTGCTACATGATTTCAACAAACGAAATAAGATTACTACACCACCAAAAATCACCCATTCACATAAATATTCACTTTACTCTTATCGGACGGGAATGTTAACTCCTTTTTACAGCAACACACCATATATGGCATCTTGCTGTGGTGGAACGCAATAACCGATGTGTGGCATGCCAATTTACACGTCGAGATCAAAATATCAAATCCACCGAGATGGCCCATATCAGTGGATGGAATTATTAGGCCTTGCAAAGGCTGTCTCGAATGGAACACACAGCAAATCGTGGACGAATATTTAAACAAACTCGATCGCATCGATATCATTAGCCTTTTTCTTAGGAGAAAACAAAAAATGCTACAAGACTTTCTAGCTCTGCTTTGGATGCAACTAAGCTCCTGCTGCACTGCACTGCACCAACGCTGAACGCAAAACCCGCAATTTGTAGCATGAAAGGCAGCTACCTCTCACCAGCCACACTTTGTTTAGCCTTTTTGACTTTGCCGTGTTCATTGACGGCTTAACAAAGGCACTGCAGTTCTTGCAATCTGTCTCTGTTTTTTGTTTCTTTTTCGACTCTGGACAATGATGGTGAGTTCTTTCGATGCTTCCAGTTGGGCGATGAAAAGATGAGGGGATCAAATTTTGAAAAGACGAGTAAATCAAACGCGCATGCTGGCCGTCGTTCTCCTTTGTTTTGGGTGTCAGAACTCGAAGCTCGTGTGCTCGCCAGGAAGAGTGCAGAGCCGCATGGTTGGGGTAGACATGCCTGCTGGTTGGGAGGTCAATCATGAACTGATCTGCGCTTCGTTTCTTTTCCTGTTGGACGGGCCATTTCCGGTGGCCTCGTGTCCTGCTGTTTGCCGGTAGCTATGATGAAATATTGAAATCTGTCTGAAGAACTCGATCAACAAAATGGACAGTGGCAGCAAAATGCACTGGAATTGTCATCCACAAATTCGGGAATCTTGGTGTGGATGCTGAGGCCCCCATGTACTTGGGGCATGGGACTGTGGCAGCTTCAGGGTTGAAACTTCAGACACCACAGCGGGTTCAACTGCTCAAGTAGCAACTGGATACTCTAACCGGCATTAGCTAACACTGTCATCATAAAAGCCATCATGGAGAACAAAGTTTTGCGTTTAATGAAAAGAAATGTTTTCCGGACAGTTGTCGTTGTCCCCATACGGACATACATTGTGCAAACCTGCTTTGAGGGGAGTTGTTGTCATTTACTCATTTGTCCACTCCACGAGACCATTGGCCAGAGCCGATATATCATTAAAACAAGGGCCATGTGATAATGTTACGAGTTATTATACTAGTAAAAACTAAAGACAAGAGTTTTGACTGATGAGCAATGCAAATGCATGGCACTGCTAGCCTGCAAAATCTTCTGAACATGTCTGGGCAATCTTCTGAAAATGTCTCAAGAAGGCGATAACAGAGTCCAACTTATGAATATCTTCTTTTTGCGGGTAACTTATGATTGAACATGCAGCTGCTACTTTTAGGCTTTTATTATGTCTGGGCAACCTTCTGAGCATGTAGTTGTTTTCCAGGGAAATCAGCCCTAGTTCGAATGCTGTCAGAATTTTGCAGAACCAAATTATAGTACCTCCTTTCCTAGGCCTTATGATTCTCAGTTCTTAGCTAATTAAACGTTCTTAGCTAATTAGACACACCGACCGACCCTGGGAAATTCTGCCATAGACTTCGGTTTCTGAACATTCTGAACGACTCACCCACACCTCGCGTGTCGGACGAGCCCGTTGCCGGCGGCCTGCGGCCATCGTGCAAGAGCTCTGTTGGAGAGGTGGATTGCGATGGGCCGTCAGCAGCACTTGGTGGGTGAAGGCTAGGATTGGGCTGAACTGGGAGAATGGATTGGATAGTGCCAGATGTGCCGAAGCGGGTCGGATTTGGCCCTATGAACTGCAGGTGTTCCTCTTCGGTGGTGTTGACTGATGGAGAAGAACTGGAACACAAATAGGGTCACCGTAGCCTATGACATCCATTAGCTGATTTTAAATGTCCTCAAAAAAAATAGCTGATTTTAAAATTAGCTTGATCGCTAATTAGATAATTGTTATTTAGCTAGCAAAGAAGGCACTCTCTAGAATCAGTTGGTCTTAGTTAAATCTACTATATCTACAATTAGCCGGCAATTAGCCAATTACAGTGGCTATTACACGAAGGAGTCCTTGTGGCGGCAAGGACCACGAATTTGGGATCCTGTAGGACCAACTGGCCTTGTGCGCGGCAACTTCAAGTTTTGCCGGACACGTGGTTGCGCGCCCTTCACTTCTCATGAGGCCAACTACATCGATGTCGTCTAGGCAGTCTCATGCAGTGACATAGTGACATGCAATCTTGAAACGACGTATTATACAACCTCTACAATAGATTGTCATTTTGGTTGTCTCGTAGTCATACAATATCTCTTAATTCGTAGGAAAAATAATAAATATTATTGGTTGCGTGATAACAAAACTTATACAATGGTGCAGAAGTTGTCTTATAGTTCTAAAATTTAGCTTACGAGACAGTTATTTCGTAAAACAACAAGATTCTTCTTTTTTACCTCACTCTCTGTCCTCCACGTTAGAAAAAAATATATATAATAGTACGTGAGACCGCTGATCCATAACAATCTAGTGCCCTAACTGGCCACCAAACCCCAAGGATGCTTGCACATAGGCGGAAGCAAGCACGGAACACTTCACCCCCCAAACTACAAAACCGGGTAACCAGCCCCCTCAACTTTAGAAACCGGTGCACATAACCCCCTCCGGTGGTTTTCATAGGCGTTTTTGCAAACAATTTTACAGAAACCCCCCCGACATTTCTAAATCTTTACAAATAGGGCCCTCCGGCCTCCTTTCCTCCTCGGCATTCTCCGAGCTCGCCACTCTCCACCGCCGCACCTCCTCCGCCACCGCTTCCCCGCCCCTCTCCCTCCCCTCCATCACCTTCCTCTCCTCCGCTCTCTCTGCCGTCACATCCCTCTTCCCCGGCCTCGCCGCAGCCGGCATCCCCGCCTCCTCACCGCTCCCCCGCTCGAGGCCTCCCTCTCCGCGCCCTGTTGCGGAGCATGGAGCACGAGACGCACCTCCACGCCGCCGAGGACGACAGAGGCGCCCACCTCGACGCGCGTCGTGGAGGAGGACGACACGGGCGCCGGAGGCTGTCGCGACGACGCGCCACATGACGGCCCGGAGCTCCCACTCGTCCCTGGTCCGCTGGGCGGCGGCGCGGCGGTGGAGGGGCCCGCTGGGGTCGGGGACTGCCGCGCCTCGCCCTGCGCGACGGCGCGGGCTGGGTCCGCGCCATGCCCTGGGAGGCAGACAGCAGGACGGTGCGGGAGCTGCGGCGGAGGAGGCAGAGCCGTCCACGGCTGCGGAGGAGACGAACGACGGCGACAATGGCGCGGCGGCGATGGACGTCGAAGAGGAAGCCAAGGTGCCGACCCGTTCATCGATTGGCCAGGCGTACGGGTACGGCAACGGCGTCGCCGAGGGGTTCGTGTACCGATGGCCGCAGCAATGCATGGCGCCGCCGCAGATGCCGGCGGTGGCCCAGCCGAGCTTGAGGCCGAGGCGCGCCCGACGGCGGCACCGCGCCGCGGAGGTCCGGGAGCCGTCCTTGTTGCGGAAGCTGGTCCTCGTCATCATCGGCGTTCACGGGGGTGAGAGGAAGGTGATGGAGGGGAGGGAGAGGGTCGGCGAAGCGGTGGCGGAGGAGGCGCGGCGAGCTTGGAGAACGTCGAGGAGGAAAGAAGGCCGGAGGGCCCTATTTGTAAAGATTTAGAAATGTTGGGAGGTTTTCTGTAAACTTGTTTGCAAAACCGCCTATGAAAACCACCGGAGGGGGTTATGTGCACCGGTTTTTAAAGTTGAGGGGGTTGGTTACCCGGTTTTGTAGTTTGGGGGGTGAAGTGTTCCATGCTTGATACTTCAGAGGGGTACGTAGACTTCTTCCTAGGGCGGAATAACCGATGACTTCAAAAGCGAATATATAAACAGTTGCCTCTTGTGGTATGTGGTTTAGGTTTGCTTCAAGCTTCGGATCGCAACTGATTTCGCACATTTCTACTGCTCTGTTGCCTGTTGGTGCCCAGAAATTGTCGCAAACCATGTTAGATTTAAAGATGCTCCAAAGGCCAGCAGACTGCGACCGTTGTTTAGGCCGTGTTTAGATCTAAAATAGAGAGTGAAGATTTGGAGTCTCTTGTAATCATTGCGACATTGTAGCATTTCGTTTGTATGTGCAAAAAATTATCCAAAAATTGATTAATTAGGATCAAAATATTCGTCTTGCAGAGTACAACAAAACTGTGCAATTAGTGCAAAACTGTCGCCGGCGCAGGCGGCGTTCGCGTGGGCGGTGCGGGGCGGCACCGCCGTGCCGGAGGGGTTCGAGGCGGTGACGGCGTCGCGGGGCATGGTGATCCGCGGGTGGGCGCCGCAGGTGGAGATCCTGCGCCACCGTGCCGTGGGGTGGTTCCTGACGCACTGCGGCTGGAACTCGGTGCTCGAGGCGGCGGCGGGGGTGGCGTTGCTGGCGTGGCCGATGGGCGCCGACCAGTTCACGAACGCGTGGCTGGCCGCGGAGGCCGGCGTGGCTGTGCCCGTGGCGGAGGGCACCGAGGCCGTGCCGGATGCTGGGCAGATGGCGAACGCGATCGCCGCCGCGGTCGGGGAGGAGGGACAGGCCGTGAGGAAGCGTGCGGCGGAGCTGAGAAACAAGGCGGCGGCGGCGGTGGCAGAGGGCGGGAGCTCGCACGGGCAGTGGCGAAGCTGGCGGATTTTGACGCCTAAGGCCACTTAGTAAACGTTTAAACCACTCAATCTCATTGTAGTACACATAATAGCGATAATCGCAATAGCGATAGTTCATATATCGATAGAAGTGCTTAAAATGCATGATTTAGACCAATACATCACAATTTAAGACACATTAGCATAACAAACTTGATAAAATAAATACCTAACTAGTGTTGCTCTGACAATCACCTGTGTATGTTGTGTCCTCCTACTCCTCTTATTCATTGACATCAGTTGAGTATTGTGGAATGCAAATCTACAATCTACAAATCAGTAGATACATAATAATAATATCAGTTCCCAGTGCCGGATTCAATCTATCATTCTATCCTGCCTCGTGTGGATTGGGGAATAGAAATCCAAATTCCAAACAAAACTAACTGACCGATTTATTTAGGGAGCCCGGAGACAGCGAGCGTCCAGCCCTGCTGCTGCTGCCGTGCTGCAGTGCTGCTGCCGTGCTGCGTGCTGCGCCCTGCTGCCGCGCCGCGCCCTGCTGCAGTGCTGCTGCTGTGCTGCGCGCCGCCGCCCTGCTGCGCCGCCATGCGCCCGCGCCGGTGCGCTGCCGGCTGCCCGCCGCCGCCGCTAGGTTTCGGTTTTTCGTTTTTGGATGGAGAGCAGCAGTGTGCGGCGCTGCGTCTGCGTGGCCGGGGCGGCTTGGGCTTAGACGAAGGAAGGGAAGGAGTCCGGTTATTGGGCCGCAAAATATAATCTGGGCCAAAAAATATACATAGTATTAGTTGGTTTTTTGGGCCACGCCTAAGGCCATGGCTTGGGTGGCCTTAGGCCCAGCTCGGCCCCTGCGCACGGGGACCTGAAAGATTTGGTAAGACGGTAAGCCTGCTCGGTAAGACGGTAAGGTTGACTAGTGAGTGACTCTAGTAAATGTAGTTGTACTAAAAAACTCTGGGCATCTTAGACACTGTAATGGAAAATGTTGTTCCTAACTGACGTTGTTTGTTTGAAATGTACCTGCTGTACCTTGTGGCTTTGCTATCACATGCATATGTCTTCACCATTTCTGTTAATAAGAAGTTTTATAAACAACTGTAGAAGACCTGGTCATGGCGCACACGATCGGCAACGTGGTGAGCAACTACCTGACGAGTCTATCGGCTCCTGATTGTATTCCTAGCTTGTATTGTATTCCTAGCTTGTAGGATCGGTAGTTGCTCACGCATGGCCACAGGCCCTTGTATATGTACACCATACTCTGCAGTAAAGATCTTGAGCTTTTCCTGCATCTGTTTCTCTACAACTACAACAACGACGACGAGTTTTGTGCAGTGGCAACAAGTTCCGCCGTTCACCTCTCACGGTCAGCAAGAACGGCGCCGGCCGATGCTCTGATGTCCACAGACCAAAAAACACTGCTGTTGTTTCAGTAGCTTTAGCCATCTAGCCTCAAATGGCCGATGAGCAGCCGGAATCGGGCTATGAGAAACCTATTTGCACTGGGTTTGCTCCGGGGTTGTCTCATGTTTTTTACTGGAAAATACTCCCTCCGTCCAAAAAAGAATGATGTTTTAGAGTTTTTCAGACAGACTAGAGGTGGATGAAAAAGACGCATGTGCCCTTAGTTAGTTGAGTTTATATGCAGAAAATGGAAAGAATCTATTTTTAGTTAATGCATGCATCAGATTAGTTTCCATTTATTTCTACATGTATGCTAAAACATCATTCTTTATGGGACAAATTTTAAACGCTAAAACATCATTTTTTTTGGACGGAGGGAGTAGTACATAATTCACACTGCAGCAATTCGGTGCTGTGCTATGTTTTTTTTTAGATTAACTAAAGGATGCCTAAGACAAAGCTACTTGATCCTTCAATAAGACAGAGCTACTTAATTTGTTCAATAAGCAAACCTATGGAAGTTGCTTGCTATCTGAGCATGAGTCAAATGCATGTACCTCAACAGAACGTGCTTGACATCTCTGATAACTCCAGGCAACACGGTGTGAGTAATGTAAACCCATTGTTCATCTAGCTCCACCCATTCAGTTGCAGTTCACAATGCCCATCCTCAGTGGCGAAAAATACATGTGTAGCCCGAACCCGACGTCGGAGCAGCCTCCTGATTTTCTTCGGTATCATAATGAAAATGGATGATCAGAAATTAACTAAGCTAGATCATGTCAAGAATTACCTGCAGCTCTCTTCGGATATATAATAAAATTCACGGCCCTTGGGCATTTATATCATTGTGAAACAGTGTCGAGCCAAACATTAACTCCCTAAATATTACTGAAAACACCCACCAAGGCGTCATCCACTTTGGTTAGCTCAGAGGATGTGTTGGTGAAGGAGAAGCCAACTCCAACAGGAGAAAGTATTAAAAAAAAGAAAAAACCCCCAACAGAAGACTCCAAGAAGAGCAAGTTGGCCTCTCTGAAGAACGATAATAGATACACAAACGAAATTATACTCATGCTTGATGGGATTTCAGTTATCTTAATCATAGAAATAAATTTGTTGCAGCCCTGCAGGCATCTCTGTTGCACACAAACTTGTTGAACTCAAGTCCTGCCCTGTAGCTGGTAACCCTGAGAGGCCCCAACTCTGAAACAGCTTCATATCCACCTGCATGGTGGGCACAAATATTACTACACTAATTTTCTCGCAGATTGTATAGAGAGTGTATCAGTAAAAGATGTATATTATTGACTGCCACTGCCAGTACAACACATGCACAGACCATTCATAGGACATGTCAAAGTTATTGAACACAGATTAAGGATATATAAAAGTAAAAGTTATCAAGGTCAAGATCACTGCTACTCTGCTTCATTAATCTCTCTACTGGTGATCAATGATCTCTGGACATGGCAAAAGTTACTACTATACTACTGCATAACTTGCTACAAAAGTGGCCCTGTTTAGTTCCCTTCAAAAATAAAAAATTCTCTCTCCAAACTTCACTATTCACCTATCACATCAAATCACATCAAATCTCTCTCCTCATGCATGTAACACTAAACGTGGATAAATAAAAAAACTAAATACATGATTTTGATGTACACGACGGGATGAATCTTTTGAGCGTAGTTAGGTCATGGTAGGAAAATAATTACCACAAACAAACGAAAAATGCTACAGTGCGCTACAATGTCTGATGTGACATTTTCACCAAACTTTTTTTTTGAACGATCAGCAGGAGCACTGCTCTGTCATATAAGGAGGAGAAGCATGCAAGTGTTTACATAGTTGTTGTTACATAAATAAAACGGGGGACTCTAACATCATCATGATCTTAGTAACTAACATTAAGATACATATGGGGGTGTTTGATGCCCACACGCTCCTGCTCTTGCTGCCATCTCTTCCTTGATCAGCTCTAGCACTCGCCTTGGTGTTGTTAAGATGCCTTCAAAGATTCGCCGGTTGCGCTCTTTCCAAATGTTCCACGCTGTGTAAATCATGGTTGAGGCCCGTTGTTGCTTTTCCTTCTTCGATAGCCCTGTCAACTCCTGGTTCCACCACTCCTCCATTTGAACAGACCTAGCCGGCACAGTCACAATGCCATTCGACCACTGATTCACCAAAGCGCAAAAACACAGTGGAGGCACAGGTGTTTAGCCGACTCAAACTCTTGATCACATAGCTGGCATATAGGATTGCATGGCCAATTCCTTGCAATGAGTTTGTCTGCAGTCAAGATCTTGCATTGCACCAGCAGCCGGCGAAGAACCGATGCTTACCTTCGGTCTTGGCTGTCCATATTGCCTTGGCATCAAAGGTGCAGAAGGAGCCGGCAAGCTGAGCATTGTAGGCTGATTTCGCCGTGTAGGATCCACTGGTTGTCCACTTCCACTTGATTTCGTCGTGCATGCTTGAAAGTTGAACCTCGCTGACCAAAGCCCATAATGATATTAGTTCAGCCATTTCTGTTGCCGTTGTCATTCTCCACAGGCCCCTTGTCCAATTACTATTGAGCAGATCGTCTTTGACACTTTGATTCTTCCTCCACGCTAGCTTGTAAAGATTTGGCGCTAGATCACGTGGTGCTTGCCCGCTGAGCCAGGAGGACTCCCAGAGTCTTGCCCGCTCACCATTGCCTAGAGTCACTATTGTGCTTGCTCGGAAAAGCTGCTTGTCCACCTCGTTGCATGGCACTTCAGTGCCTACCCATGGTCTGTCCGGCTCGGTCCATTGGTACCACATCCACCTCAGCCATAGTGCCCGGCCAAAGAATTCCAGGTTCAAGACACCCAGCCCACCTAAACGTTTTGGTCTCTGAACCTTGATCCACTGAACCAAGCAATGGCCGCCCTTGGCGTCCTCTGATCCTTTCCACAAAAAATTCCGCCTGATTTTATCTATACGTTTGATGGCCCATTTTTTCATTGCAAAAACAGTGAGGAAGTAAGTAGGCATTGAGGACAGCACTGTGTTTACTAGCTTAAGCCTCCCTGCTTTATTGAGGAACCTGCCTTTCCAGGTAGCCAGTCGGTTGGACATTTTATCGATCATTGGTTGAATCGCAACCCTGTGCAAAGCTCTGAAGTGCAGTGGAAGCCCTAAATATTTGCATGGGAACTCTTTGATTGGACAATTGAAGCCTTCCATTACCTCATTCACATTGATACCATCACATCTGATAGGGTAAACTGCGCACTTGCTTCTGTTAGTGACCAAGCCTGATGCTTTCCCGAAAATCTCAAGAATGTCAGACACTATGTGCACCTCCTCTTGAACTGGGTTCAGGAAAATTGCAGCGTCATCGGCATACATACTTGCTCTCAACCTAGCTGCCCTGCTGTTGATTGGGGATAGAAGATGTTCAGTAGTAGCAATATCAAGTAGTCGCTGCAGCGGTTCCATTGCCAGAATAAACAACATTGGGGACAGAGGATCCCCCTGCCTAAGACCAGCAAAATGCTTGAACCATTTGCCCTTTACACCATTAAGCAGTACAGTAGTGGAGGCGGTGGATAGCAGAGAGAAGACCCAGCCTCTCCAGCGAGATCCAAATCCAAACTGCTCTAGGACCTCCATGAGGTAGTCCCATCTAACCGTATCAAAAGCTTTAGCTATATCCAACTTTAAGAACAAACCAGCCTGCTTAGCTCTGTGCAGAGATCTGATCAAGTTTTGGGTGTATAAGAAGTTATCTTGGATACTTCTCCTTTTGATAAAAGCACTCTGCGCCCTTGATACCATTTCATTTAATTCTGGGGCTAGCCTATTTGCAAGGAGCTTGGATAGCAGCTTAGCAATTGAGTGGGTGAGACTGATTGGCCTGAAATCTGTAACTAGTTGTGCATCTGCCTTTTTCGGGACCAAAACAATGTGAGCTGTGTTTAGGTGAGACAGATGCTGGTTGTGCTGCTGGTAAAAGAAGTCGACTGCACTCATGAGGTCATGCTTAATTACTTGCCAACTCTTCTTTAGAAAAGCCCCAATGAATCCATCTGGCCCAGGGGCCTTGTCCCCAGCTATATCCTGGACTACAGCTTGGACTTCTTCCTCTGAAAAAACATCTTCTAAGTGTGATAGCTCCCTTCTACCCAGTGCCACTTCATCCCAGTTTATTGTAATGTCCCTATGTTGTGGATGACCAAAATGCTGACTGAAATGGTTGAATATTTCTTGGGCCTTGCCCTCATGGGAGTAGCAAACCCCACTGGAAGTTTGCAGGGAGTGGATGGCATTCTTCCGGCGTCTCCCATTTGCCTGAAGATAAAACAACTTGCTATTGGCCTCCTCGGCTAGAATTGCTGTGAGCCTCAATTTTTGTTTCGCTCTTAGTTTCTCTATTGCTGTCAACCCCAAGAATCTGGCCTTTCGATCACGTTTCAGGCTGATTTCAACTTCACTAAGCTGACGGTGCTCCTGAACCACATCAAAAATACCAATCAATTGACTTGCAGCTTTGAGCAGAAGTCTGTTATGTCCAATTAAGCCTCTAGCCCATGCTCTCAGTGCTACACTTGTTCTCCGCAATTTTATGTGTAGGCGCAGAAAAGGGTTGGTAACGTCGATAGGCTTCTCCCACGCAGCAGCAACCACCTCATGGTACCCCTGCAGTTTTGGCCAGAAAGCTTCAAAGCGGAATCCCCTATATCATTTTACTCTTCCTGGTCCTGCAATGAGCAAAGGACAGTGGTCCGATACTCTAGAAGGCAGGGCTTGCAAGAAAACATCCGGCATCATCAGATCCCAGGCAGTAGAATAGAACGCTCTATCAATTCTTGTGTGGGTTCTTTCATTGGACCAAGTAAATTTTCTACCTCTCAGGTTCAATTCTTTAAGTTCAAGGTCTCTCACCACATCCCTGAATTCTCCCATGAGTCTTCTATTTAAGTTATCATTGCTTTTGTCTATGGCTTGGAGTATCATATTGAAGCCCCCAATCAGTAGCCATTTTTCCAAGACCGTGTGCTGTATCCATCTGAGCTCTCCAAGAAACTGAAATTTCTCATTATCCTCTTGAGGGCCATACACAGCAGTGATGCTCCACTGTACCGGACCAGCTGTTGAGACTACTTTCGCTGTTACACTATGAACCCCAAGCTCAGGGTCCATAATTTTGTAATGAGCTTCATCCACCGCCAACAAGATGCCTCCTCTTGTACCCACAGCCGGGAGAGCCACAAAGTTGTCTGCAAATCTGGCTCCTAGGATTTCCACAACCAGCTGCCTGTCTATGGCTTGCAATTTAGTCTCCTGCAAAGACACAATTGAAGCCCTGTATTCCCCTACCGCATCTCTCACTGCTTTCCTGCTAGCTGCGTTGTTTAGCCCTCTAACATTCCAGTTGAAAATTATGCAATTTTGCTCAATCATCCAGGAAGTTAGCACTCAGGCCTACATAGTCAGCCATCAACACAGAGACAGGCACGCAACCACCTCTTTCCATCAGCCCCACAGAACCGCCACTTGCCAATTTGCCCCAAGCACAACATTGAATTCCATGCTTCAAACTCCCCCCATACATCAGAGCACAAACACTACCAGACACACGCCAACTAAACTTCAAAGCAGAGATAAACATAACAGAAACTAAGATACAGAGGCTCCCACCAGAGCCCCATTTCCCCCATCAAAAACCTTGGTGGTCACTCATCATCCACTCCTACATCACAAACGAGCTCGCTGAAGCAATCAACACCTCCCTCAGCTATCCCAAAAGCATTCCTGAGGTCCCCAGCTAGCTTCTTCTGCACTGGATCCACAAATTGCTCCCCCAGCTATTACTGCCTCATTTCAGTGGGTTCAGTCTCGCTCCCAATAACCCCACAAGTTTGCAGTAGTAAGGTTGTGGCCTTGTCATCCAGTGTACTAGCCGGCTGGTTAGCAGGCAGCTTGGTGCCTCTCTTTCTGCTATCAGCGTGCCCAGGCACAGTCTTCTTCGTGTTCACTGTTCTTGGCCTGGGGTTTGGGTTGCATAGCAGTGCCTTTTTAAGTGGCACTGTGAGCCTGGCAACTCCCTTAGTTCCCCCTTTGTGGCTTGCTTGATCTTTGCTGCCCTTGTTCAAACGCCCATCGGCAGCCCCAAGCACTGCTCTGCCTGCATGATCACTGATGTCCACCGCTGGGTCTTGGTCTTGGTGCTCTTCCACCATCGCCTCTGATTGCCCGTCCATGTTCTTTGTCCCATCCGGGCCCAGGTTCAGATCAAACACTGTCCCAACCGGACCCAAGTTCAGATCAAACATTGGCGTCTGGTGGCCATTAGCAAGCTGATCTCCTTCCTGTGTGAAGGCCTGTTGTCCGACAGGCTGAATCAATCCACTAGTTGCGCCATGCTGATCTGTGTTGCTTCTGACATCATCTAGTGCAAGATGTTGCTCACCTGAGCCAATGGGCTGAGCAGCGCCTGTGGCCTCGAGATGAGGTGCAACGTCCTGGCTGGGCAACACCGGTGGCCCCTCGGCCGCAGTTGGCTCCACCGAGCACTGCGACAGCATGGCCTGGCAAAGCCCACCACCAAGGAGAGCAGCAGCCTCATCCTGCATTGGGTCCATCTTCCTCTGATCCTGTCCCTGAACCAATCTTTCACCAACAAAGAAACTGGCCTCTGGTTCCGGCAGCCCAAGGCTATTGACGTTCCTGTTTTGCACACCAGGCATGGGGGGCTCAGGGCGAGCTTTGATGCGCCACACCATCTTTTGCAGTGCTGCTTCCTGGCTGGCCCGACGCCGAAAGCTGCCTCCAGCATGGTTGCTGCTGCCATGGAAGTAGCCGCCCCCGCCATGTGAGCTGCCCATGTTGTGTGGGCCTGCCGGTGGCATCTGTCGTAGACCAAGTCCACCAGCACCAGCGGCCCCAGCCCCTCCGCCTCGCGGCGGCGACCTGTCCCGGCCACGATCGCCGAGCCTGTCATGCACCGACACCCGCGTTCTCGCCGCCAGTCGAGCAGCATTCCCGTCCGGCACCCCCAACCTCCAGCGGAAGGTGTGCCGGACCGGCCATTCTTCCTCCGGCTCATCATCAGGGACCCCACTGGCTGCGCTATGCACACTCTGGTTGGAGGGGCTTGTTGGCAATGGCGAGTAGTCATGGACCCTGTCAACATGAATGATCACCTCGTAGTCCAGTGTTTCTGCTGGCCCAATCTGCAGGGCTCCCATTGGCATTCCCAGCTCCATCAAGCTCTCTGCATAATTTTCTTCAGGCAAGGTGACTGGTTCTTCAGCTTGCAATGTCCCGATGAAAGGGATCCCGTCCGGATCCTTCGTCCAAAGCCACAGCCTCACACATTCCTCCTCCTCAGGCTTCTCCATAGCACAGTCCATATCATCAATGAATGCAGGCGGCTGGAATAGACTTGCAAGGACCCCCGCATGGCGAAGATGACCCGGCACCTTCTCAATGCATAAGCGAACACGGTAGAGGAGCTTGGACGCCTAGACGGCACTGACCTGGCATGTCCACGACATGAGCCGGAGCTTGACGGGACCAATCTGGAACCAGCCCTGCTGAAGACTTCTGTTCCACTGCTGCTGCTCATCAAACTTCAGCAGGAAGGTGGAGCCATCCAGCCTTGAGACCCCAAGCTCGTAGAACGGGATCCTCAGCTGACGAACAACCTCCCTCTTGACCAGCCCCGTGTCCAGGCGGACGCGCGCATCAAGGGGAACAGCACGGAGCACGAAGATCTCGAGCTCGCGCTCCGCCTCTCGGACTGCATCGGTGCGCGGCACGCCGGCAAAGGCATGCGCCAGGCGGCGCTCCGGCGCACCAGGGACGGTGTCCTCCATGGCGGCAGGTGGGGCGGCAGCGGCTGCGGGAGCAAGCGCCTGAGCGACGGCAGCGGCAGGGGCTCGGGCAGCGGTGGCAGGGTCGCGCGGCGCTGCAGCAGGGGCGGTGTGGGCTGGAACGCGTGCTGCAGCAGGGGCGGTGTGAGCGGTGTGGGCTGGAACGCGTGGTGGAGCGGGGGCGGTGTGAGCGGAATGAGCAGAGCTCGGCGGAGACCGGCAATAGCGAGCTTTGTGACCAAAGCAAAGGTAGAGCAGGCAGCGCGGTGGGTCTCTACAGTCAGCAATGTGGTGTCCGGTGGATTAACACTTGAAGCATCTCCTACCAGCTTTGGCTTTGAGTAATTGCAGCATGGCGCTGCCATTACTCGGCGGCAGCTTTCTATCTGACTCATGAATGCCTCGGACCGGACCAAGCCGTTGCCACACCGATGGAACAACACAGCTCCCCTTGGCTCTCTCAATGTACCATACCTGACTTGAGTGAATGCCCGTGGCCGGGAATCTCGGCTTGAAGGTCCGAGGCCGTAGAAGCGCGTCCTTGTAGGAAGCTTGGTGGCCGGCCGTGCTTGAGCTCCGGGAATCCTTCGCGTCGTCGTGCAAAGCTGCGGCTACAGCTTTGCCCTTCGAATCTTTGGTCTTGGCTTGTCGAGGATGTGATGGGCTCGCAGACTCCGGGCTGCCCTCGTAGCAGAGGTCGACGGCCTCGTCATTGCCAGGTAAGGGGCAACGCAGGGCGCGCGGCGAGCAAGGGCTGGCTTGGGTGGAGACCTGGTGTGGTTGACAGCTAGCAGCCGGCGGCGTTAGGGCTGGCACCGGCAGTGGAGCGGGCGCTCCCTCTCCCTCTCCCTCACTCATTTTCGCATCGCTGCCCTCGTGTTCGACGAATTATTTTCACCAAACTTTACATTCCCTTTTCGAGAACTAAACACACTGAATACTGGAGTACCGAGTACCTACGAGTGAACCGGATACAAACACTACTATCTCTTTACCTCTGCCAAAAATGGCAAAGTAGTAGAAGAGGGCCCTCCATTGAGCCAGAGCACTAGATGCTTCTGCGCCGGTGACGCCACGCCTGGGCCTCGAAGAACCAGTACAGTTGCGGGTAAGGCGATGCTCCAGCAAATGGGGGAAGGGATATGTCATCCATACCTGTGGCGGTGGTGTAAGCCGGCCCGCTCGGGAGAGGCATCAGCTTGTCCCCCGCAGGCGAACGACGCTGGATCTTGCCATGCCGCCCGGCTACCAGCGCTGCGGCGAGGGTACGTGCCGCTCACTGACACGGCGTCGCTGCAGCCGCGCGACGGCCCCGCACGGGGAGGCGCTGTGGTGGTGGCCCTGGCCGCCGTGCGCGGCACTCCTAGTCGCGGTGGCTATTGGGGAGGACCAATGCGGCGGTCTGCAGTCTGCATCTGCACTGGCGCCGGCTGCGATCCACGGTCGTGCGGGTTGGCATCGATCGAAGGAGAATGAGGTCGGTATGGGCCGACAGGATTTGGGCCCAACGAACAAATGGGTCTACAAGTGAAAAATATAAAAACCCTTCATATTTTTCTTCAAATTGTTTGGGTCCCATAGATTTGGTTCTTCTGATAGGTTATTACAGGTTGATTTCTTCTACTTTTTAACTATTAGATCTAGACCCATCTATGGCTCTAATATTTATCTAAATATAAGGTTTGTTTGGTAGAACTACACCTGATTCTGATTTTCTATGGGAACTGGTTCTCTAAGAGAAGTGATTCTGTGGCCGAAAGCGATTCTCTTTGATTCTGTAGCATAAACTCTCAAAATCAGGATGGAGAATCACTTCACAGAATAAGGAGAAACTACTTTTTTTCAGCTTCCAGTGTCTTAGTTTATTTCAGAAAATTACTTCACAGAATCAACAGAGAATTACTTCTCTCTAGAAAACCGTTTGGTAGAGCTCCTCCTGGATTCACTAGAGAATAAGCTCTAGGAGCTCTGTCAAACGGGGTCATAATCAAGTGTGGTCTTATTTTAAAGATCTCATCACAAGAAATACAATGGTGTAATTGGATTTTGATTTGAGCACTTGGTTTGAAAACTACAGAATTTTTGTTTCAATTTTCGTTTCATGAATTTCTATATACTACCTATGTTTTAAATTATTATTTGTTGTTGACTTTTTCTCATAACATTGATCATTGTTTTATTCAAAAAAATAGTCTAAATATACGAAATAACAAGTCATGCTTGATGTATCTTTTTCAATCATAAAGTAATTAAGTAAAAAAATGATACTTGCAGTATTTTTTGAATAATATGAATGGTCAAATGTTGTAAGAAAGAAAACAATAAATGGTAATTTGAAAACGGTGGGAGTACATTGGTGACCGCAGCTTACTCTCTGCCATGATAGGCTTCTCTCCTTTTTTTTTCAAGGTAATCATGATAGGCTTCTTTGTGCTGCCGTTACATGTTTCGTGGCTTCATGCACGTTGATTGGCCCAACTAGGAGCCGTGGCCCAATCTATTTGCAGAAAAAATTGCGTGCGATATATGCACCAACAGCCAGTGGAGCGCGCGACCCAAAATCGTTGGCGGTCGCCGTCGCCGTGGGCCGTCGGCGTCGGAGAAGACCGGGGATTAGGCAGGCAGGCAAGGCGCCCGAACCAAACCTAACCGCGACGGAGACCGCACGATTGCACTGGGGGTGAACCCTTCCGATTGCAACCGTAGAACAATGCCGGTGCAGGTATACGCGTGATCCACACGCACCCGGCCAGGCAGAGGCAGGCATCAATCCGACGATGATCCTTGATCCTTCCCAATCACTGCCACGTACAGTGCCACACGAGTGACACGCTCGATCGGCTACCTCAATCATGCATGCATGTACATTATTATTACCCGTAACAAGCTCGTAACCATGGTGATGACAGAATCGACGGGGGACTAAGTGGAAAGCGACGCGCACTAGCTACCAGTAGCTAGCAGGCGGCGAGACCGACGCGACCGGGCTCTATCATCTCTTGCCTGTACGCGTACGTCACTCTGGCCGAGACCCATCGAAACGTACATTATTTGCGCCTCCAGCGGCGGCGTCGGCGAGGTGTGAAGATCAAGTCATGCGCATGCAATGCAAAATATGCAATGCGATGGGAAGCATCCGGTACATACATGTCGATCTCCGACGACGACATCGACGAAATCGATCGAGTCGGATGATAGAGATCATCGATGCAGAGGCTTATCGCGTACGGCGGTTCGGTGCGTACGTGGTCTCGGCGGCTATGGGCTATGGCTGGCCTCAATTGCTCGTAAAGCGATGGCACTAGCACGTACGAGCGCCATGAGTGGCTCCAGCTTCACCAGGACACTCTCCAACAATGATCAACGTACAGCTCCATACAAGCGTTCTGCATGAATAACCTTTTACTAATAATTACTGTAATATTATTAGCTTATTTTAGTATAGATGAAAAAAACCTTTATATGGTACAAACTATAAATTTTTATATCAAATATTCATCGAAGATAAAATAATTTGAATCTTGGGCTGGATCTTGGTTGTGTCATTTTTTTGGGAAATGAGAGAGTATTAGGGTTTAGTAATACTTGGATTAACCATCAATAGACATAGTCAGTGTACATATATAGACCACAAGGGGAGCCACTAGGGACAGGCCCATGGGCCGTATATCTATTGTCTAACACACCCCCACAGTCGGAACTGGGAGCACTGCGAACATTAAGACTGGACCTAAACTCTGTAAACACTGATGTCGGAAGTCCCTTGGTGAAGATGTCAGCATACTGCGAAGAGGTGGGGACATGCAGCACACGAACTTCTCCAAGGGCAACTCGCTCACGAACAAAGTGAAGATCAATCTCAACATGTTTGGTACGCTGGTGCTGAACTGGATTGGTGGAGAGATAAACAGCACTGACGTTGTCACAATAGACGATGGTAGCTCTGCGGAGAGGACAGCGAAGCTCACCAAGTAACTGACGTAGCCAACAAGCCTCTGCGACACCATTTGCCACACCACGGTATTCAGCCTCTGCACTCGAACGAGACACTGTTGCCTGACGCTTGGCAGACCAGGAAATAAGATTGTCGCCAAGGAATACAGCAAAGCCAGAAGTCGAGCGGCGAGTGTCTGGACATCCTGCCCAGTCAGCATCAGAGTATACTGTAAGAGTGTCTGGTGCACTGCGAGAGAGGTGAAGACCAAGATCCTGACTTCCCTGCAAGTATCTGAGAATGCGCTTCATAGCAGCAAGATGTGGTTCTCTGGGGTCATGCATGAACAAGCACACCTGCTGCACTGCAAAGGCAATATCTGGACGAGTAAAGGTGAGGTACTGTAAGGCTCCGGCAATACTGCGGTAATCTGTAGCATCTGTCACAGGTGTTCCATCAGCCGACAATTTATGGTGAGTCTCCACAGGAGTGGTGCAAGGCTTGCAGTCACGCATGCCCGCCCTGTCCAGAATATCCAAAAGATACTGACGCTGGGAGAGGAACAGGCAATCACCTCGGCGCTCCACGGAGATGCCCAAGAAGTGATGCAGTGGACCCATATCAGTCATGGAGAATTCCTGGCGAAGAGTGGAAATAATCCGCTGAAGAAAACCTGACGACGAAGCTGTGAGCACAATGTCATCAACATAAAGCAGGAGATAAGCCACTTCACTGCCTTGATAGTATGTGAATAAAGAGGCATCCGACTTCGACTCAACAAATCCAATAGAAGTGAGGAAAGTGGCAAACCGAGTGCGCCAAGCACGAGGAGCTTGCTTCAGCCCATAGAGTGACCGGTTGAGACGACAGACATGGTGCGGCTGTGATGAATCAACAAACCCTGAAGGCTGAGAGCAGTACACTGTCTCTGTAAGGTGACCATGGAGGAAGGCATTCTTCACATCGAGCTGGTGTATAGGCCATGAGCGAGAAAGAGCCAGGCTGAGAACCACACGGACTGTAGCAGGCTTCACAACAGGGCTGAATGTCTCATCATAATCAACTCCAGGACGCTGAGTAAAACCGCGCAAAACCCATCGTGCCTTATAGCGATCGAGTGTGCCATCTGCCTTGAACTTGTGCCGAAAGACCCACTTGCCAGTGACAATGTTGACGCCAGGAGGCCGAGGCACCAAAGTCCAGGTGTCATTGGCCTTGAGAGCGTCGAACTCGGACTGCATGGCTGCACGCCAGTTCGGATCAACAAGTGCAGACCGAACGGACTGCGGTACAGGAGACAGAGCAGCAGCACTGAGGTTGAGGCGATCAACCGGTTGCACGAAGCCGGACTTCCCTCGAGTGCGCATGCTGTGCTCGTTGGCCACCGGCGTGATGGCGAGTGGCGCTGTGGAAACAGTGCGCCGGGTACCACTGGCAGCAACCTGCGGTGTAGGGGCAGCGGTACCAGACGGAGCGCCGGCGCTACTGGCAGCAACCTGGGGCGGCGAATCCCCAGGGGCAGCAGCACCGGGGCTAGCTGGGGCGGTGTGAGCGCCGGCGGAGGCGCCGGGAGTGCCCGGGGCGCTACTGGCAGCAGCCTGGGACGGTGTATCCGCAGGGGCAGCAGCGCCGGGAGCGTCATCTGCGACGGTCGGGGTACCTGCAGCAGCGACACGAGGCCCGATGGGCAAAGTGACAGTATCCTCATCGCTCAAAAAAGTTAGGGTGTTAGGATCAAGTGGAGATGTAGACATGTTGGCGAATGGAAAGGAGGACTCATCGAAGATGACATGTCTAGACACAATGATCCTATTTGAGTGAAGATCAAGACACCTATAACCTTTATGATCCTCGGAATATCCGAGAAAGACACAAAGAGTGGAGCGAGGTGAGAACTTGTTTTCGGCAATGGAAGACAAGTTCGGATAACAAGCACACCCAAACACACGGAGATGATCGTAGGACGGGGAAGTGCCATAGAGCGCGAGGTAAGGAGTGCGGCCAGCTAAGGTTTTTGTGGGGTGACGGTTGAGAAGATATGTGGAGGTACGGAGAGCGTCAGCCCAGTAAACGGGAGGTAAGCTAGCCTGAAAAAGAAGAGAACGAATAATATTATTGATCGTTCGAAGAACGCGCTCAGCACGACCGTTTTGTTGGGATGTGTAGGGGCACGACATGCGGAGAGTGGCGCCATGGGTGAGGAGGAACGTGCGGGCCGAGGAGTTGTCAAACTCGCGGCCGTTGTCGCACTGGACAGCCTTGATGGAGGCGCCAAACTGAGTGCGTGCAAAGGCGAAAAATTGGGACAACAGCACAAATGTGTCAGATTTGAGGCGTAAGGGAAATGTCCAAGCATAGTGAGTGCAGTCATCTAAAATAACAAGATAGTATTTATAACCCGAAGCACTTAAAATAGGAGATGTCCAAAGATCACAATGAATAAGATCAAAAGGTTTGGACGCACGACTGGATGACAAGCTAAAAGGAAGCCGTACATGACGACCTAATTGACAAGCATGACATAAAGGTTCAGTCGTGCACTTATTACATGAAATGACATTGGAACTAATAAGCGTGGACAGAGCATCAGACCCTAGGTGACCTAGACGGCGATGCCATAGGGTAGACGTGGATGTAGAGGCGGCGAGGGCAGTGGTGCTGGTGGCAGGTGCAACAAAGAATGGGTAGAGGTCACCCGAACTGTTACATCTGGCGATCACGCTCCGTGTTTGAAGATCCTTCACAGAAAGACCGAACGGATCAAACTCAATTGAGCAATTGTTATCAATGGTAAAACGACGAACGGAAATTAGATTCTTAATAATGCCAGGAGCAACAAGAACATTAGAAAGAACTAGTGACCGACGCGGTGTGACAAAAGAGGAGGACCCGACGGAAGTAACGGGGAGGGACGCACCGTTACTGACGATAATTGATGAAGGATAAGAGGATGAGGGATAGGAGGAGGTGAGTATACCAGCGTTGTTTGCCATGTGTGAACCGGCGCCCGAGTCGATGTACCACTCGTTTGAAGGAGAGGGCACGTTCAGCGACAAGGTGCTGAAGTTGTCGATGAGGGAGCCTTGATTCCACGATCCGCCAGCCATGGGGGTCCACGGCGCCTGCTGCTGCTGCTGCGCCATGGGCGAAGAAGGCACGCTCCCATAGCCGAAGCCGGGTGGGACGCTCGGCGCGCCCTGCTGCAGCATCTGCTGCGGCGCGTAGACGGGCTGCTGCTGCGCGTGGAAGGCGGCCGGCTGCTGTGGCGGACGATAGATGGCGCCGCCGGGGCCGTAGGGGTACGGCCAGAACTGAACCGTGCCACCCCACGGGTTGGGGATGGGGTTCAGCGGTGGTGGAGGGCCAGGCCGAGGTCCGCTAGCGGAGTCGCCCGCACCAGCGCCGCCTGCACCGGCGCTAGGGCCGCCATGCCCGCCGTTGCCGCCGCCGCTGTTGCCGTTCTTGTTCTTGCCACGACGGCGGTTGTTGTTGCGTTGCCCGTCGTTGCGGCTGCCGGAAGGGGCGCGCCCCTGGCCGCCGCCTGATTGCCCGCCGGAGGGCTGCTGCGGGGCGCCGCCGCCGGAGGTGTAGAGGGCGGCAGGAGGAGGCGGATCGTCGGCAGCCGCGTCCTTGAGATCAACCTCCTCGAGAAGGAGAAGGTTCCGCGCCTCGTTGAAGGTGGGGAAGGGGCGCTGGAGTTTCAGATGCGACATCATATGGCGGAAGGTGCCATTGAGGCCGCGGATCAGCGTCATCACCAGCGTCCGGTCGCCGACGGGATCGCCGAACTCAGCGAGGGCGCTCGCCATCGTCTCCAACCGACGGCAGTAGTCGGTGATGGTGAGGGCGCCCTGCTTGAAGTTGCGGAACTCGGCGGAGAGGAGGAGGGCGCGTGATTCACGCTGCCCTAGGAATTCGTCGTCGAGGGCTGTCCAGGCGACGCGAGCGGAGGGCTCCTTGAGCATGACCTGCTGCTGTAGATCGGCGTTGATGGTGACGTAGATCCACGACAGCACGGTGCAGTCCATCTGCGCCCATGCGGATCGCGTGGGGTAGGCCTCATCGGAGAGGACGTGATCCGTCAGCGCGTACTTGCCGAGGACGACGAGGAAGACTTTGCGCCACCGATCGTAGTTGTTGGTGACGCGATCGAGGGTGATCGGGATCAGCACCTTGATGTTGACGACGGCGAGGGCTTGGGCGTGGACCGCGGCGTGCTTGGCCTCGAGCGCGTCGAGGGCCGCCTCGCGATCGGCCGCAGCCGTGGCGGCGGCGCGCGCCGCGCGCTCCTTCTCCGGCAGCGCGTCGTCGTCGGCCATGGGAGAGGTAGGGTAGGGAGAGGGGGAGCCGGCGAGGGACTCTCAGCGGCGGCGCGAAGTGCACCGGCGAGAGGCGCTGCGGCGTCGGCTCCTAGCGGAAGCGAGATCGAGAACCGATCCGTGATACCATGAGAGAGTATTAGGGTTTAGTAATACTTGGATTAACCATCAATAGACATAGTCAGTGTACATATATAGACCACAAGGGGAGCCACTAGGGACAGGCCCATGGGCCGTATATCTATTGTCTAACAGGAAAAAATCTAGCATTTCTTTGGGTTTAGTTAATTAGTTCTGAACCTTCCTCACCCTTATCATGGTGGCCGGCGACACAAGTGTTGGAGTAGCTACCTCCGCGTGCAACCTGGACTTTGCACGCCGACGACGATGCCGTCCCAGCCTTGGCTTCCACTTCTGCTATTTGGCGGAAAGGCCTCTTCGATCTGCATGCCGGCTTCCACTACTGCAGGTTTATAAAAATGAAAGATGGCACTTCCTTGTCCTCTTGGACGAGAGGTCACTGCTAAACCCTACTGACTCCGCAACTAAACGGGGGATATCATCAGCAGCAGCAGCACGCACCTCCATTGTGATGATGACGATGCGAGTTTACAATAATAAACTGTCTATTCTGACCGGCAACTTATAGATTGCATGAATATTTGTATATACTCCTTTTGTTCTGAATTATAATTCACTTTAGTTTTATTCTATTTAAACTTCTCTAACTTTATCAAATTTATAGACAAAAATATTAACATATATACAACATCTAATTAGTTTAGTAAATTTAATATGAAACACGTCTTCATACTACAATAGCAGATGTTATTGTAGTTTTTCTATAAACTTGAACAAAATTTGATCGGTTAATTAGTTTGTCTTAGAACAAGCTAAAGCGAACCCTAATTTAGAACAGATTAGATAGGTTTGTCTTAGGAGTTGAAGACATTACCGGTGTGGTGGTGTCTACATTCAGTACGTAGAACAAGTTGGACAGTCCCTTTCTCGTGGATATTTTCTTTCACTTCTCTGCATGTACTCATTTATTATTCTAGGTAATTTTCTTTTCTCAAAAACACATCTTTCATGCATGCGTTAACTCTGATAATCATGTGCGTCGCTTTCCACTTGGCCCTTTACCAGAGCCATTAGTTCTCTAGCTGCATGCTGTAATCTGACGACGCAACGTCATATCCAACCAGGCCAAGGCTGTATTTCTTTCTGAAAAATATTCCAACGCTGAATGTTATTTAATTTGGTGATGAAAAAGCTTCTGGTGACAGAGATAAGAGAGATGTAATTAGCCATGTACATCAATGAAGAACATAGAATATCTTTTTAGCAAACAGAACAGAATCTCACTGGAGTCCAAATTAAAACTGCAAGTGTGCTACGTGGACTCCTAAGTTTCAACTACCAATACTGTCTTGTAGCCATGTAAACAGCATATAAGGAATATATCTCACTGTAAACAGTTTGATTCCTACAGGAAAAAAATCCGAAATTATCCTGATCGAGGACCAATTGTTTTGTCCTTGAAACTTTTATTTCACTTCGGAAGAATCTTGAGAGCTAGCTCACCATATGTATTATCAGTGTGCTAAGAAATTGAATTGGGACAGAATTAGTCACGCGCTCAATTTCAGAAAAAGGCTGGAGGCGGTGGTGCAGCTAGTGTTGTTGCAGTGGTCTAGGAAGGCACAATGGGAGTTGATGAAGAAGATGTCCTGTCAATCTCCTCCTGAAGAATCTGCTGCGGCTTCTCTGAACAAAGTCTGAAAAAAATGCAGATGAAGCAGAATGCTACCAAGGGGAATACTAACCTACAGCTGTGTCACACCCGGTCCAGTTTGTATGGCCCGGTAGTGGCCCATTAGTGCGGGATGCACATGTTTAGTGTCACATTGCTAGTTGAGCAAGGGTGGAGACAACTTATAAGCCTTTGTCTTCCAGCCATAGCACCTTTGGGTTAATCCTTTTACACGAAGCGAGGACGAAAGTGTAAGCAGGGTGCTATGTGTACGCGTGCACGCCCCTCGGAAGGGCTGTGCGGGGCGGCTCGTGGAGGGCAGGGTGTTACAAGCTGTAGTTTTTATTTGCATATATGGTCACTGGTCCGTGGCCCGCCCCATTTTAGAGTACATATATGGTTTAGGTGGTTAATTCTGACATGATCAATGTTACTAACATCATGCTACTATCTAAGGTTGTGTCATGGGTGCTGGCTAAGGGACCTGCAGTAACCAAAATCTCAAAGGGATGAACTCAAGGTCAAGGAAGCAAAAGGTCAGGGGCAGAGCCAGAAAACTCAATTTTTCATTGTTAGGACGGACTAACACTGCTAAAGTCTTCAAATTTTAGTAGCATTTTGAATTTTTTTTAGTGTTGCAGGAAAATGGAACACTTGAAGAAATTTGGGATCAATTAGCTCTTATCAAGCGTGGCAAGACCTGTGTTGCCAAAACTTTGGTCAAGTGGTTTCGTCACTTTGTGGCAAGACCAGGAAGACCTCCAACACCCAACACCGGTTTCGTACTTCACCGTCTTGGATCATGCCGAACTTGAACCCGGAGGGGAATCTCATGATCATGGAGGGCATGTAACACAAGCGGAAGCGACGCGAGCATGACGGGGGCATCGGAAATGCATCACCAAGACAGAAATGTAAGGATAATATACTGCCTCCCTTTCCAAAATGAAAATGGTTTGTTTTTATCATAAGTTAAACTTCTTTCAACTTCAAGGCAATACTACCCTTCCAAGAATGTATTCATATGCTAAATCTAAAGCATAAGTAAAATGGTTTATTGTTAACTTATGATAAGAAAACTTCTTTTGACTTGAATTTACTTATGATAAAAGAAGTTAGAATAACTTCAAGGGATTAGGGCGCCCGAACCTAACTGGGACGGAGACTACTTCCACAATTTGAACCTGCAGGTAGTGCAGCCAAGAACAATGCCGTGTAATACGGAATAGTACAAGGCGCAATTATTCGATTAGACAAGGCGCAATCATGCCTCCAAGTCCTTGAAACATGGTGAAAGCTGCTGAAAAAGCTTATGCGATACTGGATCGAAGCGATCAAACTCAGTGAAAGGGACCCGCGCGCATTATACGCGAGACCAGGCACACGATACAACGACGCCAATGCATGCAAAATCGATCGGCAGAATATCTCTCGCGATCTTGTTGCCTGAATGCATACGCCACTCACCTCTCTTGACGTTGATGAGATTGTGGCTAGCTGCGTAGAGCAAGTCATGCATGCGCGGCAGAATATCTCTTGTCGGCAAGTTGTGTTAGGCAAGTCATGCAAGCAGCAGCGTAGCATTCAGTCTAGTCAGAGCTAGCAGGCTTGCCAAGTACGGTGGTTCGGTGCATGGTCTCTCACTGATCTCTCTCAGTCTCAGCTCAAGCCTCTCAATTGCTCGTAAAGCGATGCCACTAACGAGCTATGGTCATGAGTGCTTCCGGCACCGGAGTTAGGTGAGCAAAAGTGAGCTGCTCACTGCTCAGCTTCACCAGAACACTAACAATATACATAGCTCCATGCATATTGCATCACCATGCTAGTGAATACGTAGCATTTCTTCCTTGCAGAAGAAAGAGAGAGAAAAAAGAATATGTAGAATTTCTTGTTATTACTCGTGGGTAACTACACTTATTTAGGTACTTTCTGACATTAACTGGAGACCTCTGTATGTATAAATGTGTTTGTTCATACTTCGTAGCTAGCATAGCATTTTCTTCAGGCATTGTCATGAGTCTTCTTCATTCATTCACTCTAATCTTATCATAGTGGTGGGAGACAGAGGCGTTGTAGTTGCTTGCCTCCGAGTGCAACTTGGACTTTTTGCAAACCTATCGATGCCGTCCCAAGCTTGGCTTCCACTTCTGCTATTTGCTGGAAAGGCCTCTTCGATCTGCCGGAGTCACACACTGTCACGTTTTGATGAGCAGCTTTGGACTCTGGGTTTATAAAACGAAAGATGGAACTTCCTTGTCCTCTTGGACGAGAGGTCACTGCTAAACCCTACTGACTCCGCAACTAATATAGATGGGGATAACATCAGCTCACAGAGCTCAATTGTGATGATAACGATGAAAATTTTCATGAATCATTTGTGCCAGATATGCAACTCTCAGTAAGTTAACAAAGTGTGTATATATTTAGATAAATACTATAATACCCCTCTAGACACAAAATGGAGATCGCTACGGTCTCCAAAATATAACTTGTATATCATAATTTTTTTACAATATATAGCATCTATAACACATATTATTACAAATATAAGGATCCAGTTCTTTTGAAAACACTTCTCACATAAATAATTTCTACTCATCCCTCATAGAGGACCCACGTGTCAGGTCTAACGGTAGAAAAGATGTGTAAAATTTTCACAAACAAGAAAAAACGATGTTTCTAGAAAGTTTCTACCATTTTGGCATTACTTTTCTCATCATAAAATTTCTTTACCCACCAACTCAATGGTAAAAAATAACCGTCATAATAAAGGTAGCACATATTTGCTAGTATTACAAATACGCTAGCTAATATGAAACCAAGCTTCGATATAAATATATTAGTACTATTTTGAATACCTACTTCCTCAAATAAATAGTATTATTTTCGAATAACCAAATGAAAAAAAAATAATTTGTAGTCGTCTAAGTTTGAAATGTTTAAGGCAACTCTAAGACATCACTATTTGTGACCTGACGAGAGTATTATTGATGTCGATTCCAATCAAGTATTCGTGTCAGATTTCTAAGGAACTGACACTGAAGAGGCTACGCGCACACGGCTATTATTGGGGGATTTTGGTAGAGTACATGGAACAAGCTGGGGTGTCCTTTTCTCCCAAGTTATTTTCTTTTCTCCTAAGTTATTTTCTTTCTCTCAAAAAAGATTTATTTGCATGCATTGATGCATGTATTTAAGTCTGATAATTATGCATGAGTCTCCTTGACCATTTACCAGACCCATTAATTCTCGAGCTGCATGGAGTAATTTAATTTGACGATGCAACATCATGCACCGGCGCACCGCTACAGAACAGGAGATGGCAAATGGTTCTAATGCTTCATCCCGAACAGTTTACAATCCATCCATGCGATGGCTAGCGCGGTCCTCTGGTCGACTGGTCCCCTCCCACTTCTTCTCCAGCAAGCCACCGGGAGCTACATCCATCTATCTGGTACATCTAATAGTTTTTTTTAGGTGTTTATTCAAATAAAATATTCGTTTATCCCTGCTTACGTTAATAGTGGATTAGAGTTTTTGGGTAAAAATAATAAAGATATAAACTGATTTGGTTCGCTTGAACGTACGTCTATCGATAAGCCTTGTATCTGTACTAGCAGCGAATATGTCCATGCGTAGTAGTTACTACAGGTGTAGAGACTTCATCGGTGAAGGCATGTGGGGCGTGTGTGATCGATGGACACCGCTGGTTCCGCATCCGATGAGAAGCACGACAAAGGAGAGATACTTTACAGACACTATACCAAGAAACGGCGGCGGGTCGACGACGGGCATGCGAGTGATGTGAGACGACGAAGAGATACGTGCCGTGGTGCGTGTGACGGCGCGAGACAGCGAGAGGGTGCGTTGCTATGAGTGAAGGGGACTTCGTAAGAAAAAGGCGAGTGGGAGCTATGGATGCCGCCGATTATGCATCAATGAGTAGCACGACAAAGTGAGATCATCGGTAAACATTACGTCCGGAAAGACGATGAGTCAACATGACAAAGATGCCAAAGATTTAATGTCTTTTAACCTGCAAATCCCTATCCATTTAGTGGCTTTTCAAATCCTGGTGTCCCTCAAGGAGCATATATATTGAATTGCCAAACCATTCTTCATGAAAATCATGATCCTAATATCTTGGAACATCTGGACAACAATAAGTCAAGAAATCACTTCATCTTCAAGCATCAGAGAGTCACTATTGAAACCTGTAGAAACTCTTTCAAGCATGAGTTTTCCATTGTTATCCATGGAGCAAAAAGGAAATATTCTTCGGAGATATTAGAATGGCTAGATTCACTTTTATAACGTTTCTTTCTCTTTTACTTTCCGTCTTGTAAAAAACATTTTTTCTGTTGATATATACAACGATTAGGGGCTTGACCCTAACCATTTCACAAAAAATAAATTGTAAAAATTAAGGCCGTCCTGATGAAAAAAACTGCACAAAATGACTCGTGTATACTATGCAGCGCAAAGTTCAAACCGCTGGTATTTCTTTATGAAGCAAGTACCAACACTGAGTGTTATTTCAATTTAGTGCTTTTGAACTGCCGGATTAAAGATTGTGATGACATTGATAAGAGAGATGAAGCTGGCCACGTACATCAAGGAAGGAACTAGAATCTCACTGAAATCCAAAGCTACACATATGTGCTATTGGAGTCCTAAGTTTCAACTACCATGCTGTCTTGTAGCCATCTTAAAAGCATAAAGAACTTAATTGGAACATTTTGATTCTTCTAGGACTAGGACATAAAAAAAACTTCCCCCGTTCCAATTGAGGCTCAAAGTTTTTGGTCCTTGAAATGATCATAGCGCTTGAGATAGAATTAGTCACGCATTCCATTTCAGAAAAATAAAAGACTACAGGTGCAGTGTTGAAGTCACATGAAAAGGAATGCAAGGCCTACTATGCTTAAATTGTTAAACCGTAAGCATTTTATTATCACTAAACTATCAAGAAGCCATTATCAATTATTTGATGCATAGGAACACTAATCCGGTTTTTCTGGTCAATGATTCGAAGCATCCACAGATGACCAGGTGAAGTTGACCCCGAGATGCCTGTTAATTGAGGTTGGTTCGGGGTGACCAAGTGCGTGCTCGGTTGGCATACATGGCTTGTCACTGAGAACCTGCCTACTCTGGTTTGAACCCGGGCACTCCCCGCTTCTTAAGCGCAAGTCAAAGTTCCACGCGATTTTTTTTTAAAAAAAAATAGCTAGATTCCTTGAGTGGGCGTAGCATGCTACAGAGAAACTGGAATTATATCATTGAAACTTAAGCTGTGCACGAACTGTGTGGTACAAGTCATTCAGATACGCGGCAAATTCCTATCCAAATGTCCCATTCATACAAGTATACTCTTTGTCTACGGTGATTTGGTAGCCTCACCTCTCAAAGCTAAGAGTCTATGACGCATTAGTAGCGTTAGGTGAGCAGGCAAGTGAAGCTCAGCTTCACTAACACTAAACAATGCAGAGCCTGACACGGACTGATAAGCCTTCGCCTTATCAAAAAGGAAGGGAAACCACACCATGAGCTAGAGCATTAATACTTGCTGTTAGTGCTGTACTGCAAGTTTATAACAACTCGAATTATCAAATTTTTGCTTACTGATTCAAGCCAGCGACTGAATATATCGGAGACCATTTTTTCTTATGCCATTTGGTTGGCTGGACAAGCTCATCCTACCCGTACTAACCATCCGCAATACATTGTGGTTTTCTGAACTCTGAAGTCTGAAGAATTTAATTCGGTCCTAACACCATTTGATCTCTTCAGAACTCAGAAGTGATGCTTGCAGCTGCACTGCCTGCCGGTGCAAGTAGGACTTCAAATCTTGGATGACATCTCACAAGCTTGGCTTCCAATTTTTTTAAAGTTTGATGGAAAGGTTTGTTTCACCAGCTAGGTCATTTGAGAAATGCACGCACATTGAGCATCTCCCGAGCTTGGTTATATATGAATATGAACAGAAAGATGGCACTTCCTTGTCCAAGGTCACTTAGAATCCTAGTGACCTCGCAACTAAATGAAAGAAGAACACTCTCTTCAAACAAAATGAAAAAAAAATGGAACAAAGAAAATAAAGCTAAATAGTGTATTTAATTTGCCCATGCGGTCGAGTCAGCTCATAGCTATCGCGCTTTGTTGAATCTTAGCTATGTTTACACCTTTCCATAAGCACAGACACTAGTTCTGATTTGTTCAAATTATTAGTAGTTAATTGAAAACGCAAGAAACATGCATAAATCAGGTGCAACTCGAGGACCACTGCACCATGCCATTTGTTTTATATGAGCAAGGTTTTTCTAAGATATTTATTCTTCTCTTTTCAAACGCTCGTCATTGAATTATATATATGGCTTTAATAATGAAATTCAGAAAACCACCCACCAAGTACATATCAAATGTTGCACCTGTTTCAGGGGGGAAGATTTCTTTAGACCAATTTCGTTAGCACTTTAACAGGAAAAGATTTACAAAATAGACCTTTAATGTAAATGCAAGGAACAATATGGATTTTGGGCCCTGGAATGCAGATTTGCCTGGGAAGAAGCACCAGAGCAGACATGACTGCTACCTGCCATTAGTGATAAAGTAAAGAAGGATAAAGTTAGCCATGCAACCAAAGCGTCCAGCATAATGCGTATACCTATCCCAGCTCAAAAATAACAGGTAATACCTTTACATTTTCTTTTGTGTTGCATTTTGATCAACAAAGTACCAACGCCGACGGGTCTGTTGCCCTGTTGAAAAACATTGAAAATGTATGGAAAGGCTTTGGTGATAGAGATTAGGGAGATGAAATTAGCCGCATATTTCACCCAGAACAACATAAATGAGCTACTGTGGAGTCAGGTTTAAGCAATACGTACTGTTTAGCCCGAAAGCATTTGAAGTTAACCTATGAAAGTTATGAAACTACCAAACTGACAGAGAAGGGAGGGATGAAACTAGCCAAGCATACAGTGAGTGAGGACACGCTTTGCTGTGTTGTAATCACCACTTGTTCTGTAGCTGGCTGGTGAAATTAGCCAATCTTAGCTTTCTGGAAACTGCCAAAAGGTACATAGATCATATGATGAAGATAACTTGGACAAAACTGACCACAAAACTGAGGTTATGAAATTTGAGGTTCAAGGAAACAAATGTGTCCTTCGGTGATTTTCAAACTGTTAGCATTTTCTAGGATTAAACTACCAAAATGCTGATCAATGGAAGTTGGCGGTTTCTGTTAGGTCAATGAAACCAACCTAAAAGCCGATCGATGACAAAGAAAACCAGGATGAAATTAGCCATGTAATCTGGAACTGCAAACGTACCATGTCATCTACGTTTAAACCACCAGCAGTTTTTAGTGGCTAAAATAACAAGTTACCAGCTGTGGCAAGAGGTTTGCAGTTAGCTCAGGATTTCTCAGCCAAGTATTACTACCAGAAAGGTGATAGTGAAAAAGAAAAGAAGAATGAATTTAGCCACATATGATCTTCGAATCGTCTAGATGTTTTGCCAAGTATGAGAGAAGAAATGAAGTCATCAATGTAGCTAGTTGTTTTACAAAGCTATCAATTTAGTAGCCAGTTGTGAGCTAATACTACTAATAGGCAGGTACTGAAGTTAACATATCATGTCCTATCGGAAAAATGAACGACTTTTGTGACAAGAGAGACTGTGCCTAGAAAATTTCCCACTGTAACCCCCAAAAAACAGGCATGCACGTAACCTAAAGTGCAGATATATTTGTACTAATATGTCATATGGTCACCCAATTGCCGTTTCTGAATCAGTAGAAAGAACAGAATAAATAACTGTATAAGATAGCTATCACCGAAACCGAATATGCAAATATGTCATAAATATCATGAATTTCTATATTAAACCTACATTAAACTCTAGGTGCTTTCTTGTCGAAGGAAATACCGAATTACCCCCCTTTGAGTTACCGAGACGGTAATTACTGAAAATGAGTATCAGGAAGATATATGGTCCATGAAAACTCAGGGACCATGTATCATGCACCCCTAATCTCAAACCATCAACAATTTCCACTCACTAAACTATCAAAACCATCACACATTTTCAATAAGATCGAGTGGAAGCTTTCAGGCAGCTACCTTGAAGCCCATATGCCACCAAACAAGCTCAGGACGCCACACCTTAACCCTCAACCCTTTATAATAGACCCACAACCTCACATACCAAACCTCACAACTCGTTTCAAAGCCTCTTAAGAGTTTGCCTCCAAAAGTACTAGCCTAGCTCCTGCCTCGTGTCAGCACGATGCTCACCACGGCACACAGCCGGCATCAGCACCATGCCTTCGAGAAGAGCCCCAGCAGCCACATGAAGAAAGTCGACAGAAAGCTGCAGCAGGCCATGAACAATGCGACCAGCAAGTACATGCAGAGGATATACCCTCTGGGAATCCAGAGGAGCAGCTCCAACCTCACATTGTCGTCGCTCTCCCTGTCGCAGAACTCCAACGACTCCTCGCTCAGCAGCTCAAACTCCAGCTGGGAGCCCAAGGTGCCGCTGCTCTATGGAGGCACCTTCAGCCCCTGGGGCGATGTCATGGTGTCTCTGGAGATGAGGAGAGAGGACGACGATAAAGTAAGTGACCATGACGTCGAAGGGGGCGAGGAGGACTTCGATTGCAGTGAGCCGGGGAGCATGCATAGGTGCAGCTGGATCACCAAGAACAGTGGTAAGAGATGCTCACTTGACAATATCTTTTTCAGTGATCTTCATGTATTTGTTTCACATGCATTTGCGTGATGTTTCTACAGCCTACAGGTTGAACATATATATACACATTCCTCCTGCATATTCTCAAAAAAAAAAGAATCCACTGGGTGAACGTACAGTTTCGCCTATTTAACAGAAGTTGGGTGCTTTAATGATACACTTTCCACCTTTTGAGAACATATTTATCTTTGTATACAGGAGGAACGCATGTCTTCGTATAACTGAATGACGCAAAGAAACAGTAGTTAAAAAGTAAATTCTCACCAACTAGTGACTTATTATAAAAAGATTGGTCAGAAAATTTATCTGAACGAAAAAGGAAGTTTGGATAGACAATGGGACAGCTAGCCTTGCCCTTTAAGAAGTGGCGAAGTCGACATCTCTGACCAGTGATAGCCTGATTTGACCGAGTTTGAGTGGCCACTTGTTGGTGACATGGAGAGTAATGATCAGTTGACAAATTCATCAGAAAGGGACTCGTCTCCGGTTCGGTGTAGTTTGTTAGCAAAATAGACTAGCAGTTCTCATAAACGAATATACAGAAAAAAAAAGGAAGAATACAAAAACAAAACTGTCCGTTTCGCAAACAAAAAAGTCTGAAACTGAAATTGAACCATTGTGCAGATGAGGCATACGTTCAGTTCCACGACGAGTTCTGGGGCGTCCCTGTGTACAGCGACAAGTATTTACCGCCACATTTCTCCTTGAATTTACCTGTCACGTTTACCATTTCCGCACTCCCAGATTCCAGCACTTCACCCTGGTCATGTCCGTGGTGATTCGCAGCCGCCTCTTCGAGCTGCTGGCGCTGTCCGGGATGCTCATAGACCACAACTGGACGGAGATACTCAAGAGGCGAGACATGTACAGGTGCACAATTCTCTGAACTCTGATCACTTTGCTTGCAGTCTGTTCTTCAGGTAAATTTCATCAAAATAAACGTACGCGTGTATCAGGGAAGCGTTCGCCGACTTCGACCCCAGCACGGTGGCGAAGATGGACGAGGACGCCATCGCCGAGATCAGCGGCAACAAGGAGCTCAAGCTTGCCGAGTGCAGGGTCCGGTGCATCGTCGAGAACGCCAAGTGCATTCAGAAGGCGAGTCCGTCCCCCATGGACCTGAACAAACATGAACCAACAATGAAGAAACAAATTTGCAAAATACTAGTAGTATCTTCTCCCTGAATTATCATCATTTTCAACAAAAACGTACAAAATTGCTTCTAAATAAGAATGAAGCCATGCATGCATGTCACCATGTGAGACAAAAAAAAAGAAAGAAGTTGATTTCTGATGATGCATGGATGATGCAGGTGGGCAAGGAGTTCGGGTCGTTCAGCGGGTACATGTGGGGGCACGTGAACCACCGGCCGGTGGTGGGCAAGTACAGGCACCACAAGTACATCCCGTTCCGGACGCCCAAGTCGGAGGCGGTGAGCAAGGACCTCGTCCGCCGCGGGTTCCGACTGGTGGGCCCCGTCATCGTCTACTCCTTCATGCAGGCCGCCGGCATGGCCATCGACCACCTCGTCGACTGCTTCCGATTCCCGGAGTGCGTCCGCCTCGCCGAGCGCTCTTGGGGCATCACCAACGTCGCCGCCTAGCCGCCGGTCTCCAAGAATTTTTTACACTTTTTGGGGGGTTGTTATCACTTTTGTGTTTTGATTTGGTAACGGGCGCTTTGGAGGAGTGGCCTGGGTGTGAGGTGTAGAGTATGGTAAGTTATGATGTAATAAATTTTATCCTTTCTTTGCATCACATGATGGAAAGTACTGTAGCAGTAGTGGTGAAGTAGGACTGTGACTGGCTTGTGTAACAATAAGGCTTTTTTGTTAAGATTTTTGCTTTTATCAAATGTAAATTCAGGCTGTTATGCGCAATGGGTATTTTCTTGGTAAACTTTCATCCCCTCCCGTTGGAAGGGATTCCCCTGCTCACGACGCCGTCGACCAGATGCTGACGGCCACCGTCCGTTGCAGCTCAAAACCCTGATGAAGCCTAACAAATGAGGCGTCCCCTCCCATTGGAAGGGATTTACAAAAGGAAGCTTAACAAATAATGCAGTAACAAAAGATGCTGCAGATTCGAGTGCTATTGCAAATTTGCAATTGCAAGCAGTCCAAGAAACATGCAACCCTGAGTCCCTGATGAACTAAACAATCGAGTTCACAAACTGAATTTCTACAATATAAACGATGCAAGCTGTTCACACTCAACATCAGTGGTCAGCTAAGGGAGAGTGAGGAACACATCGGTGAACGGATGCAGCTTTGTGCCTCCTAATGGATCCTTCCTCTGTTCGTTTCTCTGCATTATTCATGTTCTTGAAGGACTCTCCAACCTAATTGATGAGCATTATGGCGCAGATCCTTCCAATCAGGTTGAGTTTTCTATGTACATGTAATGGCGCAGAAATTTACGTTCAAAACTTATTTTGATGCAGGGGCAGTAGATGATGGCACATTTCTTACCTTATCGACAGGACGATTGGCTTTACCACTGCAGCTACCTGAAAACAATAGCCATCTGAATGTATCCTCTAAGATTGATTACAAGCGGCAGTAGTCAGTAACAAAGAGGAGGAAAAAAACAACTCAGATAGAGCAGCATGATAGCATGTTACCAGATTTTGCAGGGAAAAAAAAGAATTAGGGCGCAAAACAAACAGAATACAGACAGAAGAACAGGAAAAAAAATGTACATTCAGAAACCTGATGGTGTTATCGGGACTTTGCACTACTGCAGCAAAATGCAAAACTATTAGTAGACACTTTCTGAGAGATGCCGTAAGATACATTAGGTAGTAGTGCAGTACAATGGGAGTGCTGAAGAAAACTGCATATGCTTCTGAAGCTACATATGGAAACAGCACTGCGGAACAACTTTACAAGATGTTGCGGCAAATTCCTTATTTGACACCAAAACAAATGCCGATTCTTTTCTTGGCCCTGAAATTTTTTTCGTTCTCTGTTTGACACTGACTTTTAACTGCATTCCTTATTTGACATTTTCGACACCTTTAAAAGTTAAATCGGACAAAACGTACTCCAAATCACCTCAAAAATTCATTGAATTTTTTCTGCCAATATAACAAATAGACATGAACATATGTTATTCAAAACAATACATGCACCTTTATAGTTTTAAACTTAAAATTTACCAAACTAGATAGTTTCTAAAACATATCTGAATTTTATCTCACTAAAATGCTTTCAAAAAATTAATAAAAAATAACTAATATTTGTCACATGTGATACAGTAGCGTATAAAATTATTTTCCATCATAAGTTAAATAGATAACTATGAGTTCCATCTAAAATTTCTAAAATACCATGTTCTTCCCAATTCTATATGTAACTTATATCGGAAAATAATTTTATAAACCACCACATTACATATGGTGAATAATATTTTGGTGCCATATAATTCATATTTTTTAAAGATAGTCTAATTTAGTAAATTTTAATTTTAAAACCATAAAGGCACATGTGTCCTTTTAAATAAAATATGTTTATATCCACATGTTATATCATTATAAAAAGTTTCATGAATTTTGGAGGTTATTTCGAGGTTGTTTCGCTTGATTTAACTGAAATGTCAAATAATGAATGAAGTTAAAAGTCGGTGTCAAATAGAGAACGAAAAAATTTTCAGGGACAAGAAAGGAATCGGCATTTATTTTGGTGTCAAATAAGGAATTTACTCAACAGATAAATGAGGTTCTCCCAGAACCCGGAAAAAAAACCACAGGGATGTGTACTGATGTATTTTGTCGATATCTTTCAAAGCAAGCTCATCATCAATCTTCAGTCAATGTACCTGCACAACCCAGAGAATAAAGCAAGACACAGTGACGAGATAATGTATGTAGACAGTATTATCTTAATGCCTTCTCATGGTAACTGTCCACAGTATTTACAATGGCAATAACCAAGAACTGAGAATGCCATCCACTCCCTCATAACAACAAATATCATGCCCAATATCACCGGAGACACATACAGAAATAACAACGCACCACCCATAAGTTAAACCTATGCACAGACGCCACAGAATTCTGCTGGAAACACAAATATCTGATGCGGCCTTATTCTTGATACACCTACCAGTAGTCCGGTACTAGACGACCAGTAGCTTACCCCATGTATGGCCTATGTTACCTTAGAAGAATACCTCTGCTGTTCTCAAAACTGACAAGAAGTGCCCAGCCTCTGCGTCAGCCATGGACCGCGGGCTGCAGTTTGCTTCCTATGATGGAACATGCTTGGGAGCAACTCCTGGAACTTTTCAAGGAATGCACTCCATTCAATGGCACTCAAGTCTGACAGCTTCACAAAACTTGAGCTGGGAGGCAGCATCTCGTTGGCACTCCAACCTGCAGATTGATACTCACTACGATAGCCACTATAATAGTCAGTTTTAGCACTCACCCTATTCTTTGGAACACCATTGCGATGTCGACACTTTCTGTTTCCACTAAAGCAAAGCCCCTTCAGAGAGACAGGCAATTTTGTGGTGGAAGGAGTACATTTAGGAACTGGACTGGTGCGAGTGTCAACATCATCCTGGATCACCTCATTTCTGTCTTCCTCCTCGTTGTCCTCATTGACTTTGGCTAATTTTGAAAGTGGGTTCCTGCAACATACCCCGATAGATCCATACTTGCTGAAAAATGACGCTTCACATGTAGCTGCATCATCTCCTGAGTCAAGATCGAACTGGGTGAGGTCTGCATCACAATCGTCATCTTCATCATCTTCTTCTTCAAAGTCAGCTTCTGGTAGAAGTAATTCTCTTTCCTTAACCCAGTTCCTTGCTTCCATACACAGAACTTCAAGTGCACTTGGCTCCTCTTCTTTCCCAGAGAACTGCCTGCTCATCATCTCCCCTATCTCAGACAAGCAGAGGCCATAAGCTGCAGCTTCCTTTAGAAATGTTGTCGAGAGAACCAGCACCCTAAGACTTGCCTCATGAATCATAGGAAGCTCCATGCGAAGCATTTCAGCATCCTTTACAGGGTCCAGATTTCTGATGTACTCAAGTTCTTCCTCGGAGAAAGGAAGAGATGCCTGTGGCCAGTGAATCCACTCAAAGTAAGGATCTTCCAGACTTTCTGGAAGACAGAGACCATGATCAATAGGAATTAGTTCTGTCCGTGCTTCAAACTGACCAGATCCATTGTCAAGCTTCCTGACCAGAAGATTTCCACCATGTCTATCCGTGTTGAAGATTCTGATATCAAGTATGCCAATCCTGTGAATGCAAGAGACAGGAAAGCTCGATGTTCCATGGTCACTGGCGTCATAGTCATGTGGAATAAACTGCTGCAACGAGGCAATCTTGCTATGAGCCTGCGATCTGTTCTTACTGGTCTTATTTGTGCAGTTAACATCTTCATTCACATGAAACACACTGTGGGTAACTTTGACTAACATAGTAAGAGGAACATTTGCGAAATTTTTGTGATCAAGGAGGTATGCAGCGACCTCTCGGAACCCTGTCTCACCAACCCGTACTGATCTTTTGAGGCCTGGCTGGCCAAGAGTCTTGCCCACAAAACCTTTAGGATTATTTGGAGCAAAAGGTTCCTCATCAGTTGGTTTAACAATTGCAACACGTTGGCCCCAAATATCCCCAAAATAGTAGGCACCTCCCATACCACCAGTAACAGCTATTGGTTCAACACCATTGGTAATTCCCTTTATGATATCCTTAACCAACTGCTTCATTGCAGCAGAAGGGCTTGAGCAGCCCAGGATTTCAATAACCTTACTTCGATCACACTGCTGACCTTCTTTTCCTTTGGGAGAGAGGCAAGGTGTGGAGCAGCTTCTATGCATGTGATTTCTGGTGAGCAGCAATGGTGAGTCATTCAGAACATAGCTGAGATCATTGTTCAAAACTTGATCACCAAATGTGAGTGAACTCTCTTCAGTGGATACATTAAGGGCTATCTGCATCTTCTTTTTTACGGTATGTGCATTTTCGCCTGGCTCTAATTCAATGCCCAGAACAGAACCATTGTCAGTTTGAACAAACACTCGCTTCCAGCTAAGGGGTCTCCCCTCAGTTATGTTCTTCGAGGGGTAATTGTTGCTCAAGCTGTGATCCAAAACTGCAACAGCCATCTGCGTCTTAACAGGACTATCAGTGTTCCAAGGCATAGATTGCTATGAAAAAACTATCGGTAATAGCTACCTCCTCTCTTGTGACCTGGCAAGCACTATTTGAGCTGGCAACAAGAGGGAGAGCAAAGCAAACTTTCCAACTTATGGCAGTCGGATAAATTTCCAATTACTGATGGCTTAGCATGTCCAAGTACAGATTAAGCTGCTGTGACATCTAATACTGAGTGCTACTCATTACACAACTAACTGGCATAGATCCTGCAAACAATATATAAACAGCAAAAGTTCAGCGAATTGCATGGTTCACGGTTAGTTCACCTATTAGATGTCTACCCGAAAAAAAGTAAAAAGGATAGCAAGAACTTTACCACGAAATTTAAAAGAAAAATAAAGACAGGATGGGTAAGAAAATAGACAGGATCAACCAATTTTGGAGGAAATGAAGAAGGTGCCAACGTGCTCAATCAAGGTCATAGCACATAACAATCATACAAGATTAAATGTAAACCGCTGTATAAATGGTCTGAGGAGGTTGGCATCCCGCATCCACATGTTATTGTTACAGCACTACCAGCCAACAAATGTAGGACGAAATTAAAACGGTACCCGTGTTCTCAATCAAGGGCTAAAGGCCATTGCACATACAGAAGTAAATGTAAATGAGTAAATCTAGCCCTAGAATTTAAAAAATGGCAGAATTTTGGGGAGGTTTACATCCACATATTGTTGTTACAGCTCTACCAGTTAAACGAAAGGATAGGTAAATTCTGGTTTTATTCATACAGAAGATTTAGCTTTGGAATCTCAAATTCTGTGCCCTTTTGTTTTCTTACTTCAGACATTAGGTAATACTGATATTCTGGTCTCATAATCCGAGGAGAAACAAAATAGGTACATGCAGCAGTAATATAGTGCATGTTATTGCCTAAGCAGAATGGCAACACAAATACTCAGAAGTACAAAAAATAAAAACTGAACTAGGTATATCAATTTGTTTGGAGTGGTACAATCTAGAATTCAAACTATGCCACATGATTCAATTTGTTTGAGTTACACACAGGGGATAATCGAGTAATGAGCTGTATAGCATTTCCATACCTTCTCCGCTTCTCCCAAGTTCATTGATTTATAAGCAAAGCAATAAAATATATGCCATTTTGCAGTCAAAAACTTACACGCCGTCTGCATCTTTCATAAATTTTTTGATACAACGGTAATGCATAATAATCCTGCTCATTCCATCATAAAAGCCCCAAAATTTCCCAGGAAAGAGCAAAAAGACACCGCTCGATCCTTCACATCCTCCGAACCCAATTTTTTTTCGGGGGCTTTGTGGTGTATCATCCTTCAGAAACACATCCCGAAACGGGCATATTAAAAGTCACAGATGAATCTGCACTAGCTAGCCGCAATGCAATGCACCCCTTCACCCCAATCCAAGCAGCAACACACCAACACTGACACCAGGGGGATCGGAACTCACCGTTGAGACCGGCCGGGCCGCGCGGGGGTGGCGGCGATGAGGGAGGAGCAGCTTGTTCCGGCGGGGAACGGGGGGGCCACGAACGGCCGAGTCCTCGCCGCCGCCGCGCCGACGGCCGAGATTGGCCGGCGCTGTTTCTCGCCGGACGCCGGCGGCCAAGGGTGGCGACACAGCTACAGGCTCAACGCGCCGTCCACCCCAGGGGACGGGTCAAACTCATAACCGTGGTTAAAAAGAGAGGCGAGGCGCCCACGGGCGGCGTCCTCTTATAGCCGGCTGCAGTTGCAGCTGGCGACGGCACCCTTTTAGCCATGGCTGAGAATAGGCTCCATGCAATTTTTGGAGCTGTCTTAGCTGGAAAGATACGATCTTTTCTTTGGTAAAACCTCGTGCGCAAAGCTTATCCAGAGATATAGCTATTTTTAGGGCGTGTCTCGGACCAGTGAATCCAACTGTGACCTAAATCTAAATCTGTAGAATTTTTTCCGTGCGAATGAAAGTTTAGTGATTCAATGCAGGTCCAAAAAATGGAAAGAGAGTTCATTCTCATCTTGTATGTTGATGATGGACGCTACAGGCTACAACATTGGTGGCGTCTTTCTCAGGTAGGAGTATGTTCCAAATGAATCTACTGGGCATTGTGCAAGCAGAAAACAACCGTCCTCTGCTTCTGAACCTGGGCTTTCTTGCATCTTTCGCCGAAAGGCGAGCGAACAGAGGAGCCGGCCGAGCTTGTGGAACCAGAAGTTTCTTTTCTAGGGAAAATGCGCATCGTGCAACCATATACATATATACACGCGCCGTCCACGATCAGCAACATCACAACGCAACCACGCAGGAAACAGCAACCGTCGGCAAGCTGACAGCAAACTTTCGGTCCAAAAGCCTCCGGAAGCCACGTCATACACATAAAAAAGATTAAAATGCAACCAAAGTTTAGAATGCTAGACTTAGGACAATCTTACAACATGTCTTAATTGTAATCGAAACAAGTAGTAGCTTACAAAGATATATAGGGCAATGTCCTCGCAAAAAAGATAAAGAGAGCAGTGGCATCGAATCGCCTCTGCGCAAAAAATGACCCACCCCGCCCATCACGCAATTACGCAAACAAGATGCCTCCACTGCTGTGAACCTAATCACCACAAGCTTGCAATTGAAAGAACATGCACGATTGAACGGCATGTTTGATATGATGCACGGTTTTCTTGTCAAGTTCCCGACAGTAGTTACCAGTTGCTACTTACTCCTGCATTTTAATGTTTTCTTCTTATCTTTTTGCAGCATGTTTGGTTGGCTGGTGCTGGTTTTTCTGAGAGAATTGTGAAGAATTCAGATTATTGCGAGTTGCTGCTGTCTGGGCAATCAGGTTGACAGAGGCTATATCACTGAAATCCGACCTGCTTAAAGATGAAGGCCAATGTTGATGACCATGGCTTCCATTGGAAAGTGAAGAAAATATGTAAAACACAGCACATATGGCTGGGACATGCTTGCGTGCCAAATCAATAAATTCATGAGTAAACATTTTTGCTACTTTCTCGTTGTCATACTTAAATCGTTTTGATTCATACGTGAGCAATATATATAAATGAAATATAGGTCAGAGAAATAGTACCATAATTATCACGCTTCTCTGTATATAAGATACGTAATTATGTTACATATAAAATCATAGTTTCTACACCATTTTGTCTGGCTTCAAGGTCACTCTATGCGGCCATTTGCCTTTGTTGATTTTAAAATTATGTCTACATTAAGCTGTAGAGGCACACCAAATGAATCATGAAGAGGCCGAAAAAGGCTGCTCGGGTCTTCAATGTGCACATTAAGCTCCATATAGATTATGCACTTATCATGGACAATTACCCGTCTACATGATCAGCTCCATTGCATTCTAAATACTATTCCTATGACAATATGTAAACCTATTAGCTACTGCTATATTGTTGGCTAACTTAAAGCCCAGCAATAATATGGTACTCCTATGATGTTTGCCGACTCAAGCAGTCAAGCGTCCTATTAATCAGCTAACAGAAAACTATTACTCTCTTTGTCCTTGGCTTTTCTATATTCATATAGATTCTGAAGTACCAAAATGATTTATAATTTGGACCTGAGGGAGGAAGAGATAACATAATCTAATCTGGATAGGGAATAGCTGCTTAGTTGCAAAGCTGCATGACAAGAAGTAACTTGAGTTGGCAGGTCATAGACACATACGAAAGACTAGATTTGCCGCAATAAATGGCAACTACGACATACGTGTAGTGTTCTTTTAGAATTTACAGATTATACTACATTGAACAAAGATGGAAACACATGCTATCTCAACACATTATATTATCACATCAGCTAAACAAATACTATACACGGATATATTACAGAGACTTACAGTTAGTACACTGGAGTGTTCAGATCAAGCAAGCTGCCGATTCAGATAGATTAGAAAACATCCTTTCTGAATCAGAGCGCCTAGAGAAGAGATACAAAACAAAGCTACCAACATTGTACACATATATGCACATATAGATTAGATACACACATATATCATCAAGCCTGCCAAGTGGACTAGTCGAACGCCAACTCTGCTAGTACCCAAGCTTCAAATCCAGCGTCGCGTCTTCGTCGCTCTTCCGTGGCAATATCGTCGTCCCCGGCGGCGGCAGGTTGAGGTCCAGCGTGGTGGCCGCCGCCGCCGCCGCTTGTGACGTTGCCACCGCGCTGCCGTAGCTGCTAGGCGTTGCAACCGCCATGCCCTCCGCGCATGCCCTCTCCCAGTGGCACCGCTTGTGCCCGCCGAGAGCCTGCCCGGTGGCGAACCCCCGAGCGCAGACGCTGCACTTGTGGTCGTCGCACTTGGGCGGCGGCGCAGCGGCGGCGGCCGGCGAAGACGACGACGGCGTCGCGCCGCAGCTCTCCTTCTTCGCGACAGACGACGGCGGCGCAAGATTGCTCTTCCTGCCCTTGGCGGCGCCGCCGGGGCGCGCGCCGGCCAGCATGAGCAGGCTCGTGGCGATCTCGCGCTCCTGCACGGTGAACTCCTCCGCGGCGGCGGCGGCGGCGAGGGGCCCGGTGGGCGCGCCGCCCACGGCCTGGTGGAGCCGGAAGTGCGGCGGCGGCGTGATTCCGCGCCACTGGCGCTCCGGGTGGCACCGCATGTGGCCGAACAGCGCCTTCCACGACGGGAACCGCTTGCCGCACTCGCTGCACGGCGGCGTGTCCCCCGTGGGCGACGACCGCACCCTGGCGAACGCCGGGGAAGCGGCGCCGCTGTCCGGCCGCGGCCTCCGCGCCTGCAGCGGCCTCGGAGAGATCGCGCAGGCGAACGGGGGAGGCGGCAGCGCGAGCGCCAGCGTCAGCGTCGTGTCGTGGTGAGGCAGCGGCGGCGGCGGCGGCAGCGGCAACGGCGGCGGAGGGCGGGGAGGAGAGGGAGAAGCGGCGGGCTGTAGCGGAGCGGCCATGGCGAACCAGCAGATTGATCGGGATGGCTGGGCAAGGGAAGTGGAAGTTGCGGAGGAGGTGGGGGCATAGCGGCGGATATGTACGGACGCGCTCACGCCGTGGCGGTTGCCGGCGGTTGCTGTGGAGAGGATGCCTGCGGGCTGCGGTTGCACGTACCTTCGTTTGCAGAGTTGCAGCCAAGATTGCTGCATGTCTTGAGATGTCATGTCTTTTCATTGGATAATTATCGGGAAAAAATTGGTTATGAACCTAGCTAGCTAAACAATTTTCCTGAAAACAATGCTTTAGCATTTTTATTGAGTGAATCGTTTACGGTACTCCCTCCGTCCTGTAATATAAGGCGTTCTAGAGTTCAAAATTTATACTTAAATACAGCAAGACATCGTAGCTACATTTATACTATTATTCATTTAATTGTTCTTAAAGTTAGTGTAGTTAGTTTGGTTGATTGGTGGATAAATACAAGTTGGCACATTGGTACTTGCAACTGTCATTAAAACAACCAGACAATACAACTTTACACGTAATAACTCAAGGTATATACGTCTTTTGTTAGTCTCATTAATATATCCTAAAAACTTTAAAATGCCTTGTATTAGAGGATGGAGGGAGTACCAAACAGGCAGCTGCCGTTTAGATTAAAAAAAACTACCACTCAAGTAGTAACTGGAGTGTTCAACATAGAACAGGCATAGAACATCAGCAAGGCATCGGATGGCATCAACGAACACAACAGCAGGCACCGGCCTTCTCCTACCTCCCGGCTCCATGACCTCTACTTTTGCTACGTGGAGTATTTGGGTGTTCATTTAGCCCAAGCCTAGCTGGGCTGGGCCATCAACCACACCTTCAAGCGCTATCCATCTCGTAGGCCCATGATACACCATAACAATATTTTTTTTGTTTTAAAAAAAGAACATGTGCATGCGCTGCGAGTTTTTTTACAACAGGTTCACAAATTTTTGTGCCCCTGGCTCCCTAGTCCAGTAGGCCCTACACTAACTGGGTCTCTTTTTCCTTATTCCTTGAGCACGCATAGGTGCAAAGTGCACACCGTGCTACAATCTGACAAAGAAAAACGTAGCCAACAACGTAACCAAAGTGCAAACTACACGTACCTGACTGGGCTGCCGCCGCGTGCACGCTACAGCGCTGGGACTGGGAATGTGTTTCGTACCTGTTTTGGAGTCCAAAGCTCAAAATACACGTACCTGGTGCCACAAGCTGGGTGGAGATGATCGAGCGTGTGCGAGACAGTCAGACAGGCAGCAGTCCGTTGACCGTTGCTGGCTGCTGCCCGTGCCCGTGCATTCTTGCAACTTTGCAAGCCACCACGCCCGCACGGCCGGTGGGTGGCGTCGTGTTCGTGTACTCGCAGCGTGTCTGCCCGTGAGATTTTTACCTATGTACCATTAAGATAAAGGGCTTATACCTGTGTGCCACAAATTTTTCGCTTGATACCTGTGTGGCCTCCATCTTTAACTTGTTTACCCATGTGCCATTCTGTCCACCATCTGTTAGAACTTAACAGAATCATAGTCCTGACATGTGGGACCCACAAAGTGAAATGACCATTTTGCCCCTGAGTCCATCTCTCTTTCCCTCTGTTCCTCTCGTGCTCTCCTCTCCCTGTCCCGTGCGCGAGGCTTCTCTGCCGACCGGGGGAGCGGGCCGAAACGGCCCAGCCTCGCCGCCGGCGAGTCCCTGCCCCGCCGCCGTCGGGCCCTGCCACGCCGCCGCCCGGTCTGTGCCCCGCCGCCGCCCGGACTGTGCCAGCGAGAGCGGCGGCCCCGTGCGTGGCCGCCGAGCCGACCATGGCCGTGTGGGCCCCACATGTAAGAGAGAAGGGCAAAAACAACATTTCACAGCTCCGTTTGACACTGTAAGTCTCCATCCATCCAGAATGGCACACGGGTAACCAAAACAAAAGTGCATGGCACACAGGTGCCTATAGAAAATTTTGTGGCATGTAGGTATGAGAAAACGTAATGGCAACACAGGTAAAAGTCTCTCTGGCCGTCTGAATTCCTGGTCTGGTGTCCCGTGTCCGTGTCCCTCTACCCGAAGGAGAAGAGGACGAGACCGGCTGGGCTCGGCTGCCGCGTGCACGTCACATCGCGGTTTCCTCACTTGACCGACCGGGGAGATCTTGCCGACTTGCCGTGGTGGATGCCATACACCACACCACACCAACCCTGCTGGCCCCCTCGCTTTTTTCCTCAGATCGACCTGATGAGTTCGTGACCATACCCGGCTGTCTGTCGTCTGTCTCATGACTCGTACCGGCCAACGGCCAACCCGAGTATCCATCTTGATCACTAGTAGCTCTCCCTGATCAATACTACAAAAGAAAAAAAACCATCAACCGAAATGCATGGACCACTACTCATGGAGTAGCGCAAGATTTCTGGATCTGCATTTGACAATAATCGCGTTCTCATCCTGGCAGCTCCGAGGTTCAAAACCGATCATGGCTGCAAGCACCGGTGAGCGTTGACATATGCGTCAAAACTGATCATGGCGCGCGCGCTGCAGGATCCCAAGGACCCCCTGTCGGGCAACCACGCATGCCGCACGGGGTCCAAAATACCACCAGCCATGGATTGGATTGCATGGTCCAACAAATATCGCTACAGTGCCGCTTCTGCAAGTGCCTGAATTAACACAGCGAGCGAGTCAGTGACAACGATCTCCGCGAAGCACGAGCGGAACAGCAGCAACCCAAGCCGTGCGCGAGCCCCCACCGGCCCAACCCCAAAGGCAGCGCGCACTGTCGCTGCTGCGCCCGGCCGCAGAGGCCGGCAGACCGCAGCGAGCTCTCGTCACGTCCGGTCAGGAACAGTTTGCCCGCCAGGCGGCAGCGCAGCGCCCAGCGCCGTGGCCCGGCCGGCTTGCGCGCCCAGGCAGGGCAGCCGGCAGCGGCCGGCGGCCCGGGCGCTCACGTGAGGAACTGGACCCGGGTACAGGTCGCCGCCGGGCTCGGCCAGTGGCCACCGCATGCTGCTGCACGGCCGCGTTGAGTTGAAGAGGCCCCGGCCACGGCCAGGCGGGACGAGGACGACGCGCGACGGCCCGGCGCGGAGGGAAAGCAAGCAAGCAAGGGGCTTTTGGTGGGTGGCCCACTATGTTGGAATTTTATGTGTGGCTTTCAACGTTCATTTACATAATATATATTATGGTCATTATTTATGCACCTCAATGTGAAAATAAGTATTGATGCAAATGATAGGGAATTATTGTTGCGGAATGTAACTCGAGGAATTTGTACTCGAGGTGCCGAGGACGTTTGTGCTGGAATACAGTAGAGGAATTTATTTAGATCAACTCTACTGGAATATTTACTATGTACGTACATGTTTGACCCGGGTACAGTACAACGGAAGAACTGGGTTTGTTTTGTAGGATCGGCTCTACAGGCTGTTAACACACGTAACCATATCTTGAATAATCATCAATGAATGTGATAAAATAAACCTTTTGACTATTGGTGGGAGTAGACATTTCACCACAAATATCAGAATGGATAATAGCAAGAGATTCCTTAGATCTTTCCGCCTTTGGAAAAGGCGCACGAGTCATTTTACCCATTATACATGCCTCACAAGGGCCAAAATCCTCCCACTTAAAATTTAGAATTCCAGAACTAATAAGCCTCTTAATTCTGTTTTTAGATATGTGACCAAGTCGTAAATGCCATAAATAAGATTCCGAGCATGTGGTACTATCATTAACATTCCTCACTATAGAGTTTTCTTCTCCAACCAAGCAATCAGTGTTGTCATCTTCTAATAAATCATCGAGAAAATAAAGGCCATCACGACGAACACCAGTATGCACTAATTTCCCATTGAGCAATATTTTAACTCTGATAATATATATTATGGTCATTATTTATGCACCTCAATGTGGAAATAAGTATTGGTGCAAATGATAGGGAATTATTGTTGCGGAATGTAACTCGAGGAATTTGTACTCGAGGTGCCGAGGACGTTTGTGCTGGAATACAGTAGAGGAATTTATTGAGATCAACTCTACTGGAATATTTACTATGTACGTACATGTTTAACCCGGGTACAGCACAACGGAAGAACTGGGTTTGTTTTGTAGGATCGGCTCTACAGGCTGTTAACCCACATGATCATATTGGAATTAATCTCATATAAACAATTGGTCATGGTACATGACTCACACATGTGTGTTAGGGACTAATATATTTTAGACTCACAAAACTGACATGTCTGATCATGGTTGGTGACATAGTTCAGGAGTCACACGGATTTTCCGGAACACAGGTGGAATAATTTTAGCGCCTGGAAGTGGAGTCTATAAATAGGTCCCTACCCTCTAGCCTCATAATGCATTGTGAGCGGCACCACGGAAAAGTCAGAGGAATAGAGGGTAGACCGTGTAGCCCGCAGATCCCTTCACACCAGCGGCCACTTGACACGTCCCCGGCGCGTGGGCCCATCCTCGCGTCCTTTTGGTTCCCGGTCGCACGTGCTCGGTTGCTCCAGCGGCCTCCCCAGGTCGGGGCCGGGGCCGGGCCTAACTTCCAGCATCTCCCTTTGATACCAAAGCCCGCACGAGACGAGCCGCTGTCAGCTCCGATCACGATCCCGGCCTCCTCCTCCCCACCCGTCGGTTAAACTCTGATCAAAGCAGCCCAGGCCCCAGGGTCAGCCGTCCACGCATGCCGAAACGGGGCTGGTGCAAAGAGGAGACGAGAGCCGGCGAGGTGTCAGTGTGTCACGCCAACTCGCGTCGCGGATGGGATTGAGACCGGACGACACGGGCTGTCTTGATTTTTTTTTTGTCCTGCTCGTTGCACTCACCTAGCGTAGCGTTCGGCGACGTGGTTCATGGCTTCGTGCTGCGCCCCGAGATGGTTTTCCCGTCCACTGGAGAGTGGAGACTTGAAAAGTGAAAACTACCTCGCCGATGGCCGGCAAGAAAAAGGAGCAGAGAGAATCAGACTAAAAGTTGACGTCAACCCCCCGGGAAAGGATGCGCGGCACGCCGGCACAGGGCGTGAAGGGTTAAACTGGCTTAAAAACACGTGGCCATGTTTAGTTCCCCAGACTTTCTAAAAATTCTCTCTCCAATCTTTACTATTTATCTATCACATCAAATCACTCTCATCGTGCATGGAGCATTAAATATAGATAAATAAAAAAACTAATTACATGGTTTTGATGTACACGACGAGACGAATCTTTTGAGCCTAGTTAGGTCATGGCAGGACAATATTTACCGCAAACAAACGAAAAGTGCTACAGTGCACTGCAGTGTTTGATGTGACATTTTTATCAAACTTTCTCTTCCACTTTTTGAAACTAAACATACCTGACGAGAATTTCCTTGTAAAGAAAGAAGAAGAGGAAGAAGAGAAAACTCGGTGAGAGGGACTGATTACCTGGTGCTCTCGGTCGCGAGGAGGGTTCGAGGCCACGTGCGCCACGCCGCGCCGCCCGGACGGCGTCGTCCGTTCCGTCGCCCAGCCTAGTAACGCCAACCACCTGACGGCGTCCGAGCGCTCCGTTACCCTTACCCCCCACGCCACGCGCTCGGCGACAAGCGGGAGCGACCGGCCGAGGCGGAGCCCCACCGCACGCGGCACGGACCACCTGTCACGGCTCACGAGGCGGGTGCGGCTGTGCCGTGTGTGTGGCTCAGATGGGGCCGAAGAGAGAGAGAGAGAGAGAAAAAAGGAGAAGCGGGAGCGGGAGGTAGTAGGCGGCTAGGGTCGTGCTGGCGGGCACGTGACCGGAGGCGCTCCGGCGACGCTCGCTGCCTTCGTCGCGTGGCCTCGACAGGGACGGCAACGGGGGCCACGACGACGTGCCGGCCACACTTATCCCCAACGCCAGCATCGTTTCTTCAGACAGTTTTTCATCAGTTTCTTTTTCCTAGACTGCGCGTCTATCTCCACGGTCTGTGACACACCATATATAAACAAACAAAAAGAAAATGGTGCAAGCTGATACTCTGCACGAAAACGCGATCGAAAATCCGACGTGCCAAACAGACACGACGCAGCAAGCCAGCAGCTGAACTTGAATACAGTAGAACACACACAGGTTAGGCCCAGAAAAAGGATCCCGCAGAAGCCCTTTTCCTCGCCGCTTCTTTTGTCCCCGCGCGCCCGGGGGGTGGCGGGACCCACGGGGCCACCCGCGTGTGCGTTGGCCACGTGATCCGCCGGAGCCCGGACGGCGACGGCGACGTGCTCCCCGCCTCCCCTTCACGTGATCAGGCGGCGCGGCGCCAACCGCATGCACCCACCACCACTCGCGCGCGCCCACGCGTCCCCGCCCGGGGGGCACCTGTGCTTAATTAAGCGGTCACATGGCGCGCAAAGCATGTCGATTAGTGATTTAGTGGGGGGCATCACGGCTAGTTAATCCAAACCCTGGCGCCCAAGCAACACCAGAGGCTAGCTGTGGGGTTAGTACTAGGGTTATGACTTTGCTGCCGCAGATTAATTTACAGATCCCTAAACCGATTCTTTAAAGAAAGGGGATCGGAAGAGGGAAGAGACCCAAGAAAAGCATAGCAGGGGAATGTCGATCAAGTGGTGACCCAACCTTAATCCGGCCCACTGAGGCCCTGTTTAGTTCCAAAATTTTCACTCCCAAATTCACTATGCAAAAAAAGATTTCCATTACATCAAAATATCATAGCATGCATGGAGTACTAAATATGGATAAAATCAAAAACTAATTACACAGTTTTATTGTACTATACGAGACGAACATTTTGAGCCTAATTAATAAATTTTTAGACAATTTTTCGTACATACAAACGAAGCGCTACAGCGGCCGGCCTGACGCGCGACCGCTGCAGACCCGAATAGGCAGTGCCGATTCTGGGTCTAAACACCGCCTAAATTACTCCGACCCGCGCGGCCTTTTCATCCCAACCCCGGAGGCCGGAATCTTCCTCTCTGTCAGACTGTCACTGTGTCGGCTAGCTCCGTCACTTAACTAATCAAATCCACCTCTAATTAATTATTTATTTAGATTATAATTAGTTGGTCCCGCAAAGGCCAGGAGGACGAAGCAAGCTGCCACGTAACTATGGGAGGGTTTTTGTTTTGTTATTATATAAGAGCTCTTTTGTTTATGCTAAGGAGCTGGCATGTCTGGCTTTGGGCGGAGGCCGGGCGCGCATGAGATGAGACGTACGGTGTGGCGTGATCAGAGTATTGGAGTGCTTCATTCCTCTTTAGATTAAGGAAGATGAACAAGCAGGTAGGTGGTGAAGGGGTCATGTGACTCCATGATTGCAATTAGCGTGACTAATAATTAACTTCATCCTGTCCATCAAGGAAAACACCCGACCCCTCGCTTCAATTCTATTTTATGTGTCGAGTTCATTTGCTGGGTCATTCCTGCAATCCTGCTTAATTTGACTCGGAATTTCATGAGTAAAACATTCCATTTATCACATACTTTTGTGCTATATTATCTCGGTTAATTGGTTAAATCTTTTTATAGCGGACAAGTTGCTCGAGTTTTACAATCGACATGTAGGTGATGTGTGCGTGGACAAAGTTTGGACGTGATATAAAGTAGCGGATTCTAAGCAGCATTGTTTAACGTCTTTAATGATTGATTTGATAAAGAAAAATGGGGAGAACATGGGGGGATGCTGCGAGCATGATGGAAGGGATGGGTCCAAAGCGAGAGGTAGCTCCAGCTCCAGGGAGGGGTGCGTGCATGCATGCATATGAGAATACTGCGCAAATTAGGAAAAGGGTCTAGCGTAACATGCCCGGCGATGCAAACAAAGCGGCACAGGCTGTTGTGTTCGGGGCGCGCCGTGCAAACGGATGTGGGTTACTTGTAAAGCTACTCGTATTAAAAACATGCTTTGCAGCTAGATCTCTCCGGAAATGATTGGCGCCAGGCACTTTTCTCTGACATAGGGATACTGCTGTCAGAAGAGCAATCCGATTGTTAAGTGAAAGCCCGTGGTAAACCTAGGACTACTATATTGGAGATGTACAATGCTCAGGCGAGGTACAACAGCGCAATGAACGTATTATGCATTTATGCACAAAGATAATTAACAAACTCTCACCAGTAATTCCCACGATGTACATGAATTATACATTCTATACATCTTGTAACCTTTTTTCACTTAGTCACAAACTATACATCTACTATTAACTTTTGTTTCTGTAATTAGCAAACAGAGAGCTACCGGTAATGATTGGGCGTCCCCCGTGCTGCTGCGCCACTGCTCTGCTCACGTAGCCTGCACTAAACAATGCACCGCCACCCGCGACGACCTGGCCCTGCCCGTGGGTAGGCATATCATACACGTACTAGGCTATAGCACGGTCACGAGGCTGTGGCTGTCTTCTCTCGGCGGTGCGGTGCACCCCCCGAGCGCGAGGCGGTACGCGTATGCGCGCGCGCATGCATGTGCGTATCTTGCCTCGCTTTCGTTCGTGTGCAACCACCGCGGCATATGGGTGCCGCCTGTCGGCCACGAGCCCAGAGGGTGACGAGTAAAGGCGCCGCGCCAGGCATCCTCCTGCCCGTCCTGGTAGCTAGCTTGGCAAAAAAAAAAAAAATTGGAGCAACTAGAGCTAGCTTGGCAATTGGCAAAGGGAGATTAGCCTTGGGAGGAAAGAGCTCGTGCCGAGTTGGCGAGTTGGCGCGGCACATGTAAAGCGGGTCGATGGATCTGTGCTGTGCGCATCTCGTAGCCAGAGGAAACGGCCGATCCTGAATTCCTGATCGATGCGGGCAGCTGGACAGGACAGGTCGCCCTCCCACGCTCACGGCCAGCCTCACGGGCTCACCGCTCACGGCGCGGCCGTGCGCACTCGTGAGCGCAGGGCGCGGGCGCCGGGGCCGGGGGCCATGGCCACGCGCGGCTCTGCCCGGCGGGCCGGCCGGGCCGGGGCGGTCGCGGGCTCGCGGCGCTGCGTCGGCACGTGCGGGGGTGTCAACGTCACACGTGGGTCGTCGGCCCCGCGGTCTCTGACAAAGGCTGCGGCGCGAGGCGGGCAGGGGCAGGGGCAGGGAGACACGGGCCCGCCGGCCGGCCGCGCACGCGACGGCGCCTGCGCGCGTGCGGCCTGTGGCGTCGCGCTCGGAGGGACTGACCGGCCGACTGGGGCGGGGGCGGGGCATCTCTGCGCACCCGCACGGGGGCTTGTCCCCCGTCGTCGACTCGGCGCGGACGCCGCCGGCCGCGCGGCCGGTGGGAGTAATTGGGCGAGGCGACGGCTCGTGCTCGTGCCCTCGTCGTTCGTACGCGGCAGCCCATGCCAAATTGAATGGTTCTGGTGACCGGTTACGAACTTACTAGGTTTTACATGGCCACGTGGGCTGGTGCACGAACGAATGAACGCCGCTGCCCGTGGATGAATCCACGAACCGTCGAACCACATCCACCAAATTAGCCGAACGTTTTTTTTTCTCGTCTGAAAAAAAAAGTTGAACGCGATTGTTTAGGCGCTATAATATTTTGTTTTTGCACGCCTCCTGTTGTTGATCACGCGCGGCTAATTGTTTTTGTTTTGCACGAGCAAGGCGCCTACAGCTATTGGCGCATTGGGCTCGACAGTCGACACGTATCATCAGCATTGCTAGAGCTTTCAAGAGGAGAGGAGCTCCGATTCGGCACGGCATCGGCGCCGGTCAAGCGATTAACTTTATTTCTTCGCTTTTGAAATAAAGAAAAAGAGGAGGGTTGGGTCATGCGGGAATCGCCATGGTCGCTGTCGCGATCAATTTCGGTGCTGATATGGTCCATCGACGGGCGTGGAAATACACAGGGCCGTGTAAGTTTTAAATCCGCGCGCCTCCGAGAACTTCACGTTTTAAACAGGAGTTCATAGCCAATCGGCGATTAGAAAATTTTAATAAAGGATTCGAGTTCCGCGACAAAGAAAAACTACGACTAGTGAAGGTTCCCAAAGGATAAACACGAAGGTTTACACACATCAGCGGTACGGTACCAGCACTGTCATAATCTAATCCTGGCGTTGATGGGTCGTAGCTTCACGAGGTGGACTCGCCGCCTGATCCAGACAAGACGACCCTGCTCCGCGTCTCGTGCGCCACAGGGCTGCAAAGAGCGAGACACATGCGGCGGTCGGCGTTCCGCCGGCGCGCGTAGGCAAACCGTTCGGGTGGGCGTTGCGTTACCGACCGGCCGGCGCATCAGTGATTCGGTGGGTGAATCCTCGGGTGCGCTGCGGCAGAGATCGGCTGTGCGCAGTCACGTGAAGTGCTCTCCTCGGCGGGAGCACACGTTTCCCAACGGCTCGGCCAGTGGATTCGTGGATCTATCGGATCCAGTGATCCACCCATCCGTGGATGCAGCAGGACCACCTTTCACCCATCCCCGAAGTAGTTCCAAAGGCTTACCGTATGCGTCCGCAGTCACTACTGGTAAATTCCGTAAGAATCTCTGAGCTCTTAACCCATGCCTGATGGCTGATGGTGTTGAGCTGAGCCAGCCGCACAAGGTGGTGATGAGGTGCCGGTGTCACGCTGCTTATGGCAGCAGCCAAGCGAAGCAAGCGCAGGTGATGGCTTCCGGGGCGAAAGGCGCAGATGCGAGCAAGCAGCCAGCATTATTGCGGTCGCTGTTAGACAAAGGGGGAAAGGAGTGGCCCTGTGGAATCTGGCGGGCGGGGGCACATGACCGGCCCGGCGACCCCCACGCCCACCCCCTCCCTGCCTCCGATCTCTATCCACGGGATGCCCGCAATCTTGGGCCTCATGTGCCGGCCCCTCCCCCCTCCAACCGTCACGTGACCCAATCACCCAACCCCCCTGCACACCTCCCGTCCCTCTCGCCATCGCCTCCGCTCTTCCTGCTCGCTCCGGGCCTCACCCACCACCCTTCGTCCCTTCTCTTGCGGTTGCTGCAGCACACGAAGGACGAAGATCTCTCTCTCTCTCTCTCTCTCTCTCTCTCTGGCCAGGAGCCTTCAGCAGTGACTCGACACCGTTCCCTCCCTATCATCGCGTCGTGCCGTCGTCCGGCGTCAGCCTCCGTTCCCGTCCGAAATCAATCCCTCTCGTTTTCAGTTTCACCGCGGCGCGCGCGTGAACCGGCGACGAGCGTCCAGTCGCACGCACGACGCCGGCGCGTGTCAGCTCCGGCGTGCAGACAAAGGCGAGTGTCTGATACCTGTCAGTGCAATCGCGATCACGCCCCACCAGCGATGGCAACCGACCGGGATGATTTTTCTAACCTTTTTTTTTCACTTGGCATACGTAGTACTACAGTACGTACCGTATAAAAAACAACCGCGGCCGGCTTGGGGATTAGTGGCTAATAAAAAAGCCGGGAAAAAGTTACTGTGCTTCTCCACGTCAACGCCGCGGTCAACCCACGTCCGGCACGTGCTGGATCCCTCCCCCACCAGGCCTCGGCCTCCCCCGGCCGGTAAACCCGTACCCCTCACGCGCCGCTAACGGCCGATTAACGCCGTCGTCACGGCGAGGAAAAAGGCCTCCTCGCCCCGCTGTTGCGTTGGGTGCCCGCCGTATAAAGCATCCCGCGGCACAGGAGGAAGGAAGGAAAGGAGAGGCCAGCACCCAGCAGAGGGAAGGGAGCCGCCGGAGAAGCTTTGGAGCTGCGGCGGAGATCTTCCTCTCTTCTCCTCTTCCTCCTCCTCCCTACTACGCGACCCCCGCGCTCGAGGTCTCGACGGAGCCGGAGGCCGCCGCACCTCGCAGTGTAATGCGCGGTTATGGGTCTGCAAGGTACGTACTCCTACATGATTCCACTGACGCCATTGCTCGAGCTGCTTTCTGGGTTCCGGGCTTCGAATTCCGGTTCCCATGGGGGCACGGATCGGTGATCCTGACCGCGGGGAGGGGTTGGTGGTGTTGCGAATGCAGGAGATAAGGCGACGCACGACTTCCTCTCGCTCTACAGCGCCGCCAAGGACTCCGCCCTGCCGCTGCTCCCGGAATCCAAGCCGCCGCCGTCGCCCTCTCACCAAGGTGCGCTGTGATTCATCGTCTCTCTCCCTAGTTCCTCTGACCCTCTGTATCTCGGTGATGGATCAGAATTCAGACGCCTGATCCCTACAAGATTTTGCCTAATTCGGTAATTTGGTTAGTAAGTACTCCGTACAGTACAAGCTAGGCCGGGGGCGTAAACAGTCGGATGCTATTTGCTATAGTTGCTTGTGCGGATTAACATTTGAAATTACCCTTTTGATTTTAGTTGTATGTTGCGTGGACAGCGTGGTTAGAGAAAAGTAGAAAACGACAGATTAACGGAACAAAGAAATGATCACGTGGAGCTAGCTAAGAAGGAGGGGGTCTAGTGGTGGTGGTCTGGTGGATGCAAAGAAAGAGCCGTGCGCGACCTTTTCTACGCTCCTGGCAATTCGCTTATATTCTATTTCAAATTTTCAATCTGTATAGTACTCTCGCAGCTCTCGTGCCACAACCATCAGATCTCCAATTCGCCACGGACCTTTTCGTTTAACAATTTTCAAACTTTCGATCTGTATAGTACTGACATATTTTACCGTGTTTCTCGGTGATTACGAATTTTGCTATTGTTATCGCGAGGTTGCCGCGGCTTTTGTTATGAACTAAAACCACAATCTGTGCCGGCGCGCGCGCAGGTTTCTTCCTGAAGACGCACGACTTCCTGCAGCCGCTGGAGAAGCCGTCGTCGCAGTCGCCGCCGCCGCCGCCGTCACGACCCGCCGCGGACAAGCCGCTCCGCCAGCACGCGCTGCCCGGCGGCATCGGCACGTTCAGCATCAGCCGCGCCGCCGCCGCCGCCGCCACCACCGTTGCCGCCGCGGACCAGCCCGGCGCGGCCGTCAAGCAGGAGCAGCCGCCCTTCGCCGTCTGGGGCCAGCCCCAGCCGGACCCTCGAGGTACGCCACGCACGCGCGCTCTCGTTTTCCCCTTTCGCCGCGCTCGCTCTGGTTGGTGACGGCATGACGCCGGCGACGCGTAGCTCGCCGCGGCCGCAGGCGTGAGTCGCGTGGCGTGGCGCGGCGCGCACGCGGATGCGTGCGTGACGAGGCGTGGAGCTTTTCTAGGGTGGGCGACGCTAGCTGCTGGTAGACTCGTAGGTCTGGTCGGCGCGGGGTGCATCATGGACCCGGGCACATTTACGCCCTGTGGGCTACTATTGCGGGCCAGAACGTTATATGGGCCTTATGCTGGGCCCTGAATGCGCGCACGGATGGGGAAAATGAGCAGTATGACATTGTAGCCGAGGATAAACTCATGATTTCATGAACTGATCCCTGAATCCTGACCCTACCGCGTCCCTCAGGTAAAAAAAAAATGAAGGAAGATAACAAGGGAAAAAAACATTGCTGACCTACCTTCTCGTGTGAATGTGTGATGCTAACTCCAAATGACTTTGTATGCTATGATCTCAATTACACTTTGGAAAACCTATCATTGTGGTGGACTCATTTTTAACTGAACACATATGTTACACTTTGCTAACCTCCACTCATGCATCAAACAAAAGCCGGAGAAAAAGAAAGGCTAAAGGCGTGTGCTTTCCGCTCTGTCTGCTTGTCGACTTGGCAGGTCAGCCGTGGTCGCTCCCCTTCGCCGCGCGCTGTGTCGCCGTCGCATCCGCCAGGCCGCAACCGCAGCCGCAGCAGCAGAGGCCGCCTGAGAGGAAGGCAGGCGGTGCCTTCATGGACGCCGGCTCCAGATCCAGTGGCGGGGCGGGTTTCGACGACGACGACGGCCTCGCTGCTCGCCGCGAGGTCTCCTCCACGCTCAAAGGTAACGCTAGCTCAATTATGCCAAATCTAACTCTTGTTCGTGTCGTTGGAGCCGTTTGAGAAGTTCGGTGGTGAAGGAGACAATTTTGACGGGGTTTTGGTGCTCCTTTTTTGGTTCTTTCTTGGTTGCAGAACTATCGGTCAGGGTGGAGACCAAGGGTGGAAGCTGCAGCGGCAGCGCTGGGACGGACCACCTGCCCAACACGCCGCGCTCCAAGCACTCCGCCACGGAGCAACGCAGGCGCAGCAAAATCAATGACAGGTGGGTTGATGTAGCTCACGCAGTTCATTCAGAAATGGTTGGCGGTACTGTTTCATTTATTTGCCTGCTCGCGTCTCCTTGATGTTTTATACTAGCACATACACCAAGCACATCTTTTGTGGTCTAATGTACTAATAACAAGTCTTTGGTGAGGGCAATGCTGATACATGACTTGGATTCAATTCGATTTGCATTGTGTAGTCTGTAATCTAACATGTGGATAGAAGTACCCTGTAGCAACGTTTATTTGGTTCGGCTGGGAAATAGTCATATAGGTTATGTCTGGGATGCAGTGATCGCTCTGCTGTGTCTGCATAACTAGGGGTTTAATAGTCTAACAGATGTGGTTAAGTGGTTACAGTCCAGTTTGTGTCAGTCGAAAATTCAGATGTGAATATTTATGGTTGTCCTGGTACGAGGTGCTCAGAAATCATGTGCTGACCCTGAAGAAATCATGTGCTTTAGCTCCATATGTACGGCGCTGTTAAATGAATACTTCTTTTATCTTCTTATTTCCTGAAATGATTGGTTGGTATGCCATGAAGCAGTAAGCATTGTTTAGAACAATAAACATTCATTTGAGCTAATGTTTCTTCTCCTAATCCTTTTACAGATTTCAGATACTTAGAGAAATTTTGCCACAAAATGATCAAAAGCGAGACAAAGCATCATTTCTCCTAGAGGTAAGGCATTGCGGCATTTTGTTTCTTTTCAGACAAAGTCATTGAAGCAATTGTGTGGGCATGATCTGTTCCCGTCTTATGTTTTACCAATCTACCTACAACTGTTTTAATGCAGGTTATTGAATACATACGGTTTTTGCAAGAGAAAGTACAAAAGTACGAGGTTTCAAATCCAGAGTGGAACCAAGAAAATGCAAAGATCATGCCATGGTCTAACATCTACTTTCGATCTTCCTGGAAAAATTCACAGGTGAACTATTAACACGACTTTATCTTCTGCACAATGAGACTTCTGAGGCCGAGATTCTAACCAGACCCGCCGAATCTTCTCCTTGTGCTGCAGAACAAGGACGAAATAAATGGAGATATTGGCTCCGATCCATCACAAGTTATGAAAAATGGCTCCTCCCCACAGTTCCCTTTTGCTGCAAAGCCTGAGGGCCATAACAATGCAGGTGCATTTGATACTGCCTCGGGAGTGCAGGAACCGGCAGAACCAAAGGCCTGTGTGCCTTTCAAACAGGCTGAAACTCCCAGTAATGTTACAAGTATGCTTTGCTTGATCCAATTATTGTTCTACAATCCGTAATAGTTTAATACTACTTCATTGGAACTATTAATTATTTCTGTACTTCATGGTAGATGTTTTATCATTTGCAGACAGTGTTGCACCCCTGCAACTAGCGCAATTGACAAATTCATTGCCTTCAGACGACTCTGCTGTACAAAATGGAACGGTAAACAACCCAGAAATGGCAATAGATGAGGGGACGATCAGCTTGTCAAGCCAATATTCCCAAGGGTACGTACTAATAACAATGGTAGTGAGTTACTAGCGCTTTTTTTTTCAGATGTTAACTGAATCCTCCATATTATTTTCGCAAAAAAAAGCATCATCCATATTTTTTTGTCTTCTCTTTACACAATGCTGTTTTCTTCATTTGCAATGCTTTAATAGTTTCTCGGCTCTAAAAATTTTATTTTACTTTTTCCACGCAACAGGTTGCTTACAACGTTGAATCTTGCCCTTCAAAACTCGGGTATAGATTTGTCACAAGCCAGCATCTCGGTGCAGATCAATCTTGGTAAGAGGGCTACCAAGAGATCTGCTTCTGGTGCAAACTCCACTTCCAAGGTAGGATTCATACTAAAATACACCAAACTCAAGATGATCTATAGTATATAGTTTCAGACAATCAGTGTCCAAAAACTATTGCAGTCTGTGCTTCTTTTCCTTGTGAAATCCTTATGAAAAAACCCTCTGCATCACAGGATCTCATCAACCAAGCGTCTCGTGACCAAGAGATTGGGCACCAGCTAAGGTCAGGGGATGGCGCCAGAGAACATTCGCAGGCAAATAAGCGGCGTAAATCAGACAGATAACGGGTGCTGGTTCCTCATCGCAGAAGCCCGGATATAATTTGATCCATTCTTTCGCGCTCCCTCCAACAACACAGGGGAAGCCTCTCCATTGGTGCGTGTATATTACGCTTCACGTGACGTCTAGACAAACAAGACCACGCCGCTGCTGCATTCTTTCATTCGATCGCGTTGCCGAAAACTCCCACTCTAGTGTTAGGCTGCTGCTTCCATCGCAGATTGTGAAGCTGCTTTTGTTCATAGGCTTCCATTCACATGAGAAGTTCGGTTCGTCCCCGCCCCCTGACAAACCTCTCTCTGTTGTAACATGTTTTCATGCCCAGTCGCCGTCATCATTGTGCAGCCGCTTCAGAGTGGAACATCAACGTGCTGTATGCCTGTATCCTTCTGTGCCCCCGTTGCAGCATTTAACACTGCTGCGAATTCTGTAGCGGCCATTTGCGTGAGTGGCGTCTGCCGTGTGGCGCGCTAGCGCGAAATCAGCAAATCCTGCCAGCGCGGTTCGCAGGCCTGACTACAGCTATGCTTATTCTCTGATGATGACCTGCAGCCGTCGAGTGGAGGAACGGACTCCACGGATTTGACATTCCACGCCCGGAAAAAATCTCGCATGATTAGCAGAGAGACCTGCTGGAATTAGACTCGATCTTGATCCCCTCCCTGGTCATACTCGCATCATGATCATATTGCGAGTATCTTGCCGGATCAATCCAAGAGTGCAGTGCGAGACGAGACGCGAGGATGGGGACGCAGCGCGGCGCCTGTCCCCGAGCCCGATCACGCCGTGATCCTCCGGACCTCTCCGGCCGGCCGGCCCCGAGTGCGCGCCCACTCCTCTCCTAGTCCAACAGGAGGTGCTGCTCCCCTGAACCTGAACCCCCGATTTGATGAATATCTGATCCTGTGACCACGACGTGAGGCCCGGCCCGGCAGCCCCGGCGAGTGGACTTTGACGGGGGCTCGCTCGATCCGAGACGTGATCTGATGCGTGATGACCAGGACGAATCCGCCGTGCGACGGCGACGCGACGGTGACGGGGACCCGAGCGGAGCGGCGCCTCCGTCCCGTCCCCGTGGCGGGCTCCCAGGCTCCGCGACGTGCCATGCCAGTGGAACAGGTCGCGTCGCGTCGCGTGCTTCGTCGGCAGGTCCGCGGATGGATTCGGCACCGCGGGCGCCACCGCGCCCACCACCGTTCCTCCGTTCCCGTGGAGAACGGCGCGCCACGTCGCCCTCGGGCGCCCGCGGCGAGAAAACAATGGCGCCCGCTGGAGGACGGCTGGCTGGCGGGCGGGCGCGAATCGAATAACGAATGAATGGACGCGATCAGGCAGAGGGCCAGATGAGAGACGACGCGCCGGCCGTAATGATAAGCGACGGCACATGGCGCGCTGCGAGCGATCATTGAATGGAACCAGGCGGAATGGAATGGGCTCGCGATGATGGCGGCGGCGATTGACGGAGCTCCGTGGCGCGGTGACCTGGAAGTGGAAGAAGCGCGGGTGGATGTGGATTGGGGAGGAGGGCGTCGTGCTCGTGCGCGACATGGGGAACACGGACAGCGCGGCGAGGGGGAAGAGAGGGGAGGCGGATTCCTTCCCGATCGATCGATCGATCGGTGCGGCGGATGGGCGCCATGGGTGGGACCAGCCGCACGAAGTGGGCGAGGAGCGGAATCCAGTGCGATCCGATCGGCCGGGCGCAGTCGTTTTCGGCGGATCCCGCGCGCGCTCCACCAGAGATCGTGCGCCGGCGGCGACGCACGCACACGCGGCGACCGGCGAGCACAGCCAGGTAATTCGCGCAGATGGTTCAGCCCACTGCAGCTGTGCTGCCGGCGCAGGCGGGCGGGCGGGGGTGCTGGGGGCCATGTGCGCGTGGCGGCGGCGACGCCGTGGACGCGATGCGACGCCGACCCCGCCCGCCCGGATTCGATCTCTTCTGGCCGGCCGCGGGAGACGACGACGGGGAACGTGAGGGGGCGACGCGGCAGCACGGCACGGGCGGCCGCCGCCACCGGCAGTGGTCTCCGCGCGTGGGCGACGACGCGATTCCTTGCGTGATGCGTCGGAGGAAGGGGAGGGGAGGGGTCCATGCCCGAGGGGCCCACCCAACGCGGCGACCGAGACCACCGTCCATGCTGCGGCCATGTGCGCGCGTCGGACCCAGGGAGGCGTACCCGTGCATGGACGGCTGACCGAACCGAACAGGTGAACGAACAGCCGGCTGCAGTGCGGCGCGGGGCCACGGTGAACTTGGTCGGGAACTCGGGACTCGTGATTCGTCGCATGTTTCAGCCGCCTGACGTGCGTGATGGGTCAGGCAAGGAAGGAGAGAACTGGAGTAGACAAGTGCATGGGACCGCGTGGGGCACTGTGGGATCTCAGCCGTCGATCCGGGCATCGAGCGCCGGTGATCTTTGCCAAGCTACTGGTTGATGACCAGAGGAGCGGAGCCTTTGCCAATTGACATCGATGCCCATTGACCAATCTGTGGTCGAATCAGCACTCAACTACGCACTCCCTCCGTCCTTTTTTTTATTTGTCCCTTCCGCTTTTCGAGAAACAACTTTGATTGAATATATAAAAATATACTCCCTTCGGTTCCATATTAGAAGTCGTTTTGGACAAGGTTTGAGTCAAATATTGGGAATATAAATCATGAATAACATTAAACTCATTGAGTTTGAAAATGTGAAAATTATATAAATAGATTGGTCTTGAAAATTACTTTCATAAAAATATACATATATAACTTTTCAAGAAATATTTTTATAAAAAAGAGAAGTCCAAGTTGTGCTTTGGTGACCGTGTAGCTGTCCTAAACGACTTCTAATATGGAACCGGAGGGAGTATATTAATCTTTACCTAATTATAAAGCAAGGATTGTTTCCGCGGTACGTCATAATTTTACAGAAAACCCCCTAACATTTATTAAATTTTACATGCTGCCCCTCCACCGTAAAGGACTGTATCTGTTGTTATTCTGTTAGAGTTCAATTCGAATTGTACTTCATGTATACATATGCAATTCAGATACTAGAGATAAAATACGATATGTTATGCCTGAGCAACCCAATATATATCAAACTCCAAGCTTCATCGAGATCAACTTGGATGACCCGCTTGCTCCTCCGGCCCTCTGCGCTAAGCTTCGTTGTGAGATCATCTACTCCAGCTGCCTGACCACCTGTGCCCCGATGGCTAGTGTGCCTCAAACGTGTAGTGCGGACAAATATCCACACCCACCTTGACGACCAAATTGAACCGGCCAACTGTGCCCTTGTCGACCAGGACATGGCCATGTTAGGCACGCTCGGGCACAAGGATGAATAGCGGCTCAATGGCCATGGCTATGACGACGTGAGCGGCATCCGGAAGCTCATCAAGCTGCCGATGCAACACCCCAAGCTACTATAGACGTCTGGCATCAAACATCAAGCAGCAGATGGCTCGCCTAGCACCGGGAATTGAAGACGCCGTTGGCGAGCGTCATCACCTAGGAACCCATTGCCCACTTCGTGCTTGTCATTGGCCTAGCATAGAGCGGACTTATCCTCGGCCGCAACTGTGTTACTGGTGTCAATAGCCCTCTTGGTCATGCTGGCACTTGCGCTACTGATGCAGAGACGGTGGCGCGAGCCCGCGGTACCGAAGGAGGGGTCCGGTGCCTTACGCGTCCAATGGACAAGGAGTCCAAGCTGGTGGAGCGGGAGCCCCTGTCTAAATTGAGTTGTTCCTAGTGTGTTGGAGGCTGGAGGCCACGGAGGTTCCCAAGGAGCCGGAGTCCCCACCGTTGGTGGTCATGGCTCTAGGTCATGTGCACGCCCTGGCGTTGCCCTCCGTGCCTGACCCTGTGCTGCTGTCGCCGCCTCCCTGTCCCAGCCTTGTCACGAAGGTACGCCTTCAGCCCTGCCGCCCTGGTTCCTCCCCTCCAATGAAATTATCTCCGATGATTCGTGATGCCTATGTAATTTCTTGCATACATCCACAATTCTTGAATCTTTAGTTCACAAACTAGGCTACAAGCAGTGAGTATGGCAATTAAGAGAGCGCCAATGTCATAACCGGTTACCTCATTTACTCCGTACAAGTAGTAGCTAAAAATGATTGATCTCTCTCGTTTCTTGCACTCCAACATCAAGAACTAAAGCCCAATCAATAAAAATGTTATAGTATACCTACATCAGTTCATAATGTTCCCTTCACCCGTAGCAACGCACGGGTATTTATGCTAGTATTTATGATACAAAATAAATATCATTAGATAGATATTTGAATCTAGTTTTTACTAAATTTATTCAAAGATTAAAGTATTAAACGTATTTTCTACTAATCTAATCTAAAAGATGACACGGAAACCTACGAAGACCTATATTAAAAAAGGACGGCCGGACAGCGAAACAAACAGCGGCTACGCCACCACTACAGAGGTCAGAGGGGAGCAGAACAGCGTATCAGAGGCTTCCAGGAGCAGTTGGCTGGGCCCCACAGCGCAGAAGTAGGCTGCATAGGCATGCAAGGGCAGGCAGGCGTCTTCTCTCGTGGGCCCCGCGTGCGGTGGTCCTACCCCGGGCCCACCCCACCTCTAGCCTAGCGCCTCGCCCAACGTCGCCTCCCCTGCCCTGCCCATACGTGGCGCGCACCGGACCACCCGCCCGATCCGGCGGTGGCCGACACGCCGCATAGTTTCGTGCCGCCTAACCTAACCCAAGTACTCCGTACTACCCAACCCAACCCAACCCACGGGCCACGGTAACTCTCGCCGGCGGTGGCGGCCCGCGGCGGATGGCCCGCCGACACGTCGCCGTGGGGGCACCGCGGCGTCCCGGCCCGGCCGCTCGCTGTCGCCGCGGCCGTGCTAGGCCGCCGCAAGGTTCCAGGCGCGCGTACGGCGCGGCGGGCCGTGACAGAGGGGCCCGCGTGGCTAGCCGCTGGTCAATAGCCCGGTCGCGCACCGCTGACGCGCGGGCCCCGCGGGGTCGCGTCAACTTCACCCCCGCGCCGCCCCTCGCGTCACGCGGCATGGCCTCTCTGCCTCTCTGGCGCGTGGGCTCCACGCCGTGGTGTCTAGTCTACTGGTCCTTGCGAGGGGTGGCGTCACCACGTCGCCCTCGCCCCTCGCCATAACCGCGACCGCGACCATAAGAGAGAAGGGGCAGCGACCCCCGGCGGCAACCGCCCTCGCGTTCGTGCCGTCCGTTCTCGTTGCCCCCGCTCCTCTCGATCTCTTATCTCCGCCCCCGGCGAGCGCGCGGAGGAGGGCACGCAGCCACGGCGCCGTCGCGCATGCAGGGAGCGGTGGCGGAGCCCGGCCGCCGGCCGGCGCTGCAGCAGCAGCAGCAGTTCGCGGGCGTCGACCTCCGCCGGCCCAAGGGTTACGTGTCGCCGGCTTCGGCGGCGGTGCAGGCGACGGCGGCGGCGCAGGTGGCGGCGCCGGCCGAGGGGGACCCGTGCCCGCGGTGCGAGTCGCGGGACACCAAGTTCTGCTACTACAACAACTACAACACCGCCCAGCCGCGCCACTTCTGCAAGGGCTGCCGCCGCTACTGGACCAAGGGCGGCACGCTCCGCAACGTCCCCGTCGGCGGCGGCACCCGCAAGAAGCCCTCGTCGTCCTCGCCGCCCTCGTCCTACGCCGCCAACTCCGACAAGCCCAAGAAGCCGCACAAGAAGAAGCGCCGCGTCGTCGCGCCCCAGGAGCCGGCAGTCGTTGCCAGCGCCGCCGCCGCCGCCGCCGCCACTCCGGTCGTCGTCGTCGCCCAGGCCTCCGACTCCGCCAAGTCGACGACGACGAAGGAAACGACGACGACCACCACCACCACCAAGGCGGCGGCGACACCGACGACGACCGACCCGGCGAGCGAGATCACCACGGAGCTCGTGGTCCCCGCGGCGGCCGAGGAGGAGGACTCCCTCGCCCACCTGCTGCAGCCGGACGCCGCCGCCGTCGCGCTCGGGCTCGGCATCTCCGACTTCCCGGCCGGTAAGGGGCTCGACCTCGAGCCGGCCGACTCGTTCGAGTGGCCGGCGGCGTTCGACCTGGGCTCGTGCTGGGGCAGCGCCGGGTTCGCCGACCCGGACCCCGCCGGCCTGTTCCTCAACCTCCCGTGAGGCCGCGACGTGCTTGTGCAGTTGTGCTGGGCGCCGGCGGCGGCTGCTCGAGTCAGGTGTGGGTTTTGCGACCGGCCTGATCGATCAACGCTTCTCTTCTTCTTCTTGCAGTTAATTAGTGGTAGTAGTACATGATAACTTGCTTTGGGGTATATGATATGAGATAATGAGATATGATCGACGACGATGGCGACCTTGATCTTAGCGTTTTTTTTTCTTTTCGGGGTCAACTAGTGGCCGCTGGGTGTTTTACTCATCAGATGGCTAACTCTACAGCTTTGGGGGTGTTTCATCTGTCTATACACTGAGCTTTCGTTTGGGCTTCTTCTTCTTACATCGTTTATGCAACTTTTTCTTTATGGCAAAAAAGGATTCTTGCCGGTATCATGGTGTGTATCGGCAGCATGATCATGGAGGGGTTGCACGCATTCATGTTTCCTTGTCGTATAGATCTCTCTCTTTTTTTCTTGAAAGATCGATCTCTGAATCGTGTTGCCGTGTTTCTATGGACACACGCCGGTAAGATCGTGTATGGTGGCCATCTGCAAAGCTAGGAATAGAATGATGGTTCGCTATAGCCTATAGAGGCATAGTAGGTTGTTCGTGACGCAGGCAGTTGGTCCACGAGACGATACCATTTGCGATAATTCGCCGGTCGATCGGTTCCAGCCGCTGAAGCAACAGCCTGAAGATTCTCGAGCATCGATACCCTCCGTTGGGTGCTGCGGACCTCAGCGATTCGTCGGTTCCCGGCCGCGCACGCCATGATTCCTAACACACGGTTGGGAACGCCTCGTCCGCCCGCACGCCGCCGCGCGGCAGGGGCATCTGGTTCCTCTCGCTCTCGGCGGCCGGGCGGGCATCATTGGCCTCCGCGCCCGTGGCTGGCTGGCCGGCCGCCGCCCCGCGTGATCGATCGGCCGTGGCGCCCAGTGCGCGCGCGGTCCCCGGGAATAAGTGCGTGTAGTAGAGCAGAGCAGCAGGGCAGGCAGGTTGGCGCCGATGCCGAGATCAAACACTTGATGGCAAGTACGACCGGCAGGCGCCAGCCGGCCGGCCGCGCGGTTGGTCAAGGGCCGGGGCGGCGTGCGTGGCGCGGCTGGTTTCGGTTGCACGTCGCCGTCCGCGGCTTCAACGCCGATGCATCGTCCATTGATCAGCCGGGGGGCAACTGGGCGAGGGCCGGCGCACCGCCCGTGAGCCCGTGACCGCGACGTGTGGGGGCGCCCGCGTCGGGTGGGTCAAGTCAAGCGCGCGCGCTCATCACACACATCGCCCGTCCCGTCCCGTGCTTTCCCGGCGGCCGCGACGCGCCGGCGCGGGTGCCTTCGTGAATCGCGGGGGGCGCGCGAGCGCGTGCTGTCGGCAGCGGCACCTGCCCGTTTTTGTATGGGCCCGGTCGTGCCGGCGGCGGGTGGTGGTTCGGTGCGCGACGGCGTTTTCTCGAGTTGTCGGCCGGGGACTGGCTCACCACGACACCACCACCGGGTTAGCAGTTTTAAATACTGTATAAACCGAACCCAACCTGGTACAGCCGGAGCTGTCGGACTGTTAGGCACGTCACCGTCAGCGCGTCCCTCCAAAGAGGACCACGCCCGCCGGCTGGAGAACACAACACAACCGCGACGAGCACGACAGGTCTGACAGGCACAGAGACCATGGATTCTTCGCTCAAATCCACTGGCGACCCGGCTGCCTGCCTGCGCCGTCTGCTGAGTTCGGTTCGTGTCGCGTGGCGTAATTAGTCGCCGCGGGCGTGGTTTCGGTTTGGCTGCTAATCCCTGTCACGTCCGTACCGGTAGACGACGGGTCCGGTGCCATGCCATACATGTCGCCGGGGCGGGCCCACGTACACGCCTGGCGTGGTTTGGTTTGGGAGATCGGGACGTGGGTTAGGAACAGGAGGCAAGGCCGCGTAAAATGCTCGAAGCTCGGTGCATATTTTTAATGAGGCGAGCAATTGTTTCGAAAAAAAAAAGAGCCGAGCGAGAGTTTGGTTTGGGAGATCGCGACGGGCGTTAGGAACAGGAGGTGGAGCCGCCCGGTCGGGGGGAATAGTGCCAGTGCAGTTGGACAGGAACAGACGAGGGAACAGGAACGGGGCGGGGTTGGCAGGCTGCTGTTGGGCTTCTATTCTGGGCAGCAATGCTATCCGTGGAAGGATATGGATGGATGGAGCGCAGGGACGCCGCTTGAGTTAGAACCAGTCGTTTGTCCATGCACGACTAAAACAGAGGAAGACGACTGCAGAGCAAAAGCCACGGCCGGAGCTCGATAATTCACATACGGAGAGTAGTGAGTACCTACCAGTACACCTACCGTCTTGAAATGGTGCACAAATAGTGGTCTTGCATACTAATTTTTACCTGGCGACGCGGCTCATCGCGGCGATCACTACATCTCTATAGCGACTATCATCCATTTATCGAGGAAAGATGGCAACCTCCTCGTATTGGACTGCAAACGACGAAGAGTGCCATGAGTGACTACAAAAAGGAAATAGATAGCTAGCACCCAAAAAAAAAACTAGAAGATGCAATGTAGCATTTTTTGGTCTTAAACTCCCACAAAATTCACTTCCCACAAAACTCCAAAAATTCTCTCTCCAAACTTCACTATTTACCTATCACATCAAATCTCTCTCTTCATGCATGAAACATTAAATGCAGGTAAATAAAAAAATTAAGTACATGGTTTTGATGTACACGACGAGACGAATCTTTTGAGCCTAGTTAGGTCTAAGTAGACAATGTTTACCACAAACAAACGAAAAATGCTACAGTGCGCTACAGTGTCCGATGTGACATTTTCACCAAACTTTCCATTTCTCCTTTTGGAACTAAACACACCCAATAAGAAGCACAACTACAAATGGCAGAAAGTACAATGACGTCACATCGGTCACCAGAACCTGAATTTGGAAGCCTGCATCTTAACGCACACAATCTACTGAATTGCATTTGCAGAAACCACCAAAGGTCAGCAGTTCTAATAAACATGGAACAACAACCATTCAGCAGTTCTCTTTAATTGGCATCAAGGACTCCAAATCATAAAGTACATAATTAGATACTGCAGATCAAGGCAATAAAATTAGTCCATAGAAAACCAGAATTCTTGTTGGAGTGTAGCCACTAGCTAGCTACACTTTCCACACAAAGTGCAGTTCAGAAGACTAGTTCGATGCATCGGATAGTTCCGAGGTGAATTGCGTGTATACTCCTTACGTCGGAAATGAGCGGTGTAGCAACGACTTAGTTTGGAGTGGCAAAAGCTGCACACTCAAAAGGTCCGGCGCTAGAAAGCAAGTCTGGCTCAACTGGAGACTGGAATGTGTTGAGCACCTTAATCACCCAGATTCAGAACCCCTCTAACTAGAATTTGGATGCCTTTGGCTTTCTTTGTTTTTTAATGTCCCGGGATCAGAAGTTGTTCGCGCCAGAATTTTAGCAGCACAGAATTCGTACACGCCAGAATTTTACCAGATAATTATGTAGTACTGAATTCGTGATACAACAGCTTTAGTTCACTTTTCAGCTTTTGATGTCAACTAGTGGCCGCTGCCTGTTCTGCTCAAGATCAACAGCTTTGGGGTGTTTTTGTCTGACTAAAATTAAGGTTTGGGCTGCTGCTTACGTGGTTAAGCAGTTTTTATGACACAGAATTCCAATAAAAACTGTCACAATATTTCAAGACCTATACTTTCATACACGGAGCCTTGGCCATGTGTATCTGCAAATATTTTGTGCATGGAGCGCAAGAATCATGCTGTAAGTTATTGCTCCCAGTCAAATAAGCAGCATATACATTGGCTAGGGAAGAGTAATTATGTGATACCGGGAAGGGACAGAGTGATTAAACATAGTTATGATGGTATATATTGGAAAGACCAGAAGAACAAACAATTGCTTATAAAGAATATTGCACATTTTAATTTCGGTAATGCCACCAGGTAGCTGGTGGGAGGGCACAATGTTTGATCGTCCATGCAGTAAAATTACACGCTGGTACAATATTATAATATCAAACGATACACCAGTATCGCTAAAATGTTACTCTAGCTGTAAAACTGGGAATCAGATCTACTTATTGCTGGTACCAAAATAGCCAAATTGAATTGCCTACTGATATGCTGATAGCTCATATGAGCTAAAACTTTTCTTCTATATTAGGAGGTTCATAGTCAAAGATATGTAGTCACACTTGTTCAGTGCCTGCAGAAGATATTGAAGATATAAGAGTATATCATCCGTTGACAACCAGATGAAAGTTTTTAGGCCAAGTGTATATATTTATGGCATCATCTATAACCTCTATGGCGTCCCTTGTATTGCTCTATTCAGCCTGATAGATAAGAAATAATAAAATGTGATGAGCAAACAGATGTTCTAATAATATTCTAAAAATGCACCGCGCTCTTGTCATAAGTTAACATAATTGAAAAGGGCTTATTTAACGTCGGTAGACATACATTCAGCACGCAAACAGGAGTTAGATTTATCCAGAAATACTGTGCGCAAAAGAATAGACCAAAAAAGAAACATCTGAAACCAATAGTCACCTTTGGAGTATATGGGGCAAAAATGGCCTTGACGTCTTCGAACACCTCAGGAATTGGTTTTGAAGCATCAATCTAATCAAATGACAGGTTAGCATAGGCACCAAATCGAAAATTCCAAAAGAAGCACCAGCAATTAATGAAACATGAAAAACGTAGTGATAATCATTAACTCAAAGGAACACTGCTCAATCTGGTTATATTGCCATCTAAACATACTCCTAACCTTATGTTGGCATGCATCCTTTTCCTATATGTGTTTCTACTGTATTACAACACTATATGTTTCCATCATCAGAGTGAAATAGGAGTAACCCTCACGTGACAAAGGTGCATTAATACCTTTTTAACCTTGTCCTTTGAGCTATAATACTCAATGACAGGCAAACTTGATTCAACAAAAACTTTGAATCTTTTCCTGATAGTTTCAATATTATCATCAACTCTTCCCTGCAACAATAATAAGAAATATCAGAAACAAAGGGATTTGATGTGACTTAAAAATGCACAAGTGGTTAATGATGAAGAAAACCTGATTGCGCCCCAGAAGACGTATTTCCATCTCTTCCTCAGCACAATCAAAGAACAGTACAAATGCAGGAGAAATTTTTGTCTGCAACAATGAGAAACAATTAATATTCTAGCAAATTCATTTAAACGTACATAAAAGGATGAAAAAGAAACATCTTATCCGTCATGAGAATTAGGTACAAAAAAAGAGAGGGCCTTACAACATTCTCGAATGCAGCACGATTTTCTTCGTTCCTTGGAAATCCATCTATCAAAAATTTGTCATTTTCATTTTTTATCATGGCCTCCTGCAACAGCTTTATAGTCACTTCTGATGGAACAATCTTTCCGTCCTTTATCATGTTCTCAATCATGGTTCTGTGAAACGTTAAGGTGCACCATGAACATAGTAACATATAGATCTTATTCTCTTAAACAAATAGGTCAACATGAGTAATCTAATCTTTCTTGTAAAGAAAGAACTTGTTCAGGAGGAAATACAGTTGGCTTTCTTATGGGAGAAAGAAGATACCCATTCTCAGAGCCAGATTTTATCTCTGCACGCAAAAGATCTCCAGCACTAAGATGGGTGAATCCAAAGTGTTCCACAATGTTTGTACACTGGGTGCCTTTTCCACTTCCAGGACCACCTATGTGTCAATTCTTGGTCAGATACAAAGTGAAATCATATCATTTGAGTGCATATATGTCGCGTTATATATTTATTTAGAAAAAAACTCGGCCACAGGGGGAGACTCCCCCAGGCTGTTTCTACGGTTCCCGGAGTTTAACACTCTAGCTGGTACACCGTGAGAAGCTTGGCACCCCATATATTTAACTAACTCATTTAATATTTTCAAAGCCGTTACAAGCTCATTTTCTTCCATAAGGTAGGATATGCAACAAGAAAAAGTAATATGTGAAGGCAGAGCAGATACCTAGAACAAATACAACGGTAACTTTCTTGCCACCCAACATGTTCTCAGTGACCTGCATGTAGAACACACTCGTAAGACGAACCATAACTTGTGAATTGCATAATTTATAGCAGGTGAGGGCATTTCCTTAGACAACATGCAAGAAATGTAAGCTATATTGATGACATGGAAGGGGTTTTAATTTCTCAAGTCATGAATCAGACAGGAAAACAAGGCAAATAATCCAGTGAAACTTATTAATTCTGCAATATAGCCATAAATATGCAAAATTAAAGGGCAACAACTGTCGAGGTAACAGTAGGAGTTGGGTGGCCAGGTGGGTTTGTCCACGGACCCGCATATAGGTCATTTTTAGGGTTCCGCCAAACCGAACTAGAAATGAGACTATTCTGGTTCACAGACAAACCCACTTGCATCTCTAGCTAATAGAAAATAAAAAACTCAGAAAGGTCCAGCTGTTGCACTTCGGCACTTGCACTAAAGGGTCGATAAAATTTACATTTTGGTGTTGAAAAGTTAAGGTCTTAAAATTCTCACTTCGCTGCAGTAAGTGAATTATCAAATATCCAGGTGATCAATAGCTTCAAGTAATGCAAGGTACCTCCTCGGCCACCACTGCTGGAGCATCCACAGACGTGCCCATTGCTCAAAGTTACTCTGCAATTCAGTTACAATATGTAAATATTTGCAACATTGTACAATATTAGTCCAAACTTGCATGTTTCATGGCATCGCTTCATATGAATCAAGACTGGGAAGGGACCATGTTTTTTTTAGAAATCACACATTTTCTCTGCTTATCCTGGAACCTGGGGACATGGAGAGTTGCACTAATTTTCAATTCATCAAACAGAAGACCCGCAGATATAGCCATAACCTAACTCCAACTCAAAGGCGGGCCCAGTAGATAATAGTATAACATACATCAGATATATGTATACTGTAACCGGGTCAGATCCGGATACAAATAGCTTACAAGTAACATTAGGGTTTGTGGCGCTCCGATTCACACAGCGGGAAAGGAAGAGAAGGGGCGGCATACCTGCTGGTTGCTCGTCGACGGGACGGCAAAGGCCCCGGCGAAGACTTGCGAATGGCGCCGCCGCCGCCGCTCGCACAGTCGGCGCCGCAAGGAAAAAGGAAGATCGAGAGAGACAGGGGGAGAGAGAGAGGGGAACCGGGGGAAAGAAACAGAGATGAGGGGGAGGGGCGGGCCGGAGGGGTGGAACGCGCCCAGCAGGCAGCGAGCCCGCCACGTGCACGGCCCCTCTTGAAGACTCGAACTCGATGGTAGCGAAGCCTATTCTGGAACCAAATTTGTTCAGTTGATGCAACGAGCCCGAGGAACTCCCAGTTTAAAGAAGGAACTAATACATGGTATAGATCACGGTGAAAAAGACTTCACTCCGATGCATCAGTCCCTGACTCTCGCACTAAAAGAGATCTCCAGAAATTTCTTGCTAAAACCACACGGTTGCGAAAATATGGGATAATATAACAAGAACTTGCAAGCTACAACAACCTGTTAACCTGGTTTTTCACCTTTCCCAAACCACAAGTTTAACCACGAGGCATCCATCAGTTATTCAGAGCAAGGATGAACCACATGAATGTCAAAAACTCAATAGCATTCGTCCATAAACAAGAGGAAGATGAACAAAGGACAATCGTAACACAAACGCTTTGATCATCCATCCTACAAGGCTAAGACAGAAATTATAGTCTCAGTTCTTCAATCACAGCTGAACAGGGGTTCAAAATTACACATATATAGATCCTCACGTCTTCAGGAAACTCGAACATTTAACATTGCATACAATACGAGGCAGCATCTATTATCCAGGGAAGTAGGCCTTCGCACAGCTGAAAACAGGGGTTCCAACCACACATTCCTGCAAAATGAGAAAAAGGATCTGAGTGGCCTTACAAAAGTTAAAAGGATCACAAAGTGCATGAATAGAAACCATGGCACGCCACGTAGCATTGGTAAGTCTGGCAAAATAAGTGCAAAAGCATATGCAGTAGTACCACGAAAAGACCAGGTACAAGTCAAAGCAAGCATACTGTGGCTTCACATGATGGAAAAAGCTCAAGATGGGAAATACAAATAAATGATCATAGCAAGCACCATCCAGATATTATCTAAAAAAATGACAAGGAATATGGCATTGCCCCCATAACCATATTGTTCCTATGTTTCCCAGAAACTTCAATGCAACCTATTTCTGATACAGAATGGCAAAACAGTAGCAAATACTAGGAAGATAGCATGTGTAATATTTTACATCTAGAAACTCCCAAGGTCAGCAGATCAAGTTAATATGAAGACTACAACTGTTCTACCATCTCTGCACAGAAGAACGCTAAATATTGGACATGTATCAGATTAAAAGATATAAAGTAGTCCATGAGCACATATTCTCTGACGAACAAGAGTATGTGAAGTGGTGTAGCAAAATAGAGCTTAGCTTCAGAGAAAGAAGTCATGTAAAATATGCGTTGAATTAACTTTTTTTGACAAAATACCACTTGAGCATACTCCAAGCATGCCGTTATTCCCAAAATAAAAAATAGCATGCTCTGACAGTACCATGCTTCTCCAGTCTATCTAGCTAATTTGATATTTTTACCCCTAAGTATTTTATAGTGAAATAAATACAAAAACGTTTTCCGAACATATTTCGCGTTGTCGATTTTACATCATTACCGGAAAAGACCACACTCTAAAACAGATAGTAGGTCGGCAGAAATGAAAATAGGTTGTCGATGAATCTTCACCAATTCTGCGTGTTAACGGAACAAAACATCCGTAGTAATGTTTTTCGAGGTCATAGTCCAGTTCACTAGAACTGTAGCAGATATTTCAACTAAACCACTCATCATATCTTTGAGGTCTTATTTTCAAGAATCATTCTGTGTACATGCTACTATGCTTGGCCTAACATGTGCTTGAGTGATTCCTTATCTCCAAACTGTGTAGATTCATACAGATGATACTCCATCTAGTGTTTAAGATGCATGTACATACAACAGGCTCAGGCTGATTGTGATCGAAATAAATTGATAATTTATCATAGGCTTATATCACCCTCTCTACAAGTAAAGATTAAATGCAATGCTCCCACTTCCAATCAATATTACAAACCCAATGTACAACAAAATAGCCTTTACAAATTCTTTTTTCCCTAAATACATATTTACAATCAAGATGATTACAGACAATAACTGCTATAGCAACAAAATTTACATTCCATTGTCCTAGACAAGTACGCTATATTACAGTTGTTGCATTAGACAATGTCATGTAGCTACAAACTAACAAATCACGGAAAAAAAACAATTTTCTGTACATGAGAAGTTACAAGAAAAGTCCCGGTACAAAAAAGGCATCTTACATGGTGTTACCAGCATGCGACTAAAACAGTACAATTAAAATTAGAGGGTTACAGTTGAAAACAAACAAGGAATCAGATTAAGCTTCACTTACATCTCGAATTCTTGCTACAACACATTGCCGGAGACACAAGAACACCACAGTCACAAGCACTAAGAAGATGCTAGTTTTTATTGTACCATGCCAGTGTGCAAATAATATGCTGCCCTGGATCATTGCTGCCTCTACACTCTAGTAGCTCACCAAGCTACACTACTGTGGTGTCATCCGCCTACGCTTGGAGTGATCGGCCTCCCTCGACCTGCTGCGAATCCCAGATGACCTCCCCCTGTCCCAGTCCTCATTGCGTTCTGAATCACGATCTCTATGCCTATGATAATCACCATAGCGATCTCTGTCATCCCTATGCCTCTCCCTCTCCCTGTCTCTGTCCCTCTCTCTGTCTCGGTCTCGATCTCTCTCCCTGTCACGATCTCTTTCCCTGTCTCTGTCATAGTCACGATTCCTCTCTCGGTCCATGTCACGCTCATCCCGGTGCCTCCTCTCTGGCCATTCCTGTCCTGCGGGTGCATCCCTCTCCCTCTCACGCCTCCTCTCTGGTGCACCAGACCACTCTCTCTCTGGTGGCCTCTCTTTCCCATGGCTTCCTCCTTCCCCATGCTGCTGATCAGATGCCGCATCATCCCCATAACTTGATTGTTCCTCCCCACCCCAAGCACCCATGTTAGGATCAGGCCACATTCCGCCAGCACCCATCCCACCCCGACCAAAGAAAGCCGGGTTAACATGAGGAGCTACAACCGGGGGGAATGGCTGCATCAGCCCAGGGAATGGCATAGCTCCTGGTCCACCAGGGAAACCACCAAATCCACCACCCATCCTTCCCATAGCACCATAGCCAGTAGGATCAAAACCCTGCCCCAGCATTCCACCTGGCGGCATCATTGGCGGTGGAGGTGCAACCATGCCGCCGTTCCCCATGATCCCGCGGCCGCCACCAGCCGGGCCCATCCTGTTCCTCATATTACCAACAGGACCTCTATTCCCCATGCCTCCGCCACCTCTTCCCCAATTTCCACCACCTCCGCCTGCTCCACCACCGCCACCAGGTCCAGCAGCTCCTCCACGGCCACCGCCATAATTACCACCTACCTGTGGCCCTCCAGCACCACCGCCCCCTCGACCACCCTTTGGCTGCATGGCGGATGTCTGTGCCGCCATGGCCTGCTGGTTCTTCACCTGCGCCTCGCCCATACGCCGCACAGTGTTTGGTGTGGCGAATGCTACAACACATGGACGGCCATTAAACAGGTGCCCGTTCATGGCCTCCTTGCAGGCGGCGGCTGCACCAGGGTCATAGAAGTCGACCTGGCAGTAGCCCTTGGACTTGCCACTGGCCTTCTCATCGAAGAATCTCACCTCCTTCACCGGCCCATACTTGCTGAGCTCAGACTCCAGATCTGCATCGGTCGTCCACCAGTGGAGTTCCCCCACGAACAGCATCGTGCCTCCAGGGCCGTCACCCCCGCCAGCCGGTCCACCGTTCCCGACCACGATGGGGCCGCCGCCGAAGTTTCCTCCAGGGCGATTGATCCCATCGCCTTGCTGAATCTGGTGGTGCTGAGGCAGCGGCGGGGCGGGGGCGGCCGGCGGCTGAGGAGGTGGCGGGAGGTTGGGCTGGGCGGGAGGTATGCCAGGAGCAGGAACGGGCACCCCTGGGATGCGTACCTGCTGCGGCGGCGGTGGGACCTGTGGCGGCGGCGGCGGGAGGGTGTGGACCGGTGGATGCTGCTGCGGCTGCTGCTGGGGCGGTGGAGGCAGCTGTTGCTGCTGGTGCTGGTGCTGTTGCGGCGGAGGGGCCTGCTGGGTCGGCGGCGGCGGTGGTGGCGGCGGCTGGTGGGAGGCGTGGAGGAAGCCGTCGCCGACGTTGACGTCGTTGTAGAGGTCGTCGAAGTCGTCGTCGTCGCCGTAGTACTGGTCGACGTCTTGGACGGCGGAGATGGCCTCGTTGCGGTGGAATGACGGGTCGCCGTCGGGATCCATGGCGGCGGCCGGGAGAGCTCTAGGGTTAGGGTTTCACGGATGCGGGTGGGCGGAGCGCGGAGGGGAGGAAGGAAGGGAGCTTGGGGTTGTAGACTTGGAAGCTGCCACGCTTAGGTGGACACCGTGGGGCCCTGGTGTCAGTGACCGGTCTGAGGAGAAGGGGGTTACGATTGTTCGTGTTCCACTAAGAATTCGGTGATAATGGGCTTTAAATAGGCCGTAACCTTTCGCAGGCTTCAGACAAGTCTTTTGGGAAGCCCAGTAGCACACTAGTAGGCCTTGTTACAGGACTGCATATTGAGAATTTCAAACATGAACATCTACAGTCGAAAATGGTATAGTTGAACCTTTATATTTCAAAAATGTTATCTGAAAATCTGGGCATGCGTGCAAAAAAATATCTCTTCCATATCTATATTTTTTTTCTATGCAAGCACAGTGGGCAATTGTTATGCATTCTTCTACACGTGCACGTGATTTGTAGATTAGGTCAGTCTCAATGCACAGTTTTATTATACGGTTACCTACCAGAAACTAGGTAACTGTGCCAAAGAGTTTTATGGTGATGGAATTCCTCTCATATGTCATGAAACTCTTCATTCTCTCTTCTATGCCACATCAGCACGTTTAATGTCGTGAAACTTTTCATAAAATCCCCACTGAAACTGACCTTATGTAGTGCAGATTTGATATGAAGCTTTTCATGCGCAGAAGTTCATGTACCTATAATTGCTGAAGTGTAGAGAAACTTAAAATCAAAATATTCCATTCAATATACACTGTGTCAAAGAATTTAGCTCATGAATTACCGTCATCAGTCTACAGGTGCGTAGTTATTTCTTCCTACTACTTAGCAATGCGACGTTTTAAACAACTTGATGATATCTGCACAGAGAAAAGATCAAGATACATCACAATCCCAGCCAAACGGTGGTCAAATGTAGTCAAGCTCGCCGACATGGCCGCGTACAGCCGCAGGATCTCAAAGTGGGCAGTTCCAACGGCTGAAAACAAACAGACCAAAAATACCCGCCCTTTTCCCAGCGGCCGGGCCACCGCATGGCGCGCGCCACCGCCACCACCCGCCGCAGGCGGAGGAGCGCCCATGGAGCTCGACGCGACGCGCAGAGACCCACCCCCCAAATATAGCCACCGACTCCACCGTGTTTCTCTCGCCGGCAGGTCCCCCTTCACCGTCACCTATATACCTCCACGGCGACGCTTCATGCCGTGACACCAGTCGGGAAACCGAGCAAGCAAGCTAGTAGATCGCACACGCACACGCAGCACCATGGCCGCCCGCGCTCTCGCTCTCGCTCTCGCCGCCGTCCTCCTCCTCGCCTGCGCCGCCGTGGCCTTCGCCGCGGAGGCCCCCGCCGCCTCGCCGAAGCATTCGGCCTCGGGCTCGTCGACCTCGCCGTCGAAGGCGCCGTCCGGGTCACCCGAGAAGTCCGGCGAGAAGGCTCCCACGGCGTCGCCTGAGGGCGCCGCGGCGACGCCCAAGGCGACCCCCGCCAAGGCCCCGGCCGCCGCCAAGTCGGAGGCGACGCCGTCCGAGGCGCCCACCTCCGAGTCCGGCGCCGCCGCATCGCCGAGCGGAAGCGCCGCGGCGGAGAAGGCCCCCGCGGGTGGCCCCACGAGCGAGGAGGCGGCGGCGGCCAGCCCGTCCGAGTCCTCGTCGGAAGAAGCCACGTCGCCCGACAGCAGCGCCGCCGCCGGGGAAGAGCCTTCCTCCAGCGAGGCCGCCGCCGAGGAACCTTCGACGGCGGAGGCAGCCGCCGATGGCCCGCCCGAGCCCACCCACGCTTCCGACTCGCCGGCGGAGACTCCTGGCCCAGCCGCTGATGAGAGCGGCAGCGCGGGCATGGGCACCGGCATCGCTGCCGCCGTGATGGCCGCCGCCGCCGCCTCCGTTGTGCTTTCTTTCTAGATCGACGTAATGGACGACCTGGACACCTGGTGGATTTGGTCTCTCTGATGGTATGTACTTCTTTGCCCCGGAGGGACGTTGAGGAATCTGTACGCGTGATCATGGCTCTTGACTAGTCGACGATTTTATTCGCAATTTCACCTCGAAGTATTTAGGCCTTTCTTTTGGTGTGTATGGTTAAATTTGTCCAATTCCGTTGTTTCATGTGTTTGTAATTTGAACATTGATGAATTATACATAGTTGTGTTTCATTATGTCCTTTTGGTTTTTTTTTTCAGTTTGACCAGTTTCCTATTGAGTGAACATTATGGTAGCATCACAAATACTAATCCAAATACAGAATTTTCTGAACAAGGCTGGGTGAAGACTCGATTTCTTCAAAAAAAATATAGTACGTGCGCTAATATAAATTTATAGCAAGTATCACGACATATGGGTATATTCAAGAGTTCTAAAAGGTAAAGTTCAAAAACTAGTTTTGGGATCTTACAAAAAAATATTGGGTGAAAATAAATACCCCTCCAACCAATAATTTTTTTAAAATTGATCCAAAAAAGATTCAACATTGCCACTGGCTCAGCACATAATTTTTTCCATTACATAAACAGTAACATGTGGAGGCTTTAAAAAAACAGTAACATGTGGTTTTCATCGCCATTTTTCCATGGGACTGGGAGTACGGAGATGAGTAAAATTATCCAAGGATAGAGTCAGCATTCCACACGCGAAAAAAGTTGAAAATAAATCTGGACAACTATTATTTTTCATCTTCTTCCCCAAACTCAATTAATTATTGGAAGTGTTTACTGGACACTCTTTAAGATGCTGCTATCGGGCCAAACTTTTTAAAATTACAAATAAACTCCAAAAGTAAAAATTCATTGAAGCTCCTTCAATGGAGAGGAAGGTACGTCAAGAAGAACCGGCTGCTGTCAGACGAGCGCCGTTTGCATGGTTACACCTGATAGAAACTAGCTGCTGTCACGGTGAACCTTCATGGTTTTGACATTTGACAACACGTCGTCTTGGTCCATATGCCCAAAGGGAGCCGACGGCGCTTGGCGGGGAGTGGGGACTGGGTGGGGGTAGCTTAGGGGGGCACGGAGCGCCCAGCGGGCTTGCCCGTCAGGGGAAGGCACTTCGGAGGAACTACGGGACGGCGGGGCAGTGTCGGTGACGGCGAGGAGATGCCGGTGCGCGAGCCGCGAGGGCCCCCCAACACACCGGTCTGGTGCTGTGGCGCTCCTTGGCTTGGAACCGGATCGATCCGCACTGCACCTGCACGCGCGAAGATTTGTGGCAGCAGCGTTTTGCTGATCTGATTCGTCGTCCACGGCAATGAACGAGAAGGGAACAGTTACGAGCGTTACGGCGTTCTAGTGATCCCCTACATAATTAGCCTCGCCATTGAACGCATTCAGCAAGTTGCAGAGCAGCTCAGCAGCCGTGCGTGTGCCCGGGGACCATGCTGTCCTGGTTCCTTGTCCGTATACGGTGTACCTTGTCTGTGGCTCTGTGCTGGGGCTGTTGATTTCCACTCTTCGGGTAAAACTCCGTTTCGGCGGTGAATTCGCCAAAAAAAAAAGAGAGTTTATAGTCTTGGTACGCTTGCATAATCTTGTTCCGAGATGACAATTCAAGCACAAAATGACTGGATAGTATGCGAAATATGAGAGCAGGTTCTATGAACACAAACTCGACGAAAATGGCATTCGTGTGGTCACGTGGATGTTATCACCTGGCACCTGCCACGATTTTGCAAGAAAACACACTACACTGGTCGCCCCGGTGGCACCACGAAATCCAAAATGCTAAAACAAAAGAAAAGAACAGAAGAACAGGACAACAAAGGTGTCCCCGAAATTTGATAATAAGGACAAATAATCCACGATTAATAAACAAAGACAGAGCAACCACCAAATCTAAGGGCATGTACAGCCCGTCGGTTTGCGCCGTCTGTGTAGCGGCAATTTTGCAGCCCCCCGCGTCCGTCTACAGACGGCTCGTGCGTCGCCTGCTCAGTACTCGTCCGCAATGGCAATCCTTGTTATTGCCACTCAAGCCCAAGGGCACCTCCATCACGAGGCCAGCTCACCTCACACACACACAGTCGCTCACTCACACTACTCTCACATCATCATCAATCACTACGCTGTTGGTCTGCTGGAGTGTCGGCTGCTGCTGCTGCTGCCACTCGTCCTCCCACTCACTCCCACGCGCACGCTCCCCACCCTGCTCGCCACAATGCGCCGCTTCCCCCTCGCCGCCGCCGCGGCGTTCCTCGTCGTCGTCCTCCCCGTAGCCGCCGCCGCCGCCGCCGGAGGCAAGGCGGCGAAGGCGCCCGCGGCCCCTCCGGCGCCGCCGAACATCACGGCGCTCATGTCCAAGGGCGGGTGCAAGGCGTTCGCGTCGCTGGTGGCCAAGTCCCCCGACGCGCTCTCGGCGTTCCAGTCGGCGGTGGAGGGCGGCGTCACGGCGTTCTGCCCCACCGACGACGCCCTCCGGCCGTTCATGCCGAGCTACAAGAACCTGACCGCCGACGGCGAGGCGTCGCTGCTGCTGTTCCACGCGGTGCCGGTGTACTACACGCTGCGGAGCCTCAAGTCCAGCAACGGGCCCATGAACACGCTCGCCACCGACGGCGCCGCCCGGAACTACAACTTCACGGTGCAGAACGTCGGCGACCAGGTGAGCATCCGGACGGAGGCCTCCGACGCCGTGGCGCGGGTGAGGTCCACGGTGTACGACAAGGACCCCGTCGCCATCTACGCCGTGGACGCGGTGCTGGAGCCCGTGGAGCTGTTCGAGCCCGTGGGGGCGCCGGCGCCGGCGCCCGCACCCGTCGCCGACGCGCCCAGGGCGTCGAAGAAGCAGGCGCGCCACCGCCCGCGGCACGTGGCCGACGCGCCCGCGCCGGCCGCCGACGACGACGCGGCGCCCGACGACCAGAGGAAGAGTGCCAAGAAGAACGCGGCGGCCGGCGGCCGGTGCCCCGGGTGGGTCGCGGCCATCACCGCCGCCGTGGCCGCGGCCGCCGCCTTGGTTTGATCTTTCTCCCTCGAGGCGGATCTGCTGGGGTCGTGGTGGTGTGTCTGTCGGTGGGCGCTGTGCGTCGGTGCGTGAGAATGTGCCGTGAGATTCGGTGCTTCTCTTCCGTGTTCTTTTTGGTTCTTCTTTTCTCCTTGCTCCATTGCTGTTGTTAGTATGAAAGATTGGTTTGTTCTTGCGTCAAATGTTCTGATTTCGAATCAGGGAACTGTAATCCAATAGCTGATGTACATTTCCGGTCTTCTTCTCCGTTCTTCTCTTTCTAAATAAACGATGGATGAGAGGCATATCGAGTTGCTTATGTTGACGCCTAGTACCAAAATTCTCGCGCAATTTAAATGCGTCCGTTGAGCAGAAGCAGAGCTTCACGCAGGCAGCCTGACGACGACGACGACGGGAAGCAGCTGTAGTGCACCAGCGAGCAGCTAGCAGGCAAAGCAGCGCCCATGAAACGTGGCGTGAAAAGATGAACGGGCGCTGCGCTAAATGTCTAGATGCAGGGCCACTCTCCACTACTCTCCTACTTTGGAGTGTCGGTGGCGTAACACCCCTTTTCCCCGCCGTGAAGTATGCAAAGCGTAAACCAACGCCACCCACGGCCCCACGCGATGGCGCATTGCCCCGCGCTGCAAAAGTCCGTGCGTGCGTGGGACGCAGAGCTAGCGCGTACTATGTACTAGGCGTTTGCACAATTGTTACCGTCATGAACTCATCACGTCCCGTCTTTGGTTTGCCAGAAGTGTAGTACAAAACCACGGCAAGTGATACATGTACATACAAGACGAGTAGCAGTAGCACAGGGAAAATGGCGGGACCGCCACGGTCCCAACGGTCCTCCACTTGTACCAGTGATCGAGAGCTGTGCTCTAATCTACAGCACTCCCAGATCTAACGAACCAGCACACTAGTCCCACCGCAGGCAAAACTATACCCTCTCCCAAACGGAACATCGTTTCGCGTATACATCCGCTGATGAATTTGAGTGTGGAATCTACAATCACATCGCAGGCTGGCTAGGTTCAGATTTGTTGTTTTGACCTGAGAAACGTCATCAGTCCTCTGCCTCCAGACTCGAAAACCAGAGCAAACACACACCTGCGATCCGCGTCCGGTCTGGCCCCCGCCGCTCCCGGAGCGCCAGCGGGCATTCCCTTTCCCTCTAGCTGGGGCCTGGGAAAGGCCGGCCGCGGCCGGACACCGGGTCTCCGGGACACCCGTCGCGTGCCACGCAAAGCCACGGGCCACGGCCGGCTCCCTCGCGGGCCACGCAAAGCCACACGCGTCCAGCCGGCCCCGGCCGGCGAGTGCGAGGCCCGCGAATGGCCGCCACACGGCAGCAGCCACCGCGCGCGCGCGACCACACGACAAGCCGGCGCGCCCGGCGCCCTCGATCGCCTCGCCTCGCCCGCTAAAAATAGCCGCGGGGGAGCTCGTACATAAACCCCCGCACCGCGCATGGCCTCGTCACCGCAGACACAGCTGCAGAGAAAGCAAAGCAAAGCATAGCCCAAGCGCGAGCAGCAGCACCTGCACCGCCAAGCCAAGCCAGCAGCAGCGATATGGCCCGCGCGGCCGTGTTCCTCGTCGTGCTCCTCCTGGCGGCCGTCGCGGTGGCGCCGCTCGCGGCCTCGGCGCGCGACGCCGCCGCCGCTGACGACGTCGAGGGGAGGTCCCTCGCCGACGCGCCGGCGGACGCGCCCGCCCCGGGCCCCGACGCCGCCTCGTCCCCGGACTCCTCGGACGCACCGTCGAGCAGCTCCTAGCTCCTCTTCCGACGTGTAACCGGCGAGCGAGCCACCGCCGTCCGGAGATCCACGAGTGGATTATTGGCATGATCGTCCGTCAAGAGTCAAGACGTATGGCGTACTGGATCAGCAGTGTCTTTTGCTTGAAAATAATGCGCGCTCGATAATGATACATCGGGTGTACGTAGACGTGTAGTAACCGATTTATGGTCTTCTTTTATTTTTTTCTCTTTTCATTTCAATTGATATATTGATCTCCCATCATGCCACAATATAATTTTACTGTTTTAAGTGAACAATATGCTATTTATACTCCGTCCCCGAGACCAATGATGCCATAAAGTTCACTCGATCAAAAATCCTAATTCTCGTTAATTATTTGGAATGGAGCCAATTCTATTGAGTCTCATCCAGCGTGATCATTTCTTTTTAGCAAAAAATGCTCTTGGTTATCAAAGAATCGAACAACCAGGTTCCATTTACTCTATTACTACGGTACCTTGTCGACATCGTTAATAAGGATCTAATAAATTATGATCCATTTAAGATTGCATTCTCTTTTGATAAAAAAATTGAAGCTATGCTTGCATTATTTTTTGGGACAGCGGGAATAATTTCTATAGAGTTCATTAGCCTACTACTCAATCTGAGGGCGTGGCAAGAAAATTAAGAGAGAGAGAGAGAGAGAGAGAGAGAGAGTAAACCACGCCTATGCCAAAAACCAAGGAAAGAGAAAATCAGAGAGAAGAGAGAAGATTAAAAACACACACCAAGGAATATATAGTTTTTCAATGTGTAGTGCTACATGGTATGGTAGGTAAATGAGAAGAAAGGAAAGAGATGAGAACATATTTGATGATAACTCCACCACCCATAAAAATATAGTTTTCTGTGTGTAGCATTTATATGACATCGTAGGTATGGAAAATGACCCAACCCTGTCTTGGTTGGGATTTGCCCAATAGATTTACTACCTTGTTGAATGCATTGTTTGGATTGAGATAAATTACTCCCTCGGGTGAAAACTTTTGATCTGGTCTTAATTGATTGGGTCATTGCAATGTCGGCACGTGCGCGTGCCGTTTCCTCGTTGGAGGCATTGTCTCGGGAGCCTACGTCATAGTCCAAGAGCTGCTTTGGTTTGTGAAGCGGATGAAGGTGAAGTCGCTTGTGGTAGCTTGCTGCGACATGATCTTTTGGTCATGGTGCTTTTTTTGTTTCTTTTTTATGGGCTGTGTGCATCTTAGTTATGCAGAGGCCGGGTTGGATCTTATATAATTGTATCATCTTGATGTAATTATCTAAGATCAATAAAGCTTCCCTTTTTTAAAAAAAAATACGACTCGGTAAACCTCCTAGGGCATATACTAATTAGGAAAAAACACAAATCCCTGCCCTTAAGTATGACCAAAGTTCGGATAACCACCTAACTATTTTTTAGTTTAATTTACACCCACAACTATGTCAATTGATTTAATTTAAGCCCTAACAGGAATTTTTATCATCTATACACATGCACATATATTTTTATGTTCAACTTTTGTAGGATAATACCAGACATCATAGCATGTGTTAAAAAATGATATGATTGTTTCAATAATTATTTAGATGGGCACGGCAACACAGAAGAATAAACTGCCTTTTGGACACAAAAATGTACAAAAAATAATGATGAAAACATAATAATATGCCCGTGCACACCATAAATTTGCCCACTAAAATTTCATAACATAAGTTATGATGTCTCTATCACCCCACTGAATTTGAACTTAAAACTTCACTTGTTCATGGACAAATAAAAAAATACAAATATTAAAATATGGTAAATTGGACCTACCAATATAGTTGTCAGGCAAATTTAACTAAAAAATATTTTATGATGTCATATTTAGAAGAGTATTTTGAAAATTTTCATAATAACTAATTATTTTCTCAAAAGCAAGTTCACCAATTTTTTCTGCTCCCTCAGCTAAATTTTCCATTTCTTGGTAGATCTGCTCCCATGGAACTAGAGGTGTTTTTTTTGCATAAAGTTATTTATTTTGGAGCACCAACGGATAGCTAATTATACACATTCGTCTTTCCACCATTTCATAAAAGGGTTTTATAACTATGACTAAAAATAATCTTTTCCTCACGTGCTGTTGTAGCAAAAACTCTCAAAAGTAGAGCATTCCCAAACCAAGCATGGACCAAATTTGTGTCCGTCCCGTGCGCCATGCCTCGGAGAGGCCGCGTTTGGATCCCTCACGGAACCAAAAACCCACCCACACGCGTCTCGTTGGCTGCGGGCAGCGAGTGCAAGGTCCCAAAGGGCTGCCACACGGCAAGCTGCCAGTAGCCACCATATGCGACCACACGAGGAAGTCCCACGAGATGCACGCCAAAAATAGCCGTGCGCAGGGCCTCGTACACTTACATAAACCTTCACCCCCACGCATCCCGTCATCACCGCAAACACAACACAAAGCAAAAGCAAAGAGGCAGCTACCTTCACCCACACGCATCCCGTCATCACCGCAAACACAACACAAAGCAAAAGCAAAGAGGCAGCCTAGCGCATCAGCTAGCATTAGCAATACCACCAAGCCAGCAGCAAATGGCTCGCGCCATGTTCCTCGTCGTGCTCCTCCTGGCCGCCGTTGTTGTGGCGCCGTTCGCGGCGGAGGCGCACGACGTCGCCGACGATATCGAGGCAAGGTCATTGGTCGACGCACCAGCGGCCGATGCGCCCGCACCAGGGCCTGACTCGGCCTCGTCTCCAGACTCCTCGGATGCACCGTCAAGCAGCAGCTAGCTCTTCCAACGCGTAGCCAACAAGCTTGTACCACAATCCAGGAGATCCACGAGCAGATTCTTGACATGACTCGCCGAAGCGTTTGGCAGACTAGATTTCTTTTTTTTTTATGTTCATTGATCGAATAATGTGCACCTAATGATAGATGGTACTTTGGGTGCGGGTAACGGATTAGAGTTTTTCCTTTTCCATTTCCCCCACTTTATTGGATGGATATGTTGATTTCTCATTGTTCCACAAGATTATTTTAGTGTTTTTACTGAAGTGAAGCAATGCCATGCATACTCCATTTGTACCGATTCTTACTATTGTTAAGTTCTTAACACTCACTCCAGAACCATCAACTAATCGAACTATTTCCTCGGCTTTCACGAGTGAGCACGAAGATGAACATCCTCATAACTTACCTCTCAAACCTATTGATTGGTTTTTTTTTTCTACTTTGTTGGATTCATTACGGTGAATGTGCTTGAGCATTTATGAGCTTGAGCACACGACATTCTAACACATTACTCCTTCAAAGCATAGCAATAAAAGAAATAGTAGAAAACCATTAAATCTAAAAACTTCCGTACTCCTTCCGTATAGGATTTAGATGTTGTTTTGGATAAAATTTTAATCAAACAATTGTAATATAAATCACGAATAACTTTTAAGTCATTGAGTTTGAAAATATGAAAAATATAATAATAGATTTATCTTAAAAATATTTTTATAAAAGTATATATATATTATTTTTAATATATTTTTTAGCATAAAAGACTGTGGGGGAGTTCCCCACAGCAATTTCATTAAAACAAGGAATAATATGTACAAGAGAGGGCGGTGAGAGAGTTTACAATCTATACATTAAGATATTGTCGCTAGCCACTGAATAAAAGAAACATGTTTGTCCTCCTTAACTCTCACGAGTTGACGGTAGCCCTGAGATCTAAACTTTCTAACCCAAAGGTTGAGGGGTGCAACCCCATTATCAAAGGTTATTAAATTTCTCAAGTTTCAAATTTCCTAGGCAAACATAGTGAAAAACTCTATGAAGAACTCAGAAGCTGAATTTAATAAATATTTTGATAAAAATAATAAGTCAAACTTACGTTTTGGAGACCGTGTCGTTGTCCAAAACGACATATAAATCGTATATGTAGGGAGTATTTTTTTCAGATTAAGAACCGATGCTTAAATGTTAGTCCAACTCCTCAATCTTTTCTAAAATTTAAAACTTTAGATAAAAAAGTTCCATTAACGTAACTTGACCAATTGCATTTTATATATTTAATTTGAATTGAATTTATTACAATATTTTTGTGAAGTTGGAATTTGAACTGAGCTCATACTTCGTACTTCCACCGTCCCATAAAGAGTGTGATTTTAGTTTATTTTCTCTAAATAGATTAATACTGTTGTAAAATGGTCCCGATGCCGCTGTTAAACTGGCTCTCCATCTAAATTGGCTATCTAGTATTAAAAACATATTTAAAAAGGACCCCATACCCCTTTTTGGCGATCATACGGTCGGGCAATATCCACACCATCCATATCCTTATTGTTCGTACGATCTTGATGTGTTGCCACGCCCTGAGGCCTCTCCGGGCTTGCCACAATAATTGGACTTTGTGACTCTCTGTTTTGCCACGTATACAACACATTCATCTTCTTTGTTTTGTTTCATAAAAGAGATAGAGTCAATAATTGTCATGAAACTTTCAAAGTTGTTTTATAACACTACCTATATCTACCAAATCAACTATCAATGCAATATCATATGTTTGTGATTTAGAACACCGTGATTGATGATGTAGAATTTGTTTTCTTTCTTTTCACAGTGACCATGCTAGTTTTATAGCGTTTAAGATTATATGCAAAAAACCCTATTTTTTGCCATTATGAAGTTGACCCTCTGAGCTCAAGTTTGCCACTTATTACGGTCTAGGGTCTCACAATGTCCGGAACCTGCTTTGAACATTACATTCGTACCCAAGGAAAGTTTTGGCAGGCATTACTATCGGTGACCATGATTGAGTCATGCATGACCACACAAGCAACCGGTACACCCACAGACGTGGAAAGACATGCATGAATCCCGTTCTCTAAAAATAGCCATGGGTTTCGTACATAAACCCCCAACATCCCATCGCTTCATCATAATACAAAAGGCAATTAAGCAAGCAAAGCCATCGTCGTCCCACCCTCTTGACCACACCACCACCACCAATACAAGAAAGCAATGGCTCGCGCAATGTTCCTCGCCGTGCTCCTCCTGGCCGCCGTCATGGTGGCACCGCTCACGACCGAGGCGCGCGATGTTGTCGCCGACGCTGAGGGCAGGTCCCTCGCCGACTCACCGGCTGATGCGCCTGCTCCTGGGCCCGACGCTGCATCATCCCCAGACTCCTCGGACGCACCGTCGAGCAGCAGCTAGGTTGTCCGACGTGTAATCGTCGACTTACCGCCGTCCAAAGATCTGCTACAAATTCTTGGCGTGATCTGGCGAAATGATTTCCTTTGTCATCCTTTGAAATAATGTGCACCTAATGATACATGGGTGCATCAGTGAATGTGCATGCCAGACTCGATTTTATTCCACATTTTTTTGTTCACGGGTCACCCGGCGCGTGCTACGCCTCTTTTGATGAAATCACTTTTTTGTCTTTGAATGAGCAATGGCATGTATAACAATTTGCATCTGCAGTGGAGTTCAGAGACATTGATGAAGTGTTCAATGCCCCAAACATTTGTTTCCTTGCAATAATGCATGCATTACTTTTCTCCATTTCATAAGTTCTTCCACTTGGATTCAGAATCTCGAAACATGAAGAAACAATTAATTTAAGTGTGATAATTACCTCACATGTGCCCATTCAATTCGAAACTTGAACATTAATCGATTTCAGTATATTTTTTTTACTTTTTTTACGGTAGCTTTAGATCTATGCTTTTCTTCATAGCTGTAAAAAAATATACTGAAGCATACCATATTATATGTTCACTGTGTAGATATACTCATTTGGAGTCCAACACAATTGAATTTTCTATTTTATGATTTTTCTATGATTTACTATGATTTTTCAAAATTTCTTTAGGGGGTAATTTGACCGGTTTTGGAAAGTTTGAGGGGTGATATAGACCATTTCATAGGTTGGGGGTTATGTAGTCCAACCCCTATAGGTGAGGGGGTGATCTAGACTTTTTTTCTTGATCGGAACTCTTAACTTAAAATTCTGAAAAAAAATTAATCCACATAAAATTGTTTTTGCTTGAAACGGAGATGTTATTGAAACCAAACTTTGAGCATCAGATAATTGAAATTGATGCGATAGCAACAACTTTGCTAACTAGCAGCCAAGCTTTTGGATCCAAGCTATGACTAGCTGATATCCTAGTCGGCACATATCATGTTTGCAGCTAAATGGATTACAAACCTTTTTTATTTTGATACAAAGGAATGCGCAGTGACTGTCACACTGTTGCACGCACACCTGCTGCTTTGGTTGTGACTATGTAGTCATGGTATTAGGTCATTACTAACGCATTGTTTCTCTCTAATCTAAATTTTAAACTTTTGTTGTATGTATTGTGAACTCTAAGTCTAAATTAACTACTCTAGTTTTGTGATTTTTGTAATGGAAGAGAGTCATATATACTCTAGTACACAAAAGTTGTTTTTTAAATGCTACTATTAGAACTGAAAAAACGGTGGAAATAACATTTTGGCTTTATTTTTCATAGAAAGGAGGGGTCATTCCTCACAGGCTATTTAATTATTATCATAAATATCCCGCAAAAGTTCGAAGGGAGTCCAATTCTAAATTGCTATCCTCCACCTGACTCTAATCTCTTACGACCCTGCTATGCATTTGCTTCTTGAATACTTATGGCTCATATTATTGTATTTAGCTGTAGAGATAACTTTGGATTGTAAAACAATTGGTATAATCAGATAGGTCATTTAAGCCAACAAGTACATATATAGCTTTGGAAATAATTTTTAGCCCGATAAATAGCTATAGATTGTAATATATCGTGCTAAAATGTAACATCACGGACAAACCATACATAGTTTGCAGAGGCTATTTTTCTTTGTGGGTATATTGATTTGGATTGCTCGGAATGCATAAATAGTCATAGCCCTGATGGTACTTGAACCGTTTTTCTTGTATTTTCTTTGAATTCTATGCTACTCATACATTTAGAATTTTTCTTTTGATTTGCTATGCCAATTCATATTTACATTTTTTCTTTGGTACATGCATGTTTGTGATTTCAACCCACCACAGAGGCATGAATTTAGAACCAGCCACCAACGTAGTGTATGGGAGTGAAACGCGGAACATCCCAAAATAGCCTCAACATTCACACAACACGCATGACCACATGTGATATTGTGTTGGTGCATGCCATCATTTTTGTGTTTTTGGCTCCAAAGCTATATATTCACACATCTATGTGCATTATCGCGGGTCCACCGTCACTTTCTCCTTCTCTTTCAAAAGCACGTCATAGCTACCTTGTCAACCACATAGCAAGATCCATTAATAAACAACATCGCGACAAAAAATGGCACACAATCTCATCACCATAGTCCTTGTTCTCTTCATCGCCAGTGCATCAGCGACGCCATTCATTTATGCAACCGAATCTCTATCTAGTGAGCCAACCAAATCAGCCAAAGCGACATGCGCATCCATACATGTGCATCCATCGAGGCATTTGAAGCAGCCACTGATAAGAGTCTTGCGGAGGCTACCAAAACTACCGCTAAGGGGGACATTGAGACTCCCAAAGCAATGGATAAGGGATATGCAGATGGGGCGCCTGAAGCAGCAATGAAATGGCCAACTGGGGGTCCTCAGTTGGTCGATTTTGTCATCAAGAACCCCTACTTCGGCCCCCCATCTTCATCTTCGAGTGATGACGACATCCCAATCGACCCAACTCCAGAAGGTAGCATGACCTGAAAAAGAATTATTGTTGGCCAAATGTTAAGGCAAGGGTCTCAAGATACTATGCACAACTACAATATATGTATTACACTTTTCTGCAATGTGTAAAACAACACGAGATTGTGATTTGTGCAACATTTCACCATGTTAATCTCTGTCTTATTTTATTGCAAGCATGGAACAAAGAGGTGGCTCAATTGTTCCGTTTTCTATGAGCGATTAAAACATTTGTGTCTAAACACACATCCATGTCTAGCACATCATCCGTTCTTTGTGAAAAAAAATATTTTCTCTTGCTAAGCACCACTAGACATGAGTTGGAGATTCCTCGGGGACAATCTTGGATTTGCTTCGTATCATCCTAACTTTGCATACAAGCATCTAAATCCGCATGCTCATAAAAAAGATTCCACACTCTATCACCTTTGCAAATTGGAATTTCTAATGATTGTTCGGCAGGGGTGAAAACGGATCGAATACGAACGGATATTGTTAGATATGGATTCAGATAATTTTTTTCTCTCAGATCCGGATTGGATACGGATAGTGTCCACTTGTGACGGATAATATATGAATTGATATCAACATCCTAAATATCCAACTTTAACTATTCGGATTCGGATCGGTAACGAATACTAACTATCCGAATTCGGATTCGGACGGATATAAACTCTTCAAACAAATACGAACTCGGAACTCGGATACGGACGGAAAATATCCGTACTATTTTCATCCTTATTGTTCGGTCTGAATTGGAAGTAGAAACCACACCTTCAAAATACTGGATACATTCATAAAAGCTTCATATGAACTTTGCTTTCTATTACTCCAAATTGGTTGAAGGAGAAATGGATTTTATATTTAAGCGCTAAATAGTTAAACATCAGAATTCTAACAAATGCTTGGTTGCATGAATTTCACATGAGTTTTATGTGATTCTAGCTGGAGTTCTACGAAAGTCTCACGCTCAGATGCTTAGCATTTGTTCGACACCGAGTGGCGGGTAATCTCAAATCTAGCATTTGGTTGTCCGGCAGACTGCTGTGCCCCCTCTAAAATCGCTCTAGTACATCAGGCGCCAAACGAAAAACAGACGGAAGTCAAACTCCCGCCACCCGAAATCCTCCTCCCCGCCCACCAACGCGAACGAGCGAAACCCTCCCCGGTGCGTGGGCCCTACCAGACCACGTCACCGATCCGCGCTCTCGTAAAATTCTCCTCCTCCTGCGCCACGTCACCGATCCGCGTCGAACTGCTCGATCCCATCCGTCCACCAGAACGGCGGAGCCAACCGAACCCATCCGACCCCTCCACGTCAGCGATCCGCGGCTCGCACCTCCCACCAATCGCGGCCCACCTCCCAACCGCTATAAATCCTCGCCCCCACCCGCCTTCTTCTCCACCAAACAATCCCCAAATCTCCAAGCCTCCACCGCATTCCCTCGTCTCCTCCGAGCTCGTCGAGAAGCCAACCCCACCCGACCCGATCCCGATGGCGCCCAAGGCCGAGAAGAAGCCCGCTGCCAAGAAGCCGGCGGAGGAGGAGCCGGCGACCGAGAAGGCGGAGAAGGCCCCCGCCGGGAAGAAGCCCAAGGCCGAGAAGCGGCTGCCCGCCGGCAAGTCCGCCGGCAAGGACGGCGAGGGCAAGAAGGGCAAGAAGAAGGCGAAGAAGAGCGTCGAGACCTACAAGATCTACATCTTCAAGGTGCTCAAGCAGGTGCACCCCGACATCGGGATCTCCTCCAAGGCCATGTCCATCATGAACTCCTTCATCAACGACATCTTCGAGAAGCTGGCGGCGGAGGCGGCCAAGCTCGCGCGGTACAACAAGAAGCCCACCATCACGTCCCGGGAGATCCAGACCTCCGTCCGCCTCGTCCTCCCCGGCGAGCTTGCCAAGCACGCCGTCTCCGAGGGCACCAAGGCCGTCACCAAGTTCACAAGCTCTTAGGCGATGCAGCTGGCCTCTTCGTTTGTGTTCTCCCCTGTAGTAGGATGCTTGTTGCAGTGGTGGTAGTTGCCCTGCCCTCTTTTATCTATCTGAAGTAGTTTGGCTGATCCATGTAAGAATTGTGTGCGTGCGTGTGTTCTTGTCATTTCAGTGTTATGTTCCTGAATAGTATGGTTGATTGCAATTTCTGATTGCAAGTTTATTTGAGATCTAGTCTTGTTTTGTGAAGATTAATGCGGATGTCTCGCCCTCGTTTGTCTTGCCTTTTGGGTCGTTTGATTCTGATTTTTTGATGCAGTTTTGTGATTCCTGCCCGCATTCTTCCGTTACTCGTTTCCGTTTCTCAGCCATTGGCGGTCGTTTAGCGCTCAAGTTCGGGGACTGAGTACAAAATTAAAGAAATTTTAGGTAAATCGGAACATTTGCTTGATTGGTACCTGTAATTTTAGGCAAATCGAAAAACGCCTGTAATGAATGTTTCGGTTGTAGACTTGTAGTAGGGCTGTGTTTCTTTCCTCCCTGGAAATAAATTTCCAAAGGGAATCTTTCATGCATGGAGTACTAAATCAATGCTATTTGCAAAACCCATTTAGGAATGAGTGCAACTTTGCGCGACGAGTCTGATGAGCCTAATTAATTCATGTTTTGCTACAGTGATGCTACAGTAACTATTCTCTAATCGTACGGTCAAATACCTCATTAGATAGGTCTCGCGAAATAGTTCAATGTCGTGAAGTTAATTTTATGGACTGACTTTATTTAATACCCTTAATTATTGGTCAAAGGGGGTGAGAAAATATTTCCACCCTAAAGAAACACGGCCAAGCTTTCATACTTTGAACTCGAAAACAAGATGCGCAGTTTTGCGGGTTTTGAAGTCGAGCACGGAATTCGAATTCGAATTTTTATGGCGGTATGTTGTGTGCGGATTGCGGAGCGCATCGAAGCCGAAAATTTGGGCGGGGGCTTTCCAAACGAGGCGAAATGCTTTCGCGGGACTCGAATTTGGAGAGCCTCTGAAAGTTTTGGGCAAGTCTTGGCGGGGAGTGGAAATCAGGTGGCCTCAACTGCATCATCCCACTGCCCCTCATCTTTTGGCAAATAGGCCGGGCGCTCGGCCCAAGCACATGTCCACAACTCCACATCGCCGCCGCCGTTGTCAGGGCAAAGTCTGGCCCATTGAAAATATGGATCGCGATAGTAAATGGGACGGTCTGGCCCATTTGAATTCGGATTAATAAAAATATGTTCTTCGTGTGTGTAGTGGCCCGGTCGTGTTGATGTCTTAATTCAACCGACCGGCGAGTGGTTCTTGAGTGGTATCCCGCGTTGATGGCCCAATCCAATCGGGTGTGTATAGTTGTTTTCTCTTTCTTTTCTGTTTCCTGTCTATGGCCTACAAGAGTCGTAGTCTTTATTTTTTTTTGCTATATCAGTAGAAACGCAAGCGAGCGTATTTCGTTCAAAATACAGTTTCTCGCGAACGTCATTGAGCACGTACAACATCGACTAGTACAAAAACAAAATCTTAACAGCTAGAACCCCAAGCCCCAATCCCCGCATCCCCACTCCGGTGGGCGGCGGTGGCCGCCGATCCTTGGGGACGCCGGCCGTTTCGCCTCCCAAAACCCTTCCCCCCGGCTCCTTGGTTCTCCTGGTTCGTTCGACGCCCGCGCGCGGCGCGCCCCCGCGGGCCGCGGCCGCGTAGCGCGTAGTGAGCCGCGGCAGCCTCTCCCCAAACCGCACCCCGCCTAAGCAAAACCAATCTTCCAAGAGTCTTTTACCTGTATGCCATTATGAAAGTTGCCGGTTACCTGTGTGCCACTAGAAAGTTTGTAGACACCTGTGTGCTTCAACCAAACTTTCTTTTACCTGCGCGCCATTTTAGACGGATGGAGAGGTAACGGTGTTAAATAGAGGCGTGAAAAGACAGATTTGCCCTTGGTATTAAAAAGATGACAAAAATGAATTTTAAACCGTAGGAAATAAGAAAAATCGATAAATAATTTTGGAAATGATAGAAATAATTTTAAATCAGAAAATAAGTAAGAAAATTCGTAATTAGATTATAAAATGTCGCGAAAATTAAGAAAAACTAAGGAAAATTCGTAAATAAATTAAAATTCACAAAATATCAAGATAATTTATAAAAAATCAGAAAAATACCCTAATTAATCAGAAAAATCATCAGAATAAATCAGAAAAATATGAGAATAGAATAGAAAAAATACATGACATTACTACTAAATTACTTGGATCATATATCAACATTCGGTCATATTATCAACATTCAACCATGACACTGTTCTCGCACAGCTATGTGCTGCCTGAGTGCCTCTCGATGGACGAACAAGACCTTAAATAAGAGAAATTCCTGCTAATCTCCCTGATCTCCTGCCAAAGACCTCCTATCGAGCACAGCACATCTACGGACCTGAGCACAGCACATCTAGGAACCTGAGTTGCTCTTCCGCCAGCGCCGGATTTATTCCTGCTCCTGCTCGCCAGCGCCTGCCAGCTCCTGCTCGCGTGCGCCGCCCACCAGCGGATCGCCCGGCGGGGCACTGCAGCCCGGCGCGCGGGTCGCCCGGCGCCTGGCGACGAGGCAGAGGGGGGAGGCGGCAGTCCGGCGACAGGCGGGAGGCCGGCGGCGGCGGAACGGCCGGGGCGGCGGACGGGAGAAAGGCCGGGGCGACGGGGAAACTCCTCCGATGCGTGAAAAAGGATAGGATTCAATCTTCACATAAGGGTAAAATGGACATTTCACTACGTGGGCCCACTTGTAAGATGCAGCAATCTAGCAGAATATGGACGGAACGTTACACGGTTAAAAGAAAGTTCGGTAGATGGCATACATGTGTCTACGAACTTTCTAGTGGTATAACCGGCAACTTTTATAATGTCGTACGGGTAAAAGCCTCATATTCCAATCGAGAAACAACAAACAAGCCGTTGGCTCACCGCCTCCCATTTCAAAATTTCAAACTCCGTTCCCCACTCGCTAACCCCACTCCACCCAGCGCCTCGCCACCGGATGATCAAACCCTAACCCGAGCCCGCCGGCCACCGCCACCGCCACCGCCGCAGCCATGGAGGCGCTGTTCATGCAGGCCTTCGAGCGCCAGGAGGCGGCGGAGGCGCAGATGCGGCAGCAGGCGGCGTCCTACTCCCGGAGCCTCACCTGCGCCCTCCTCGCCGCGGGCCACCTGCCCCTGCCCCCGCACCCGGCCGCTCTCGCTGCGGCCCTCGATCATCGCGGAGACGTGGCGTAGGCGCAGATGCGGATGCAGGCGGAGGCCTACTCCCGGTCCCTCGCCCGCGCTTCTCGTCGCCGCCGGCCACCCGCCCCCGCCGTGGTTCCTCCCGCACCGAGCCGATGCCGGGGCGTTGGAGCGCAGGGCCGGGGCGGAGGCGCAGATGCGGAAGCAGGTGGCGTCATACTCCCAGTCACTCGCCCGCGCCCTCCTCGCCGCCGGCCACCGCCCCCCGGCGTGGCTGCTCCAGGCCCCCGCCGACGTCGACACCCATGGTAGGCGCCTCGATTTCTCCCCCGCTGGTTGCGTTCTGGCTTGCCGGGGCCTCTGCGCTTTACTTTCGTCTCGGTGCCGTTGTCTCGCGGAGCATCCGTTTCCATTTCGAGTTAGGTTCGTCCGGATTATCATTTGAGCTTGAGCGATGCAGCCTGATTGCAGATGATGAGGTGGTGTGCATTTTGTGCCTAGTAACTGATAGTTGGTATGTTACCTTGTTAGACCAAGCTCACCAATTTTGTGAAGTTTGAGTTTCTGGCTACTGAGATTTCAAGCTTGTTATCTTTGAAAACAATCTGCCTATTTCCATGTGCTGACAAAATCATTAAGTTAGCAAAGAGCAAATATTGCATTGAATTAAGACAAACGTTTCGTTGTGCTTCTTGCTTATGCTGTACTAGTCATTAACAACCAGTCGAATGATGTTTTAGCTGAACATGATAAAATGTATGTAATTATCTTAGAAAAAGGATAAAATGTATGTATTGGGAGAATATAATGTTTGTTTGTTTCCAATCTGGAGTGCTTTATTATTTTCCTTCCCATATTTTTGTGAATTTGTTCATCCATGGCTCAGAGAACAGAAGAATGTCAACTTTGGGATTTTCTTTTGCAGGCAATGCTGTAAGAAAGGTGTCGGTTGATATCGCCAATCCAGAATGCGCAGATCATTTGAAACATGTATTGCCCGAAATTAATCATTGGGAAAAAACTCCTGGAGCTGTTGATGTCAAACGAGTTATCATGAATATAACTAGCTCAACAGAAGCTAATCAGTGCCAGAAATGCACGTGTGAAACTGTCATTGATTCCACGGGCATGCGTGCTTTAAGTGAAGACCGATCTCATGCCAATTCTGTTGAAGTACCACATCCTGCTCTTAGTTCGCTGCTTCAGAATGATACATTGCATTCTGTTGATGCTGATTTCAATGAAGCACCTCATCCTATCACCACTACATCACCTCAGAAGGAAACAGCACACACTGCTGAAACTGAACTAGTTGAAGACCCAAGGTCTATTACTACCCCACTGCTTAAGATTGATTCATTGCACTCAGTGAAACCTAATTTTCTGGAAGGCCTTGATAGTCTAGGTGCAACAAATCCTGAAAATGATTCAGTTGATACTGCTGAAAATGATTCTCTTGAACTATCACATTCTATGGTTAGTCTTCTGGTTGAAAAAGGTACACTGCACTCTGACTGTTGAGCTGTGTTGTCTTTGTTAGGCCCATGGGCTGAGAGCCCAATAGCTATGTCGGTGTGTGTACTGTATGGTGTGTGTATTGTATATGTATCAAGAGACACAAAGAAGAAATAGACTTCCAGACTTTTCCCCAACTTTCTTCATGGTGTCAGAGCTGTCATGGGCGATGGCCGTGGAGGCGACTGCTTGCTCCACCTGGTCGGCGTGACGGGGCCGGCAAGCCGCAGGCAGAGGACGGTGGGGAGCAGGAGGAGGCCGGAGTGCGGAGAGGTGTGCAGGGCAGACGCGTGCACAAAGGAGGAGTGCTGCATTCCCCAGCAGCCAGCAAAGGTTGGTGACAGCAGGCAGCTAGCAGTCTGAAGCGGAGAGGAGAGCTCACGGTTGGTGTGTGTGTGCGGCAGCAGCGAGACTACAATAGGAGGTATTCTCGATTGCATTTTGTGCTGTGTTCTATCTGATTTGGGAGGAGGATAGAGAAAATCTGTACTGCTGGGACTCTGTGTGAAGGAGAAGGAAATTTGTGATTCTGTGCTAGCTTCAGCTTTCTAGTGGAAAGTACGGGTTAGTGTTGAGCTGATCTGATTGGGAGAACAAGCAATCATTTGCTATTGGCCTGCTTGTGCTGCGTGTGTGTGAGAGAGGCTAGAAGAAGCAAGCGTGTGCTGGTCTGCTTGTGCTACAGTCAGTAGATTCTTGTTGCTGACAGTATTACTGAACAATGGGGGACAGTCAGAAAATTGAACAGGTGCTTGGAAAATTAGTAGAATTGCTCACAGCAAAGAAGGATGAGGCTCCAAGTTCTAGTAAGGACAATGTCGTTGCTAACACAGAACCTGTCCATAAGATAGAGTTGATGCCAAATGATATCAAATTAGAGGGCACAAAAAATTATTTGGCTTGGTCTAGGAGGGCACTTCGGCTATTGAAAGCGAAAAGACTTGAGAGCTTTATCAACGGGGAATCACCTGAGCCAGCAAATAAGTCAAGTCCTGAATGGAGCATATGGGATGCTACTAATTCTTTAGTAGCTGCATGGATGTTGAGCTCTATGACTCCTGCTGTTGCTAATACTGTTGATACGATTATAAGCGCGGCTGAGATATGGAAATCTTTGGAGAAGATGTATTCTGGGACTGGCAATGTGATGTTGATGGTTGAAATAGAAGACCGTCTTCATGATCTTAAACAGGGGGAGCGATCTGTGACCGACTATGTCGCTGAATTAAAAAGTTTGTGGGCTGATGCTGATTATCTTAAGCCCATAGAGTTACCACACTCAGATTGTGTGGCTTGGGTAAAGAAGTGGATAGAAGAAAAAAGAGTAATTCAATTTTTGAGAGGATTAAATCCAGAGTTTGAGGCAAGATGCTCCACTATGTTCCATCAGCCCAACCTTCCTAGCCTTGAGGATGCTATAGCGGCTATAACGCGGGAGGAGTCTAGACTGAATGTGATGAAAGGAAATGCTCCATCAATGTCGCGTCCTGTTTTTACAACAACAAAAGTTAAAGAAGATAGAGAGTGTTTCAATTGTGGTGACATAGGACACTTCATTCGTGAATGTCCTAGACCACTCAAGGCCTATCGTGGAAGAGGAAGAGGCAACAACAGAGGTCCTCCAAGGGGCAGAGGCCGTGGAGGTAGAGGTGGCTATAGAGCCAATGTGGTAGGCACTGAAGAAGAAATTCCTCGAGCAGAGGCTTCATCAGTGAAAATTGAAGAAAGGCAATGGAAAGAAAGAGCTGAAAGCTCAGGAGGTAAAGATCAAGAAAATTATGTTGGTGACTTTGTCAACTTCGCCTACATAGATGAAGGTAATTATGCCCATGCATCAATGTCTACACACAAATCATAGTTAAATTGGATTTTAGATTCAGGCGCATCAAAGCACGTCACAGGTGCATCATGTGAGTTTGAGTCATATATGCAATATCCCCCCACACATAAAGAAACTATACAGACTGCTGATGGTACATCACAATCCATTAAATGGGTTGGTACAGTACAATGCACTCCATATATTAAATTGTCATCAGTTTTACATGTGCCAGCTTTTCCGGTGAATTTGGTATCATTGAGTGCTTTAGTTGACCAATTGGACTGCCGGGTTATACTTGACAGGGAGGAGTCTTGGGACTGCAACCATGCGTAGTGGATTGTGGTATATGGATCGTGAAGGTAGAAATGATGCATTATGTGCTGTGTTGGCAGCAACAATGGGAGAGAAAGAAGCTAATGTGATGCTATTACATTGTAGATTGGGGCATCTTTCTTTTAACAAAATAAGCACAACCTTTCCTGATGTAATGTGTGGGGTGGATGAGAACAAACTATTTTGTGATGCCTGTGAGTTTGCAAAACACACAAGGACATCTTATTTGAGTAGGGGCATCAGGAGTGTGTCCCCTTTTGTTCTAGTTCATTCAGATGTTTGGACATGTCCTGTGGTTTCTATAAGTGGAATGAAGTACTTTGTTACTTTCATTGATTGCTTCTCTCGGATGACATGTGTATATCTCATGAAACATAAAGATGAAGTGCTAAGATGCTTTCAGGATTTTTGTGCCCTTGTGAAGAATCAGTTCAATACACATGTCCAAATTATAAGGACAGATAATGGAACTGAGTATGTGAACAAGGAATTTCATGCATTTCTGTCAGCACATGGTATACTGCATCAGACCTCGTGTCCAGATACTCCTCCACAGAATGGGGTGGCTGAAAGGAAAAACCGCCATATTCTAGAGGTTGCTCGGTCATTAATGTTTACAATGAATGTGCCTAAATTTTTATGGAGTGAAGCTGTTTTGACCGCTACATATCTCATTAATCGTACCCCATCAAGGATACTAGGTATGAAGACTCCATGTGAAATGTTGCTAGGTGTGAACAAATTTGTGGTTCCTCCCAAGGTTTTTGGATGCACATGTTTTGTTAGAAATCATAGACCTTCTGTGAGCAAGTTAGATCCATGTGCAGTAAAGTGCATCTTTGTGGGGTATTCTTCGGGGCAGAAGGGATACAAATGTTGGAGTCCAAATGACAGACGCTTATTTGTAAGCATGGATGTGACATTTAGGGAGGCAGTGCCATTTTATGGTGAAAGGACTGACCTAAGTTTTATGCTTGAACCTAAGCCTGTGAAGGAAGATGAAGCTACTCGACAGGGGGAGAGTAATGAAGGAGGAAGTAATTCAGTTGAGAAACAACATAGTATAAAAGGAGTGATTAGTGGTTTGGCTCCTCAATCAAGGAGAGTGGAAGTGGTGAATGATGGGTCAGGCTCCTCCCAGAAAGGAGACTCTCGAGATGAGTGGTTCCAACACAAGGATGTCTCAAAGGTGTATACGAGAAGAAGGTTTAGATCGGAGACACAACCAACAGAGGTGTCTCCACCAACTCCAATACATGATAGTAACCATGAGGTAATTGATGTACCTTCATCATCGGAAGTTGAAATTGAAGATCCATCATTCGATGACTTGCCCCTTGCGTTGCGAAAAGGTGCACGAACTAGTGCGAGAATGCCTCCACTAAGGTATGGATTTGAACATGATATCAGTAATTATGTTTCCTATGCCTCTTTATCTCCTGCATATAGAGCATTTCTGGCCTCACTACACACAGTGCGAATTCCAAGAGATTGGAGAGAAGCAAAATTTGATCCCAAGTGGCGTGAAGCCATGTTGGAGGAGTTGCGTGCTCTTGAAAAGAACAAAACTTGGGATCTTGTCAAATTGCCTGTAGGGAAACAGGCGGTCAGCTGCAAGTGGGTCTTCACAGTAAAGCAAACTCCTGAGGGTAAGGTGGAAAGGTATAAAGCTAGATTAGTTGCTCGAGGCTATAGCTAGACATATGGCATTGATTATGATGAGACATTTGCACCGGTAGCGAAGATGAGCACAATAAGAATATTGATGTCTTGTGCAGCAAATTTTGGGTGGCCTCTACATCAGTTGGATGTCAAAAATGCTTTCTTGCATGGAGATCTGCAGGAGGAGGTATATATGGAGATTCCACCTGGTTGGTCCAAACCCGAAGCAATTGGGAAGGTGTGCAAATTGAAGAAGTCTTTATATGGTCTTAAGCAGTCTCCTAGAGCATGGTTCGACAGATTTAGACGAGCATTATGTGATATGGGGTACAAACAATGCAATGGAGATCATACCTTGTTCTACAGACATTCAGGGCGCAGGGTCACAGTGTTGGCTGTTTATGTGGATGATATTATTATCACAGGTGATGATGAGATAGAGATTAAAAGTTTGAAGGAGAACCTAAGCAAACAATTTGAGGTCAAGGACCTTGGTCAACTAAGGTATTTTCTTGGCATTGAAATTGCTCGATCAAAAAGGGGCATAGTTCTGTCACAAAGAAAGTATGTCTTGGACTTGCTCAATGAGACTGGAATGCTTGGGTGTCGACCTGCTTCAACACCTATTGACCCAAACCACAAGTTATGTGCTGAATCAGGTGATCCAGTGAACAAGGAGAACTACCAGAGGCTTGTTGGCAGACTCATCTATTTATGTCACACGAGACCTGATATCTCATATGCTGTGAGTGTTGTGAGCAGGTATATGCATGATCCTAGAAGTGGACACTTGGAGGCGGTTAACCGAATCCTTAGATATTTGAAAAGTAGTCCTGGAAAGGGACTTATGTTCAGAAGCTATGGTCATCTTAATGTTGAGGGCTATTGTGACGCTGATTGGGCAAGCAGTCTCGATGACAGGAGATCAACATCAGGCTATTGTGTGTTTGTTGGAGGAAATTTAGTGTCATGGCGAAGCAAGAAACAGCCAATTGTGTCTCGATCTACTGCTGAAGCTGAGTACAGAGCCATGTCACAAGGGTTGTGTGAGATCTTATGGGTAAGAAATCTTTTATCCGAATTGAAGATGTTAAGGAAAGGTTCCTCACCGCTGCATTGTGATAACAAATCAGCTATTAACATTGCCAATAATCCAGTTCAACATGACAGAACTAAGCATGTTGAGATTGATCGATTTTTCATCAAGGAGAAGATAGATGATGGTATTATAGTATTGAGCCATGTACCTTCTGGAAAACAATTGGCTGATTGTCTAACCAAAGGTTTAGGATTGAAAGAGTGTGAATCAGCATGTAACAAGATGGGGATGATAGATATCCATCGCCCATCTTGAGGGGGAGTGTTGAGCTGTGTTGTCTTTGTTAGGCCCATGGGCTGAGAGCCCAATAGCTATGTCGGTGTGTGTACTGTATGGTGTGTGTATTGTATATGTATCAAGAGACACAAAGAAATAGACTTCCAGACTTTTCCCCAACTTTCTTCACTGACAAAGGTAACATTCTTGAAGGAAATAACTCCATTGATACTCTATTTGACAAGGAAATAATATTAACTGATTCTGTTGAAAGAGCACATAGTCCACTGCTAGAAAAGGATACATTCCACTGCGTGCATACTAATCATCATGAAGGAAATTATTGCATGTCCAGTGTACTGCTTGATAAGGAAATAACAGATACTGCAGAATCTGAATCTTTTGAAGGGCCAAGTTCAATGGCCAGTCCACTGGTTGAAAATGGTTCATCGCACTCAACTAAATCCAATTTTCTGGAAGGATATGATTGTGTATCCAGTCGACTGCCTGAAAATGGTGCGATTGAGACTGTTGAAAATGTTTCTATTGAAGTATCACAATGTACAATCAGTGTTCAGTTTGAAAATGGCAAATCGCACTCTGCTGTTTATATTGGAGCACCACATGATACAGAAAGTTCTGTTGCTAGTCTATTGCTTGGAAAGGGATCAGTATCGGCTGAATCTCTTGAAGGACCACATTGCATGGCCAGCCCACCAGTTGAAAATGATATTTCACACTCTGCTAAAACTGTTTTTCTTGAAGGAACTTATTCCATTCCCAGTCTACTGCTTGATAAGGAAGCAGTATACACCTCTGAAACCACTTCTCTTGAAGGACCTTTTTGTTTGGTCACTTTGGTCAGTCCAAAGATCGAAAAGGATCCCTTGAACACAATTGATCAAACTGGGAAATTAATAAAAAGAAGCAGCCTTTTAGATAGATGCGACAATGAAAGCTCCATAATTCTTGAACATCAAAGCTCAGGATGTCATGTGGTACCTGCTCCAATCAATGAATCTGCTCTGCAGCCTTATCAGCTGGCTGATAATACTTCTGAGGCACATGATGTTTCTGATAATACTTCTGAGGCACAAGATGTTTGTCCCTGGATTAACATAGATATATCTACAAGACCAGAAGCTCGGAGCACGGCTTCATGTAAGAGTGCAAGAGCATTGCACATTGCAGAAGGGAACATTAGGAGGTCAACAGATCTACAACACCATGGTAATGTTTATGCTTCCTCTGGGTAACATTCTTGTCCTTACGTAACAACATGCTTCTTGCCGCCTTACCAAACTCTTTATCATGCAGGCACAGGACAGACGGAAGGTTGTTTTGATAATGCCATGGAAATAAATGTCGATTCTTGCACAACAGTGAGTGATAACCAAACTAAGTCTCCACGACCTTCTGCCCAGCACTTAAGTAGTTCTGGATCTAGCATGAATTTTTCTTCACCCAGGTCAGAAATGTCTGATATTCAAACTAATGTCATGGTTAGCTTATTGCTTGAAAAGGAAGCAACACCAACTGATTCACTTGAAGTACCACATTTCTTGGCCAGTCCACTGCTACAAAAGGCTACATTGCACTCTGTTCAAACTGATTTTCTTGAAGCACCTTATTCTGTGCCCAGTACACTGCTTGATGCGGATGCAGGACACACGTCTGAAATGTGCACTGTTGAAGGACTTTATTTTTCGGTCAGTCCACAGATTGAAAATGATCCGTTGCACACTGTTGAACATGCTGAACAATTAAGAAAAAGAACCAGTCTTTCAGATAAAAGCATCAAAGGAACTCCCAAAATTCTTGAACAGAAACACTCAGGATGTAACATGCCACGTGCTCCATTCAATGAATCTTCTCTGCAACCTGATCAGCTGCCTGATACTGCTTCTGAGGTTCCAGAAATGTTGGATACGCCACAGGTGATTGTGTTGGAAGATAAATGCGGTTCCTTCTCGTTTTCACATGAAAATATGTTGGAGGATGACCGTGCGTCCTTGCATCTGCATGAGAATGAGGATGGCTGCGAATGGGGCTTGTGTTCACATCCAGGTGCATTCAGATGTTCCCTGGCCAGTTCAGTTTCTGATCTTGACAAGTTTCAGCCAAAGCATACGGACGATGATGATGGTATTCCAAACAACATTGTTTCTTCAGGAACAATAATTACTCACAATGATTCCAGTATTGATGGTGCTACAAATGCCTTTGTACCCTTAGATATTAGCCACAGTGGTTCCAGTACCGGTAGTGCTAAAGATGCCTTTATTTCTGCCGAGAGTGAGTCATCTCAGATGCAACCTTCAGTGTCTAAAACATCTTTAGAATGTGTTATGACAGGTAAAGCTGTGGAAGCTGTCATGGCGACAGCTGCTCTGTTCACATCGGTTGAGAGCATCCAAAGAGAGTCAGCATTGGATTCAATTCAGTGCCAGCCTAAACAGTCTGATCATGCTCATGCAGAATTTTCAGACAAGGATAAATCTGAGATGCCAAATATCTCAAGTGGTGCTTCATCTAAAATAGCAGGTGCACTGCACACTGCAGAAAGTAATATCACAACAAACGAGAGCCTCCAAACAGTGACTGATAGACAAAACAACTCTGCAGGACCTTCTTATGACCACTTATATACTTCAGTATCTGGCGAAAAGTTTTCTTCACTCGAGCCACATGTTCAAAGAACTGCTAGTCACCTGGACAAATCAAGTGCAAGTGGAATCCAGGTATCTCAGAATTCATATTGTGAAAATGCAAAGACGAATGATCAATCAGATAATGAGATATTTGATTCTTCTAGCACAATGAGCACTTCATCATCCCTGGATAATCAAGATGACCTCTTGAGGAAGGCACTACCTTCACATTCCTACTTAAGTAGGTCGGGATCACGTGAATGCATTTCACCCAATTCTGAGAGGAGCATTGCAAGTAACCAGACAGGTCCATTGGCACATGAGATTCAGGCAGCTGCAAATTATTCACCAGAAAGCGGCATGTCTAACTTACCAGAAGCTATACGTTGCAATTCACCAATCTGGCAAGCTTCATTGTGTAGTGGCATCAGTCCAAATACTGAAGTAACAACAATTCATCAACATTCTCGATCCTATTCTTTAGCAAAAAACCTAGATACAGCATTTGCTTCTTTGGCTAGCTGTTCTGATTTTCAAGCTGATGGTGAGAGACAGGTACATCATTAGTAAAGGCATACTGCCCTTTTATGATTCAGAATTTTCAGATATTTTCCTGTTTAGTGACTGTCTATCACTTGGATACATTTTACACAAACCTGTTCACAGTTCTACTAGTGAATTTGCAAGTTATCATAGAACCTTGCCCTAAAAATGATACCATAAATCCGTCAATACGATTTTCAACTATTAAATGCCATCTGAAACTTTCACCAACTTTGGTTGCATGGTTTTGATATGTTATGATACCTTATCATACCTAGTTTGTTGCATTGCACGTATTGTTCTTTTTGGTACTTCTGTTTGGGGTTTCGAAGTTGTTGCATTGCTGAACATTGAATTTTATTATTTTCAGGAAAATTCAAGCATTGAATGTCCCAATGGAGGTGTAAAGACTGCAAGACCTGAAGATTATTCTATATTTGATGAAACCATGCAAGAATGCCAGAGCTTCAGCATCCCTGTTCCATCTAACAGTCTGGCCATTAATCATAGGGCATCTCAGGCATTCTGTGAGTCTAAAGAGTTGATCAACTTGAGTTCCAGCTTATCTGCAAAGTATAAGATGAAGCCACTGGACGGTGTGTATCAGTCATTGCCATCTAGGTTCGAGAAACTTATGAACCGATCCCTTGCCTATTCCACAGACACTAACCTGCTTGATCCAAGTTATGATAGCAAGAATTTGGGAGGTTTTGGCAACTATAGTTTGGATTTTGATGGTGCCTTTATGGTGTCCAATGACCTTACTTATGATTCTTCAAATGCTTATGGTGTCCAAGAGGACAGTGATGTTCCTTTGACACATTCAGTTGAGAAGTATAACCTGGAAAAGCTGTCTGGAAGAACTGGATCTAGTTCAGATTATTTGGGTTCTATACCAGAACTTGCCTGCTTTAGAATTGATGAAGGTAGCACCATTCTAGGGGAAAATGAAAACCACATGAAATTGTCTGGTTCTATTGGTAGAAATTATCCAACTCCAAGGCAAGGCTTGGCTGCCAAAAAGCCACCTAGATATGCTACTAACATATACCAAAGCAAAGGAATAAGCCGCGTAGACTTGACAGCTGGAAAATCTTATACAAGGAAGCCTGGTCGGCATGTGCATATCAGAGTTAATCAAGACATAAAGAATCCAAAGGAGAACCGTGCTCCTTCAATTAGGAAAGGGGGAAAAGTGACTCATCCAGTCCTTGACAGATTAAGCAAGACAGAAATGTTGTCTAGCAAAAGTGAAAGGAACATAAGTGAAACAAATCCTGGGAAAGGATGCAGGCCTAGGAATATAGTATCTAATATGACATCATTTATACCTCTTGCAAAACAAAAGCAATGGCCTCCAACATCTTGCGGTAAGTCTAATCTGTTTGCAGCTGTTCTTAGTTCAAAATTTATTTTAGTACAGTTATCTTAGTGTACTCTTGCAAGATGCTATGTTCATAATCCATATGCTCAATGCTGTACAAAAGTGCTACACTTACATTTTCCTGAATGGGCACATCCGATAGTCCAATAAATAAAAATTCTCATATGCAGTAAAAAGAGATGTTAGAGTGAGGGCACTTGAGGCAGCTGAAGCTGCAAAGCGTCGTGAAGAGAAGAAACAAACTGACCGTGAAAGGCGCAAAGCAGCTGTGGAACTAGAGCGTGAAAGATTAAAGCAAGAGAAAGTACACCGACAAAAACAAGTGGAGCAGCAGAAGAAAAAGGATGCAGACATTATTACTAGAAAGAGGCAGAGGGAAAATGATGGAAAGAGGGGAAATGACAGAAAAAAGAAATGTGTTGAAGAGGCACCAAAACATCAAATGCAGCAGCTGGAAATAATGCACTACACAAATGCCGTGGGGGATGCTTGTCCAAATGATACTGTTAGTAAACACTGTAACTATCATCAATGTTTCAAATTATGATATGAACATTCTTTTTTAATCAGTTTTATCATTTCAGGATGGCAAGGATCTGGTGGAGAATTTAGCGAGAGGAGTGAAAAATCAATTTTTATCTGATGAAAGCATGGAATCTGTTCATAGGCTTACAGCATCTGTAAGCAACAGTCTGAAAGCCGTGTCTGTGTCTGTTGATTGGAACTCTGAAGGTTCTAAGGTTCAGGTTCAGGGAAGCTGGCCAGATGATGTGCATAAGGTATACTCTTTAAATTGATATATGTAATATAAAGTTAAACAGTTTGTAGGATTGAAAGCACCTTTTCTTTTCTACAAGGGCTAGAAGCTCCCACATTAATCCTGAAATAGAATAGGAAAAGTAGAACTCTTATCACTAATGGGAGAATAAGAAAATCTTTAACAAAGTCTTTTCTAGTGTGTCAGATTGTTATGGTATAGGATTAGTTGGGAAGTGTAAGTGTGTGGTTTTGAGTGTGTTATAAGGGTTCTATAACCTTTTTCTTAATATAAACATACGCAACTCTCCCGCGTGTTTGAGAAAGAAAAGGGATTAGTTGGGAGCAATTGCACTACTGCAATTTTCAGGTGTGGATCTACACTGAGGGCCGGTGCATGTTATCAAATAGTGCATTCCATTTCTGCAAACTTCTGAGAAGCTTCCTGTACCACAAGTTCTGGTTAGACCTGCCAGCAACAATTTTGTAATAAGCACAATTAAATTCTCTATAGTGCATATTAGAATTATAAAGAAATACAACTGAGGTTTTAAATATAAACTTGGGTGTTGAATCATCTAGTAATTCTCCCACGAGAGAAACACATATCACGTGGGTCTTGGCGAAGAATCTTTATTCTGTGGCTGTACACAGATCAGTTTATGACATACAATCCAGATGTATATATGGTGGTACAACTTAAAACAGTTGAATTGCTGAGTAATTATAAAACAGAAAATACAGGGTGAAGTATGAACATATTAGAAGCAGTGGGATCCTTTGATTCACAAAACACATTATATTGATTAACATAATACTGTGTCTTTTGATAACTTGGAGAAATGTTCAGGTGACACCCATCAGTTACTTCATTACAGATGTGACTGAACTGTAAGCATCTGTATGGGCTGCTTTGATTTTCTTTCATTTGCCAGAAATTTGCGATGGTTATGGTTTGAAAAGTATGCCGTTTAACATTCATTCTGTGAACTTAACGCAGTCCTATGAAATGTCACCTTATGAAGATTCTGATGAAGAGGATTTTGACAACTTGGAGCATAAAAGGGAATTAAGGCGTACACTTAAATTGATTCCATCATGGGTTCAGTAAGTACTCTATACTTATACATATTTTTTTCTCAAACACGCAAGAGAGCTGCATATCATTGTATTAATAGTAAGGAGTTGAAAAATGGGACACAAGTTATACGCATCAACGACGATACTTAAAAGTTTCTGTTAGTGGGTGTGTGTGTGTGTTCGGGTCTTTATAAGTTATACACATCAACGACCAATTCTCTTTCCAAAGTACGTCAGGAACTTTTTAGATACATTGGGCGCACTATCAAATTAATTATTGTCCAGCTGTGCTCTAATTGATGTTGCATCGTATTCCCTTTCATCTCAACTTGATACGAACATGCTTATAACATTTCTGTGAGATGCTCCCCCTTCTGAATCAGATGTGGAGATAGTTATTCCTTATAGAAATCGAAAACTACATGCAATCCATGTTCTGGCGCCAAAATCATGTTGATCCTTCTAACTACATTTTGTTGACGCTTATGTTCAGGAAAGAAAACTTCAACAGAATCTTGCTATCCAATCAGGCTTTAGACCCAAGAGAAGTTTTTGCTCACAAGCGTTCTTTCATTTTATCTGATGGTAAGCACCAATGCACCACACAATATAGGGAATAACGTTTATTTTAGTTATTGCTGTGACTAAATTTGCAGCCCTAATTTATGTGCAGTTCTTACACTTGGCATTCCTCATCGGCTATTCTATTAGCTGGCCATGAACAACTATCGCAATTCTGTAAAAATAATAATGCTCTTTCTCCTGCATCACTGAATTCCATCTTCAGCAAATACAGGCAAATCTCCTCTCTCCCCCCCCCCCCCCCCCCAAATCTCTCTATTAATTATCTTCAGTATGCTCTACTGTGGGAGATTCATTTTAGGAAATTTTCTGTGCTGCAGATCCCAACTGTACTGCGATCATCATTGTACATAGTATGACTAAGTTTACAGTAGAATAATAACTTTTTCTGATGCTATCCTGCTAACATTGCTAGGTACTGGTAAAGCATGTTTGTTATCGGATTATGCTGTAAGGTTTTTGCCACTATTAGTGCAACATAACTGTCCTTGCTTATGTTCATTTTTTATACATGGGAGGTACATGCTTTTTTATTTTGTTTATGATGAAATTCGAGCAAGTGAGGGCTGGGAACTCGTTTACAGATCTTGATTTAATTTCCGTATGCTATATGTGGGGTTAGACTGTCTGACCAACACTACATTTTTCACTAAATAGCAGTAACCAAATGGTCTAAGTTTCTGCCCGTACAAAGAGACCTGGGTGGGACTAGGACTTCAACTTCTAGCATCTCCTGTGGCAGGACTCAACTAAATGAAACAATCCTTTTGTAATCGGCAGATCAGGCTGTTCTGTGCTGTGATGGCCGCAAAGTAGGCAGACCATCTTGCAACCCTGTCAGCACATGTGATGTGTATCGAGATATCCGAACAACAAAGCTGCTGGCAGAGTGCCAAGACCAACTATATATCTTATCACTGTTGCCATCCACCAAATCCATATTTAGACCTGCATTTGCCCAACATTGCAAGTTGCTACTTTCGATACCTTGTGCTAACACTAGTATAGTATCCACAAGGTTACCACTGGCATAAGTAGTTTCTAGTTGAGCTGTAATCCCACATTTTCTTTTCTCAGTTGCACTGAATCTTCTATGGCATCTGATGTTGGATCTGAATCTGCTGTTGATGTGTGCTTTTCCTGGAACTCCTTTGTACTAATCGAACCCTTTCCCTTTTGCAGGTGGCTGATAAAAGGCTGGCGGTTGTCTCTCAGCATATCTTTTGCATAGGAACAACAATAACTGGGAGCAGCCTTCATCAACCACGGTCACTTGTGGTACCCTATAACCTGATCGTTGCCCGTGCTCATTCACCACTGTTACAGTACTCAAGTGGCATGTGCATGATAATAGCAAGCACACCCTTGGTCCATCGGGTTTGGATCCATCATCCATCCCGGTCAAAGATCTATCGGACTAGTTTAGCGAACACTTAGGCACCTAAGATTCTGTTCTCTCTCATCGTCTCCAATCGGCGATGCAGGAAAAACCCAGCTCCAGCGTGGACGCTAGCCGCGCATGTGGCCTCAAGGATTAAAACAAGTTCTCGTAGGGCATCCGCCTCAGATGCCCTTAGGCCCTTTGAGGGGCTCCATGTGCCGGAGGCTCATGGCTCCAAACCTAGGCTTTGTTGTGTCAATGGAAGCTTAACTAGGCTAACCTTCATTTGTTTACACCGGCACTGACCATCCCATTGGCCCTTCTGGACAAAGAAAAACTCCCCAGTTCATCCGCCATTGATTGCTCATGGACCAACTTTGAATCCTCAGAGCCAAGTTGACAGTTGAGTGGTCAAGCATGCTGCATAAATTACACTACCACCCTTGAGAGATTCCTATCGAGCTGCAGTCGCACGGCTCGCCCCTTTGATAGTTTGATGCAGATCGATGCATGGACATGGACCACGTGGAGCAGAGCAGCCGGGAGAAATTTATGGCGACAGCGAAAAGAGAGAGCAGCAAAGAAAAGATTGCCGAGCCGTGCAGGTTTTGGCACAAGCAAGGCGTCGTCGTGCTGTACCACTGGTACGCTAGGGAACGTCACTGTTGAGTGCGCCCTCGCCCTTGCCCGTTGTCGCTGCCCGTTTGGAAGCCGCAAAATCCATGTGCCGCGCACGCAAAATCTGTGGAAAAACCCCCGAGCCCCCGAACCAGACACCTGGGCCGGCTCGCCGCCGGTCGCCACGGCCACATGCATGGCTCCACTGTTTCCGATAGATCTCTGGCGATTCTGGCCGTCTTGGCACGCCATGAGCCGCACAAATGGAGCTCGTAAGTACGCCTGAATAGGAGTGTTTGGGACTGAGACGGGGATGGGCACGGGGCTGCTGCTGGCCGGAGGGGCAACATGGCAGCTGCAAAGATTCTGCGGTCCTGGCCCCGCGTGGATCTGGCTGTCGGCCCAAACTGTGGCCCGAGCTGTCTCGTACGACCCTACGGAGTACTACGCATCACTGCCCGTATTTGGGAGAGCCCATCACGTCCATGTTCGTACATGTAACATGTACACATTTATTATACTTCCAGTTCGAGTGTTATTATGGTCGAAACCAGGTTTTTTGTGGGACCAACTGGGGCCTCTGACATGTGGGAAAAAACAGCGAGAGAAAAAACGTGATGATGATGAGTCGGATCTGATCCGGACGGGTTTAAATGAGCGCTCGTTATCGCGCTGCAGGAGCCACGCCACGCGAACATGTTCGTCAACGAAACGAACCGTCTGGCTCGCTCGCTGCGTCACGCTCGCGGGCTCACGGGGCACTGTGGCGCTGGCGCCTTTGCACAAATACGCCTCTGCTCGGCGAAAGCGACTCGCAAGCACATCCATCCGAATGCCGATTACCGAAGCCCTTGCTGAAAGAATTACAAACTCTTCTTCCCCTTGGTTGTAGCACTAGCACTCTAGTTTTTTTTTTTCTAAATAAACAAAGGGCGGCCGCGGATTCCGAGGCGCAGACGGTGCTTTGCGCCTCGAGGTTAGCGGCGGGATTAACATTAGCGGCGCTCGCTCGCTAGCCCTACCGGCTATTATCCGGAGAAGAGAGCGAAAGCTGCGTCGGGGCATGGGCGAGGGGACAGCGAGTGATCGAAGGCTGTGGAGGCTGCTCCCTGCTGCCGTTCTCTCTTTGGGAGCCCTGCAATTCCGAATCTGCCCACGGCACAAATAGCCCTCAGATCAAGTAAGCCTCTGCATCGTCTTGCCATCGTCAGAAGCCTCGGCACAAATAGCCCTCAGATCATGATTTATACTGAACGTTTTGAGTACAATACAAGCCTTGTACGATTTGGTATCCTGTCAGGTGGTACACGGACGTTCTCAAGTACTTTAAGCGCGGTAGAAACCTGTCAACAAATACGTGAAATACTCTGCAACTACACCTGAGTAGTAAAACTATCGTACAAATTACAATACTCTCCTACTGCCAAGATAATCATCTTGGGGGCGCTGCACCCAAAAGTGACGCCGGGTGGGTCAAAACTAGGACGGCTAACCTCGAGGACAGTGAGTGAACATGTGAGTAAAAAAAAAAGCCAAAGATAAAACAAGAAAAGCACTGCTGTGCTGCGAGTGGGTCAGAGCACGCCCAGATCGGCGACACTTGTTTATGAGCCCGAAGCCCCAGCTTTGGCCCAGCCCACCACCCCTCCGAGCTTTGTTTGACCCTTCTCTTCCTTGCCCCCGCTCTGACTGCCGCCCCCACACAGCCCGCGGCAGGAGGAGGAGGAGGAGGAGGAGCACGCCGCCCCCACTTTAACCTGCCTTTCGCCGTCTCTCTCCAGTTATATGATCACGAATCATGGAGGCGGAGTACTAATCCATAATCCGCTGCGCATCGGCCCGGACATTTCGTAGTACATGCACTTGCCCTCGCTCCTTTTTCCCTTTTCTTTGCCGGTCGCCGCCGCCCGGCAGCTGCAGCAGCGCCATGGCCGCCTAGCGGAGGTACCTACTACCCTGGGGACTCTCCCTCCCCCCCTCAGATGTTTGGTTGCATGCATGGCTGACTGATTTGACTGATTGGGGGCGGTCACTCCCTCCCTCCTAAGATGTTGGGCTTTCTTTCTTGATCTGTCGATGCAATGCCGCCCATCACTTTCTTGATCTGGTTCGTTCGCTTTTCTTGACGCATTTAATGGCCCTCCATGTGAATGTGTTGCGCGCTGGCTGCTCGTGGTCTGCGTCGCTCATGTGATTCCGGTGTTCCTCCTCCGCCACAGCTGCCGCCCGCTTCTTTCCAATGGAGGAATGGGGATGGGCTCGTGACTCTGCAGCTAGCTGTTCCAGGTTTCTGTGCTTTTGTTGCTAATCTCTTGTCCTGGCACCTTAAAGGCCGCATTCATCCCCCCATCTTTTCCTCCTGGCAAATGCTGTGGCTTCTCTGTGGTGTTTGGGGTCCTGTTTGTAGTTTCTCCGTGATTCTTTGGTTGATGCAGCGGACTGGATGTTGGATCTGTGCAGTGCTTCGGCGGCTGCTCGGTTGCGCCTACCTCTCTCCTTGCTCCCTCCCTGCTAATCCCTTGTGCAGCACCTTGATTCGAGCTGACCTATGAACCTTTTTAGGTCTCGATGATTTTCTGTTGTTTGCTTCTTTTCCATGCGTTTCAGTCTCGTGTTGAATCTCTGTAGTCGTAGAGCTGCCGTTTTTTTTTGTTTTTAGGCAACAATATCAATACGTGCTAATGTGGTGTTCTTTGTTCTTCATTGTTAATTTCAGATGTGGAGAAACTTGATTAAGCAGTGAGTAGTCTTGCTGGATTTTGGATAAATTGAAGCAAGACTTGGTTGTCCGCTCGTCTGATAGATTTGCATTCGTGCAAGTCTGTAGTGGCCAGCATGTCTGTGGAGACCGTGAAGCAGAATGTGCCTGGGCATCAGGTCAAACCAGGGGCTTATCCAGTTCCTGCAAAGGCAAACAAGAAAGATGTGGAAGGCACGCAGGACCTTGCTGCTAAGGAAAATTTGGAGGAGCACAAGCCCTCCCATCAGCGGCAAGAGTCTTCTGCATCTATGTTGGACAAGGGTCCTTCCAGCGTTTGCTCGGACTCCGGTGTCCTGGATGAGCCCCTAACCCCGCAAGGTGATTCTGGGGAGCTGAAGGATATTCAAAGCTTGGATTGCAATGGCAATCAGGAGAAGAATGCGTCACAGAAGAGCAGCATGAGTGAGGGCTTTGTTTTGGCTAAAGCCAGCGATGGGACAAATAGCCTGAGGAAGACCAGCGGCAGTGCTAAGATGAGTGACCGAGCTGATTTTCCGGAGAGTGGGAAGAGCAGCATGTGCCGTCCGAGTGCGAGCAGCAACATCAGTGATGAGAGCTCGTGTAGTAGCATGAGCAGCAGCACGACAAAGCCACACAAGGGAAGTGATTCTAGGTGGGAGGCCATCCGAGTGATCAGATCGAGGGATGGCATTCTTGGTTTGAGCCATTTTAGGTTGCTTAAGAAGCTGGGTTGTGGTGATATTGGCAGTGTGTACCTCTCTGAACTGAATGGTACAAAGAGCTATTTTGCGATGAAGGTCATGGACAAAGGGTCTTTGGCGAGTCGGAAGAAGCTTCTTCGAGCACAGACAGAGCGGGAGATACTGCAGTCTCTGGACCATCCGTTTCTACCGACACTATATACCCACTTTGAGACGGACAAATTCTCATGTTTGGTGATGGAGTTCTGCCCAGGAGGGGACCTGCACACTCTTCGACAAAGGCAGCCTGGAAAATATTTTTCGGAGCAAGCAGCCAAGTATGTTCCAACTCCTAAAATTGCATTGTTCTATATATATATTTCAAGTACCGTATTAATTTGTTTTGAAGTTTTCTAGTCCTATAGTGATTATTGTTCTTTGCGGCCCTCCTGTTTGTTTGGTTATTTAAAAAAATACACTCCTTTTCTGTTAATACTGTCTAGTGTAGTACCTTGTATTATATTTAATTACCCTTGCATTTTGCTGCACATTCCCTTGCTGTATACTGCTTTGAGCTTGTATAGTTTATATTTGTACTCTTGTATATAATACACTGCCTGAGATCAGACTAGAAATACTAATAGTCTTTTTATTTTAAGGTTCTATGTAGCAGAAGTTCTACTCGCACTGGAATACCTGCATATGCTTGGGATTATATACCGTGATTTGAAGCCAGAGAACGTCCTTGTTCGGGAGGATGGCCACATCATGCTGTCTGATTTTGACCTCTCCCTTCGTTGTGATGTAAGCCCAACTGTTGTCAAGTCTTCCAACCCTGGGCTAGATGCACTGCAGAGGAACAACCAAGCATACTGTGTTCAGCCTGCTTGTATCGAGCCATCCTGCATCCAGCCTGCATGTGTTGCTCCAACGACTTGCTTTGGTCCCCGTTTTTTCTCCTCCAAGTCCAAGTCCAAGAAGGAGAAGAAGCCAAAGCCGAAGCCTGAGATTGTTAACCAAGTTAGCCCACTGCCAGAGCTCATCGCGGAGCCGACTGATGCTCGCTCCATGTCATTTGTTGGCACCCATGAGTACCTGGCACCAGAAATAATCAAGGGAGAAGGTCATGGTAGTGCTGTGGATTGGTGGACCTTTGGTATATTCCTGTATGAACTCCTATTTGGTAAGACCCCTTTCAAGGGGTCAGGAAACCGGGCTACACTGTTCAATGTTGTTGGTCAGCCCCTACGCTTCCCAGAGTCCCCAATTGTGAGTTTCTCAGCTAGGGACTTGATAAGAGGATTGCTGGTAAAGGACCCGCAGCATCGTCTTGGCTATAAACGAGGGACTACTGAGATTAAGCAGCATCCGTTCTTTGAGGGTGTCAACTGGGCGCTGATACGGTGCGCAAGCCCTCCAGATGTACCAAAGCCTGTTGAGCTCGATCGCCCACCAAAGCCAGCCCCAGCTAATGATAAGGCTGCTCCAGCTGCCAATCAGAAGGGCACAGATAACTTTCTGGAGTTTGAATTCTTCTAGTGCTGTTTTCCTTTTGGTTTTTAATGTGGGCTGGTGTATGGAAGCAGGAAGATCCAGTTCGGAGGCATGTCCTCTGATGACCGGTGATGATCTATTGTAGGATGTAGCTCTATTTCTAGTAGGTATTGTTCTTTTTTCTATTGAACTGCTTAAGATCCAATTTATACCGGGTCGGGTCAAAGTTGCAATTTTTAGAAAATCTTGTGGTGCTTAAAGGACAAAGGGAAATACTTTCACCCTACCACTGTAAATCATGTTTGATTTGGCATAAATTGCAGCTGAATTTTTCTTCTCTGAGCATGTCTGGTACTGTATAACCACTTGATAGTTCTTGTGACCTTTTATATAAAGTCATCTCTGATTGCTGCAGTTGGCTGGAATGGGAGCTAGCTACTAATAACCAGAGTCTGAACTCGACTATTCGTTGGTCTATTTCCATGTTTTTTTATTAATGTAACCGATATCTGTGAGAAATGCCATGTATAACAACTGAAAAGGTAAATAATACAAACATATGGAGGGTGTTCAGGTGTAGTGATGAACAGATGCAAACATAGCAGCTATGTTGAACAAGGTTCTGACAGACCAAGACATATAATGTCTATAAATTGCAAACATTTCGAGCTTATGCAACTCAAGTGGAAGTAATACTGTACATCAGTAAAATTCACTATAAGTATAATTCTCTGTAGCTTGGCGAGATAGGTCTGCATCCAGATGACAACAATGATGCACGCTTTAACTTAATCCATGCGCATAGGTGGTACCGGAAAGTATGAACTTGCGAGATAAGCAAAAGAAGAGCGCAAAGTTCACTTCAAACTTAAATGTGAGTTCTGAACTCACCAAATCCTAACACAATTACTGTCTAATCAATTCAACAAACTAGTAAGAATATTTTCACGATTTTCTAGCGAATTTGCTGTGGTAGATGTAAGTGACCTCTGCTCCTTTATATGCTGTGCTAGTGTTTTTGTTTTTCATGATTTTCATAGCGAATTTGCTGTTATAGATGCAAGTGACCAATTGATAGCTCTAATTTTCATGTAACCTTTTATGTAAATCATCACAGGTTACTGCAGTTTGTTGGCTGGAATGGATAAAGATTCTAGCTATGAATAACTAGCATATAAGTTCGATGATTCGTTGGTCTATTTTCACATGTTTGAATGATGAAACTGAGAGCTGTGTGAGAACCACATTATGCATAGCAACCGTGAAGGCAAACCCTACATACAGAACGTTAGGAAGATGTTCAGGTATACTGACGAACAAATGCAAACATTACCAATGTGGTGCTTATGGGCATAAGGTAAATGTAAATCAATACTATTGCACAAGAATCCGCAAATTGCAATCCTAGGATCTGTACACTCCAAAATATGCAAGCAGCAAAGACAGAGACAGCCATCGGGAACGAAAGCTCGTTGCGGGGTGGCGTGGGCCTTCTACGACGGCTCGCTGCAACCCCACCAATCTTTACCCGCAATCAAGTTTTCCCCCGTGGCCCGGTGCCCGCAAGAAACGCGGGGCACCGCGCCGGGCCGGGCCGGGCCCCCAGTTTCTCCGAGCAACCGCCGTCATGGCCGCGTGAGCGCAGCAGCTTCCCCGCCCAGGAGTCCAGGGCCCAGACCGAGAGTCCGAGCCCGATCGAGGCACCACGCAGCACCGCAATTTGGAACTTAGGGTCTGCTTGGTTCGGTGTCAAAATTTTGGCATGCCAAAATATGGGCAAGCCAAAGTTTTGGCCATCATTTGATTTTTTATCAAAACATGTCTTTATTTCACATCTATTCTACCAAAATGTTGACATCTATTTTATCCATCTTTTGGCTTGCTAAAACTTGGGCATGCCAAAATTTTGGCACCAACCAAGCAGGCCATCAAACTCCGCGCGGATGGCCGCCGGCCGGGGCATCGCCGCCGCGGCGGAACATGCATGCGACTTGGCTCCGGTCCAAGAGGGGGCCGTAGAATCTGCAGCGAATTACGGGCGTTTCTGACCGGAGCGCACATTCTTGGGCAGTTGGGCTCGGCTTCACTCCTTCTACAGTTACAATATATATCTTCGATCTATAAGGCCTGAAGAAATCAACACCGGAAGCAACAACATACACGCTAGCGCCAAGTTGCCGATTTGCCCGCGCCGCACTGCAAATTAAAGCTCTCGTCCAACGCGCGTGCAGTTGAGAGATATCCAATTCACTCGCTACCACTGACCCGTAGGAGTACAAAACAAATACAGGCATGGGGCAGGTTCAGTGATTACCTTGTCCTCTTCCTTTTTGTCACTGCCTCTTGAGGAAGGCACAATTGTATATCAAAAACGTCTCATTGGCCAACACCACGAGCAATGCGAACAGCATGCTTTGCTACCCCTCAATAACACAGTGCAGTGCGGCAACGATCTCATCTGCTGGCAGACGTGTAACCACCGCTGCACTCACTTCCCGCTGGTCGCCCCGAGGCCCGAGCCTAGCCAAGTGGACTGACAGCCTCACTGCCTGTGCCTGACGCTTACCTTGTCGCAGTTCACACAGACATCAGACAAGCACCGGAGGCAAGTGGCAAAGCTAATGCACGACAGGGTGAGCCATGACATCGTCGCAAGGGGACAAAAGGGTCACTGCAAGAATGCAAGATCTAACACACTTGCCGCGGCCGCTTGAGGAGGAAAGGCGGAGGGCAGTAGTGCTGCGAGCGGAGCAAGGGCAGCATGGCCGTTCTTTGCTCTCGCCAATTGACAAAGGGCCCTCGTATACCTGTGCTGCTGACGCGTGGACCCATGGCTAACGGCACACAACTGCCGTCCAACTTGTTTGTCCCTCCAATCAAGCGCTAAACTAGAACCATCCCGTCCGGTCAACCAAACAATAGGATATGTAGTCAGTTCAAAATAGGAATGACTCTGTCCATTCCCACCATGACTCCAATAAAATACATTTACTAAACGATGGATGGGGTGTAACTAATAGGAGTTTCTGTTGAGCGGTTGCCGACTAGGAATTATCGACGGGCCGATGATCACTCTTAGATGTTGTTCGGTTGGAAAACTTTGACGGTAACGTAAATGGTATTTGACAACACCGGTATGTAACGGATACAAATTAACTGATTATTGATATTGTTTGGTCCAGCTCCGTAATCGAAGAATCTGATTCCATGCTGAGATCCGCCGACCGTCGCTGCCGAGCTGAGCTCGCGGAGGTCGTCTGCACTGGGATGCTCACTGCTGCCTTCGAAGTGGGAACAAGAGGGGCCCACAATGATGGTAAGAGAGCCCGTGTTGGAGGGGGTTGGCATAGGAGAAGATGGAGATGCAATCGGCTGTTACCGCGATGCCGATACATGATATTTCGAGCGGTAACAAGGTTGTCTTTGAAGTGGGAACAGGAGGGGTCCACGATGATGATAAGAGAGCCCGTGATGGAGGGGGTTGACATAGGAGAAAATGGAGATGCAATCGGCTGTTACCGCGATGCCGATACGGGATATTTTGAGCGGTAACAGGGTTGTCTTCGAAGTGGGAACATGAGGGTCCACGATGATAGTAAGAGAGCCCGTGTTGGAGGGGGTTGGCATAGGAGAAGATGGAGATGCAATCGGCTGTTACCGCGATGCCGATACATGATATTTCGAGCGGTAACAAGGTTGTCTTTGAAGTGGGAACAGGAGGGGTCCACGATGATGATAAGAGAGCCCGTGATGGAGGGGGTTGACATAGGAGAAAATGGAGATGCAATCGGCTGTTACCGCGATGCCGATACGGGATATTTTGAGCGGTAACAGGGTTGTCTTCGAAGTGGGAACATGAGGGTCCACGATGATAGTAAGAGAGCCCGTGTTGGAGGGGGTTGGCATAGGAGAAGATGGAGATGCAATCGGCTGTTGCCGCGATGCCGATACATGATATTTCGAGCGGTAACAAGGTTGTCTTTGAAGTGGGAACAGGAGGGGTCCACGATGATGATAAGAGAGCCCGTGATGGAGGGGGTTGACATAGGAGAAAATGGAGATGCAATCGGCTGTTACCGCGATGCCGATACGGGATATTTTGAGCGGTAAGAGGGTTGTCTTCGAAGTGGGAACATGAGGGTCCACGATGATAGTAAGAGAGCCCGTGTTGGAGGGGGTTGGCATAGGAGAAGATGGAGATGCAATCGGCTGTTACCGCGATGCCGATACATGATATTTCGAGCGGTAACAAGGTTGTCTTTGAAGTGGGAACAGGAGGGGTCCACGATGATGATAAGAGAGCCCGTGATGGAGGGGGTTGACATAGGAGAAAATGGAGATGCAATCGGCTGTTACCGCGATGCCGATACGGGATATTTTGAGCGGTAACAGGGTTGTCTTCGAAGTGGGAATATGAGGGTCCACGATGATAGTAAGAGAGCCCGTGTTGGAGGGGGTTGGCATAGGATAAGATGGAGATGCAATCGCCTGTTACCGCGATGCTGATCCCCCGCTATCTGATTACATAGCCTTTATACCAAACAAAAACTAACACAAACAAGTCGTAAAACAGCCGAACCAAACACCATCTTAATATCATTTGGTTACACTCTATAAGTAGCAAACAGTGGGGTTAATTAATTAGTCTTGCCGTGGGTGCGGCGGCAGTTTTTTGAACTTTGAAGAGAGTCACGCGCTGGTGGCATGCCGAGCAACGGGGCACACTTGAATCGAATCGAATCGATCAATGCCGAAAGGAAAAGGACATGTTCTTCTTCAGACGGTCACGTGCCGAGAGGCCAGGCCAGTAGGCAAATAGTCGACGTGCCACTGTGAATCTGTGATTGCCGTAGCGCGCGGCGGTTGTAGTACTAATCACCAGCTAGCAGTGTACTGGCTGCACTGCCGCCGGCCGTGTGTTCTTTTGTTATTGTTCTTCTCTTCAAGACTGCTACGTAAGTCACGTGACTTGCCGCCTTCAAAACTATCTTTTCGAGCTTTGGATCCAGCGCGACGCTGGTAGTATCCGGCTGAAAGAATATGCATATATATGCCTGATTCGTTGCAAGCGTCTAGCGAGCTCACAAGGAGAACCAGCACTACCACAAACGGAGATTTCATGAGTTGACACGAAATACCGTCATGAAAAAGGTTCGTGGTGGTTCACCGCCATGAAAACAACATTTTTATGAAGCCATATTTGTGAGAGGTATTTCGTGAGAGTTGGACTTCACGGATTATTTTCGTGGCGGTATTAGCTATTTTCATGAGGGTATTCATTTGACTCACGAAATCTCCATTCTGTGGTAGTGCAGACAATCTATACAAACTAGCTTGTTGCTTTCTCAAGGCACGCGCGTGCCATATATGTATATATGCAAGTCCGCGAGTGACTCCATCATCTTGACTCTTGAGGTCGACTTCACCGTGGACTCATGGGGTATGGGTGTGTGTTGTTGGGAATATGCCCAAGAGACAACTGGATTCGATCCACTAGTCTTAATGGGCCACAAATGTTGTGAAGCCCATTACCAGGGGAAGGGGTGCTTTATTTATTAGTCCCATATTGCTAATGGAATATGGTGTGGAGAATTTCATCCAAATAAATAGAGACCAAACCCCTCCTGAGAAAGACACGACTTCCAAGCAATAGTTGCTTTTCTCCCCATCGTGCTCGCGGACCTAGCAGTCCGGTGCGCGACGTTTCAATCCTCGTACGTGTGGATACCTCGGAGGTGCTGCGCTTGGAGCACAAGGACGAACCGCACGTGCAGGACCAGACGGACGTAAGCAACTGCACTGCACTGCCACTTCGACGCGTTCGTCTACATCGAGACGGCTTCCGCTGCAACTGCGCGTCTAGTGGTAACAATCTGTGATCTATAACTGTTGCTGTTCCTATTTTGGGTGAACGAGTTTTTGTGTGTGCTAGCGTAGCATCCATCGTTACCCAACAGTGGTACCAGAGCCGTAGCTGTTTCGTTATAGATTCAGATATATGCATATAGAGATATGCTTGGATGTAGATTAGTCTCTGATCGGTTTGTAATCTCCACTATGATGGTAGTGTAACGAATTACTCCTACCGGTCGGAATTCCGCCATCGGAGTTAAGTGATACATGTAAACCCAGGCATGGTGAGATATAGATCAATTGGATTGGTCGAATCGAACTTAGATCAATGACCGCGTCGCATGTCGATATACGACAGTGTTGACTGGATCCACTATGATGGTAGTGTAACGAATTACTCCTACCGGTCGGAATTCCGCCACCGGAGTTAAGTGATACACGTAAACCCAGGTATGGTGAAATATAGATCAATGTGATTGGTCGGATCGAATTTAGGTATATTGACGGTAGCGATAACGGCGGACGGTCTGTGCAAGAACGGCGGACGGTCCGCGAGAGAGCGGCGGACGGTCCGCGAGAGAACGGCGGACGGTCCGTAAATTCGGTCAAGAATCTTACAGAGACGTTATCTAGCGTTCCAGAGGGTCGGACGGTCCGCAAGAGCTGGTCGGACAGTCCGCGGAGCGAATCGGACAGTCCGGGGAAAACGGCGGACGGTCCGCGCAAGAACGGCGGACGGTCCGCGAAAGAGCGGCGGACGGTCCGTAAATTCGGTCGGAATTTTGACAGAAGCGTTTTCCAGCGTTCCAGAGGGTCGGACGGTCCGCCAGAACAGGTCGAACAGTCCGCAAGGAAGCGGCGGACGGTCCGCAGGGAACGTCGGACAGTCCGGCGAAATTAAAATTTTGAAAACGATCCCTCAGAAATGTTTAAGTTTTGAATGTCCTCCCAACTAAATCTTGCACCATCACACGTCTTGTACAATTAGTGGTGGGTCTATGAAATTAGGGTGCCACTAGTTTTCCTTGACTAGATGGGTTTGTATCAGATACTTACTCGCATAAAGGGTTGGTTAACTTAAACAAGGTCATCTTAACGGTTAAGGACCTTGAGACATAAAGGTTGGACGCCGAGACATAGAGATGTCAACCAACAACAGGAGTCATATGTGATATGATTAGCGAAAGTTGCTTACCGATCTACCATGTCTTCTAGCGGTGATGCTAAAGCTCACTAGTCGACTTGTTAGTTGTGGATCCTGAATCACTAAGTATCAATGGAGGGATATTGATTTTAGTGGGAGTAAATTCCGTTAAATTGTTTAATGTATTTTTCTCTGTCATAGATATATTGTCTTAGTATTTTTGCATTATTTTCTGTTGTAGATCAATGGCACCTAGCACACCGTTTTCTTTGCGTTCGATCCTTGAGAAGGATAAGTTGAATGGAACAAATTATGCGGATTGGATCCGAAACCTTAGAATTGTTCTAAGGGCTGAGAAAAAGGAAGATGTTCTAGACACCCCATTACCAGTTGAGCCTGATGATAACGCAACCCTTGCTGAGAAAAATGCTTACAAGAAGGCATGTGATGTCAATCTTGAAGTGAGCTGCCTTATGCTTGCTTGCATGGAACCCGAGCTGCAGATGCAGTTTGAGACAAACCATGAGGCGCACGATATGATCGAGGCGCTTAAGGACATGTTCCAAACTCAGGCCAGGACTGAAAGGTTCAATGTCTCAAAGGCCTTTGTGGAAACCAAGCTAGCAGAAGGCGCAGCTGTAGGGCCACATGTGATCAAGATGGTTGGTTACTCACAGAGGTTGGAGAAGTTAGGCTTCCCACTTGGCCCAGAGTTAGCCACTGATTTTATTCTAGCATCACTTCCGCCTAGCTTTGGGAACTTCATTTCGAACTACCATATGCATGGGGCGGAGAAGGGATTGAATGAGTTGTGTGGCATGCTCAAGACAGCAGAGGCTGACATCAAGAAAAGCGCTAGCAGCAGCCATGTGATGGCCATCCAAAACAGGCCTAACTTCAAGAAGAAGGGCAAATCTTGGAAGAAAAAGAAGGGCAAGGCTAAAGATATGATCTCTCAGCCAAGCTCAACGCCCCAGACTGAGTCTGGACTAGCTGCAGAAAAAGAGGAGTGCTTTTATTGTAAGGAACTTGGTCACTGGAAAAGGAATTGCAAGAAGTACCTGGCTTCTCTGAAGAAAGGCGGTAGTAAGAGTACTTCCGCATTAGGTACACTTGACATTAATATTACAGACATTTTTCTCGCTGAATCTTCTATTAATTCCTGGGTATTTGATACCGGATCGGTTGCTCATATTTGCAATTCGATGCAGGGACTAATAAGAAGTAGAAGCATGGGAAGAGGCGAAGTTGATTTCCGAGTGGGCAATAATGCAAGAGTTGCTGCTTTGACCGTCGGGACGATGCAACTCCACCTTCCGTCAGGATTTATCATGGAATTGAATAATTGTTATTTTGTTCCTAGTTTGAGTCGAAACATTGTATCTCCCTCATGTTTGATGAAGGATGGTTATACATTCGCGAGTAAAGACAATGGTTGTGTGATCTCAAAGAATGGCATGTTTGTGGCTCTTGCATCCATTGTGAATGGGTTGTTCATTTTAAATCTTGATGATTCACCTATATGTAATATAATTGCTAAAAGGCCTCAGCTAAATGATTTGAATCCTACCTATATGTGGCATTGTCATTTGGGTCATATAAGTGAGAAGCGCATGAAGAAGCTCCATTCTGATGGATTTTTAACTTCGTTTGATTTTGAATCATACGAGACATGCGAAGCTTGTTTGCTAGGCAAGATGACCAAGGCACCTTTCACAGGTTTTCCTGAGAGGGCGCAAGACTTGTTGGAACTCATACATACTGATGTATGTGGACCAATGAGCACGACAGCTCGAGGTGGATTTCAGTACTTCATAACTTTCACTGATGATTTTAGTAGATATGGCTATGTCTACTTAATGAAGCACAAGTCAGAGACTTTTGAAAAGTTCAAAGAGTTTCAGAATGAAGTTGAAAATCAGCGTGGTAAGAAAATTAAAGCCTTGCGATCAGATCGTGGAGGCGAATATTTGAGCCACGAGTTTAGCACTCATCTAAAGAGTTGCGGAATTGTTCCACAGCTAACGCCACCTGGAACACCTCAGAGGAACGGTGTGTCCGAGAGACGTAATCGAACCTTGTTAGACATGGTGCGATCAATGATGAGCCAGTCAGATCTACCGCTATCATTTTGGGGTTACGCTCTAGAAACAACAGCTTTCACACTAAATAGGGTACCATCTAAGTCCGTGGAGAAGACACCATATGAGATATGGACTGGCAAGACTCCCAGTTTGTCTTTTCTAAAAATTTGGGGTTGTGATGCATATGTGAAGCGACTTCAGTCGGACAAGCTTACACCAAAATCGGACAAGTGCATATTCGTGGGATATCCAAAGGAAACAATTGGATATTATTTCTACAACAGATCAGAGGGCAAAGTGTTTGTCGCTAGGAACGGTGTTTTCTTGGAGAAAGAGTTTCTCAACAGCGAGAAAAGTAGACAGAAGGTGTATCTTGAAGAAATTCGAGATGAGCCTATGAGGCAAGACTTTACGAGTGATGCTGATGTAGCAGAACGAGTTGAGGCACCTGTGGTAAGAGAAGAACCGCCACGTCGCGCTACACGGAAAATGAATCTCCTAGTTACGGGAGAGCGCGACATATTGTTGATGGACAACGATGAGCCTAGGACCTATGCGGAAGCTATGATGGACCCAGATTCCGAGAAATGGCAAAGTGCCATGAGATCCGAGATAGATTCCATGGGGCAAAATCAAGTTTGGAACTTAGTTGACCCGCCTGATGGTGTGAGACCCATCGAGTGCAAATGGATCTTTAAGAGAAAGAGAGATGTAGACGGAAATGTTAACGTCTATAAAGCATGACTTGTTGCAAAAGGTTTTCGACAAGTTCAAGGAGTTGACTACGACGAGACATTCTCTCCAGTAGCGATGCTTAAATCTATCCGGATCATTCTAGCAATAGCTGCGTATTTCGATTATGAGATATGACAAATGGATGTCAAAACAGCTTTCCTCAATGGGAACCTAGAGTAGGATGTATACATGATACAACCTGAAGGTTTTGTCAATCCAACTAATGCTGGAAAAATTTGCAAGCTTGAGAAATCAATCTATGGATTAAAGCAAGCATCTCGGAGTTGGAACCTTCATTTTGATGAGGTAGTCAAAGGGTTTGACGTCCGGCAGAATGAAGAAGAGACTTGTGTTTACAAGAAGGAAAGTGGGAGCTCTGTTGTATTTCTAATCTTGTATGTGGATGACATATTGTTGATTGGGAATGATATTCCTATGCTAGAATCCGTTAAGACTTCGCTGAAAAATAGTTTTTCTATGAAGGACTTAGGGGAAGCTGCATACATTCTGGGCATAAGGATCTATAGGGATAGATCAAGGAGGCTTATAGGATTAAGTCAAGATACTTATATTGACAAGGTGCTGAATCGGTTCAGCATGAAACAGTCCAAGAAAGGGTTCTTGCCTATGTCACATGGCATACACCTCAGCAAGACTCAGTGTCCTACGACGACTGATGAGCGGGAGCGCATGAGTAAGGTTCCTTATGCTTCAGCAATTGGATCCATCATGTACGCCATGATAAGTACTCGTCCAGATGTCTCATATGCTCTAAGTGTTACGAGCAGACACCAGACTAATCCAGGTGAAAGTCACTGGACAGCGGTGAAAAACATTCTTAAGTACTTTAGAAGGACTAAAGATGTGTTCCTAGTCTATGGAGGTGAGGAAGAGCTCATTGTAAAGGGTTACACTGATGCTAGTTTCCAAACTGATCCAGACGATTCAAAGTCGCAATCAGGATTTGTGTTCACAATAAACGGTGGTGCTGTAAGCTGGAAAAGTTCTAAGCAATATACTGTGGCTGATTCTACAACGGAAGCAGAGTACATCGCAGCTTCGGAAGCGGCGAAGGAAGGTGTTTGGATGAGGAAGTTTCTCATTGAGCTTGGTGTGTTTCCCAATGCATCTAGCCCATTGGAACTCTACTGTGACAACAATGGGGCAATTGCACAGGCTAAGGAGCCGAGAAATCACCAGAAAAACAAACATGTACTGCGGAAGTTTCACCTCATTCGAGAGTTCGTTAGACGTGGTGAGATAAAGATATGCAAAATACATACGGATTTGAATATTGCTGATCCTTTGACAAAGGCTCTTCCACGGCCTAAACATGAATCACACACGAGAGCTATGGGTATTAGATATCATTTAGATTAGCTCCAGTGTGAGTGGACAATGTTTTGTATCTATGACATATTGTTTATTTATTGAATATCCATAAAAGGCAACTTGTATATGATTAACAATTATGTGAATTGTTTGTGAAACTCAATACTTGTATGGTTATTCAAAAGGATTGTCCCTAATTTGATTAGCACATGTATTAGTTGATGACTATGTTTCACAAGTCATGGACATGGAGATGTCAAACTAATAATGTGGGCACATGTATGACATGGGGCTGGACTGACCCAGTTTGAGACTTGTTTATCTCTTCTTCACAACGCGTATGCTTTGTCCTTAGACCTGAGATTGTCGTATGTACTCAAGATGTGAATTGACCTACTTAGGGACTACCAAACGCTGCACCGTAACTGAGTAGTTATAAAGGTGGTTTTCGGGTTTGTCAGGAAGCATGCTGTGAGGCATGGTCAATCAAGATGGGATTTGCCCCTCTCTATACGAGAGAGATATCTCTGGGCCCCTCGAGTGATCGGATCAAGAAATGCATGGCCGTGCTAGGTTAAGTGTTAACCTCTTGAAGGATCCGACTCACAGATTCAAGAAAGGGAGGTCTTACTTGGAGTTAGACCAAATATCGTGAGGCAAAGGGAATAGCTTGTACGTGATGTTGTGGTGGTTCGTCTGATATGATCTTTACGTATTCATGGAAGTTGACACGTCTTGCTAGAGGCCGCTATCAACTATTGGAACGAGTAGGAGTACTCGAACCATGTCTATGTGTACGTGAACCCATAGGGTCACACACTTAAGAGGTTTGGAACACTGAAAACTTGCTTATGAGATTGTCTCTAGTGCTAGTGGGAGATTGTTGGGAATATGCCCAAGAGACAACTGGATTCGATCCACTAGTCTTAATGGGCCACAAATGTTGTGAAGCCCATTACCAGGGGAAGGGGTGCTTTATTTATTAGTCCCATATTGCTAATGGAATATGGTGTGGAGAATTTCATCCAAATAAATAGAGACCAAACCCCTCCTGAGAAAGACACGACTTCCAAGCAATAGTTGCTTTTCTCCCCATCGTGCTCGCGGACCTAGCAGTCCGGTGCGCGACGTTTCAATCCTCGTACGTGTGGATACCTCGGAGGTGCTGCGCTTGGAGCACAAGGACGAACCGCACGTGCAGGACCAGACGGACGTAAGCAACTGCACTGCACTGCCACTTCGACGCGTTCGTCTACATCGAGACGGCTTCCGCTGCAACTGCGCGTCTAGTGGTAACAATCTGTGATCTATAACTGTTGCTGTTCCTATTTTGGGTGAACGAGTTTTTGTGTGAGCTAGCGTAGCATCCATCGTTACCCAACATGTGTAGTATACGGACTCTCTCAAGTCTCAATAGTTGTTGGGACCGAGTAGCCACCGGTTGGCCACTTGGCCGTATAGTTTAACTTTATCGTCGCAACATTTCTGGTACTCAATCTCTGTTCAGTGCACTCCTGCTACTTTGCTTCGTTGAAATGAATCAACAATGCGTAGCTGGACCGGCGACACGTCCACTCATTCCGTTGCCAAACCATGCATCCATCAGGAGTAGCTTTTTTTTAATAATGAAAAATATATTATCCGGCCTTGACCAAAGCGGCTACAACCAAAAAACTAACATGAAAATTACATCCCATCACGGGGCTCTAGTAGTCCTACGCGACCAACAAGGTCGCTATAACATGTTTGTCAGACCTTATAAAGAACTGAAAATATTGGACACCAACCACCATTGATGCTTCTTCCAAGGCAACAACACGAAGACCTGGTGCGGATACAGTCTGCCAACCAACATTCGAACTGTTGCGCCATCCAATGCCTCCTCCGCCCTGAGCTGAATACAGAACAGGTGCCCACACGGTAGAACTACCCGGCTTGGCTAACAAGAATTTCGACGACGCGCCTGCACTGCCGCAGCCGGTCTGGAGAAACCAGACTAGGTTTTCACCCAGTTATTGATCACCCACAGGCACAACAGTGGACGATCTGACCAACGACTTCAGCAGCGCCTTCAACAAGGTATGTGTCACAGACACTTCCATCACCGCCGGTCCGGCAAACATGCCAGGCAAGGATTTCACCCAAATCGCCGCCACAACCGTCACCACTGCGCCCGGCCAACGAAAAGGTCGCCTTCACCGGAAGGACACCAATATCTTCGCTCAGGATGCCACCACCGCAAGACGAGACGCATGCCGGCCGTCGTCGACAAAACACCGCCACCCAGAGGAAGAGGTTCCGCCGGCAGAGGGGCGGCACCAACCTGTGGGAAGGCGGCAGCGCGGCTGCTAGCGAAGTCCGCCCAAGTTGCCTGCATGGGAGCGACGCGGAGCGACGGAGGCGTTGGATCTGTTACAACTCCGTAACCTCCATACCGCCAGGGACGACTTGAGCCGCCATCGGAGAGGCCGCCACACGACTTGAGCCGCCGACGGCCCGTGCGCTGTGGATCCGGCCGCCACCGCGCTGAGAACGTCGCCGCCAGATCCACGCGAGACAGCAGGAGTAGCTCTCAGTAGCCTCTTAGCTGTACTTGGTCGCCATTGCTACCCTATCAAAGCATTAGCAAAGTCCTCTCCTATGATTGAGCCGAGCCTTCCTGAATGGTACTTCTCCATTTCCAAATATAAGTCATTTTGACTTTTTTAATACATAATATTTGTTATATCTATTTCACATAAAATTCTTTCTACACACCCTCATAAAAGACATACATGTCGGATCCGTGGGAGTGTGATGATGAATTTGCAACATCAAACAAAAAATAGCACTTTTTTAGAGGGGTTTCATTGTTTGAAGGCTACTTTTTTTTATCGGCAAAAAACTTACACACCTTGCGTCACACACCCATCACTGCCCATGCTATGACCTTCCTAATCTGATTTGATTTTTGGACGTTGGCTTTTCTAATTTTGTTGACCGCTTATTATTGAATGTGCGTGGCACGTGCGATATTACTAGTATATCTAAGTACACAGTAAAGTTATATATATATTTTGAGGGAAAGGTTATATATTTAGAAAAATCAAAACAAATTATAGTTTGGAAGAGAGTGTACACCATAAAAAAATGGTAGCTTCTCCGAGGTTTACAACAAATTAAGGGAATCTGTTCATATCCATAGCCTGATTGCTGGCTAGCAGCCTAGCATCTTAGCACAAGCGCATGCTCTACTGTAACACCCAAAAATACTCAATTTAAAAATTTTGGCATTTAAATAATTATTTAGAGCTTGTTTCTATTTATTATAGACTAAATAATAATTTTCTAAAATTTAAAATCAAATATAAGTGATAGAAACATTTATTGTTGCATTCATGCTGCTGCATTTATTTTTGTATTGCTTGTGATTCAAACAAGAATTTAAATTTATTTAAAATTCCAATTTGAATCACTTTGTTTGGAGCTCTAGAAAAGTTGCGAGGCCCATAGTTCACTTCTGCTCCCTGGACTCTTCCCTGGTCCACTTTTACCCTCTCTACTTCTTCCCTGGTCCGGCCCAGCCCCTCTCCATTTCTTTCCCCGCGGCCCAACTCCTCCTCCCCCTTCTCCCCGCTCGGCCCAACGCAGCCAAGCCGGCCCAGCCGCAGCCGCTCGCCCCGCTCCCCCTGTGTCACTGACAGCCCGGCCCCGCACGTCAGGTGCTGACGCCAGCGTGACGCCACCTTCCTTCTTCCTCCCTCCTCCCCCTTTCCTTCCCCGGCGCCCGCCGATGGCGCACCTGCCGTGGATTGCGCACGCCGAGTTTCCTTCCCTCACCCCCTGCGCCTACTTAATTTGGCCGCGGCGTGCCCTGGGACCCCTCTAACCCCACCCGAGCCCCCAATTCCTTCCCACCCGAGCTCCCCGCACCTCGCCGCCGTTTTCTCCGAGCTCGCCCGCCGGCCGACGACGATCCGCCGCTCCGGTGCACCACCGCCCCGACCGACCCGTGGAGGAGCATCGCCAAGCCACGAGGAGCGCGCCGAGCTACTCCAAGCCCGTCCTCGTGCCGCGCAGCTCCATCGCCGTCGTACACCGACGCCCGCCGTCCGCCGCTCGTCGACGACCACCGTCTCCGCCACTCCTCCGCCCAATTGGTCCACTCAGGTAGCATTGCCGTCCCTCCCTGGTTCTCCCAAGACAAGTCTCGCACCCTGTAAAGCCCCGTAGTCACCCCTACCAACCTCGCCGGAGCATAGCTCCGCTGTTTGCCGCCGGCAGCCACCCACAACCCCCGAGCCTCGACTTGTTCACCCCTGTTGGACTCGCCTCTCTCCCCCGAGCTCGTAGGACCAAACCCCGCAGTAAATGGAGCCCCGTAGCACCTGTTTGACCCAACTCCGGCGAGCCCCGCCGTGGGAGCCGGCAGCGCCGCCGTGTGGGCTTCGTCCCCGGCGAGCCTCACGCCCTGGGCCGTTCGATCAGAGCGCAACGGCCCAGATTAGAACCCGAGGATACCCCTTCGCGTTTTAAATCCAGGGCGTCCGATCTCAGATCGACGGTCACGATTAGATCGGCCGGTACACCTTCGCGTTTTAAATCTCAGCCGTCCAAATCAGATCCAACGGCTGCCACGCGTTCTGACCGAGTCAGCAGCGGTCAGCCGAGCCGGTTTTGCTAAAGAGCCCCTGACTTTTTCCAAAATCAACCCGCGGTCCATTCCAGTTCAAAAGTAATTACAGATAGGTCCTGTTTTATTCATTTAAGCCCCTGACCTTTTGAAAAATTGAACCCGCGGTCCTGCGCGTGTAGTTTTGCGCGTTAGACCCTGGCGGCTACTGTTAATTACGTATAGGTCCCTGGTTTTTCGCAGTTTACCCCCTGAAAGTTTCAGAAACTTGCCAGCAAGTCCCTAAACCTTAGAAACGCCATAACTTTCACGTTTTAGCTCCGATTAGTGTGATTTTCACGCTCATGTGTTCGTAGCGAAGCGTAGATTATTTCTAGCTCCTGTTTTTGTATTGTTTTCACTGTTTGGTGTACTGTTCTAATAGAATTAATTTTGTCTGCTTGTAATGATTGCTTTGGATGCTTGCGTGATGATCGTGTCCAGTCGGCGAGCCCGTAGCTTTGGACTTTGAGTACGTTGAGGACGTGCCGGAGCAGGACTCGCAGCAGCAGCTGTACTCCGAGGAAGGCAAGTTATAGCACGGACAATCCTTGCTACCTACTCACTCTTTTAATACACTGTTCATTACATACGCATGTGTCTAATACGGTTTACCTTTAAGGTTGTACCTAGCCTTTATTTTCCCTGTCCTTGTATTCCTATGGGTTTATGCATATGAGTAGTATTTTGCTAGGCGCAGCTACTGTCACCTTTATTTAACTGTTAAACTTGTATTAATGGTCCACTTCAATTTAATGTTAAAACTTGCTTTTTAGCAACATGGATTAGGGAGTTAGAGCATGTGTTGTGTGCTTTGCTCTAATGTCTCCCTCTAAGGACCGGTTCTTAAAGCGGCAACCCAGGAGCCTGTCGCCACCGCCGGAACTATAATGGCTCTGGTCTTGGACAAGTAGCTTGTACGGCTCTAGCTTGGCAGTGGTTATCGACGGGCCGACGGTGTTTATGAGAAACATGGGTGAGAGTATGTCTTGATCCACCGAGGACGGTGTGTGTACCCGTCGGCTATGCCCCCGTGAGGCACAGTCCCGTGTTGGGAGTCTCAGCGATTGAGAACTCCGCACGTTGCGCATTGTTGGGTGCGATACCCGCGCGTTGGATGCCATTGACCCCCCTTTGGTGCGACTCCTTAGGCGTACGTCATTCTCGGTGCCTGGGCCATGCTGCCTGTGCTGTACCATAAGCGGCTACTTTCTTGTTAGGGTGTCTTGTGAAAAGCCTCGTAGCGTCCCTATGCAGTCACACCTCGGAAGTGTCGATGTGCGTGGTTGGGTGCAAAGTTCTTCTGAACTTTTACGCGACTGGTGGGAAAAGGGCGAAACCTCTGCAGAGTGTACGATCTATCATGATAGCCCGGCTCAAGGTCACGAGCGGCCTGGATCCTTTTATGATTAGAAGATGATATTTATTACTGCTTAATGTTGACTTACATTAATTAATTTGGGATACAACTGTGATTCATCTAATGTAGTAGTTATGATTAAAATGAACCAACTAAAAGTGCTAATGCAGTTAAGCCAGTGTCAAGCCTCTTTTGCCTCATTCCCCGTGCTATACTTGCTAAGTAATTCTGTTACTTACACATGTTGTTATTATTATTTTTGGGCAAAATCCCGAACGGGTAACAGATTGGAGTCAGGCTGATTATGCTGTGGAGTTTCCAGAGGACTTGCCTTACTTCTGAGCTCGCGTTCTCCCAGTCAGAGTCCCTGTGGGATTGCGGCTACTCTAGATAGATGTATTAGTCTTCCGCTGTCCATGATTTTATTTCTGAAGCACTCTGATGTAAACACTACGATATGATGAGAATAAAACATTGTACTCTGATTTTTACCATATTTGTTCGCTATATGTGTCTGTGGACTTCCTGGGCACACATATGGCCACATTCGGGTTTTGTGTAAACCCGGGTGTGACATCTACCATGCTGCAGGATACTGTCCTTGGCCTGGCTGCTGCCCAGCCACCCATTGCACATAGTAGCATGTGATGCAACAGCCCCACTGTCCAGTGAACTAGCAGCTCTGGACCACCCCACTTTTTTGTCTACTTGGCCTATATATATGTATGTATCGGTGCTCATCGAACAGGCCACATGTACATATTGGTACGTGACTGGTCCAACGACTTCTGATGTACATCGTGACTACTCGAGTCGACGATCGATGAACCATCTTACTGGATTATTGGATTGGAAATGGTCCAGAACCCTATCCTTGCAGTCGTCTCCGATTAGAATTATCTCACGTGAGAGTGTGCTATGAATCTGTGATTGAAGTTCTCAACATGCAAAAGTTTTGCGCGGCCAATTTTGTACAAGAAGAATCCACACATGTGGATCAAGCGTTCAAGCCTGCACCGCATCAACGTGCAATAGGGCTTAGAGTAGTTAATCAGCCAGCTCAGTAACGTCTCATCGAATCTTGGTTAGAGAGAATTAAGAAACAGAGATGCGAGAGATCAGGGATTCCTCCGTGCCACTGGGCACGTTCGGATCGAGAAGCAAAAGCAAGCAGCGATATATACATATGCTCCCTCCGGTATCGTATTAGAAGTCGTTTTGGACAAGGTTTGAGTCAAACATTGAGAATATAAATCATAAATAACATTTAAATAGTTGAGTTTAGAAATGTAAAAATCATATAAATAGATTGGTCTTGAAAAAATACTTTCATAAAAATATACATATATAACTTTTCAAGAAATATTTTTATAGAAAAGTGAAGTTAAAGTTGTGTTTTGGTGACCGTATCGCTGTCCTAAACGACTTCTAATACGATACCGGAGGGAGTATATGCTAATTAATATGAATGGATGATTGACCAGCTAGTACACCGGGACGAATGCGTCGTCAAAACAACGGCGAAACCATATGACCGGTCAGCATCCAAAATCTCAGTGCAAGTCGTTCTCTAGATGCCCCGGCAAATGCACGCGCGCGCAGCAGGACAAGTGATGATCCATGATAAGGCTTCTTGCCGCCGATTTTGTTTCTTCCAGAGTTTCAGTGCTAGAAATCAATCGCTGGGTACTCGGGTCAGTATGAAAGCAATGATCGATTTTCCGGCATATGCATGTACTACATTCATATGAGAAGGGGAATCTTTCGTGGGTTGAAGAAGCATTATTGGATGTGTCTGATGAATATAACCCCTGCACCCAGCATTTTGGCGATTTTTTTTTCAGTGCCAGTCGTTCTCCCTTGGCTCCGGTGGATGATTTTCTTGGATCCTGATAAGGTTGCCTCCCATTGTTGGGTGTTGATATGTGGCCGAAATGGCCAAATGGTTCTCTTCGTGGCTGGGCACTTGGGTCCGTATGAATGCACCAGAGATTCCTGGCATGTACTGTCTGATATACATACATACACATTGATCAACTGATGCATCTTCCTTGTCAGTATGCAGCAATCTAGATTATTGACTCTTAGGTTGTCTTTTCCTCTACCCAAAACAACAACATAATAAAATATCAGGATCATAATCATATGAAATGGCAAGACCCTTTCTTTGGATGAAGCTGTTTCAGTTTGGATGTTGTCTGATGGGTACTGTGCAACTCGTTTTTGGCGGCTGAATTTTATTTGAGGGAATTGGGGATATTGATTCTTCAGTGAAGTACACTCCAGTGATCAGATTCCGTCAAAGGTTAGTGTCGCCTTCGCAAGAAAATAAATAAATTATCAGTTGTTGGTGCTCCATGATATATCTAGGATCCTAGCTAATTTATTAGTGTTAAAGTACTTGGATTTGCACCCCTTTTTGAAGCTAAATCTATATCAGATTTGCAAGGTGCACACACTGCTACTTCAGTACTGGAAGGTAATTTTCATAAGACTGACACATCATATATAATTATTGCTGGTTTAAGATTAGACACTTCGTTGATCCAAATGTAGCACCTGATAGCTGCTTTCCACAGGTCACAGGCACCGTGTTGTTTTCTCATAGACAGCAGTATGGCGTCATTCAGCACTAAATCTATTGTTGTTATATTCATCATTTCATCTTGTCTGTGAAGTGCTCTGGCTCCATCAGCTCTCTCTCAAGCTGTGCTTGACATTGAAATTTTCTAGGCATGGCAGCAGAACCAAAGATAAACTAGGAGAAAACGCATGCTCCAAGAAAGCATTGCCTATCAGAAACAGTGTCTGATTTACCCACCAAAAACTTTCACATATCTGGTCTTCAAAAACTTTATCCAATCGTTTTCAGGCTTTAAATATTGCCGGGATAATCTGCATAATTAAACAAAGCACTACTACTTGCTAAAAGTTCCTGTTTTTTTTAAAGGGATGTGCTACTATACTATGCAGATACTACTGCACCACAGTTGCCCCATTGGCTTTTGTCAGTACCGATGATCTTCATGGCATCATCAATAATCGAGCTGTCCCTTCACCGACTTGAACTGCCTCTGTAAATAGACTCAGAAAATGCAAGGGGAAGGGGACCATGAAGCTGCAGAAGAGGAAGCTCAGTTAGGCTACTGTATCCATTTGATCATCACTCACATTTACTTGCAAGCATAATAAGAGAGGATGAAGACGACCCTTAACCTATCAATTTGTCACTTGGCAGGAGCTACTAGCTACCAACACGGCCCCTAATTGGTCTGCCCATCTTGTTGTGAGGTGCCCCACTCCATCCACAGAAACCTTGCTTAGAAGAAGGACCTCAGCAATCTTAGGTGGAAGGTTGGCGAGCAGTGTCAGAATGGAGCCTCAGCAAGTCGAGCTCAGCCACTTGGACGGCCGGAATGCCAGGCCAGGCGGCACCAATGGCGGAACAACAGGTGAGTCTTTCTCGCCTAGTTCTTGACAGAAACCTGACGAATTCTTCATGCATCAATATTTTCTTGTTCAGATTCTGTAGAGGAGGAGGAGGTAGACGACTGCCCAATCGAGGAGGTCCGGCTGACGGTGCCCATCACCGACGACCCGGCATTGCCGGCGCTGACGTTCAGGACATGGTTCCTGGGGCTCATCTCCTGCGCGCTGCTGGCCTTCTCCAACCAGTTCTTCGGCTACCGTCAGAACCCGCTCTACATCTCCTCCCTCTCCGTCCAGATCGTCGTGCTGCCGCTCGGCAAGCTCATGGCCGCCTGCCTCCCCAACAAGGCCGTCAGGGTCAGGGGCACCAACTGGTCCTTCTCCCTCAACCCGGGGCCCTTCAACCTCAAGGAGCACGTCCTCATCACCATCTTCGCCAACACCGGCTCCAACTCCGTCTACGCCGTCGGCATCATCACCATCGTCAAGGCCTTCTACCACCGGGAGATCCATCCGCTCGCCGCCATGTTGCTCACCCAAACCACCCAGGTAGGTGGCCGGACTGAACATCCAAATCCAAGTGGTGGTAATTTTCAGTTCATCTCTATTATTCTGACACTGCTCCCTTGGGTTCATAAAAAAATGCTTGCTTGGTTTCAGTTGATGGGGTATGGTTGGGCTGGCCTCTTCAGAAAGTTCCTTGTGGACTCCCCCTACATGTGGTGGCCTGCAAACCTGGTGCAGGTTTCTCTCTTCAGGTACCACAATCTCTGATCACCAGCCGGCCTGTTCTTGAACTGGAATAATTGAGTGATTCATTCATCAGTGAATTGTTCAGAGCAAGCTTCTGAAAATCAAAATTTGACTGCATTTTTTTTCAGAGCCCTGCACGAGAAGGAGAAGAGGCCAAAGGGAGGGACGACGAGGCTGCAGTTCTTCCTCACCGTGCTGATCACGAGCTTCGCCTACTACATTGTCCCCAACTACCTGTTCCCGACCATCTCCACCATCTCGCTGGTGTGCCTGGTGTGGAAGAACTCGGTGACGGCGCAGCAGATCGGGTCCGGCGTGTACGGCCTCGGCGTGGGCTCCTTCGGCCTCGACTGGGCCACCGTCGCCGGCTTCCTGGGCACGCCGCTGTCGACGCCGGCGTTCGCCATCGCCAACATCATGGCCGGCTTCTTCCTCATCGTCTACGTGATCGTGCCGGCCGCCTACTGGAGCGACGCGTACGGCGCCAGGCGCTTCCCCATCATCTCCTCCCACGTGTTCATGGCCAACGGCAGCCGGTACGACGTCAACAAGGTGCTCGACCCGAGGACCTTCCAGTTCAGCCAGGCAGGGTACGACGGCGCCGGCCAGATCAACCTCAGCATCTTCTTCGCCTTCACCTACGGCCTCAGCTTCGCCACGCTCGCCGCCACGCTGTCCCACGTCGCGCTCTACCATGGCCGGTCGATATGGGAGCAGACGAAGGCGACGGTGCGGGCGCAGCAGGCCGGCGACGTGCACACGAGGCTGATGAAGAGGAACTACGCCGCCGTGCCGCAGTGGTGGTTCCAGGTGATGCTGGTGCTGGTGCTCGGCCTCTCCGTCTTCACCTGCGAGGGGTTCGGCCGGCAGCTGCAGCTCCCCTACTGGGGCGTGCTCCTCGCCGCCGGCCTCGCCTTCTTCTTCACCCTCCCCATCGGCATCATCACCGCCACCACCAACCAGGTAAAAAATCCGACAGTTTTACTTTTACCATTATATCTTTTTAAACCACTTTTACCATTCTTTGAGCAGCAACCTGGGCTGAACGTTGTGACGGAGCTGATCATCGGGTACCTGTACCCGGGGAGGCCCCTCGCCAACGTGGCGTTCAAGACGTACGGCTACATCAGCATGTCCCAGGCCATCATGTTCCTGCAGGACTTCAAGCTGGGCCACTACATGAAGATCCCTCCCCGCTCCATGTTCATCGTCCAGGTGATGCATCAATCATCACTCAGATTCAATTCAATCCCATTTCATTTCATTTCATTCTCTCCGGTAAAGTTCAATTCATGAGAATCGAAAGAAAATCAAATCAGCTTGTGGGGACGGTGCTGGCGTCGTCGGTGTACTTCGGCACGTCGTGGTGGCTGCTGGAGAGCGTGGCCAACATCTGCGACCCGGCGAGGCTGCCGGAGGGGAGCCCCTGGACGTGCCCCGGCGACGACGTCTTCTTCAACGCCTCCATCATCTGGGGCGTGGTCGGGCCGCTGCGCATGTTCGGCAAGCTGGGGCTCTACGCCAAGATGAACTACTTCTTCCTCGCCGGCGCGCTGGCGCCGGTGCCGTTCTGGGCGCTGGCGCGGGCGTTCCCGGCGAGCCGCTGGGCGCCGTGGCTGCGCCTCGTCAACACGCCCGTGCTGCTGGGCGCCACCGGGATGATGCCGCCGGCGAGGTCCGTCAACTACCTCATGTGGGGCGCCGTCGGGCTCGCCTTCAACCACGTCGTGTACCGGAGGTACAAGGGCTGGTGGGCGCGCCACAACTACGTGCTCTCCGCGGGGCTCGACGCCGGCGTCGCGTTCATGGGCATCGTCTCCTACGCCGTGCTGCAGTCCAGAGGCGTCAATGGCGTCGACTGGTGGGGGCTGGAGGTTGACGACCACTGCAGCCTGGCGAGGTGCCCCACGGCGCCGGGAGTCCGGGCACCCGGCTGCCCAGTTCAGTAGGCGCCTTGCATTGTCATCGATCAGATGGTTAACGGTGTAGCACACTGTAATAGTATTCTAGTATAGCTAATTAATCTCAGCCAGAAAATGGTTAGAAGGCCGGAAAAGGGAACAACGCGTGCAAAGGCATGCTGAAATGTTCAGTTTGCTGATACAGTTAGTAAGTACTATCTGTTCTACTCGAGATGCAACTGTATAAAGAATCTTAAGCAAAAGCTAATTTTTGTGAAGCTAATAAGTGTTTTTCTAATTTCTTTGGCATGTCGTCGTACCGTGTCTCTGACTCTCTGGCCAAGTACCATGTACCCATTGTTAAACTATATATGATGTAACAACTTGCTCAAACATCACAAAATATGATAACATGCATGCATACATGATACTTCGTTAGAGACATGGTACATGTATTGATTCTTACTGAACATATTTCGTAGTGTTACTAAGTATATGTTTAATAAGAGAATCGATAGATCTTACTAAACATATTGCATAGTAGTACTAAATATATATGTTTAATAAGAATCAATAAAGCATGATCTGAGCTCATCTTCATCCTGCATTCAAATACGTATGATCCAACTCAAGCAAGAAGCACACCACAACTAATCGATCAGATTTTGCAAAATGCCCACTTTCACTGACAATGTGGGTTTGGGTTCACCAGTCAGTCAGACAGTGGACGAGGGGTACAGATATTTGCGAAGACATAAAGAAACGCCCCTCAAATGAAATGCACTTCATCCTACAGGCTACGCATATATATTTCGGTTCCATAAAACACATGGCATCAATTGCTAGTGAACACAGATAAAAAGGTAAAGGGGACAACACTTATAACATCAGACCATGCGCTTCAGGGATAAATCGAAGGATGCTAAGTAACAGATACTGTCCCTCCTAACGCTTCAAGACAGTTGCTCACCTGTTCCCCAAGGTATGCTTACAGAGTACCTTAAGCTATCGCAAGACCAAAATTCTATGAAAATCGAAACAAAACCGTCAATGTGACATCTAGTCTGGATCACTACATGATACGGGATAAAAGTTAAACCTCAGGTAAGCTAGAAAACATGTACATGACATCAAGCTGTGCTGGAAGTTTCACGGTAGCTGCATGCCTGCATTTTAATAGCAATCTCTAATGACAGAGAGCAAATTTGTGGAGAAGATTGAGATGGGTTTCAAGGGCTCTTCTTGTCATCCATACGGGTGATATCGTCCATATCCACCAGTAAAGCTTCCCTTATTCCTGTCAGGTGTGCTATCAGATCCATAACCACCTAGCGTTGGATCATATGCCCCACCGTAGGTAGCACCACCAGAGCCAGAACTACCAGGGGCACCAAAGCTCTCATCAGCATCAGCATCAGCACAAGCACCAAAACCAGAATTAGCAGGGGCGCTAAAGCTCTCGTCAGCATCAGCACCACTGAATCTATAGACACTCAAGTCCCCACCAGCATAAGCTCCACCAAAACCTCCTCCATATAACCCAAAGCAACTGGGATAGTAACCAAACGAATATGCAGCTCCATAGGCCCCTAATGCAGCATAGTAATAACGACAATATCCAACACCAGATTCACCCATTCCACCATAGCTGCCAAGCCTGCTACCACCGAAACCTGCATTGCTCCCATAAGGACCAAACCCACCACCCCTGTAATTGTCATAAGCGTTGGCCAATCCACCATAGTTATCAGCAGAAGGGTGATCCCTAGAGCCACTATCATATGAAGACCTAGAGCTTATATCAGGCCCTGATGGAGGTGGATTTGAGTATTTCTTTGGTTCTGCTTTCTTGACCTCCACCTACAAACAAAGCAAATGACCTAAGCCCTGTCAAATAACCTATGGATATGGGGTCTTTCTATGAATTAAGCATGATGTTCCAGCACAATTCTCGACTTGAATATGAGAGTGCATTTTCTTTCTGTTGACATTACTTTGCATATTTTACACCATATAAGTGTACAGGGGAGGGGATAACCATTTGTGACATCTCTTTAATGAACTGCAGACTCACCTTTGAACCAGCAAGATCGATCATATTTCCATCTTCTAACAAATCATCTACAACTTGCTCAGAGGCAAAAACTATAAAGCCAAAGCCTCTAGAGCGTTTCGTTTCACGATCAAACTTGATCTGGTGGTCTACCACAGTCCCATATCTTGCAAAGAAATTCTTGAAATCATCTGATCAAGGAAATAAATGGAAGAACCATCAGGCAAAATAAATGTAAAATAAACATGGCTGGGCGGCCTAGGAATCCTAAACCTAAAGAAGTTTGCATGAGCGCTACGCCTACGTTGGCTTTGGTAGGAATGGAAAACTGAAGGATAAACCTTGGGTTGGCATGCCAATGCCACATAATAACAAAAACCGTTGCCTATCTGCGGCGGCCACGACGATCACCCTAGGGGATGGTGGGAAAGCGAGGTTCTGGGATTCGGCTTGGCTTCAACAAACTGCGCCAAGAAACCTTGCGCCATCCATTTACAAAATTTCAAAAAAAAAACATGCAACTAACAATGAAGGACGCCCTAACCAACGATGCATGGATCTTAGACATCAACATAATGGCGACCAGATGATTTCACAGAATTCACTCAACTATGGGAAAAGATGCAGGGTGTACAGCTAAACGATGACATCCCAGACACAACATGAAAATTAACATAACACGGCGACTATACCACAGCCTCGGCCTATATATGGGGCACAATTATTAGGATCAATACCATCGCATATGGAACACTTGATTTGGCGAGCTTGGACACCGCCGTGGATTTGAGGATCGAGTAACCCACCCGAATCTCGCCAGTTTTACGTTTCAAAAAATATAAAACAAAGTTGACCATCATATGCCATACTGATATTACCTTCTGTTAGTGCCGAGGGAAGGCCACCAACAAATATCTTTTTAGTCTTGAAATCTTTGGAGCTAGACTGCATTGCACCTTTTGGTATGGTTCTTTTAATCTCAACCTGGAGCAACAAAAGGTAACTGTGAACATGTGGGGATTGCGAAGGTAAATGGAGTGGATGAGGTATGGTCCACAAACGAAAGATCAGAAAATTGAGTGGTAAATTGCATTTGCCATAGCTCCATTAACTAACATGAGCAAATTAACAAAGCGGCAAAACTGATCCAAAACTGAATCAGAAACACCATTAGTAGTTTGCAAATCCAGGACCACAAGATAGTAGATATTGGCAGGCCAATAAACATAGTCGCAGTAGCAACAGACATGTTTGCTTTGCATTTGCAGCTAACTAACCAAAAAATAACAGTTGCACTTAGAATTGGAGAAATCCTGCTAGACATAATTTTGTTTTTGAAAATCTAGGCATTTTTGAATCACAAGGTGTAAATTCATATTTTATTTTAACAAAGTATCCTAAGCTAAAGCAATTGATGTTATATCAACATTTTGTAATTATCACACTGGACTTGAATGTATACAGAGTGCAGCCATTGACAGGTCAAAACTGAAATTAATAATTGACAAAAACTAGAGCATCCTAATGGTGACACCGAATTACTGGAAAACAAAACTTACTTGCTTTCCGTTGATGACATGAGTGTCCTCTATCACTTTGTCAACAGCGGCAGAGTCAGAGTATGTAATGAAGCCAAAACCCCGTGGCTGAGAAGTATACCTATCTTTCGTTATTACTGAATCAACTATTTCTCCATACTGGCTAAAATGCCTCACAAATGTAGCTGCAGCAGGAAACAGCAGCACAAAATCAGTAAAACGAAAAGAGAGATAACAACCTGAGTAGGGATGCGAATTGGTGTGGAACCACAGACACTCTTTAGTTCAATTATTAGTAGTGGTTTTCCAAAATTTCCCCTAAACCTGAAAATCTACTAACCCTGCAGTTAACTAGTGTTCGCATATACTAAGATTGATGAACAATGATATGTAAAAGGGAAAAAAAAGGCACAATGGCAAGATATTGATACATTCACAGTGCTATATCATGCCCTAGTCTATAAACTATTCCCCGTGGTTTAACCATAACCCTATATTTCATAGGTAAAGCTGACATCTCATGATTACAGTGATAATGATCAGAATGATTTATAAAGTTTAAATAAACACTTTTCTACAGATGTTTTCATTCGATGTTACCAATTTATAGAATTAGGCATTACATGTTTCACTGATTGGCAATGGAACATGATACACCCACACAAAATCTTCATTGGGCATAAATGCAGATAAGGCTAACAGGGTCAGTTTCAACTTTAAACAGGTTAGCTATCACAGTACAGAAGCATCAAAATTCTTGCTGTGTAGGTGCATTGCGTATAACTGCATTGAGCACAGCTTAGAATCCATGCTAAACATAGACCATCAGTGCAATTTTTCACACTATAAATAATAAATAAGCCTAGTTACAGTATCATTGCCGGCTTGGGTTGCAGCACTGCAGCCAAGAGCGCCATACATCCCGATGCCAGCTGAAATACCGCCCAACCATAACCCCCTAGTTATTTGAACCAGACCGGTAATCGAACCGCTCAAGTCCTCGGTTCGATGGTTCATTGGTCCAAATCGGTTGGACCGCCGGTTCAAACGGTTTAAATAGATGTATATTTGGATCTAAACACAACCATCAAAGTGGTCTGGTGGTAGAGAACAAACCTTTCATAATGGAGGTCTGGGTCCGCACGGCCCGTTTGCCGGTTTTATACCGGTTTTTCCTCAAAACCAGGCGGTTCAAGCGGTTAATACCGGTTCAATTGCACATGCGGTCTTTTAAGTAAATCAAACCAGTGAGGGCTCCGGTTCCCGGTTCAACCAGTCGGACCAGCCGGCCCGGTCCGGTTCAAATAACTAGGCCCCCCTCCCCCCTCCCTCCCCCCCCAAAAAAATGTACAACCGAATCTTCACCCAATCCACACGGAGCATCACACACCAAAAGTTACAAAAAAAAAGAAGGCATCGATTAGCATACCATCTGTGGTATCCCACGGCAGCCCTCCGATAAAAATCTTCCTGCGAACCAAACAAAACCAATCAGACCGCTAAACCGAGATCTCGTAAACTTGAAAGGTGAAAGGGGCCTGGGGTTCATACCCCGGGTTGCGACCGCCAACGCCACCACCGCCGCCACCACCTCCACCGCCGCGCCCCATGGTTCTCGCCTCTGCCTTTCCCATCCCAGCGTTAGGGTTGCGTATAGAGTTCGGCAGTTCACCCTTGCGGTTTCACTTGCAAAAGGCACAACCGCCTGCGGGCCGAAAATGCAGGCGGCTTAGGGTGTGAATCCAGGTATAGGCTTGTTTTTCGACAAAACATATATAGGCTTAATTAAATGAATTGTCTGTTTATATCTTTTTATTCGGTTTGGTAAGATACCCATTTTCGTGTTTCCGTTTATATGGCCCAATTAATTGAGAGAAACCATCAAATCTAAAATAGAAAAAAAATAAAGGAATAATGTCATGGGCCGTCGTTCTATGATTTTGGTCTAAAACTAAATGAATATAAGACTCGATTGAAAATGTCCGGCCCATACATCACGTAACTTTATACTTATACCTTGTGATTCAAGTGCCCTATTTAAAATTTTCTGCTCGTGTAATTTACTATCTCGTATAAATTAGCCACTATTTAAACTTTTTCTTAAACTACATGACATATTTATTTGGATAGAGTCTATTCTAGCTGATTTTAGTTTTGTTGCAACTTATACCGTTTCGACTTCAAGGTAGGTGAAATGATTACTTTATCTAATTATCAATTCAGATTATCTAAGCTTTGCAAGTTGTGGTTGTCTTGGTAAACAAATGTATTTATTGTTGGTCATTTTTCTTTCTCCACTACTCAAAATAAAGTAATTTGTTGTGACGGTGTGTCTACCATCACCACCATTATACACACACACACATTCCTGCCACTCAACAGCAATCCTGAGGGTTTTTCAGTTATTTATGCAATCACAGCCAAGGTAAAACCTGCATAGGAGTGCTCCTGCGCGTCTGAAAAAAAGATAACTTGGATTTTGGACATTGTAATCATTGTGCACTATTGTCATGAAACACGATGGACGGGGACACGGCTTGGGTCAAAAACATAGATCGTCTAATCAAACTCCGGCCGCAGCAACAACAATCATCCACGTTAATCACACCTTGGCCAGAATAGGAAACTTCCTTGGAGGAGCTAGCACACCCCCTCGCAGCATAAAACTAACACATAGCTGTGGAACGGAGAATTTGAGACGTGACAGGTCCGATAAACAATGCCTTCGACATGTCAAAGGGGCGCGAACTTGCGACACGGAAATATCATCACTCGACAAATGCGTTTGCACAAAAAATGGGGAAAAAGGAGACAACGTTCTCCGTGTCAACGCAGGCTGTTGTGCCGGTGGCACCATCTTATCCAGATCTTGCGTTCTTGCCAGAAACAGTATAGCAGTATAGCGAGACAAGCGTTGTCTCTGGTGGACACCCAAATCAAGCTTGGGTTGTTGCCACTTTGCAAAATTTGACATCTGATAAAAACAAATCCAGATCTGGTCAGAAAGTACAAAACCTCGTCGAAAGAAGTTTTGGCACTTGCAGACTTTGCTTGCCGTTATCAGACAAAACACAGATTTCCCCCCTCACATAAAACAGGGCCGATGGTACTTGGTTCGTTGCAGTCCTGCAGAAAAACAAAAACCTGACGAATTTCCTCAAAAAGTCGCGGTTTCAAAAGCGGACGAGGCGACGGCGACTCCCAACCGCGGGGAAGGGACGGGAGGGACTCGGGACCCCTCGACTCGACACGAAAGGGGGAGGGAGAAGAAGAGGGGAGCAGAGCAGACAACACGAGGCGCCGAATCGAATCAGGGGAAAGCGAAGGTCTAATTGCATCCGCATCTTCAAGAACTCGATGCGATTGCCCTCCCAGTTCCCCTCTGCCTCGCTCTCCACTCCGCTCTTCCCTGTGTGTGCGTGTGTGTCTGTCGTTGACGAAATCCCGCGTCCATGTGGGAGCTTTTGACTTGATCCAACCAAGAACGCGCCTTTCAGCCGTAAAATACTAGCGCTCCTACCAGTTTCCAAGTCCGGTCGCGGCTTACTTTGCTTGCTTGCTTCCATCATTTGCTTTCCCGTTCCTGCCATTCGCGTGCGCCTCCGCTTACCCGTTCTTGCTTCCGTCGCCTTGGTGCGTGTAAATCTGATCTGCTTGTGTCGCCGCATCATTGGGGCGTCTGAAGTTGGAGTTAGAGTTGGCAATGTCCAGGGAAGGAAGGAGTATTTGATCTGACTTCCGTGAGAGTTCTTGCTGCTGTTCCCGTGCTGGGATTGGGCGGATTGGGGAGCGCTCGGCTGGTATGTTGGCGATTTCTTCGTGGAAGCTACTGTTCCTCTGAATTTCTGGTGCGGAGTTTGGCTTAGGATTTGGGAAGGAGGGATCTTTGGTCGATTTCTGCGCTTCTCTTGGCGATTCCTGTTCTTCTCAACTTGGGGATTTCTGCGGAGGGGAGTTTCCTGACTGGTTTGGGTTCAGTTGAGCAGCAGAGATGAGGCTGATTGTTCGTGTGATCGAGGCCCGCAACCTGCGGGCCATGGATTCGAACGGCTTCAGCGATCCGTACGTGAAGCTGCAGCTCGGGAAGCAGCGGTTCAAGACCAAGGTGATCAAGATGAACCTGAGCCCGACTTGGGATCAGGAGTTCAGCTTCCTTGTTGGCGATATGAGAGATGTGCTCAAGCTTGATGTCTATGACGAGGACATCCTATCAATGGATGACTTCCTGGGTCAACTGAGGGTGCCATTAGAGGATGTGCTAGCAGCCGACGACTTGTCACTTGGTACGCAATGGTACCAGCTTCTTCCGAAAGGCAAAACCGATGAGGCAGTCGATTGCGGTAAGTGATGGACATTCATCTAGTTTTGTTGCTCATTTTTATTTGTTATGATCAGCCACACATCTTTCTTTGTTCATGTGAATTCAGTGTTTGACCTTTGACTTTCTGAATCTGCATCATTTTACTGGCTACTTAGTACAACTTGCTGTCAAGTAAGATCTAGCACATGGATTCTAGTTGATGTTGTTATTCAAGAGAAGTCATCATCACTTCATTTTTCATTTGTTTTCAACTTTCAGGGGAGATTTGTGTCTCGATATCTTTAGAATCGACAGGAGCCACACGATCATGGTCTGATGATCTTGCATCTGAATTAACTGATATACAGAGAGACTATTCATTGTCAAGTCAAAGCATAGCTCCATCTATTGCATTTTCTTATCGAGAAACTGAAACTTTTAAAGAAGATAGTATCAATGAGTATTCTGATGGGTCTGAAATCCCTGCAGAGGATAATTGTAGTGAAGTTGCCAACAGAAATCAAGCTGATGCAGAGGACAGGTCAAAAGGGAATTCTATAGCAGCTTTGAATGGAACTGAAACTTCTAGTTCTAAAACTGACAAGCCATCACTTGTTGATCGTGTCTACCAAATATTTGCTAAAAAAAATGACGATGCGGTGCCAGCATCCTCTGGAAACTCCGAGGCTTCAGAAGAAGTTCAAGAGGAACCAATAGGACATGAGATCCCAGTAAGCGAAGATGATAATACGTGCCCAGAGGCTCCATTCAGTGAATTACTGAAATCTCTAGAATCACGGCATGAAGGAGTTGAGATGCCTGTAAATCTGCAAGGAAATCTTGTCAACCAGTCATATCTTGCCTCGCCTAGTGATCTGAATAACCTTCTCTTCTCACCAGATTCAGATTTTAAACAAACAATGGTTGAGCTTCAAGGTTGCACTGATTTCAAAACTGAACCCTGGAGGATTGATAATGATGGGGAGTCCTTGAAGAGAGTGGTAACTTACACAACTGCACCATCGAAATTGATTAAAGCTGTTCGAGCAACAGAGGAGCAATCTTATTTGAAGGCTGATGGAAAAGAGTATGCAGTTTTGTTGAGTGTAAGCACCCCTGATGTTCCTTGTGGTACTTATTTTCGGACGGAAATTCTTTTCCGGATCATGCCAGGACCTGAACTTGATTCTCAGCAACAGACGTCACATTTGGTAATTTCTTGGCGCATGAATTTTCTTCAGAGTACTATGATGAAAGGTATGATAGAAAATGGTGCAAGGCAAGGCTTGGAGCAAAACTATGCACAGTTTTCGGATTTACTATCACAAAAGATAAAGCCTATTGATGTAGAACCTTCTGGATCTGACAAAGAACAGGTCTTAGCCTCTTTGCAAGGGGGGCAGGAATCTGATTGGAAGATAGCATTTCTGTACTTCTGCAACTTTGGCGTCTTATCCTCCCTTTTTCTGTCTATTTACATTGTTCTGCATGTTGTACTATTGAATTCGTCTGTTCAAGGCCTTGAGTTCTCAGGATTAGATCTGCCAGATTCACTCAGTGAAATTGTCATCGGTGGGCTGTTGTTTCTTCAAGTACAGAACATACTTAAGAAAATTGCATGCTTTGTTCAAGCAAGAGGACAAAAAGGTAAACTATCTTTTCCCTCATCTTTAGTGCCATCTCATGGCATCCAGCATGTTCAGCTTGACACTAAACTTACCCGGCATCAGCTTGTTCTAAAAATTGGCACTTCTAGGGCTAGCTACATAAGGAATCACAAAACTTCAGTCACAGCCTTTTCTCATGAAACTTTATGGAACTAGCACAATAGCTTGGTTTTCTTTGAAGAAAGACTACAACCTCTGACGTGTTTCTTGGAGTACGCTTTGGTATTTATAGCATGGATATCACATATGTCTATTTTGTCCATATTTTCATGTATAGGTGGCGATCATGGTGTGAAAGCACAAGGTGATGGATGGTTGTTGACGGTTGCTTTAATTGAGGGAATCAAATTGGCTCCAGTGGATGCTACTGGTTTCTCTGATCCTTATGTGGTATTTACTTGCAATGGCAAAACAAAAACAAGTTCAATCAAGTTCCAAACACTTCAACCTCAGTGGAACGGTATGCATTTTCAGGAAATGTTTCTGGTTTCTTCTTAAACCCTGTCATCTTCTACCATAATTGTGTATCAGAAGGAAACTGTAAATTTTAACTGCATTTTTTAGCAACATAAAAGCATTATGTGTTTTGTTGTATGTCATGCAACTAAACCTATTTCACCAAATCTTGCAGAAATATTTGAATTTGACGCCATGGATGATCCGCCATCAGTGATGAGTGTACATGTGTTTGATTTTGATGGACCGTTCGATGAAGTTACGTCCCTTGGACATGCAGAAATTAACTTTGTAAAATCAAACTTGTCAGAGTTAGCTGATGTATGGGTTCCTCTTAAAGGTAACTTGGCCCAGTCTTGGCAATCCAAGTTGCATCTGAGGATTTTCCTAAACAACTCAAAGGGGACTGGCATGGTCACTGAGTATCTGAGCAAAATGGAGAAAGAAGTTGGTAAGAAGGTGAGAACTTCCATTCCTTTCTGCTACAAAATATACTGTTAGTGTATGACTTTTCAAACTGATCTGAGTAACTGTTGCCAGATGACATTGAGGTCTCCTCGGACCAATACTGCATTCCAGGAGCTCTTCTCTCTGCCAGCAGAAGAATTTCTTATCAGCAGTTTTACCTGCTACTTGAAGAGGAAATTGCCTACACAGGTAATATTTTGATTTTTTGCTTACATATAATACTTATATTTCATGAAATATATGAATATATTGTTTCACAATCACTTTCCCTGTGGAAGAATGCTGAGGGCTGATATTCCCAAAAGTCTTTGTGTGTGCACCTTTTCTGAAGTATGAAAGATGAAGTAGCTGATTTATACATTTATTTTTAAAAGTAGTGCAAATTTCATGAACATTTTGTTGCAGTTACATCATTTGACATTTCAAAATAGATACCAACTGAAGATGTAGCCAGCAGTGTCTTGTCACTTGTGCATTTGTTTATTGTTTTATCTCTCATCCAATTTGGAAATAAAGGCTCATATTGTTCCTTTCATTCTATTAGAGTTAAATGTTTGTATATATTTCATTGCTTTTGTTTGATTTATATGATCAACTAACTGGGTTCATGTGTCCTCAGTGAGTCCAAATAGCTCACTACCGGTCCAGTGAATTAACAAAGATTCTTTTACTTTTAATTTCAGGGTCACCTTTTCTTATCTCCAAGAACAATTGGGTTTTATTCAAGCATGTTTGGGAGGAAAACAAAATTTTACTTTCTATGGGAGGATATTGAAGACATACAAGGAATACCTCAATCAATATCATCATGGAGTCCCTCTGTTGTTATAACTCTTCACAGAGGTAGAGGCATGGATGCAAAGCATGGTGCAAAGAGCATGGACAATGGAAGGCTTAAGTTCTGCCTTCAGTCTTTTGCATCATTTAGTGTGGCCCATAGGTAAATGCCCAATTTTCTTAAACATATGGAATCTGTTCCATAGCTCTTATAAATCAAACTCTGTAATAATCTTTCTGTCACAATTAACTGCTTGTTTAAATCATCAAGTAATCTGATCTATGTTTTAGCACTGATCCACAGTGCCTCGATTCTTGAAATATCTTTTGCATGGTTTATAGGTTCTCACCAGAATAGATGTGGTTTGTGCATTACAGGACAATAATGGCGTTATGGAAAGCAAGATCTTTGAGCACGGAGCTTAAAGTACAGCTTGCTGAAGAACAATCCCAAACTAACACCCTTCAGAGCGAGGACAGTGGGATTTTTGTTGGTATTGAGGATGACAAGGGGCTTCAGATGAGTGAAGTTTACTCCTCAACCATTCCGACAAATGTTAGTTCAGTTAACTTCTACTGACCATCATAAATCTAAATATACACCTGTGCCTCTGCAAGTTCATTAACTAATATTGTGGTCTATCACAAGAAATTGAAATTGACATACATGTGTCACTTGCCAGATGGCCTCACTTATGGAGATGTTTGAAGGAGGTTCTTTGGAAATGAAGGTAATGGAGAAAGTTGGATGCCAGAAATACTCGGCTACGCAGTGGGAATCAGATAAACCCAATGAGTATCAACGCCAAATCCATTACAAGTTTAGCAAGAAGTTGTCTCCCATTGGAGGAGAAGTGACAGGAACCCAGCAGAAATCTCTTATGCCCAATAAGAAAGGGTGGATTATTGAAGAGGTGATGGAACTACAAGGAGTCCTTCTCGGCGACTTCTTTACGGTTTGTATACATACTTGATCTTCTGCTCCTCTGGCATTCTGGTTCGAATTCGCATGCTCCCGTTGTTGTGCTTGAAAAGTCCATCCTTTCTTGTGCTTTGGATTATGACAGATTGTCTGTTTCCGCGTATCACCTGGGAAGTGTAGTTCACCATGCATTGCAAAACAAAATAAAAGGCCTTTCTTGTGCTTTGGATTATGACAGATTGCCTGTTTCCATGTATCACCTGGGAAGTGTAGTTCACCATTAAAAGGTTGAATTGGAGTAGTACAATCTAAATGTAACACCACCTAGAGAAAATCAAGTCTATAAAATTCTTTTTTTCCTTTTCGGGAAGTTTGCGCCAAGCTTTAATTTTACCTAAATAAAAAATGTTCTTTATAACAAACTATGTTGCTGTAACAGAAGCACATCATATAAACCGGCTTGTCAAGATCTCTGTTTTTTTAACAAAAGTCGAAGTTCCTGTTAAATGGAGTATTTTTCGTCTTCTAAATTTATCATCAAACAAAGCATCAGCCGTTTTGGGGTTCAAGTTTGCGGACGTTATCTTTGTTTCCTCAGAGCCAGATAAGAAAATATGAAAAACAATTGCTTCATTGCAAGCTAATATCAATTTGAGTACATGACTGTCATTTAGTTAGATGGCATGATATTCCATGATTCTGTCTTGTAACTTGGTCAACAGATAGCTGACTAGCTGCGGAGACAAAAAAATCAGCAGCAGTTCCTTTCTAATCATAGGAAAGATCAAACTTGCTACGCTGATTCTCTTCACATTAGCAGAATAAACACAGTGTATTTGATCTGCTCTCCTCCCTTGTATTTGCAGCTGCATATAAAGTACCAGATCGAGGACCTTGCACCTAAGCAAAAGGCAAGCAGTGTTCAAGTTTCCCTCGGGATCGAATGGTCAAAGTCCACCAGGCATCAGAAGCGAATCGAGAAGAATGTCCTTTCCAGTTCATCCGCTCGCCTAAAGGAGATGTTCAACCTGGCATCGAGAGAGCTCTCACATGCCAGATAGGACGCCCCTTGATCTCTCACCGTCCCTGTGCATAATACTGATGAGTGACTGAACATTTCCTAACACTGGCATGGCCTGTAGATACATTGCTTGGCTGAAGATACACACAGACAGCAACTGATTCTGATTGTTGGGTTGGACGAATAATGTGGAACGCTGCGGTCAAATTTTTGGTGAACTTGGAGAGCGCCCATCCTCCACTAGTTTGTTGTACTCGATCAAGTATAGCTGAAATCTGCAGAGATTGCAGAAACTTGGATACCACACAAGGGTCTATCACCATGAGGATGGACTTGGGGTCACATAGACTAGTATAGCTGTATGCCTGTATCTGTATTTTTGGCCTGCAAGTTTCATTTGTTGTATTGCCCACTGGTACTGATAGCTCGCTTTGATTCTTTGGTCACATGTTGAACTGTACAGATCCGGGAATAAGTGATGGAATAAAGCCGCGAAGTTTAATACTGTCATTTCATCAGGAAGTTGGCTCCGTCCATGGCGCGTTCTGTCATGGCGCGGCGCCAGTTCAGTTCAGTACAGGATCAGCATTGCGATGACGACGACGGCGGCGAAGGCTGCTGCTGCCGATCGAGATATTTATCCGGCCGAACAGGACGTGACACCGAACAGAGCCCCCATACGCCGGCCCTGCTGCCTGAAGCCCTGCTGAAAGTGAAAGGGATCCAGCAGAGCACAGCTCTTATCCAACCCCGAGCGAGGCGAAGCTGGACTCCTCCCTCCATCCATGCCCATGTCCCCCTCCCGACGGCAAAGCCAAACCCGGGGCCGAAAACCCGGGACGCCGGAGACACGTCGCTGGCGGCGGCGCCTGGCCATCGATCGCCTCCAAGAAAACCGGTGGCACGGCATGCCCCGGGTTCTCTATCCATATCAGCGCGATCCGTGCTCGCCGTCGCCCATCTGGGGCAGCACAGCGCAGCACACGAGAACGTCACGATCTGCTGCATAGAGATCACTAGCCTGGCCGTATCCCGACGCGGAATTCGCGGGAATTCCGCTTCGTCTGCCCACGCCCAGCCATCGCCGGATCTGGGCCGCGCGCCGGAGATGGCACGGAGACGGGGGAGCCGCGGGTGGGGCCCGGCGGGCGGGCGGGCGAGCACGCGCCCCCATGTGACCCGCCATAAACTACGCGGGCGCCCGGGGTGCCTTTCAGCGGCTTGTCTGCTGCCCGTGCCTTCCCCCGGCAGATGGCTGCTCGCGCTCGTCTCCCTCTATTTCCCTTCCCTAAATGAAATATTCTATCCTGGTCATCGAAATTTCTTTCCCTATCTCAATTTTTCCCGCACTTATCTCTCCTCTATCATCTTTCCCTGTACCAACTACCACATATTTTATAATTTTTCTTACCCCACCCCCTCTTTTTTTTCTTTCCCCCCGCCGGCTCTCTCTCCTCTCTCTCTCACCCCTCAGCTTCTCCTCCCCGAGCTCTCCCCACCGCCGCCGCACCGCCGCCCTACCCCCTCCTCCCCGCGCGCCTCTCCCTCCGGCGGCCGGCGCCACCTCCATCCTCTCCGCCTCCCGTCGAAGACGCCGCCGGCCCGCTCGCGGTTAGCGCCGCGCCTCCCTCCATCCTCTCCGCCTCCCCGCCATCCCCGCCGCTCAGCCTCCTCCCGCCTCCCCCACCTCCCCGCGCGGCGGCGGCCAAGGCCGAGGCGGCAACGCGAAAGCAGCGGACCGGCGCAGTGGTCGCGGCGGCCGCGGGCGAGCGGCGAGCGGTGGCGGCGGCCGCGCGGCGCGGGCGGAGCGGAGCGGGGGCGCGGCGATGCCGAAGGTGCTGCGTGGTGGCGGCGTGGCGCTCGTGCTGGTGGTGGGCTCGCTCGCCGGCGGCGCAGGAGAGGAGGCGGAGGAGGAGCGCGGGCGCGGCGGGCCGGTGGTGGTGCGCTCCCCTTCGATGGCTTCGGCGGCGGCCAGGCGGAGCGGCCAGCGGGAGGAGGAGGAGGACGGTGGTGGGCTCGCTCGCCGGCGGCGCGGGGGCGAGTGGCTCCGGCAGCGGGCGGCGGAGAGCCCGGGCACGCGGAGCTCCGCGGCGGCGCCGACGACAGCAGAGGAAGCGGAGCAGCCCGATGGCGCCGTGGCGGCGGACGACGGCGGCAAGCGGAGGCCGTGTGGGCCGGGGCGGAGAGCCCGGGGCTGGAGGTGGGACGGCGCGGATGCTGCAGGTGCTCGTGGAGGTCGCCGTCGCCCGTGCTCGTGGCCCTGGCGGAGCTCGCCGGCGTCGGCTGCGCCCATGCTCGTGCTCGCGGTGGCGTCGTGGGCCGCGGCGGGTGGCGACGGCAAGGAGGCGGCCAGCAACGAGGCGGAGCGCGGAGGCGGGCGGGTGGTGGGGACTCCCGCGGCCGCGTCTTCGTCTTCTCCGCCGCCGGGGACGAGCTACTAGAGCTCGAGGCTGCCGACCTCGCCGCACTCATCGCCGACGTGCTCCGCCTTCGGCCTCCGCCTTCCCGTCGTCGCGAGGAGGCAGCGCGGTGGTTGGGCCGCGCGTCCACGCAGGCCCCGCGGCTACGGTGGCGGCGTAACGGAGGCCCCCTACCTCCTCTGGATTTGGCAGAGGGGCTGCCCTCCGCTGCCGTAGCGGAGGCGGTAGGGGAGCCCGCTGCAGCCGGTGGTTCCTGTAAACGCTCCTGCTCCTGCTCCTGGTGGTTCCTAGGGGAGCGTTTACCAAACCCCAGTGCCAGCAGCCTAAAAGCTCTAGAGATGTCCTACCAACGAGGAGCTAGCGAGTAGCGATGGCCGATGGCGATGCCCCTCCCCTCTCTCTCCTCCTCCCCAAAATATCAACCGTCGCTTGCCCAATAGAACATTCCCCCATTTTATTACCATTTCTTTCCCCCAACTACTCGATTAAATTTTGCAACAAATAGTATTCTTCTTCTACTTCTCCCGGCTCCCAGCGCTTTTTTGTTCGGATCATAGGGTAACTAACTGCTACTAATCTCAGATTTTTAATACAGAAAGGTCCAACTAACTGCTACTAATCTCAGATTTTTAATACAGAAAGGTCCAGGATTTTAGTTAACAAGTGTAGTACTAGTACTTTGTATATATCATATATGATGAGTAGAGGTATATACTGGTTGAGATAAAAAGTACTCATACTACGTATTTAAAGAGAAAAAAAAAGCAAAAGGGGATCAGCCTTTTTTTGCATCAATTTTTTCTCTTCTTCTCATCTCTTCGCTTTCGAAAAGCCTGTACACAGTACTGCAAGTGCTACACCATCGGAGCACGCTGCGAATATTTACAACGGTACAGCAGCAAACACGAGCAACGAAAACGGAAGAAGAAGAAAAAACGGGCACGGAATGGTGCGGAAAACACATGAGAAAAAAAGGAAAAAAAGCGCTACTAATTGGGAGCGGAGGGAGGAGCACTAGAGCCTCTGCCTCTGGAATTCCTACGCGCACACGGCGGGGCCACGCCGATCTGGCCCGGTGGCGCCTGGGCTGGGCTGGGCTGGAGATCTCTCTAAAACCGGACGAGGCGGGGGGCCGCCGCCGCTGCCGCCGCCAGGGCCGGGTAGTCGTCGTCGGCGGGGGGCAGGAGGCGGAGGCGGCAGAGCGGGCAGGTGGCGTGGTCGTAGTCCAGCCAGGTCTCGAGGCAGGCCCGGTGGAAGAGGTGCCCGCAGGGGAGCCGGTTCACCACCGACTCCGGCTCGAACCGGGCCAGGCACACGCGGCAGTCCGGCCCGGCGCCGGCGCCGCCGCCCCGCCGCCGCCCGAACCGCGACGGGCGGAACCTGCTCCGGAACCGGTCCGCCAGGATGGGCCCCGCGGGCGTGATCGGCGACACCGCCGCCGCCCCGCCGCGCTGGTCGTCGGCCTCCCACGGGGACGGCGCGGCCAGGCCCAGGAACACCAGCGCCGCGCGCACCAGCCCCGCCAGGATCGCCACCGACACCGCCGTGTTGTACAGGACGAAGCCCAGCAGGCTGTCCTTGGGCGCCGGCATGCTGGAGATGCCCATCCTCGCCGCCCGATCCGTCGCCGAATTTCACGAATCCCTCGAGCTTGGGCTGCGGATTTGGGGGAGTGGCGCCTCCTGGGACCTGATTGCAATTTGGGGGAGTTTCCGGGGAGGTGGGTGCGATGAGGGTCAGGGGGAAGAGATTGGGATGGTAGTGGTGGATTTGAGTGGGGAGAGGTGGGGCGAGCTATTTATAGACGCTTCTGGGTTTGGTTAAGGGCGCTGCTGTGTCACAGTTACTGTGGGAGGTTATTACAGTAATTTTTACAGCACGCCTAACCCATGGTGGATTGAACTCTTTTCTTTCTTTTGAGTGTATCTTGAACCAGAGATAGAAAGTGTTGATTGCCAAAATGCACGTGTTGATTGCCAATGTGTGCATCTCTTTTGATATGTACCTTTATTATTATTTACCATGATTTCATTTTAGGATATTTTATTATTACATTTGTTGTCGGTGGTAAAACTACCAACTCATGATTGAAATGTGTAAACTCGATATGTATTCTCTTCGCGCCCTAGCAAATAAAGCAATTATAGCTATGTATCTAGACAAGTGTTTGTCCAAATACATAGCTAGAATTGTATTCTTTATTAAGACTCATTGAGTAAAAGCTACTATCACTAAAATAAAGATAGATATAGATATATGGAAAGGTGGTTATTGTCATTTTTTCTTTTTAGAATATGCATTTTCTATATTACGCAACTAAAAATTGAAATTCTAGACCTCTTGCGCCTTGGTTTTCGTCTTGGCCAGAGAAGTACATTCGTGTAGACTTGAGAATTTGAGAAAGGGGTGACCAAAGTTAATCGTGCGATATAAACTATAAATACGAATCCTCTATAGCACATGGGAGTATTTATCTTCTGTAGAGCATGCAGCAGGACCAACTTGTGCCGTGCGTAGCTGTTGTCGTGGTTATTACCATCAGCTGGTTGAAATGGTCCAGAGCATCCTATGAAAAAGGCCGGGAAAATGGTCCGGAAGCATTCACTGTAGTTACTGGATAAGATCGTGGCAGGCTGAACGAGACCAGACATGGGCTAAAGGTACGAAGCCATCTAAAGCTGATGTAAATTGTTGATATCTAGTGAGCTGTCACACTACCACTGTAGCACAGTGCGTTCCCAAGCTTCAATGGGGTCAACCCTCACAGTAACAGCACTCGTTCTCTCTTAATTTGCATGAAATAAACGTTGATTGCTACTACTAAATTAGTGAGAAAAGCTACTAGATCCGATTCACACGTGAAGTTCACTATACCTGAGGTTTATAAAATACAACCTTTGAAACGACTTTACCTTCCCACTGAATTAACCGCGATATTTTCACTCCCCGGAACAGGAACGACAAATGACGATCCAGCCCATGGCAAGGCCCGGCACCGCCCAACGCTGAATAATTTGGAACCTTCTCTTCTCTGGCGCCTCCCCCTGCCTACGTGCACGCGCACAGCCGGTGCTCTGTTACACCACTGACGAGACCGACGGCGACTGATTGCTACACCTACACGCTCCATGCCGCCACCGTCAACCCGCCGAGCTGCGGCGAGGGGCCCCGGCCGCCGGATGCTCGACACGTACGCGCCCCGGCGGCGTCCCTTCCGCCGCGATGCCGCCACCTGTCCCGCTGATCCGTCAGAAGCTCGTTCAAACCGGAGTCGTAGTTGGCACCCATCATTGCCCAGCTGATGGCGATCGATCGCCCCCGGACGGAGAGAAAAAAAATCTTAACGCGGTTGGGTTAGATTTCGATCGCTCTGGCTATTTTATTTTATCCCTTTTTTGCTGATTACTTGTAACTTTCGCCGTGACATTTGCAAATTGGCTTGCGATTAGTTTATTTGAGCCTGAATTCTTGAGGCCGGGACTCGCGCAAATTGGGATGCGCATGCGGCGCACCTCTCCCACCAAGTTTTTTGTGCATGTATATATAAATATAATAACTATATATGCGTAGGTATATAATTGTTGTGTGGCGGGGGGAGATTAATTAAGAAATGTGTGTGATCAACGAACAACTAATCAGGGTGGCATGTGCACGGCCCATTTTAAAAACTGTCACTTGCGGGTATTAGTTTGGGAGTTTGGCTAAACTTTGCGCGGCGACAAGGGGACGGCGGGTTCTTGCGGTTCAAACGTCCGACACGGCGAATATGTTTTGCATGATTTCCATGTACTAACTCGAGTAGTTAAGGCCAATGCTTGTGCCCAGCGTCGGCTTCACTATATATAATTGTACAGGGTGATTAATTCGTTAGGAGTTTATGTTTTGTTTGGACGCAAGAATTATTAGCTCGTTTGGGAGAGATTTAACAAGCGATGGAGTTCAGTGTTATGATGATTGGTGGTTACCGTTACGGTATTCGGTTAAGCAAGATTCTGCTCGGGATTGTGAGATCTTGCTGGTATGGGCATGGGCGCATGTGGAGGCGCTAATCCGTAATGGGCATCCGATGGCCAAACCAGGGTTCAATTCATTGGATCGAAATTAGTCGCGGCAAGTTGCCGTTATATTATCCCGGCTCCCCTGTCTGTTCGTGCTTTCTTTTCTTTAGGTCCGCCAATAAACTAGGCGACCCCATCTGCTAACGTACTATGAATGCATGATACAGCAATCCACTGATCATCATTGTATAAAGCACGTCATTGATCCAAACTTCTAATATACTGGACGGCTTTGATCGCAGAGGAGTTTTTTTTGGCTGTGTTCATTTCTCAAATTTTTCCAAAAATTCTCTCTCCAAACTTCACTATTCACCTATCACATCAAATCTCTCTCTTCGTGCATGGAGTATTAAATGTAGGTAAATAAAAAAATTAATTACATAGTTTTGATGTATATGACGGGACGAATCTTTTGAGCCTAGTTAGATCATGGTAGGACAATGTTTACCCCAAACAAACGAAAAGTGCTACAGTACACTACTGTATCCGATAGTGATATTTTCACCCAACTTTCTCTTTTTTTTTTAACTAAACAAACCCATTCTTCGCGCGCGGGCCACCAGGAAGTGCGAAACCGCGCGAGCTGAGGTTAGCTCGATCAGTTGGATGGAAACTGTAGTGTAGGTGTACGTACATCCTCTGAATCTGAACCCAGCTCATGATATCTAAATCCAGATACATAATAATCGACCGATGAATGAATGCCAGGCCTTTTTGTCAGCCACCGATGAATGAATACCCTGTACAATAATCGACCACAGTACGTGCTTCCATTGATCTACATGGCGATTTGCTCCGGTGTACATGCATGCATGCACCCTACCCAGCTCAGCGCGGAGCTACAGGGGCTGGCGCCATCGCGTGGCGCCGGCGGATCGAAAGCCCCGGGAAACGGGGGTCGTGGGCGCGCCCCAGCCCCACTTGTCGCCACGGCGACTCCGGTCGCGTCGCGCGCCCATGCCGCGGTGCCGCGCCCCACGGTGGAGCACGCGAGAAGCAGCCCGGGGCGCCCGACCGGGACGCGTCGACGAGCGGTTGGTGGCGCGGCGCGCGTCCGCGTCGTCGTGGCGGCACCGCAGCGGGGGCGCGGGCGCTAGGCGCTGGCGGGCCACGGCCACGCGGCGCGCGCGTGCGACACTTGGACGGGCGTGCGCGCGTCCCCGTCGCCGTCCCCGCGCGCATCGTCCATCATTCCCATCCCATCCGTGACCCGCTGGCTGGCTGGCTACCCGATCGGCTCCCCCGCGCTTCCTTCGCATCCACGGTTCCGCGTCCCGACCAGATCCGATCCTGTGCGCGCGCCGCCACCGCCGCTCGCGCTCGGCGCCACGCTTGACCGAGTCCAACGCGACGCGACACCGTCCCAGAAAACCCTGTACACACACAGACCGTGCTTGGCTAGAATGTGCGTGCGGGCGCCAATCAAATCGCACCAAACATCGTACGTACGTAAATCTTCCCTGGATGGATGGCATCCTTGGCTGCATGAACGGACTTTTCAAAGGCATGCGGGTTCCTTGGTGAATTTCCCGCCGCCCAAGTTGCAGAGCATGGAGCCAAAGCGCGGAAGCCGCCTTCCAGACAGTGCGGCAGCTGCCAGTCCGCGACATGGCGGGAGAGCGAGAGCGAGCGGCCACCATACACCAAGCGTGCCGGGGCGCGGGGCGGTCACGTGGAGCCGGCGTGCGCGACGCCGACGGGCGATAGGAGCTGGTGATGCCGCCTTGTGGTGGAGTCAAGTACTCCTACTCAAGTGGGCCGTCGCCTCCTGGCCGGCCTGGCTCGTGCGTGCCGCTGTACCCGCTTGCTTCTCCCTTTGGATGGAGCCCACGCGCGCGGTGAGGTGAAACCAGCGGAGCGGGGCGGACCCGTGAGCCTGGGGGGCGTGGGCTCACGTGGCCCTGCGGGCGCGGGCGCGGGCGCGGTCGGGAGAGAGCCCCAGGTCGGCAGGGCGCGCGCCGCCGCCGCCGCGTGGCGTGCTACGTGTGAGGCTCGATATTTTCCTTATTTTTTTTTCTTCTGAGATAAAAGGGGCTCGGCGAAAAGAAAGCGTCTGTGAAGACTCGGATTGCTGTCTTCTCTGTGTGTGTGTGTGTGTGTTTAATGTTCTTGGAATTATCTACCGGCCTATACCTGATTCTACTTTGCTGATCGCCAAATAGTTTTGAGTTTTTCTGTGTTTCCTCTTTCCCTCTTTTAAAAGAGAAATTAATTACTGCCTTTCTTTCTTTTGTCTGTTTCTTTCTTTGGATAGTGCCCATCGCATAGGTCTGCAGCATAAGCATGCAACCTAGTTCAAGTTCTAATGCATTTTAAATATCAGCTACAAAGCTGATAAAAAAGAACCACAAACTGAATAAAGAAAATTAAAAGAAGTATACAATCTATTGTTTATAAAATTAGTCTGTTACAGATTGAGCATACTGGTCTTTTTCATAAAATTTGCTGTGCGACGAGTGCCTATCATACTGACATATTGGCGGCTGTTAAGCTATACCATATGCCATTGATTATTGATGGTGTGTTTTCAGAACTTTCTAATGTACCTTGTCTATCCTAAAAAGAATCATATTATGAAATTTTTAGACAGATTAAGAGTGGATAAAAAACACATGTACTCTTCGTTAGTAGTTTGCTTATATAAAATATATAAAATCTATTTCTATTTAACTATACATACACGAAATTATCACAATAAATTACCTATGGATGGGATTTGAATCACAATCACTATATCAGGGTGCATTCTTCTGAAACAGTATAAGGTAGTAGAAATAACCGTAGCTTAGAGTACTTGGTTCGAGAAAAGTAAATAGCAACATAAACCTCATGTGCCATTTTTTTTCCTAGTAAAGGGATAGTTTTACTCCGACCTATGTATGAGTTTTGCACACGATCTATATACTATTATTAAGTCGGACAAGTATCTAGAAAGACCACAGATTTTAAAACATTTACGAGGACAACCGAAAACTTCCTCATTTTTCTTGGTCCGAGCAGCATTACCTGCTGACATAATTTTATTTTTCGAGTGGATGATTAATGAGTCGTTGACAATTCTGTTCAGGAAAGGAGGAAATAACGAAACAACGATGGGCCCTGCTGGGCCTAATAGAAACTACTTAATGACCAGATGGACCCTAGTGGGCTAAATGGGTTTCAATGTGTACCATTCAATTTTGGGAACTTGCTTTGCTTATGTGTCTGTCTTTCTTTCTTTTCTTTCAAGCTGTCCCAATCTGGGCTTTAGGCCCAAAGCTTACTAGGAATTCAGAAGCAGATGCATCAAAACGCAAGTCAATCTTAGGTAAAAACATGACAACACAGACGCCGCGGTGGCGTAGGAAGGAGAAACGTAACGGAACGGGACACGAGACATCTTGCACTAGTAGGAAGCAAACGCGCCGTGCTGGCGACTGTACACGAGCAAAGACTCCGTGGTCTCCACGTACGAGAACGTTCGGATGTTGTAGCTATCATCGTCGTACACGCCGACCGGCGTCCCTGGGCTCCGAGCGGTGACTGGCACCACGCCGCATCGCAGGGCCCTGTCTTCCCTCGGCCGGTGCGCGTACAAGGCGGCAACCTTCTCATCATCGGCCACGGTCAGGATGTGCTCGCCGTGAGCTACCACCGGCGAAGCCAGCTCCTGCTTCCGGTCGGCGTTCACCAGCACGATGTAGCGGCGTACCCACACCTGCTCCTCTCCTCCTCCACCCTCCAGCACGAACACCTGCGGCAAATGTGAGTGTAGAAAAGGAGAATTGAGCCAACAGGTTGAATCGTGTTGATCTCGAGTGTTTATACACGTTACAACCAGGCAGGAACTGCCGTGCGGGGCGCGCGCTCACGCGCGACGTGCGCGTCGTGGGCTGCGGCGTGGCTGACCAGAGCGTGGGAAAACCTCTGGTGCTAACAGTCGGAAGGGTCATCTTGTGGACACAAAGACTGTCACGGAAGGCTTCAAACGTGCGCGTCGTGAGAGCCTTGGTCGTGATGTCCGCGTACTGCTCGTCCGTAGGCACATGAAGAACGCGGAGCTCGCCGGCTTGAACGCGTTCCCGCACGAAGTGTATGTCGAGCTCGATATGTTTCGTGCGCTTGTGGTGGACGGGGTTCCGGGACATGTAGACAGCAGAGACGTTGTCACAAAACACCACCGTGGCCTTGTGAACTGGGAGCTGAAGCTCGCCGAGGAGTTGCCGGAGCCAGATGCATTCCGCGGCTGCATTTGCGACGCCGCGATATTCTGCCTCCGCGCTCGATCTGGAGACGGTGGGCTGTCGTTTCGACGACCAGGAGACGATGGAGTCGCCGAGGAACACGCAGAACCCGGACGTTGAACGACGCGTCGCGGGGCAGCCACCCCAGTCGGCGTCGGAGTACGCCGTGACGTCGAGCGTCGGTGAGGCGCGAAGTAGAAGGCCGTGCGACGTCGTCCCGCGAACGTAGCGAAGAATCCGCTTGAGCTGAGCCTGGTGATGCTGCCGAGGGTCGTGCATGTAGAGACACGCTTGTTGCACGGCGAAGGCGAGGTCGGGCAGTGTGATGGTCAGGTACTGCAAAGCGCCGGCGATGCTGCGGTAGGACTTGGCGTCGTCAATGGCTGGTCCGTCGGAAGGCAGTTTGCCGTTGCAGTCAATCGGCGTCGAAACAGCCTTGCAATTCGCCATCCCGGCGCGCTCGAGAATCTGCTCGGCGTAGCGTGCCTGAGAGAGGTAGAACCCGCTCTCGGAGCGTTGCACGTCAATGCCGAGAAAGAAGCTCAGAACGCCCATGTCCTTGACAGCGAATTCGCCGCGGAGGTCGTCGACGACGCGTTGAAGCAGTGCAGTGTTGGAAGCCGTCAGTACCATGTCGTCGACGTAGAGTAGGAGATAGGAGATGTCGTGGCCGCGCCGCAGGACGAAGAGGGAGGAGTCCGACCGAGTGGCCGTGAACCCCAGCTTGACGACGAAGTTGGCGAAGCGCGGGAACCACGCCCGAGGCGCCTGTCGAAGACCGTACAGGGACTTGTCGAGGAGGCAAACGGCGTGTGGTCGTGCAGCGTCGACGAAGCCGATAGGCTGCTGGCAGAAGACCTGTTCATCAAGCGTCCCGTGGAGGAACGCGTTCGAGACATCGAGCTGGCGTGTAGGCCACTGGCGCGACGCCGCGATCGCCAGCACTGTCCGAATTGTCGCCGGCTTGACCACAGGCGTGAACGTCTCTTGGAAGTCGATGCCGTGCCGTTGGTTGAAACCGCGAACGACCCACCGAGCTTTATAGCGCTCGAGGGAGCCATCGGGGTTCAGCTTGTGCTTGAATACCCACTTCCCAGTGATTGTGTGGGCGCCGGCCGGGCGATCCACGAGGCGCCAGGTGCGGTTGTCCTGCAGAGCTTTGAACTCGGCCTCCATGGCACTGCGCCAATTAGGATCCTGTAACGCCGCGCGCGCAGACTTGGGGATCGGGGAGACGGCTGAGGCGGCGGTGGCGGACAGGGCGTAGCGCGGGTTGGGCTTGAAGATGCCGGCGCGCGATCTGGTCACCATGTGGTGAGCAGCGGGAGGAGGCGCACTCTATTAGTGAGCTCAAACGAATCAAAATACAGGCAAATATAGCTCAAGTTGAACGAATTGAAATACTGTGGCAGTGTGGCCTTGGTCGGAGCATGCTCATCGTACCTCGGTGTTGCTCGTCATTGGATGATAGTTCCGGCAGACGGTGAAGCCCAGCCTGCCGCCGGCATCCGTGAGGCGGCACGTGTACCGCAGCCACGGCACCGATGGCATGGGCACCGCGGCGAACTTGGCGCGCTCGTCCTCGAGGTCGAACGCCATCACCCGCCTGCCGTCCTTGGCGACCCAGTACGCGACGCCGCCGACGGTAATGATGCCGAGCCCGAACCTGCAGCTCGACCCGGGCGCCGGCACCTCGCGCCACGACGGCGGCGGCATTGGCGACGACGAAGCCTCCTCCAGCGTGAACACGTGGACCGCGTCGAACGACTCGTCCGGGTGGCGCGGGACGTGCAAGATCTTGTACAGCCCCGTCGCCGGGTGGTACGCGAAGCAGAAGAAGCCGGCCTCGTCGCGCCACGAGCCGGCGGCGGCGCCACGGCCAGCTCCTCGCCGGTAACGGGGTTGAACAGCACGATGCCGCCGCCGCGTCTCCCGCGGCACAGGCAGATGAGGCCGTTGCACGTGCCGACCATTCGCGTGGGTTCGTGCTCCCGCTGGTAAAACTCCCACTCCCACCAGTGCCGCGGCGCCGGGGCGGCGGCGCCGGGCAGCTCCAGCTCCCTGCCGCGGCCTTCGATTAGGTCGTCGAAGACGTAGGCGCGGGGGCGGCGAGAAGAGCCGTTGCCTTGGTCGCTGACGTAGGCAAGGACCTTGGCGCGGGCTCGCCGCGCCGGCATGTGCTCGTCGATGACGCGGCGCCAGTGCCGGCAGACGAGGCGGAGCCGCCGCCGTGGGGTCGGCAGGAGGCGCAGCAAGACTTCCACCAAGGTGTCGGAAGGGATCGCGTCCCAGCCCTCGGCCATTGCGGCTCCAGCTTCCCTCGACGTCCGCAATTTTGATGAACGCGTGAAATCGTTGGTTGTATTGTATAGGTGTTGGACTAAAGTTTTATCTTACTTTATCACGGAATATTTCGTACGATCGAGTCCTTTTATAGTTGTAGTTCGATGCTGTATAAAAAGTTGAAATCGTCACGGAGTAATAACAATACACACATAATGCACACGCGCGCAGATCATTGCAATTTCTCTCGCTAGAGTCTGGACCTATATTACAACCAAAGTACCAGCTGCATGCACGACTTGGTTTCACGGTTACAAGCAAGCAGAGTTAAAGAAACATTAATTCCTTTGTTAATCAACAAAGTAAACATACAATACTATTGACAACAAACTTTGCTGCAAGCATCTGTGTTACTGTTACATTCCATGTGTTTTCCACTTCTCCTCCTAGTTAATCTACATCTACTAGCCCAAGAAACAATTACATTTACGGATCTGTCTACCTATCACCCAAGTAATTTAGAGGCCCTCCTCACTCGAATTTTTGAACCACTGGATCTAAATCCAAGGGCTCTCCTTCATCTTCTACCTCCACCTTCTCCCCATTCTTCTTCTACCTCCAGCCCGCCGCCAGCCCGCCGCCCAGCCCCGCCGCCACCCCCGGCGCGAGCGCGCTAGGGCTGCGCCGACCCCTCCCGCCGCCGCGCCGGCCCCTCCCGCCGCCGCCTACCGCAGCCGCCGTCGCCGCCGCCTCCCGCAGCCATCGCGCCCCCGCCCCGGCCCCGCCCAACCGCCGTCCTCCGCCGCCTGGGCCGGCGGCGCCACCGCGGCCGGCCTCGCCGCCCCCGCGCCCACCACCACCGCCGGGCCGGCCTGCCGCCGCCGGACCTAGCGGACCTCCCTCTAGATCCGGCGGCGATGAGCAGCCCCCGCAACCCGAACCCCCCTAACCCCGAACGCTAACCCGAACCCTAACCTCGCCGGAGTTGCTCGCCGGAGTTGGAGAAGAGGGTGTAGATGGGGAGGAAGAAAAATTCGTGTGACAGCAGCCAGAGAAACGCTCGAGTGAGCGTTAGCTTTATCCATTACATTAGAGGACCAGAGCCTAGCTAGAGGGCAAGAACCAAGAACAAGACGCTGGTCAAAAACACGTGACCGCCGCCGTAGAAACCGCGATCTTGCCGGCCTTGAAGCCGCCGTCTTCCACCTTGCTCAGCTTGGCGCGGTGATCGTCGTTGTCGGACTCCTCCGCAGCCGCCCGCTTCTTGTTCTTGGCTTCCTCCGCGGCGTCATCCGCGGCCGCCATGTCGAGCAGATGGCGGGCCTGCTCCATGACAGCGGCCATCCCCGGGACGTGCTCCTCGAGCAGCTTCAGGGCATCGGCGCCGCCGCTCTCCACCGCGGCCGCCGCCATCTCCCGCAGCTCCCGAACCGACCGCGCCGCCAGGTACCTCGTGACGCCGTCGGGCGGGGGCGCCCGGCCGGAGACGAGGGTGTTAAACAAGTTGTACGTGTCATGTATATCATGTCTAACAAACCCAGGTGCTGGTAGTTGTAGATATTCTCATGTATCATATGATATCCGGCCAGGGTTTGTTAGCATGACTTGTAAGCCATGATGGGGGCGTTTCCCATCTATAAATCAACACGCACAGCGGCCTCTACGGAGGTAGATACGCTTCCAACTTTACATGGTACCAAGAGCCTATTCGTGCCTCTAGATTGCATCTAGCAGATGGCAAACCCCAGCTCGTCCACGTTCATCGGCCAAGCCATTGGTTCGCCGTTTGGATTCTCCATCACCGAGAAGCTTTCCAGGAACAACATCGGGCTGTGGAAGCTCCAGGTGTTGCCGGCCATCCGCGGTGCCCAGTTGGAGGGGTACCTCGATGGCTCGATTCCGGCACCACCAAAAGAAGTCGACGTCAAGGACGGCGACAAGACAGTCAAGGCCGCCAACCCGGAGTATGCCAAATGGGTGGCGCATGACCAGCAGGTGCTGAGCTACTTGCTCACCACCATGACGCGGGACACCATGGCGCAAGTCGCCACGGCAAAGACAGCAGCCCAGCTGTGGAGCGCTGTGGAAGAGATCTTCTCTTCTCAGACGCGGGCGCGATCGGTTAACACCAGAATCGCACTCGCCACGACGAAGAAGGGTAACTCGTCAGCGAACGAGTACCTCACCAAGATGAAGACGCTCGCCGATGAGATGATGACGGCCGGGAAACCTCTCGGCGATGATGAATTCGCGTCCTATGTTCTGACGGGACTCGACGAGGAGTACAATCCACTGGTTTCCGCCCTTCTCGCCAGGGTGGAACCGGTGACATACACGGAGCTGGTGTCACAGATCGTCAGCTTCGAGGGCCGGCTGGAGATGCAACGTGGTGGCAGTGGATCTCAATCCTCTGTCAACTCCGCGTCTCGCGGTGGACGTGGATCTAATCGCGGAGGCGGGCGTGGTGGACAGCGTGGTGGCAATGGCGGCCGTGGTCGTGGCCCTGGCACTGGAGGCCGGGGTCGTGGCAATGGCAATGGAGGAGGACAGAAGCCGCGCTACAACGGCAAATGTCAGGTGTGCCTCAAGGAGGGTCATAGCGCTGTCAACTGCTGGCACCGCTTTGATCCTGACTTCGTCCCAGATGAGAGGAACGCCAACGCTGCTACACACTCCTACGGCGTCGACACCAACTGGTACAATGACACCGGCGCCACCGACCACATCACCAGCGAGCTCGACAAGCTAGTCGTCCACGACAAGTACAATGGAAATGATCAAATCCGCACGGCCAGTGGAGCAGGTATGAACATTAACCATGTCAGTCATGCTGTTGTTCGTGCCCCTAGTTGCAATTTGCATTTGAATAATGTTCTGCATGTACCTAAAGCCAAGAAAAATCTTGTTTCTGTTCATCGCCTAGCCACAGATAACAATGCCTTTCTTGAATTTCATCCCAATTTTTTCTTGATCAAGGATCAGGCAACGAGGAAAACACTTTTGGAAGGCAAGTGTAGAGGAGGTCTTTATCCCCTTCCTGAATCAAGAAAAGAAGTTCTGTCTGCCATCAAACCCTCCACGACTAGATGGCACAATAGATTGGGTCACCCGGCTTTTCCCATTGTTCAGAAAGTTATTAGTCAAAATAAATTGCCTTGTGATAGGGAACCTCATCCACAATCTGTGTGTAATGCTTGTCAACAAGCCAAGAGTCATCAGCTTCCCTATCCCAAGTCGTCTAGTGTTTCCAATTTTCCTTTAGATTTGGTTTTCTCTGATGTATGGGGACCCGCTCCTGACTCTGTTGGGAGAAATAAATATTATGTGAGCTTCATTGATGATCATAGCAAATTCACTTGGATATACTTGCTCAAATATAAATCTGATGTTTTTCAGCGCTTTCATGAATTTCAAAATTTAGTTGAGCGCCTGTTTAACAGGAAAATCATTGCTATGCAAACTGACTGGGGTGGCGAATATGAAAAATTAAACTCCTTCAAAAAGGTTGGGATCACACATCTGGTGTCTTGCCCTCATGCTCATCAACAGAATGGCTCAGCCGAGCGCAAACATAGGCATATTGTAGAAGTCGGTCTCTCGCTTCTATCTCATGCTTCTATGCCTCTCAAATTCTGGGATGAGGCATTCCTTGCAGCTACATATCTCATAAATCGCACCCCCCGGCAAGGTCATTGGTTTCGATACCCCTCTTGAGCGTCTGTTTAAGGAAAAACCAGATTACTCTATGCTTCGAATTTTTGGGTGTGCATGTTGGCCCAATCTTCGCCCATACAACACCCACAAATTAGCTTTTCGTTCCAAACGATGTGCCTTCCTTGGGTACAGTAATCTTCATAAAGGTTTTAAGTGCCTTGATATATCCACGGGTCGTATTTATATATCTCGGGATGTTATCTTTGATGAGAATATTTTTCCGTTCTCTGAGTTACATGAAAATGCTGGAGCTTTGCTTCGTACAGAGATTAATCTTTTGCCGGTTCATCTTTTTAATCCTCCATTGCTATATAGAGGCACAACAACACCTGACATTGATTTGGCTAATAGTTCAAATAACCTGCCTGTTCACAATGCTGAAATTCCCAATGAAAGTGCTGCTCCGGGTAGTGTTGTGTCTGATTGTATGTAGGATGGGCCGAGCACTGCAACCGAGGAAGATATACATGCACCAGCATCTGACCCTGCAGGCGGATCGGCCTCCCATTCCGTGCCGAGCGCATCGCCCACGGGATCAGTGCCTGCCGGTGTCCCGAACAGCGAATCTGCGCCCGCCACGCAGGTGCCTGTCCCGCCTGTGTCCAGCGGCATTGCTGCTTCGCATGCACCGTCTGTGCCGTCTGCATCTGTTGCTCCTCCTGCAGCTGCCTCGGAGCAAAGGGGAGTAGCACCTCTCCGGACCAAGACTCGATCACAGAGCGGCATCCGCAAACCAAAAGTCTACACCGACGGGACAGTCAGGTATGGAATGCTTGCTGACAGCAATGAACCAAGTAATTTAATTGATGCTCAGAGCAGGCAACCGGGCAAATGGACCCTCCACCAACCTCTCGCCCCCAGGGCGACACCCATGGCGACTCGACCCCCACCCACGCTAGACCCGCCTGCATCTCCACCCAAATCGCCCAGCCGACGCAAGATCCAGCCGCACCCCTTGCTGATCTACTAGTCCATAGTTTCCTCGCCACGAATGACCCAACCCAGGAGGAGATCAAGCGTGCTCATGGCGAATCCCCCTGATGCGACCGCCACGGCCACGACGCAACGCAAGGCGCCCCTTCCCCAGGAGAGCGATGCTGCGACAGCTCTACTCCCGGAGTTTGCTGAAGATTTGCAGAGGCCAGCCGGATTCAAGACACTAGTGGCGAGCTCAGGGCTCGAGAGCGCCCGCTCTGAAGATTTGCAGAAGCCAGCCGGATTCAAGACACCAGTGGCGAGCTCGGGGCTCGAGAGAGCCCGCTCCGCCATTAACGAGGACCCGTTGATCTCCGACCTCCTTCAACGGCACATCAACTAGGAGATTCACCAAGATCCGCAAGAAATTGCTGACATCAGGGGCAATCCTGCCGGCAATCCGCATGGCAGGAATGAATTCAAGACGGTGCAGCAGCAGTTCACCAGAGAGGAGAAAGGGAAGAGCATTGAAGCCGCTGAGCAGCAAGGACATGGACAGAAGTCGACTCAGGTCAGCTCCATGGAGTCACACAGAGAGAGACGCTCGAAGGCATGGCAAGGGGAAACATCCAGCTCAAGGGCAGCGGACAACATTCAATTCTCCACCTTCCAGCAGTGCTCGACGCAGAGAGGAGAGAATCATCATCACCTAAAAGGAGGATCGCCACAGGTTGGCAACAGGAGTTCGATCGTTGATGAGCAGGGATTTCAGAAAGTAATGCCGGCGTACTGGTGGCGCAAGGAGAAGCCGTATTCAAGCAGGGCTGCACGGACTCAACTACCTGCATCAGAGGTGCAGCGCCATGAGAGATACAAAGCTCATGTTAGAGGGAAATGCCTTAACTGCTTCTCTCCAGACCACAAGGTTGCAGAATGCAGGAACAGAAGTAAATGTTGGAAGTGCTTGCAGTGGGGGCACAAAGCTCACACCTGCACCTACTGGAGGACTCCATATAAGCGGTTGGAGCAGCAACAACGGCACGACCATCCCCTTCCCTCCTCTGCTGCCTCGGCCTCTTCCTCCCGGCCAGAGCCCGGGGAGACAAGGAAGCGCTCCTACTTGCAAGTGGCCAAGGGAGACTTGGAGGAGATGGCCTCCTACCCCGGCGACCCCCGTGACCACCCGGAGCTTGCGGTCTGCACCATCACGGCAACAGGAGCCATCAAGCGCAAGAGGGACGAGATCATTGGCAAGACGGCGGTGTGCTGGCTCAACGGCAGCAACCACGACACCGACACCCACCACGTCACCGACGCCCTGCAGGAGCAGCTCCACATCAGCCACCACGACATCAAGGTGGTCAAGCACTTCCCCGAGCAGTACCGCATCTTCTTCTCCAACAGTCGTGCCCTGCACCGCGTCCTCGGCCGCCGGGGAGTACGGCACCATGGAAGAACATTCAACTTTGAAGAGTGGACGGAACGACGCGGCGCTCAGGAGAACATGCTGGAGTTCAGGGTGCGACTGCGCATCGAGGGGGTGCCGGTCCACACCTGGTTGGAGGAGGTGGCGGCGAAGGTCATCGGTCCTCACTGCGCCATCCACTACACCAAGGGCTACTCACGGCGCCGAGACCGCACCAGGACCTAGGACCTCTGGGCATGGTCCTCCGATCCAAGTAAGATTGCTAAGAAGGTCATCTTGTCCATCACTCACCCTGACAGCGATTTCGACGAACGCCCAAGGGGCCGCAAGGGGAAGTACGACTACAAGCTTCACCTTCACCTGGACGTTGTGGAGGATCTCTCCTTCCATGATGACAGGGGTGGAGGGAACAGGGCTTCCAACCGGAAGCCACGCCGCGAGTTCCTATGGAACTATGGGCGGCCGGACTCACAGGGTGAGCGGTGCAGCGGCCAGCGGCATGACAACTACGACGTGCGCGAGTACCGTCCCCGCCGAGATAGAGACGACGACAACAACTTCAACCGTGGCGTGAGACGCCACCGCAGCCAGTCGTCCTGGGGGAGGATGACACGCTGCCGGGGCGCGATCGAGGACTGCTACAGCATCACCACAAGGCACCAGGGAGACAACTACAACCACCGCAGCAGGGTGGGGACACAGCACAAGGCGACCTGGCGCCCCAAGAATTCAGGCAAGCATGTCTCCTTTGCGGATCTTCTGGTCAGCTACATGGGTGAGCTTCATCCCGCCTCCAAACTCGACTCTCAGCTTCCTGAACGCCTTTGCCTTGATGTTGCTGAAAAGAGTCGGTTTGATCCGATGGGGGAAGAGGCGCTAATACTGCCCAAACTGCCTGCAGGTCCCCCTACACTTGAGCAGCGAATCCTTAACATGTTGGAGGGGGCGACGGGATGGCTGCCAGTTCAGTCACCCAGGGGAGAGGATCAGCAACTCCACACGGCAACCATTGCAGCGGGACTGGTTTGCAACCTTGTGCCATCTCCCCCTGAGCTGAATGCTGATCCGAAAGATATACTACATGTTTCTGAGTTGTCTAGGGATATAAATGATAGCACTACATCTCCTGAATTAGTTGCTGCAAGTACTGATATGTTAGCTGGCAATGCGGCACCTGAGCGGTCTAATCACTTCCTAGCTTCAAAACACACTTTAATAAATTCAGTTTCAGAACTCTTAGATGAGGAACATCCTGCTAATGAGGGCACTGCACCGGCATTTAAGTGCAACACCAGGGAAGAGCTACTAGTTCCCAACCCTGATCAGGAGCACAATAACACAAACTTGCTAATTCCCCCAATGACAGATACAAATCACATGCCAAATATAGAGACAGTGGAAAATCAACATTTCTACAGTGCCACCTAATCCTAGTGTGCTGCCTAAACAATCTGAGGTTGTTGTACTTCACACGAGTATTGAACAAGCCCCTGTTGAGGCTATAAAAGAGCAGCAGCAACACCAAACAAATCAGCAAGAGGCACAGTCAGTAGAGCAAGAGGACGAGAATGATTTGCAACTCTTTCTTGATTTTGTCTCGGGAGAAACTTGTGCCCCCATTTTTAGTACACCACCAAGAGTCAATCCCCACACAGACAACTCTAGACAACAACCTACAGCCCCGAATACATAGCAGAGGAAAAGTGCACGTCTAGCTGACAAAGCCAAGCATAATGCAAGTTTGGGTAGCTTACAGCTTGCCCGACAGGTTCTTGTGAAGAAATTAGGAGAATTGATACCAGGCACTCAACTAAAAACTGATGGGAATCTTGATTCTTTGGTGCAACAGCTTCCACGTCCATTCACCAAAACCACCATGGAGGCCCTGCAGACTTTGGTGGAGGAGGGCAACAAGGCCAAGAACAGGAAGAAGACCAAGGTGGCGCTGGTATCCCTCATGGACCAGGCCCTGCCGGCAGTATAGATGGCGCTGCACCGATCCTGGGCGACATTACTAGTTGTTTTATTTGATTCTCAGAATGTGGTGTATCAAACCAATGAACCTTTTTAAGTGTGTAATCATTATTGGGCCAGCAATTCCGGCCCGCGACTCCAGCGATGGGTTGGGCCCAACCCAGCCATCGACGGTCATGGAGCTCGCCAATGTGTCGTTGCCTAGTCAGTTGTATCGGCCCAGGCAGTGGTATCGACTTGCTATGTATCAGTCCGCATTTGTGTCGTCAGTCCGGTTCCAACTGGAGCATACAGCCTGCTTTGTATCGGCCTCTAGAGCCAAGCACGCCCAACCAGTTCCGATTAATATAAGTTGTGCTTTCAGCATGAGTTGCTCTCAAGGTTTTTATGTCGCAGAAGAACTGTAATATACTTTGCTGGAATGTACACGGCCTTAATGCAAAGGCTAGACGCGATAGTGTTAGAAATACGGTCTGTGCAGCTGGCGCAACAATTGTGTGTCTTCAGGAAACAAAAATCGCACACTGGACTCCTAGCCTGGTTAGAGATACGCTTGGACCAAATTTCGTGAACTCCTACACGACATTGCCTGCCACGGGGGTGCGCAGCGGCATCATATTGGCGGTTAACGAACAGTTTTTCTCCCTGCAAAATCACCATGCCACACCACACTCGATCTCGGCAGATGTGGTGATGCGCGCTGAAAATAAAATCTGGACTATCACGGGAGTCTATGGACCACAAGATAACAACGAAAAAGAGATCTTTCTGGATGAAATAAGGGACCTAAAGGCTAGGGGAAAGAATGAGTGGCTCATATTAGGGGATTTTAACCTAATATACAAGGCGGAGGACAAGAGTAATAATAGGCTAAATCGACGTTTGATGACATGGTTCAAAGACACTTTAGACGAGGCCCAGCTCATGGAAGTGGACCTCCGAGGCTGCACTTATACATGGAGCAATGAACAAAATGACCCCACCTTCACAAGGATCGATCGGGTGTTTGGTTCGCCAGAGTGGCACCTCATGTTCCCTAATATTGACCTGCACGCTCTATCCACACTTGGATCAGATCACGCACCGCTGCTGCTCACAGGCGATGTGACACGACAAAACTATTCGGGGTTTCGGTTTGAATCTTATTGGGTCAATATGCCTGCTTTTCATGACACAGTGCAAGCGGCCTGGGCACAACCGGTCAGCACTCAAGATCCCATTTTAAAGAGGAACGTAAAACTTATACGCACAGCTAAGGCGCTCAAGCTATGGCGGAGACAAACTCTAGGAAACCTCCCCTTGCGCCTTGAGATTGCAAAGCAGTTGCTCCTAATCATGGATGTTGAACAAGAGAAGCGACCATTGTCACAAGATGAACTGGTTTTCCGAAGATTTTTAAAAGCCAAAACGGTGAACCTGGCGGCCATTCAGCGATCCCGGGCAAGGCAACACTCTAGACTCACTTGGATACGGAATGGAGATGCATGTACCAAACTGTTTATGCTCCATGCTAGCAATAGAAGAAGAAAAATGTTCATCCCATCACTCAAGTTAAACGCAGGTGTAGCAACAGGCCACCAGCAAAAAGAAGAAGTGGTCTATGACCATTTTGTTAACTTACTTGGACAGACACAACAACGCACTGCTAGCCTCAACTGGACACACCTAGGATATGAGCAGCACGATCTGCAGGAGTTGGAACACCCGTTCGAAGAAGAGGAGATCAAGAAAGTTATTATGCACCTACCAAATGAAAAGGCGCCCGGCCCGGATGGATTCATTGGACTTTTCTACAAGAAGTGCTGGACTATCATCCAGGCGGACTTGATGGCAGCACTTAGAGCTTTTCACTCCCTAAGAACACAAAAATTGGAGCTAATCAATGAGGCACATGTAGTGCTTTTGCCAAAAACAAATGATGCCGTGAGTGTTGCGGACTTTCGCCCAATTAGTCTCATTAACAGTTTGGCGAAGATAATCACCAAAATCCTAGCGGATCGATTAGCACCGAGACTTAACGAGTTGGTGTCCGGATGTCAAAACGCCTTCATTAAAAAGAGATGCATTCACGATAATTTTTTATATGTCCAGAATGTGATCAGGGCCCTCCATAAGGCCAAGCGCCCCTCTCTCTTTATCAAGCTTGATATATCAAAGGCCTTTGATTCTGTGAGCTGGGTTTTCTTACTTGAGACAATGCAAGCTCTAGGCTTTGGACAACGGTGGAGGGACTGGATTGCCACCCTCCTTGCCTCATCATCCTCCAAGATTTTACTTAATGGGATCCCGGGCCGGCGCATAAAACATGCCAGGGGGCTACGACAGGGCGACCCTCTGTCGCCGATGCTGTTCATCTTAGCCATCGACCCTTTACACAGATTAATGGAGATAGCAGCTACTAGGGGTCTGTTACACCCGGTCTTGCCGAGGGCGGCGTCGCTTCGATGCTCCCTGTACGCTGATGATGCGGCCATTTTCGCAAATCCAGATAGGACGGAGCTGCACCACATCACACAAGTGCTAAACCTTTTTGGTAACCGTTCGGGCCTCAAAGTCAATCTAAATAAAACAGAAATTTTTCCGATAAGATGCGATGATACTCTTGTAGCGGAGACTTTGGTCGATTTCCCGGGCAAGATAGGAAAGTTCCCCGGCAAATACCTGGGCCTACCATTACACACGCGCAAGCTCCGACGGGTCGATGTTCAACCGCTGCTGGACAAGATTGGCGCCAGGATTCCTGGTTGGAAGGGCAAACTGCTATCAATGGCTGGACGAGAGACGCTAGTTAAAAGCATACTCACCTCGCAAACGATATATCACTTGACGGTTTTTCCGGCGCAAAAATGGATGTTGCGACAAATTGACAGGTTGCGAAGAAGTTTCTTTTGGAAAGGCGAGGAGCCAGAAAAATGTACTGGGGGCCACTGTCTGGTTAATTGGCCAACCACCTGTACGCCAAGGGACCTAGGGGGTCTAGGCATTCTAGATTTGGAGAGATTTGCACGCGCCTTGAGGCTACGATGGCTTTGGATACGGTGGCATCACGCTGATCGCCCGTGGGCGGGATTAGAGATCCCCTGCGACAACACTGATAAGGACCTCTTCACGGCTTCGACAGTTGTCACCATAGGCAAAGGCGACAAGGCCAGTTTTTGGCATTCCAGCTGGATTAATGGACAGGCGCCAAAGTGCATCGCCCCCACTCTTTTTCAGAAAACAAAGAGGAAGAATGTTACAGTGAAGAAGGCCGTAGAACAAAATAAATGGGTTTCACACATCTCCCCGATCCAGTCCCTCGAGGAGATGCAGGAGTTTATCGAGTTGTGGGGAGCAGTGAACTCCATAAATAGGCGACAGGACGTTGAAGATGAGATTACGTGGAAATGGACACCGGATGGACAATATTCCACGCAAAGTGCCTATCACATACAATTTCTGGGACGACGCAAAAAACCGGCTCTCACACCCATTTGGAAAGCAAAAGCAGAGCCGAAATGCCGGATTTTTGCATGGATTCTCCTCCAGCACAAAATACTCACGGCAAATAATCTGGCAAAAAGGGGATGGCCACATGACCCGACATGCAAGCTTTGTAACGGGGTGCCAGAAACACCCTCACATTTGTGTCATGAATGCCCATTCACTCAGACGGTATGGACCAAATTGACCTCAGAGCTCGGAAGACAGGACTTGCACACATCATCTTCAGAGACCATTGGTCGCTGGTGGAGACAGATGAGACGATCCTTCGACAGTAAACAGAAACCAAATTTTGACGGACTCATGTTATACTTCTGGTGGAACATTTGGAAGGAACGCAACCGAAGAATTTTTCAACACAAATCGCTCAAAGTGGACGAGTTGGCCCACATGATTCTGGCTGACACCAAGCTGTATCAGGAGGCAAGACAAGTTGTACGACCTGGGCTTACGACACAACACGGATCAAGCAACACCACTTAGAGGCTTCTTCTTAGTTGTTTTGTTTTCTTTCTCGTGAGGTGTTTTTAGTTGTTTTAGTTGCTTGTCCTAGCTTTTTCTGGTCGAGTTGGAGGGTGGGTTGGGGTTGGTATAGTTGTCTGTTGTAGTTGTTGTGATCACCCCCGACCTTTTTCCTTCTTTTTTCGGTTTTTTACCGTGTCTGTTCGCTTTTTTCTCTCCTTCTAATAAAAATTACGACAATTCTCTTGCCGTTCCTTTCAAAAAAAAATTTAAGTGATGCTCTTGGAGATCCTAATTGGAAAAGAGCTATGGATGATGAATATATGGCCTTGATTAAGAATCAGACGTGGCATCTAGTACCACCCAGTGCTGGAAGAAATATAATTGATTGCAAATGGGTGTACAAGATTAAACATAAAGCTGATGGTACAATTGATAGGTACAAAGCACGTCTTGTTGATAAGGGTTTCAAACAAAGGTATGGGATTGACTATGAGGACACCTTTAGTCCTGTAGTCAAAGCAGCTACCATCAGACTTGTGCTCTCTATTGCAGTGTCCAACAGTTGGAGCCTTCGTCAGCTAGATGTACAGAACGCGTTTCTTCATGGAGTCCTTGAAGAAGAGGTGTTCATGAGGCAGCCACCTGGGTATGAAAACAAAAGGTATCCAAATTATGTTTGCAAGTTAGACAAGGCTTTGTATGGGCTCAAGCAAGCACCTCGAGCCTGGTATTCTCAGTTGAGCACAAAACTGCAGAGTCTTGGTTTCAGGCCTTCTAAGGCAGATGTATCCTTGTTCTATCTTAGCAAAGCTGGAGTAACTATGTTTCTGTTGATTTATGTTGATGATATTATTGTTGTGAGCTCAGCACTTGAAGCAACTACGGCACTGCTCAAGGATCTAAAGTCGGAATTTGCACTAAAGGATCTTGGTGAGCTTCACTACTTTCTAGGAATAGAGGTAAAGAACATAAATGGAGGTATTGTGCTAACTCAGGAAAAGTATACATCTGATCTGCTGAAGATAGTTGGTATGGTGGACTGTAAACCGGTCAACACACCTATGGTGGTCTCTGAAAAATTGTCAGCTTATGAAGGAGAACAATTGGGGCCAACCGATGCTACACAATACAGGAGCATTGTGGGAGCACTACAATATGTGACATTGACTCGACTTGATATAGCTTTTGCAGTAAACAAAGTGTGTCAGTTCTTGCACATGCCAACTACAGCACATTGGACAGCAGTTAAGCGAATTTTGAGGTATCTAAAGTTCACTCTTGGGCTAGGCCTAAAGATACATAGATCTCTGTCTACACTTGTAAGTGCCTTTTCAGATGCTGATTGGGCAGGGTGCACAGATGATAGGAGATCAACTGGAGGCTTTGCAGTGTTTCTGGGATCTAATCTGATTTCCTGGAGTGCAAGGAAGCAGCCTACAGTTTCAAGGTCTAGCACAGAGGCAGAGTACAAATCCATGGCTAATGCTACTGCTGAGGTTATGTGGGTACAGACCTTGTTGAACGAACTTGGAATCAAAGCTCCCAAGTCTGCTCGGATGTGGTGTGATAACATTGGTGCCACATATCTTTCAGCAAATCCTGTGTTCCATGCTAGAACAAAACATATAGAAATTGATTTTCACTTTGTTTGTGAAAGGGTGGCGCAAGGACTGTTGCATATTCAATTTGTGTCTACTTCTGATCAAGTTGCAGATGGATTTACCAAAGCTATTCCAGTTCGACAGCTAGAAGAGTTTAGGCGCAATCTCAACCTAGATAAGGTGTGATTGAGGGGGAGTGTTAAACAAGTTGTACGTGTCATGTATATCATGTCTAACAAACCCAGGTGCTGGTAGTTGTAGATATTCTCATGTATCATAGGATATCCGGCCAGGGTTTGTTAGCATGACTTGTAAGCCACGATGGGGGCGTTTCCCATCTCTAAAACATAACGCACAGCGGCCTCTACGGAGGTAGATACGCTTCCAACTTTACAGAGGGACGCGGCGTGGATCGCGTCCTCGAGGCCGACGGGCTCGTGCTCGCCCCGTGGGCGGCGGCGGCGGCCGGCGAGGCGGACGCGGAGGTCGCGGCCGCGCAGGTCGTGGCCGTCCAGGTTGCGGCAGGCGCTGCGCGCGGTCTCGTCGTCGGGGTACTCGACGAAGGCGTAGCCCTTGCGCTTGCCGGTGGTCGGGCCGGCGGCGAGGCGCAGCGAGCGGATCGGGCCGATGAGCTCGCAGGCGTCGCGGAGCTCCTTCTCGGAGGCGTGGAACGCGATGTTGCCGACGAACACCACGCGGCTGCAGAGGCAGTTGGCGGCGGCCGCCGCCAGGGACATGGCGCCGTCCATTCGCGGATCGAAGAGATTGTGATAATGGATGGTGCTAGGAGGAGAAGAGAAGAGAAGAGATCGTCGCTTATAAAGATGGCATCCAAGTGGGCAACTCGACGTGAACTCGGAGTCCGACTCGTTTCGGCCTGGCCCACCGGCAGCCTCACAACGAAGCGGATTACGTACGACCCAATCAAAGTCGTAACCGTGTCGGTAATGTAAACGCATCATCATCAGCATTATAACTCACGGGACGAGATCGGATCGATCAGAGGCGGTACGGTTGCCGATCGACTTGCCGCGGCAATGGCGGACGAGAGTTTCCTCTTCCCCGCCGACGTCCTCGCGGACATCCTGATGCTGCTCCCGCCGAGCTGCCGGCGGCGGCTCCGCCTCGTCTGCAAGCTCTGGCGCGACGTGGTCGACGAGCGCACGCCGGAGCGGCAGATCCGCAGCAAGGTGCTCGCCTTCATCAGCAACCGCGTCAGCTCGCGCGCCCTCGTCTTCGACAACCACGACGAGCACCGGAGGAAGGAATGGACGTTCCAGAGCTCCAGTCCAGCTCGCTCGGGCTCTACGTGTTCGGGTACCACCCGACCACGGGGCGGTACAAGGTCGTGCACATCCCGCCGCCGTCGTCCCGCGCCGCGCCGTGGCTCGGCGCGGTGCAGGTGCTCGACCTCGGCGGCGAGCCGGCGTGGCGGGAGGTGGCGGCGCCCGCCGGCGCGAGCTGCAACCTCCCCGGCGGGGCCGTCTGCGTCGACGGGTCGGTGTACTGGCTCACCGCGCGCGCCGACGGGGTGGTGGCGCTGGACCTCGAGGACGAGCGCGTGGCGTGCCTCGACGCGCCGCCGGCGGTGCGGCCGGCGAAGGCGCCGTCGCGGGCGGCGTACCGGCTGACGAACGTGCAGGCGAGGCTGGGCGTCGCGGTGGCGCGGGACGAGCCGGAGGCGGCGGCGGCGGTGGTCGACGTGTGGGTGCTGGAGGGCGGCCGCGGCCGCGGCCGCGAGCGGCGGCGGTGGAGCCGGAGGTACAGCGTCGTCAAACCGAGCGGCGGGGATCGGACGAGCTGGGTCACGGCGCCGCACTTCACGCACGGCGTGTACGTGCTGTGCGTATCTTCGTCGGGGAAGAGACGGCTGTACCGGCGCAAGGTGAGCGAGGATGGTGTACGGCTTGGGGAGTCTGAGCTCATCATGAGCGAGGAGTTTTATGGGGGACTCACTACTTTTCCCTACGTCCAGACCCAGGGGCCATTGCCAAGCGTTCATGGATGAAGTTGGTGGACGGTGGTGGTAACGGCACGGCAACTCGGTAATCCCATGACATGATAGTTTGTTAAAAATGTGGTATTACTAAATTTGACATTGGTGATTTTTTTAGATTTCCTTCGTTCTAATTATTTATTTTTTTAAAACAAAAAATGGCTGCGTATCATATTCTGACTCCCTCTTCGCACTTGCGACCTGGGAGGTGTGGAAGGAGCGCTACACACGTATATCCCACAACAGCAACTCCCATATGGTTGTCTTATTTTTGAAGTGGAAAAGTCTACTTCACTCCCAACCTATGAGGGGTGGAACACATCACCCCCAACCTATGAAAATGGATTTTTTACCCCCTGAACTTTCTAAAACCGGACAAATCACCGCCTAAAGCAGTTTTGAAAAATCATAATAAATCACAAAAAAATCATAAAATGGAAAATCAAATTGTGTTGGACTCCAAATGAGTAGATCTATGCAGTGAACATATAATATAGTATGTTTTAGTACATTTTTTACAGTTATGAATAAAAGCATAGATCTAAAGTTATAGGAAAAAAATGTACTAAAGAATTCCGTATTATATGTTCACTGCGTAGATCTACTCATTTGGAGTTCAACACAATTTGATTTTCCATTTTATGATTTTTTGTGATTTATTATGATTTTTCAAAACTGCTTCAGGGGGTGATTTGTCCGGTTTTAGAAAGTTCAGGGGGTGAAAAAAAATCTATTTTCATTGGTTAGGGGGTGATGTGTTCCACCCCCTTATAGATTGGGGGTGAAGTAAACTTTTTTCTACAATTTATAACCACCCTACTAGGGTTGTTCGTCTCTAACTCATTTCCTGAGCTCATGTAAAGATATGACATGTCGTGCCGTCGTGTACTCAATATTTGCTTTCTACCTTCAATACAAAATATATGCGGCTCACGTATTTGATAAACAAACATGTTACCTCCGCTTTAAATTATTATTCACTGTTGATAGTATCTCCTTTTTGTTTTAAATAAGATACGAATGATTTTTTGTTTGAAATAAGAGACGAATAATCAAACGTTATTAAAAAAATTAACAACGAATTATAATTTGAAACATACAAAATAATAGTTATTGGTCATATGTATTGCGATTTATATTAAATTGTACTATGGCCTATGCCATTATTTTGCCATTTCTGTGTGGGAAAGAAGACGATTTTGACGAAGGGTTTAGATGTGCATCTCGTCTATTTTTAGAAAATGAAATTTTATTCATTACTATATTATCTCTTTGCATTAATTATTAAATACCATCGTCGTCGAAAAGAATGATACGACTCAGATCCGGGAAGTGCGTGCATGAAACGACATTACGACTAGCAGGTAACTTGATCCCTACGTAGGTTTTGGTATATACTCAACAAACTTGTGTGCAAGTAAATAAGAACTCGAATCCTTGTATACGATCGAGAGAGAGAAACGTACAGAGACCATAACGTCCGTCGATCCCGACCGCGGGCGCGAGGCACTGCGCCGCAATGGGCGACGGCGGCTGGGACCTCCCGACGGACGCCTTCGCGGAGATCCTGGTGCGCATCCCGGCGAGCACCCGGCGGCGGCTCCGCCTTGTCTGCCGCCACTGGCGCGGCGTCATCGACGAGCGTGCGCCGGCGAGGCCGAGCGAGCCCAAGCCGCTCGCGTACGTCATACACAGGCCGGGCTCGATCCACGCGTCGGGCTCGGCGTACGTCTTTGACGGCGACCCGGCGCAAGGGCGGCGCAGGGAGGTGTGGCGCGGCGGGCCCGCCGCCGCCGGCGCCGCCGCGGGCGGCGCTGCCTTCGACACGCGGATGGTCGGCACGTGCAGCGGCCTGCTCTGCCTCTGCGACAACACCCGGCCCGGCGGCGCCATCTCCCTTGTCAACCCGGCCACCGGCGAGTCCCTGGCGCTCCCGCCGCTCCCGGGCTCCGGCCGGTGGGCGCGGCGGAGCGAGCTGTACCGGTACTGGAAGCCCCGCGACGTCTTCACGCGCTGGCACGAGGCGTACGCCTTCGTGCACGGCCCCGCCACGGGGCGGCACGCCGTCGTGCACCTCCCGTGCTACGCCGACCGGACGGGGCAGTTCGACGCCGTGCAGGTGTTCGTGCTCGGGGATGACGCGGCGGCGTGGCGCGACATGCCGGCGATGGCGGCGCCCGACGCGCCCGCGAGCTGCCGCCTCGACGCCGGCATCGTCGGCATCGGCGGCGCGGCGTACTGGGTCACCAAGGGGAGCGAGATGGTCATGTCGTTCGACGCCGAGGACGAGCGCGTCGCGCCGGCCGCCGCGCTGCCGGTGGCGGCGGCGGCGGGCAGTGGTGCGGGCTCCCGCTTCCACCTGGCGGAGGTGCGCGGGAGGCTGGGCTTCGTCGTCACCGTCGACGAGCCCAAGCTGGCGAAGGTCGAGGTATGAGTACGACGAGGACGACGTTCATAATGTATCATCATCACCGACGACGATGACTCTGAATATTCTGGGCGACGTGCAGGTGTGGGTTCTCGGGGATGGAGGAGGCCGGCGAGCTTGGAGCTGCCGGTACAGAGTGCAGGTGCACGGGCCGCCGCGGCAGCAGCTCGCGCGGCCGCACTTCGAGTTCGCGCGCGGGCAGTGCGTGCTGACCAACGGGCCGGAGAACAGGGACAACGGCGTGTTCGCGCACCGGCTGGGCGGCGCGGCGGGGAGGTTGCAGTGCAGGGAGGTGCGGATCAACGAGCGGAAGCCGGGGACGGCGGTGGCCGACTTCAGCTACGGGAACATCCGGACGTTCGCATACGTCGAGACCACGGAGGCGTTGAGTGTTTCGCTTTCGTTGTAAAATGTTCGAGGTGATGTAAACAATAAAGCATGTGTCATGTATATAAATAAAAGACACATTATTTTTTCCACCCGTGTCAAACATTATGAGACCATCAAAAACTTGTGCTAAATTATGGTCATATATCAGAAAATTTTAATTGTGCCATTACAATTTTAATTTTTTAAAAACTGCCACTATCAGTGACTGAGGTGGCCCCCATATGTTAGTGACACATCGATTGCACATTTTCAAAATATGAAAATTATAATGGCATGAATCCAACTAATGGCATATTTCCGAAATATTCCGTTCATTATACAAAGTTCAAACTTTTTTGTTGTTTTTCTTCTTCTTGAAAAAAACTTTGAACTCACAAAACTGATATTAGGTTCCCTCTGGTTGATTAATTTCTCTCGTGCCATTATAATTTTTGAAAAATGAAAAAATGCCACAATCAGTGATTGAGGTAGCCCGCACCTGTCGGTGGTTCACCGATGACAAATTTCTAAACTGTAAAAATTATAATGGCATAAATCTAACTCACCCAACTTCAAAAACTTATGCTAAATTATGGTCATATATCACCGGCTTATATGCGGATATTCCGTTCATTATATAATATTCAAACTTTTTTATTGTTTTTCTTCTTCTAGTAAAAAACTTTAAACTCCCAAAACTGATATTAGGTTCCTTTTGGTTGATTAGTTCTTCGCGTGTCATTACAATTTTTGAAAATAAAAAAATATCACTGTCAGTGGCTGAGGTAGCCTCCACCTGTTAGTGGCACACCCATGACAAAATTCCAAACTGTAAAAAATATAATGGTATGAATCTAAGGAGCCTTTTGGTATCATTCTCCGTTGGTCCGATCTGCACTAACTTTATTTGGTATTATAGCCAGGGCCGAGATTTACTCAGCAATCTTGAGATCAATTGCAAATACGATCCGGATCCGATTATCGGCAATGCAAGTAACAATTCGATCCTTATCAATCTGACCCTATTCGCCTATTTAGCCCTAAAAAAAATCTGACGCCAATTCGCCTATATAGCCCTAAAAACAATCTGACGTCTATTTAAATATTATATATACTCCATACATACCGCACGGCGGATACTGTTATGAATAATATAATATAGTATATTAGTGATCAATTGTATTAGCGAAAGGGCCTCTCCGAAGGGGTATGTCCCTTCGGATGGCAACCCATGCCCCTATAGCTTTTATATATATATATATATATATATATATATATATATATATAAACTTTCACTGTTCAAATAAAGAGAATCATTCCATTCTCATTTCCCTCTAACACGTTATCAGACACGCGCTCTGCCTTTTTGACGCTACAGTGCCGAGACCAAGAAAGACAGGAACTCGTAGAATCGCCGAGACAGAAGTACTCGCCGGAGTTCCTGCTGGAACTTGTTCTCCACCGAGCGAAATTCGCTTGACCATGGCGAAGGCCCCGACGCAGACGCTGGCGCTCTGTCTACGCCACGCCCGGCAGACCACCGGCGATGAAGATTTCGTAGACTCGATGATCCACGACACTGCTTGCTTTATATCCTTGCCAGAAGGAACGGCTGCAAGCACATCGATTTGTTGTTTTGTTAGAAACAAGAACAGGGAATTCGTCGAAAAAAAAGGAAAACAAGAAGCCTAACAGAACTGCTGCTACTTGATTTTTCTACTGAGTCCTACTACGACAATGGCCAATCGCCTAGATCAAGAACTCAGACCACTCGCATGGAGACTACCGGCCTCCATTTTAATCTGTCTCTATTCCCCCTTTTTCTTAGCATTCTTGAATCCCTAATCGAGTAGGTGCAGGAATTGATTTAGATCAGAGGAACGATTCGCATGAATCCAGAAAGAAAAGACAAGAAATGCTCCATAATCGCAAGGGAGAGCACGACGAAGTCCATCGGCTACTTACCACTTTACGACGTCGGTGGCGGTGCTCACCCCACCGCAGCCAGCGGCGGCGCCCTCCGGTCCGCGGCCACTGCGCGAAGCGGCGGCGCCCTCTCGTCCGTGGCCGCTGCACCGGCGGCGGCCCCTCAGGGCCATGGCGGCGGCGGCGGCGGCGCCTCCCCGCGGCACGCCATGCCGGCCACGCACGCGCGCCGACGCGCCGGCCCCGTCCGCACAAGGCGACGGCGGCGGCGATGGCATGAAGGCTAACCGGCGCCTCTTCCTTTTTAATATGGGCTGGCCCTTGGTGGGCTGGCCAGCATTGGCCGGGCCGGGCGCCCGACAGCGCCATAGACACGGCAAGCCACTGGGCCACGCCCGTGGGCCGCGCCAAGTCAGGCAGGGCTGGGCGCCCTTGGTGCCACACAGGCCGCCGGCTGGGCTGCGCGAAAGAAAAAAAAAAGAGACCCACAGGCTAGATTTTCTATCTTTTGTCTCTGAATTTTATTTAGAAGTCCTCCAAACTTCTAATTTATCTATTTATTTAGATTATTTCTGTTCTGAATATTTAATGTATACTTTTATTATGTATATATTTATTATATGTGTTACCTTGTAATACCCTCCGGTATTAGAACCATTGCATTATGAATGCGGTAATTCAGCATCATTTGATTTGTAGATCTTGCATTGTTTCAACATATTGATATTTTATCATATTATTTTGATAAACACAAGATAGTAGAGTCCTAAATGCACTGGCTGCGTTTAATTCCTTGTGAATTATTCTGCCCTGAGACCGTGCTTAGGCAGCAATATATTTTCCTACTATAAAGATCTACTCTTTGTCTATGACATAGAGATTATCTATCTTGTGCCTATTAAAATTTTGATAAATTGATTTTATGGTAATACATTTTATTTTCAGAACAATATTTTGCTCATGCCATTATTTTATTTGTATATTTTGGCATTAAACTCTATGAGTTCGATCATGCAAAATCCAAATTAAGGCATATTAAATATGATTTTTGGAATAACACAAAGTGATGCGCCCTAGGGCTGGCTGCGATAAATTCTTTTGAACTTATTTGCCCTGAGATTCAGGCTTTTAGGCAGTAATTTATTTGCTCATCACTGTGAGGTCTACATCTTTTGATGACTACCTTCATCGTGTATGTCCAAAATTCATATAAACGGACATATGACTATCTAGTCACATATTTCATCAGGAATTAAAATAATATTTTAATCAGTTACAATGAATATTGTATATGTCCTTTACCTTAATTTTTACTATAAGAAACATCTTACATTTATATTTTGCATGCATACAACACAACTTCATTTACATTAGTAAATTAGTTCTATACACGATTTCTCATGTTGGAAAATGGCTCATATAGCCAATAAAAATTTCACTGAACTTGCAGCATATAAGTAGATGGTAACAACTATCTGACTTTGTCCCCAGGGAATTAATTCTCTAAGTTATTTTTATGAAATCTTGTGTTGTGTTGTACATATAAGTTGTCATAAGTATTATGTATTTATATATAATCTAATGAGTCAAATTCTTCATATATCTGATTTGCTCATTTGAGATTATCCTACGGGAACAATCCATTTGGAAAAGGAAATTTGTTTAGTGGACAGAAGTATCACTAATACAATATCTAGGGAAGTTAAATATTTCCAAACTCTTACCAAGAGTGAAGGAAACATCACAACTATCGCTGCTCGTGATTCTGTGATGGTGGGTTCTGGTCGAAGCACATAGTTCTCCCTATGGGTACTAAACTGAAACTTGAGGCTGCACTCATGTATCCTAATTTAACTCATACCCTGAGTTATAAATATATCCATTGTAATAGTTTCCATATTGAAACTCATAATGACAACAAGGATGAATTTCTATTCATCACCACAAATGACGGATATAGCAAGCAATAGCTTGAGAAAATTCCTTTATTACCATTTGGATTGTATTACACGCACATCAAACCCGTACGACATGTTGCATATACGATAATTTTTTAGAATCTTGATATTTTCCAGACATGGCATATCGCCTATGTCATCCGGGGGTTAGGATGATGAAAAATTATTGGAAATTCAATTGGTCATCACATAAATTTTCCAAACCTTCAGATTTTGTATGCACTGCATGTGCGATAGGGAAATTAATCTTAAGACCCTCTTATCTTAAGACCGAGGCTGAACCACTACAATTTCTTGAACGTATTCAAGATAATATTTGTAGTCTTATTTATCCATTAACTGGGCCATTTAGGTACTTCGTGGAATTGATGTATCTACTAGATGGTCCCATGTGTATTTATTGTCCACAAGAAACCATGCATTTGCAAGGTTTATTGCTCAAATTATCAAATTAAGAGCAAATTATCCAGAAAATCCATAAGGATTGACAATGCCGCTGAGTTTTTTCTCAAAAGCCTTCTATTACTATCGCATAGCTTTAGGCATTAAAGTGGAACATTTTGTACCTTATGTACATACACAAATGGATTAGCCGAATCTCTTTTCAAGAGAAGTAAATTAATTGCTAGACCATTTTTATTGAATTGCAAATTTCCAACACCATGTTGGAGGTCATACGGTCTTACACACCGATGACTTGATTCAAATTAAACCTACTGCATATCATACGGTTCCCCCGTTGCAGTTAATACGTGGAAATCAACCAAGTATTTCCCATCTGCGAAAATTCGGTCACGTTGTATACGTACTGATTTCACCACCGCGGCGTACATCAACGGGCCCCCATAGAACAATGGGGATATATATGGGGTATAATTTATCGTCAATCATAAATACCTGGAGCCTCCTATAGGAGACTTAGATACTGCCCGTTACGCTGATTGCATCATCGATATGGACGTTTTCCCGGCATTAGGGGGAGATAGTATGTACCATACATAATGTCAGGAATAAATTGGAATACCTTCGTTATTCGGTCCTAGAATCCACGTACTACATAGTCTAAACATTATGTTCAAAGAAGTTATATATTTGTAAAGTATTGCAAATAATCTGTCAGAAGCATTTACTGACTATAAAGGTGTCACTAATCCTACTGTTAAGAGTACCCGGAAGAGTATTAACTCTTACTCAAAATCTCCCAAATCAAAATAAGAGGGGGAGAGGTACAACTGTTAAGGATATCCGCGAAAAATGTGGAAGCTCACTTCCAAAGCAGTAAATGCAAATCAACGTCAAGTTGATCGACACCAATTGGATATTAAAAATCCAAATAAGATAGATGTTTAACAAAACATCACATACCCAGCACAAGTGTGCACACAAATTTTGGTGCTGGGACATCGGAAGACCCTGACTCTAATGTATTGGGAAATCATAAGAGTCGAAAAGGGTAAATAAAATTTCCACCAATTATATTGATTCTGGAGAATCATTCAACTAAAAGACTACAATTGTCGACACTACCATGTCAAGATTGCAAATAATCTTCAACTGATCCAAACATAAGACCTAGGCAGTGCATCAGCACTTCGAATGGATCAAATGAAAGGTAGCAATCAAGGTAGAATTGCACTCGCTCAAATTGAGAGGTATTTGCCGCAGCGATACCTACTCCTCGGAATATTTTCCTGTGGGATCAAAACGAGGTGGTGAATAATAAAGCGAGGCTTGTAGCACAAGGGTTCACGTAGAGATCCGGCATCAATTTCGATGCAACATACTCTCCAGTTATAAGTGGTATAACATTCTGATATTTAATATCATTGGCAGAACAGAAAGGTCTATCCATGGATCTCATGGAAGTTGTGACTGCATATCTTTATGAGTCACTTGATTCTGATATCTATATGAAAGTTTCTGAAGGGCTTGATATTCCGAACAAGAATCATTTTTGCAACATGTATCGTGTAAAGCTTTAGAAGTCATTATATGGCTCGAACCAGTCGGAAAGAATATGGTATAACCGACTAAGGGAATTCCTTCTACAGAAGGGTTATTCCAGTAATGATGATTGCTCATGTGCTTTCATCAAGAAATCCTCGATTGGATTGTGTATTATATCTGTGTAAGTTGATTATCTCAATATCATTGGAAATACACAAGATATAGATGAAGCACGCAACCATCTTAAGACGGATTTTGGGTAAAACCAAATTTGGCTTAGGCTTATAGCTTGAGCACTTCCGTACAGGATTTTAATACATTAGTCTACATATATCCAGAAAATTCTGCGGAAATTCAATATGGATATATCTTATCCATCAAAGACACCTATGGTCATTCGATCTCTTGACATGAATAAGGATCAATTCAGACCAAAGGATGAAGTTGAAGAGTTATTGGACCCAGAGGTTCCATATCTCGGTGCCATTGGAGCGCTTATGTATATCACAAATTGCATCAGGCCTGACATTGCATTTGCGATAAATTTACTAGCTAGACATTACGTTGCTCCAACAAAATGGCATTGGGGCTAGAATTAAGGATATCTTACGATATCTCTAAGGCACAATGGATCTTGGCTTAATCTACAGATTTAACCTAGACAGGTCTTTAACTGGATATACCGATATTGGCTATTATTTGATCCCCATATGCCACATCTGAGACAGACTTGTATTCTTATATGGTGGAACGGCTACTCACGGAAGTCATCAATATAGACTCTTGTAGCCATATCCACAAATCATTCTGAAATAATTGTATTATATGAAGCATCACATGAATGTGTATGACTTCGCAGAATGATAAATCACATACAATAGTCATGTGGTATTTGGTTCAATCACGAAACCAACAATTATCTATGAAGATAATTATGCTTGTATTGCACAAATGAATATGGGTTAAATCTTGCAAACCAAATCATGTGATAATCTTGCAGATTTATTCATAAAGTCCCTACCTTTGGAATAGGTATGAGACGGCTCAAAGATTTGCAAGCATCAGGGGGAGTAAATCCCAGATATAACCTGTATATAATCTTCTGATTATAGATATTGCACTCTTTTCCAAATGAGTTTTCCTATCAAGGTTTTTCTCATACATAGGTTTTTAATGAGGCAATATATATTACATATGTCATACAACATTTTCTCCTATATTTTTCCCTCAGGGGTTTTAAGGAGTTATTCCCATGACATATATACATTTCTCCTCAAGTTTTTCCCACAGGGTTTTGGAGGAGTTTTTATCCATAAGATGGTCATCCATCGTATACAATGTGGTTTCTCCTCATATTTTTCCTACAAGGTTTAGAGGAGTTTTTCCCACACAACAATCTACGTATATAAGTAGAAATTGATCAAGATGTCACATTATCCATTTTTCCTCACAGAGGATTTTCCAGAGATAATACTTTGACATATTGATTTTGATCAAATTGTTTTTAGACTATATCTTTAAGAATACTTAAAGGGTCTATTGACATTGAAATTACTCATATATCATGGCGTTACTTCTTATTTTTCCCAATGGGTTTTGAAGAAGTTCTACCTGGTATATATCAATATACTTTGGTTTTTATTCCTAACAGGTTTTTCCAAAGATTCAAGATTAGAATTGTTGAACAACAAAGATTATTATAAGACCAATTGATCAAGGGGCAGTGTTATGAATAATATAGTTTAGTATATTAGTGATCAATTGTATTAGCGAAAGGGCCTCTCCGAAGGGGTATGTCTCTTCGGATGGCAACACATGTCCCTTGGGCTTGTATATATATATATATATATATATATATATATATATATATATATATATATATATATATATATATATATATATGTAAACTTTCACAGTTCAAATAAAGAGAATCATTCCATTCTCATTTCCCTCTAACAGATACGACGCCGCCGCAATGGGGGAGCAGCGGTGGGACGGCATCCCGGCCGACGCCTTCGTGGAGATCCTGGAGCGCCTGCCGCCGTGCCCCCGCCGGCGGCTCCGCCTCGTCTGCCAGCACTGGCGCAACGTCATCGACGATCGCGAGCCCCGGCCGCAGGTCCGCACCAAGGTCCTCGCCGTCGTCGGCGAGAAGAAGTACCCCCGCGCCTACGTCTTGGACGACCTCACCGGACTTGCGGGAGAAACGACCGCCGGCAGGTATCTGAACCTCCGAGAATGCGGCGCTGTGGAATTCGGCACGAGCATGATCGGCACCTGCAACGGCCTGGTCTGCCTGCGCCGCGGCTGGCAGGGCGACGTGGTCGTGGTCAACCCAGCCACCGGCGAGAAGCTCGCCGTCCCACCGCCGACGAAGAAGCAGGCGTTCCTAGAGGCCATCCCGGATGCAGCCGCGTACAGCTTCGCGTACCACCCGGCGACGGGCTTGTACAAGGTCGTGCACGTCCCGTGCCGCGGCGACGGCGGGGCGTTCGACGCGGTGAACGTGTTCACGCTGGGCGACAGGTCATGGCGGGAGGTGCCGGTCCCGGCCTGGACGAGCTGCCTGCTCAGCTTCGGCCTCGTCAGCGTCGGCGGCGCCACGTACTGGGTCGCCAGGGACAACCGCTCGCTCATGTCGTTTGACCTCGAGGGGGACGAGCGCGTCGCGCTCGTGGCGACGCTGCCGGTGCTGGTAGGGCCATTGGTGAGCCTCTCTTGGCACCTGACGACTGACATCAGTGGGAGGCTGGGCCTTACCGTCTGTTCCTACAAGTTCAAGCGGAGAGAGGTGGTGGGGAGCAAGACCGAGGTGCGCCAACGAACGCACAGCAATATGCAGATTTGTTCATATATTATATATACACATATCATCATCATGTCCAGTAATTTTCCTTTCACCTATATGGCTATATATATATGTGTATGCAGTTGTGGATGCTGGAGGACGGAAGGAGGAAACAAGAAGGGGTCGTCGCCGTGGGTTCGCCGGCACACCAGAGCAGTGGAGCGGGGGAGCCAGGAGCCACGTGAAGAGTTCGCCTGGCCGCTCGTCACCCACGGCGAGCACGTCCTTACTATACGGGAAAGGGGGCACAACTGGATGAACTTGCACGCTTACCGCCCGAGCGAGACGACGACGCGCGGCTGCGTGGTGCGGATGGAGCGGCAACTGCCTCAGCCTCGATCCGCACGTTCGCCTACGTCGAAACCTTGGAGCCATTGGCGCTATATAGAGGCGATGAAGGCAACATTGACGACAAGAAGTGGTATTGGGCGTTTGACAATAGAGGGAAAGAAGGACCGTGGAAATTGCAGCCACGGAGTCGCTGATGTTTCACAGTGGGAAAGAAGATACAGAAGTTTAAAATGGAGTAACAGCCCTTGTTTTTTGGTACTACTAGAACGTTTGATGGGATATTTCCCATCGGATGGCCCATTGTAACATGAAAATCAGACGCTGCAATATAAAAAATACCTTTTGCAACAACTAGAAATATACAGTATATAATTAAAATAACAACATAGGATCTCATAAGATTCTCAAAAATCAAGTTCAATTCTCGCGCTGTAACCTATGGTGATGTTTCATATGCAACATCTGACTCAAATATTCTTTTTTTTCTCTAGTTCACGCCGGACCTTGTTATTGCTTCCCGAAGCTTCGGGTCAGATGTTGCATGAAACCCTACGTTCTGTGTCCCCCCCGAGAGTAAGGCACGTTGCCTGAACCAATTTACATCTTGAGCCCCGTGTGTGACAGGCGACACAAATTTACGGTAGTACGAAACACCAACAATGTTTTTGAATAAAGCTATATAAGTAAGTGTTCTGGAAAATTTATTGGCATAGCAATTTCTATAAAAAAATATTGAGTGAATTACACCACAGGTTCTTAAACTATTCCCGCATTCTCATTTGGGACCATGAACTTTCAAAGTGACCGTCTGGTTCCTTTAACTTTTTAAGTGGTTCATTCCAAGTGTGAATCTAGGTCCATGATTGGACCTCGAGTGACTAGAATGAACCAACTTAAAAGTTAATGGGCCTAGATGATCAATTTGAGAGTTCATAGACCCAGATGAGAATGCGAGAATAGTTTAACGACCTATGATGAATTTCACTCAAAAATATTTATATCAAAACTATTTAGAATTTTCAAATAAAATTTCTCAAAAATATATTTAGATAAGATTTTATTGAAGATTTATTTAAACAACTCTAAAAATAACTCTTAGCATTTCCTTGAGAAGAAAATATTATGTTACACAAAGTTTTACAGTGCCCGTTCAGAATTCTATGTAGACTACTTGTTTTACAGAGCCAGTTTAAAACTCGAGACCAATTCAAGTACGAAATAGGCGATGCCAGCAAGTAATAATAATTCGATCCGGATCCCATCGATCTGACGGCTATATAAGTAAGTGTTCTGGAAAATTTATTGGCATAGCAGTTTCTATAAAAAATATTGAGTGAATTACACCACAGGTCCTTAAACTATTCCCGCATTCTCATTTGGGACCATGAACTTTCAAAGTGACCGTCTGGGTCCTTTAACTTTTTAAGTGGTTCATTCCAAGTGTGAATCTAGGTCCATGATTGGACCTCGAGTGAACTTAGATTGAACCAACTTAAAAGTTAATGGACCTAGATGATCAATTTGAGAGTTCATAGACCCAGATGAGAATGCGAGAATAGTTTAACGACCTATGATGCATTTCACTCAAAAATATTTATATCAAAACTATTTAGAATTTTCAAATAAAATTTCTCAAAAATATATTTAGATAAGATTTTATTGAAGATTTATTTAAACAACTCTAAAAATAACTCTCAGCATTTCCTTGAGAAGAAAGTATTATGTTACACAAAGTTTTACAGTGCCAGTTCAGAATTCTATTATGTATATATGTAGACTACTTGTTTTACAGAGCCAGTTTAAAACTCGAGACCAATTCAAGTACGAAAGAGGCGATGCCAGCAAGTAATAATAATTCGATCCGGATCCCATCGATCTGACGGCTAGCTATATATATCCATGCACTGCACGGGCCACGCCGACGAATCAATCCGCCGACGCAATGGGCGACCGATGGGACGGCATCCCTGGAGACCTCTTCGTGGAGATCCTGCAGCTCCTGCCGCCGATTCCCCGGCGGCGTCTCCGCCTCGTCTGCCGGCATTGGCGCAATGTCATCGACGATCGCACGCCCGCGCCTCAGGCCCGCGCCAAGGTCCTCGCCTTCGTCTCCGGGCGCGGCCGCCCCCGCGCATTCGTCTTTGATGATGACCTAGCTGGAGAAGGCGCCAGCGGCAGGAGCTGAGCGGCGGCGTCGCGGACTACGGCGCGAGCCTGGTCGGCGCGTGCAATGGCCTACTCTGCCTGCGCCGCGGCAGGAGCGGCGACGTCGTCGTGGCCAACCCGGTCACCGGCGAGAGGCTCGCCGTCCCGCCGCCGCCGTCGACGACGTCCGATGAGGTGTTCAAGGACGCCGCCGCGTACAGCTTCGCGTACCACCCGGCGACGGGGCTGTACAAGGTCGTGCACCTCCCGTGCGGCGGCGGCGGCGACGGCGACGGCGGGGCGTTCGACGCCGTGAACGTGTTCACGCTGGGGGACGCGTCGTGGCGGCAGGTGCCGGTCCGCCGCGGGTCGAGCTGCCTCCTCAGCTTCGGCGTCGTCAGCGTCGGCGGCGCCACGTACTGGGTCTCCAACGACGCCTGCTCGCTCATGCGCTTTGACCTCAAGGACGAGCGCCTCGCGTTCGTCGCGACGCTGCCGGTGAGGGTATCGCCATTGCTGCACCTCTCCTGGCACCTGACGACCGACGTGCGCGGGAGGCTGGGCCTTGCCGTCTGCTCTCACGATATCAAGCGGGGCAGAACACGAAGCCTGGCATATATTTTATATATGCACATCATATCCATTCGAGTGATTGTTCGATCTCTTACCTATTTGTGTGTGCAGGTGTGGATGCTGGAGCTGGATGGAAGAAGAGGAAACAAGAGGCGGGCGCCGTGGGTGCTCCGGCACAGCATAGTGGAGCCAGGGCGCGAGCCACTTCAAGAGTTCGCCTGGCCGCTGGTGACCCACGGCGAGCACGTCCTTACCACCCGGGCGAGGGGAAACAACTCGGTGAGCTTGCACGCGTACCGCCTGAGCAAGAAGAGGGCGCATGCGCATGGCGGCGTGGTGCGGATGGAGACGCCGCCGTCGATGGGCCTGTACAGCGACTGCCGCAGCCTCCGGACGTTCGCCTATGTCGAGACCACGGAGCCTTTGGCGTTGTATAGGTGCGATGAGGACGTCGAGATCCTCGAGGAGGCGGAGTGGCATTGGATCTTTGATCGTTGGAAAGGCAAAGGCCGGTGGAGGTTGGAGCAGCTAAATACGAGTAGAGATGATGATCCCTGCTGGGATACAATGTTCACTGAAAGCTAGTAGGAGGGGAAACTGAAAAAAATAGGAATTCTAAATAGTGACAATTGATCAAGGGTACACCTGATAATTTGTCGGGTTGGGACGGATTCATGTCGGCGCAAAAAAAAACCTATTATTTTTCCCTTTTGGCCCATGCCATGCCTGACTAGACCATCGAGCCAGATTTTATTATCCCGCGCCTAATCGTCTGTTCTTTAGCTTCTAATCCAACAAGATCGTCAAACCTGAGTTTTTGTGTATACTCCGTATTTTTCATGTTGAGTCATTCTTTTAGGTCTTGGGTAAAGAATTCGTATGATAAGCCGCAAATTTCAGATTGAGCCTCCATTAACTTGCGAATTCCAACATAAAAAAGGGGTAGACACTCCCCTGATTTTATTCTTAAACAAGATTGTGTCACCACTTGAACTCAGGTTGACTCAGCAAACCGCTTCTTTGGTGTGCTAAACTAACCAGTTGCATCATGAGAGTGTTTGCTGCGAATTCTAACATTCTTTTAAAATAAAAAAATCTTCAACAATTTTGATTATATATAATATACTAATATCAAATCCGCGCAAATATGCATTTTCTATTATGTTTTGCATGGGTTGAGTCCGCCGGCGCACAATTAGACAGCACACCCCGTTTTCCTTTAACATTTTCACAAATGATTTTTTTCTTTTCTAAAAGGGTTATTAATGTTGAATATAAAGAACTTATACACAAACCTCAATTAAATCAAGAAACTTTATTTGCATAATAATATCTAAAAACATTTAAATAAATACTCTAGAAAAGTTTTTTTGCATAATAATTTCTAAAACAATTATTTAAACAAATTCATTCAAAAAAATAAATTTTCATTATATTTCCGACATAGTCAAGATCATTTTTATTTAAAAAAAATTCTAGGAAAAGAATTTACATTTACATATATTCTACATAATTTTATAGTGGATCTTCATCACGGCTTTTCCTTTGTCCATGTCAGACGTATTGGCATAGTGTCGTTTGCACCACCATTGTTGTCCGGTCTCCACCATTCGTTGTCGTTACGGCTTCCGCATCCGCACATGTTCTACGCGTATACCTGATCTTATCTGCTTTGTCATCATTTTTTCTAAGATCATAATGTTGTAGTTCATACTTACTAGTATGATACAAAATTGCATGCTAATTACTGCTTTTGTTATGTTTTATTTAATTCAGAATTGAATTTAACATGGCTATTGCCTAATTAACTCAACACGTTGGACGCGAACAGAATAAGACCCAGATCATACATCTTAATCTTATAGCTAAGCGGTTTGCCGGGTAGTGAATTGAGACTTCTTTGGCATAACATGATGAGTTCTCCTTTTAGACTCGATGAATTATATACTTGTGATTGTTTCAGGAATTCTAAAAAACTATATATTTTAAGATTGTGGAACATGTTCACCAGCAAAATCTGAGCAAAATTATCATATATATGTGCTATTGATACATAAGCAGACATGTTTTACTATTCGTTTTTTTTGGATTTATAAAATCCACAAGTACACAAACTAATGTTTGGGCGAACATGCTGATATGTAGAACACAAAACATGGTTTTTCTTCTGACCAACAATAAGTATATGAACTAATTAATGTGCCCTATGAGAACTCAAATTTCAGAGAAATAATAGGTGCTCCATCCAAATTCTAATAAAAATCCATATTCCATCCAAACAGGTCCGGTATCAGCACTTTGTGGTCACCACTCACCATGAATGGACGGTTCAATAGTTGCTGAGATGAACCCAACAAGCTACAAAATTGGGGCGTCGGTTAACGTTAGTGGATGATCTTTAGTTGCCACGAGAGAGATGTACTCGGCGACGATTTTGGGCAATACCGAGACCTATCCAATCCAAGCACGAAAGAAGCGATAATGACGGTAACTACCAATTGGATCCGGATCCAATCAACATGACTGACGGCGGCTATATATTTAGACGTGTACTCCAACTGTACTGCCACAGGCGTCGCCGTCGAATCCGCCGACGCAATGGGCGACCGATGGGATCGCATCCCTGAAGACCTCTTCATGGAGATCCACCGGCGCGTGCCGCCGTGCCCCGGGCGGCGCCTCCGCCTCGTGTGCCGGCACTGGCGCAAAGCCATTGACGACGGCACGCCGGCCAAGCCGCAGGCCCGCGCCAAGGTCCTCGCCTTCGTCGACGGGCTCGGCCATCCCCGCGCCTACGTCTTCGACGACCTGACGACCCGCAGCAGGGATCTGAACCTGCGAAGCGGCGCCGCCGCGTACGCCGGCGCGACCATGGCCGGCACGTGCAACGGCCTGCTCTGCCTGCGCCGCCGCCACGGCGACGTCGTCGTGGCCAACCCGGCCACCGGCGAGAAGCTCGCCGTACCGCCGCCGTCGACGACGGCGCCCGAGGCGGTGTGCAACGACGCGGCGGCGTACGGCTTCGGGTACGACCCGGCGACGGGGCTGTACAAGGTCGTTCACCTCCCGTGCGACGGCGACGGCGACGGCGACGGCGGGACGTTCGACGCCGTGAACGTGTTCACGCTAGGGGACAGGTCGTGGCGGCGTGTGCCGGTCCCGGCCGGGTCGAGCTGCCGCCTCAGCTTCGGCATCGTCGTCACCGTCGACGGCGCCGCGTACTGGGTCTCCAAGGACGACGACGCGCCCTCGCTCATGGCGTTCTTCCTCAAGGACGAGCACCTCGTGTTCGTCACGGCGCTGCCGGAGCGGGTACGTACACAGCTGGATCGGGACTCGTCGTCTACTACGCACCTGGCGACAGACGGGCGCGGGAGGCTGGGTCTTGCCGTCTGCTGCGAAGAGCTCAAGCGGAGCAGAACGACGCAGAAGGGGGACAAGACCGAGGTAGACGAACGCATGCACGCACATTGTTCATCGACGCAAAAATAATCATGCTCGCAGCTCTTGAATTCTTGATCGAGTGGTTTTCCTTTTTTTTCCCCTTGTGTGTGCAGGTGTGGATGCTGGAGGACGGAGGAAGCAACGACACGAAGCCGACCTGGGTTCTCCGCTACGCCGTATCCTCGCCGGAGCGCGAGGCACCTCAAGAGATCGCCTGGCCACTCGTTGCCGATGGCGGGCAGCACATCCTTAGCACCCGGGCGTGGGCGGGTATGGGGAAGATGAGCTGGGTGAGCTTGCACGCGTACAGCCTGAGCGAGGCGAGGGAGCACGGCGGCGTGGCGCTGTTGGAGTGGGAAAAGAAGAAGCCATTCATCGGGCAGTACGGCACCAGCAGCAGCCTCCTGACGTTCGCCTATGTCGAGACCAGGGAGCCCTTGGCGTTGTATGGGCACGGTGGCGACGTGATTAGCGGCGATGGGGAGTGGAGTTGGGAGTTTAATGGATTGGAAGGACGGTGGAAGCTGACGCGACGACTGAGCTCGGCGTGGCATGGTTTTAGGTAGGCTAAGAGTCAAGAATGGAGGTAGTGTGTGTATCATTGATAAGGGGAAGAATCAAAGTGCTATTCGACACTAATTGAGCTCTTTTTCAATGTGTTTGAGGCAGCTGAGTGAGGCTCTACTTTAGGTTATTCTAAATATGCTTATTTGCCAGAAGGGACGGTGAATTATATGATGCTGACTTATAAATTTTATCGTGTAATTTGATCGGCTCTTTTTTCCAGGCATGGAAGTTTTTGTTTTTAGGTTTATATACCTGTGATTTTTTAAGTTTTTGTTCTTTTGTGAATTTTTGATATCCACATGCAGAGATGAAGTTTAGGTGCACAAGCAACAATCATACATAAAATTGACCTGGAACATAAAACTGACTTCTTTTCTTGCTACTACTGTTAGTTTAGTTGATGTCCTATCATAAATTCCAATTGAGAGAGAATATATCTCCCTTGAAATTTTGATTTGGACCATTGATTTTTTTTCTTAGAAAAAATGTTAAGTAGCTGTGAAACCTGTGCAATCGTGTGCCAATTTTCCTGTTAAATCTGAATGGAGCAATCGGGTCCGGAGATCGACCATCTCTATTGCGATTCGAATCCGAAGAAGAATCAGCTGTCAACAGAAGTCAATCAGGCCCAATCCTCCTAGTCCTAGTGCAACTCAACCCGACAAATCCAGGTATCCAAATCTGAATAAGAGGCAACCGAAATCTGACCTACACGAGCTGTCTGACAAATCTGAATAAGTGGCGCAATGGCGGCCGACGGTTTCTGCCTACCCGACGACGTCCTCGTGCAGATCTTGTTGCTCATCCCGGCGAGCTCGCGGTGGCCGCTCCGCCTCGTCTGCAAGGGGTGGCGCAGCCTCATCGACGAGCGCGCGGCGCCGGTTGAGAAAATCCCCTCAAAGATCCTCGTTTTCATCAACCACTGCCGCAGCTCCAGCGCCGTCGTTTTCGACGCCAAGAACGGCCGCCGCACGCACAAGTGGACCTACACGAGCTCCATCGGCGACGACGATGATGGCAGCGTCCACATTGTCGGCACCTGCAACGGCCTGCTCTGCCTGCACGACGGCGGCTCCACCTCCTCCGCCGTCAAGGTGACCAACCCGATCACCGGCGACACGCTGGTGCTTCCGCCGCCGGTGCCGACGCCGCCGCAGTTCACCGACGCCCCCGGCAAGTACAGCTTCGGGTTCCACCCGGAGACGAGGCAGCACAAGGTCGTGTACATCCCGACATCATCCCGTTAGGGCAGCGCATATACTATGTCGGTGGACGCGCTGCGGGTGTTCACCGTCGGCGGCGACACGGCCTGGCGGAGCGTGCCGGTGCCGACCCCGGGCGCCTGCGACAACCTCATGTGCGAGCCCGTCAGCGCCGCCGGGTGCACGTACTGGCTCCCGGCGGCGTCCGGCCGGGTCATGGCGCTGGACCTCAAGGACGAGCGCGTCACGTCCTTCGACCTGCCGCCGGCGAGGCCTGCCATGATTCCGTCGGCGACCAGAGACAGGTGGTGGCTGACAAAGATCCACGCGAGGCTCGGCGTCGTGGCGGCGGTGGGCATGCCGTCTCAGACAAGGATGGAGGTGTGGGTGCGGGGCGGCGGCGGTGGGAAGAAGAAGCCGGGGTGGAGCCGGAGGTGCAGCGTTGTCAGGACGGCGGCGAGCCTCTGGGTCATGGCGCCGCAGTTGAGGCACGGCGATTGCATCCTGAGCGCGTCGCGGGACGTCTGGGACTGGCGGCGGCAGGGGATGAGGACACGGCTGTTCCGGCACAAGGTGGGTGACTTGATGGACGGCGGCGACAGAGGAAGCCGGCTGCTGGAGCCGCCGAAGGGAACAGAGCTCGTGTTGAGAACGGAGGAAAGTGAGGGCGAGCTTACAACGTTTGCCTACGTTGAGACTACAAATCCAGTGCCAAGAGCAACGACGAGCAAGTAGCGTTAGTGCCAAGAGTAACAAATTATTACGCACGCCGATATCAAGGAGAACGTATCACCTATGTGCATGTACATACCTTGAACACGTCACGGAGCGTCAGGAAACCAAGACTTTCACGTGACAGCCGAGATCATGGACATACGATCGATTTCCGATTAAAACTCGTGTATACGATATGTACGAGCAGTTAGATCTGGAGATATAGACGCGCGATAGGTGGTGCGATGGCGGGCGACGCTTTCTACCTACCGGACGACGTCCTCGTGCAGATCTTGTTGCTGCTCGCCCCGGCGAGCTCGCGGCGGCCGCTCCGCCTCGTCTGCAAGGGGTGGCGCGACGTCATCGACGAGCGCGCGCCGCCGCCGCCGCAGGAGAAACTTCCCGCAAAGATCCTCGTCTTCATCAACCGCGGCCGCAGAGCCACCGCCCTCGTCTTCGATGGCAAAAGCAGGCACCACAAGCACAAGTGGACCTACACGAGCTCCAGCGAAGACGAAGGCAGCAGCATCCACATGGTCGGCACCTGCAACGGCCTGGTCTGCCTGCACGACCACACCTCGTACGGCGGCATCAGCTTCTCCGCCGTCAGGGTGACCAACCCGGTCACCGGCGAGACGGCGGCGCTCCCGCCGGTGCCGACGCGGTGGGCGTGGTCGCAGTTCGTCAAGGCCCCCGGCAAGTACAGCTTCGGGTTCCACCCGGAGACGAAGCGGCACAAGGTCGTGTACATCCCGCGCGGGCAGTACAGGTCCGCCGACAACGCGCTGCAGGTGTTCACCCTCGGCGGCGGCGGCGGCGACACGGCGGCGGCGGCGTGGCGGGAGGTGCCGGTGCGCACCCCGGGCGCCTGCTACGACCTCCTGTGCGACCCGACCCCGTCACCGCCGACGGGCGCACGTACTGGGTCGCCGCGTCCTCCGGCGAGGTGATGGCGCTGGACCTCAAGGACGAGCGCGTCGCGTCCTTCGACGTGCCGCCGGCCATGGGGCCTGTCCCGGCCATGTCGGCGCCCAGGTATTGGCGCAAGTACAGCCAGTGGCGGCTGACGAAGGTGGTCGGCGCGAAGGTTGGCGTCGTGGTGTCGTCGCCGGTGGAGGGCGCGTTCTTCGAGACAAGGGTGGAGGTGTGGGTGCTAGACGGCGGCGGCGGGGGAGAGAAGCCGCCGCAGTGGAGCCGGAGGTACAGCGTGGTCGAGGGGTTGTCGTGGAGGAGCTCCTGGGTCATGGCGCCGCAGTTGACGCACGGGGATTGGGTCTTGAGGGCATCGGGGGACGGGAGGTTGGACGGCGACTATCCATATTGGTGCCGTTTCAGGAAACGGCTGTACCGGCACGAGGTGGGCGACTTGACGGACGGCGAGATCGAGCGGCGTCGGCCACCGAAGGAGGCAGAACTCATCATTAGCGAGGAGGAACGAAAACTTGAGTGCAAACAGCTCACGACGTTTGCCTACGTCGAGACTCTAAATCCGGTGCCAAGGAGCAAGTGAGCAACGAACAAGTGGGACGCAGAGACATGAGAGAATAGAAACATGCAGTGCTAGTAGTTGGATTTTCCGGCCGGTTAGGTTGTGCTACTAGATTGTGGAACTGAGGCGTTTTTTGTTGTTGAAGTTAAGCATAGACATTATTATGAAGGTATTTTTATTGTCTGATATAATAACATTGTGGAAGTTTAAGAAACCTTCTTGTTTATTTTGTCTATCGGTGTCGCTTGAGCATGTTCGTTTTGAGTATTATATATTCATCGATTATGCTAATCAGAGATGGTGAGTAGTCCATTCATATATTGGTACAGGGACAAACATATCTGGTGTTGTGGCAGTAGCGGCACATGCTACTTTCGCCCTGTGTTGCTCCAGTGGTTTTCAAACTTGCCGATTTCAGTCTTTGTACTCTACTGCCCGTGGTTTTCAAGATTGGAAGGTGGATCTTTCGGTGGCAAGCGAAAACCTTGCCTGACTTTGGCTAGTGCAAACAATGGCAGCGTCATAGGATGTTGTTACCTTGCTGGAGGCATTGTGGTGACCTAACCTATCCTTGGGTGAAAATCTTGTCTGGCGGTCAACTGGACGATAGTGGCGCCTAAGAGCATCTTCAAGATTCAAGAGACTCTCTAAACTCCACTCTCTATATTTCTATTTGGAGAGCCAATTTAGGTATATTCCATTTCTATAGCAGTCGTATCTCCAACAGACTCTCAATCTTGTTTTCTACATTCTAAGGCTATTCCCAGTGGGGATTTCATTTGGTATTTCCAAAAATGCCACGTAAGCAAGTAGAGAATTAATTCATAGATGAAATGGTACATACAATGCAGTGTTTCATTTTAGTGTTTCATAGGCAATGCATGCAAGACACAGACTTATTGGAAATTGTGTATACAGAGTTTCATCTAGATGAAACCCATCTCATCTCATCTCTCTCGTCATTAACTCTTTGTCACATCATCTAAAAAGCTTACTTGACACTCTATTTGATGTAATGAAACTCTATGAAACCTTGCACCGTGACTAGCCTAACAACTCTATACGCTACATTTCAAATGGCTATATATATATGTTTGGACTGGGGATAATTTCCAATCGATATATTTGCACCGGCAATCTTTGCAACAGCTATATTTTTAACAGATATATTTGAACCAGTGATCTATGAAACTGCTATATTTCTCCCACATCTATATATTTGTTCTTCTTCCTCGTGGTTCTCCTCTACAACATCACAATGCGTTGTCATCGCAGTAGCTTAATTGCTCATGCAACAAGCCATGGATTTGTCATCTGACACTGAATTAATTCGTGCTTTAGCAACTCTAGCATAAGATCAATCAATCTAATAGGCCCACTAATCATGGGCACATTATGGTCAACGTTAATCTATTCTCAATGGATGGTTGACCGGTGGTTGAGATCAATCAATCTAATAAAATGCAAAATCGGTTTACCTATGGTGGTTAAGATCAATACAACAAAATGCAAAGAGCATCGACGTTACCTAACAAATTAGTGGATACTTGTCTTCATACGACACTGACTCCATTCGGCCCACGGACTATGACAGCACAGGCGCACAGCCCATGTGAAGCCATACTTCTCCCCCGGTGTGCGCTCCATCCACACGCGTCTAATGCTGTTGAATATGGCACGGCCCAAGATAGATCCAATTCTAACTGGCCCAACATAGTTCGCTTAATTTGCCTAGGTATACCTCCCAAAATAAGATTACTCCCTCCGTTTTTGCGTATTTCATTTTCATGACATTAAGAAGATTTTTAATAAAGGATTGTTATGGTAGTATTTTCGTTTATGTGAATAAAAAAGTTCAGTCACATTTGAATAATGGCATCAACGTTGTATCCCAAATCATGTGTTGGTAGATAATGGTTGGTCAAAAACTTATCTTAACGAAACGAAATAAGACTCAAGGAAACAACATTGTTGTGTCATTAGGTCGTACCACGTAATCCCATATAAGATTTTCAATGATGTGAAGGAAAGAGAGCAAGGTGAGTCAAAATATATGGTTGTTTTGCGAGCAACCATCTCTTAAGCTAAATTTATGATATAATTATTTATCCACTATGAGTTGTTGCCATACAACTCGTAATAATTCTTTTTTTCTGTGCATGGATAAATTAAGAAATAGAGTTATTATTATGACATGACTTAAAAAGTAATCCATTATATAGGTTGTCTCAAGATTACATGTTAATGTATGAAACCGCTTATTAACAACAACAACATATATTTGTCATTAACTTCAAACAGAGTGAGTATCATTTTTTACAAATTTTTACAGGCGCGACATCTATTTTTGTCAAATGTTTCATCCTATCCCTACATATCAATAATGAATTTGCTTTGGAGTTGGTGGCGTGAAACTTCTTTTAATTTACGAGCATTAGTTCCTTCAGAGTCAGCAGTACCTTATTACATCATCAGTCTAAAATACACCCAAAGATTATTTCACCCCGTCATGAGCACGGATAAATCTCGGCCAAGTCATCTAAAACGCCGCCTTCATCATCTTCGCATGAGCAGAAAAGGCCAGGAAAAAAACGTGGGCCTTCGGTTGCTGACACGGTGATTTGGCCCGTCCTCACGCTGTCTCTGAACACGTACATATCCATCGTCTCAGCTCAGGCTTCTGCCACTCTGACGGCGTTCGGACATTCTGCGACGCTAGCTTTTTCTGCACCGTGTCACTCTGAATTTTCTGGAAACCGTGCTGGTTCCGAGGTGCAGGACCGACCCGTACGGCGGGTGGGCGCGCTGCGGCCGGGTAGCGTTCATCCTCCCAAGGAGGAGTCGCAGGCCTGCCGAGCATGCCCGAGGCGGCGAGGCGCTGCGTACCGCAGGCATGGCTTGTAATTCAGTGATGGTCCTGAACCTGAACTCCTGAGCCCTGATCCTGATCCTGATCCTGATGATGACCGCCCAGAGTCTAGACATGCATGCAGCACGGCAGTCATGGCTTTTCCACTTTCCTTTCTTTGAGGGGATTATCAGTTTATCACCTTTGAGAAGGTAGCAGAAGGATTCGATTAAAGTCGAATTATGGTTTTAATTTTTAGTTTTTAAGTATGGTGTGTAGAACAGTTACGGAAAGCAAGTTGGGGAATCGAATTTATAATAATTGGCTAAGCTTTCCTGGCAGAATGACACATCATACTCAAAAAAAGTCTTGCACTGATGTTGACTGGAATGCACATTGAGGCACTCAGCGCGCCTGCAGAAATTAATACATATATAGAAATACATCTGCAGGCCCAACTGTAATGATCTATAATTTGTCGCCGATAGATGGCGAGGTCCAAATTTTGATTAGCTCACAAACAACCAAGGCGGATAGTGCAATCATATATAGAGTTGGTAATCGAATCAACCAAAACTGTCTTTTCCTCTAATTGGTCTGCAGTCGTCTAAGCATGCATGCACATTCAGTCGAAGCACCGTGAGGTTCTCTCTCTATCTTTTTGTTGTTGCTTCAGAAATCTTTTGTATTTGGAAATTTCGAACTACTCTTTTGTATGCATGTATGTTCTGTTTCTTTTCTTTAACTAAGGGGGAAAATCTCGAATATCTTTCTAAAAAATAAACCAGTTGATATTGTTTGCGTATTTTTTCTAGTGACCCTCCTAAACTCTTTTGTCTGAACTACTCAAAGCATTAGAACAGCCATGCACAAGCACACCCAACTGCAAACTAATCAGACTTTATGCCCCAACATAATAACCCACTCCTGATATGGATATAAATTAGTGCCCAGAGGCATAAAAGATGAAGACAGTGATGTGGGCGTTAAGAGAACAAAATCCTGAAAACCTGGGGACAAAATCGTCGCCAACCACTAGGTCTTGCGCCTAGGGGACACTGAAGACAGTGACCCATGGCACTGCATACCTCTACACATCACACATGACACCACTGTAATCTTTATGCATTTTCATGCCTTCTTATTTCTTAACACCATGTTGAGCAAGAGAGCAGGTCTTGCAAATGATGTGACCCGCCTTGTGCTCCAAAGCGCATGACAAACCACTCTTTCTTGGAAGTTTTATAGGGAAAGAAAGAAACATGGAGTAGTGCCCCCTGAACTACCATGGTGGCACTCCACATCCTGCTGATAAACGCGTGCTGATCTGCAGGTATTTCTCAATTATGTTTAGGAGATCAAGGTCTTTTCCGATGAGGATCGGAGAAGTTTGCATTATTGCATATGTTCTGCAGCAATTGCATTATGAGCGAGATTGCTCGTGCAAATTATGGATTATGATGGCCTCCTACTCCGCTTTGCGGCTAATCAGTGGTGGTATTACCACGTGGAGGACGAAAAGGAGTCACATAGACTAGTTGATGATATGTGGTTTGATCCTTAAACTTTGTCTTTCACTCATATCATCTCATGGCCCAGCGAGATCCCTTGCTTTAATTTGTCATGCTGCGGATATACCTGAGCTCCTAATAAATCTCCAAAAGCTCTGTGCCTCGTTCGTTTCAACATTATGTGCATTATTTTTTTCTCCTAAATACTTGAGCTTTATCTGTTCTTGCCGTGTCCTGGCAAAAATTTGAAGCTTGGAAACCATGGCAAGCTATCACCACATCACATAGACATAAACCGAGGCAGACAGAACACCTCCCCAACCTCAGCAATTTGGGGCGGCAGTTGCCAGGCCTGAAACCTTGGATAGCTGTCTCTACTATTCAGTAGCCCTTTAGGCATTGCACTTTGGAAGCAAGAAGTGACTGCGTGAGACCTTTACCTTTCTGCAGCTATCTTTAGCAGTTGCAGCTTGTTAGTAGTAGAATGTACCCATCTTTACAGAAGCCACTAGGGGTAAATGAATCAGGAAATGCTAGTCACTAGCAAATTTATCTTTTAACATTAGAGATGCTCTAGCTAGTACAACAATTTGATCAGTTAGCTCTAGCATTTTGGGTCTCAAAAGCAAGAGATTCATGTCCAACAGCTGCAGTAGTTCAGTACAAAAATTTACAAGTGCTACAACGTTGCTACGTAAAAGTGAGTTGACTGCGTTTGGTAAATATCAAGTTATTTACCTTCTGACAGTATCAGTGCTCGGCAAAGAACACGTTGGAAGAAGCATCTAATGGCAGGGTAATTAAATGTTAATCGTTCTTGCCTCATTATTTAACCCCCTGCAGCTTCTTCTTTGTAGCAGAATGTTCTGAACTGACAGAGGTCACATTCGGTAAATGTAATGCCAACAATCATAACCTGCTTTTGATCAGTGTGCCTGCAGGAACTCATCAACTGGATCTATCTATCCAAGTACGTAACAGTTCAGCCATGTTCTGTGAAAATTTTAAATTACTACAGGATCAGATCAGATCTTGGCAGTAAGCAGGGCTGGAAAATGCTCTGGTGTCAGAGAACTAACGGAAGAATGAGATGTAAAAGAACATGCATCACAGCTAGAACAAGGTACAAGTTTCATCTTATTTAAACCCGCGATAAGTCCTCGCTTATATCTTAACCACGTGGCCCATGTTGTGATCACACCACCATTAGGTCGCGGCACCTTGATGGGATCTAAATCCAGAGCCCTCTTTGTATTCCCATGATGCTTCCATCCCTAATACTTAAACCGTGTGAGCCATGTGTGACACCTAACATGCCCCCTAACCTGGCTGTCATCCCTCATTTGATCGCATTTTTAACCTGAAAGTGTTGTATTTTTCAGCTCTTGTGGTCTATTTGTTGGATGACATTGACTCAGTGCATACAACAACTAACACAAAGATAATTTGAGACAATTTCATTGGGCTTGTAATTTAAATTTAGTTGAGTCTTGAAGAAGATGCTAATTAACTTAGGCGATTAGCTTGGATAGTTTATCTAAGATAGCTCAAATGTTGTCCTAATAATAAGGTTGCCCTCATAGTCCCTTCTACTCAAAGACATGTACATGCTCTTGCAAAAAGTTTCAGTTTTTCACTAGCACCTAATCCTTTTCTGTTACTTTCCAGCGGGAGGCCACCCTTTTGCACGGTTAAGTTGGTAATAGTTTATCTGCCTATAAGGTATTATACTAAGTAACCTATACTCCTTTACTGCATGTGCCCCAAAGATTCTCCTGGCTTATTCTACCTCACTTGCTCATTTTCTTTAACCAAGACACTCCTCTGATGCCTATGATTGAGTTCACAGACAGTAATAAGAGTCTGCCGGCCCTTGTTTTCTATTGCACTCCTTTCGATTTTGTTAGGCATGTGATGTGAACATGCTCTTTGAACTTTGGAAAATAGTACCACACAGAAGATGCAGAAACAGTAAGTTGTCCCTATGAATACTCATCTGCTGAACAATAAATATTTTATGAATTTACAGATGGTTTTATGTACGACCCTGTCTTGCAGTTTTCTTAGTTCTCATCCATGTGAATTACTAGTAGGGAGGGAGACGCTTAGTGTCGTGAGGCTAGTAGCTACACTGCTAGACCTCCCAAAAGTTGAGTTCTCTGTCCATGTGCAAGAGCACAATTTCTTGTCGGATGATCACAGTAATACTCAGTAGTGGGATGATATCACAGAAACACTTAACGTTTTGCAGTACAATTATATGCCACATGAAAATATTTTAACACATACAGAAACATAGCCTCAAGGCGGTATATGTGCAGTCATCAGTGGCAGGCTGCTACTGTAAGTTTGTGAAGATCTAAGACAAGCGAGGAATGCAGGTTAGATCTGTGTAAGATGGATTTTCTATGGGAATTATTTTGCCAGGTCATCTGTCTGAGAAGTTGGATTACCAAGATCACAGAGGATGTTCACCTGCAACACTGCTGCATGATTTTTCTCTCATTGAAACTGGCGCTTCTGAACCTTCCGTCGTCAAGAAGTAAAACATTTTTCTTGTTCAGTCTGAGAGAAAAACGGAAGATCATAGTAACTACCAGCAGTTTCACTAAGAACTGTGAAAACTGAAAACTTCCATATGCACTGAGGAGCAGCTTTACCAAACTCAAGGGGCTATTCAGGTTTGACTCTGGTAAAGTTTGACGCTGCTACTGTAAAACATATTTGGATTGTTTTTTTCCAAAGGGCAGCTCTGAATCGCTGCAGGTGTAGGCCATCAGAAGCATTTAGAAGGTAAGCCCCAGACGAGAGCATGTCAATGGAATAGTAAACAAATACCAGCAGCAGGCGCTGTTAACTTCTGACCACCCTGCATCGGTGCAGTACAAAAGAACAAACTTTCACAGGCGCTAGAACACCGTACTTAACAAAGGATAAAGTTCAGATTACCCAGGGAATTGCAATTAGCATTTCCCGGAACCCGAGGAGGAAGAAATGTTCCTCACTCACCTTCTCAACTGAGCACACCAGCAGGCAATTAAAAATTCAGGATCACCCAATGACGACAATGAGTACATCAACTGGGGATAAACATATCCAAATGATGGCATCAACTGGGCTCCATGCCATCTTCCTTCCATCTTCTTTCTTACCCCACACTTTTAATTCAAAAATTACTAATAATATTCCTTTCTGATCTGAAACTTCAAGTACCAAATTTTGCAACACCTATTCTAGGTACACGAAGAGACCACTCACTCATGCTCACTATTGTATCTTAGAAATGTGAAGAAATCACTTGTACAAGTGACCATTCGTGCTATCATTGCCGTCGAAATGGCTTTAAGATATGTGCCGAGCTAAACCACAGTCACTGATTTGCACCCTAACAATCAAGCACAAATGTCAAGAGCGAAGATAGTACAAGCCACTGTACCTAATCAAATCTGCTGTTTATTGAAAAGAATATCCTGCAAAAGCTAAGCTATTGCTCATTTGGATCCAGATCTCCAAAGCCTTTGTCCTATAAACAAATTCTGGGGTCTCCCCCTCCACAATCCCAAGGCAACGAGGAGAGGCCGGTGCCACCGCTCCAGGTCCTCGCCCTACCCCCGGGCTCTCCAGCAATGCCTCCACGCCTGCGCGCCACCGCCATCGCGGCGAGGCTCCTCGCGCTCGTCGTGTGCCTCTCCCCGGCGCTGCTCCCGCTGTGCCTCGGCGTCAACGACCAAGGCCAGGCGCTGCTGCGATGGAAGGCCTCCATGAACGCGGCGGGCGGCGGCGGCGCGCTGGACTCGTGGCGCGCCGCCGACGCGACCCCGTGCCGGTGGCTCGGCGTGGCGTGCGACGCGCGCGGCGACGTCGTGTCGCTGAGCGTCAAGTCCGTCGACCTCGGCGGCGCGCTCCCGGCGGCGGCGGACCTGCGGCCGCTGACGGCCTCGCTCAAGACGCTCGTGCTCTCCGGCACCAACCTCACCGGCGCGATCCCCAAGGAGCTCGGCGACCTCGCCGAGCTCACCACGCTTGACCTCAGCAAGAACCAGCTCTCCGGCGCCATCCCGGCCGAGCTCTGCCGGCTCGGGAAGCTCCAGTCCCTCGCGCTCAACACCAACTCGCTCCGCGGCGCCATCCCCGCCGACATTGGCAACCTCACCAGCCTCACTTCACTCACCCTCTACGACAACGAGCTGAGCGGCGCCATCCCGGCGAGCATCGGCAACCTCAAGAAGCTGCAGGTGCTGCGCGCCGGCGGGAACCCGGCGCTGAAGGGCCCGCTGCCGCCGGAGATCGGCGGGTGCACCGACCTCACCATGCTCGGCCTCGCCGAGACCGGCCTCTCCGGCAGCCTCCCGGAGACGATCGGCAACCTCAAGAAGATCCAGACGATCGCCATCTACACCGCGATGCTCACCGGCTCGATCCCGGCGAGCATCGGCAACTGCACCGAGCTCACCAGCCTCTACCTCTACCAGAACTCCCTCACCGGCCCTATCCCCCCGCAGCTCGGCCGGCTCCGCAAGCTGCAGACGGTGCTCCTATGGCAGAACCAGCTCGTCGGCACGATCCCGCCGGAGATCGCCAGCTGCAAGGAGCTCGTGCTCATCGACCTGTCGCTCAACTCCCTCACGGGCCCCATCCCGAGCACCTTCGGCGCGCTCCCGAACCTGCAGCAGCTGCAGCTCAGCACCAACAAGCTCACCGGCGCTATCCCGCCGGAGCTCTCCAACTGCACGTCGCTCACCGACATCGAGGTGGACAACAACGAGCTCACCGGCGAGATCGGCATCGACTTCCCGCGGCTGCGTAACCTGACCCTCTTCTACGCGTGGCAGAACCGGCTCACCGGCCCCGTGCCGGCGAGCCTCTCCCAGTGCGAGGGCTTGCAGTCTCTAGACCTCTCGTACAACAACCTCACCGGCACCGTCCCGAGGGAGCTCTTCGCGCTGCAGAACCTCACCAAGCTTCTGCTCCTCGACAACGACCTCTCCGGCTTCATCCCGTCGGAGATCGGCAACTGCACCAACCTCTACCGGCTCCGGCTCAACAACAACCGGCTGTCGGGGACGATCCCCGCGGAGGTCGGCAGGTTGAAGAACCTCAATTTCCTCGACCTCGGCAGCAACCGCCTCGCCGGCCCGCTGCCGGCGGCGCTGTCCGGCTGCGACAACCTAGAATTCATGGACCTGCACTCGAACGCGCTGTCCGGCGCGTTGCCGGACGAGCTGCCCCGGAGCCTCCAGTTCGTCGACATCTCCGACAACAAGCTCACCGGGCTGCTGGGCCCCGGCATTGGGTTGCTGCCGGAGCTCACGAAGCTTAACCTGGGGAAGAACAGGATCTCCGGCGGCATACCGCCGGAGCTCGGCTCGTGCGAGAAGCTCCAGCTGCTGGACCTCGGCGACAACGCGCTCTCCGGTGGCATCCCGCCGGAGCTCGGGAGGCTCCCCTCGCTGGAGATTTCGCTTAACCTCAGCTGCAACCGCCTCTCCGGCGAGATCCCGTCGCAGTTCGGCGAGCTCGACAAGCTCGGCAGCCTCGACATAGCGTACAACCAGCTCTCCGGCAGCCTCGCGCCGCTGACGAGGCTCGAGAACCTCGTCATGCTCAACATCTCCTACAACGCCTTCTCCGGCGAGCTCCCGGACACGCCCTTCTTCCAGAAGCTCCCGCTCAGCGACATCGCCGGCAACCACGGCCTGCTCGTGGTGGGCGCCGACGGTGCCGACGACGAGGCCTCCCGGCACGCGGCCGTCTCGGCGCTGAAGCTCGCCATGACGGTGCTCGCCGTGGTGAGCGCGCTCCTCCTGCTGGCGGCGACCTACGTGCTGGCGCGCTCCCGCCGTCGCGACGGCGCCATCCACGGCGCCGCCGACGAGGCGTGGGAGGTGACGCTGTACCAGAAGCTGGACTTCTCGGTGGACGAGGTGGTGCGCTCGCTGACGTCGGCGAACGTGATCGGCACGGGGAGCTCCGGCGTGGTGTACCGCGTGGACCTCCCCGGCGGCGGCGACTCGCTGGCGGTGAAGAAGATGTGGTCCTCCGACGAGGCCGGCGCGTTCCGGAACGAGATCGCGGCGCTGGGCTCCATCCGGCACCGCAACATCGTGAGGCTCCTCGGGTGGGGCGCCAACCGGAGCACCAAGCTGCTCTTCTACGCCTACCTCCCCAACGGCAGCCTGAGCGGGTTCCTCCACCGCGGCGGCGTCAAGGGCGCCGCCGACTGGGGCGCGCGCTACGACGTCGCGCTCGGCGTCGCGCACGCCGTCGCCTACCTCCACCACGACTGCCTCCCGGCCATCCTCCACGGCGACATCAAGGCCATGAACGTCCTCCTCGGGCCCCGCAACGAGCCCTACCTCGCCGACTTCGGCCTCGCCCGCGTCCTCTCCGGCGCCGTCGCCTCCGGCTCCGCCAAGCTCGACTCCTCCAAGCCCACTCGCATCGCCGGCTCCTACGGCTACATCGCGCCAGGTAAAAACATCTCTTGAAATCGTGATAGACTGATAGCATCTCTTCAATTTTTTTACGATTTTGTCTGACATTTTTCTACTTTGGTTGATGAAACAGAGTACGCGTCGATGCAGCGGATCACGGAGAAGAGCGACGTGTACAGCTTCGGGGTGGTGGTGCTGGAGATCCTGACGGGGAAGCACCCGCTGGACCCGACGCTGCCGGGCGGCGCGCACCTGGTGCAGTGGGTGCGGGAGCACGTGGGCGCGAAGCGGGCGACGGCTGAGCTCCTGGACCCGCGGCTGCGGGGGAAGCCGGAGGCGCAGGTGCAGGAGATGCTGCAGGTGTTCGCGGTGGCCATGCTCTGCATCGCGCACTGCGCCGACGACCGGCCGGCGATGAAGGACGTCGTCGCGCTGCTCAAGGAGGTCAGGCGGCCGGCCGAGGCCGCCGCCGACGAGGGGAAGGAACAGCCGGCGTGCAACTCCGCCGCGGCGGCGGCGGCGGCGGCGCCGCTGCCCGTGCAGGCGCAGCGGTCGCCGGCCAGGAGCCCGATGCCGAAGGGCGGCGGCTCGTCGAGCTGCTCGTTCGCCATGTCCGACTACTCTAGCTGATGGATCATTCATGCTTGGCGAAGGTGCTGGTAGATAGCAATTAGCAGGCACTGGAACTGGGACTGGAGGGTTGAAATTTTGGAGGTGTAATAAAGATAGTATGATGATGATTAGTGCATCATCAGTAAGTAGTCGATTGTTTATTAATTCAGGTTATAACTTGTAATTCTGTACTCCTGATGTGTTTGTACTTGTACATTAAGTAATTAATTAATGGAAATCAATTTCAGAAAAAAAAAGTATGCACAGCAAAGAAACTACTAAAAAATGAGAAGTATCACCCTTTGGAAAAAAAACAGAGAAGTGCCCATGGCTCTGGAGTTTTACAACAAACACCATAAAAAAAAGCATTTTTGGCATGGCATTGGCATGGTTATGCATGGGCCAAATTGTGCAGTGTCAAGTGTTGGAGCCCATCCTGAACGGCATAGGGGCTTCTTGTGTCTAGGCTCAGTTCAAGGAGATCCAGCCCAAATTGTTCCCTCAATCGGCCCAAAAACTAGTCTCATGAACCCTACTCCCACGGTCCCACCCGAGCACCCGCCGCCGCGCCCTCCTCACGCTTCTCTCCGGCCCGCTCGCCGCCGCCGCGTCTCTCCAGCCACCGCGACGCTCCTCATCCTAGCTGGTCCTAGCGCCAGCGCCGCCGCTGCCGGGTGTTATAGTTTTGTTACTTCTATTCCAGCCCTAGGCGCGCTTCACTTCCGGCTCCGTTGCTGGGAGCAGGGTTCCGCTCGGGATGTCGCCGGCTGCCGGAGAGCTCGCCGGAGCCCGCGGAGAGGGCGGGGGCGTGGAGGCGCAGAGGGTCTTCATAGGCGCCGGCTGCAACCGCGTGGTGAACAACGTCTCGTGGGGAGCTTGCGGCCTCGTGGCCTTCGGCGCCCAGAATGCCGTCGCCCTCTTCTCTCCCCTGGTCTGCTACCTCGTTCATATCCTTCTTCTATCTACTTTGCTGCAATTTCAACTACAGTACGTTATAAGTAACTCACTTGTTTGTTTTGCTTAATTCGTCCAAACTCGTGCCCGTGCAAGCAGAGAGGTGAGATCGTGACGACGCTTCCGGGGCACAAGGCGCCAGTGAACTGCACGCTGTGGCTTCCCACGAAGAAGGATGCGCTCCAAGGTGAGTCAGGTTTTGTACATTTTTTAGGTTTCATCAACTCAATGTTTCCGAACTTAAGTGCTTTAGTTTAGAGCTTGCTGAAACGACTCTTCTTCTGATTGTTAGTTCTCCGAGCTCTGTCTTGAGTAAAGTTATATGTTTCGACTGTGCAAGTTAACCCTGTTTCAGTAATGGTCGTTCCGAGCTGTCTGTTGACTACCAGTATTTCGTTCACTCAATGAATTGTTTTAGTTGATAACTGACAAGTTGCAGATATATGGCACTAGATTAGATATGTCTGATCCTAAATGCTGATTTCTTTTCCTCTTTCGCTAGGCTTAGCGCTGAATTGTTGACTGTTTTTCCTACGTGTTTTGCAGTTCGTGGCAGGGAGACATACTATCTACTCTCAGGAAGTGCTGATGGCGTAATCATGGCATGGAAGATTGGTTCTGGCAAAGGAGATGTGAGTTTGTCTGTTTTCACCTTATTATAATTGCATCCCGTGTTCTATAACTTGTACTAACGGCCTTCACCACAATACCGTTGTACTAGAATGGGTTGCCATCTGTCAGCGTACTTGCATGGGAAATATTTTCTTCAGTCAACTTGAAAATTGGTTCATGTGGTTAATTCTAATTCCTTATTGTTTATGCTTTCTTTGCAGTGGTCTCATACGTTGCAGCTCCCAGGGATGCATAAGAAAGGAATCACTTGTCTTGCCGGAAGGATGGTGTCTGATACTATTGCAATTTTTGCTTCTACTTCGTCGGATGGCATTGTGGTTATTTGGGAAATGGCAATTGAGCCCACCCCTGGTGGTAAGATGGCTTTACTTCTGGATTGTGATGGGTACTGCTTGGAGCACAATTTTTAAGAATCGTACTGATTTTGCTAGTCAAACTCCATTGTTTTTCTATCTTATGATCTTGATGGTTTTGAACTTTGGGGAATGTGGGTGTTGCTGTTGCACTTGAGTTATTTGCTTTCTCTTCTGCAGGCAGCTGCAAAGTATCTTGCCTACATTCTTTGTCCGTTGGTTCAAAACCAATGGTTTCACTTTCATTAGCAGTGCTACCAGAACAGGGAAGCCATCTAATTTTGGCAATGGGTGGACTAGATCACAAGATCCACATTTATTGTGGGGATAAGTCAGGCAAGGTTTGTAACTTTATGTTCCTTATACTCTCTTTATTTATTTTTGGTTCCTTCCATTTTTTTCTGTCCTAACTAGGCATTTTTCCATGTGCAGTTCGCTAAAGCTTGTGAACTTAAAGGTCATTCTGATTGGATCAGAAGTTTAGATTTTTCTTTACCCGTGATGATGGGCAGTGAAAAGCACAACCTTTTCCTCGTTAGCTCGTCTCAGGACAGAACCATTCGGATATGGAAAATGGATTCAGAAGCTGTTTCTTCTAGCTCCACGGCACAATTGAGGAAGTCCAATATTGAAATGACCTCCTATATTGAAGGACCTCTTTTTGTAGCTGGTAATACAAGCTATCAAGTATCACTGGAGTCTCTTCTTGTTGGCCATGAAGATTGGGTATATTCTGTAGAGTGGCAACCGCCTACGCTGTTACCTGGCGATGAAGCTCATCAGGCGATGAGTATACTATCTGCATCCATGGACAAGATGATGATGATATGGAGACCAGAGAAACATACTGGCCTTTGGATCAATTCGGTGACTGTTGGTGAATTAAGTCACTCAGCACTTGGATTCTACGGCGGACACTGGCAGCCTGACGGAAAATCCATTCTTGCACATGGCTACGGTGGTTCCTTTCATATGTGGAGAGATGTTGGGCTGGATTCTGAAAATTGGCAGCCTCAGATAGTTCCATCTGGTCATTTTGCACCAGTGTCGGACTTAACATGGGCAAGATCTGGTCAATATTTGTTATCAGTAAGCCATGACCAGGCAAGTTCCTGTGCTTATTATCAAGTTCGACTATATACTTATAGAAGTTATATGTTTGGTTGGTTAATGTGTTTTCTCTTCTACATGCTAATGTTCTTTTGCGTCTGTTAAATATGCAGACAACACGCATATTTGCTCCTTGGAGAAATCAAGTTAATCCTGGAGACATTGTATATTGGCGTGAAATTGCGCGTCCACAAATTCATGGCCACGATATGAACTGTGTGGCATTCATTCAGGGTAGTGGGAACCACCGCTTTGTTAGTGGTGCTGATGAAAAGGTCTCTAGAGTCTTTGAAGCTCCCTTATCATTTTTGAAGACCCTACAACAAGCAACTTTGTTGAAACCTGACATCTCTGATGATTTTGACAATGTGCAAGTCCTTGGAGCAAATATGTCTGCTCTTGGGCTTTCACAGAAACCCATATATACACATGGTTAGCATCTCTCACATCCTGTGGGTATATGTCATTGTGCAATAATGCCTTCTTTTGTTTGTCTTCAAAAAACTGCATTTGTAAATTTCTTTTATTGATGCTGCTTTTTGCATGATGGTGTATTCAGGAGTCAAGGAATCCCCAAGCAGTAATTCTGATGCTCCAGATTCTATGGAGACAATTCCTGATGCAGTGCCTACTGTATTTACCGAGCCCCCTGTGGAGGACCAACTTGCATGGAATACTCTATGGCCTGAATCACACAAACTATATGGTCATGGAAATGAGCTCTTCTCGATATGCTGTGATTATGAAGGGAAGCTTGTTGCATCATCTTGCAAGGTATTGGTCCTGCACGTTTTTTTGTGTTAATTAATCTGAAATTCATGGGTAAAACAACAAAAACAAAGGCTTGTAGTCCCAAGCAAGTTGGTTCGGGCTAGCGATGAAACCCAACACGAGCGACTGATAAAAGGTAAAACTTGTATACAAATATTAGAAAAACATCAATTAATTGCAATATTACTACTGTTCCATGGAAATTCGTGGATCCTGTTGTGACAATGGTTTGTCCTTCCATACATAAACAGGGGGATGGGGTGAAATTCCAGTATTGTTAGAGCTTTCTTTATTTCTGGGAATTCTTGTGACATTCAGTCAGGACCACTGTGAAAACAGTGCTGTGTAATGCAAGGGTTTCAACTATTTGATCTCATTAGTTGCTTCATTGCTTGGTGGATATGGAAATGCCAAAATAGCTGTGTTTGAGGGTGCTTCTCCTAGCATTAAGGTCATGGTCATCCTGCATAACATCCATGATGAGGCCAGCGTTTGGTGCATGGATACAGTGGTGGAGCTTCAGTGTAAATGCTGAGAGGGGAGACATTCAATCAGGGGAATTAGCAGCATAAGTTCTTAATTAACATGCAAAAAATACTTTTAATGGGTGGTCGTTAGTCGTCGTTTTTTTCAGTTAGTGGCCTGAGTTGTGTAGTTGGTAGTGTGTTTTGTGTGAGTCATCTTGGGTTCTTTTCTTCTTAATATAATGATGTGCAGTACTCCTGCGCATTTGAGGAAAAAAACTGTGTTATGCATTTTCATGTGGGTGACTAAATTTTTTCACTTTGTCAATATTTGGCACTAGCAGTACTTGATGCATAGGTGAGTACATTTTTATCTCTTTGTCGATATTTGGCACTACTGCACTAGGATAATGGCATTAGTCGATGCATATTATGCTTAATTGTTTATGGTTTGATTTTACTGTATGCATTTGCATGGGAAATCTGACGGAACTTCACTATCATTCAGGCTCAATCGGCGCCAGTTGCTGAGATCTGGCTCTGGGAGGTTGGGACATGGAAAGCTGTTGGCCGCTTGCAATCCCACAATCTTACAGTGACACAAATGGAGTTCTCTCGTGATAATGCTTTTCTCTTGAGTGTCTCAAGGGATCGTCAGTTATCTATCTTTTCAATCAGCAAAACCAGTATGTAATTTTTCTTAACTCGTGTAGTTACATTGAAGTTATTGCTTTACATTTGTGTATTCAACCATGCTGCTTTTTTAATGATTCCACTTATGTAATTGTAGAGGAAGGAGTGGAGCACCATCTTGTTGCAAAGCATGAAGCACATAAAAGAATTATATGGGCATGCTCATGGAACCCGTTCGGTTATGAATTTGCAACTGGATCAAGGGACAAGACTGTCAAGATATGGCGTGTTCAAGATGCATCTTCTGTGAAGCTGCTAGCAACATTGCCTCAGTTCCGTGACAGTGTCACCGCATTGGCATGGATGGGCCGTGACCGTGCTTCCAATGCTGGTATTCTCGCTGTTGGCATGGACAATGGATTGATCGAGCTCTGGAGTGTTTCAGGTGGAAGAGCTGCTGAAGGCAGTCCTCCAGACTCATCTCCGCTCAGTGCAGCGTGCATGCTCCAATTTGACCCTCTGCTGTGTCACGTGTCAACTGTGCACCGTTTACGATGGCGGGAATCCAACTCATCCGATGAGAAATCGGCACTTGAGCTGGCTTCATGTGGAGCTGATCACTGTGTGAGGGTGTTTGATGTCCATTGCAGAACATAGACAGTGCATCCAGATTTAGTAGATCAAACTGATATGTGCCTGGCAGTTTTTTGTCGATGTCTGGCAAGATGTGTTGTAAAACTAGTCTTGATAATGAAAAAAATAGTTCTTTCATGAGACATTTGCTGTTGTTTAGTGACAAAAAAATGGAGTGTTGCCCTATCTCTCATATGATATATGAAATTCTGAGTTATTAGTGGTGACACATTGCTGAAACACATGTGCAAGCAGGCTTTTGTGTTGCTTTTATCTTCTCTACCTGCAATAATAATTTGATAAAGCCCACTAAATTCTTCAACAGAAGCAATGGGTTCCATGGTGTATATTACACACTTGTTGAACTCTATGTTCAGGTTACTTACAATCTTTGCTACTGTGCTGCAGGTAGCCTTCAGGCTCCCCCAGCAACTGAGCCAACAGAGATGAAGAACCAACATCAAATTTACATCAATCATGAGTATATTTTACTTTGCACCACCCAATTTCATCAGTATACAAAAGAAAGAGATCTATTGATACAAGTACAACAATAGAACGGGAGGGGGATTCCAAAAGCCCAGTCACCTTGTTCTGCATCTCCTGGCAACAAGAACTCCACTAGGAGGAGCTGTGAGCTCCAGCTCACAGATTGTGTTCATCCAGTACGAGTAATGGCTAAACCAAAATCTGGCCTCCACCTTGAAGGCTCCTCTGATGGTGTACATGACCCTGTTGCTCCGCACCTGGTTCACAAGCTCCATGGCCACCTCCGGCGGCAGCAGCACGCGGCTGGACACCATGTGCAGGTTCACGACCTGTGACTGGCCCCGGCGCTGCAAGAACGGCGGCAGCGCCTGCACCGCCATGGGCCTGTCCCGGAAGAAGAGCTCCACGGTGGCGGACCTGAACACGACGTCGATCTTCTGGTTGGGGTTGGAGAAGTTGGCCACGAGCACCATGTCGCCGTTGAAGTATGCTGGCGAGTTGACGTAGACGCTATTGAGGCTGGCGTTGGCGGCATCGAAGGAGGGCGCCCTCGGCTTGACCGCCAGGAAGATGATCAGGATGACCACGCCGGCCACGATCAGGATGATGCTGAAGGCGAAGCAGACGATGGCCGCGAACCACATCGCCGGCGAGGTCCGGTCGCGCGGCTTCAGGATTATCTTGGAAGGAGCCGCCGGCAGCCGCTGCGGCAGCACCTCTGGCTGCCGGATCGTCTTGGACGACGACGGAGGCTCTGACAGCAGTGACGGCTGTGGCAGGGCCGGGGGCAGCTGCCTCATGTTGACCAGCCTGGACAGGATTGTTCTTGGTGATTGGAGGTGGTAAGGAGTGCCCATTTCTGCTGCTCTTCCACCACGAGAGGAGCTCAAGATTGCAGAGAAGCCTAATGGGGAAAGCGAGAACAAACAACAACAGAGCAATGGAATGGAGTGATGGAGTTAAAAGGAGGCTGGGCTGGGCTGGGCTAGTGGTGGTGTCCCCAAAATAAAAGAGGGAGAAAAGAGAGGCTTTTGAAAATCGGGCGTGGGGCCACTGTCTTGTGTTTCGCCATTGAAAAATGGGAGCTGCTTCGAGCAAGGGTGTGAAGTGGGGCAACGTTGCCGGCTGCCGGCAATCGATTGGGGTCTGCTTTATCTCACAAAAGCATAATTCTTGCGATGGGGAAAGATAAAGCTTGGGTTATTATTCTCATTACCAAATAATCTGATGCTTGGTGTCTGTGTTTCTGGCAATCTGGCCTTGGCTTGTTCAGACAACAACTTGGTATGTGCTCTCCCCACTAATACATACTCACTGAATCAGTGATCCATTCATCAGGAACACCTGCTCCATGCCTTTTCCATGCAGTTTTTAACATTGACCAAAGTGAGATGGAAGTGGTAGCACGTGTCACAACTCACAACCAAGTAAGTTCATGCAATCTTCTTGTTAACAAAGTCTAAGTTAAAAAGAAGTTTTAAACTGAAAAGCAGTCAATATATCTGGAGGTGAGATGAGAAGCATGCTCATCGCAGGAAGAAAAACCAGAACAAGTTGCTTAGCCTCGAAAGAAAGGCGAAAAAGGCGCTCTTGGTCCCAGACCCGCCCCGTTTCAAAATAAAGCCAGGTATGGGGTTAATTCATGACTAAGGAACCTATATGTGCTGACTGATAAGCCGGCTGGGTTTGATAACGAGATCTCCCACAGGAAGGAACATTCCTGAGGAGTCCATGGCTTTGGCGTAGTGCCCCTGCTTTGTCAGCGACGTCGAAAGCTGGCGCCGCGCTGCACAGCTTTACACGGATGATGGATCTTCCTTGGATGGGTGAATGGAGCACTACGCCATGTCGTCTCCGTTCTTCAGGTGCAGCTCGTGGGGTTGGTAAGAAAGGATCGAATCGTCTGGTCATCTGTATCATTGTAACTTCTGTGACTGGATGATTCGGGTTCTGATCTCGGTCGCGCTTTATGAACAGATCGAGATCATATGATTTTGTTCTAGAGGTTACATTACATGTGTGTGCGCGTGTCTGCGTCACCACCTTGTTTTCCTTTTTGTGAGCACGTACAAGCGCGCCACTAGCTATGGAATTATTCTCTGGTTGTTGTTCTGAACTTCTGATATGTGCTACTATGTTGGAATTGGAATTACAGTGGGTGGACTCGTCAGGTCGATCAGGCGACGTTGGTGTTCGCGGGCGCCGCGGCGGTGTCGTGTGCCGTCGCCGGCGTGCCGGCGTCGTCGCTGGGCACGTAGGAGCAGCTCGCCGACGCCTCCGCCTGCTCCTGCGCCGCCGCTGCGGCGCCGCCGTCCTGCACCGGCATGAACTGGTCGTCCGGCCCCAGGCAGTGCTGCAGCGGCAACAACAACAGCAGACACGTCAGCAGGGTCACGTCACCTCCGCCGCCGCCGGCGGGCTAACGACGGCGATGGATGCACCGGTGGCTCACCGGCAGCAGCTCCGTGGCGGGGATGAGCGTGGTGAGCAGCTCGGTGCACGTGTACGCCTGCTGCCACGCCTCGGCGTCCGCGTCGCCGGCGGCGGCGGCGCACGGGTCGCCGTGGAGCCCGGCCACCTGGGAGGTGGCGTCGTACACGTCCTGGTAGTCCCTGCCACGAGAGGAAGAAAGAAAGAAAAGCTTCCGGTGACGTAGGCGGCGGCGCACCACCGGTGCTGACGCTGCAGGTCGGTCGGGCAGACACGTGTCACGTACCTGAGGTACATCATCAACGGGTCCGGCGCGGCGAACATCTGGTGCCCGGTGGGGTCGGGTCCCACGTCGGCGGCGGCGGCGGCCCACAGCGCGGCGTCGCCGGCGGCGAACGTGCCCATGCCCTCGGCTTGGTCCGTGTACATCGGCGCTCCGTTGTTTGTCCCCTGCACGATGCACTCATTGTTCATGTGTAAAGTTTGGAGAATAACAAAATCTGACACACAAAAAAAGAATTGGTAATCACTGTACCTCCAAAGCAGATGCTGTCGGATCGAACGGGGGCATGTGATCGCCCAGCAAGTAGTTCTGCAAACCCAGCACAAAGTTGGTTCACTACTGCATCAGGATTGCGAGTTTATTCAGACTCTGATTCAGAGACGTATTACTAGTAACCTAACCTTCCGTTGGATCACTCGGGCCAGCACGTCGAGGAGGAACTTCTCGCAGCCGTCGATCTCGCTCGTGGAACCGAACGCGGCAGGATCCGGCTCGAACAGCCTGCATCAATGCAACAAGGTCAGACGATGCAGTTTCAGACGGCGAATTCAGTTCTGAAAACCTCTGATAATGTGTCGCTGACCAACCTCAGGCGTTCCTCGGAGATATGCAGCTGCTGCTGCGAAGAATAAATCTCCCGCTGGATCTCCTGCAGGGAAGCAAATGCATCGAAGTGGTTTAAGAGAAAGATCGTCGAAACGCATCCAGTTGTGTGAAGATATCAGCCCTGGCCCCTGGGCAATGCCGCATGTGCAATACGGTTACGGTTACATCTCTGAACAAACTCCTCACCTCGATTTTCTCGTTCGGTGCCCCGGGGCTGTAGATTCGATTCGAAAGAAGAAGAGAACGCGATTCAGATGAGAAGCTTTGTTATACGGGGTACAATAAACAAGACACGTGGCGGTCACGTACTTGGCGAGCTGCGTGGCCATGTCGCCCTCGCGCTTGAGCCGCTGGAGCATGCTGATGAGGTACTGCACTGAATTTCGATGTAATTTCTACTAGTTCCTTATTTCCACAGGATGATGTTGATTGGGGCAGAGAGCGTCAGTGTGTGCCTGCTTACCTCTCTGTTCTGGACGGCGCTGCAATGATCGATCGACCGGCGACCCAAAGAAAGCAGAAGTCAGAAGACGTGAGCCATATCTCAAATTCTCAACGACATTGCAATGACAAGTTAACAAAGAGGCAACACAGTACGAATGTGCGTGAGGGATTCATGGAGCGGGCACTCACTCGTCCCCCCTATCGTGGTCGGAGAGGCTCATGTACCGGAGGATCACGTCCTCCGCCCTGCAGCACGCAGCACGGCAGACCACGATCGAGGCAACGCAAAGAAGGATCAGGATTCAGGACATTGAGGAGGATGATATATGATATGAGTGGGCGCGTAGTGTGTGTACCCGCGTCGGCCGGAGAAGTGGCTGAGGCGGCCGGACGGCGAGAACATGAGGAGCGCGACGTCGATGTCGCAGAGCACGGAGAGCTCGTAGGCCTTCTTGACGAGGCCGTTGCGGCGCTTGGAGAAGGTCACCTGCCGGTTGGTGGTGTTCTCGATCCTCCGGATCGCCAGCTTCACGCGCCCCATCGCCGCCGCGCGCGCACGACACGGGAGGAAGGGTCGATCGGCCACGACACTACCGCCGGGTCGTCGTCGGATCGGAACCTCCCGCGGCCTCGGGGAAGGAAGGAAGGAAGGAAGGAAGGAAGGAGGGAGGGAAGGAGGGAATGGAGGAATTGGAGGGAGGTCGATGGCGAGAGGGGGTTGCGCGGAATGGATGGAGGATAGTGGTGGTGGTGGTGGTGGTCGTGGCGCGCCCGGCGTCCCTGGTCAGGAGGAGGGAGGGATCGGGGTCGGGGTGGGGTTTGGCGTGGCGGGCGGGCGGGAGCGCTCGTCGGGAGCGGGAATGGCGCGGCGTGAGCTGGCGCCGATCGCATATTCGCTTTTGCTCCGGCGCTCTGGCGGCTATAAAAAGCAACGCGACGCCAAAGCATCTCCCCTCCCTCCCATTGTCAATGTCATCATCCAGAAGACCAGAACCGAGCAGCAGACAAATAGTACAACCGAGTTGCCTGTACCTCAGGTACGCATCCCCATAGGTATGGTACGCGTGATTTCGTTTCCAGTTTAACAACTTGGCATTTGGATTTCGCCTTTTTTTTTCTTTGTTGCCATGAACATGAACTGCAGTGCGAATGCGTGAACTTGTTTCGGTTTCGGCACAGGTTGGATCGGCGGCCCCGTCACCCGTGAGCGGTGGGCTCGTCCCGCGCGCGCAGGCTGGGCCGCAGGCCTAGCCCATTAGGTGGCAGCCCATACGACCCTCTTTCTGACTTTTCTGCTCGGTTCTCGTTCTCCTATAGGCTATAGTATAAGTACCACTTGAACCAACCAAGGAGATGAATGCGCGCATGCTATGCCACACGAACCACAAAACAAATCCAACACCTTTGCAATCGTTGTCAGAGCATGCAATGCGATGCAACCGCTCCGATCCCGGGCTACTGCAGCCTGCAGCGCGTGTTGGTGAGCCGGCCAGACCCCGAACCCGACAATGCAAGCGGCAGATCTGTAAGCCGGCCAGTGGAGGAATCGTCCGCTACCCCCGTTGCCATAGCGTACGTTTGGCCGCTAGCTTGCATGCCTGCCTGCCCGGGCAAACTGCCGGCAGACCAACAGTTAGTCCTGCTGTACCACCCGCTGCTGGAGCCACAGGCGGCTCACATCACAGATCCCGGGGGTCCGGAGCCAGCACCATAGTACCCGTTTCACAGCTGGGACCTTTTGGCCGCTTCCACGCAGCCAGCAATCCCAAAACCCTGCTGTGGCGACCTACATGCATACTACACACATATGACCCTCTAGACAGCGATGGACCAGGAAGGAATAATGGAGGATATATTGGCCAAAGCCCTATCCCTACTATATACTCCCATGGAATGGAAGACTATGCATGTACGCCGGCCTACTCATCTGAACCTCAGGCGTTGCTCATGGCGTGTACAGTATGGCCGGCCTTGGTTTGATTTGGCAAGACAAAGGTATGTCCTGTGTGGGTTATTAGCGTGCGTGACAGTGTTGCATTGCACTGCATGCTTTCCCCTCCTAGTGTTCAGTTGGTAATATATGATGGCGTCAGCTCTCGTCTTTGCAGTTTGCAGAGACCCGCGCAATAGCTGCCTCTCCATGCATAGAATGGAGGAACGCCTAGTGGCACAATGGATGGGCTCTGCCTGGCTCCCTGAATGCCATCCGAGAAGCAATGCCATCGTGGCTTGGCGTGCCTCCCGGTTGGCATTGAGGGAGTCATGCAGGTTCACTGCCCTCTTGGCCTCTCTCACTGTCTGGATGGGGCTTCCACAACGCATGGATACCGACGCTCCAGCAGTCCAGCCTCTTCCTCAAGAGCAAGCTCAGGTACCGTACGTACACACGCACACACATTCCTTCATTCTACCTTTTATCACACTGTCACAAGTTCTGGTTGCCATATAAAACTCATTTCATCATGTTGGTGTGACATGAACTGGATGGCATGTGTAAATGCCGCACCAATCTACGATGCACCACTTGGTACGGTCCTACCTCAAAGGTAATAGCAAGTGATTCTGACATAAACAAAACTAGATAGAACAGACAAAAATTAAAGCACCGAATCGTCTCATCTATATGTCTTTTGTTCACCGAACTAAATGTATGCTGCTATAGCCAGGCACAAGTATTAAATTTGAGCCTCGTCCAAACTAGAGGACCCCCTGTATTTACAGTTTCGTCACTGCTAGCAAGTTGCGAAATCTCCTATAGTATATTTAATCATATGAAATGTTGCTCCTTCAACTGGTAATTGCATATGATTAGCTTCTCAGGGGCTTCAGTAGAGCTTCAGCCTCACAGAGATTGCCTTTTGGCACATAGGGCACACCTTCAGATCCTTTGCGCAGTCCGAACATGTCTGCATCCAGAACGCATAATCGATTACCAGAGTTCATGAAAAAAAAGCTGATGATAAACTACTGTGTCGAAGGAAAATTCAGGAATGTTTTCAAGACATTTGAGTACCTGATGGCCACACCCGAAAGCAAGGTCTTTTGCTTGGACCCAGCAGATTGGACAGGTCTACAGGACAGAGGAGTTCAGCACAGGGTAAATCACGTAATATAACCACGTCAATGTTTCTTCGTCTCTAAAGACAGTGGAAGTTTACCTGTGGATCGCCTATATCGCTGTCCTGTCGAGGCGCTGATGGTGTTTTTGGTGCTGCTTCGTAGCTAGTTGACGGGGTTTTCGGTGCTGCTCCGTAGCTAGTGGACTGGGTCTGCTTGACAGCAGAACATCCAGAGTATTGTTGCCGAATGCTCACAGGTGGAGGCAACACTGGTCGATTCGGGAATCCCCTTCGTTTTCTGCCCAAGAAACCAGGTTTCAAAACAATTGCGATTGCTGCAACATACAAGAAAAAAAAACAGGGATACAGTTTTCCTGAAATTAAACTAGGCAAGAAAAATACCCAAGAAGCTGGAGACTCATTGCTGCCTTGAACTGTTCTGGGATCTCCATCAATGCTGAAAGAGCAAATTCGGCCTCCTTTTTGCTGGTGGGTATAGGTCTTGACATGATCTGTGTGAAGTTCACAAACTGCATTGCACCAGAATAATTAGCATTTCTCATGCTTGATCCTAAATATGCAGTGCCATAGTTCCAGAGAATGAATATACAATTTACCTGAAAGTTGTCGAATGCCCGAGAAGGTATGTTATCGTCGAATTGCCTCATCATGTCCCATGGCCCGTCACCAACCCCAACAAGCACAATAGAAAGAGGGTAGTCACTGAAAAATTAATGCATTTAGTGTTGAAACATAAAAGCTCAGTATGGCAAAGTTAAAGCTAAGTCAAGAGCAGTCTTAATCACAGAAGGCATATGGTTACCTGGCCTTCACAATGGCATCGATGGTCTCCTTTTCCTGTGGACTCAGCTGCCCATTCCCTGTGTCGATACTGCGTGTAACCTGGAAGATTCATACAAAATCATAGACAGAAAAGTGCAGGTTACATCACGATTAATTCATTGAACCAGGAAGTATGATGCTGTAACAGAACTGGAATACTAGTTAACGAACAAACCTGTCCATCTGCTATTATAAGCAGGACATGATACTGGCCACCACTACTATCAACAATTCCAATAGCAGTCTCAATGATTGGTGCAAATGAAGTTGGACCTGTTAAGCATTCATTATCATCACATCAATCAGCAAAACGAAGCTTATTATGTTGTTTTATTTGAAGCTTAAAACAAAGATGATGCACCAACCAGCCAACTTAAGTTGCGGAACGATTTCCTTGTACCGAGCAAGTGCTTCCTCAAAACCATCACACGGTTGGTTATCATGATAGAAGCTAAATACTGACTGATCATGAGTAGTTGCTGTAACACAAAATTTGAAATGTTATGCATTTGCAGTTTTATGTAAAAGAGACTTGAGTAGAGGCATGTTAAGAACTGACAGTCGCCAAATCCAAAGCATGGTATCAGGTTATCCTCATCAAAGCGTGCGAGGCTTCTCCCTATGATGGAAATAGCCTGCTCATATGGGTTTGGGGTGTTTCCCATTGCGTGCAGGCTTCGGTTGTTGTTGGAAATTCTACCTGCTCATAGACAGTGGTCATAAGTACTTTGGAAGAGACAAAAAGGAGAAACATCAAAACAACTTATGAAAGTTCTCATTGTCAGGTGGCATGTGCTGATAAGGCGCAGACTTACCCGTCCATTCATTGCTCTTGGTGAAATCAATCCCAACAATCAGATTTGAGGACTCCAGACCAGCATGCGCAAGGGCATCAGTAACCTAGATTAGAGAGAACAACAAGATAACATTATAAAAGGTTTGGTATAACTAAATGGAACCGTGAGTCAGATTAACAAAAGAAAAGGCCTTTCGTGCAAAACCACAAGGTAGAGTAGTTCAAAAAGACAACTTCGGTGGTAACAACATTAGTAGCATCATTCGCAAAGGATATATCCCCAAAACACAACTAGGTGCGTGTAGGAGTAGGACTTCCCATGATCACAGTATTTAATTATATTGACAGCAATACTTTTCAGTGTCGCCAATAACTTAAATAAAAAGAACTATTACATTAAAGGAACAAGACACTTGCAAAGCTTGGCACATCCAAATAAGAACTATCAAAGATTTATAGGGCAATTATTTTGGTAGCACACATAATCTACAATACAATAAATCCCCTCCCCGCGCAATAATCTAATATAACCATGCAGAGAAGTACAAATATCTCTTAATTCTGAAACCAAGAAAGCATCAGGTAGGCCTGTACCAAATCTGCAAATCAGATACCAGAACTATTTCCAACGAAACCAAATTCACTCAAAGATACGTGTAGGACTTCCCATTATCATTATTTGCTTATTTTGACAGCAAGGCTATCCAGTTCCACAACAACACAAATAAGCATTTACTTATTTTGACAGCAAGGCTATCCAGTTCCACAATAACTCAAATAGAATTACTACATTGAAGGACAGGACACTTGCAAAGCTTGGCGCATTTAATAACTATAAAAGATAAACAGGGCAACTAGTACTTTGTCAGCACACAAATATCTAATTTAATATTATAAACCCCTTTCCGCTCCCATAATCTAAAATAAATCATGCAGAGAAGTAAGAAATCTCTTCAACAATTTTAATCAAAAACAAAGAACCACCAACATCTGGTTGGCCTAGATCAAATCACCATTCACCAAAATTGTTCCCCACAATAAATCGAATCAACTCCCAGCGTCCAGCCGTACCAACACTAGTCATCGATGCACATGCAACAAGTCGAGAAGTACCACGGATCAAAAGAAAGCGGGCGACTTCACCTGCTCCAGGGTGTGGTAATCGTCGCCAATCATGGAGTACCGATTCTTGCCCCCTCCACTCGCAGTCGCGGCAGTGCAGCTGTGATTGTGGTTGTAGTCGTGCGGCTGCCGCCCCCCGGGCTGGTTCTCCTTGGAGCACCACGACCCCATGGCCCTCCTCCCTTCCTTCCTGATCGATCGGTCTCTTCCCTGTCAGACTCTGCAAAGAACAGAGCCGATGAAATCCCAAGAAAATCAGCAATCCGTCGAGACCGCGCCAGAAGAAACAAGCGATCTTTGATGGAGAACACGGAACATGCGAGCAAGAAATTCAGTAGATAAAGAACCTAGGGGGTTTTGCAAGGGCACTGCACCGACCTGGAAAACGAGTCCCCTCGCCGCAAGATCGCAAGAACAAGATGAGAAGTGAGGCAGGAGGAGGAGAGGAGCCGAGGAACCAACCAACCACCTAAATAAGCGGGCCAATAAAACCCCAGATATATAGGCGTGGGTAAACAAACGCGGCGTGTAAATCCCGGAGATTTATCTCTCCGACCCACATTGCGCGCGCCGGACTCTTGGCCGCGAAGCACGCAAACCACGGGCGCGGCGCGGCGCGGGCACGAGGGCAACGCCGAGCCCGAGCACCAAACCCGGCGGCGCACCAGCTCGGCCGCCTTCCGTTTTCGGTAGCCGTGCCGAGAGGTGGGGAGAGGTTGCTTGCTGCCTTGCTGGGCTCGGATTGGGCCGCTGGAGGTTTCGTGGATGGGCCGTAACTTACCACACTCGTGATACGGGGCCCCGCTTGTCAGGACTGGGTCCACCTGTAAACTGCTGGGCGGAAAGTGCGGGTGGGCTTTCTATTCGGCTGGTAGAATGAATAGTGCTCGGCTGATACAATGAATAATATTATGTAAGAGGGAATAAGCTGAGCACTGTTCATTGGGCCAGCCGAACAGGACATCGCTATTTTGGGTATGAATGGGCTGAATGAAACTGTCAGCTACGCCTGATGGGTCACGGCACGAGGGAAGAACTGCACATTTGGGCCAGTTGCTGGTCTGCATACGTCGATCTTATCTGCTTGATCATTCCCAAGCAAGTACTAGGCAGCTTCCTCTGTATTTTTCCTTTGGTGATGAGTGGTGTAAATACAATGTGCAATAGCCTTACATGTTTATAGAAAGGAAGGGGTTTATTGGGATGGCGTGGAAGCTTCCGTTCAACCGTGACGCCACCATGAACGGAAAAGGTTCACATAAAAAGTGCAGCCACGGTTGGCCCTGCAACATTTTAATCTTCTGATGGTTACTAGTCTGCATTAGTCAGACTTATTATCATGGTGATGATTCCGAATCCAGCATGAGGTAGCTTCCTAGCGTTTGCAGGAGACGTGCATAGTTTTGTGATGGTGGGTGGCGTAAAATAGGGCGCATATTCTGCTTGCTTGTTTATAGAAAGGATAAAGTCCATTGGGTGAGGAAGTTTCTGCTCAACCATAACACCCCTGTAAATGGAATAGTTGAAAAAGGAGAGTCAAATTAGTTTTGTTTCAAATCGAATTATCTTAAGTTTGATCAAGTTTATATAGATAAAAAATACAAATATTTATATCACCAAATAAGTACTCTATAAAAATATATTTTTTATGTAATAAATTTAACCATACTCATTCGATATCATTTTGTGTAACTTGGTCAAGTACTCCCTCCGTATCGAAATATTTGTCGCCGTTGACTTTTTTCTACAACTTTGACCATTCGTCTTATTTAAAAAATTATCGCAAATATGCAAAAGGGTAAGTCAAGCTTAAAATATCTACAATAGTAAAGCATGTGACAAACAAAATGGATGGTACTTGCATAATATTTTGAATAAGACGAATAGTCAAAGTTGTAGAAAAAAATCAACGGCGACAAATATTTCGATACGGAGGGAGTATAAGACAGTTTTAATTGAGGTAAAAGCTAAAATTTCTTTTGGGACGAGGGGCTCCATTCCATTTACTCTTGCCACATTTTGTTCTGGTGGTACCATGGTATTGGGACGGTTGTTGGAATGTTGGTTCGCATTAGTCAATCTTTATCATGTCAAATGATTCTGAATAGAGCCTGAGCTAGATTCCTAGCAAGTAGCAACGGTAGGGACATGTATACTCTATAATGGTAGGTCATGTAAAATTGTGTGTACTTCACCATACATGTTTATAGAAATTATAGAGTTTATTGAGCTATTCAACCATGGTACGACCATGAACAAAATGGTCCGTAAAAGAACCGTAACTCAGTTTATACTTACCACATTTTGATATTGTGATGGTTACTAGCTTGTCCACATTTGTCAAAATATCTTGTCAGGGAACTTATTTGTTACATAATTGGCAGCTCTTCTACCGTTTCATTTCAAGAAAATGTCATCATTTGGATGATTCTGAGTTTATTGAGCTAGTCAACCATGTAGTCGTGGACTCATGGAGCATATATACTTTATGATGATAGATGGTGTAAACATTTGTCAAAATATCTTGTCAGGGAACTTATTTGTTACATAATTGGCAGCTCTTCTACCGTTTCATTTCAAGAAAATGTCATCATTTGGATGATTCTGAGTTTATTGAGCTAGTCAACCATGTAGTCATGGACTCATGGAGCATATATACTTTATGATGATAGATGGTGTAAAATAGGGCGCATCTTCGCGCATTACATGTTTATAGAAAGGAAAACCAGGTATTTCTTCGTGTAATCATTTATTTGACCAGCTAGTCTTATAAACAAAATCTAGAGTCGACCTACTCATCAAAAGGCTCAAAATATTTCTATTAGTTTAATATACCCCTTAATAAATTTTTTCTATGCGCTCAAGTCAAGCGAAATCATGCTTTACAAATGATAAAGAACATTGTATTTATATTAGAAAATAACTTTAAGAATCTTTCATCAATATTATTCTTGCCACTTTATATCTCCAAAGTCAATTTAGTATGATATGCTTCTAAGAAAATTATATAAAATAATCGTGAAAATTCTGTTTGTACTGCTCACATAAGTTTTTTTTTGAAGGAACAGGAGGGGAAACCCCCTACTGATTAATTTATATATAGAAAGTCGAAATGTTTAATACAAAGCACGCCTCACACCCTCACGAGACAAAGAAAGTCTCAAAGAAAATGAAGAAAGCCGTCAGATCGAGTCTATCCATTACAACATAGAAGATCTAATCATGTCTTTTGCCCTCAACGAAGCGAGGGTAAATTCTTTTCTAAACCTTGACTTTACTGACTGCAGGGCTGGTAACACACCACTGAAGATGAGATCATTTCGTGCCATCCATATGCACCATGCCATCAAGATGATTGCATCCTTGAAGAACTGCACATTTTGTACTGCTCACATAAGTTAATGCTGTCAACTTATCTGCAAAAAAAAAGTTATGCTGTCAACTCTCACCACCCAAAATTTGAAGTTCTGATCCTCCGACTGTGCCACATCCGTAGTCCTGACGTTCAACTGATGCGCCAATTCGTCTGCGCTTCCGTTGAAAATTCAGGCAGCACTCCAAAACTGAAACTATCAGCCCCGAACACGCTGTCGTTTTCCATGATGTGTACGTAGTAGGCCTTAATGATCAGATCACAGGTGCCAGGTGGTGATTAACACTGCCATCTCCATCTGCTTGGCATCAACAGTCAGTAACCAACTGCGGCGTCGACAACGCATTACGGACTCCCCAGCCGCCGTAGGCCAAGCACACCACACACATGTCAGTGCTGCAGCCGTTGCCTGCCAGCCACGACGGCGAGGACGGGACGGGTACGGGCTCCGTTTCGATGTCCTGTCCCTCCGCTCGCGGACGGGCCAGGGATCACCTGACGCGCCGGCAGGGTATGTCTGGCGGTGGATGACTGCAGCAGGGGAAGGGAAGCAAGTGAAAGGCCTAATCTGTTTTTTTTCTTTTTTTTCACAAAATGAAAATGTATCCGGCCTATGCAATCACACACAACCAAATATTTACAGTGTGTTTAGCTAATTAGCAGCTCAAAAATAAAAGGACACAGAGCTAATCGTTTAGAGGAAATAGCTAATTTGTTGCTGTGTAGAAATTAGCAGCAAGTCGAGTGACTGTTTGAGTGCCCCTCCAAGAAGTTACTCTGTTCCTCGTCTCTGAAAGTCGAAATGGACGTGTTCTCATGGTCAAGGTTTTTCGATCCACTCCTACTTCTACTGTGTTAGGGCCAGAAATCCCTTCACAACAACGTTGGACGAATGTTCAACCTAAGAGAGATTTTCTTTTATCAAGTCCGGTGATTCAGCACCTTAGCACTGCTGATGAAGCTGACATTGGGAAAACAATATGGAAGAAAACCTGAAACGGTAGGTGCAGGCCCAATTATGAACCACCGTGTCATTTTCCAGAACATGAGTTGTAGGCCGCAGCCCTGGCACATCTGTCCCTCGTTATCTGCCACATGAGCTCTCACCACTCTTGAAAATTGCCCATCACTAGATTGTTATCACGAAAATATGTGCATGTCATTTAGGCTGGAACCGTAGTACCCCCTCTTGGGTACTAAAATCCATCCAGGTGATGGCTACCGTAGTACCAACTCTACTATTTCTGCTATAAGGACGTTTTACATGTCGAGCAACCTGAATCTGATCAGGTGCTCACAGAATACTATGTGTCATTTAGGCTGGAACGTATTTAGTGGATTCAACATAGGACGGCTCAGACTTTTTTTCGAGCATTTCATTAAAAAGAAGAGAAAGTTTACAACAAGAAACACGACCACTTACCTAAAGAATTACACTATTACCAAACAGCAAAAGAGAAAAAACGACCTATAACTAAACAAAAAAAAAAGAAAATTAGCCATCGAACACTATGGAAAGCGACAACTCCGTCATTCCTGCTATGATCCAGCAACGACCTTCCTCCATGACACTATTGATGATGCCCTGCACTGTATCCGTCTGTCCCTGAAAAACCTTGACATTATGCTGCAACCAGATTTTCCATACAGTTAGAAAAAACAACTTTTACGACCCTTTTCCACACCGTCATTCCCAAACCCTTTTCGACCCGCCTTTGCGAACCTTTTCGAACCCTTTTCCAATACAGTTAGAGACGGACGGCTCAGATCAGCTGCTGTCGTCAAGCTGCTGTACATTACCGTGCAACGCGTCGCTGCAGCCGGTGCACGGTGGACAGGGCAAAAGACTAGGGTGGTGTTTAGATGTTGAATTTGGGAGGTTGAATTTGGGAGTATGATGTCACTTCGTAATCATTACGTCACTGTAGCATTTCGTTTGTATTTGTGAAAAATTGTCCAAAAATTGATTAATTAGGCTCAAAATGTTCGTCTCGCAGAGTACAACAAAACTGTGTAATTAGTTTTTGATTTCATCTACATTTAATACTCCATACATGTTATGATATTTTGATGTGATGGAGAATCTTCTTTTTGCATAGTAAATTTGGGAGGTGAATTTGGGATCTAAACAAGCCCTCCCAAATTCACCTCCCAAATACTCCATACATGTTTTTGATTTCGTCTCGCCGAGGGCTTGTTTAGATCCCAAATTCACCTCCCAAATTTACTATGCAAAAAGAAGATTCCCCATCACATCAAAATATCATAACATGTATGGAGTATTAAATGTAGATGAAATCAAAAACTAATTACACAGTTTTGTTGTACTCTGCGAGACGAACATTTTGAGCCTAATTAATCAATTTTTGGATAATTTTTCACAAATACAAACGAAATGCTACAGTAGCGCAATGATTACGAAGTGACATTTTACTCCAAATTCAACCTCCCAATTCTAACATCTAAACACCACCTGGAGGTTGGTCCACCGGTCACTGCCGTGACAAGTTAGTTGCACCGTCTGACCCGCATCCATGCTGCTTTCACTCACCACCAACTTGCCCAATTTTTTGTGCAACCTTACGCACCATCAAAGGCGAAATCGACAGGTGAATTCAGCCACTCGCATCCAAGCATGACTGGCCAAACTGCAGGACGATGCATCGTCCATCGTTTGGCCACTTGTTTCTGCAGTCCTAGGTACTTGGGACAACTCTGTTGGATGAACCACACCGAAGGCCATGTTTAGTTCAAAAAAACAACTCTCAAATACACTATGCAAAAAGAAGATTCTCCATCACATCAAAATGTCATAACATGCATAAAGTTCTAAATGTAGATGAAATCAAAAACTAATTGCACGATTTTGTTGTACTCTGCGAGACGAACATTTTGAGCCTAATTAATCAATTTTTGGATAATTTTTTATAAATACAAATCAAATGCTACAGTGACGCAATGATTACGAAGTGACATCTTACTCCCAAATTCAACCTCTCAATTCTAACATCTAAACACCACCTTCTTTTTTGCTATTGATAATGGTAGTGTGATACCACTGTTAGCATTTACAGATTAATTAACATATATGAAACGTGAGGGATTAGGCTATGGAGTGATGTAGTGTTTGGAGTGTGGGGAGCAAATGAAAGGTACCTGTGGATTGTTTCGGGATTCTGCAGAGATTCCTCCGGGGAAGGAGTAGCATTCCATGCCAATCCATTGGATCTATCTGTGGCTCAATGGCTACATATGTTCATGCTTTGCAATGGTTTGAGAAAGTTGCTGCATCATGAAGTAGGTTTCAGAGTACTTCTTTTTCAGGTTAGTCATGGGATCATTGCCATAATCTCCACTATCTTTGTACATGTACTTAATCAGCTAGTCTGTACTTAGAAGATGCAGTCCTTACCAATGTGTTTTGGTCCACTGCGCAAGCTGCCACATCGGCGCAGCCAGAGAGAATCAAAGATTCCAACCGCGGGGCCCAGCGGCTGTTGCTTGTCGTCTTGGGCCGCCGGCGGGGGTGGCTCGGAGAGCGGATCCAGTGGGCAACGGGCGCGGGGCCCACGTGGAATCGCGCAGATACTTTGCTTGTCCACTTGGGATCTCCAAGGAGCAGATTGCAACAGCAGCTCTCTGCTCTCATCCGCTACTGTTCTGCCTCACATTGCACCAAAATTAAATTTGTTTGTCTATCCTGTCAAACAGATGATTAAACCTCCTCAAAAAAGAAACCTTTTGTGTCATGGTCAAGTGACAACGGCCTGTTAACCCCTGCGGCTGGATGCTCTGGAGTGATGCTGAGCAACTTGCTTCGCGTGCATGCAATCCAAGGCACAAGTGCGCGGTTTTCCCTGAAGAAATGTTTTACTAGATTTAATTTTGGCGCCGAGATACTTTACCTCCTGACCGAGTAGCGGTGCGTATCTCAGCAACAATAATGATGTTGTTCTTGATTCTTTCCCTCCTCCTGCTATATTAATCCCCACTTGCTGCATGGGCCTCAGCAAGTGCTGTGGAGAAAAGAAAATGAATTCGGGAGGAGATCAGAAAAGAGAGAAAAGAGGGGAAGCAAAGCAGAGGTGACAATTTGAAGAATCTCCCAAGTCAAAAGAGAACAAATCTTTCAGTTAAAAAAGGGACAAATCAGGGTCCATGCAGAAAGATACTACTATAGATACATGCATACAACTCCAGGATCATTGTTCAGTTAACCTGGCTGTTAGTGATCCACTAACCGCACCTCGGGGGCCAGTAATTGGGCGTCATTTTCTGCCCCTGTTCCGAGAGCATGCGTCTGCACCAAATCAACGAGTCCATGATGAAATGATCACCACAAGAAGGATAAAATCTCTGCAACAACAAAAAAACGAAGAAGAAGCCAAGAAGGCAGTAGTAGACTAGTAGTAAAGGGTTGCAGTGGTGCCTGAAGTGGAGTGGAAGCGACAGGCGCGAAATAATGATATGAAATTAATCAGATTTAATCAAGTAATTCACCATCCATCTATCCATCCATCCGTGTTCCAGTCGCGTAGAAGTAACAGGCCTCGAGGGGCTCGAGCTCACTCGCGTACGTCGCCGGAGCCCGGAGCGGAGCCATTGCGTTGCGTGGCGAATTAATTCTCCTCTCCCCCCCTCCCCCCGCCCATTCGGCCACCATATAGCCTCGCCGCCACCGCCACCGCCACACCACCCTCCTACTCCGTGGCACCACCCGCCCGCCAAGAACCGCGACAAGCAACCACTGGCCCCGCCCAGTCCCACTGGTTCTTGGCGCACGCATCCGTCGTGTCCAGTGTCTTGATTTCTCCGGAGTTCTTGGCGATTGGCGGGTGTGCTTGTGCTCGTACATGAGGAGGGGCTGTGCCGGGGGAGGGAGGCAACCTGGGGAAGGAGGCTGGGGAGGCGCTGGGGCTGCTGGGCTGCGTCAATGAGGTCGTGGCGGCGGTGGCGGCGACGTGGGGGCCCATGACCGACGGCGCACGGGTGGAGGCGGCGCCCAGGCTCGCGCAATGGCGCGTCGACGCGCTCCCCTGCTACACCTACCGCAAGTCGCTCCCCTTCCGCATCGGCCTCTGGAACTGGTCCGTCATCCCCTTCCCTTCTCTTCTTGCTTCCTGCAGATTTGTTACTGCTTGTTCAGAAATCCTGTGCTTTGTTACTTGGTTGCCATGTCGGCTAGGATGCAAAGGCTTGAAACTTGGTTGCTGTTCTGTGATTCAGTTCTGTCGTTTCGGTTGAATTTGACGTAGTGCTTAGTTTTTCACTGGGTAATTTGTCATAGAATTGCATGTGCTTCCGAGTCCTGGGTGTCTGTTCTTTTCGTTAATTCGAGGTTCAAGTTCAGATATTATCAGCAGTGCAAACTGCAAAGTGAGTGAAGGAATAGCAAGTTACTTGATTTTATTTATTTGGCATATTAGAGTCTAATTGAATTGATCTATTCAATCGTGCTATAGTTTTGAATTTTATTTGTTTATTTATTGTTGGAGTGTTGGACTGAACTTTCATTAGATGCTTCTTTGTTTGAGGCCAGAAAATATTCAGAGCTTTGGCAGCACAAGGTCATGTCTGAATTTGGTTTCTCTGACAGAAGTTTCAGTGTAATAGCATTTCAGTTTGCTACTTTGTTCATTAATTTTGGATGTATCGGCTTGAATATTATACTTCCAACTGAAACTATATTTAGCTTCCTTTTAGTTATAGTTGGATACCTTTCCTCACCAACCTACGTGTAGCCAGGATTTTTCTTAACCACATTTGGTCTGTCAGAGAAAAGTAGACTTTGCTTGGAACCAAAGATATTTCAGAAGAAGTTTCACTTTCATCCACTTTTAATGGTTTATTTTCTGCTGTTACTAAGAAAATCATTGATCAAGCTGTATGCTTCCATCAAATTTATACGAAGTGTTGAAGTCATTATTCATTCACCTTGACGTGATTAAAATCATAAGAGTTCATCGTAGCATTAGTAAAAGGGAAAACTGATGTTGTTTTGTCAGGAACTAATAAGGTTTCTGTTGCTGCAACATGAAGGTACCTATCTGTGGAGAGAAACAACAAGCAAACTTGTGTTAAGCTCTTTGCAGAGAATTCAAATTCTAACAAGACTGCGCCCTCAGCCCCAATAGCTTCCTTTGTCACCAAACTTCTCATATCTCTTCCACCTAATCAACAGACCATAGTTCACCCAGGTAAGTTTCTTCTGGTGATTCTTTAAAGAAAAAAGTGTTTCTACTAATCCAGGCTCTCAACTACTATCCCATAATTGTGATAACTATTATCTTGAAATATACAGAAACTGGATATAATAGTAATTGTTTTGATTCGGCTACAGTAGTATATGCAGAATTCGAGTAGCATGGACCAAGCAATAAAAACTTTATTTACTGAATATTCAAATGACTTTGGCAGTGTTGTTGGGATTTCAAATTGAGTTCTTCGCTCTGATCAGATAGCCTGCGAAGATGTTAGAATAACGGCATGATGATGCCAAATGTTACTTATTTCTAACAAACAAATGTTTTGCACATATTCAGGAATTTTTGACAAGCAGCTGAAACACGACGGTTTTGTGTGGGCAATCGATAGTACAGTTACAGGGAGATTTGTGATTGAGATAGAGTTTCTGGACCTGAAGGTCGCTGATCCATCTGTAAGCACCGTCTCACTGTCTTCTTCTGTTTTTTTTTGTCAATGGTTGGTACAACAACTATTGGTGAGTAGTAGGGTACGTAGAGTGATGCCCTTGACTCACCTGAAGTCAGGTCTAGTCTTGCGCAGGTTCACACTCACAAACATCGTATAGAAACTTCTGCATCTGCTTAACTTGCGTTGAAATAAACAAACCCCGGTTCTGTTGTTGTCGTTGGTTGAAATTATGTGGGACGTCAATATGGCATTTGGAGATGTTTCTTTACAACATTAATCATGTTTCAAAGTCAGACTAATTTAAGCATGACAGAAACTAAAGCAGAGATCTACTGACATGTGTCACCCAAGTTTGGCCCAATATCAGGATATGAAACTCAATTTCAAATGTTGTTAGTGAGAATTCCAAATTGGTTCCCCTCAAAAAGAATTCCAAATTACACTGATGCCATCAACTGACAACAGCCTGCAAGTCACAAACTGATATGGTTTCAGTACTTTGTTTGGGAGAGCATAGATAGCTAGATTTTTAATCTGTAATAAACCAGAAAATATCAGCATTCAACACATCCCATACTGGAAGAATTTCACTGAAAACAAACAATTTAAAAAAAAAATCAGCGTTCACCTCTTATATATGATTGTAAGAGTATTCCTCTGACGGTCTCACCTCATCATGTTCATGAACTGCATTTTTTCAGGGCGGTGAGCCGGCCTCAATCTGGGCGTCGCACCAGATCAAGCAGTCTTCAGACAGCACCGCACTGTCCGGCCTAGCTCGGATGCTTCACGAGGACATCCTCACCGACATCACGATCAACGCGGCCGACGGCAGCGTGCGCGCCCACCGCGCCATCCTGGCGACGCGCTCCCCCGTCTTCCGGAGCATGTTCTCGCACGACCTCAGGGAGAAGGAGCTCTCCACCGTGGACATCTCCGACATGTCCCTGGACGCGTGCCGCGCCTTCCTCAGCTACATCTACGGCGGCGTGCGCAGCGAGGAGTTCCTCGCGAACCGGCTGGCGCTGCTCCGGGCCGCCGACAAGTACGACATCGCCGACCTGAAGGAGGCCTGCCATGAGAGCCTGCTGGAGGACATCGACACGGGCAACGTGCTGGAGCGGCTGCAGACCGCGCACCTCTACCGGCTGCAGAGGCTCAAGGGCGGCTGCCTGAGGTTCCTGGTGGACTTCAGAAAGGTGTACGAGATGCACGACGACTTGAGCGCGTTCCTGCAGACGGCGGAGCGGGACCTCGTCGCCGAGGTGTTCCATGGCGTCCTGGCAGCGTGGAGCGGGCGGTAAACATGCCATGGCAGCATCTGCAGGTGTGTACATCTGGGTTGGTTGGTTGGTTGATTCAGAATCAGAAGAATTGTTTGGAGGATTCTTGCTGGAAAAGCATGTAAATATTTGCATACAGTACACTCGTGCCAGCAGTTGGCTTGGCCTGGAATTTACCGTGTATGCCTTGATTGGATTTTGTTCTCATCGTGTGGAAATCTGATTCATGTAAGTATGTAACCTATTGCTCGTCGATTTGTAAAACATCAGCTGATATATGGGGCTCATGGCAAAAGTCATTTGAGGCTTTACCGATACCTGTTGCATTCGATCGATCTCTTGTAACTTTACGGTAAACTACTCCTTGGAACCGGAATTGTGAACGTCAGTCTGTATGGAATGGCATAGATTAGACCAACTGCATCTTTTTATTATATACAGGTGTTAATAAAAATAAACAAATGGCCTATTAGCTCAGTTGGTTAGAGCGTCGTGCTAATAACGCGAAAGTCGCAGGTTCGAGACCTGCATGGGCCAAAATTAATGCCGTTGCTGTTCTTTTCTTTCTCTAATACAGTCCACTTTTGAGCTGTTCTTTTGTTTCTCTAATACAGTCTCTTTTTTTAAAAAAAATTGCATTTCATTTTTAAAATGACGTTTTTTAGCTGTCCTTTGTTTCTACAGTTTGCATTCTTTTTTCTAATAATACCTTGCTATGCTTCTGTGTTCTTGGAGTACACTGCACTCCTATACGTTCTCTTCATTCAAATAACATCTCCATAAATAGTTACGGAGGATGCTACGGATTTCAGAGATAAACAAGCCGGTTCATTTGTATCAGAGCATTTAACATCAGGCTTACCGCGTCGCACGTTTCTGTCAAGCGTCATTGCCACGCTTTTTGTAGTGCTTAGTTTTTGTCGTGCCATGGCCTAAAGCACCGATGGAGCATCCACGGGCTCAACGATAAACCACTTGCACATTCTACGGCTGGACTGCGGGAGAAACCAATAGAGTCATCACCCATCCACTTGCTCGCCGCTGGCCAATCCGCCGGCGATGCATGGTGGGTCGGGGAGAAAAATGTGCTCGCTTCACATCCCACGTTGAGAACAGTGCCTGCTTCATTTGATATTGTATCGTGGAAGAACGCTCCAGGTTAGGAACACAGAACACTATTGCCTCATTTTCACAGTGTGGGTTCAATGGTTGGACATGATTAATTAAGAAAACATCGAAAATAAGACAACAATATTAAGAAACGGAAATCATTTGCGATAAAGGAGAAAGAAAAGCCGGACTCTGGTGAGAAGTTGGGCTCAGATGGGCCTATTCCGTTTTTCAGCCCGCCAGACAGAAACTTTTGTTGAGATTTGGTTGGGGTGCGCCAGGCCCTACCAGCAGTGCAACGGCTGGGCGACACTCGAGGGCCCCAGTGGCAAGCCACTGTGGTGGGCCCTCCCCCACAAAAAATAAATTTAATATCGAAGTGGGCACATGGCCCACATATCAGATATTAAACTGATAAGAACAGATACTACACTTGATCTTAGCCAAAAGGCCGAGAAAGGTATGCTTTGGAGAGGTGCCTTGCGTCTCCTTATATAGCTAGTCGACGCGACGGTGCTGCTTGGTTGGGCGAGGTGGGACTAAACGGCATGACGCGCTGCAGCTGCATTGCTTTGTGCGGCTGCGGCTGTGCCGGTAGAGCGCTCGCTTTAGGGTCCGATTGGTTCCCTGCATTTGGCGTTACCAAACTCCTCACATGCAAGTGTGCATTGATTGGTTGCCTGAACCATGAGTTGGGCCTGGCTGCGGAGGTGCAAAAGTTGCTACTGAGCCTGGCTCCGGCGATACGCAGAAAATGGGCGTTTCCCGGGAGCCTGGCTCCGACGATGCAACTTGCGCTTAGATTGAGCCAAAAAAGACTTGGAATGTGTGTATATGTGACTCCATGCGGCCAACCAAACTAGAACTCTGAAGAGCCAGGTTGGGTAGGAGCAGGCAACCAATCAAAGCTGTATTGCATGTGTTCAACCTGGCCACCGGGGTCCTGATCGGACCCTTAGCGTATGTAGTGGGCTGCGGCCCAAAAAGTGTTGCCGCCTTCCTCCTCCTTCGTAGGCCCAACATAACGGGTGCTGCTGCCTTTTCAGTTCTTTTATTTTATCATCAAATCTGTCTTTTGCCAAGTCTTATTGTACACAGAAAAAAGATTTGTGTACTGATTATATTATCCATATGTCATTAAAAACTGATAGTAAGTGATACTTGTTGGATTAATTGAGCCCTTCGCCCATTTCATTCTCAATTAATCAAAGAATTAAAGATCCACTGATAAATGCTAGGGATGTAAATCCCAGATTGAGAGTCAACAGGAATCTTAACTAACTTAAATGGTGGACCAAATGTGGACCGCTTGTGAAGTTGGTAAAAGGAGAAGGGCGTGCCACACGCGCGCGCTCGTCTCGCCTCCGTGGCCGTGGCGTGACGTGCCCTGCCGCTATGCGTGTGCTGTGTGATGAACGTTTTGCCACTGATGACAGTCATTAAGTCATTGCCGTTACTGATATTATTCAGAGACGTTACTGATATTATTCAGAGAATGTAACCGTTGGGCTGACTAGTAACTGACGGCATAATGGTCATTGCTGCCCTGCTGAACGCGTCCAGATTCATCCTCTCCTTCTCCCTGAGCGCCTATAAGAAGAGGCCTTTGCTCCCAGGCGAGAGACACCCGAAAGCTCTTTCTCTTCTCTGGTACTCCTTTCAGGAGACCACTCTCTTCTCCCTATTGTTTGCTGCTGCTCTCTCGCATCCTGCTCGGGATAGGCAGGCGATAAGGTTTTTGGGGAGCGTACTCGTACGCGCCTGCTCGCTGCTGTGAACGACTACTTTGTCTACTTCCCGGCGGCCATCTCCACCAACCCGGCGACCACAAGTTGTACGACTACGTCCTCTCCATCACGCGAACGACTACATCTCGGAGGCCGTTCGAGGGACTTCACTGCATCGCCTCGCCACTGCTTCGAATTTGATCGACTGCTTCAAGCAGGCTAGTCACAATGACTGGTAACGGCGATTCCTGTGCCTCCGGTTCCGTCCCTGGGTACAAACTGAATCTTCTCTGGTTATGCTTACTGTTAATGTTTCTTTTGAGATTTAACCTGAACACGAGCACATGCCTTGCTCTCACTGGATCACTCACAATAGTCATGAATTTGTTAATAATTTCTGGAACTAGTAGGTTGCACGTGCGGCACGCACGTGTGTAAGAAAACACGGTAAATATTGACCTGACATAACAAAAATAAATCTGTAGCTATTTTAAATATTGATATGATAAAAAATAAAAAAGATATACTTTATCCAGCTTTAAAAATAAAAATAAAATATAAACAATAACTATATTCACTTGACAATATGCAATATATACATTTGACAAATTAACATTTCTATTTTACAGTATGCTGGGAGCTCCATAGGGCAAAACCAAGCCTGGTTCAATCAACGCAAACATGGCTAAACAGTCTGTAACTTAAGCCCTACCCTTTTTTTTCCTCTCCATTCTCTACTGTACCGTATTTTTTCCTAAAAAAAGTACCCTGGGAGCTGACTATCACTTTTGATTGACAGCCTAGTCTCGATCGATCAAGCTTTAGAGGTGAACTCAATTGACAATGATTCTGCAGTGTAGGCATCCTTGAATACATTGAGAATAATACACTAAGATAGTGTTTGGTGCAATCGGATTGCAGCGGGTAAGCGATTTCAGTAAAGGTGTTTGGTTCAATATGTCCAGTAATTAGGTACCGTTCTATTCATTTTCGATTCCCTTGGTCTTCCGCTGTTATCGGTGTTACCACGCAGCACCGTGAGCACCAGCCACTTTTTAGGGCAGAGCGTAGATCCTCCCTAGCTATTGTGGCTCCTACAAATTATGATGGCTGAAGGCTTCTTCAAGACACGAAGGGGACCTCCACAATCTGGCAACAGCAGCGGACGGGTCAGACCCCGGTATTTGATAACGTTACAATTTAAAACCAAACAAAGAGTGTAAACAGTGATCCATCTTCTGATTACACTGTAACTTGATTTCATTTCCATTTGCGTTACCGGAGGTTCAACCAAACACTATATTGAAACATGATTCCTCCTAAAAATATATTTTGTCCAACTTAGATATGGCTTTCTAGAATAAACCGACACATTTTATAGCACTATCTTCCAATCAATCCATAATTAAAAAGAGCTCCATTAACTATTGTGTAACATTATGCCTTCACTTTTATCCTGTCAAACCAGAATATTAACAGAAGAAATCCAGAACCCTAAACCTCCCAAAAGCTTTACGCTTTTCATATACATGCCCATCTCCCAATTCCAGATCAAGTTCCACCAAATATATGCTGCTTGTAAGTATAAGTTTTCTCTCCCCTAGTAGAGTGCACGTGCGCGCGTGCACGCACGTGTATAAAAAAAGAAATAGCAAAGCTTAGCCCTGGCAAAATATTTTGTTATATGATTGATTGTGATAAAAAATCTAAGATAAATAAATAGCATATAACCACAAAATGACTCCGAACGGATAATTCAAAAATTTGACAACCAGAAAACCAGGGCGTTAATGTTCATCCTAGCTAATGAAATCAACACAGAACAGTGCAATCATAGAATCGACAATAGTCCCGAGGACAAACAAGCTACACGGTGATGGCCATGGAGCAGTACTTAAGTGCGTACATCATCTCCAAGTATTGTCGGGTCCCATGCCTCTCCGAATTGTACATGTATTTGCAGAACCAGTACACCGGACATGGTCATCAGCCTCTTCGTCGTCTCCGAGTGGAAACAAGACATCAGTGCATCAGAACATTGCCTTGAGAAAAATTGCCTTGCACACGCTAAAGTCCACCCTGCTAGATTTTGCTCCACAGGCTTGAGTCCTACTTGCACTTCTCGAAGAACTCCACCCGGGTATGGGTCAATGTGGTACAGAAAAAATATTCTTTAATATGCAAGTATTAGAGTACTGCAGGAGTACATACTGTCTAATTCATCTATATCCATCAGGCAAATAAGGATCGCATCAAACATGCAAGAGCCGATCACATCAAATGTACAAGAGTCAAAGGAAATTCAACCTCACAACACCCATTGACATAGAGCTTGCCACTTCCATCAGCGTATATCGAGAACGACACCTAAAAGGATTTTTAAATAAAAGAAGCTAAAGGAGAAAGAAAAAGAGAGAATTTGTTTTCTAACTCTGAGATGGATTGAATCGTCTAACAAAACCTGGAGATCATATTTTCCTACAGCAGGATAGAATTGCTGGATTTTTCAGAAAATAGCAATATTCAATTTCATAAAGTATTGAACTGTTTTATAAATCCACATATTTGCCCGTATTGCAATCACAATTGGGACTTGCCTTCGGTATACACACATCCTTGCACTTGCAAAATTGAACCAACAGCCTGCAAGCTTGGAGAGTTCATCGGGTTTGCAACATTCAGACTTCTAAATTGCAAAATCCCTGACAAAAACATCCCATTCATCTAGCACAAGTACCGGGGAGAATGTGAGATGGTGCCAGATTCTAAATTGTATCGCAAAAATCAGATCACTAATCATAAAAATAAACCTGCTGTAACGCAAGGCATACGGCATACCTCAATTCTCCAATTAATGCGGGTGTAAATGTGTAGCGATGAACAAGCTAGCTGTGGCCCTCTAGCTTAGCTCAAACTTTCAGTTTCAATGCTCAGTTTTACTTCCCTTTCTTTTCCTTTTACTGACCTACTGCATTCATATCACGATGCGACACGACCTCGTGAGGAAAAAAATATAGCGGCCACATCGGATCGCGCACATTGACGGGAATCAGGGCCTCTAATAAATAAGACAGAAACTGCGTGTTTCTTTGACCATCGTAGCTGTCTGATGTGATGATCTGAAGCATTCCTATTGAGACACTTGTCAAGAGATGCCTATCGATCAGCTGGTCAAAAGAAAAGGTGTGCATTACCTGTTAAGAATTATTTCCACTAATGGGAGGTGGCTTCAAATAGTATCTGCGACCAGCATCTTCCTCCTACTTGTCCTCATGAAATAAAATGACACAAATCAGCAATAGTATGAATCAATAAAAAACTATAATTGATTCAATGAACATTTTATCCTAATTGATACTTAAGTTGTAAACTACCAGTTGGAGATAGGATTTAGCCAAAAAAAAATGTATTCTTATCATTATGGAATCAAGACATGTTTGGTAAAGATACTCTAGAAGTGAAAGAAAGTTTGATACTAAGGTTCAAACATTCACTGCAGAAATAAACTACACTCATCTGAAATTAGCAAACTGACAAGGGACCATCAAGATCCCATCGGTAATCGACTTGACAAGGGACAACCTGACAACTAAAATATAAAGCAATCAAAAGTAATATATCATCCAGTGTGATATTTCGAAATTTTAAATATTAGAACATGAATGCTAACCAAAAGTAACACAATTTTTCTCTGGCATACAATGTTGAACAAAAGAAATTTATCTGTGCTACCATTAGGATCTTCTTCAGAACACAAGATCTTTACAGGCAAAGGTGAAGTGCAGTCAAATTCTGTATACATGGAAGTAAAATAGAAGAAATCAACTTTTAACCTTGAATTTCCTAGGTCTGAAATTAGCAACTAAAATTGGACTGCTACCTCTTGCTTGAAAAGATAAAACTATTGATGCAACGTTTTGTACTGATAAACAAAGTTACCGTACCCAATGTTACCAGAAGGGAGTGACATATGCACACCTTGCCTACATAAAAAATTATTCAGGAAAAAAAACTTGCATTGGCCATAATCATTTCGGCCCCCTAAGATAAGGAAAAAAATTATACCCTAACCAAACTACTCAATCTGAAAATTCAGTAACACGTGATTGGTCGATTTGATGGAATGAAAACTTATTCTTTAAATCCCCTGGACCCAAGCGTATTTAAAACCATTGAGCAACAGGGGAAAAGGTTGGGAAACCTCACCTCATGAAAATTGAATGAGAAAATACAAGCAAGTGGGCAACAATGGCCATTATTCTCCTATTCTTGTTATCTACTTTGCTGTTTCATTTCTTTTCCTCCTTGATTGAGATCAACATTGATGAGCACCACTCTGGTACTCATCAAATGCAACCAGGATCTCTGAAAATTCATTAAAACATCAATTAGCATTCATGACCATCACTTTGTACTTGTTTGATGGATAAACCAGTATATACATCAACAAATATAAGGAAAATATATACTTTTTTATTTTTCATTATAGTCTTTCCGAGCAAACTTTGTAGCATACATAGAACTCTAGTATTCTGTAAAGGAAAGAAGAGCAATAAATAAATGTACTTGTTTTCCAACCATATCTAACATAAAATGTGGCTTATACCTGAGAATGAACGGTAAGTAGAGAAATTTGCCAATGAAAATAATGCCAAGCACTATAGTGAAGAACCAGGTTTACTTTTTAGTAAATATCCCTCAGCAATATGTGAGATTGTTTCATTTTTATATAAACATAAACAGTTATAAGCAGGAACTCGTGTTATTCTCACAGCTAAAGGTTGATTAATGCTGGGAAATTTTAACTGAAAGAAGTGAAAACACAAAAAACATAGGCTCAACTTACCTTGCAAGGCATATCATAGGCACTGGCCATATTCACCATACAAGTTTAGCCACATCCATGGTAAAGGTAAGTAGTAAAAAGCCATGCATTAATCAATACAATCCCTAAACCTTACAGCAAACAATCAAGATCAAATGAGTAACCATAGTTTACTTTCAGAATCAATGACACATTTTTTCCAGAAAAAAAAAGCATTTCTTATAGCACGCAGAATATAGTAAATCATGAGCTCAGGCATCCGAGTAAGCTAGCATCCAGATGTTTTGGGCCAAACTCGTCCAGTCTCCTACTCCTTCCAACTACAAAACTAAACTTTGTACATGCATCAGGGAGAAGTGAACTTCACAGCCTGATATAGCCTAAGCACAAGTTAAACTGTTTAGAAACATAGATTAAGAGCGTATTTGTTTGGAAACAAAGAGAAACAAATTAATTGATGCTATCTGATATAGCCTAAGCACAAGTCTGAAGGAAAATCAACATGACAACATTAGACAACTACCTTATCAATTGCATTCACATACTTATGTCAAAGTGTATTTAAGACACTTCAAATTCCTATACTAATAACCGATACACACCTAACATATGGTTCATTTGGCAAATTTTCCTCACTTGAATCCCCACCAGCAATCCATTCATTCATAAATGGATTGCTTCTGAAATAATCTCACTGGCAAAAAATTACTGGACAATCCTAGAAGCACGAAGGAATTCACCGACAGACACAACTGAAAGACTCATAATTGCTCTAAATATCCAATGCTGAGAACACTCCAACTGAACCTACCATCATCGCATAACTAACAAAATGTTACTTGTTACTTGCAAGCCCCCAGTGCTACTGCCTAAGGCATTAATATGCAAGAATCAAATATGAAAATACTCCAATAAACCTAGGTAAGTCAAAAATATGTGAAGGCAAATTTATATTAGATGCCCTCCAAGCAAAAGTCTGTGAAGGCAAACTCTTAACAAAGGTCTAATGAAAGCATGAGGCAGTATGTGTATAATGCAACTGCTGGAATATGGTTTACACACTCTTATTTGGGGTAGCAACAGAATTTATGATTTACACATATATCTAAAGATCGGCCACAGAAGACCCTCCAAGGTACCACCAGTCACCACAGCGAACCCGCAAAAGATAGCTTAGTACAAGGCAATACCAAATCATTGACCATACTACAAACCAGAGGGCACGTCAAGAATTTTGGCTTGGACACAAAAAGAGAAGGCAAACCATGTTTCAAACCATATGGAATGGAACATTTGATTAGGATCATGGCCAAATAATTAATTTTACTGTAAATAGCTTTAAGATATTAGCTATCATAGATAGTACATAATTTTTCTAGGCTATAATCCCCATGGCGACCTTCACAGTGCCTTTGTAAACCAAGTTCATTATGCTATGAAAAGAAATTTGAACTTAGCCATGCAAAATCCTGTTTGCAGCTGTACAGAATAGAATGTTTAGCTGTTCACTCTACTAAAATATCTCTGAAATTTTCTGGCATGCAGTATCGGCACAATTTGGCAATTGCAGCCTAATTAAGATGTAGGAACACTGAAATTACCTTGAATGCTAAGCATCTCTAATAACTAATTTAGAAACACTGAAATTACCTTGCAAACTACTTATCTCCAATAACTAATTTAAAACTCATGGCTGTCTTGTTTCAGCAGCATTCGCCATCTCCTTAGGAACTTGGGAATCAAGCACAGCACCATCTCCCTCCTCCCCATGTGTCTTCCTGAAAAAACAGAAGTTTGCTTCACAAACACAATTTAATACTACATTCTTATTGTTACTAATCCAGCCGTAGCCAACTGACTCAAACTCTGCTCTGAACTTCTAACGAAAAATTGTCTACCAGAAAAACTACAACACACAGCATCCAAAGAACCAAACCGAGTTGACATCACATTTCTCAGCATAAAAGAAACTATAATACACCATGTTAATATGTCTCCAAAAGCATCATTGTATTTACTGTCCTAACCATTATAGAATGAAATATTCAAATAGTATTATCAAGAAGAAACATTTTCTAAGGAAAAACAACATTCTACAATCAATGTGTTCCCTCTCATCTGCACCTTAGCAATCTGCAAATGTAGCTCAGCAAGAGTCGATTACAATCTGCACCGAAACCTAAACTCAATCTAGAGATCCAGATCAGGGCATGGGCAGAATGGACTGGCACGAACCTGGAGGGCCACGGGGAGGTAGTGGTTCTTCATGAAGAGCTCGAAGGCGCACTTGAGGAGCTGGATTCTGAACCAGACTCCTCGTCACCTTCGCCATCCACCTCGGACTCTGCATGATTACACTCTTCCTCACTCTCTGAATAATCTTCACCGCAATCCGACAAGGTGAGACATTAGGTTCCACCACAAACTGAGATATTAAGATTTTTAACACATGGGGGCAGATTATCTTACATATGGAGCTAGAACAATGCTTCGAATCCGCCGCGGAGGGGAGCAGAGGGAGGGCGGAGCTCCGAATCCGCCGCTGCCATGCCCCACCTCGTCGCCACTCTGCCCCGGACAGGGAGTCAGGGACCCACCGCACCGCCGTCCTTGCGAGGCGGATTAGAGGGGAGGGGCCGGCGCAGCCGCTCCTTGCGTCGCCGTCGTCGATTCGTGGCCTCCGGAGCGCGGCCGCCGCCGAGGAGGAGCTCGAGGCCCGGCGAGGGGAAGGGACGGCGGCAGCGGCACTTCGCCGGCCTCCTCCACCTCGATCGCGGCCTCCGCCGATGCCTCGGCCTCCCCCTCCTCCTCCTCCTCGATCGCGTCCGGTCATGGAGGAGGGCCGCCGGTCGTGGAGTAGGGCCGTCGCGTCGCCCGGTCCGGTCGTGGAGGAGGGCCGCCGCGCCGAGCTCCTCCGCCCCCCGTGCGCGCACGCCGAGACCCTCACCTCGCCGCCCTGGACGGAGCCCGCTTGGCCGAAGCGCGCCGCCGCAGCCTCGCCTCACCTCGCCGTTGCCCTGGCGTCGTCCGACGCCGCCCGCGCGGGTGGAAGGGAGGGAGGCGGGGGCGGCGAGGGGGAGGGGAGGCGGCGGGAGCCGGGAGGAAGCGGCGGCGGGGGTGGGAAAGGGAGGGAGGGAGAGAGAATGAGATGAGGGGAACGGGCGAGCGGGATAGGGCGGAGGGGCGGGGGCGCTGGGAGAAGGAAAGGAAAGGGAGGGAGAGGACGCGTGATTTTCGGAGGTGGGTCGGACGTGGGTACGCAGGCGGGTAAGAGGGACACCGCGGTAACAAAAGTATTTCGTCCGGTGGCAGAAACATCCATCTTCCACACAAACTCCCACGTTCTACGGGCCGCTGCTAGCTGCTCCGTCCGGCCAGGCGCGCACCCAGATTTTTTTCGCTGGTCCAGGCCAGAATGGATCGCCGGCAGGTTGGCCGACAGGCCGGCGGCATTCGGGCTCCGGCAAGCAACTGGACGGTGATTATTCCGGGGACGCTACTTGCTTCCGCAGCCGTTGGTCCCAGCAGAGATTTGGTAGGTGCTAGTACTCTAGCACTCTGTCTTTGGACACGATCTACTTGCTAGGCTCCTGCAGATAGGCTAGCAGCAGTATCTGTAGCGTACGTGTTGTTGGCTTGTTGGTAGCGGTCTCTGAATGATAGGGAGCCTGGCAAGTAGCGGCACGGCGGGCGTTCGTTGCCTTCCCGTGCTGCACCATGCCTATCAGCATGGCAAAAAAGCTTAACCAATAACCATTCACGGCGGCAGAACAGTGCAAGACTAGGAGTATTGGCAAGTACTGTAAACCAGGACTAGGCGTATTGACAAGTAAACCAGTAAAAAAAATCAAAACTTTAAAAAAACAAGACTAGGCGTATTGACATAACCAGTAAAAAAATATCAAATTCTGGCCCATGCAGGTCTCGAACCTGCGACCTTCGCGTTATTAGCACGACGCTCTAACCAACTGAGCTAATAGGCCACTTTCTATTATTCTCATTATACCTTTACATGTTTCGTATCCTCCCGTATAGACCTTGCTACCTTTTCTGCTTACCGGCCTCTACAAACTTTAGTCATGAACAACTTTTGCTCACTATCGTTACCAGATTGTGGCTAATCGGCCGCTTGTTAAGTTGATTCCACATTTTTGTGAATGATGATTCCCATTTCACAAAGACACCTCTTTACCATGAACAACTTTTTCCACTGGGTTTTTAAGGGCCTTTTTCCATGAACAGAAAGAGGAGCGGCTTGGCCTCTGCTCGGAAATTGATTTGATGGGACCCTTTCCTAGTCCAGCTATCTAACCGCGCTGTTCATGGTTAGCTCTCAAGTCTTTCCTGCTCAATGTTTCTGTGTACATTTGTGCTCCTCCACTACGGTGCCATGCCTGAGTTCCGTTAGTGCTTGGAAGCTCAGTACATATGTTCAATTTTCTCATATATCAATACTTTCAGTGCTAGTATCGCTTGGCGTGAATTTTTAAAGATTTTGGAGTATATAAAATACGTTTTCAAACGATGATTGTAAAATACGGAGTACTTGGCAAAGAACGACAAGTACAAGAATTGAAAAGGAAGGGAAGCACCATCCAATGGGCCGTTAGGGTGTGCTGCCCTATATACTTTTTTTGTGGGCTAAGAAAGGAGGAAGGCGGCAACACTCGTTAGGCCGCGGCCCACTACATACGCCAGAGCAGCGCTCGTTGGCACAGCCGCGAAGAGCGAGAGCAGTCGAGCACGCAGCGGCCTTGCGTTCACCCGTTTAGTCCCACCTCGCCGAGCCAACAACCTCTGCGGCGTCCACTCGCTATATAATCAGACCCGGGGCTCCTCTCCAAATCATACCTTTGTCGGCCTTTTGGCTAAGATCAAGTGTAGTATCTGTTCTTATTAGTTTAATATCTAATATGTGGGTCATGTGCCTACTTCGATATTAAATTTATCTTTCCTGCTCGAGCTTTCACGCCGTGGCGGGGGCGTCACGGCCGAAGCGGTTAGCTCCGACGGCGGAGCTTGTGGATCCGCGGCGGAGCTTGTAGATCCGAAATCAAGGGAAAGAAGGGTGAGGGAGAGTGGATCCGAAATCAAGGGAAAGAAGGGAGAGGAGAGGTTAGTGTGGGCGGCAGCGGGCGCCACCGTAGCCTCGCCGTCCCTCCCAGCGCTCGACCAGCCTCCCCCGGCCATCCTCTAGGTCTGGCGACCATGGATGACCTCCCGACCCTAAACACTAACTTGAATCGGAGCTCGCCGGAGTTGGATTCGTCGCCGGAGAAGAGGAGGAGGTTGCCGGAGTTGATGGCTTGATTTTGTTACCTTCTCCGTTGGATTGTTACCTTCTCTGTTTTCTTTCCTTTTTTGGTTGTTGTTTCCCTTGGACAGCTGATTCCCTTCCAAATTAAGGGGGCTCTCCATGTAAGCCTAAATGAAGAGGGCTCTCCATCTAGATTTTGAGTTCTTAATATTGGACACCGACGACAGTTTGGGTCTGATTTCTGTTTTGATGTTTTCCTTGCTAACCATGCCCAGCAATTGAATTGGAACCCACGTCATGGATCTGAAATCGGGACACGATCCAATTCGTTGAGTTAAACGAGAACCAAAAAACATTCGAACAGTCAGTTCATTTTGTAGAGATGCCGTTCTGCTAAAGGACGCACCCTGAAAATGAGGCGGCGGTTTTCCTAACCTGAAGCGTTCTTCCACGCTACAATATCAAATTGAATTTCTTTTTGAGACTATATCAAATTGAATTGGAACCCTTCCACATGGATTTGAAATCGAACAACAATTCGATTCGTGGAGCGTCAGGCTCAGAGTTCTGCTCTGATTCACTTTTCAACAAGAACCAAACATTCGAATTACACATTAATTCATCCCATTCCCATTCATCTTTAGAACTGCTGTTCTCCTAAACGATGCGCCGTGAAAATGAGGCGGCAGTGCTAACCTGAAGTGTTCTTCATCTTCCACACTATTTAGTGTCTAAAGAAAGCAGACGCTCTTTGAACGCGGGGTGTGGACTGAAGGGAGCAGATTTTTCTCGCCCCATCCAGCATGCATCACCGGTAGATTGGCCGGCGGTAAGCAAGTGGGTGCTGATCTCTGCTGACGCTACTGGTTTCCCCAGCCGTAGGCTCCCTGTTCCCAGAGAGGAAAGTAGAATGATTTGGGGTTTTAGCCGTCCGTCAAGTAGTAGCATGGAGCATGGGCGTTGGCCGAGCATGCGATTGCAGTAAACGTTAAAACTCTCTGTTGTAACGAATTGTTTTTTTTTCTAAACGAAAGAACCAACTGATTTACTAAATCCCTGAAATCCGTCTTGAAACTAGTAGCTTCTCTGTACGCTCAAACAATATAAAAAAGTTATGGGAAGGATACAAATGTATTAAAAAAAGAAGATTATGAAATGGCTTTTAAAAATATCGAAATCAAGGTAATAAATTTAAAAAAATCAAAGAAGAACTTGAACATTTTTTTAAAAAAAGGCAAACTTGAAAACAACATTTAAAAATAATTATAATTAAAATAAGAAAGTACAAATAATACCATTTATTATCACAATGCTCTAACCAACCGAGCTAATAGGCCGATTGCCACACTTGGAATTCAACGAGGTATAGACTTTTCTTTTTAGCATCTCACCGACGTAGTCGATATTATGCTTGTGCAGTTTTTCTTTGAAAAGATCTTATGCAGTTTGTCTGGCACCGTCTGGCAGCACGTTCTGTACAGTTTTCAACTTTTTGGAAGAGCTAGGGACACACTTTTGATACTTGGCTTGGCTCTACCAAGTTGATGACAAGGCATCATTTTACAATGACCAAAGTTCCTTTGCCTTGAACAACAACATGATCGAGTAGCCTCTGCTCGGAAATTTATGTCGATGGGGCCTTTCCTAGTCCAGCACTCTAACCGCCTTGTTCATGGTTAACTCTCAAAGTGTTTCGATCTCATTTCTTCTTTGTAGATTTCTGCTCTTCCCACGGTGCAATGTCAGTCGTCTTGGACTTCACTCAGCACTTGGGAGGACCTCCTTTTCTACTACAAATCAATTTTCTGTATCAGTATTGTTAGAAATCTAGGTATTTTTCGGTACATTTTAATCTATACTATAAAGATTTAAGGAAATTGAAACATTTCTCATCCAAAAAAACGCTCCCTACCCCTCACAGAGGACCCACCTGTCAGGCATCACCCGAAAAAAAGGAGGTAGAATGTGGCGCGGCTTGCCTGTCCCCTTCGCGGTGTTCCCATCGGTGTCCCGCACACGTGGAGCCCATCGCGCCCATTTAGGAGCTGGGCCACCTTTTCCATCCGCGGCCTCTCAACACGAGAAAACGGAGGGCCGTCAACAGTCCGTCATCTTATACCCTCTCCAATCCCCATTTTAGTTACCCAAAATCTATCGGGAGAGGGCTCTCCTTTTAGAGTTATCCCGAGACCCGTGCTAATCACCGTTCTTTCCCCATCCGACGTGCGCCCACGCCAGCCCCTTGAGTTCCACCAGGAGGCCCACATGTCAGGGATTGAATCTGAGTAGCCTCTGCCTTTCATTTTGCATCTCCATCCGCCTCTTCCATTCCTCTCGTGCTTCTCGACAGGGGGGAGGCGACGCGCCCGACGGTGGGGCGGAGGTGGCGCGCAGGAGGCCCCGGCAAGCAGAGGTGCCACTATGACGAGGGGAGGTGGCGCGTCACGGCGAGCGGAGGCATCACGGCGAGTGCAGCGCGGCTCGTCGTCTCACGTTCTACACCGAGCGGAGGTGGCGCAGCTCCTAGCCATTGCGAGCTCGGGTACCTCACCTCAAGGGCTCGTCTCGACGGCGCCGTCGACCACCTGGCCCGGGGCAGAGATCTGCTTCAACGGCAACAATCCAGCGATTTCGGCAAGGAGTTCGCAGATCGAGGTAGCTGAAAGACCCACTCATGGCTTTGTTCATTATTGTATTCGTACAGATCTATTTGTGGCTACTGATTTCATCTGCTATTTCGATCCCGTTCGACGCGATGTAATAGGGCTTGATTTTAGTCCCTGCACTACTTTGTTTGCCTAGATTTGTTGGCTGACTTCGCTAGGGTTTGCAATTCATGTCATCAAGTGGTCTATGTTTTGCTAATTCGTCGAATTCAATCAACATCAATGCTAACTGAGTAGTCCAACAACTAGCTAGGCAATTATTCCTATAATTTTTGTCACAGTTTCTTAATGTACCACGCACTGTAGATTTGAGTGATTTTTCCATGCATGATGTAGTGATGCTACTACCCTGAACGTTCCTTTTGCTGTATATTTAAAGTATCTTAAACTGTTATTGTTCGATCTATGCAATCAGTTGCACCTCCATCCTTGTGATTGTGTAGGTTAGTACTTGTGTGTGACTGTATCTGTGAAATAAAACTATATTAATTTTACTGAATTGGAGCAATTGGCTGCAGCAACTAAATGACTAGTCCACATGTATAGTCTAACTAACCTGCCCAACATTCTTCTTTGTTCTCATGTGTCCGCAGTTTGGAGTGAATAATTTCTTTCATTATGCCCAGAGAAATATAGTGGCCTTCTAAATAAAAGAGTGGCCTTCTAAATAAAAGCATCATCATCACTGTACTGGATATGTGGGGTGTATTTCTATCTGTAATGAATTTGTGCCTGAATGCTAAGCTAAATCTCTAGTAACTATCAAGGATGCGACAATTGTGAATATCTAGGTACGATTGCTATGTGATTTCTGATCATGTGCTAATCATAGTTTAAAGTTGACATAGCTTATTCCTTTTTTAATGTGAGTTAGGAAGTAATTTGTCACTACTTATGTGACTTAAAAAGTAACTAATCAGTATTTTACATGAGATGGAAAGTAACCGTTGGTAATTTTACATGCAACTTAGGAAGTAACTTATGTGACATGTCACTATAGTTGGAATTTTTCTGTAAGAGTGCTGGCTATGTGCATGCATGATTTTCTCATTTGTTTTTTACTTTATATCTTTATTCCATGCAGCACCCGGTCTTGTTGTTCATGCCTTTCATGGTAGGTCTTCGATCTGTCCCCAGCTTCAAGGTACTAAGATTTGTGTTGCCCTTAGATATTGTTGTACTGAAATTTTGTTCTATGTGGCATAACTTATGTCTAAGATTTTTTCTCATGTGCATAGGGTAACTCATGTCTATGAATTTCCTGTGTTTAACATAACTTGAATATGGCATGTCCTTTTTACTGATAGAAATTAGTAAAGTAATTTTTGGATAGTCCAATCCTATTAGACTGGTAGATTGTTATTTTTGCTATTTTTTCTCTGTGTGACCTTTTTTCTGGTTATATGTTTGTCTGGTCAACTTATATTTGGTGCGGCACAGGAAGTACCTTAGGAATCAACTAACCTTACACTGACAGTTATATTACTTTGTTTTTTCTTTGCAGTTTTTAAAATTATACATGACATGGCAATATGAAGTATGTTAGTGGTGAAGAGCATTCTACCAACAAAAATCAAGGTTGATAACCTGAAGGCCAAACTTAGATCTATTGCAGCTAGAATGAAGAAAGTAAATCAAGGTACTTCTGCTAGTGGTGATGCACCAAAGAGAAAAATAGTGAACAGGAACGGTCAAGTTTGTTTTCTGTCTTATCTAGCTGCTGCTCCAGCCCATAAAACACATGAAACATCTAAAGGTTGGTACCTTTTTTAAAACCTCCGGCTAACTGCTCAGTTGTTTTGCTCATGTAGCGATCAAATCAAATGTATCATATTTCTTGTTCATCAATAAATATTAAGTAAGTGTTCACATTTCTAGTTGTATAGCAATTATCTTTTTACCTTTCACCACCTAAAGCTATTCAACCTATTACTATGGATGCATTGTTTTGTCCACCTGTTGAATACGAGACTGAAAAAGGCCCACCAGTTTATCTTTTTGGTTTTGCTTTTTGTGACCATGTAAATTCCGGTGCCATGGTCTCATCACAGCATTTAGATTTAACAACTTATTTATTTTAGATGTCACTGGTAGCACATAGGGGCATTGACATCATAGTGTGTAGTTCCAGTTATCATCAACTGTTCTGACATGTATATTTATTTTCATGATCATATAGGAAGTAACTTGTTCCTAATTTCAAACTCATAGGAAGTAACTAATTATTGGTTTACATGAGATAGGAAGTAACTTTCCCTTGATTTGGAACTGAACCAGAAGTAAATTATTATAGAAGTATAAGAGACATAAAGGGCTTGTTTGGTTGGAGTCCTCGATGAATTGTGTGGGCTTTGCACAATTGCACCTGCCTGCTAGTTATTGCATAATTGCCAGGCAGATGTTAAGGGCACTAGTGTATTTGGTTGAAGTCCTGGAACCATGCCTGGTAAATAGAAGGGGCAGGCAGCGTTTGGTTTCGAAGCTGCTCTTGATTTTTAAAATCTAACGTGGTACAAAGATTGCTCACTCAATTATATATAATACACAGAAAAAATTATAAATAGAAGGGATAAATAATAAAAAGGTGAAAGAAAAAATAAGATGCAGAGAGGGGTAAAAGGAAATATGAGATTGTGCTCTCATGGCCATTAATTGCTTCTGTCGTTGGCAGTGGGTTTGAGTTAACGGTACAGTTGAATAGGACATAAGGAGGGAGAGAGATTTGTATTCCCTAATTATATCCAGGCAGTAGGAAGAGGAGCCAGGCCACCGAATTCCTCGGCATGGCAACCAGGTAGCTAGCATAGGCAGCATATTGCGGGCAGAAATCTCAGGACCCCAACCAAATGTACCTCCGGCAGCTCACAGACAGCCCTGCTAGCCAGGCAATTTAGCTCAGGGTTTCATCCAAATAGCCCCAAAGTAACTTGTCCCTGATTTGAAACATAGGAAGTGCCTTATCAATTAATTGCCAAGAGATTGAAAGTAACTTTGTCCCTATTTTTAAACATGACAAAGGAAATAACTTGTGACTATTTTAACATTACAGGAAGTAACTCTTCATCAATTTACATGGTATATGAAGTAACTTATGATTAATATACATGTTATGTGAAGTAACTTTTCATTCGCTTTGCATTATTAAATATGTAACTATGTTGTTCTCCAATTGGATGCATTTTTTTTTGCTGCATAGCTAATTACCCACCTCAACTTTTTGGTATGCGTGGTTTAGTATTTTTGCAGTGAGCTATAAAAGTTGAACCCTGCTGACATTTTGAAATTTGCCTAGATCATTGATGACAGTGGGGAACAACAATAATCAAGCAGTAAAGGTCAAGATGGTAAGTTGAAAAGCAAGCTCTTGCCTATTGCCAATATAAATGTTCATTTTTTGTTAATGCTTAACTACAATGGTAAATGAGTTAATAAGTTGTGTTTTTGGTGGATTGGGTTGGATGTATTGTCCCGTAAGCTTTGGTAAATGGGTTAAAAAGTCATATGATGTCGTAGACTCTCAAAGCAAAGGAGATGGCATACATGAAGAAACTGAACAACCATGTGGTGCCTTGAACAATGAAAAGGACCCAGATAATGCCAATGAAGAAAATCGTCACTCAGGTACTATTTTTATGCATCTTATGAAGCTTCATTTTTTGTATGTGGTCTTTTACTTACTTTGAAAATAAGGTTATCTCATATCTTTTGAAAAGTGATTTAAGTTCACAATTTTACCTTTTCATGTATTTCCCAATATTTTCTAGATACAGTCCAAAATATAACTTGTTTATTTGTGTTGTGTAAATTAGTGCAGTCATCATGTTGAATATGAGTTAGGTGGTAGTGCTCTTGTGGTACGCTACTACCCCAAGTATATAGCATGTGGCTGTGTGATGTGCAGCTCATGCAACCACTATGTGTGGTGTGTTATGGAGCTAGCTGCGTGGGTGATTTTTTTAGGATACACACTAAAAGAACAGATTTTGCGTACTGATAAACCTGTTAAATAGCTTAATTCCAGCAGAAGGAAGTAACTTCCAATACTTCTAGTTGCACAGTAGGTAACTTTTCCATACTTATATTTCAAGAGTAAGTAACTTTCCGTATTTTTAGTTTAATAGTAAGTAATATTTTTATATCCCACACTACAGCTACATTACTTGATCACCCTCTTATCAATACAGATGCATGCTACTTTCTGTTATGATTTTCATGTCACTAAGTTACTTATTACAACCTTATGGAATGATTATTGTTATCTTCAGCAATTTATTGAGTTACATTTGTTTCATCTTTCCTGTTGTTCCATAAGGATAATACATTTACGACACTAAATAGAAAGTAGAATAAACAAAGGTATTGCATAGCATTGCCTCTAAATCATCATGCTGTCGGTCACACTTGTTGGTTTACCTTTTTTTCACAATTGTAAATTTTAGCTTGTTATTAGTCTATTTTCTACAATGATGCAAGTTACATTCTACTATACTTTTAAAATCACTAAAGTTACTAATCGCAGTCTCGTGAAGTTGTTTTCTATCTATGATCCCTTTCTGTGTTCCATCAGGTACATATCTAAATCTGAAGCCTAGGAGTAGTAGTCTTTTTCCTGGAGAGCTTGTGGAGAACAAATGATCTTTATCCACCCCATGGTTTTTACTTGGTAAACATGCAAATAGGCTAAACAAACATGTACATTTTGTTCAGAGATCCTTTGCCATGTACTTTGCTCTGTGTAAAATGCATTAGTTAACCCTTTGGATGTGAAATCGCTGCAGTTGAGTTACTTAAGAACCAGTTGTGATTTTGTGGTTAAAAAGGATCCAAACCCTCTGTATGTGAAATCGTTGCAGTTGAATTATTGTAAGAATCAGTTGTGATTTGTGGTTAAAAAGGATCCGTACGTGGACCTTCTTGCATTGTCTAAACAGTACCAAACCTTTCCTATGTACGTTATTATCCGTATCATTGCCTCTTGGGCGTCTTGGCGCACCTTTTTTATCTGGATTCATGCTTACATTCGCGTCTGGAAACGGGCAGCAACAACGATGGCTCCTAGGAACGGCATCAACATTTATTTCCGGCTATGTTCACATTGTTAACACACTATATGCGTCTTCTCTACTTTTTGGCGCGAGCGCTCGCCTGACCGCGCACTCAATCAGGCGGGCCCGCGCACTCAATCAGGCGGGTGGGCGGAAGGCCACCTTTCCTTTTTCAACTTCCGTACAGACAGAGAACATCTAAATATGGTAACTATGGGGGCTCTCTAGATAGCGCTATATGGAGAGGGCTCTCCATGTAGTCACCTCCGGTTAGTTAATCTTTCTCCGATTTTCTCAAAAAAAAAGTTAATCTTTCTCCGTCTCTTGCTGGCCCCGTATCTGCTCTAATCATCCCCCATTCTCTACTCTCGTGGCCGACGGTGAAGCTTGATTTAGTGGCGGGAAGTTGAGGCTAGGAGTCACCTCCAGATTCGCGTTCCACTGAGCTTCACATTCAACGGCAAAAAAATTGGTTTGGACAGTAGCATACAAGCTCGAGCTCAGCTAGGAGCTGATATTCGTGGGTGGCCAGGACATCGATTCCAGATAAGAGGATTTTGATTTGGGCATCCAGGGTCTGAATTTCTGTTGGGGGATCTCGATTTGACCGGGGAGGAATTCGATTCTTGCTGTGTGGGATTTCAATTTGGGTGGCGGGGAGTCTGATTTTGGCGTTTCATCCTTTGCAGGCGTCGGTGTTGTAGAGGACGGCGACGAGCAGCTTGACGTGGACGTCAGGCGGCGTGGACGTCATCGTCCTCGCGTCGGCAACGGCGGCAGCTTCGCGGCAGCTTCGCGTCGGCAACGGCGGCAGCAACGGCAGTGATGGCGATCGACAAGGCTAGGTGCTCTAGATCGTTTATATATTTGAAATGTTACTTGATTAATTATTAGCCGAACCACAACTGTGCAGCTAGAGTTGAAGGATACAAGGCTAGCACCAATGATAGGAAACCCCACTTGCCTTTTCACACCTAGATATATAGAAATTCTTTTTTTGGAAATATAATTTCTTTTTTTCATCGATTTATTTATTGTTTTCGATGGATGATATATACCATTTCTTGATGTCCCGTGTTCCACCCTATATGCTCCGTACCTATAATTGGCAATGGGAGGAACCGGACGCTTGTTTGGTTGGTGTCATAAGATTTTGGTGACTCCCAACGGACTAAAGTGGACGCCTCAAGACACTATGATTATATGATCGCAAAAAAGAAGACACTAACATTATAGTTTTTTTATCATCTCAATCATGAGTAATTTAATGCAAACCCAAGTATCTTAACGGTGTCCTCTTCACGGACTACCTAAGGGCATGTACAGCCCACAGACGGCTAGCCGTCTGCAGAACCTCGATTTTAACATACAGACAGGTGTACATACAACTCATACAACCCACAGACAGAGAGACCGTCTATAAACTATTTAATGCTTTGTATAGAGCTAAGATCAACTACAAATGTAATTGTGTATACCATTGTGTGGCTAGCATCCTGAGAGTTGTGGTACACTTTTGAAGCAGTGAAAGAATATTCCTACGATGAAATAAGAGGATCAAAATGTGAGAAAATATAAATTCTAGGGTTTAGAATGTGAAGAAAAGAAACTGTAAGGACTAAAGTACAATATCTAGAAAATTAAATGGCCAAACATAAAAATACCAAACCTTATCCCTTTCCATCCAGCTACCCTTCTCTGGATCGATCGAGATCCGTCCTCTCCCGTCTCTCTCCCGTTCCCTCGTGAACTCCGTCAAGCACAGCTGCACGCGGCTGGTGGCCAGCCATGCCAACGCCGCTCCACCACAACGTCGCGTGGCCGCGCCCCGCTGCCCGCGCCGGAGCCGCTGTGCGCTGCAATGCTTGTGCGCGAATCCACAGCGCCCACCGCGGCGACGGCGGCGAGCCTCCCTACTCCACGCGGCGACGGCGGTAGCAAGCTCCGAGGCTAGTGGCGAGCTCCCCCATTGGCCAAGGAGGCAGCTCAAGGTCCGCGCCAGCCTTCTTCGCCGGGGCGGAGCGGTCGGGGAGTGGCGGCGCGGCAGGGACCAAGCCCGTTCCCAGGGACCAAGCCCAACGCCGGGGCGGAGCAACTCGCCGGGTGAAGCGTCCCCTCGAAAAAGAGAACTTAATGTGATACAAATACCAGTCTCAGGATGCTGGTTCACATTATTACAACAGATAGTTCAGTACAAAAGCAACATTACGGGAGACGTGGCATTGCAAGGCCACGATAAACAGAACTAGCACTAAGCTCCAGATAAAAAGATTGATAACATAGAGGTCTTCATCAGAGTGGCAACGCATGCGGCTTCCAGCGGGTGGCCCTAACACACAGGCAAAGGTTGGGTGCAGAACGAACCCCACTAGACGATATCCTCAGGCACAAAGTCCGGGTCTGCCTCTGCAACAGATTAAGCAAGGGTGAGTACATACGTACTCAGCAAGCGCAACCACAACCACGGAGGGAGTAACAGAAGTATGCAAGTAATGTAACAAGGAAGGCTCATGGTTCATTTGGCAGCAAAGCAAATTTTATTACACATGCAAGGGGTTGGTTTTCACAATGGGTTTTCACAAATATTACTTTTAAAAGGAACAGAATATGTAACATTTTCGAACGAGATATTGTTGCTACCAGATTCCCCATCTGTCATAGCTCAAGTCCAAAACATTTCTCAGTTCAACCAAACACCAACACTTTTTACACCAAAACAGGGGACTAGTGAAGTGACCAAGCCGTAACTCGCCCAATGCCGTGGACACGGCTATCCGGATAGGTTTCAACTCTGCAGAGGTGTACACAACCACAAGTAGGCTACCACAACAAGAACACCTTAGTGCCAGTGCAGCTCCTATCAAAGCCATTACCCACCATAGCTAAACTGACAAGTTACCACAGACGCGACCAGGGGTTAGCAACCTACCAACGAGGTTTTAACCAGGGGAATACCTCACATAGACCGTATCCCCGGCTCCATGGCCCTCTGTTGCTCACCAGCACATCACATAACCAGCAGCTCAACTAGTGGGGTTTATGCTAGGCCGTTGCCACATACAACGGTCGAGTGGTGGTACGGAAAAAAAATGGGTTAGGCTAGATGACACACCAACATCATCCCAAAACTTGTGATAGGATAGACAACTCCCACCATGCTCAACCATACCGGTTGGAGCTCACCTCGGTATTTCACGCGGAAATACCGTCTGTCTCATCCCACACGGGTACTCATTTTATTTACACAAATCATCTCTTTTATTTCAAAGTACGCACACGGTTGTTTTTGTAAACACCAAGTATTTGTCATGTGGGTATAATGGTAAAATGTTCCTAAGCATTTCTAGCAGTGACCAATATTCAAATAGACATTGTCACATTTAAATATTAATCTAGGTTGTCAAGGAATCAGTTATAACAATCAAGGTATGGCTATCCAACCGGGTTTAGCAGAGAGATTATGCAAGTTTTATAAATCAGTTCATGGGTTGTGTTTATAAAAACTGGGACAACAGTATGCATCAAAGGGTGGGATTGCACTTGCCGTTCTCCCAACCCTCGGGGGATTCCTGCCCGGGGTCTTGGTCTCCAAGCTCCTGCTCGTAGCACTGCTCCTCTTCGAGTCCTTCCTCGCTCACAACGGAGTCTACGACACACACAAGCAAACACCCAATAAATAAAAGAAAAAGGTTTTATTGAGCTCAGAAAAGAAGGAACGGAAAACGAGAGCGGATGATGATGACACGAATATTTTTGCGTAGGGACGGGTTGGATTTGGCGAAAATATATTGGTGAATATTGTGGTGGAGTTTGGGGTCAAACGGGGTTAATTTGGTGCATGAAATGACGAGTTTAATGGGGTTTTACGGGATGTTTAAAAGGAACAAGGGCCTTTTTGAAAATACCAGAAAGTTCAGGGGCCTTGGGTAAAATCAACAGAGAGAGAGGGAATAGTGACCATGGGACCGCGGGTTGATTTGGTTAGAGTTCCGGGGGTTTTGTGCAAAGTGCCAAAGAGAGAGGGGGTTCCTGTTTATTTGGGCCGCGGGTTAATTCAGAGAAAGTCCAGGGGGTTATGGGCAAAATGCCCTTTCTTCTCCGCGGAACAGTGCCAGGGGAGGGGGAGGCGGCGGCGGCGATACTGTTCGGCCCAATCGCCGGCGATTGGAGCGGCGGCGGTGGACGGGAACAGGGGGGAAGGGACGAGCGAGGTACGGCGAGTCCACCTGTGGGCTTACCACGGCCGGAGGTGAAGGGTGGAGGGCGGCCCACGAGAGCAGTGGCGGCGGGGGCAATGGCGAGTGTGGTGGCGGCGCTGCGACGGTGGAGAAGGCGAGCTGGGTGGCGGGTGAGTGCGAGGTGGTGAAGGAGGTGCTCGCGAGCCTTTTTATAGGCGCGGAGGTGAGCCGAGGCGGTGGGTCGACGAGAGGCCGTTCGGCGGCCGGTGGCGGGGAGTAAAGGCAGTCGGCGGTACGACGGCGCTGTGGCGGAGCTGTGCTCGTCGTATGTGTGCGGCGCGACGCGGCGTGCGTGCTTGCGCTGCTGCAGTCTCGTCGGGCGATGGGGTGACGGGGCTGCGGCGGGGCCAGGCGGTGGCGTGGGCGGCGCGGCAGTGTCGGCGGTGGGTCGGCCGGGTGTCGGTCGCCACGGCGGTAGTGGTGGGGTCACAACGGGTGGCGGCACGGCGGCGAAGGTGAGCGCGTCGAGTAGAGGGTGAGCGGTGGTGGCGGTCGTGCGGCTTGCGTGTGGTGCTGGCGTGGCGGGACGGGGAGAGCGTGCGCGTCCGGGCCGGCGGTGGCGTGCGGTGGAGCGGAGGTGGTGGCGGGCCACGGTAGAGAGCGGCACGGCAGAGATAGCGTGCGCGACGAACAGAGGTGGTGGGACTTGGTCGGCCGGCGCAGTGGTGGGGGCGGTGGCGACGAGCTCAGGCCGGGGTGGCGAGCAGAGCAGCAGCGGCGAGCAGAGCACTCGGGCAGGGGAAAACAGAGGAAGGGAGAAAGGGAAGGAAAAGAAGGAAGGAAGGAAAGAAAGAAAAGGGAAGGGAAAAAGAAAGGAGAAAAGGGAAAAGGGGAGGGGAGAAAGGAGAGGGGAGAGCCGGCGGGATTCGCGGCGGAAGGACGACGGGCGTCGGAGCTGGTCGGCCAGCGAGAGACGGACCCGGCGGTCGACCCGAGAGCGGGCGACGCGGGATGGGACGGGAAAGCGGGCCGAGATCGAGGTGTGACAGGAAAAAGAGGGGGGGGGGGAAACAAGGCGGACGGAGTTTGGCGGAAGCGGGAGCTCGGGCGGGTAAAACGTTTTGAAACTTCTTACCGGGTGAGTTAATTAGGTGATTTACTCAGAGATTAAAACGCGGGCGTTACACCGGGGAGGAGCAGCTAGCCGGGGCGAGGGGTCTCGCCGAAGAATGCCACGCCGGGCGCCGCGGCCGTGCTCGGCAGGCTGCCGCTTGTCGAGCGGGAGCTTCGAGTACAGCTACGACGGCAGGCGGAGGCTGTCCGGCGCGCAGGACGAGACGACGTCGTGCACGGTGACCTCTGCGGCGGCTGCAGAACCTCGGCGGGCCGTCTGTCAGCTCCGAGTGGCTTTGCAGGCGGCCGGATCTGCGGGCGGGTGAGCTCCTCCATGGCGCGGCGGAGCTCGATTCCTTCCTCGTCAAGCTGCATCCCCGCCAAGCTTCGGCCCCGCCGCACACTCTGACTCGTCGACGGTCGGGGACCAAGGCCGGCGAGGGTGAGCTCCTCGCCACTCCATCTAAAGACCGCAGAGCCGTCCGGCCTCCTTTCCTTCGACGGCGGTCTCGTGGTTTTGGCGGGGGAAAGGACTGGATTTGGCGCGCGCGAGGGAGGAAGAGCACGCGCACAGGATCCAGCTTGCAGCGGCGACGTGAGCAGACGGACCCTACAACGCGTCGTCGCCCGTCGGTTCCGCCTCTGGGAACGGGACGGGGGCGTCGCCTCCGGAGGCGACGAGGGGGGCGTCGGTGGGAGCATGCGGGGGGGTTTCTGTAAATTACGCGCGTTACAGACGGCCCAAAACGACGGGATGTACATGCCCTAAGAAGTGGAGTATGTCTCCTACATGTGAGTAGGGGTGGTAAAGGGCCCTCACTTTTGTACTAAAAATTTTAAGGATCGGATCGGATTAGGGCCGGGCCAAAATAATACTAGTTTTTGAGTTAAATTTTATTAGGGCCAAGCTAGATTGTGAAGGAACAAACGGGACATGATCCGTTACTACCCCTACATGTAAGCACAGTGATATAAAAAGTACTTCCCCTCTGTTACATATTAGTGTCTGTTAATTTTTTTATTCTAGTTCCGTCCTAAATCATACGTTTCTATATTTTCCTATCGATTTTTAGATATTGCTATAGTTTAACATATACGATTTATGTTTTTAGATTCGCTACTTTCATCACATACGATTCACAAAATGTTAAACATATGGATTTTTAGAAATCAATGTTCGATAAAATAAAAGTTTGTTTTAGAATTAAGTTGTAGTGTTAACTACTTTTGATTTGAAACCAAAGAAATACTGGCACGGATCGATGGTATGAAACCTTTGGTTTGGGGGCTGCGAACCGGTTGCCTGGGTGTGGCTTCACTCAAGGCCTAGCCGTGCCGGAGAGAGCACTACTTTGCACGTTGGCAAGCAAGCAACACAAAAAACTGGTGCCGCTGCCGTGCACCGAACGGTCCCCACCTCCTAAAACCAAAAAAAGCCAGGCCTGCCGCTCACGCGCGCATCGCATTCCATCCACTCACCGGAACATGTACCCGCTGCCGGGTGCCGGCTACCCCACCGCCGCCCTCCGGGCCCCGCGCACTGTTGGTGGTGCCGCGAATCCGAGTAAAAAACGTCTCGCTTCGCGCCTCTTTGTTTTTTTTCCTTTCTTGGCGGCCACCACCGCAGGACAGCGCACACACGGGCGGGCCCACCGGCGCGCTTTTTTACCGTTCCCGAGCCACAAATATCTCCTTTCCTAAAAAAAAGGCACAAATATCCGCGGCCAGCGCGGGTCGGACCGGGCCGGGCCACGCGATCGCCGTTGCGCGGCCCGAGCTGACGTGGCGGGGGTAAACCCAAACCCAAGGCGGAGGAGTCAGCGTCGTCCGACTCGGATCGCATGTGGAGTGACGATTTCCGGGACGAGTCGTCAAACAAAACTTGTGGCACGAGCACGACTGAGATAATGATGCGTGTGCTCCCGGTGGCTTCTATCTTCGTAGTACCAGACTCCATCCCGGCTTAGCTATTGGCTATCTGTACTGGGCTACTACCAGTAATGGCGTTGATTGATTTACTCGTATGCTTGCGCTTGCACGCCGCTTGATCCATCGCCACGTTAACGTCTACTAGATGGGATTCATGGCCGCTCCGCTCGCATCATTAGATTACTAAATAATGATTGGTACTTGGACTCTTGGCCTTGTGCTAGTGAAAGATAGAATCGGGTTCTTGTAGCTTCTTAGGAGATATTTTTTTTTGAACGAACAAGACGAGTGTGTTTCTATTAATATAGCAGAAAATACAAGACTACGGCCCTGAAAGATCATAGATAGAAAACTAGGAGATAATTAATTAAAGCGATGAACATGAGAGAAATATAAGTTATTACAGGCGCTATTTTTTTAACAATGTTTTTATGTAGTAGTGTGAGCACCGGTGTCATTCCTCATGCTTTCTACGGGCCGTGCGTGTGTAGTGTGTGATAGTACTTGTGTGTTACCTTGTAATGAAGAAGTGTGTAAACGAGGCTCGATTTGTGAATGAATCGACCGAATGTTTTATGATACGCCAGCAACACAAAATGAACTAAGTTCTGGCATAGAATTTATTAATTTTGATGAGTTTACAAAGAGTCCCCAAGTCTAGTACAAAACTGGAGTCCATACGCATCAATTACGTACCTTTTCCCGTAGCAGCGAAACAGGGGATAAAATTTGTACGTTGTACTGAACCAATCAGTTGCCATTTGTCAAGTTATTCATCACGAATTTGATTAGCTCTACAACTCTGGCTGTCTGACACCAGAAAGGTAACAAAAACAAACGAGAGTAAGAACTCTTAACTACTTACTATATTTAGAGCAACTCCAGCACAGCCTCTATATGGGCCTCTACTCCAAAATTTAGAGGCTTGGGACAAAAAACACAACTCCAGCAGGGCCTTCAAATGGGCCTGCATTTTGCATAGCCTCCAAATCTCCCCTCCAAGCCTCCATTCCTAGAGGCCCTCCAATTCTCCCTCCAACAGTGGGTCCCACGGTTCCCATCACATCCCCCATCCGGGAGCCGCGCTCCGCCGCCGCCGCCGCCGCGCATCCGCCGCGACCGTCGCGCACCGCCCGCCCGCCGCCCGGTCCGCCGTCGCGCCAAGATCCACGCCGGGGACGTCGCCGGATTCCGCGCCGCCGACGCCGACGCGCTCCGCGGCGCCGCTCGCGAGGCCGTCCGCATCGCCGGCCTCCTCTTCGCCTTCCTCGGCGCGCTCCGCGACGCGGCGCTGCCCGACGCCGTCGTGCTCGGCTGCTCGCGCTCTCGGAGCTCCATGTCGGACGAGGCGCGGGAGCTCGCGGGGATGGTGTCCGCGCAGGCGTGGCTCGCGGCGGCGCGGCTGCAGCCGGACCCGGAGGACGTCCGCGCGGCGCTGGGCGTGCGCTCGGTGCTTGCGCGGTTCGCGTGCGGCGCCACGCCCGACGCCGAGGACGCCCGCCTCGTGCTCGCCCGCGTCGGCGCCGCGATGTGGTCTGCCTGCGCCGAGGAGGCGGTGTTCCTGGAGGCTGGAGCTGATGGAGCGCCTGGAAGCCGGCGACGTCCGCGCCAAGATCCACGCCGGGGAGGGCTCGCCCAAGGACGCCGTCTTCCTCCTCGCCTTCCACGGCCTCCTCGTCGCCGTCGACGGAGCCCAGCTGATTCGCCATGCCCTCTGATTCTTTTTATTCCCCATCGCCCGTCCCATCTATCTCCCGTCGCCTCTGCTCCCCACGCCTGGGCCGACCGCCGCCGGGCTCCCCACGGCCGCCGGCGCCTCAACTCTGAGGCGCCCGCCGGCCGGCCGCCGCCCGAAGCGCCTCGCCCCCCTGGGTTGAGTCCTCGGCGAAGCACATCGCCGGCGGAGGACCGGAGCTGCCGCCTGTTGCGCCGGAGCCCCGAAGCTGCGGCCTGTCGCGCCGGCGACGGGGCCGGCCTCCCTGGGCGGAGACGGCAGACGCGGCGGATTCGCGGGGACGGGCAGCGGCAGCGAGCAGGCGAGCGGGAGGCAGCTGCGCGACGCGGCGGACTCGCGGGGGCGGGCGGCGGCGGCGAGCAGGAGGGCGGTGGCCGCGGGAGCGAGCAGGCGGGCGGCCGTGCGCGGCACGGCCTGCGGGCGGGCAGGGCGCGCGGGCGAACGTGCGCGTTGGGCGGCGTGGCCTGCGGGCGGAGTGGCACGGGCACCGGGCGGAGACGACGGCCGGGCGGCGGATGCGCATTGCTACGGAGGCAGGGGCGGACAGAATGGGTTCGGTGGGGTCCACGTGAAAAATTATAGAGGCCCAAATTGAGTTTGTTGCTGGAGTTGGGATCAAGTTTTGAGCCTCTATTAAGTTGGGCGTGCAAACGAGGTTTGGAGGCCTCAATTTGCAGGCTCTTGCTGGAGTTGCTCTTACCATCAGCAAAGAAAAAAAAGCTATCGTACTCTTTGCTTTCCTCTTGTTGAAAAGGACGCCAACGCCATATACAGTCCGAAGAGTTTTCTGTTAGAGAAAGAATAACCGAGGGGGCCAAGTGCAAAAGCTTCCCCCTCCGCAAGCGCTATATAACCAGGAAGAGCCGAGGTGCGAAGCGGAGGCGACGGACCAGAGAGAGAGCTCACCGCATTGCCAGACGGCTAGACCTTTGAGCCTGCGCGGCAGTTGATCGGAAGGTCGGGAGGAAGATGACGGTGGGAGCCGGGATCGCGGTCCAGGACGGGAGCCTCGTGGCGCTGGGGGCCAAGATCCTGCGGGAGGTGCGCGCCAATGTGCTCGTCACGCCGGCCGCCGGCGGCGGCCACACCAACGGCGCCTTCCTCGGCGTGCGCTCGGCACCCGCCGCCAGCCGCAGCATCTTCCCCGTCGGGAAGCTCAGGTGTGTACGCGCGCGCATTCTTCAGCTCTGTTCTGTTTGCGGTGGTTGTTTTTCTTCCCATTTCCGGATAAGGTAATCTGTTTGTTTGTGATGGTTCACCAATCTGTTCTTCATGCTGTGAGTCCATTCTGTGCACGCTATGTTTTTTTCCTTTGTATTTTACAAACAATTGTTCATGGACATCTCACATCTGGTAAAATGGCAACTGTTGACATGTAAATTTTGATTCGCGGTGAACATTGAGCATTTTGAGGGAAAACAGTGGAATTCCCATTCTGTTTGCGAAAAGAGGGGAGTGCTGGGACTGTTATTTTGCTGCATATAGCTTTTGATTCTGATTCGCGGTAAACATTGAGCAAGGATCACTTGAACGGCCCTTTTCCTATTTTCCTAGTAATTTTTTTTACCGAACAACTTCCTTTTTTCCAAGGCCAAAGTGTTCATCAGAAAAAAGAAAAGAACAAAAAGAGAAAAAAACTGAAGTCACGCTATGCTTGTGTTGCAGAGACCTACGGTTTATGTGCACTTTCCGGTTCAAGATGTGGTGGATGACGCAGAGGATGGGTTCGTCAGGCCGTGACATCCCCTTCGAGACTCAGTTCTTGATCGTGGAGGGCAACGATGGATCCCAGTTCACCGGCGATAGCACCGAGCAACCTGCGGTGTACACTGTCTTTCTTCCAATATTGGAGGGTTCATTCCGTGCTGTTCTTCAGGGGAACGCTGATGATGAGCTGGAGATTTGCTTGGAGAGTGGTAACTAAGGCAACCATATAAATATGTCTTCTTTGACTTAGTACAGCTGTGTCATGTGATATAATAGTACTTTTTTGTCGCTGTAATTCAGGTGATCCAGACGTGGAATCCTTTGAAGGCTCCCATCTTGTTTTCGTAGGTGCTGGATCGGATCCGTTTGAGGTGATCACAAATTCAGTAAAGTAAGTCAATGCCTTCTGTGATAAACAGCATTACTTTAGTCACTATTTTGTGTGTCACATTTCCTTTAAGTTCCCGATTCAATTTGCCAGCTACTTTCTCTAAATGTGTAGCTTGCTATTTGAAATAACATCAACCGACTTGCTGCAGAGCTGTTGAGAGGCACTTGCAGACGTTTTCTCACAGGGAAAAGAAAAAGGTAGTGAGATGTTTCTTCAATAAATGGTATCCACATTTTTGGTTCTGTCTGTTTCAGAGTTCTGAACTTTCAACTTGCTCAGATGCCAGACATTCTAAATTGGTTTGGCTGGTGCACATGGGATGCATTTTACACCAATGTTACTGCTGAAGGAGTGAAGGAGGGATTACAGAGGTATTTACAAATCTCACACGTTTTCCCCAATACTATTTCCTACCACATTATAAGTGTACCCAGACACTAACATGGCTTATCTTATTTCAGCTTTGAAAAAGGCGGAGTTTCTCCTAAGTTTGTCATAATTGATGATGGATGGCAATCGGTCGGTATGGATCCTGTGGGAATTGCGTGCTTAGCTGATAACTCAGCCAAGTAAGAAGTCTAAATATATTACGCTTTGCCAGTCATACTTGGTTTCTGTGCAAAATCTAGAGTTTCTGTACAAAGTCTGAACTTTGCCTATTCTATCTGTCAGCTTTGCAAACAGGTTGACTCATATTCAGGAGAACCACAAGTTTCAGAAAAATGGGAGGGAGGGTCACAGGGAAGATGATCCAGCAAAAGGCCTTGCACATATCGTCAATGAAATTAAAGGAAAACATGAGCTCAAGTATGGCATCAATCAATAATTTCCTGTCTTATTCAGTTTACAAATGGCAGTTTTTTTTGAAGTTCATCTTTCTGACATATTGTGTCGAACAATTCAGGTATGTATATGTGTGGCACGCAATTACTGGATACTGGGGTGGAGTCAGGCCAGGTGCTGTTGGAATGGAGCACTATGAATCGAAGATGCAGCATCCTGTGTCATCACCAGGAGTTCAGAAAAACGAGCCTTGTGATGCTTTGAACAGCATAACAACTAATGGACTGGGTCTTGTGAACCCTGAGAAAGTATTCAGCTTCTACAATGAGCTCCATTCGTATCTTGCTTCTGCTGGGATCGATGGAGTTAAAGTGGACGTGCAGAACATCCTTGAGACGCTAGGTGCTGGGCATGGGGGAAGGGTACTGCTGGCTAGAAAGTATCAACAGGCTCTAGAAGCTTCTATCGCTAGGAACTTCCCCGACAATGGCATCATATCATGCATGAGCCACAACACAGACAACTTATACAGGTAACCCATTATGTTGAAAGCATTGCTTTGTGGTTGGTGCAGTTACCTGAAAATGTGGTTATTCACATGCTCCTATTCTTGATACAGTTCAAAAAGGAGTCCAGTTGTGAGAGCCTCTGATGATTTCTGGCCGAGAGACCCTGCTTCCCATACTATACACATTGCATCTGTCGCGTATAACACTGTCTTCCTTGGAGAATTCATGCAGCCGGATTGGGACATGTTCCATGTGAGTATAATATTTTTCTTCGTCTCTGTTTACAGCATGAGGCATTTTATGGCCTGACTGCTAATATGACCTTTGTTGCCATGCCAATAGAGTGTTCACCCAATGGCTGAATACCACGCTGCAGCAAGAGCAGTTGGTGGCTGTGCTATATACGTCAGGTAAATAGAAAAATGTTTGGGCAACACAGAGTTATTTACATTGCATTGTATTGAATTACATATGCTAACAGTTAGATGTTCAATTAATTTGTGATTTTGCAGTGACAAGCCTGGATGCCATGACTTCAATTTGCTGAAAAAGCTTGTGCTTCCTGACGGATCGATCCTGCGTGCCAAACTCCCTGGGAGACCAACCAGAGACTGCCTGTTCTCTGATCCTGCTAGGGACTGCAAAAGGTTAACAGAGTAGCACCCTTCTAGAAACTTCTTTATACTACTTGATGTATTCATACCACAGCTGAATCGTTCTGAAACCATCTTATGGTTGCAGCATCCTTAAGATATGGAACTTGAATGAACACTCCGGTGTTATTGGTGCCTTCAACTGCCAAGGGGCTGGCTGGTGCCGGGTAGGGAAGAAGAACCTTGTCCATGATGAGCAGCCGGGAACAGTAACTGGTGTCATCCGGGCACGGGATGTGGACTACCTTGCAAAGGTTGCTGATCACAGCTGGAATGGCGATGTGATCGTGTACTCGCACATAGGAGGTAAATCATCGCTCGTCCTGAATTGTTCACCTTGGCCATCTTTCAGATCATTGACTAGCAGTATTGTGTCCATTTTTAGGGGAGGTGGTGTACCTGCCAAAGAATGCCTCCTTGCCTGTGACACTGAGGTCACGCGAGTACGAGGTGTTCACCGTCGTCCCTGTCAAGCTCCTGCCGAACGGCGCCTCCTTTGCGCCGATCGGCCTGGTCGACATGTTCAACTCTGGTGGCGCAGTGAGGGAGCTGAGGCACGGTGAGAACACTGATGTTGAGCTCGAAGTGCGGGGCTCAGGCACAGTTGGAGCTTACTCCTCAACGACGCCGAAGATTGTAGCCGTCGACTCAAAGGCAGTTGATTTCTCCTACAATGATGCCTCTGGTCTGGTCACCTTTGAGCTTGGCCTCCCCGAGCAAGAACTGTACCTGTGGACTGTTTCAGTAGAGTACTAAGATCGATCTAAATTGGAAAGTTTAGATATAGTTTTTGAGTAACTGTCAGAAATGGAGAAAGAGGAACTTCTGAATGTCTGACGTTTGGAGATGTTTTACAATGTTTACAAGATTATAAGGGGCCTTTCATTGACAACGATCCACATTTTACGATGAAGCTACTTGATGAAGTAGAAGAAATAGTGCTAAAATTGTGTGACATGTACGTTTGGTACAAACAAAACAAAAGGTTAGATAGGTAATTACATGTCCATCAAAATAAAGAAAGCCAATTACAACACGGAAAGAGAAACAATTTCATCAATTTCTTGGATTATGTGTTCTGGTGATACTAGGATGGAATCTCTCTCAGAAATGCAACAACCGGGGGTGATGAGATCAAAATCATCAATACTTGTAGTACCACATACGTGATCCTTGGAACAAATCCTCTCCATGATGTTAACCTTCTTCATTTGTGAATTCGCGATTAGATCAAATCTAGAAGGAAGAAATGTAAAGGTTCTCCGTGTGACACTATTGCAGTAGATCGATAATAGAAAGAATAAACAGTAACCGAACATCCGGATCGGACCATTATGGGAAAAGAGCTGGATTCTCATGCCAAGAATCTGACTCGCTATATCGTTGAATCATTAGCAAATATAGAACTCATTTCATATAATGAACATATCCATACATCAAATTAGAGTGCAATATTTATACTATTATTGCATCACATAGAAAGGAAGTACAAGTATGGCACAAACTACTTGGGCCAATTGACAATATGAAAGCATACGCAGCTTCAGGCCGTCACCTTCATCTTCCATCTCCAGAGGCAGTAACATGAGCGAAGCACGACAGCTCAATCGTACCATCCATCATCATTGTTGTCGAATTCTAAGTCATGACTTGCATACCCTTGAACTGTTCCCATGAAATGGTATTGTCCCATAACACCATCCAAATATATGCAAGATTTAAAGTCGACTAATCTAATATATAAAATAAGCAAGAAACATGTTGCGGGGATTTCTATGCAAGTAGGAGCAAATTAAATAAAGAGAACCCAAACCAACACATACATCCATGAGTGATCCTGCCAGAATAGGTCCCCGTCTCAACATCATTTCTAACTTTTACGCGATTGGGGGGGGGGGCACATGCCCCTTTCATCTAATCGTCCATGCCGGATCCTTACCAAAATATGGAGGTAGAAGTAAAGTGTGGGGCTCAGGCACGGTTGGAGGTTACTCCTCAACGACACTGAAGTGTGTATCTGTTGATTCAAAGGCAGTTACTTTCTCCTACAATGATGCTTCTGGTCTGGTCACCTTTGAGCTTTGCCTCCCTGAGCAAGAACAGTACCTATGGACAGTTTCGGTAGAGTACCGAGATCGATGTAATGAGGAAAGTTCAAACATGGTTTTTGAGAAACTATTAGAAGTGGAGAAAGAGGAACTTCTGAATGTTTGACATTTGGAGATGTTTTACGGTGTTTACAAGTTTATAAGGGGCCTTTCATTGATAGTGATCCAACGGTTTACGATGAAGCTACTTGAAGAAGTAGAAGAAAGAGTACTACTAAAATTGTGAGACAAGCACCTTTGGTACAAGCAAATCGAAAGGTTAGATAGGTAATTTCATGTCCATCAAAATAAAGAAAGCTAGTTACAACACAAAAAGAGAAACAATTTCATCAAATTCTTGGATTATGTGTTTCGATGGTACTAGGATGGAATCTCTCTCAGGAATGCAACATTCAGGGGGTGATGAGATCAAAAGCATCAATACTTGAAGTACCACGGACGTGATTCTAGGAACTACTCCTCTCAATGACGTTAACCTTCTTCATCTGTGAATTCATGATTAGATCAAATCTAAAAGGAAGAAATGTAAATGGTCTTCGTGTGGCACTGTTGCAGTAGATTTATAATGGAAAGAATAAACAATAATCGAACATCCAAATTGGAGCATTCAGACAAACTAGACGGGAGAATTCGACTTCTATACCATTGTGATAGTTCTAGAATCAATAAAACATATATGAGTCATTTTAGATGATAAACATATCCATTCATCTAATCAGATTGCAATATCTAGATTAAAAAATCTCAACTAGGGACATCCCTCTGTTTAAAGAAGTTAGTACCAAGATTCTGAATCCAGACTGGCAATAGGGGTTTCATTGACCCCTGGAGTTATGCTCTAAGTCTCTATTTGTTACGTCATGAGAACCTTTGGTTATTATTTAGAATATTGCATTCCATGTAAAAGAAGTACGCTCCTCACAGGTTGTACTCTGCAGAGTTTGTACATCTGGACCTACCTGTTGTGCACCAACATGGGGATCAACCGCAAGAGTAACACAATGTCGATTGAAGAACCTAGTAATTCGGCACCATCCTAGTTTTTTGGTCTTGGGGTATGCCCCCACACAAGAGGGCACCCCGAAACCGTGAAGCACTCTCATCGGGGTTAAACGGGGGCAAAAACAAATCATGGGGCAAGGGTCATCCCCAATCCCCCTTACAACAACATTTTAAACCCCTGCAGGCTTGGTACCACACTTGCTAGTTTCAGATCGAGCCTACCTGCATAATAGAACATGTGGTGTCATCTAACGCTCCACCAATCTCTTGAAACAATGATAAAGAAGCACACTCAGAGATCATGATGTGGTAGGCAAATCTTGTGGAAACTCCATATTGGGCTGCACTAACTCTTCTTTAGTGAACTACTCATTTTTTAGAAATCTTGCCAAGCATCATTTTCATTTAGAAATTCAATGCGATTAGTCCCCAAGGTGCCTATTCGAGTGCTAACCATGACATATCATCCAGGGCTAGTAGCCCAAGACAATATGTGCTTCACCTTTTCATCCCACTAGCAGGCCCTATTGACATCATCCACCTCCTACTCAAAATGGTTTCATTGAGCTTTCACTTAAGTACCTCCAGATTGCTACACCTATCACATTTATTGTTTGTAACAAACTCAAGCATCAAACTTAACATGCTACAAGAATCAATCTTGTTACTCACAGAGAGCCATAATTGGAGCTTGAAATGTCTTTTTATCTCTCTTGTCATTAAATATGCCATTTCGCAAATGCAGTTTTTTCCAAGACCACTTATACCCAATGGCAGAGATACCTTTCAAAAAAACCTAGGTCACGACCCCTCTTTCCCAGCAACAGTTTCAAAAAAGCCCAGCATACTAGCAATAATAGTCTATTAGCAAATTCAGGAACAAACATGGGCCCTACAGGAACTGATCTTACCCTTCAAACAAGCAATGCAAGACCCCTACCGCACACAATCCCTCGCCGACAACGTCTACTTGGACCCCGTGCTCCCCCAAGCACCGCCATGCCTTCTCGTTGGTGTTTTTCATTTGCTTCTGAATTTGTTTTTCTTGCTTCTAAACCATGAGAGCTGCTTCCTAGTACATCAACATATATTATTCTATCTTGTGCCGGCACTAGGCTAAGCCTAATGTAGCAACCCCCCTGGATTGATCCTAGCTCTGCCACTGCTATACCCACAATTGGCGGTACTTGTATGCCAAGCTAGTTGTGTTGGGCCATCAGCTTGACGATCATTTCTTTTTTACTATTTATTTCAAAAAAATATGTGGAGGGACTTGGAGTTGAAAATGTCTCCTGCTCGAGAGCATCTGTTGCCATTTGGCAGTGGGTGACCCATCAACAGATTGAAATGTTCCATTTACTTGATTAGCCCATTGATCATGTCGGTGACACTCCTTAATCCCTTGCTCAGGTTCAAATGGCCAAACGATCGACTTTGTAATTTTGCAACTTGGTTATGGTTGACTCGGGAGTCTGTGCTTGCTTGACGACGCCAAATACCAAAATATGTCCAATATATCATCAGCACAGTACGCAACAACTTTGACATGCTTCATCCATATTCTAGTTTTGGGGTTGGAATTACATTTGACTTTCGCATCAGCTAGCACATTGACTATGGTCTGCAACTAGAGCTCCATCGTCAGTGGCGGACCTAGACATTGAAGATGGCTACATGATTTACAAAATATTTTTACACTACAAACCCCAAAATCAATAATATGATTAAGCAATTGTCTCCTTTTAATATATATATATATATGTATGTATTTAAAAAAATCTCCAATTCGCAAGGTTAATTCGTTTAGAGAGAGAGAGAGAGTAGGTTGGTTGAAATCGGAAACAATTCTATTTTATAGAAAAATTGGACTAAAAATTTCAACTAAAAGTGCTATTTCTTTTGTTATGGAACATACATATCAATATGCCTAAGAAATCCCTCTTCTCCCACTTCAAGTTATTATGTCAATGGGTTTTGGACTTTTTCTTATTCCCTCATCAACAAAAATCTTCTACGCCCATGGGAATTGAACTCTAGGAGGTTGAATCTCCCCTTGTTCCTCAGTAGCTCAATAGTAGAGCGGCCAACTATTAACTAACTGGTCATAGGTAGATAGTCTCATTCTAGATGTAAATACCGACAAAAATGAAATTTCTAGTAAGAAACCTAACGGGTTGATAACTATAGTACTATTCGAGGAGTTGATAACTTAATTCACATGAATGTCTACCTAACGGGTTGCCTGCCTAAATCATAGACTGTTATAGATGCGCTAACAAAACTTTGTAAGAAGATATCGTGAGAAATAGTTTCTAGATCCTGTGATTTCTTATGATCAAGTTAGAAAAAAGCCTTGAATTTTGAATTTCCTTATTTTTATCTCATGCAAAAGAAGAGGATCCAAGACAGATGGGAGAACAATAAAAGGAAATAGTCATTTTAGGAGGATTAATACTCTACTGTGCATGAGAAAAAGTAAAAAAAATGACGGTTTTGGTTTACTAGAACCATCAATATATTGTTTCAGCTCGGTGGAAACCCAACATGATATAAACAAAATTTGTTGTTATATATTTGAACTATTAATTATTTCATGAATTAAGTAACTGTTTTTCTTTATCATTTACATTCAGCATTACACAAACATTATTTATTTACATGGTTAATGATATACAAAACTACAAGTTAATATGTTTGTTGTATAAAGTGTGTAGTATCCACTTAATTCTTTTTCTTCTATGGCGCCTATAAATTGTTCTTCATTGTGTTTATTGTCTCTAAAAAGCTTCATATGATCAAAATACTCTTTAATCAATAATTTCCCAAGGCCAGACAACAACAATTTCACATGCCATATGCATGTGTGTCTAAACCTTTATTTGTATCTTATGTTGTTACATAACTGGTACATAAAATATCTATCATTGCTATTTTTTCCTCTATATAATTTGAAATATTGCATAGTACATATTCTAATATTGCGATAATATAAGACTACTTTTTATCTATGAAAATTTCTAATAATACATTATTTAAAATGTTTAGAACTAGTGCTTAATAAAATTGTATTGTAAAAATTAATATAATATAGTCGTATTTACTTTGTTTTTAAGAACAAATTCATTTTGCCACAACTTTGATTAATAAGAATTTCAAATGTTGATTTTGTGTACATATTGTTGTGTCTTTTGGGGAAGTGCATCGATGGGAAGCCACAACTTAAAGGGTAGTGTGGAGTGCTCAAGGTGAGACCCCTTGGGTCCTTTATATCGATGAGGAAGGGGTAGGAAATTTGCCATTAAGCTCCTAGTTGGTACAATATTTACAACTGGGTCCATAGACTGCTACATGGGCTAGGCCCTACTTGGGTTTGGTTGGCACAATCAAAGTGAAGTAGTTGACAATGAGAGGGATAGGCCCAACTACAACTCTTATATTTAGTTGTGAGGATTCCCCCCCCCACAACCACATCTACACGTAATAAGCCTCACTAAGAACTCCATCCAAAAACACAGTGGGAAAAAAGAGATAGAGAAAAGAGATTTCCCCACAACCACATCCACGCGTATGCCTCGCTAAAAACTCCATCCAAAAACATAGTGGGAAAAAAGAGATGGAGAAAAGAGCACTATGACTAGTGGATCTACGCATACACGACTATTTACAACCGAAGTGACTAATGCCTTCCATTCTTCTTATCCGAGTAGGTCTTGACAGCAATAACGAAATGATGGGTTCATCGCTTGACTTCGTGCTTGGTGTTTGAGTTCTTACGTATCTAGAGCCGGTTATGTTTACACATTGCTAAAGATATTTCGAAGTAGTGGCTAAAACGACGTAGGCACCAAAGCCTCTCAAGCTAGATGTTGTTGTTGAGGACGAAGATGATGTAGTAGCCACCGGCGAAGTAGTCAACGAGCCCCTCAGGCTTATCATGTCGCCCAAGACGAAGGTGAAGGTACATTTCGCTGAAGTAGAGTCAGAGACAAGGTTGATGCCGAAGGTGATGTGAGCCCCTCAAGCAAGTAATAACATAGGTGAAATCAATACCAAATGTTATGACGAGCCCCTCAAGAGTCAAGCCTAGTGACAGAGGTGAAGTCGACACCGAAGGTGACATCGAGCCCCTCAAGCCGAAGTAGTGATGGAGGCAAAGTTGATGATGATGGCAAAGCTGACGGCTGGCACCTCGGGCCAAAGTAGCAGCGGAGGTGAAGTCGAAGTTGAAGGTGACGGTGGGCCCCTTAAGACAAAGTAGCAGCAAAGGTGAAGTTGATGATGATGCCAAAGCTGACGGATAACAACCAATGTACAATATTTTACACACGGACCCTTGTAGGTACAACATTTCACAAACAAGTTCTTTGGCTTGTACATAGAGACTTCTTTTTGCATGTGAGTTTCTTCGCATAGAGATAAAAATGGTAGCAAGAGTGAAAATGTGAGACCATCTCCACATCAATATGATGATGGTTTTTCTTTATTTATCTCAAAAAAATATGCGCTTGACAAGCGCCGCCCCGCCCCACTTTTTTAGCGGAGATGAACGGACGAGACATGCATTAAAAGTTGTAGCTCATCAGCTTAAGTGCTTAACTTTGGGTTCAATCATTTCATATGGGAATACATTTCACTCGTTTGGTGTTATGCCTTCATTTGTGCTCCCTTTTTTATTTTATTACCTTTTGTCTTATTTGCGTTGCTCTTTTGGTGTACACATTTGTCTTTGGCATTTCACTCGATAGACAATAGACACCTTTCGGTGTCGTCCATAGTCCCTCTTGGTTCTATGGCAATGGTGCAATGCAATGCGATATAATGCCACAATCCTTTTGATAACCCCCAAATGGTGAAGACCAAGTTAGAGAAAACCAATAATATGGCAACACCATTTCCAAATTAATATAAGATAACCGAAGGCCATGCAATAACCAACAACTTCAGGTAGAAAGCCAATGGACCGAAGATGATATGGTAAAGCCATTTCCAATTCAATGTGAGGCGACTAGAAGTCCATATCCTTATCAAAGGCATAGGCAAGAAAAGCCAACAATAAAAGGATTAAGTCCTGCATGTTGGAGACAACCTATGCTACAAAGACCAATGGCATGATATGCCGAAGGAATACACACCGAATATGATACCAAAGAATAAAATAGATAGAGTGTTGAGAACGAAGAACGAAAGTGTTAGAAATTGTTACCTTGGTGATAGAGATGAACTTGCAAAAAGGAGAAGTGAGATCCTTCAAAGTGAAGGATTATTATAACGGAAGACAAGTAAGCCTTACAAGTGAAGGGTGGAAGTACTGGGATATTTACAAAGAATTGTTAAACCTACAAGTTAGCGAATAGGAGATAGAAATTGAGAATATAATGTTCTTCACTTTGGTAAAGGGTGAAGAGCGAAAAGCATGTTGCATATCGTCCAACTCAGTACAAGTGCAATTCTCGGTGCACGAGAATAATCTCTTGTCCGTGAAGTGCATTTTTAAACCTTAGCTTATGAAGAAGTAACAATGCCATGTCGCTTGACGGGTTAGCAGTTCGATGCATGGATAAAGTTCAATAGAATGCTTTTGTTTGCGAAGCTCAATGTGAGAAACTCCCTGATACAGTGATACGTGAACATATGTAGCTTTTAACGTGGATGGAGAAAATGCGTCATGCCTATGATGGCCCTAGCGTTGAAAGCTGATTGATCTTCGTACACAAGAGTGAAAATAACTTTGGTCTTCAAATGAAGTATGAATGCAGACAAACATAAATGATCTCGATCAGCCTGAAGCCTTTTAAACCCGAAGTTGGAAATCAGTGCTATCAAAAGTATAAGAATTGCCTCGCATGGGAAAACAACAGGATGACATTTTTCATTTATATACCAAAGCCTACTTTAAATGTGAGAGTCCCATCTGGCAAACTAAGTAGCAGCTGGCTAGCTCTGCGGCTCGCTGTGTACACCAAGCCCGAGGTGCGGAGTTCCATTCATCCCCTGATGATATTTTTTTTTTGTTATTTCGGAGTTCCATTCATCTCCTGATGATTTTTTTGATATTTGCGCAAAAACATAAGTGTAGACAGTAATACAATTGGAGACTCAATCTAAATACCCGGGAAGATAGTTCCTGCATTTGAGTACCCGCGAAGATAGTTCCTGCGATTGAGTATAGATGGCCAAATGGGTCATGCCGTGCCGGCACGGCACTAGCACTATTTAGCACGGCACTATTTGGCACGGCACTAAGTGGCACTGCTGATTAGCCGTGCCGTGCCACCTAGTGCCGTCGTGCCGAACTTCAGGCCCAGGCACGACACTATGGCCCGTGGCTAGTGCCGTGTCGTGCCAAAGGGCACTACAGTGGCCCGTGCCGGCACTGGCACTAAGATGAAAAATACAACCATTATCTCACTTAACATAATTTCATCAACAATAATTCAAACACAATCTCAACTCTAAAATATTATAGATCCCATTACATAACTAATAAGCAAGGAAATAAGTAAGATTAGAAGATTTAAGAATGAAAATAAGCAAGAAAAGAGGGCTTATACTGGATCCGTCGTGCCTCCCCCGTGCCGCCTTAGTGCAGAGGCCGTGCCGGCCTTAACCGTGTCGTGCCCGTGCTAGTGCCGCGGGCCGAGATTGCGGCCCAGGCACTGCACTAGGCCAGGCACTAACACGGCACTGGCACTAAGGCTGTCGGGCCAGGCCGTGCTCGGGCCGTGCTAAATAGGGCCGGGCTAGTGCCGGCCCAGCGGGCCTGGCCCGTTTGGCCAACTATACGATTGAGTCCACTTCGCTGCGCATTGTTTCATCTCTTTTTGTTTCGAAATATTTTCATTTAAAATAAATGACAAACACAAGAAAATAACTAAAACGAAGAGAGCTAAGACGGTTAATTTTGCACATTTTTCTAAAACTAGTACTTGCAATGATATAAAACTAGGTTAATTCCTCATGCGTTGCTGCGGCGGGATATTTTGTATATTTTTTTATAATTATTTGATGTAGTCAGGAAAGAGTTAAGGTTTGATTGACTGGAATTCTTAGGAAACTAGAAGTAAAATTGATTGACTGGAAGTAACAAAATAAGGGAAAAACTTATTGGGTGCTGAAAATAAGGATGTCCACACAATAATTAATCGCCAAAACTAATAGAATAAGACAATTTGTTACCTGAATGACTCAAGTAGGCCAATGCTCTTGCTATTTTTCAGAGGTGAAATCGATCAACCTGGTTTGACAATAGATCAAACATGTTGGTGCATGAAGCCATGGGCATAACCTGAGTGAATCGAAATCGAAATAAGGAGATGAATGACATAGCTAGTGTAAATCAAAGGAGGAGATGAATGCCAATGGTGTGCGATGTTTCAAATTGTAGGAGTGGGAACGTGGTGGTTGATGGAGGATTAATATTATTAGTTGTGGTGGTCTCTTGATCCGCCAAGGCCACTATTTGTGGTGATATCTTGATCTGCCAAGGTGCTGAGTAGAGAAGGGGCTCTTGATCTGCGGATGGTGCGGCCGCCATGGAACAGGACAACAGGTGAGGCAGGCAGCTACGGGAGCAATGTCGAGGCAGGTGGCGGGAGGAGACGGAAAACCACAGCTGGGTTAATCGGAATGTCATCGGGCTCGATTTCTCACTGGGCTGCCAATTCGTTTTAACCGGCCTCGGTGCAAGGGGATTGCGCACCTTGTTGCGTTGCACAGCTTTGGTGAACGCCGGCAGCTTTGGCCGCACTCTGGGACGGACCTTGGCGGCGAACACGCAGAGCAGTAGGTACGTAATGTCCAGCACGCCAGCAGCGGCCCGATTCGGCAGGCCGGCATCCGGCCTGATCAGGGCAGCAGAAGGTAACTGACTACTCCCTTGCCTTTGTCAGTTACCACCCTTGCCTTTGTCTACAATATTTACTGTCCCTGAATTACCCGGGGCGGATGATATCTATTATTCTCGGTGAACACCGTCCTCATTCCTCAAGCAACCTTCAAATGGCAGCAGAGAGATAATTAAAGTAGTCAAGCACGTTACTGCCCGCAGGCCGCAGCGCCTTCACCAACGCGTTCGGACCTCCGTACGTACCCGTCGTCGTACACTCTCTGGACAGCGACCTCATGCAGCTTTCCGGCCGCCGTCCAGGTTGTTTGACGCGACTACGACTAGGAGAGCCAGCAGCCGTTCCGAGAAACTCCCAAAAGGTCCGACCAACCGTAGCTTCGATCACTTCCTTCTCCCACTCTCTCGATCCCCCCAAGTGATCATCACTCCATCCTCCTCCGCGTTTACCCCCCGGCAGCCGATCACTCCATCCATCCTCCGCCCCCGATTACTTCGCCTCCCTTTGCCCAGCCTTCCCAGCCCCGATCCGATCCGATCGTCCGAGCGCGGCAGCGGCAGCCATGCTCCTCTGCTGCGACAGCTGCTGCGGGGATTGCTACGACGGGTGCTGTGACAGCTGCTGCCCCTCCGTCGTCGGCCACGGTTCAACGCCGGCGTGGTCCTCTTCTTCCTCGCCGCGGCCCTGGCGATCGCGCTGCCCGTGGCCGCCTACGCCGTCATCCGCCACCCCTCCATCACCGTCGAGGACGCCGCGCTCGCCAAGTTCGCCGTGTCCACCTCTCCAGCGACGGCGCTCAGCTACAACCTCTCGGTGTCCCTGCGGGTGCGTAACCCCAACTGGGCCATGAAGCTCAAGAACACCGCGCCGCTCGAGGCCCACTGCTACTTCGACGGCCAGCGCTTCGACCGGGTCAAGGTTGCGGACGAGGGGGACGAGCACCCCGCCGGCGCGTCCCGGACGTACAACCTGACCGTCGGCGCCGCCGGCGCGTACGTGGCTCTCGGGAGCGCCGGTCTCGCCGAGTTCGCCAGCCAGAGGGCTACAGGACTGTTCAAGCTGGAGGTGACGGTCATCGGCGAGGTCAGGTACACGGCGCGTCCCACCAAGTGCAAGCTACAGGCGACTTGCCCGCTTGAGGTGCAGCTGGCGTCGCAGGGCACAGCCATGGCTGCTTTCCACGAGGTCCCCTGCAAGATGGGCGAACCCGAAAAGTACTGCTAGCTAGTTTCACCGCGCGGTGTAGATTGGAGGATTTCCGTGCTTCTAGTATCCATGTCTCTGTAGAAGAGCTCTTTTACTAATGTTTGTCGGTTGATCGATGTTCGTCGAGTTCGTATCTATGCTTGTAGCGTACACTAATGTTTGTACGTAGTATCTATGGATGTCTCATGTTCGAATCTTGGTGGGTGCGATTAATTAAAGAAGGAAACGACGACTCCCATATTCCACATTTGAGGGAGCGCTGCAAGTCAATCGTTGTGGAATGTATTTCTGCACATTGGAATGTAGCTTGTTCGATCCATGGCATTTCCTCTCATTTCACGGTTTCATAGCATTTAATCGGAGTTGCAATCAAATATGCTATATGAATTACACATTCACTTGCAATTGTGTCTAAAATGTCCTTGCAATTGCCCCTTTCCACAAATTGGACTACTTCAATGACTTGCAAGATTGCCATACACACATGGAAGGAACAACACAGAAGCTTGAAACATTCGGTACATTTCATAAAGCATTCAGTTTAAATTGCACATGGAAGGAGTGGAGTTCAGCACAAATTGGGTTTAAAACATTCAGTATATATTCGATAACCACATGGAAGAATAAAGTTGAGCGCATTCAGTAGCAGCTTGAAATACGTCACACTTGAAAAGAAAACAAAGAATTATATAAAGACTGGAGCATGGATCTGTATATGCCAAATTCTTCATCTTGCAGTCCAGGACTTGTTTTCTGCTTCAAGGCCTTTGGCTTGACTTCACTGGAGGTGATATTCAGAAAGGGCATGCAATCTTCAGAGAAAGGTCTGGAAACAATCCTACAAGGAAGTCACACAAGGAAATCAATCCTTATTACAACCAAGATAACAGACAAGTTCAGAGCTCACCTCACACATCATCATTGTCACCGAACAGCTTCAACTCAATGATGGTGAATCAGACCATACATGTGGTGTTCTTGTTCACAGATAACATAGTGCACAGTTACCTTCTTTTATGTTGCAAAAATGCTAAAAGTCGGGTGAACAGCTTTTGTAGTTTTTCTGCAATTCAGTACAAGGCTTGTTTTTGCAATTCACTATTGTTATATGTATGATCAAGTAGGCAAAACTGTCAAAGTAAATGCTTCGTTACAAGTCATAACCAGCAGCGGGAATTTAGAACAAGTTATAACCAGCATCAGGAATTTAGAACAAGTCATAACCAGCAGCAGTTTCAGGCAGCACTGCTAGAAGGTAGAGGGAGCAGGCTGCAACATTTTTCCTCAGTGACCTGCTGAATAGTTAACTTACAAGATGGTTCAGCACTTGATGCATCTGCCACTGCAGAGAAATAAGGATTGATTCCCTACTAAAGCATAGTTCTGTTCAGCATATCAAACAATCGAGCAACCTGCAACACAAACAACACCATGATTTGGATAGTTTTCTACTTGCCACCACTTCCGGCCTTGGACCCCAACGGCCTGCTGTTTCTGCTCCAGGCCCGAGATTAGAAGGGAGGCGCGGGAGATTGGAGGGGAATGGAGCGCGGCGCGGGAGATTGGAGGGGGGATTGGCCGGAGAAGGGAGCGCGGCGCGAGAGATGGCCGGAAGCAGGAGCGCGACGCCTCCACCGCGTGCAAAAGAAACTTCTTCGGTGCCGGTGCGTACCCGGCCCGGATGGCCGACGCCCAGTCTCTCTCCTCCTCGGCGATGAGGCGCTGCGCCGCCTACCCTCCGTCGCCGGCAGCTCCCCGAGCCGCCGCTCGCACGGCAAGCACATGCCGGCGAGCCCGTCCACAGACCCACTCCCTAGTCGTCGGGGGTGGGAACCGAGCCGGGGACGGCCCGACCCCGCGTCGCCTTCCGCCCCTCCCCGTTCCCATGCGGCTGGGAGGTCCACCTTGCGGCCCCGCATGCCGTCCCGCTTACATACTTGGCGGCAGCCATCGGGAACTGCAAGGGACCATGGCTCCTAATGCCGCCTTCCTCGTGCCCGTGGAAGGCTGCGGACCTGCGCCATGGGCGGGGATGCGCGTGGAGGCGAGAAGCCGAGAAGGCAGACCCGTCTGGCACCATCGGGAGGACGACGCCGTAGCGTGGCCAAGTTCGTTGGCAAGGACAATTACCCGCCGTGGGCAGGTAATTACACCTTGCACGCTTCCTTGTCAGCTTGTTTAGCGCGTTTGGCACTTCGCATGCTTACCGATTTGTCCTTGATCCGGAGTCTCATGTAGTGCGTCTAAAAGAGTTAAGAGCTATTACAGTTTAAAGAGCTTAGTTGCTTCTGATTCTCTCTCCTGTGGTACCATATATTGACCTCGATTTTTTGAATTGAATGTGTAGAATTGGTAACATAGATACTGCCATTATACGAGTTGATGGGGAGAAAATGTAGAACATATTTGGTATTGATTGCAATGGTTGTTAGAGATGACTGCTAATGACTTATTTTAGTTGGAGGTTTGAAGCAAAAGAGTCCTTGATATTGTTGGGTGACCATCTGGCCTGGCAGCAGCTTGCCAACGTTGGAGTGGTTGGCATCAAAGGCCTTGGAGAAGCCCCATGAGTGATTCTGTATTTCTGTGAATCCTACCAAGCTTGAGTAATGAAGGCTGGGGAGTCCACACAGGCTTGGAGATCATTATTATTGTGCAATCCGTGCTGATATCTGGCTCTAGGTAAATTCTTCAGTATACTTGCAGTTCTATTACTCCCTCGCTTAGATTAAAGTTGAATAAAGTCCATTATATGAGTCATTTTGTTAGCAAACCTACATCAAATTCAGAGTCCTTTGTTAATGTTGCAGCTGGATAAAAGTTTGTGATGTCAGCCAAGTGTGCTGCTGAGTGCAGTGTATAAATTGAGAAATATGATTCTATCCAGTGTTGCGTGAGCCATTTGACCTGGTTAAATACATTTAGATATATGTATTGATTTTCGGATGTATTTTCTGTCTTTTATTCAAGTATATGCGATGATTGAAACCTAATTAGGCATTTAGGTGTAGCATGATTTTGAGGGAATTATGTAGAGGATGATTTGATTAACTTGGTACATGTTTTAGCCTTGGTAGTCCATTGGCACTTTGGTGCAGGACAAATCTAGCACTATTTGCTTAGCCAGATCCCATTCTATTCCCTATGTGATCTTAAAAATGCTATATTTGTGGTGCAGGTTTGTGATCTGGTTATTCAGCAATAATGCTCTGGAAACTGATGTGCCAATTCCACAGGGTTAGGAATTGGATAAGGACAGGATAAGAAAAACGATAATGATAGATGATGCCTGGGCCGCAGAGAATAGAGTGACAGACGGATTTAGGACTTGGGGTCAGAGCAGTGCTGCTGCCGGTGCTCCACTGCTGCCACTGTCTCTTGAGTTTTATTGAGGTGATGAGGCACAACCTTCTGTAGAGCACCCCAACTCCAGTTATTGAGTTATCATGTTGGTCTGTTGTTGGTCAGATGGCTGATCTCCTATCGGATAGGTCGTGTGAGGTTCAGCGTGCGGATCTCAGCTATTCTTGAGTGTGAGCATCCAGGATTTTGACATTGATGATGTGAAAGAAGAAGAAAATAAAAAAAAAATAACAACCATGGCGTGGAAGTTGCTGAGCTCAAATCTAGAGTTTGCAGAGGTATGCTGACCTTCAGCTTGAAACTTGTCTTATTGTGTGTAGGACTAGTCTTTAAAGTCGGGTGACATTTTGAATTTCTTCCCAGGTTTCAGAGTTCTTCCATTTTGGATGTACCTCTGAAGGTATCGGAAACTTGTAACATGCAGTGGTCCTGAAAGATGGGATAAATGAAGTTATGTTCCCTGGCATGATCAACATATGCAAAAGCAACGTGTTCCTTGTAATTGGCAACACAAAATTTAGTCCACCTGATGTTAACTCCAACACATAGGCAGGTATGATTCTATGAAGCCACCTACTTCAGTAACATTTTCTTGTACTGTTGTAACAAAAAACATTTCTACGATTTGTCCCTCGCTGTGACATGGTATATCATGTGTGTGATGTGATGGTAGCAAAATTTGTGATCTTTCAGAATTTTCTTCAAGGTTATTGTACACTGATTTGAGGTGGAACTCCCCCATAGACAGATCTGTCATACTGTTGCTAGCAAGTCCTGCTTCTTTGAGGTATATTTAAAATCATGCCCCTTTATTAGTTTTTAAGTATCAATTGCACTTCTTTGTTTTTTCCAGCTATCTATCTTGTTGGCAGTGTCAAATAAATAAGACCCTTTTGCGCATTACCGTAAATAAATGAACCAAATTAATACAATCTTTATGAATATAATAACAAATTAACCAGAAAAGCATAATCTAGCAAAAAATTGTTAGTATACCTCAACCTTCTGAATTCCTGTTTATTCTGTGAAATGTATTGCTTTTCTTTATGCGGCAACGATCAGTTTGGAGGAGTAAACATGTAATACTGCTTTTTTTTTCTTGTTATTATTCACAAAGGCCACAGTGCTGGTGTTGGCTGATATGACAAAACATTGGCTTCCTATGGCTTGACTGCATAAGAAACACCACTGTTCCGTGTTAGCTCTTGGTATTCTGCTTTGTTTTAGGCATAGGTGGGATCCTCCTTGAACTATAGTAGATATATGATAAATGTGTATGGAGCTAACTAATTGCCAATTTTCTCTAAATTATTTTCTTCCTTTAGTTCTTGTTTTAAGGGAATACGGCACTCACAGCTAATTCGCTACTCAAGAAATTTTCTGTCCTCTATGATCATCTCACTGCCGTTTTCTTTTGGAGGAGAATGGGTACAGAAAAGTCCCTGCTGAATTGCATCCCAAGTATTTGTTGATGCAACCTATTTATTTTCCAGCTGATGTAAGACTGACTAAGATTACAAATTCTATTGCATGCCCCCCTTGATCAACGGCTTGAAGGAATTGGCATGGTGGAATGATCTGGCACTGACATTGAGATGTACGCTCAGCATGTTTACATGGGTGGCACCAGGCGTCTACCGCTGCACGCTCAGCATGCGTCCTGCCGGAGCATCACAGGCAGGCGTCTTCCTTGATGGCCGTTAGCAGGCGTTGGTGTGATGGCGTGAGGGAGCGGAACACAACATCGTTTGTGTTTCCAGAGGTGCCAACAACACAAGAGGAGGAAAGTTTCAGAATGCAGTGCTGGAAGTGTCGCTCGGCGCGTGGTGCTCCAGATGGATCCAGGTGCTGCCATAAACAGGCGGCAAAAGGGCATTCGAAGATCAGGTGGTCCGTTGTCTCGGGAGCAGCAGGACAGATTTGACAGCTTGCCTCGGTGATGATATTTTTCTTTAGATTTGTAAAATTGTAACAGGATTGGTGTTTGAGAAGTTTGAGATCATCTACAAATTGCACGCTGATCAATTGATCATGTAGAATGTCAGAAGACGCAGATATTTATTTCAGAATAATCTTCTTGTTTGTAACATCCATACATTGCGCACTAATTCTTTCAAATAATCTACATCTGCAGTTTGATCACTACACTGAATCGTCATAGAAGAACAATACATTAGAACAGAACACCATCAAATCCTGCATTTCACTTTTATCTGTACAAGGAACCAGAAGGAACTTGCATCAGGTCCAACTTCGGTTGCAGCTTCATCTGTTGCTTCCTGAACAGGGGAACGGCTGATTCAGTAGCTTAGTCAAGTCACCGAGCCTTCTTCACTCAACTGGACGGGAAGTTGGAATGGAGTGGGAATGCTCAGGAAAAGCTGTGGCCATGGGGATCAACTGCGCGAGGCCGCGCGGGGGGAGGGGCGGCGGCGTGCTAGGCAAGCCGAATCGTCGCGTGAAGTCGAGCCTATTAATCTAGCAGAAAGTCCAAATTCTCCTATGCACGGAAGGAAATAGTGTTGCTGTTGGTCACCTGGTGCATGGTTCCAATCAGGATATGGTCATATGGATACGGATGTCTCATGGAGTCAGGGGAAAAAAAGGGAAGGCACGCATGCAAGCAAAGGAAACGGCAGAATCAGGAGGCCGGGTCGATTTGGACCTATGCCATCGTGATCAATTTGACTCCATATATAAACAAACTCAAGAGTATACCAGAGATTGCATCTATCTAGCAGAAATAAACAACTCAGGTGTTGGGTTTGAAGAGGAAGCGTTCTTAGTACTGAAGTTATGGGGGATTCTGAACCAGATGATGCAAACAATGCGTTTGAGATTTATTGCTTCAAGCGATCAGGATATGCTCTTGTGTTGAGAGCGTTCTGTGCTCAATCAGACATCTTTTCATCGGTACTTTCTCTTGCTTTTATGAGTTCAGTTGTGAAATATCACCAAGATAATCGTACACGACAGGAAAACATGCTGATCCGTTGTTCTATACTATCACAAGGCAATACGCTGCATACTTTTGCTCTCTCTCTCTCTCTCTCTCTCTCTCTCTCTCTCCCCTCTCTGTTTACGTCAGTTTTGGAAGTTTGCTGTTGACTCCTTTCATGCGTTTGTATCTATAACACTGTTCCGGTGAATTTTATTGGATAGTAATTAGCACAAAAAAAGGAAAATGACAGGAAATCCGGTGTTACAACATACGCTGTCCAGTTATCAACCACAACTCTGGACTGCGCAGTTCAAGGCAATCGGTTTGCGCAGTTATCAACACCACCTGATCATACAGATTGTTCAGTCACGTGAGTCAATCAGGCAAAAGCCCACCATGTTATCTTGGGTGTCTAAACAACAGGTGAGTAATGCAGAAACCCAGAGCCCAAGACCAACTAGTTCTTCAGAACTGATATAAACATCTAACTAGGACAATAGATGACTCAGCAATAGAGCATCAAAGCTTCCACTAATGCTAACTTACATTAGATTCAGTATAAGTACTGACCAAGTCACCATGTAAACTAAGCCAAATGTATCTTAACCATTGAAACGCCTTACAAAGTGGCTACCAGGCAACATAAGAAATACACAAACACTCATCCACTGCTAGAGCACCACCTTAAATGGCTGCACCAGGGCACACCAGACAGCCCCACTTTCTTGTTCTTTGTCCGTTAGAGGCTTCCAACACTCATCCACTGCTAGAGCACCACCTTAAATGGCTGCACCAGGGCACACCAGACAGCCCCACTTTCTTGTTCTTTGTCCGTTAAAGGCTTCCAACACTCATCCACTGCTAGAGCACCACCTTAAATGGCTGCACCAGGGCACACCAGACAGCCCCACTTTCTTGTTCTTTGTCCGTTAGAGGCTTCCACATCTTTGAAAGGGACAGAGGAGACCAGTTTGAAATACGGCCCGCTGCTGCTGCAGGAGGCCTGTAAAACTGGACAGCTCTTGATGACCAAATGCTCAAGAGGCTTGCCATGCATCTGTGCGAGAATTCCTAGAGGAAGCTGTTTAACCTTTGGACAGCCACATATGGTGAGTATCTGAAGAGAACTGAGCTCCCCACTGGGCAACTCTTCCAGACCAGTGCAGTTGTATAGGGTAAGTTGCCTCAACTTGGGCAGACTGGGCGAACGTCCAGGCCCTGAAGGCACTACCTTCAACTTTCTGCACCCTGAAATGGTAAGTTCTTGCAAGGACTCGGGCAGATCAGGAAGCTCCACTAGCTTAAGGCAAACACTCACATATAGCCTCTCCAGACTGGGAGGGAACACAAGGATCCCTTTTCCTGCAGATCCATTACCTTTTAGCTCCCAGCAACTCAAGACACGGAGGACCTTGAGGCGCTTCAACTTTTCAATCTCCCTGGGCCAAGTGAAAAGGTCCGAGCAGCCATCAATCTCCAATACCTCAACACAGCCAAAATAGTCCCACAATCCAATCTTCTGGTTAGTAGAGAAGCAACCACACGCAAATAACCTCAGAACTCGAAGGGTCTGCAAATATGTTGTGCGCTCACTAGTTTCAGGCAAGGGAAGAGTTTCTTCTGACAGATGTGCAAGAGAGTTCAGATCTAGCCGATGGGGAGCGGGCCAACTGTCCAATGGAAAGCAATTACAGTAACCTTCTGCTAGGTTGAGACTTGAAGTGTATTTGATATACGACAGTGTGCTCGCATATTTGAAGGCAAGCAAATGAAGCTGGTTGCACATAGCCACATCTATCTTTTTGAGCACTGGGCACTTTGGAAAACTAGTGATTTCCTCGCAATAACAAATGCACAGCGCCTCCAGGTTGGGAAAAGTCACCACGGACGTAGTTTCTGCCCAACGGGTGAACTTTGGTAAGTGTGACAGCTTCAATGTTTTCAATGATGGAAACAGGAAGAGTGAGCTACTGCAATAATTACGGCACAACGTTGTCAGATTTAGCATATCAGACACCTCCAAATGCTCGAGTGTGCCCGAAAGCCACACATCAGGCAAATCAACACAATTCGGGCACTCTGAAATTATCAATTTCTTTAGGCAGTGGAAATTCTGGCTATCCTGCATCCATGATGGTACCCTTCGGCCTCCATAACCCTCTACACTTAAGCAAAAGAGCCTACTGTGGGGTGCAAGAGACTGCAGAATGTCTTCATGCTTTAGACACTCCTCATGCCCTAGAGACTCCTCTTCATCAGTGTCACCCCAGGACAGAACCAGATCAGTAATTCTATCCTTCCCATAGAGATTGGCATCTCGGGCTCTTGAAATATTATTGATATTTCGCAGTCCACGTATTTCCAATCTATTTTTGAGAAGTTGCAGATTCTTCAGCTCATCAATCCCCCGGCCTTGTTCAGCATCAACGACAAATGTTGTTAATGTGCGAAGATTGACCAACATACCCAAGTTCCGAGGCATACACTTCAATTCCTCACAATCCATTAGGTAGAGGTGCTGCAGTTGCCTCATAGCTCCCACACCTTCAGGCAAAGACTTCAGCCACCGGCAGTGGTTAAGCTTCAATGTTTCCAAGTGGTAAAGCTGGCAAATTGAGTTTGGCAGCGTGACAAGTTGCGAGTAAGAAAGGTCAAGGTATCGCAGATGGAACAAATACTCGAGCTGCCTGTGTATGTTGGGAAGGTACTGAGTTTGTAAAACCCGGAGAGATTTGAGTCCCAACTTCTTCGGCCCTTTGCCTATGTAAGTGAACAGCGGTTGTGTTGATGGGATACACAATGTTCTGATCAGATCCATTCCATCTAATATTTCACCAAGCTCTTGAATGTGAGATAGAGAATTGCAATGAGAGATCATAACATGACAGCCAAACCTTGTTGAATCTCCACCCTGGAGCTGAACTAGCTCTTCTCCTTTAAAGCATTCGTCATTTAGGGATCTTGCAAGGTCATGTATCAAATCATGCATAATGCATTTAACTAGTTGATATGCCTGATCACTATACCTGAAATCAGTTTCAGTAGTCTCCACAACTTGGAGGAAGCATCTTGAGACCAATTCTGCAAAAATCTTCTCACCTTTTTCTTCCACACCCATTTCCATATCCTTGCGGAGATATCCTAGGGCCGACCATATCTGGATCAGGGATTCCTTGTCAATTTGAGAGCCTTTGGGAAAGTATGCCAAAAATGCGAAACAAATCTTTGATTCAGATGGCAGCTGGTCCCAACTCAGTTTCAGTATTGGAAGTACTTTGTTTCCGGATTCAGTACATTTGAAGATGTCACTTTCTGCAGTGGACTTCCACTCGGAAACAAGATTTCTCTTACTCATGAGGGCAGACACCACTTTTAAAGCGAGAGGAAGCCCTTGGCATTGCTCTACAATGCCTTTGCCATACCGAACCATCTGTTCCTGAATCTGCGGGGGTACATCTTTGCTAAATGCTTTCTGCGAGAAAACTTGCCAAGCATCATCTTCATTGAGGAATTGAAGCTGATGAGTCCCTAAGGTCCCCATTGTCGATGCAACCTGATAACTCTGAGTTGTAACCAGCACACAACTTCCAGGACCAGCAGCCCAACCCAATATGTCCTTCACCTTATCGTCCCAGTGGTGGGTGTTACTGACATCGTCCATTACCAAAAGGAATCTCCTGCTTGAAATGGCATCAATAAGCTCTTCCTTAAGAACCTCCATACTTTCACTTTCAGATTTTTTGTGTGTAATCAGTTCAATCATTAAAGCTATCAGCCCACAGCAATCAGCATTTTCAGGCACAAAAAACCACAATTGGAGGTTGAAATGTCCGTTAATTCTCTGATCATTGAACACTTCGTTAGCCAGGGCGGTTTTTCCTATACCGGCCATCCCCACAATGGGCAGTATTTGTAAACCAGGCTGATCGGATTGGGCCAGAAGCAGGTTGACAATCTTTTCTTTGTCATCAGTTCTTCCAAAAAGTTCTGTCGACGGACTTGGAGATGACCATGTCTCTCTCTCAAGAAAATCTGTTGCCACTGGTGCTGGACAGCTCACCAACAGATTAAAATGTTCCATTTCCTTGATCAGCCCATTGATCAGGTCAGTGACACTTTTCAACTCTCTGCTTAGGTTGATATGGTTAAGCGACTGATTCTGAACGAAATACCTGTGCAGCTTAGTCATGGTTGACTCAGCAATCTGCGCTTGCTCGCGTAGTGCCAAATAACGAAATGTATCCAGTATATCATCGGCACGGTAGGCAGCAGCTTTGACTTCATCCATGTTCTGATTACAGGGTTAGACTTGCACTGAACTTCCGCATCAGCCAGCACATTTACTATGGTCTGCAATTGGAGCTCCAGTGTGCGTCGACCCTCGTCAATCCCCCACATGCTAGTTAGACTTGTGATCACTGTGTCCTGGACATTCCCAAGCAAGGGTTGAAAGACCGACCAAAGCAAGTCCGCCATGATTACAGTAACCTTCTGCTTGTGTACTTATGAAGTGAACAGATTTTGTATCAGGCTCAGAAGCATATGACTCGAGTACAGGTCTGCAAGCCTGCAACCAAACAACAAACACAAAAAATTGTAAAAGATCAATATAAGATTCTGTATACAAGAACATGACCACAACATCAAAGAAGGTTCTGTATGCAAGAACATGAGCACAGCTAATTCAAAGAATGTTCTGTATGCAAGAACATGAGCACAGCAAACAGTCTTCTACATCAGACTATGCTCTGTTCTATAATGGAACAGGCAGAATACCTGCCGGGCTCACTTAAAATAACCGTAATACAATGGAGACAAAAAAAACTATCTTTACTCTTGCTGTGCATTATATGCCAAATCTGCTTTGCTGGAATGTGACAGGGAGATCCACCACATAATAAGAAAAAACTTTTCATTATTTGTTCAAAACAACACATTCCTATAGCCAATCGAAATTAGTCTTGAGTCAATAAATGTATTCTTATTATATAAAAAAGAAACACACTGTTGAATCCTATGGTTATGATGAAGCATTCTTGGATCCTAACATCATGCATGAAATCATGTCACTGTAACAATATACTAAAATATACGAAGAACACAAAACCAGCAATTGATCGTACATGGATTCATTGAACTAGCATAACAGGAAGGGATGGTGATGGAATTAGGGAAAAGTACTATGATAGCTCACATTTTCGTCACATGGGAGGGCTAAGCAGTAGCGTGGTTTCTCACTGTAGAAGCGCCCAAGCGGGAGAGTCGTCCACCACAGGGATCAGGTGGAGCACGCAGAAGTGCAGTAGAGGTGGTAGCTCGGGAGTGACGCAGGGAAGTGTCAGCTTCCCTCCCACTATGTTGCTCCTTTGAGCACTCCCTTGTGATGGCACTCGAGGACCTCTTCCAGGAAGGCACTGCTACGAGAGAAGTACTTCATCAGTTGCATCCAAATGTTATACTCCAAAGGAGCTAAAATAAACAGACATGAATTAACAGATAATAGCTAGACATTCAGGAATCTGATATTGATTAGCCAATATACAAGATGCAACACCATTTGATCTGAGACACCAATAGATAGTTACTTCCCATACTACAGTAGCTAATGGCAACAACAAAGACTAGTACAAGCAATGCAAATTTCATATGGTACGGATAATATTACAAAAATGTTATCCAAGAAGGTGCTCAGCCCAAACAAGAAAACAAGAAATAGGCTTTAACAAGATGGATTTTCAATTCGAATTACATGGCCTTTTCTCCTGCATTCTGGCACATAAGGAAACTTGATGGCAATTGATGGGGGAAAAGCTCAGAAGACTAGAAAATCATTCATGTACAGAATCTCTTGCACATTTATCATCACACCAGTCTTTCAGGCTTAGAAGCGTTTGCTTTTTCAAGTCATCCTTGTCTTAGATGATCATTGAACTTGTGTGGAAATCTTTTCAAAAATCTTCCCAGAGGGCAGCAGACCCCATTCAAGTATAGTATTTCCAATAAAACAAAAGAAGAACTAAGGATGCACAAGCAAGCAATAAAAAATACACATACTGTTTCAATATGTTCTTATGGATAGCATTAAAACAATTAAACTGGCGAGAAAGTGAGATTATCAACTGCTTATATGTAAAAACTTTAACATGACGGCACCGATCAACAATTGTAGCGTACTGAACACCATGAAGTACACACATTTATCATTGCGATACAAAGACAGAATCAAAGCACAATGCCACCTACTAGGCAATTCCTTTACTAATTTTGAGATGGATTAGGCTGCATGCACTTGCAAGTAAAACAGCACAAAATGTGATACAAGCTTGTGCACATCCTGTGCCACACTTATTTATCTCACTAAGTGATGGATATTCGTCAGATGAGCTTGATACTCATGAACCAGAAGATTGAATGGGTGGCAACTCTAGCCTGTAGGTGATGTTGACAGGATCAAAAGTGTAGGCTCAATTTTATGTTGCCGAAACAACCAGGAACCTAATACGCTCGAAGCACATCCCTAACCTGGGCAGCCTCTACTCCGACGCAACATAACAGCTAATTAAACACCAGAATTGCAGCATGATGCACAGGAAAATAGGAAGCATTAGGAATTTGCAGCACCAAAATTAGCAATTCATCATACACAAATTTATTGAACTAGCATAACAGGAAGGAATGGTTATGGAATTAAGGGAAAGCACTGTGATAGCTCACCTTTTCGTCACGGGAAGACTGAGCAGGTTTCTCACTGTAGAGGCGCCAGAGCAGGAGAGTCCTCCAGCACCGAGAGGAGGTGGAGCAGATGGCAGTCCGACCACAGAGAAAATCAGTGGCAGCTGGGGGTGTGACGCAGAGCAGGAAAACCATCAACTTCCCTCCTAGTGTGTTGCACCTTCAAGCACTCCCATCGGATGGCGCTCAAGGACCTCTTCCACTGTCACGGCGGGAAGGCACTGCTGAGAGAGAAGTACATCATCAGTTGCATTCAAATGCTATACTCTAGAGGAGCTAAAATGAGCAGCACACACACTAGCCAATATATAAAATGTAACTCATATCTGATCTTGACAGCAATACGGAAACACAAGATAGTTACTTTCCACACTACAGTAGCCAATGACAACCAGAGAGACTATTACAAGCAGTGCAAGTTTGCAACCTCCTGTTATCTCTGAGGTGAGGCAAAGAGGTTGATCTGTACAGGACTCTTTCCCTTTTCTCTATAATATAACGATAGGCAGCTCTCCTTCGTGTTCGGATCTTGTCATCAATACTTGTAATTTGTAAACAAGGCAAAAACAAACTGGTAAGGAACTGCAGAGAACTAACCAACAAACAAAGGTTGTATAGGTCTATATGAAGAATATTTGCTAGGCTCGCTAAAAAATGAAGTAATACAATATGTTTTAACATGCAGGGAAAAAAACCAACACTATTTTTCTCTGGCTGTGCATTATATGGCAAATATGCTTTGCTGGAATATGATTGGGAGATTCACCTGCATAATAGGCAAAAATCTTTCTTTATTGTTCAAAACAACACATTACTACAACCAAGTGAAGTGAAGTCAACCTTAAGTCATGATATGTATTCCACTTTTCATCTAAAAAAAGAAACGTAGTTTTGGATCCTATGAATATGCATGGAACATTCTGGAATCCCAAGATTATGGTTCATTAATAAAGTAACCATGACAATCAACTAAAATATATGGAAAACACAAAATTAGCAATTCATTGTACATGAATTCATTGAAATAGCATAACAGGAAAGGAATGGTTATGGAATTAGGGGAAAGCACTATGATAGCTCACCTTTTCACCACAGGGGAGGCCGGTTTCTCACTGTAAAGGTGCCCGAGTGGGAGAGTCCTCCAGCACAGGGAGGCAGAGCAGGTGTCAGTGTGACCACAGAGAAAATTGGTGGCAGCTGGGGAGCGACGCAGAGCAGGAAAAGAATTGACTTCCCTCCCTAGTGTGTTGCGCCTTCAAGCACTCCCATCGGATGGCGCTCAAGGACTTCTTCCACTGTCACGGCGGGAAGCACTGCTGAGAGAGAAGTACATAATCAGTTGCATTCAAATGCTATACTCTAGAGGAGCTAAAATGAGCAGCACACACACTAGCCAATATATAAAATGTAACTCATATCTGATCTTGACAGCAATACGGAAATACAAGATAGTTACTTTCCACACTACAGTATCCAATGACGACCAGAGAGACTATTACAAGCAGTGCAAGTTTGCAACCTCCTGTTATCTCTGAGGTGAGGTAAAGAGGTTGATTTTTGCCAAGCAATTTTGGTTCCAGCTGCTGCAATATGTTGGTCTCGCGGAGCTTACACCACAGTCATCTGATACATCCTTTGACGGGTGGTGGGAGAGGGTGGAACTGGCAGTTTTGGAGGGTATGAGAGCAGGCCTGAACTCTCTGATCATTTTGGGAGGGTGGACCATTTGGAAGCACCGGAATGCCTGTGTCTTTGAAGGAGGCTCTCCGAGTGTAGCTGCTGCCATAAGGTTGGCAAAGGAGGAAACCGAGCTGTGGAGCATGGCAGGTGCTAAGGGTCTCTCAGTTATCTGTCAGAGGTGTGGGCTAAGTTCCAAGTTTGCTGGTGGTCATGATCTACCTAGGCCTGTGGGGTTCCACCCCGCAGATGTAAGGTAGTGGGTGTGTGAGTTCGTTTGTGTTGTGGCTGTGTGTGTCGGTGTGAGTTGTGTGTGTGGTGTGTGTCTGTGTGATTCTATTTTAGACTCTTCTTCTCCTATAAATACAAAGATACGCAATTCTCCTGCGTGTTCGATAAAAAAAGGTTGATTTGTACAGGACTCTTTCCCTTTTCTCTCTATAATATAACGATAGGCAGCTCTCCTGCGTGTTCGGATCTTGTCATTAATACTTGTAATTTGTAAACAAGGCAAAAACAAACTGGTAAGGAACTGCAGAGAACTAACCGACGAAAAAAGGTTGTATAGGTCTATATGAAGACTACTTGCCAGGCTTGCTAAAAAAAGTAGTACAATATGTTTTCACATGCAGGGAGAAAAACCAACACCATCTTTTCTTTGGCAGTCTGGCTGTGCATTATATGGCAAACATGCTTTGCTGGAATACGATTGGGAGATTCACCAGCATAATAGGCAAAAATATTTCTTTATTGTTCAAAACAACACATTACTATAACCAAGTGAAGTGAAGTCAACCTTAAGTCATGATATGTATTCCACTTTTTAAAAAAAGAAACGCACTTTTGGATCCTATGAATATGCATGGAACATTCTGGAATCCCAAGATCGTGGTTCATGAATAAAGTAACTGACAATCAACTAAAATATATGGAAAACACAAAATTAGCAATTCATTGTACATGAATTCATTGAAATAGCATAACAGGAAGGAATGGTTATGGAATTAGGGGAAAGCACTATGATAGCTCACCTTTTCACCACAGGGGAGGCTGGTTTCTCACTGTAAAGGTGCCCGAGTGGGAGAGTCCTCAGCACAGGGAGGAGGCAGAGCAGGTGTCAATGTGACCGCAGAGAATCAGTGGCAGCTGGGGAGCGACGCGGAGCAGGAAACGCATCAACTTCCCTCCCACTGTGTTGCACCTTCAAGCACTTCCATTTGATGGCTCAAGGACCTCTTCCACGGTCACGGTGGGAAGGCACTCCTGTAGAGCAGTACATCATCAGTAGCATTCAAATGCTATTACTCCAGAGGAGCTAAAATGAGCAGAAACGCATGAATCAGCAGATAATAAGCAAGGCATTTGGGAGTCTGACATTCACTAGCCAATATATTATACGTAACCCATGTAGTCATATCTGATCTTCACATCAATAGGGAAATACAAGAAATAGTTACTTTCCACACTACAGTAGCCAATGACAAACACAGAGACTATTACAAGCAGTACAAGTTTGCAACCTCCTGTTATCTCTGAGGTGACTGAGGTGCGGTAAAGAGATTGATCTGTACAGGACAGAATCAAAGCACAGTGACACCTATTAGGACATTTCTCCACTAATTTTGAGATGGATTGGGGCCCATGTGCACTTGTGAGTAAAACAGCACAAAATGTAGTACAAGCTTATGCATACCCTGAGCCACGCACCTTATATAGCTCACTAAGTACTGGTCAGATGAGCTTAACTTATGTTGAATGGGTGGCAACTCTAGCTGAGGGACAGGGCAAAAAGGGATGGCTCAATTTATGTTGCTGAAACAACCACACGGAACCTAACACGCTCAAAATACATCCTTAACCGGGGTGTACCTTTCTCCTCCTCCTCCGGACATAGCAGCTAATTAAACGACTAGAATTGATGCATTCGCAGCACTCGACACAAGAAAAAAGGCATCTTTGGCTCCTATGGAGTACGAGATTTGGGGGTAAAACACAACAGCAAGCATAAGGAATTTGCATCACCAGACATTAAAAAGGAGAATACTCACATCTAATTCGCCTCGCAATTGTGAAGATGGACGGGAGTCCGGGACGAAGGCACCGAGCTCGTCGCGGGAAGAGCACGGGCAAGACGCGGAAGGGGAGGATCAAGCACCAGCTGCCGGATTTTGGGAGCGAGTCTCCGGAGTCCGGGAGGCTAGGGTTTGCGATAGCGCGGATTTCCCCGGAAATAGCCCACTACGGAAAAGGACTTGCAGCGCGATCTCGAGGGGAAAGCTGGGGCAGAAGAGGCGAGACGAGAGCTCAGTGTGCACGGCACATGGGGAAGGAACCGTGGTCTTTGAGTCTTTGACTCTTGGCACAGAAGGGTCGGCACCAAGTAACGGGATTTCCTGCCACTGTGCCACTGCTACAGCCTCCTGTCGCAGCGGTCAAGCACAGCGCAACTGCGCAACGCGGTGTGTCCTGCGCACTGGCTGGTGGCACCTTGGCCCCTTGGGTGGACGTACTCGTACGTGCCTGCAGCACAGAGGAAGCAAAAGGAAGGGTGGCTAGCTGCGAAAGCAGCAGCGACGTGCCCGGCCCGGGCACGACGGCGACATGCGCGCGCTCTCGCTTGTTGTGTGGAGGTGTGAAGAATATGAAGTAGACCTCGAGAGGAGCCAGGAAGAGGCCGGCCGGCTTGGGGAAGAGGGAGGAGCGCAAGATCGAGTAGCAGTACGACAGCAGCACGATTCAAAGTTCATTTTTTTGATAATGGAAATAAAGTTCCAGCCTCTGCACCTTGGAGGGTGTACACGATTCAAAGTTCATAGTAGCAGTGCAGTGCGATGCGCGCTGATCGATGAGCTCAAAGCGGCGATATGGTCAGGCACACGCGATCAACACTCGATCACACAATGCCGATGAAAGAAACCATACCCCTCAAATATATATAATAATTAAGCAAAATTAGCGATAATGGTAATTTGGGACCGAGGAAGCACTACAAATTGTAGAATACGTACGCATGACCTTAATAATTTCAAAAGATAAAGAAAATATTACAGTATTACTATTAGAGAGTTTTTCTAGTGCTTGAAATTTTTATGGGCCGTTCTGATGGTTAGAAAATAGGAGGAACCAGTAAAAAGGAACCAGGAACCCATTAGAAGGAACCATTTTTATGGGCCAGAACCAATTTTAGAAAAACACGAAGGGTATTTTTGTATTTTCATCGGTTGGCCCATATCTTTGTTCGGCCCAGGTGGCTCAGCCCATGTATGGATTTGTGCCTACGGCCAGTCGTCTGCTTGGACGCCGGCACCGGCGGCGCCGCCGAAGCCCAAATGCTAGCCGTCGGGGAGCTCGTTCCGGCCAAGCCCCACCGCCGCTGCTTGTGGCCCGCCCGCATGGTCGGCCACTGACACGCCAACGCCTCCGCCGCCCGGGACGCCAAGGTATGCTGCCTAGGCGAATCTGTCGCCGCCGGCCGTTCCTGCGTTTCGCCGGCCCCGACGCTGACGCAGGTTCGTCGCGGCCGTCCAACACCTTCTCCCAGTACGGAGATGAGCGAGAAGCCGGCGAGGATCCGCGGCGGCGACTTGCGCGACGCCTCGCCTCCGTCCAAGGCGGAGATGACGGCTGCTAGGTTGACTCGATGATTTTGTGACTAAACTACCCTTGATTAGGAAGGAACCGGCTACTAAAAATTCTGGAGAAATCAACGGCTCACGTAATTCTGGACGGAGGAACCAGCCGGTTCCCTCCAAGCACCGGAACAAACCTCTTAATATTAATAATAAAGATACGACCTAGTACTTTTGACTATTTTTTCACTTTGACGCTGATAATGCGGGGGCCCTCGTTGTCGTCGTTGATCGCCTCCCTCACCACGTCCAGATCCAGGCCATCGCCGCTCGCAGACATAATCCATATGTGGGGTTCACCCTCATAAACACTGGACACGTACGTACATCTCTCGCAACCGGGCCCCTTCTCTACGGATCACCGCCAGTTTGGGGGCAGCACAACCGTCGTACCGGCTCGTCATAATCAGTGTGATGAACCTCGTCCGCTCCCCGATCTTGATCTTGATGCAGCTGTAAACTCCGCCGTCCCTGTCCGTCAAGTTCACCACGTGATGTGGGTCACCGAACATGGTGACGCCGTCCACGACGTAGGAGGAGCGCCAGCCGCCGCCGCCTAGACAATTGCAATTTCGCCCCATGTTTTCTGGTGGGTGGAAGAGTATATATATATATATGCAAGAAAGAGAATATATGGTGTAGCATGTAACTCGGCCTGCGAGTGGTTTGGAAACCAAATTATACCCACAACATCACATTCTCACGAGTGAAATTATATGGATCCACTCCACCCCAAACCACCACCGCCACACACCAATCCAACCCAAACCACCACCACCACACACCAATCCAACCCAAACATTTGAACTCATAATGTAATAACTATTAGTCAAACTATGGTTACAACCCAATAAAAACCCGTTTTTTTAAAAAAAATTATAATATAGATTCTTATCACACTGCTTTGCACAGAGGAGCTGCCAGGTATACTGAGTCATCTCCAACAAATTTTGGTCAATTTTGATAAAATTTTATAGTGTGAACACGAGGTTTTAATTCCAGGGTCCGGCTCTTGACATGGGGCCCACGTGTAGGTCTAGCAACACTGCTTTGCACAGAGGAGCTGCCAGGCATATTGAGTCATCTCCAACAAATTTTGGTCAATTTCGATAAAATTTTATAGTGTGAACGCGATGATTTAATTCCAGGGTCCGGCTCTTGACATGGGGGCCACGTGTAGGTCTAGCCACACTGCTTTGCGCAGAGTAGCTGCCAGTTATACTGAGTCATCTCCAACAAATTTCAGTCAATTTCAATAAAATTTTATAGTGCGAACGTGAGATTTTAATTCCAGGGTCTAGCTCTACACAAAGAACCCATTTCAACCCAACCCAATCCAACCCAACCCGTATTTACATAGAACCTACTCCACCCCACCTCATTAACTAATATAACCCATTTCAGCCCACTCCAATACACTCCACATCAAAATCCAACCCATTAAACCCATTTGAACCCAAACCGTTTGCAGGGTGACATGTAACTAATATGATGCTGACGCTAGCTTATATATATACTGGTCGAAGAAGGCGCTGTTGGGTTAATTGGATTGTTTTTTTTCCATATACATATATGACAACAATTATTTAGGCAGATTAGAGCATCTCCAAGAGTCTCTCTAAATCTCACTCTCTAAATCCTCATTTAGAGAGTCATTTGTATAAAAATTATTTTCTATATGTTTCCGTTTTCCAACCGTTTTTCTATATCTCTTGTGCACTCTGAAAAGCTATTCTCTTTTCTATATTTGAAGAGCGAGAAATCCGGAATAGAGAGTGGCTATGTTTACATAACCAAATAAATAAGCTGTTGGAAGGTACCTTTTCAATCAAAATCTCTAAAACTAGCAATTATGATGAATTTAGAGAGTCTCTTGGAGTTGCTCTTACGTACGATTGGGTAAAATACTTTTACCATAGCAAGAGATACGGGACCATGTATACCCCCTTGCTTGCATCCTTGATCGCTAATAAAGGTTTTCAGGATCACGATTCCGATTTTAGAACCTACCATCCCGGCCATACATGATCCCAGACATACAATCTGGGTCCATCATGCGCCTAATAAATCCTAATAATAATAATGTGTCATACTATAATTTCCCTAAAAGATTCATAATATTATGATCTTGAGTGAGAATTATATATGTACCATCCCATGAGCTGGGTAGTCAATAAAAAAAACTTTGTTAAGTGTCATCTGTCGTCAATAAGAAATCTATTATACTAAAAACAATGCAATGATTAATACGTGTGTAGGACCTTTCAAACGATCCGTATCCGTTTTCTATACGCGTGGGGGTAGAAAATTAGATTTGAAATTACCTATCCGTACCTCACAGAGGACCCACCTATCATGCCAAAAGTTAATTTGATAGGAAGAGGGGAAGGGACATTTTAGCGTTAGAGAAAGATTTTTTCCCAAAACCTAATTTTTTTTACCTAAACTAGTACCCATACGGTCATACCTCTCTGTTTGGCCCCACATGTAGGTATTAAATTTAACGAAAAAAAAACTTGCGACTGTATGAAGGCTTGGCCCAAAAATTTCCAAATGTGCCTCGCGTGCACAACGCACCGCCCTACAGCCCCCTATATATAAGAGGCCATCGATCTCGCGCCACACCACGGTCGGCGACGTTCAAGACGGCAACTCCACAGCGACACCAGCCGGATATATAGCTCGATCAACTGAGTCGACTCACCGATCGAGCACAAGGCCGGCTGGCCGGCAAGCGGCGAGATCAGAGCAAACATCTAGCGACTAGCGTGCGCCGTCGATGCAGCCGTACCGGCCGCCGCGGTACCACGGGCGCCGGTAGAGACCGGCAGTGCATCAGCTTCCTCTGCGCGGTGGTGCTGACGCTCACCGCCGGCATCATCCTCTTCGTGCTGTGGCTGAGCCTCCGCCCGCACCACCCCCAAGTTATTCCTCTCCGACTTCTCCATCCCCAAAGCAACCGCCAGTCTGGCCTCGTCGACCTGCCGGTGAGCTTCACCGTCACCGAGCACAACCTCAACCAGAAGATCGGAATCTACTACGACGAGGTGAGGTCGTTGCATTATTTAACTATATATTTTTAGGCTGTTAAATTTTATCAGGTTGTTTTTATATTATAACCCTAACAACATTATCTCATGCTTTCTAGCCTTTTTTTTATACTTGCTTTCTAGCCAATTGACTATTTATGAAAGGAAACTATTCAATCTGCTTACTGCTCTAAAACGAATCCACTGTTTGATTCCTTCAACAGAAAATTTGGTTCAATTTATCCCTCAAACCATTTTAATTGCTCAAAACTACACAGTAGTACTGCCAACAACAATCTACAGTCCAAGAATAAGCTGAACAAAAAGACACCAAGTAACGGAGCAGTCTCAAGAGAAAATGAGCTGCATCTCTGTGGTCATGATGTATAATGTATGGTTAGAAGTTGTTCCAACTTCCAAGCTTACAAAAGCCGAGAGCGAGAACTAACCATATGGATCATCCTATAGTTTTTACAACCCAATCAGCGGTAACTACAATTCACAACCACTGCGTGAAAAACCGAGATTTGTAACGGGCGTAGATGGCCATAGGTAACGGGCAATGCGCCCGTTACCCTTACTCCGTTACTAATAGTCGGTCAAAGGTAACGGGCAATTTGCCCGTTACGAACGACCAAAACCTGTAACCCGCAAATCAAAAATTTATATAACGGTAAGGGGCTTTTAACAACTGGAGCAATTAGAAGTGCATGATAGCTACCAACACACATGCACCCTTACATCTGCACTGGGTAGGCACCTAGAAGATATGCCATCCACCCATTATGGTAAGGTAAATAAAGAATGATGTAGCAGTAACGCAGTATTGCAACTCAAAAGTCACAACCAACTTAGGTTGCAAAATGTGTCACACAACGTCATCATCAGTGTCGCAGATAATTTAAATACCTGTTGTACCGCGACACCACCTCGCTTTTTCTCTGAGCTGAAAGGAAGTACATGAAGAACAGAGGACTTCAATTGCGTGTCACTGAATTTCATACCCAGCTGTAGAAATGTCCGACCATGATTAGCGTTACGAAGAATATATAATAGTAGCCTATAGAAAGGATCAAGGCTGACTACTATAGAGGGTCTTTTCGTACCTTTAGCCCCCAGGACAATATTGCCTTTTCTGTAGGTGATCCAGTCACCTCTGGTTCTTGACCATCCTGCCGAGACAGTATATTCTTTTCTGTAGGTGACCCAGTCACCTCTGGTTCTTGACCGCTCTGCAGAGATGGTATAGCCTTTTCTGTAGGTGATCCAATCACCTCTGGTTGTTGACCACGCTGCTGAAACATTGGACATAAGTCAGCACTCATGCCCCCAAGAAAGCAGATGTCCGTCATGCTATCCTGGAACTTGTCAAGCCATAAACAATTCAATTCAACTAAAGAACATAAGGCACAAAAAGATAACATGAGATATTTTTTTCTGTCACTAAAAATCACAACACAGGCATGTGTGCCGTATGCGCATCACAAATGCAAAACAAAAAATTGCTGCAGGCGCACCATTTATCAGGCTACTGATGGCACTTGGGGAGTATTGTTTGTTCAAAACTGAAAATATCCATATTTTTTAAGGACAGTACCGTCTCTTTATTTAAAACTCAAATTTCAAATAACGAACCCATGGGCATCACTGGTGTAGAATTTGGGATGCATATGCAATCATATGTGCTTTAGCTTTCTCCATAAATGATAATGACTAACCTGAGGCTGAAATATGCTTCCAGAAGTGTTATGTGCAATTCCTTCAATAATCAGTGATGTGACATTAGCAGATAACATCTGAGCATTATCAGGGGAGTCCATCTTCTTTCCACCAAAATACGCCTCGACAACAGTCATCTTAAAACCAACCAGGAAAAAAGAATTTAAATCAGGGCCAAGCAGATTTTAGAATAAAATCATTATCTGAAGCCTGCATGAATAAAGTGAACAACGTTGTAAAAACAGTACACCATTCACCTGATTCGAAGTCAAGGTGCCAGTCTTGTTACTGCAAATTGTTGTAGCAGCACCCATCGTTTCACATGCAGAAAGCCTTCTGACCTATACCCAACACGTGATGTCAGATCAAGTAGCACAACACAACCAAAATAGAAAGTTGCGAATGTACCAGAGCGTTGTCCCTCATCATCTTGCTCATTGAGAAGGCAAGACTAACCAAAATAATGCCCAGTGAGTGGCCGGATAGAGAAATGGTGACAAAAATTTACACAGCAAAAAACATGCTTATGTCAATGTGACAGCCAATGGTAGTCCTTCAGGAACAGCCACAACCGCAATAGTGACCTAGTTCCACCTCAAGATGATGAGGATGAGACAAAAAACTGTAGACATAGCAGCATACTTTACCAGAGAACCCAATACCTACCGCCACAGTGAAGATTCTAACTATTAGACATATCATGTCGCCTACACCCATCTTCCCTTTCACATACTGCACAGATCCATCATGATTGTATGTATGTCCACAGAAGCACCTAGAAGAAAAACAAGGTGATGTAGAATTGTAGATAAAGAAATAGGAAGCTTGCTGCTTAAATTAAATGCCAATTCTACCTGGCAAAAAGGACAACCAGAGTTGCAAGGGCAACAGAAAGTCCAACCATTCCAACAAAACTAGCAACACCATTCAAACGAACCTGCATCAGAACAATAAAGGCATTTCAATTCATAAACTTGTGCAAAAGCCGGCAAAAAAAAGGATCAAACCTGCAGAGGCGTCTCTTCACCCGAATCTTCAGATATGCTTGCCATTAGCAATCCCCATTCAGTGTTGATTCCGACAGCAGTTACCTGGGCATTTCAACAGTTGGTACGACTCAATTTATAAATGCCCTATTCTGTTCCGTTACTAGAAATTATAAGATTGACACTGAAAGGTAAAAACTCTTAAGCTGTAACATAAAAAAATTGCCCCAAAGGCAGATGCCTGTTTCTGTATTGCAGAAAGTATTTATGCATCCCTTCAACTCTACTTCCAAACCACAATATTAAACTAGAGTTTCATTCAAAGGTTTGATTTGCACATGTATTATGTATATCACTAGGACGAAACAATATGCATCACCAAGTTAACCACAAATTGTTCCTTTCAAAAGGATACACTTTGATTGCCTGCAGATGGTAAATAACAACCGTAATAAATCGATGTACCATTTAAAATAGATCAACATGGAAATCAGATACAACAGTTGCTACTGATATCACATTTTCTATTTCACATAGTAAATGAATTCAGAAGTGGAAGCAGCAGGTCCTCTTTATTTGGTGCTCTCTCCAGTCGAACATATTTCACATTGGTCACCAATATGTAACTTTGATCACCTATTTTTTAGTACATGTTTATAGAATCCAATAAATATAGGATATTATGAGAGTATCTGTCAAGAAGAATCTACACATACAATTTTCATGTTCGCAAACTAAATATTGAACTTGATAAACAAAGTTGAGTATCTGTCAAGAAGAATCTACACATACGATTTTCATGTTCGCAAACTAAATATTGAACTTGATAAACAAAGTTCAGACATTTGATCGGATCCTTATCCAGAACATCGAGTATTTGTGACTGGGAAGTACGTTGATACAAAAACTCACCAGCATTGTGCCATAGCCATCGGCAACTTTGCAGCCCGATATTAGAAATGGTGACTTCAGATCTTTGTGTACCTTCAAATAACCACCATGTAACCATGTGTGCTTAAGATGCCAAATAGTTACTTCCAAGGATGCATATCAGAGTAACTTACAATTCTACTTTCTCCCGTCATGCTTGACTCATCTATGGAAAGTGAGTAGCCACTAATAAGGATTCCATCTGTGGGTATCTGACAAAGAAATTATAGTGTATCCTTAGAAATTGCAGGTAGGCACAGCCACACGGGACGAGAAAATGAGGCTCAAATGCTCAATGGCCTTCTCTACCTGGTCACCAGTCTTGAGAGAGACAACATCTCCAATGACCAAATCGCATATTGGCACCATGATTCGCCTCCCACCTCTGACAACCTGAATGACATTATCCAAAACTGTTATTTAGGACCAACAAAGAAACCGATAGCAACATGTGCCTATAATACTGACCTCCATATGTATGTTCTGTTTTTCAGCGTTCAAATTTTGAAATTGCAATGATTGTGTGTAGTCACTGATAGCTGAAATTAAGATAGAAAGAATAGTAGGCATTATAGTAATTTGGTAAACAGTACACCCATCACATAAAGTAGTGTTGCCACTAAGGAGTTAGACAAGTTTGATTTGAAGTTTCAGGCATACATACTGGAGATGAACTTCATTACTTTAAACTAATACTACTTTTATGCTACTTTGTTACGGTTCATTTTGTCATGGGCTTTAACATCTAAACTTGAACGTTGCGTGTTGTATCACAAAGAACACAGAAATAGTCAGAGAAAAGTAAATCGAAGTGGCACACCTGTAACAAATACAACTAGGAGAACAGCAAAGGCAATGCTTGCTCCATCATACCAGCCTTCTTTTATGCCCTATACAGTCACCATACCCGAATGTAAAATGAAGGAGCACAGGTGAAAAATGCAATCAATGATAAGCAGCTGGGGTAGTCTGGATAGATACAAGGGAATAAGATGAAACAACATGGTTTCGCATCAAAATTTCAAACACCGAGAACTAGATGAAGCAATATACATTTGAAATGTGATATACAGACAAACGGCAAAAGGAGGGAAAACAAAACTAAGCTAGACAAATAACAGTTGGGAATTTTCGATAGTAAAGGGGAATCAAAGAAGTACAGATGTAATTCCTACCTCTGCTATTATTCCCGAGACCATTAAAACAGCAGCAGCGACCATGAGGATGATCAGTGTCAAATCTTTACAAGCATCCAATATAAAAGCCTAAATAAAAGGTACGATACAGCAAGAGTGAGTACTCAGAGAAAGGCAAGCTATTCATCATAGAGATGTAAAAGAAACATTAGCATACCAAAAATCTTCTTCCTTTCTTATGAGGATATGTGTTTGACCCAAATGAATTTCGCCTTGCTATCAAACCTGAATCATCTTCACTAATCCCCTTCTCCGTATCCGTTTGTAGCATATTGGCTACACCACAAATCTGTAGAAGTAGTTATAAGGTCAAAACCATCACGGGCAGGTTAGATGATAATGACCCCGATCAGCTCACCCCGCCATACTGTTGCAGATCTGAGTAATTGTGTTCCCTTGTCAGTGCACTAAGCTGATCTTCTTTGATTCCGAAGCCAAGTGTGCCTTCAGCATGTGGCACTGCAGAAGTCAGTGTTGCAAAAAGCAATTTTTAAAAGAATTGCGAGTTTACAGCGAGAGAATATATTCCGCTCCCATAGACCATGCATTGGATTACCAAGACATTGTATAATCTATAATGCATAGAAGCAAGCATGCTCCCATCATATCCTAATAAATGCCCCTCCTGGAATGTTTATCACATCAAACCATAAGGGCCAGGATAAGTGGCAGATCGATATATACTTACAGAGTGGATATGGTAATGCATTCCAGGAGGGCAACAAAATACTTTCATCAACCCATTATGAACAAAGTGTAAGCACTAACAAAATTTGTAAGAGCAATGGTAAACATTGAAATAATACCTGCTGCTTCTTTAGACTGAACATAATTTTGGTCAATCTCTTTGAAACAAAACGCAGCCTGAATAAGACAATATAGAACTAAGCTAATACAAAAAAAAAAGAATATTTACAGAAGAATAAAAGATATTCTATAGAAAGATACCCTTTTAACTTGAGCCTGTGCACGCAAATTTCTTCTGATTTCCTCATTTTTCTCCACCTCTTTGAAATCTAGTGTGTACCTACTTGATGCATTCAGCACAAGGGCTGCTTGCTGCAGTAGACATACCAAAAAGAACAGCCATCAGTGAACGGCACAAATATGTTGATGAATTGTGGTCAAATGTCTTTTTCTTCGCAATGCATTGTGACCAATTATGACTCAAGCAAGTTGCAACAATTACTGACTTAGATTCCTAATCAAGGGCCCAAATTCTAAGGAAAAGGGACGTAGTAACACAAATATAACGCAGATGGACCAAACAATTCGAAAGTATATTCAGGATAAAAGCAAGTGAAAGCGCTAAACCGGCGTGTTGATCACTGAAAAAGCACAGATCAAATCCGTAAAAATTGAAATGGGCTCTGTGCTTTACGCCACCGCTCGCAGGCTGACTCGAACTGATGACGCAACAACCAAAAACGCATCGAACTCGTGAGGGTAAAGGGAAAAATCTAAAAACCGGAACTTGAACCTAGCAGTTCCCGAATCTGAAGGCAAGCGAGAATGCTTAAGGAACGCCTCAGTGAAGCACCAATCCCCCTAGAACAAACATCAAAAGGGATAAAGCCACTTAACCATCTACGATCCAACCGCATCCCAAAATGTGCATAAAAGAACGAGTGAAGTGTGAACTCTGAACACACGCCAGTGATATCCAATTCACCATCTTTCTTCAAAAAACAGGCAATACTAGAAAACCCCAAAGCGAACTGTAAACGCACAAAGCGCACGCAAAAATTCGTCATAAAGACGAACGAGTTTAATTGTGAGTTCGACCCTTCTTCCCAGAAAAAACGGTGCTTTTTTCTCGGGGAAAAAAACAGTGCCTCAAACAGGACGACGGCGAACCCAAGAACACGATGCTCTTGCAGTTTCGCAACAACATTCGAGGAACTTACCCGCCACTTCTTGAGCCTCGTGAGGGGGGCGCCCTTGGCTGGAATGTCGAAGAGGTCGCCGTAAGCGCCGAAGCTGAGCCACCTGCCTCCGCCGCCACCGCGATTGCGCCGCGGCGCCGCCGTCCTCACGCCCCCCGACGACGAGTCCATTCCGCTCCGCGCTCGCAGATAGACACCGCCCGCACCGACCAAAACCCTTGCTGGCTCGGAGCAAGCGCAGTGAGACGATGATGCTTCCTGGCGAGGAGTGTTCTGGAATTGGTTTGGAGAGAGCCCTGGGTTTGCTACGAGGTTACTGAAAAGCCAAGGGACTTTGAGCTGCCGCGTATGCACGGCACATGGGGGCATGTGGTCTTTTAGTAACACCGTTACTGTAACAGGACAGGAGGGGCAGCGGGCAGCCCTTTTCTCATTAGATGTATACAGTACTTATGTAAAACTAATGAAGAGTTTAAAATAAGTTTACAAGAAGACTCTAATCTACTTCATCCATTCCAAGAAAAAATAACTACTCCATCCATTCTAATATCGTTGGTCATATATTTTAGCTATGATCTACGTCAAATTTTAATTTGGAGCATCATGTTTATGGCAAAACATATTTTACGGTGGATCTAATAAAACTAATTTGATCTTGTAGATAGATGTTACTTTTTTCTCCTACAAGTTTGGTTAAAACCAAATAGAACAAAATTTAAATAACCAATAATTGAAAGCAGGCCGATTATTCAACCGACCCAAGCCATTACGTGGTAAGTAATTTTTCTTTGCACCACCGGATATGTATCCATCACCAATCCATGTTTAAAAGTTGCACGACAGGGTTAGAACCGCTGCGCCATGCCATCGTGTACGCTTTTCATTCACTGATCTTTTCAGCAGGCTTGGTACTAGTACAAATTAACGAAACAGCAAGCACCGCCTGCTGGCGGCGAGGTCAAGCACAGGCCACGCGACGCGACCCGGCCGTCCCCGTCGGCGCTTCACTCTGCTCCAGCAAAAAGCAGGGACACCCCTCCCCTTTGTTTATAGAAGTTCGCTGACCAGTGCTACGGTACGTTTGACGGTCTGAGATACGCCCGCCATCGGCTGAAACTTTTTGCTTGATGCCCGCTTTCCGTGGAATCGCGAAGCTGGCAATCTGGGCTGGCAGGGGACGAAACGCGGGGTCCGGCTCGTGCTCGTCACCGTGTCAAGCTCTCTTCTGCTCGTCGCTGACCCCGTCCGTCTTCGACGGCGAGCTGCCAGATTCGCTGCCGTCGCACTAGCCCGGCGAGCTCGCGTCCTTCCTCTGGTCACCCGAAAAGTGTAGCGGTCGCTTGTGAGGATATATTGGGCTGACAAATTTTAGTTTTGGACTAGGATTAGATCATTTTGGGGTGGGAGGTTTAATCTGATTGATATAGTGAATTAGCTATAATGAAGCTTGGCAATGTCTGTCTTCAGAGTTTTATATTGGATGGAATAGCACATATGATTAATCTCTGCAATTCCTAAAATGATGGATGGTTTATTTTTATGCGTCACAATTTTGCTTCATATATGAAATTCACACTTCATCTATTAAAACCATTCCTTAATCTTTTAGAAAATATGGTATGCAGTGCATTAGAGCACTCATTAGTTTACCTTGGTGTACTGTAACGAATTCTCAAAATTACATCTGATTCAAATGTCTGTTTCATGTTAGACCTTGTTTGGCCAATGCACGAGAAAAATGTCAACTACTGTGGCAGCACTGAATTATACCGTGGCCAATGGAGCAGCAAATTCAGGATTCAATACAGAGATACATCAAAAGTGGACTTGCTATAAAATTCAGGATTGAATTTGCTTTTTACGAAAGGGCCTCAAGCACAGAAGGTGGTTGGGATATGGCTCTTTTGGTGTGCTTCCTGGGTGTTCAGCTTGGTCGTACTCAGTGGGATTACTCGGCTCACACGTTCTGGACTGTCAATGACTGATTGGAAGTTCACAGGCCCAACACCTCCAATGTCAGACGACTCGTACAAGCAGTCGCCTGAGTACAAGAGGTGAGGATGCAATTGTTGCAATTGTTGTCATCTGCTTATATATTCCCTTAGTCTTATACTTTTATCTGCTATTGTAGATGTCCACTAGTGAAACTAGGTAATGTCCTATTGCATGACACACAATGGCTTATTTCTCTTTCATATTCGATATCCTGACCCCTCAGATGATTGTAGCATCTCAATGGAACACCACCGTTTAGATGTTGGTGCTACTGAACTTGTACTGTACTTTCCTCATTTCTTAACAATTCCCATGTTGGTTGAAGATTCTGTGAACAAATATTTACAACAGTAACCTATGAAATTGCATCATAAATTTGATGGGTCATTGGAAATGGATGGAAAGACACATTCTTACTAGCAAATGTTTCTCAAGACCTGTTTACCTGTCACAATGTATGGTATTAGAACACGCGAAAGGTTTGACTAAGTTTTGCCATCCAATCCAATTACACTCCCCACCCCCCTCTTCCGTTTTGACCTCTTATTGTGATGTTCGTGACTTACCATCACTGAAATTGGATGCCCATGTTTGTATCCACTTTGGCTGAAAATGAACTACATAGCTAAATAAAATGAATCCTTACCAAAGGTTAGGCGTCAAACTAAATAACGACCTAACCTGTTCACGGTTGTTTACTGATCTCGTGTGCATCAAACCAAAAATCTCCATTGTTTTCATATCCTGAATCTTTGACAGTTTTAAACATATTGTCAAACTTTAGAAAGCTAAAAATTATCATCATTATCAAGAAAAACGAGCACATCAAAGAAAACAAAATGGTTGGAGTACTGTTTTGTAGTAATTGATGAGTTTGGTAGCGATGTAGGAAAAGTAATTCACATGGACTCTCAGCGACTCAGCAATCTGTATTTACTTTCCTTTAAACAACTAAAACTATCCTCAGATGTTTTTCCTTCATTTGCTCCTTGTATGTTCCCTCCATTGCGAGATAATGTTTTGCATCATATTTCTGCTAATGCAATAGCAGCATTCTATAAATATATCTAGGGTGAACCTTGAAGATTTCAAATTTATATACTGGATGGAGTATGCACACAGAATGTGGGGAAGGGCTTTGGGCTTTGTATTTGCGTACTTTATTGCAAAAGGGTATGTTACATGCCAACTTGGGCTCAGGCTTTCGGCTCTTTTCGCACTTGGTGGCGCACGGGGACTGATTGGCTGGTGGATTGGTCTTGAGGTATTTATACGATGTCTTTTATGTTGAACTACTTTGAGGTTGGCGCTTCACTTTTCTTTTTTTGCCTCAGGAACCAACATCTGAGTATGTTCAACCAAGGGTTAGTCCTTACAGGTTGGCAACTCATCTGACCTCTGCATTTGTTATCTACTGTGGTATATTGTGGACTGCTTTATCAGTAGTGATGCCAGATCCTCCAACCGGATCAATGAATTGGGTAAATGGTGCAGCAAAAATTAGGAAGTTGGCAATTCCTGTCAGTGCTGTGGTAGGCATTACAGCCATATCTGGAGCATTTGTTGCAGACAATGATGCTGTAGGTCTTTCTCCCTCTGTGTGCATGTTATTTTTATCTATCTTGAAAGCTATGCATACCTTTTGTTTTATTTGTTTATTATTATGATTGCTGTAGCTAGGGGCATGCATACAATTCATTCCCAAAGATGGGTGACACCTGGATTCCGGAAGATGTATTTAGCTTGGAGCCTTTCATACGCAATTTTTTTTGAGAATACATCTATTGTGCAGGTAACTTCTAATTATAAGTTTACAGATCTGTTCATGTTCTCATTAAAAAAGCAAGAGTTCAGCTCCAACGATCATGTTGTCTTGAGAATTTCATTCCTTGGGTTTGCAGATTCACTCTCTTTGCTTTGTAATCTTTAAGTAGTTTGTCCTGGCTAGAACCACAAATAGATTTTATACTTATCCAACATGCATGCAATGTATCCTTTTGTTCATGTATTGCTGATCTGATCACAAGAAATTTTGGAGTGCATGATCACAAGAATTGTGTCAGTCAAGAGTTCTTATCCAATCCTGTAGATTAACAATCTCCTCCCATTCTTGTAGCTCAATCATCGAATTCTTGCAACAGCTATGCTATTGTCTGTAGGTGGATTTGTTTGACGTGATTTTGTCATAATATATTCAAATATTGTGAATTAAGCTTTAAGCTCAAGTGAATTAATGAGAAGCAATAATGAAAAAGGAGAGGAGCTAGCTAGCCCAATTGCACGAGGTTCACGTATGTGCATGAGGGATAGTGTGTGCTGCCTCCTAGCAAATATATATGAGTACGTAAAGGAGAAGAAGCTAACAAGCTAGCGTTTGGGTTTCGTGTGCATGTACGTACATGGTGACAAGCAAGCTGAGCGATATGTGTATGCACGTTTTGGCCGACGAGCTGTCAGCATGAACGTATTCAAGTTCTTCATGATATGTATTTCCATCGCAAGATACGGCTGGCCTGGTATATCGGATAACCGGTGTGGCCTAGGACGTTCTAGAACCTCGATCAATAACGGAACCTGAGATATCCTTGTGGGTGTCGGTTGGGAAGAGATAAATCCAATACGCTGGCTTGTCCTCTGTACAATGGGGCTCCATCTATCTAGGTCCACATTACAGCGAGCTAGAGCAAAGTCCCAGGGGTCTCCAATACACGGATGATCACCGGACTTTAGGATAAGGACGCTGGGTTTTAGTTTGACCATCAAGCAAATCGGTTGGAGATATTTGCTGGCTAACAGCCTGCGGCGGCGGCGCACGAGGAGTCCGGGGGCAGCACCCGTACCCTAGCTGGGTGCCTATAAAAGGCCCCTGATCCCCTCACGCAAAGGGAGGCTTTTCTTTTCCAAGGGAGGCGGCGACTAGATGGAGGAGGATCGAGAGGGAGAGAACCCGGCCTGGCCGGAGGCACGCCCCTTTCATCTATCAAGACCCGCGGCAGCATCCTCGCCGGAGGAGCTGCGGCACGCCGGCGCCGTCTTGCCAAGCGGAGGATCGGCATGCTCATCAACGCTGCCTCGACGCTGGCCATGGGGACTCGACGGCAGCAGCTCCCTGTGTTGGCGTACACATGCAGCCTAGAGAAGGAGCGCCGGCCATGATGCTGATCGGCGGCAGCACTTGATCTGCGTCGTGCCGTACACCAAGTTACAACGCAGGAACGCACGGCGATGAGATCTGATCAACGCTGTGCTGATCCCGTTCTTTGTTTGCTCTCTGGTTTCCTCTTGTTTTAATCTAGCTGCAGGATGAAGAGGCTTCCACATCGACGAAGGATGGCCGGCTTCGGAGGAGAAGGCGCCGGTCTTGATTTAAGTGCGCCGGCGCTGTCCTCGCCGGGTGCCGGTCATGCGGCAGGAGCCTCGAGGACGGCTGCTCATGCCATCGCGGCGCAGCACCGGGCAACTAGCTACAGGAGGTACACGAGCACGAGGTTCTTCGGTGTACAGCAGCAGTCTGTTTGCATATACAGGCTACTAGCTTTACGTGCACATGCATGCACCTGCATGTGCATTGCCACAAGATGTAGAGAACCAGCTCCTGCGATGGACCTGCGGATGAAGGAGGAGCCGGGGAGTGCCAAGGCCGGCCTGCCCTAAGCTCTGTTCTTGCGTACTTCAGGGGAGGCAGCGGCCATGATGCAAGTCGCGCCGGTGCCGGCGTCTAGGACATCTACTAGCTACCGGCTTCATCTACTACGGCCACCACCACATCATTTGACGCCGTCGAACCGACACGGCAGCGGCGGCAACATGAGGATTGCGCCAACACAGCAGCGCCCGACACGGCAGCAGCGGCGGCGCCAACAAACAATCGTGCGGACACAACTATGCCCGGCAGCGGCGCCGACAGCATGATGACCGCGCCCCACGTGGTGGCAACTTCGACGGCTCACAGCCACAACGGCCACAGATGGCCCGACGGCCACGGCACTCGGCGAGTACCACGACCCCGGCGGCTACGGCGACACGACGACCTCGACCTCGAAGCCTACCTCGGCGACCTCGCCAGCTACCTCGGCCTCGGCGACTCTCTCAACTTCGGCGGCTGCGGCGACCACAGCAACTATGACGGCCGCGACGGCTCTACCTCGACTCCAGCAGCACTCGGCAACCTCGACGGCTCCCTCAATTTCGCCGGCTACGGCGACCCAGACGGCCTCAACACCTACCACGACCCCGGCAGCTACGGCGACACGACGACCTCGACAGCTACCTCAACCCGGCGGCACTCGACGGTTATGGCGACCTTGTCTCCCTCGACAGCTACCTCAACCTCACAGACTCTACTACAACTATCACGCCGTTCGACACCGACGAGGCGGACGACGCGGGAGGGCGAAGCTGATGTTCCAGCTGCCATGCACACTTCTACGGGCCGACGAGGCTCTTCTTCAACAACATCTACCCGACGAAGTTGCCGTGGCGTCTATCCGGTTCAGCTACACGTTTTCACCATCCATCTGCTACCCCTACAACAACACCCACTGCGCGCCGTTCGACACCGACGAGGCGGACGACGCGAGGGCGGGCAAAGCTGATGTCCTAGCTACGCTACACCGGCACATGGACACCGATGAGGCCATGACGATGCCGACGCCCACATCTACACCACCATCATCAGCACATGCATGGAGAACGTGAAGCGAAAACCGAAGACGACGACCATTGCAGCTTAATCGGAGGTATTCTGTGAGACCGACTCACGAATGTAATTAACTAGGAGCCTTGCGAGGCCCTAGGAACCAGAAGACCACATCGCCCAAGTCAGAGCTGCCCAACGGCAGACCATGGTGCGCATATATGTAAAAGGAAATCCCTATTTGTATTTTCTCATAATATGAATAAAGTTGTGTTCCCTTGTCTTTCTTTTGTTTATTTACTTTGTGTACTTAGTACATTGGCACGCTCGCATTTTACTTTTCCCCGCGTGTAGAGAAATCCCTTGGCAATTTTTCTGTCCAAACAGGATTATGGCTGGCTGCAAGGGAAATTGACATGCATCCAGCAGTCAAGTCTCTTATCGGGAGCACACTTGGAATGGCTGCTCTTCAGGTAATAAATCCAGCTCCTTGAGGCTTAGGTGATGTTGATATTTCATTAGTTTCTGTGCATAACTGATGTAACTATCGGCGATCGTGCATAATTCAATCCGTATGTCAGATGAAGTTATTGCATCACACAAGAGTTGTATTTTCTGAGGCACATGATACTAATGAACTACACAACGGATTGACCTATACTAGTACATAGTACATCTAACAATTTTACACTTTCTGTTTCAGGTTACGTTGGGCATATCTACACTCTTGATGTATGTTCCCACCTCTTTGGGCTCAGCACACCAAGCTGGAGCATTGACTCTATTCTCACTGATGATACTTCTCACTCACACTTTAAGAAGGCTATCACCAGCTCTTGTTAAATCGCTTGCAACTGCTGTGAAGTCAGCCTGATGCTATGCATTGGTGCCCTTTTTCTTCCGCACCGCCTGACTACTGAAGCTTTTTTACTGGAAAAAAGCGTCTTACTCTTTGAATAAAGGATCCTTGAAGTTTTAGTGCCAAATATTAGAAATGTTTTTGTAACTTTTTTAATATTTCAGTATTGCATTTTTGGTGCATTCTGTTCTGCTAATTCAATTCACTGTCTCGAGCAATCTTATCCTCAGTGCTAAATTGTAAATAATCAGTCATCTATCGTTGGAATAAACGGTAAATTAAACATGCTAAATAGAGGATTAAACAAAAACGGCTAGATACTATGTAGTGTTTAAACACTGGTTAAATGGGCCAACCATCGTTTAAACGTGCACTTATCTTCATATTTGAAATCGGGACACCCCCACTTTAAAAACTAAATTCTCCAACCTATGTTTTCCTCTACATTATCATCTCAATCCAAAACTTAGTGCCCTGTGCATAGGTTCTATTGTTGAAACCGAAAGAAAATATTCCAGTATAATAATCCAATTAATGCTATAGAAACCATCTTAAATGGAGGGCTGAAGCTGCACTAAGCATTTCTAGTTGAAAATCACTTGGATGGAAAGCTCATAAATGTGTTTGATGGTTTAATGCATGTTTGTATATTTGTGTTGCGCTTAGGCTAGTCTTAGTGCATAGTTTCATTGCACGGTTATCACTTACCAGAAACTTGGTAACCGAGTCAAAGAAGTTTTATGGTAATGAACCTCCTCTCACATAACATGAAACTTTTCATTCTCTCTCCCCTGCCACATCAGCACATTTAATGACATGAAACTCCCATAAAACTTTCACTAAGACTGGCCTTAGAGAATTTTCCTCGTACTTCATCCCAAGGTGATGTTGCTTGCTAACTGAGATAAAATAGAGTGTGTTTTCACCTTGTTGCTAACATTGTTTGTTTGTTTTTTTTAGCTAAAGAAAGAACGTCACCAAACAATAGTGCCGTGGCAAGAATATGAAACCTTGTGCTTTGCAACCATTTTGTAAATTTAAAACAGCTTTTCATTTTAGTGGTCAATTTAAAAGGACATGAATATGTAAAATCTAGATCAGTTGATGCGTTGTGCCTCAAAGGATGATGGAACCTCGGCATGTGACATTGAGGGAATTCCGGTCAGCCAACGGGAAGCAAGACTCCAAACAAAGGAAAACACATTCAAAGTGCCTTTTCCAAATTTAAATAGAAGTACTAGGAACTGCGGAAAAGTGGGATCCCATAGACGAGGAACAAGTTTTGGTGGCACGATTCTTTGAAGCTTTAATATATTCTTTCCGCTTTGCGTTAGCTGTCTTAGACTCCATTTTCTCTATGCAGCAAGGAGCAACCAAATTAGAACCTTCATTTTCTACATGCAGCAAGGAGCAACAAAATTAGAACCCCCAACTTGAATGTTGCTTCCTCCACCGAATGTCCCTGACAAACCCCAATAGGTTATGGTTGCTGCAACTTGGTAGTTTCTTGCTGCCAAAATGTGGATACGTGGTAGGTGCAGAACTATTTGTATACTCAATTTGCAAATTGAATGCATAATGATGCTTCCATGAGATATTCAGTCATTGGTAACTTGGTACGGCATAAATGTGGACCGTGCCACACCGTGAATACGTGAAGTGCTATAACTATTTTCAGTACAAATGGATTGTACTTTTCAGGGAAAAAAGTACAAATGGGTCGTATCAACTTATATAAATGTTGAAGAGACACACGTTTCTACCTATAAGCATCTCAAATTTATGATCTTGTGAAAGTAAGGAAGTCGGTTTTTGAATGGAACAAGTCAGTTTCTACCTATAAGCATCTCAAATTGATGATCTTGTGAAAGGATTTGCTTTTGTAATTTGGACTTTGGAGTAATTTCTAGCCCGATTGATTACTACTGGCAAAACAAAGTAGAAAAATGGTCATGCTCGGCTGTTCACCCACATAGTCATCTGAAGCTTAGATATGCTTCCTTGAAAACCGGATTAGGGGAATGGTTTTGCTTTGCCCCAGGATTTGTAAAAAAAAATTAAGATAATGAGAGACGCATCCTAATCCTAAATTCTTGATGTCCTTAACAATTTGCGGGCGACTTGTGTGGTCGGTCCCCCACTAACAAACTCCCATAAAAAAATGTCATCTTTTGAACTACGTCAGTGGCGCAATCTGCCTATATAAAGAAGGAACCTGGCTCCTGTCTTAGCTGTGAATAGCTTGACTCCTGAGCTCTCTCATCCTCCTCGTCTTCCCCGCTCCAAACTACTATTAGCTACCATTGAGATCACCATCCTGCAGCTCTTTGTAAACTCCATGGCCGTTTCCTTGAAAACCATTGCAGCTGTGTTCATGTTGCTGCTCGGCACCACCTGCTTCGTGCAGCTTCCTGTGCCGGCTCGTGCAAGGAGGCTGGAAGTAGTGAAGGCACCTATCATCAGCTGTCACCATTATCCATGCACTGGAAGGAGTGTCCTGCAGGTGACTGCAGGTAAAAATAAGGTGACTGATGCAACCACCAGTCCAGGACATAGCCCCAGTGGTGGCCATAGCAATCCTCCGAGCTTACCATGAAATGATCTGCGCGCTGCTCGTCGCTGCATCTGTCACCGTTATTAGCTCAAGTTTGTTTGTACCGACAATTCCAAGCTTACATATATGTACGTGCTGTATTCGGGATTTTCTGTATGTTTTTTACTTTGTTAAAATTTGAAATAATGCATGTAGTATAAGTTGTTTGTACCACACGTTGTAAAAACTCTCGCTCCTATATATATATATAGTAATAAAAGGCAGAGCTCATGCAGCATTTTATAAGAAAGGAAAAGAGGTTTATCACCAATAGCAAACCCTGTGCATCCATGCCTTCATGATTCGTTTTGCCTCTTGTGTTATGGACATTTATTTGTTAAAACCCATTGGAAAAAAATAGTCTTGAACGTGCTGAAAGCTAGACGAAGAGATCTGTAAGCCTAATATGCCATGACATTTGATTTTGGTTTTGCACAAAAACATACTCCTATATCATTTGTTTCATTAAGCATCAAGGTGTAAAATTAGACAGAAATGGTGAAAAGCTTGAATAACTTACTGTCCGGCCTGCACCTTGATGCTCGGCAAAAGAGTGATGTTTTAGCGACTCCGGCCGGTGTGCTCAAGGTACTTAGAGCAGTGCATGTTAATTACGATCCACTCGGGATTATTAGCGTTTATCTTGAGTAAATTTGTCCAGGACAATAGTTTTAATACTTTTTGCTAAGTATATTAAAAGGTACCTGCAAGTTGGAGAGGAGCTTCTGTTGATATTAAATCAATAATTATTTATGACAGGAGAAAGTATTTTTTGCTCCTCCTTTTGTTTGATGCTATCCCCTCGGCAAAGAGCTAGTGACGTTTTGGTGACTCTAAAATGTGCTCCTGCTGAAGGTGCCTTAGCATACGCGAGTCCTATCACGCAAAAGCATGGGCAGCACATATTCAACGGAGATACATGATCTACACTCATGGAAGCCAATAATGGAGTACTACGTTAAGTGGCAGATCCGTTGCATGGCATCCCAAGCTTCCCTTCGTAATGCGCTTTTTGCCACATTAATCAAAAGTATTATTCTTTGTCGACTAGAAGGAGTAGTATGGTTACTTTTGCAGTACCCTCGGAGCTCTTCTTTTCGTAAATAAATGTTTTTTTATTATGTCCTCGTCCTTGTGCTCAATCTTATTTTGTACCAAGCATATTCAATTCAAAGTATTATTGATTGTACCTCTGGTGTACAGTACTATTTTTGTTGTGCATATAACGCAATCTGAAAGAGAAAATGATTTATGCTTGTATTCCATTTATATTCATGCACACTTGTTTTTGTTGCATACTGACATGAGACTTTGCGGTAGTCAAGCTTTAAAACTCACTAGTCATACACACAATGATATTAATATTTGTCACATAAAACTGGTACCGTTCGATGTCACCATCAAAATCACTTTTGCAACACATTATAATTAGTAAAACTAGCAAAAATGATTGAGGTATATATATGTGCATAGAAGATGACCGTTAACAACTCGACAGAGTACAAAATTGAGCCTGTGGGGATGCCCAAGCTTTCCAAGGACGATCCGTACACTAGCTTTCCAAGGACGAGTTGCATGCACCATGGTGTTGCAACATGAAGCCAGCAAGGAAAGCAATGCAATGCAAGGACGAATGAGTGACTGAATGATCACCCTGGTCTTACTTTAATTACAAAAATAAACCACAGTCTTAGGTTCTCCATCACGATAATGGTATGGTACGACCGCCTGTGCTTTATTAGCAGCCCGGCCTTATTTAGTTTGGATCCTGGAAAACCTGCCTAGCTAGACCACCCCGAGCATTGGATTTTGGAGGCTTCGGGATCTAACTAAACAGCCCTATCTTGATCAAGTAATAATAAGTGTCTCTCTTTACTTGCCGTATCTAATTGCGCTTTAAAACCTAGCTATTCATCCATTCTTGTTTATGATTATCAAATTGATGTAAATCTATATATAGTTATGAAAAAGTAATGGCCGTGAACTAAGTATCAGTTAGTTATGATTCTTGAGGCTAAACCTATGGCATAGCATGGGCATTTACCGTTTTCACGGTAGTTTGACTTTTGATTCATCATTAGACACCGACGTGTGGATCCTCGTATCCAAAAAAATAAAAAAAAAATAAGATTAGAATTCGTGTCCTCTTTCAACATGATCCTTGACGCGAGGGCAATAGAGGCTCCATCAGATAAAATTTAATCTTAAGTTTCTCTGTCTCGCGCTCGTGTTTATCCCGTAGCATTGTATGTGTATATTTGCTATATGCCTATATATCTAAGAAAGAAATAAGATGTATATATGTGGACGAGCCAATGGTCAAAACGCATCTCCACGCTACGTGAGACTAGGCTTCTTATTTGTTTAGATGCGTGCTAGGACGCATCCCGTAAGTGTGTGGGCTTAAATGCAAGTGTGCATCTCACTCGTACTTACAAAAATAGAAAAAAAAACAGCAACAGCAAAATCCATAGTGGATAATTACTTGTGCTAAATCCATAGTACAAAATTACTTACATACCTGCCTGATTAAGTGTAGATTTACGACTTTTTCTTCTAAAATGGCTCCAGGACTAGTTCATGTTCGCTTCCTTTTTTTCTTGAGTTCGACAAAAAAATGTGTATACACGAGAAAATGAGAAATGCTTTGGGGCGTTGTCGTCAAGGCACAGGTCTGAAATGTTGGGGCCGACTGAGTCGACCAAAGAAAGAGTACCTTTCACGACGTGATGTGTAAGGTCCAGTTTATGATTCGTTTAAAAAAAAGGTCCAGTTTATGTTTAGGCCCAATTGTATGATGACATGGTTGGCCTGACCCGAGAGAGATAACAAAAAGGCAAAATCCACCTGTAAGGTCCAATTTATGTTTAGGCCCAATTTTTAGGTTGATCCACTGACAGACGTCGAACTCCTGCTCCAAGCCATTCTCACTGCCAGATGGCGGTTGGTGCTTCTCGTGCAGCGTGCCTTGCACTAGACGTCTAGACGGGGCACACGTACGTACCCCAGTGTAGGTGTGTGCAGAAGACAACGATCATCTATCTGCATCTCTGTCTATCTATCTCTTCAAAGCTGACTTCGGATGGCCTGCTGCCTGCGGCTAACGACACCCAAAAGATTGTGATCACGGGAATAACTGCAACGTTGGAGCTTTCACTTGCGATTTTTGTGACATTGTTATTGTTTGACCGAAACACATCAAGCTGGTAGAATATCATGCAGCCCATGCACCGACGGATGGGGAAGAGAGGATGTCATGGAGATGAGGTGATGCCAGAAATGCTGACATGTTGTCACGTTGGCTATGTCTCTGGGTAGGTACGTGACAAATTTGCTCCTGGTTTCTGCCGCCTAAGGCAGCAGGGTGCTGACCCATTAGTCCGCGGATAGATAGAGCAAAACAAACATAGGAACCCGTGAAGACGCGGATATTTGGTTTTGCAGTGCCTAATAAGTTTTCACTTTTTTTTTTGCTTAAAATGATTCAATTAGCAATGGTTCTCTAGAATTAAAAGACTGCATAATAAGAAATACGAATGAAAAGGGTAAAAATAGAATAAATGAGTAGACTTTTTTACGATTTGAAAGGGTTATTTATATATCAAGCTGCCTATGTTTTTTTTATTCGAAATATTGGCCAGGATTTTTTGCTACTGATTTGACTTATCTATGAGGAAATGTCTGTCTAAACTAGACTAGAAATGGCGGCTAGTTGATAAAAAATTCGTGTAAAAAGCAATAACCCTCGTTCATTTGAAAATAACATTCAGAAAATTTGGATATAATATAGTAGCAATTAAAGGTCACTATAATTATTGACTATGACGGTCTCTACGTTACTTTGGTCCGCTAGTCTATTTAAACGTTGTCCTACTCGCCCATTGTCTTCTCTCCCCTTGACACCACTAGTGGATCGACTTCAATTTATTCCGGATTTGCCAAAATTATCACCTCTCGCAACTAGGAAATTTAGCCATCTTTTGACCGATTATGGTAACAGTTCTAAATCATACCATCAATTCATTGCCATCAGCCTTTCAAGTTTGCCTCAATTGTCAACCCCCGTCATAGGCATAGCAAGGCAGTTTAGCAGACTCATGGTCGATTGATTATGCTAACAAGCGATTACTCAACATCGACCTTCTTCCTTCCAAGTTTGCCTCAATGTTCACCTCGTAGCTACCATGAGTCAATTTAGAAGACTTCATCAACTTAACTTGCTTTGCACTGGGTGTTGTTTATCTCAATTGGTACTCTGCTGAGTCCCAAATAGTTTTCTAGCTTTATTTGCTCTCTTGATCTAGGGACCCGGCCCTTCTTTATATATCACAGTGAGTGAGATTACATGGCAAGTCTCCTAGTCAATTACAATGTAGGAGTCTACTAGGATTACAACAGTGTCCAAGTAATTCTAGTAAGACTCGGTCTTCTTTTCTTCCTTAGCTAGTCAGGTGGCCCATCTCTTGTCGGGGTGGTCCAGCAATCCTTGAGGTACTTGGGAATCATGCATGGGCTACCGTAGAGGTGAAACCCACGACAGTAGAGCCCATGTGGGTCAAATCGATATAATGGAATCAATTGGTGTTATTTCACAACCAATATTTGTTGGCCCTTTGCTCCTCTATGTAGCGTGTGCTTGGCAGCCCAATAGGCTTCAATCTTACTTTTCTTGATACTACACGCCGATATTATATAGGGCGGCCATCATACCTTGTGGTTTGCCATCACCAACAACCTAGGATTTGTAGAAAGTGAACATAAAGTCGTATCCGCGATACAATAATGCTTCAATACGGCAAACACCAGCAAACAGGCATACACCAGCCTTATAGGCACCTTATCAGCTTCTCCTGTTTTCAAATGGATGTGGAAATCCAATGTGCTGCCAAAACATAAGTTTGTTTTCTGGCTGTTGCTCAGAGATCACTTGAACACAAGGAATTTGCTCAGGAGAAAACACATGGCTCTGGATTGCTACATGTGTGTGCAGTGTGTCGAAGATGTGGAAGAAACGTTGTTACACCTTTTCTTTGATTGTCCTTTTAGCCAGGCATGTTGGTTATTTATGGGAATTCAGTGGGACACAACTGCCACAATGTAGGATATGATCATCAACGCGCGCACGGTATTTGCCTCGGTCATCTTCAGGGAGCTGGTCATAGTGGCATGCTGGGCCATCTGGACACACTGAAATGCTATTATCTTTGATGGAAGTTCTCAGTCTTTTGCCCGTTGGAAGGCAACTTTTCAGGAGCAGTTAAGTTTTGTTACTCTTAGAGCAAAACCAAAGATCAAAGAGAAACTCAATCAGTGGATGTGTAACAATCTATAGCTGATGTAACCTCCCCTTCTTCTCTTTGGCTTAAAGCCAAACTCTTGTACATATCCTCATTTTATATATAAAAAAAAAAGAGGTAGGGGCCTTCCCTACCGGTTCGGTCAAAAAAAATGCTTCAATACGGCTGTCCGGCCTGGCACCTACCATCGGACGCTACGTGACTGTTTTCTGTCCATGTATATTCTATCCTGGTTCCTCTATGCGGCAGCAACACTTCTGTCTTTCTAATCTCTCTCTTCGTGCGACGCTACTCTCTCTCTCCCTCATTAGATCCACCATCGGTGACTGGCTGCCGGAGGGAGATTTAGGACGCCTTCTCCGGCGTGCTCTCGTTCCTGGCCTCAGCGGGTGCGCGGGCTCAGGGCGGAGGAGGAGGTGGTGGCTCGGACGGGGAGGAGGTCTTCTTCGCGGTGTACGACGGCCACGACAGGGTGCAGGTGGCAGAGGCATGCCGGGAACGGCTCCACGTCGTGCTCGCCGAGGAGGTGGGCCTACGCCGCGATGTTGCTGGGAGCGACGCGCGTTGGAAGAGGCGATGGTGGCCAGCTTCGCCCGGGTCGACGGCGAGGTCAACGGCGGCGTCACGCCCCACCCAAGCTGGCCGGGGACGTCAACCCCGACCCGTCGTACGCACCGTTGGGTCCACCGCCACTGCATCCCATTCCTGCTCCGCCGCCGCCGCCGCTCCATTCCTGCCGCGCGCGGAGCTCCTGCTCGCCATCCTCTTCGTCCTCCTGCTCCCCGTCCACCTTCTCCTTGTTTTGCTAGATTTTGTTACATGTTGCAAGTGTATCTTTCACGTGTTTAAGATGTTTCGAAAGAATATTGGATCTGTTTTATGCGAATGTTGAAAAAGTAGATCTGGATGTCGCGATGTTGCATATGTTTTGCACGCATGTTGCAAGTGTTTCATCAAGATGTTGCATTTTTATTGAGATTTTTTACTGCGGCCGTGCGTGGTTGAGAGATGGGAGTGCAGCGTTTTTAGTGTTACAAATGATGACTATTTATGTTGCGGATACTATTGTTTGATGTTGCATATGTTATTTTTGGATGTTGCAAAAAAATTTACATGTTGCATGTAACATCGTAGCCATGTTGCGGTGGGAATTTTTCTGCTACAGTACCGTCCGATTTTTTTATTCCCGTCGGACGTCCGGGCGCTAGTACAACCGTCCACGATAAAGAGTATTGTGTGGGCCTATGCTCCTCTATGTAATGTGTTTTGGGCTAGCCCGGCCTGTTTTGTTCTTCTTTTGTTCCCCTGCCGCCGCTGGTATTAGGTACGGCGGCTGCCTTAACTTGCCTTATTAGTGGGTTCACCAGTGCCTACAGCCAAGATCATTGTGATCTCACTGACCCGACTAGTGAATAAAAACGAGCGGCACACAATAAAAAAAGATCTTTTAGATAGAAGGATATAAATATATTCTAGCAGCCAGATAAACCAGAATATACAAAGCCGTATCCACAACCATGACAGAGCAGAGACAATTTATTTATTGCATTAAGTATATTCCTCCAAAATTGGGCCTTTCTACAGCCAAGATTATTTAGATAGCGGAATATAAATTATCCTGACTCCTACACCAACCATGATGCGCAAAGCCGTATCCACAACTAAGGCAGAGCAGAGAAAACTTATTTATCGCATTAACTACATTCCTCCAAAATCAAGCCTTTTTCATGCAGAAACATACAGCTTAGATTCAATTCATCAGACCATCCTATTCACCTCCAATTCCTGTCAAATGTTCAGAACCAAAACCATCAAATCTTCTTCCCATGCCAGATCTTACCAATCCACGCCTCAAAAAAAAGTCACATATTAAGTTAGGCTCATAGACTCGTGACTGCATTATAATCCATTTGTTGGTTTGTTCTGATCCAGTTTATTCAGGCTGCAGGCCATGCAAAACGCTTGCCCCCATCAGCCAGCCTCGGGCTCTCACCCTGCAGCCCAGTCCAACCGCGTGTATATATACACATCGTCCACACAGCCTCTTGGACACACAGCACATACACCAACCACCACCGCCTCCTCCCTCTCCTGCTCTCCAGTCTCCAAGAACACCCGCTAGGTGACGTCCTCCGCTCAAGCATCTTCTCCGATCAGGTGGGTTGTTATAATCGAATGCATGTGCTCTTGTGTTATGTTCTCGCATGCGTATGCGAGGATCGAAATGCTTGGCACCGCTGATTCTTGAAGCTAAATGCCTGAAATGTTTCGTGCATGTGTTGTTAGCGCCAGGCATGGATCGCCGGGAGGACAGCAGGAAGCGCGCGTGGGAGGGGGAGCAGGAGTCGCCGGCGGCGGGGAAGGCGATTGGGCTGAAGCAGGCGGAGCACGCGGCGGAGGTGGCCTTCAAGGAGACGGCCGCCGCGGCGGCGGCGCTCACGCTGGCGTACGGCGGCGCGGAGGGCGCGTGGCAGCGCCCCGCGGGGGTGTTCGACCTCCCGTGGCAGAAGTGCGGCGGCGGGCTCGGCCTCAGCTCCGCGGCGGCCGGCGGCGGCGGGTGGGAGCTCCGCGACGTGTTCTTCCGCTCGCTCGTGGACGGGGGCACGGCGGCCATCGGGGTGCCCGGCGACCGCCTCTCCTCGCCGCCGAGCCAGCGGGCGCTCTTCGACGACGTGGAGGCGTGGCTCGCCGCGGCCGGCGACGGCGAGGTGGACCCGCTTTGGCGCTCTGTGCTTGAGGGGCCCAAGCCTGCCGCGTGACGCCGACGTGCCGAGTCGCCAGGTGCCCCCGGGCCCCACCTGGCGGTGGCACAGGGTCCGCCGAGCTGTGCTGGCACGGTTTGTTGCCTGGGAGATATAGAAAGCACAAGATTCAGAGATACTAGTACTAGGAAGGATGTGGTCGTGGAGACGGATACAGTTGAACGAGAGGCAATGGTTTTTGTTGTTTCCTCGTTTTTCTGTAATATACAAGTTCGAATTTAGAATTTTAGTTCTCTAGGGTTGGGTTTTGTTTACAGTCCCATAGTCCCCGGTGACGAGGAAAAAACTAAGCATGTTTGTGGCTGCAAATTACATGTCAAAGAATTTGGGAAAATCAAAGATTTATTTTCAATCTGTATGTTTTCTTTATTTAATCTGTGTTTGCGAGAAGCTAATATTATCTCTGTTTCAAAATATAAGATGTTCTAGGCCAACTTCTTTTTTAATTTTGACCAACTTTACAAAAAATTACAACAATATATATGACATCATTTTAGTTTTATTTCAAATATACCATTAAATATGTATTGATAGTGTACATTTTTGTTTGGTAGGTAGATGATATATTTTTAATTTTTATATGAACTTACATTTTAGAGGGGAGATATTATATTTTGAGAAGAGTTGACTTGATCATATCCACTACGAAAATCCGTCACCTAGTTAGAATGCAACTATGGAACTAACCATGCATGTGCTGACACCAAGCTTATCCATTTCGGCGACAGCAGCTGTTTGTCCCACTACGGAAAAATTTTGCTTATACACACAAATATGACTATATGACCGGTGCATATTGGTCATTTATCCATCAGCATTCTAGGATTTACCGCTTGTTTGTCTCACTGACATGTGGATCCGGGGCCAAACATATGAGAGACAATATGCGGCAAACCTGAAATAACTATGATCGGAATCGGACGAATGACTGATTTGATCCATCTTCGATTCCTTTCATCTTTTGCTTTGAGTACGTGGCCGCCAGTATCCAAGGCAAAGATTTCTGTTGCTATTTTAACTGATTGTCAAAAGTTCATGGACGGTTTATACAATTATACAGCTAATTGTTTGCTATATTAGTTGGCTAAAGCTTCATGCTTTTGCATGCAAGTGCAAAGCTGGATGCAAACGTATACCGCATCACGGCGTCAGTTCCAATCTTTTGCTCCCGTTTTTTTTCTTTTTTGGCAGAACAGGAGCTAATCTTTTGTCCCCGTTTTGCTGAGGATATTTGATGACATATGTAACTGTTTCGTTTCGTCCTTCCATTTCTACACACAATCCGCTCAAACTGCTAAAAATACACACAACCGCTGCCGTGAAGCTTTATGGAGAAGGCGAGACGATCTTCCGGTCGAGAATCATGTGTCATTCCCGCAAACTAAACAAACTGAAAAACGGGGGAGAAGCACACACGAAAACCACTGCCATGTTGCGCTTGCACCTTTTATTTGTGGTATATGCGAAGGCACGAATCTGTGGCTTTGTGAATGGCCAAAGCTAGGCTACGCCCATGCATGCTTGTGAGATGCAGTGCCAAACTGCCTATGCATGGATGGGCGTCTGTGGTCAGCTCCTTGGCTGGCTGAACAGTGGACACGGCATGCCGATCAGGGAGAAAGCCGGAGAGAATGAGATCTGGTAGGGTAGGATTTGTATGTGCATATTTTGGAAGACAAAGATGGGAGTTTTTAGTACAACGCAGCTCGCGCATTGGATCCTCGGCAGTGCCGAACCCAGAAATTTCTGGGAGCCTGGGCAAACATAGCTGTAGACTACATATGCTTCACGGTATTTTTCTTTGCCACCACAAGCTGGCTGCCGACCTCTGCAGGTTGTTGTGGATGCTCGTCAAGAGGAACCCGAGCAGTTGCCCAGGCTCGCCGGGCCTTGGGTCAGCCACTGATCCTCGGTGCGTCGATGAACCAGGGCTACTTGAACAACTCGCAACGGGGGCAGGCGACTGGCTGTGGCAGCAAACAGGCCCAAGCCCTAGATGAACAAGACGACAATCTTATTCTCTTTCTTCCATTATTGATGTACAAGTAGGATTCCTCTGTTTACGTAGCGACAAAAAAACAGCTACCGTCTATGTGTTGTACTTGTATGTATCCTTACTGTGTATAGAAAATATTAAAAAAAATCAACGATGAAACCAAAGGTACCGAATCAACATTAGAATCCGCCAGTTCACTAAAGGTGTATTTTTTGTCTCATTAAATCATGCTCGACCCTAGTGATAAATATTAATCTACACTAGCGATAAATTTTCTAAATACATACTACCTCCGTTCCAAATTTTATATCGCTAGAAATGCCAAAACGATCTACAATTTGAAAACGAGCTACTAGTTTTTACTATATATATATTAATATACACTATGTATAAAAAAATTCAAAATGATGATAGGAAAGGAAAAAAAAGAGAGGTTTGATCGCGTCCACGATACAGGAGAGGGAGGAAAATTTCACCGGAATAAAATAGGAGGATGGATGGAGATTTAAATGAAGAAAATATCGAGGTTCGGACTTCGGAAGGCCAATAACCGCCCATCTTAGCAAATCGGTAGGAAGAAGAAACTCTCGACCGAGTGAACCCGGGAGGTGGGACCGGGGGGACTGATGACGTCACTCACGCTCCCTTCCCTCCAACGCACGCGCTCGCCCACCCAAGTCACACGTGGCAGGCTTTCTCTACCTGACGACGAAAAGCTTTCGGTGGCGGCGGATTAAACCGCAGCGCGCGCGCGCCGCCCCCCGGCCCGGTGATCTCCCGTCCACGACGGCCATGGCGGCGGCGCCGGCGCGGCAGTGGCGGTGGCGGAGGTGGAAGTGTCGCCCCCGGGACGTGGTGCTGGCGCTGCTCCTCGCCTCGGTGCTCGCGCCCCTCGCGCTCTACAGCGGCGCCCCCATCTCCCCCTTCTCCGGCCCCCTCCGTACGGTTCCCTGAATCCTGACCCGTCCCCTTCCCCCTCGTTTCACACTGGTCCTGTGCGTCTCCTTGACGAAATTTCTTGCGATCTCCGTGCTCACAGTGACCGGGAGGCGCGCGTTCCGCCGCGATCCGTCCAATTCGGTACGGCCGCGTCTGGCATCTATCCCCTACCTGACCTGCTTTGTTTCAGACTTTCAGTTCAGTCAGGCTTTCGGAGACGATCTCAATCAGAGATCTTGACGTGTTTATTTTCGTAGATCGCTCGGAGTCGCATGGACAAGCGGCTGAACACGCTGGCACAGGTGAATTTCACTCTGCTTGATTAGAGATGGTTCCATTTATTTGCAGTTGTCTAGGATTGGGAGTTAATGGCGCTGTGGCGAAATGGTGACAGGACTCATTCGGTGTGACAGTGAAAGAGCCTGTACAGACAGTTGCATCTACCATAGACGCGCGCGGCAAGGATCATGGCACTCAATTGGGACAGAATGGAGTAATTCGGCGAAATGTTGGTCGGAGAAGTGTTTCAGATAGATCAAGAGAATCCACGGTGAGAAAGGATAACATACTGTGGAATGGACAAGAGATGAAGGGGACGGAGTCACAGGATCAGGTTAAGAGACAGCGTGATGATGATGATTCCTTTACTGGCAAAGAGGGGGTTGCTCGGTTGGGAAAAGGGAGTGGCCGTGTCAGTTATGTTGAAGCAAGGTACCACAATGGTACTGCAATGCATAGCAATCGTACAGCTTCATTCAAAAAGGTAAGAGGGTGAGCCACTGATAGATTTGAAAATTTTAAACTTGTGTGAACTGATCAAATTCATGTCCAAAGAGTAAAGCATTAAATTTCTGAACTTTGAGATTTCATAAAGTAGGATGAATTATAGAAATCTTATGATGCCTTTTCCATTTTCTAATGAGCAGATCATCCTAGGACTAAAAGTAGTAAGCTGCTTTTGCTACACTAGTGCCATAGTAGAATATGCAGGATTCCATCCTAACTCTGCTTGATAACTAATTCGTCTTGCATCTATTTTCCCTCTAGTGAGGGGATGTTTTACCTTTTCCCCCGTATATGCTTCAGGTTTAGTATAATATTACGTGAAGATATATTATTTCCCCTGTATATTATTTCATATACACTATATTGCTTTAAGTGCACAATTGGCAGTTTCCCTCTTGTTTTCTTTCAAGGTTAAATAATTACTTAGTTGCTAGTAATTTAATTTTCCAGGAAAACACTTCTGATAGATCGTCTGAGCAATTAAGAGGCGCTACGTCACAAGAGTCTGATGCAACGTCAGTTAGCAGGAGTACTAGTCATCATACAAGTTTGCCAGATGCTACAATACGTGTCATCAAGAGCCAGTTAAGAACAGCGAAAACATATATTGGGCTCCTGCCTACCAGAGGCCGTCATGCTTTTGTTAGAGATCTCCGAAGAAAGATGAGGGATATCCAACAAGCACTCGGTGACGCAACAAGTGATAGGCGGTTGCCAAAGAAGTATGTTTTCCTTCGTTGTATTGTAAAGTTCACCTTGTTTTTTTACGATGATGATGTGTACCTAATTTATTGGATTCTGATCAGAAGTGAAACGTCTCTTACCTGTTTACTTCAATTTAATTTCTTACAGTGTCCATGGATTAGTTAGAGCTATGGAGTTGACATTAGCAAAGATTAGGCAAGTACACGAGAACTGTGCAGTTGTTATTGATAAGCTACTAGCAACCCTTCATTCAACTGAAGACCAAGTTCAAGCTCACAAGCAAAAGGCTTACTATGTAGCACAAATAGCAGCTAAGGCTCTACCAAAAAGGCTCTATTGTCTTACACTGCGTCTTACAAATGAGTATTATTCTTCCTGCACCATCAAAAAGCAGTTTCCATATGAAGAAAGGTTTGAAGATCCAAAGCTACAGCATTACGCCTTATTCTCCGATAATGTACTGGCAGCTGCAGTGGTTGTGAACTCAACTCTTATAAATGCTTAGGTAGAGTATTTGGTGAAAGAGTAGTGGCTTACATTTAAAATTGAGGAGCTACTAGTCTATGCAAATCAGTTTGCAGTCCAGTAAATATTATAAGATTCACTATTATTTCGTTTGTACCATGTAGGCATGGGTTAACAATTTGTCCAAAATCCAATGCAGAATCCAGTAAGTCATGTCTTCCATAATGTGACTGACAAACACAATTATGCTGCAATGAGAATGTGGTTCTTGGCAAATCCCATTGGGGAAACTGCTGTTCAGGTCCAGAACATTGAAGAGTTTACATGGCTAAATTCGAGCTATAGTCCAGTTCTGAAGCAGCTGGAGTCTCATTTCATGATCAACTACTACTTCAATACCCATCAGGATAAACTGGGTAAAAACCCAAAGTTCCAGAATCCCAAGTACCTGTCCATTCTCAACCATCTGAGGTTTTATCTTCCTGAGATCTTCCCGAAGCTTAGCAAGGTGCTATTTCTCGATGATGATATCGTAGTCCAGCAGGATTTAAGTTATCTTTGGTCGATAGATCTCAAGGGCAAAGTTAACGGCGCTGTCCATACTTGTGGAGAGACTTTCCGTAGGTTTGATAGGTACCTCAACTTCTCAAATCCTCTAATTGATAAGAGGTTCAATCGTTGTGCCTGTGGCTGGGCATATGGCATGAACATGTTTGATTTGTCTGAGCGGAGGAAGCAGAATATTACTGAAGTTTACCACTACTGGCAGAGTCTGGTGAGTATTCATAATTCATAAACTTATCAATAATGTTCGAGGCAAAATTATTGTTGCCATAAGTACTGGCAAAGTATCATTACTCATTAGTGGCAATGGTAGGATTTTGTTATTTTGCTACTTAATCCTTATTTTAAAGTATTAACATAATTGAGCCCTATTTTCTGCAGAATGCAAACAGGCAATTATGGAAGTTAGGAACACTTCCTGCTGGTCTTGTCACGTTCTGGAACCACACATTCCCTCTTGATCGCTCATGGCATCTCTTGGGTCTAGGTTACAAGCCAAATGTCAACCAAAGGGATATTGAGCGCGCGGCTGTTACACACTACAATGGGAATCGAAAACCTTGGCTTGAGATTGGATTGCCCAGATATCGGCAATTCTGGTCCAAGTATGTCAATTTTAATCATGTTTTTCTTCGCGAGTGCAACATAAATCCGTGAGATCCTGCTTTTGTTAATAACTTTACAGCACTGTAGAGTAATTCTTTGATTTTTTTTGGGTATTGATGTATAATAAGTGATATAGAGTGTTCGTTTTTGTTAGTCAAATGGCACGGCTGTAATGTAAATCATAGTGAAAGCCATAGTAGGCCGTAGAATAAGATATTTGAGCTGTAAATCATAGTTGTTTTGAGCTTTTATGGACTTATGATCTTTTGATCTAATAGTACTAATGGAATGATGGTAATGATGCAGTTATGGAGATGTCAGTATTGGTGTAGTCTGTATCGTGCAGGAGTAACAAAACTAGATCTGCTCTGTTTTTTTTTTCTAAGAAAATCAAAGTGAATGTGCTGCGATTTTAATCTGAACGTTGCCATGGCTGCGTCCCGATTGAGTCGATTCCGATCCGTATTCACATCACCTGATCGATCACCTCCTTGGCGGAGGTGCACGGCCGGCTGGGCCTCGTCTCCTCGAGTGACTACTGGGTGACGCCGGAGAAGATGGACGTCTGGGTCCTAGGCGGCTAGGCGGCGGCGGCGGCGGGGATCGGCGGGGGTGGAGCCGCCGGTACATGGTGCGGCTGGACGACAAGGGTGGAGCACTGGATCGCGCGGCCGCACTTGGCGCACGGCGACTACATCCTCACCCGAGGAAAGAAGATGGTGTTCGAGCATCCGCCGGCGAACACGGGGAGGTGGTTGTCCGGCGAGGTGCGCTCGGTGCGGATCAGGGAGCAGGCGCAGGGTGTGGCGGTGTCCGGCGTGTTTGGCGGCAGCGTGGCCGGGGTGTTCGCCTACATCAAGACAAAGGAGCCGTTGAGTATTTACAACCCACAAGCTTCATGAGTCACGACACTGCAGGTTGCGCCTGCATTATACTTATACCATGGAGGAGCCCTTGAAACTTCCCGGGCGTCAGTCAACTGTGAATTGTAATGTGTGGAGTGTGGACGTGTAGTTAAGCCTTTTACATTTGCTGCTTTGCTGATGAACCAATAATGTCGGCTTGTTAAGTTGTTCCCTCAATAGTCAAGACTCCGTAGGCAAAGGCTGGTTTCACTGTCATTGGGTACTGTAGACCTGTCGTATAGCCAGTTGTAGTAGAAATTATACGCACTCCTTTCATTTTTCTAGGACGTAGTTTTACTGTACAAAATTAATATTTGACTAATTTTTCTCTACAATAGTTACAAAATCATAATGATCAGCAAGTGCTTAGAATTTAACGGTGTCAATTTTGTGACACATGCTTCATATTATTGGACTCATTGTTAGTCAAATTACAGCATAAACTTGAAGTCGAAGAACCATTCCTTACAAATAATCATATGAAATTATTTGTAAAAGTTTGAGTTTTCGCATTACATTTATTCAATTTTGGTGAACGATAACAATATTAGGATTTTATTTTCTAGGTGCTTAAATGCATGTATGGCCACTATACTTTTACTGTGTTCAGTTTTATTCATTTTTCTAACTAATCTGCGGAATGACAATTATTTCCCTTAACACAGAGTCCACAATCAAGAAACAATCAACAAGACATTTTGAGAGGAAAAGAAACAATTATTATTTTGGCTTGTTAGTTAGAAAAGTCTAAGTTGGAGAGCAGCAAGGGCACAAATGTCGAAGTTGGAGAAAAGTCCAGCAAGGGCAGAAAAACATTCAAAAGTGAACAATCGTTTAACCCGTGTGTGCATGGTGACGGGTGAAAACCAACGGAACAATTAATCTTGCTAAAAAAAACGGAACAATTAATCTAGACAAAAGGAGTCATGGGTAGCAAGCTGCCGTGCATGCTCATCTCTGTTTTGCGTCGTAGTCTTCGATGCTAACTAGGTAACCTGTCAATCACAATTACTAATTTCGTAATCGCGTGCCGTCACTTTCTTAATCGTGCGCCTGCGTCGGCGTTTCTTCTCGCGTTTATCATGTCCATATCCACATAGATTGGAAGCATACTCCAACCTGCAGGCTGCATCTGCTCCAAGCATTTTAAATGAGCAGTCCACATTAATGCATATATAACAATCATGAAACTTTGAAAACTTAGAGACAGAAGATATATTTTGAAAATAAAGAATTACAATTTTTAGTCATCCAAATATTATTAGAGTTTGATTTGGTCTCGAACTTTAAAATCGGATATTTTTTACCATCCAACTATTAAAGCCAAACAAATTCGGCCATCAGCTGGTTTTAAAAGTGATTTTCGCTGATGTGGATAACAAGTGGTGGTAGAGAGCACCTATAACAAAGATTTTGCCACCACGGACCTCTCTCTTAGTGTCTCTCTCTCATCCCTCTCAATGCCGCACAATAGTGTCGCCTTCATCTTCTTAGCGTGCGCTCCACAGCCAGCCCCAGACCTGCACCCTATAGATAGTGCAGGAACCGGAGGCCTCGCATCTTTCACAATTCGCAAAAGAATCCCAAAAAAACTCTCTACCATCAGCTAGATCCGTTGTGGCGATATGGCCATATGGGGATGGGAAGGTGGAGCTGCAGGAGCTGCAAATGATGGGGGAGACGGGCCCGGAGAGGCCGCCGCTGCTCGTATCTGCTGTCGCTATCATGCCTATTTATATAGGAGGGACGAGGGACAAGAGAAAGGAGAAAAACTTAAACCAAGAGATGAAAAGAGAGAAAAATAAGATGCAACGAGGGTTTACTGACGCATGTGGTTGATGCGGCAAAACTATCCATCAAAACAACTAGATGACGAATTTGGCTAGTCTTGATAGTTGTGTGTGGTCATGAATACTCGGTTTTGAAGTTGGTTGTTCAAAATTAAACTCTATTGGAGGCCAAAAATGAACTTAAAAAAACAATACATCAATTAGCAGCTAGCCCGGGAGTGAGTTTGTAACTTTTTTTTTCATGTGTGCGCGATGTGTGTGCGCGCGCGCGAGATAAGTTGTAGTGCAGCAAGCTAGTTTTGTGTTGCTTTGGAGTTTGGAGTATCGGACTGTAGGTCTGAAGGACGATTTGGTGCTGGTTTGTGCGCACTGTTTCGATCTTAATTATTTCTTTTTTGTTACAATTTTTTTACGTCTTGCTCGTAAAGACAGGATGCATCGTCTTAAAGAGTCATGTGCAGAGGCAGGAACGGAACACTATTTCATTTCCAAATAAACCTTCCTTCATCATGTAAAAACATGCTAGGATTCAAATTTTGTACACATAAAACCCGTATAAAATTCAGAACGATTGATTTGAAATTTTGTAGGCTAGGACTAGGATACAGTTGACACTAGAACAATAGCTGCTATGCAAAACATAACCGGAAATTATAGCAGTAGCACATTACATCTCTGATATCATTTAAACAAAGCATACCGGACATGGCGACCATCTTATTTATATTCTAGTAATAAATTTAAGCATATATTGGTTCTTCGATACATATAATCGCAGCTTGCTTAATTCTTCGGTGCAAGTAGTCATCGCAGGCTCGCAGCATGAGCTAGCCCTCGATGGCAACGCCAGGCGTCGTCGTTGTGACCTTGATGGTTCTGGGCTTCTTGGCTCCTGCTGCAATGGTGGCCGGAGCATGCTTCTGCTGCTCGTCGGATTCGTAGGCGGAGAGATGGACTCCCAGCGCCGCCCTCCCCGAGGGGTCCAGATTCGCCGCCCACTGCGCGTCCCACTCGATGGCCTTGGCCGTGCTGCACGCCACGCTTGGGCCGCCGGGCACCGTCAGGATTGCAGAGTTCTGATGGATCATCATATCAGTTCATCACTGTTAGTTGATGGCTTGATGCTTGATTTCTGATGACACGAATGATCAGCGCTCGGTCGATTGATCTCACCTGGGGGAAGAACCTCTCGAAGATCATCCTGTAGTAGTAGGCCTCTTTTGTGGTGGGAGTGTTGTGTGGGAAGATGTTCTTTGCGTTCGCCAGCATCTTGTCAGTCACCTGCATCGGTTTGATTTGTACAGGAGTCAGATTTTAATTTGCAGTGAATTTAAGAGAAGAAATTCTTTCTCTTTTTTTACTGAAATTTATGGCATGAAAATTATATTTACGTTTGATGCCGCATGGGCCTTTAAGCCATCGATCCAACTGTACCCAACGCCATCACTGAACTGCTCCTTCTGCCTGTACAGGATATGCTGCAGGTGCCAAACATATCTCAGGTGTCACTACTGCAGATGTCTGAATAATGTTACCTTGAGCGGCCGAATGTTACTGTACATACCTTGGGCAGGAATGGGTTCTCCTCTTCGTCGAATGCTTTCCTCAGTACCCACTTCTCGATTCTACCAAGATCAGGCCGGATCTGTAGTAAAAATATAGTCAGAAATTAGTGGTCATTGTCTGAAGAAAGCACTGAACCCTTGTCAAGTTTCAGCTCTGATGAGATAGATCATCAGTACCATCTTCCACTCAGGATCAATGCTCATGGCCTCATTGATAAACTCCTTGTCCAAGAAGGGCACACGAGCCTCGAGGCCCCACGCAGATGTTGCCTTGTTGGCTCTCAAGCAATCATACTGATGCAGAGCCTTAATCTGCAGGGACAACAATCACGTACATCAGTCATGATGTTTAATTTGTTTTCTACTACAGTAAAAAAAGATTTACTGATGCAGCTAGACCTTCCGGCACGTTTCCCGGTGGAACTCTTCCTTGTTGGGTGCCTTGTGGAAGTACAGGTAGCCTCCGAAGATCTCGTCGGGGCCCTCGCCGGAGATGACCATCTTGACCCCGAGCGACTTGATCTTCCTCGCCATGAGGAACATGGGCGTGCTCGCCCTGATGGTGGTGACGTCGTAGGTCTCGGCGTGGTAGATCACGTCCTCGATGGCGTCGATGCCGTCCTGCACGCTGAAGTGGAACTCATGGTGCATGGTGCCCAGGTGATCCGCCACCTCCTTCGCGGCCCGGAGGTCAGGGGAGCCCTCGAGCCCGACGCAGAAGGAGTGGAGCCTGTTGCCCCAGCGCCTGGCGGCCATGGTCCCGGCCAGGTGCCGGACGGCGACGGCCGCCACCAGCGAGGAGTCGAGGCCGCCGGAGAGGAGCACGCCGAAGGGCACGTCGGTCATGAGCCGCTTGGTCACGGCCTTCTCGAAGGCTCTCCTCAGAGCCATGGCGTCGTAGGGGACGGAGGGGATGGCGGCCTCGTTGTACCAGGGCGGGTTGTACCACCGGGTGAAGCCGCCGCCGGCCTTGCTGGAGTAGAGGTGGCCCGGGGGGAAGATCTCGAAGTGCTCGCACTCGTCGTGGATGGCCTTCATCTCCGACGAGACCCACACCGAGCCGTCGATGCCCCACCCGATGTAGAGCGGCGTCACGCCGATGGCGTCGCGGGCCGCCATGAAGGTCGTCTGCTTGTGCCGGGTGTCCAGCAGCACGAAGGAGAAGACGCCGTCCAGCATGTCCACGAAGCCTTCGCCATGCTCCTCGTACTACATATATATATATATATATATTTATATATATATTATATATACATATATGCAACATGGTTGTAGTCATGTGATGGAGAAATGAGCAGAGGACTGAGAGAGACAGCATGTGTGTGTGTGTATACCAGGTGGGCGATGACCTCGCAGTCGCTGCCGGTCCGGAACTTGTGGGAGAGGGAGAGCTGGCGCCGGAGGTCCTCGTGGTTGTAGATCTCGCCGTTGACGGTGACGACGACGGACTGGTCCTCGTTGTAGAGGGGCTGGTCGCCGGAGGCGGGGTCGATGATGGCGAGGCGCTGGTGGGAGAGGTAGCAGTCGCCGGCCTGCCGCAGGCCGCTCCAGTCGGGGCCACGGTGCTTGAGCCTGCGCGAGAGCTCCAGCACGCGCACACGCTTCTGGTCGCCGCACCCCAACACAGCAAGGATGCCGCACATCTTACCTCACTCACTCTGTTCTCTTCTTCACAATGCAAAACCTTTTTTTTTTCTTGCACTGCACTGCACGCAGGTGAGTCGATTGTGTTGAGCTGATGAGTGAGGTCTGTGGGCTGCGGCGGCCTCTATTTATAGGGCGAGCGGTTCAGAGTTTCAGACGATCCGTTCATCTAGGTTATCACATCACATGTGGTGTGCAAGCACAATTCTTTTTTCTCCTCCTTTGTGGTCTCTAGCTACAGACAAGACAACCGATCCGTTTGTCTGGTGCTCGATCTACTGATTTTCTTATATGTTTTCTGGGTCTGTTTTGCTTTTATTTCTGGACACGACGATGCATCATGACATAGAGTATGGGCAGGCGGGCATGTACTGACCCAGAAAAACAGGCAAGTTCATCCCCCGGCTGACACGAATCATCTCCTCTTGTTTTTGCTTGACGCCACATGTTTGCACCGGATTTGATCCCGCGAGTTTATTGACACATCCTTCGCGTTGCTTTGGATAAACAAGTTCCACTCCTGGCCCATATAGGCTAAAAAAATATCAGCTTGATTTCTCAATATGTCTATATTGGAACATAGTTTATAGATTGTTTTTGACAGAGTTTGTAGAGCTAATTTTCTTCTGAATATATAGTTCTCTGGAATAAACTAAGGGTCTAAAGCTTGAAAAAGTAACTTCTTTTGACTCTATAAAGTGAAAAAAATAACTTCTCCTGACTCTATAAAGTGATTGGACATCCTGATTTTAAGAGTTTAGGCTAGGAAAACAAAGAAAATCAATTTCAAGCACAGAATCATTTCTATCAGAAAATCAGCTCCGAAAAGAATCACAATCAAATGAAGCTCTACCATATAGGTCCATATTCCCAACTAAGACCTACTATTATGTTCCACTTGGACTACTCCAGTTCTAACACTACATCTTTGATATCCTATCCCAAATCCAATCGCGTACCTTACTACTACCTTTGTTCCAAAATATAGGTCGTTTTAGCTTTTCTAAATTCATAGTTTTTGCTATGTATCTAGGTATACATTATGTCTAGATTTATAGGAAAAGATACGTATCTAGAAAAGCCAAAACAACCTACATTTTGCAACGAAGGGAGTATTTTAAAGACTGAACTGGCGGTTGTCGAGATTAACGAAGTCACCACAAGTGTTTCGCTGTTGACAGGTATATCGTTTACCACTGAAACAATAGTATTGGTTAAATGCTGAAATAAATCCATTGATGAAGTCACCACAAGTGCCTCACCGTGGATGGGCATGTTGCCTACCACTGAAACAATAGTGTTGGTTCAATTCCAAAATAAATCTAGAAAAAATGTGATACCAATGCTGAGTCGGAGATTCAAACTCAGGTGGACAAGTTTCATCACAAGAAATCTTACCAACTGACCTATCGACAGTTGCAACTTAAGATATTTTAAATACCTAGAAATGGAAAAATGTTCAAATTCTTCTCAAATATTGTTAAAGTATAATAGCCCCTTTATTTTTTATCAGTATCATACACAACTATGACAATTGCTTCAGTTTGCTCTTCTCTATTTCTCCGCAGACATGTGGAATTCTAAGTTTCAATTTTGCAGCAACTTAGTACACGAATCTTTTATCCATGTTTGTTGCATAGTTTGTATCCCGAGGATTAATTTATTATTAGATGCACCAAGGTCAAAATAATAATGAAAAAATATATTGTAATTTGTAACTCATTTTGATAGTTTTCCATTTATATTGTAATCTTTACTTAAAAGCTTCAATATAGTTAAATGGAAAAATATTTCTAAAGGATAAATTGCCCCGATTTATATAGTTGTGAAAGTAAATTGAATCAAAAAATACTCTAGATATTATGTAAACATTTTTTTGAATATCGATGTTATGCAAATTTTGGCTATATTTGATGGGAATAATTTTGATTTTGGGGCTGGGCTTGGCTGTCGCTATAAGTTGATGACTAGATATCTATCCATGTCCAGCTCGATATCTGTACGTAGATCAACCACCGATGGATGCTAAGCTGATCCCGGCCCGTGTACTGTCGTCTTCTTTCTTTCTCTTTCGATACGCGACCACTCTAGCAGCACCACCCAGTACTAGCTCTTATCGATCCACATCACGCGCGCGTCGGCGTTTCCTCGCGTCCCACCCCCCACTCAAGTTGGTGTCCTACTGTCTGTGGCCACGTGGAAAGTTGTACCGCCGGCCACCACTATAATGACAATGAGATAAGTGGATATGGATAAGGATCAATCCATATATACAGGCACGCAGCTAGCGCTCAATATTTGTACTGGTATGTAAGGCCAGTCTCAGTTCAGAGTTTCACTATACGTTTACATAGATCAGAAACTAGGTGACTGTGCGAAATAAGTTTCACGGTGATGAAACTCCTCTCACATTCCATGAAACTCTTCACTTTCTCTCATATGTCATATTAGCACATTTAATGTCATGAAATCCCTATGAAACCCCACTAAGACTGGCCTAATTGATGGATCTCGATATATATAACTATTTAAAGAAGATATGATTGGTTTTAAATGATCGATGTATTAAGAGCTGGCTATATATACTCCCTCCGTTCCTATTTGTAGGTCGTTTTGACTTTTCTAGATGCATAGTTTTTGCTATGTATTTAGATATAGTGTATGTCTAGATGCATAATAATATCTATGAACCTAGAAAAGTCAAAACGGACTACAAATAGGAACGGAGGGAGTACTATTTAAGAGCGAGCTATAGAGCCACAATATTTAGACAGCAAAGGAGCTTACTAGAGATAAGATGGAAACCAGGAGTCGTCATAATCCTAACAGTAATTCCTATGTAATGTACTCCAATACTATTGCTTTCTTAATTTTTGAAACAAGCATTTTTTTTGTAGTCCAATTTTCAAGCCTTAGGATACAAAATCAGACATGAATGACCATTCAACGGTTGAAACCATACAAATTTAATCATCTGAGTGGTTTTTCATTTAAAAAAGCTGATTTGATCTAAAAATCATAACTAATTCATTTTAAAACATAAAAATATGAACTTGTACCAAACTTATTCTAAAAATCTACCTATTCTATTAGTTCTTCATGTGGAATTATTTGGATCTTATTTGATACTTTCTTTGTTCCAAATTGTAGGTTTATATTAGTTAAATAAGATATATTAAATAAGAACTATTTTTTATATAATAGAATAGGTAGATTTTTAGAATAATTATTTGTAAATCTACCTATACTGAACTTTTAAGATTAAACCATTATCTTTTAATTTTTAAGAACTAAAAACCCATCCAAACGACCAGATATATCCGGTTTCAATAGTTGGCCTTAATATCAGGGTTTGTATTTCAAGGTTTAAAATCAGACTACCGTGAGGGCCTTTCTTTCTTTCTTTTGAAAGAACGGTGATGATGAGAGTGTGTGTTTCTATTGATCTAGAGAGTATATTTTAGATAGGCTCTTGGAGATGCTCTGAGAGTGCCTTAGGAGGCTATTATAATCAGGAAAAGAAATTATGCTTTTATTGGAAAGTATATATTCATGTGTACATCAATTAAGCAAAGAGTTGAAGAGATAGGTAGCCAACAAAAAGAGCAGCACCATGTGCGACTCAGATGAGTTCCCGGGACCGGGGAGAGACCAGATCAGATCAGATGGAATCATCGCTGCTGCTCAATAGCTAAGTTAGTATGTACGTACCGTAGATCTTATCCACTTACACGTCATGCATATATGTAGAGCAACGAGACACGTGCATGTCCACTTCATCTTCTTATCTTCTCAGATCCCATGCACATGCATATAGCTAGAGTTTTTTGTTTTTTTCTTTTATTTTTTGAGATAGATGGATGGGCAGTGTGCCCGTTTCCATTATCTTCATAACAAATATATACACGCCCACTTACACGCATATATAAATGTAAATTTAACTTTACTACAGGTATGTATAGTACGTCGTACGCGTGTGAATTGTAAACACTGCCGGCGAGGATCTAAGTTCTAAAGTCTATTGGGAAATCAAAATCAAACACGCCACTATGCTAGGTCACTTGAGCGAGGAACAAGTGACCCCTACCCTCTTGCATACATTCTTCATTTTCATTGGCTGCTACTCCGATCCAGTGGAGGGACACATGTGACGACGAAACTGTGGAGTGGATCTACCGTGAGGGCAAAGTTTTTTTTTCTTAATTGACCATGAGGGGAAAGTTTGCTCAACAGATATATACTTCTTTTGTTTTAAATTATGGTTCGTTTGACTTTTTTTACTCTAAATTTGACCGTTCATCTTATTCAAAATTTTGTGTAAATTATCATATTTTTTTATGATGGTTTGCTTTATTAATAAAAAATCTATAAAAATATCTTAAATTTGACTATATTTTCATAAATTTTTTGAATAAGATGAGCGGTCAAATTTTATACCTTTTTTCTACCGTTAGACCTAACATGTGGGTCCTCTATAAAGGGTGGATAGGAATTATTTAGGTGAGCTGTGTTTTAAAAAAAAACTAGATCCTCTTATAGTATAGATAAAGGAGCCTGTGAGAATTAGCACCCTTGGAAATGACACTTTGTATAGTGAGGTAAGTTTAAAAATATTGTACTGTGCGTGCTATCTTTCATAGGAGTGAAAAAATCATTAAAGGGAATAAGCCAATTTGTTATAGCATCCAGTGAAGGTGGAGAAGAATAATAACACGATGACGTGAACGTGGAGTTTCGTTATGTTTGAGGAATAATTTGCGGAACTTTTATATTTAAGATAGCATCTCGCTATTGAGTCGTATACTACTAAAATAAAATATGCTTATTTAATTCTTAAAATAAATTCATGAAAAAGCGAGTACTCGTGTCGAATCGAGAACTCGAACCCACGTAAATGTAATTCATTTTGAAAAACCTCACCACCTGAGCTAAACTCAGTTCGTACTTAGGGCTGGACAAAATACTTGTAGCTCATTAGCTCGCTCGGATCGACTCAGCTCGGCTCGATGCATATTCTTAACGAGCCAAGCAGTTGTTTTTTGCTCGTTTTGTTAACGAGCTGGCTCGTGCGAGCTCGCGAGCCAAACGGGCTAGAAGACCTAATAGACTAATAATGAGCAAATTGTTACTTAATAATAATATATGTATACTATATGCTTCAGTTATAGATGATGTTATGGTTATATTCTACTATTATAGTATGATAGAGTAGATTTTGGAGGTATTAAAACCATATAAATACTATAATTTTTTATATTATATATATTATTATGGTAATTTTAAATTTAACTATAGCTCGCGAGCTTAATGAGCCGAGTCAGGATTTTTGCTCGTTTTCTTAATGGGCCGAGTTGAGCTGGCTCGTTTGGTTAACGAGCTCGAACGAGCCGAGCTGGCTCGACATCCACCCCTATTCGTACCTCTATACAAGATACTTGTCACAACTAGCTTTCAACTTCCCCCATCAACATATCACCCACATATCAAAGTACTCACGCATCTAGTTCATATGACTTCAAAGCGCTTCTTGAAATATGACTCAGTTGAGAAAACTGTTGACCAATCAACCAATATGACAAGGAGAATAGTGAACTAAAAGTGAAGACCAAATTTTATATGGAAAAAAACTTTGTAGAGAAAAAACACAGACAAGTATGAGCAATCCACTGATGAAGAAACACATGAGGTGGAAGCCAATAAGTGAGGGGAGGCTTCAAATGCTCCACAAATATTTCAAAGAAATTCATCGCTGAGCTACGCTCAGTTCGCATCTCTGCATAAGATACTTGTCACAACTAGCTTTCTACTTCCTCCTTCAACATATTATCACCCACATATCAAAGTACTCATGCATCAAGTTCATGCGACTTGCAATATGAGTAAGTTGACCAAACTTTTTTTTTGCAAAAGACTCATTTGAAGACCAAGCAACCAATCCAATGGTAGGACGGTCCAATGGGACGCTACACATCAGGATTCAAATCCTGGTGCTCGCACCTTTTCTTGAGATTTTTCCGTCGACAACGAGGCGCCAATGGTGACTTCGGGAATCTCCAGATCTGCCGACTGCTTAGTCCTTTGGAGGTGCTTATAGGGGTAGGGTTTGCGTACGTGTATTCACAGGGGTGAGTGTGCGTGTGTGTGAGCATCTGCATTGTACTGTGTAATTCTAAAAAAACCAATATGACAAGGAGAATAGTGAACTAAAAGTGAAAACCAATTTTATATGGAAAAATGAAATCCTTTGTAGAGAAAAACCACGGACAAGTCCGAGCAATTCGCTGCATAAGAAGAAACACATGAGGTGGAAGCCAATAAGTGAGGGGAGGTTTCAAACCCTCCATAAATCTTTCTAATTTGGTAATTGATTTGGTGCATCAAGCACTGAGCCACTGACCTCTCTTTCTCCTTAATAACCCAGGCTCTTGCTATCTCTCAGACATGAATGAGCTCAACACATGAGCAGAGCTCGGGTGCCCCCTTTGAGGCAGATTTGGCCACATCACTAAATGGCCCTCATCTAGATTATTACAGTTGATCCCTAGACACGTAATAAACATATTGTTTGTAAAATCTGGAATTTCATAGAGGTTCATGTTGGATTAATTGGGCCATTGGCCCATTTTAGTCTCAATTAATCAAAAGAAATTAAAGGTCTACTAATAAATGCTAGGGGTCTAAATCCCGGATTGAGAGTCAACGTGAATCCTAACTAACTTAAATGGTGGACCAAATGTGGACCGCTTGTGAAGTTGGTAAAAGGAGAAGGGCGTGCCACACGCGCGCGCGCTCGCCCGCCGAGCCGTGGCCGTGTGATGACCGTTTTTGCCAGTCAAGTCTAACGTTACAGCCTTTATGAGTGACTAGTAACTGACAGTCGTTACTAATTGCCTCATGAGTGACTAGTAACTGATAGCCGTTATTGATTTGGGAATCAAAGGCTGGTAAAGACTGTCCAGGTGCATTCACCCTTCTCCTACCCTGAGCGCCTATATAAGGAGGACCCTCCTCCATGGGCAAAAACACCCGAAAGCTCTCTCTCTGGTATTCCTTTCAGGAAACCACTCTCTTCTCCCTGTTTGTTGCTCTCTCGCATTCCCAACACAAGCTTTGCGCGCACTCTGCTTGCGTGAGCAGTTGCCTCCGAACCTCGTCTGCCTAGTGATCCTGCTCGGGATAGGCGAGCGATAAGGTTTTTGGGGAGCGTACTCGTACGCGCCTGCTCCCTGCCGTGAACGTCTACTTCCTGGTGGCCCGAACGACTACGTCCCGGCGTCCGTCTTCATCAAGCGAACAACTACTTCCTGGTGGCCTGTTCGTCTACTTCCAGGAGGCCGTTCGAGAGACTCCACTGCAGCATCTCGTCACTGCACCGAATTAGATCGACTACTTCAAGCAGGCTAGTCACAATGACTGGTAACAGAGATACTGGTTCCTCCGGTTCCGGTTCCCTCCCTAGGTACATACTAAACCTTCTCTGGTTATGCTTGTTGTTCATGTTTTATTTGAGATTTAACTTGAACACTAGCACATGCATTGCTCTCACTGGATCACTCATAATAGTCATGAATTTGTTGATAATTTCTGGAATTAAAATGTACCGAAAAATGCCTAGATATCTAACAATCCAAAAACCTTATGTTATTAATAGGCTTTCGGTAACTGGTTTTGCTACATCAATCAAACCAAATGTATTTGATGGCTCGAATTATAAACGCTGGCGGCAGAGAGTTACGCTGTGGTTGACAACGATGAACATCATGCATGTCGCGCAGGGGAAGCCCGAACAGCTCTCTCCAGAGGAGGAGTGGGCTTTCGAGGCGTCCGATAACCTGTTTCGTGGCGCCATCACGAGTGTTCTCGCTGAAAGCCTTGTGTACACGTACCTCTTGCTGCCAAGTGGCAAAGAAGTTTGGGATGCGCTTGAGGCTAAGTTTGGGGTCTATGATGCTGGTGGTGAGCTGTATGTCATGGAACAGCTCTATGACTACAAGATGGTTGAAGACCGTCCTGTGGTAGAGCAGACCCATGAGATTCAGGCGCTGGCTAGAGATCTTGAGAACTATAGCGAGGATGCACCATGTAAGTTGCCTGACAAGTTTGTGGCTGGAGGTATTATCTCCAAGTTACCACCTTCTTGGAAGGACTTTGCAACCTCTCTGAGACACAAGAGACAGGAGTTTACTGTTGTCGATCTTATCAGCACTCTTGATGTTGAAGAGAAGGCGAGGACAAAGGACCAACGTGGTAAAGGGATTGTTGGGACTTCTAGTGCCAATTTGGTGCAGAAGAAGAACCACAATGCATCCAACAAAAGGAAGAACAAGCCGCATCAGAACCAAACAAAGGCTAAATAGATGACTCAGTTCAAGCCGAGGAAGCCGCCAACTGGGAAGTGCTACTGCTGTGGTAGCACCGAACACTTTGCTGCAAAGTGTCCGGATCGCAAGGATAAGAAAGATGGCAACAGTGCCAACATGGTTGTTAGTGAGACTGGTGGAACGTCGGGGTACGGTAATCTTTTACCTACAGTTCTTCAGTATGTCATTCACCTGATTGGTGGATTGACACTGGTGCTAATATTCATGTTTGTGCTGATATTTCCTTGTTTTCTTCGTACCAGGCAGGCGGGACTTCCTCCTTGTTGATGGGGAACGGATCGCATGCGCGTGTTCTTGGTGCTGGTTCGGTCGATCTGAAGCTTACTTCGGGAAAGACCGTTCGACTGAAGAACGTGCAACATGTCCCCACCATCAAGAAGAACTTAGTCAGCGGGTCTCTTCTGTGTAGAGACGGTTTTAAGTTAGTCTTTGAATCCAATAAATGTGTAATTTCTAAGTTTGGAAGTTTTATTGGAAAGGGCTATGATAGCGGAGGTTTGTTCCGCTTTTCTTTGTCAGATGATTGTAATAAGGTTGTGAACCATGTTTCAAATGTTAATGATGAGTCTAATATTTGGCATTCGCGACTTTGTCATGTTAATTTTGGTTGTATGATGCGTCTTGCAAACTTGAGTTTAATTCCGAAATTTACCTTAGTCAAAAATTCCAAGTGTCATGTGTGTGTTGAATCAAAATAACCTCGCAAGACTCATTTTGCGGCTGAGGCGAGAGACTTGGCACCTCTAGAATTAATTCATTCTGATCTGTGCGAAATGAATGGCGTGTTGACGAAAGGTGGTAAAAAGTATTTCATGACTCTAATAGATGATTGCACTAGATTTTTCTATATTTATTTGTTAAAGTCTAAAGATGAAGCGTTGCAATATTTTAAAGTCTATAAAGCTGAGGTAGAAAACCAACTTGAGAGAAAGATCAAAAGAGTTAGGTCTGATCGTGGTGGAGAGTATTTTTCTAATGTTTTCACTACGTTCTGTGAGGAACATGGAATAATTCATGAGAGGACGCCTCCCTATTCACCTCAGTCAAACGGGGTAGCCGAAAGAAAGAACCGCACTCTAACTAATTTGGTTAATGCCATGTTAGACACAGCGGGACTTTCTAAGGAATGGTGGGGTGAGGCTATATTGATTGCATGTCATGTCCTGGATCGTGTTCCCATGAAGAACAAAGAGATAACACCATTCGAGGAGTGGGAAAAGAAAACACTAACCCTTTCATATTTACGGACTTGGGGATGTTTGGCCAAAGTGAATGTGCTTATAACCAAGAAACGTAAATTAGGACCTAAAATTGTAGATTGTGTCTTTCTTGGTTATGCTTTCCACAGTGTGGGTTATAGATTTTTAATAGTGAAGTCTGGAGTACCTGACATGCATGTTGGCACTGTCTTGGAGTCCAGAGACGCTACATTTTTTGAGGACATTGTTGGCGGTCGTTACAACCCAAATTCGACCACCAATACTCGGGAATAAACGAGAGTCTATGCAACATTCCATGTACTTAGGTTTTATTTCTAATGGAGTTCCACGAGTTGGTGAGTGTCGCTTGTGCAGGTACAACAACGAGAAATGTGTGCTATATGGGTCGGAAATGACCGATTCGGCCGAACGACACGATTCGGCCGATTACCCCCCTTAGCCGTGCAAGCCACCGGGAGTCGTCCACGTCAGCGCCAACTCATCCCGGGCTTCCGCCACATCACCCTGGGACCAAACTCAACCTGACAAAGACCCCTAAGTCAACCAGAAGGCCTCCGACCCAGCCCAGGGCGTGAACCGACCTGCCAACCGACCCTAGGAGCTGGCCCATCACGTGTGCAATCTCAAGGCGGTGCAGAACTGGGCCGAGCCCAGTTCGGGCGAACACGTGGGTTCGGCCGAACCAGGGAACCGCCTCCAGGGTGCAATCCTGGCCTTTGGCTGCTAAGGCGGTGCATCCCTCGGTTCGGCCGAACCGGGGAGTTCGGCCGAACCGGGATTTTCGCCCGAACGGCTCGGCACCGACCTCTAGTTGCTTGGCCGCTGCTCCACTTCTCCACCGACCCTGGCCATTATAAATAGAGGCCGGTTTCACCTGCAAGACACACAACACAAGAGTAGAGTGCAGGCGAAGCACTGTTAGTTCTCCACTTGTATCAGTAGAGATAGGGAGAGAGGAGAGGTGAGCGTCCCGGAGAGGAGCCGAAGTGTCGGCCCCTCTTCCCGCTGTACCTCTACGGATGCGACTTCACTTCGAGTAACATCCGGGTCTTGTCTGGTAACTCTTGTATCTCTCTCTGATTAATTGAGCATTCAGTTCTTACTTTTATATGCTTGCTGGTTCTTCGTTCAATGCTTAGTTGTGTAGTATAATTGTATACTAGCTGCTTAGCTTGAGTGCTTATCTGTCTGCAGTAGATAAGTATTAGTCAACTAGTGTAGGCGTGGTGCCTATACTTGAGGCTAACTTAGTTTCTGCCCGTCACAACGGAGGTGGTAGCCGTAAGGTGGTGACAGCCCTTTCGGTCTTCGTAGCCCATCACGTTAGTTCCGGTGTCTTAGGACCCAAGGTTCAGGGTAACCGGCACCCCTTCTCACCCCTTTCTGTGTGTCGGAGGCTCTGTAGTCCCGAAGCAAGTATCTATCTGTATCCTCTGATCTGCTCAATCAATCGGTAGAATACCTTTATCAGACCCGTACCCTCTCTACCCTCTTACCTCTTCTCTTCTCTCCTTGTTGTCGTCATCCATCTCATCCATTCCATTTCATCCACACCATCTACCTAGGACAACTTAGTTTAGGATTAGTACACTTCTCGTTCTCCGTGGAAATCGATACCTTGGCATACTCCCGGGTGAAAGCTACATCGGTATCCGTCCGCTTGCAGATTTATCTGTAGGCCGTATGTAACGCCCGCGTTTCTTTCTCTGGAAAATCACCTAAATAAATCACCCGGTAAAAATCTTTTCAAAACCTTTTACCGCCGAGCTCCCGTTTCCGCCAACCCCCCCCCCCCCCCCCCGCCTTGTTATCGTCGCCCCCTCGTTTCTCGTCCCACCTCGGGTCGACCACCCTCGTGTCGACCGCCGGGCCCGTCTGTCGCTGGCCGACCACCGTCGACGTCTGTCGTCTTTCCGCCGTGAATCCCGCCGTCCTCCCCCTCTCTTTTTCCCTTTTTTTTCTTCCCTCCTTTCTTTCTTTCTTTTCCCCTTCTCTTTCTCCTTTCTTTCTTTGTTTTCCTCCTCTGCTTCCTCTGCCCGACGCCGTGCATGCTCTGCTCTGCTCGGCGGCCACACCACCGGCCCCGCCGCAGCGCTGCCACCGCCACCATCCACCCGCTCCCCTCGCCGCCGCACCGCCCACGCCACCGCTGCCGCGCCGACCACCTCTGCACCACTGCGCCGTCCACCTGAGTCCGCCGTCGCTGCACCGTTGTACCGCTGCGCAGCCCTGCCGCACCGCCCACGCCACCGCCCGGCCCCGCCGCCGCTCTGTCGTCGCGTTCCCCGTCGTCAAGCTGCCACGCCACACCAAGCACAGCAGCGCCACCCGTACACACACGCATTGCTCCGCCACAGCGCCGCCGTATCGTCCCATCACCGCACGAATCCTGGCCACCTTTAATTTCACCACCGGCCACCACAACCATCCGCCGAGCGCCGCTCAACCGCCCTCTCGTCGGCCCGCCTACTCGAACCTCCTCCGCGCCTATAAAAGGGCTCGCGAGCATCTCCTCCACCACCTCCCGCTCACAAGCCCCTCAGCTCACCTCCACCGCCGCCGCAATACCACCGCCCACTGCCATTGCCACCGCCCACTGCCATTGCCACCGCCGCCCTCGAGCTCTCGTGGGCAGCTCACCACCGGTCATCTCCGCCCAAGGTAGGACCATGGGTGAACTCGCCATACCTCGCGCTCTCTTTTCCCCCTACTCCCGGCCGCCGCCATCACCCCAATCGCCGGCGAGCCCACGGCCGCCGCCGCCGATCCCCTCCCCTGTCTCGGCTCTGTTCGAGGAGAGAAATGCACACTTTACAAATAACCCCCTGCCTTTCCTTCTTTTCTAACCCGCCGTCCAAAGCACTATTTCCTCTCTCTCTGTCTGTTTCGCCAGGGACCCCTGACCTTTTCGGTATTTGCAGAAAGGTCCTTTTCTTTAAAAACAGCCCCTAAACCCCCACTAAACTCGTCATTTCATGCGCTAATTTAATCCCGTTTGACCCCAAACTCCACCACAAATCTCACCAGTATATTTTCGCCAATCCATTCAGTCCATATCCAGAAATAATCATATCACCACCATCACTCTCTCATTCTCTGCTCTTTCTTTCGGAGCTCAGCAAAAACTTTTTCCTTTTATTTATTGTGTGTTCGTTTGTGTGTGCCGTAGACGTTGCTGTGAACGAGGAAGGACTCGAGGAGGAGCAGGGTTACGAGCAGGAGCTTGGAGACCAAGACCCCGGGCAGGAATCCCCCGAGGGTTGGGAGAACGACAAGTGCAATCCCATCCTTTGATGCATACTTTTGTCCTAGATTTTATAAACACAACCCATGGCCTGTTTTATAAAACTTGCATGATTTTACTGCTAAACCCGGTTGGATAGCCATTCCTTGATTGTTATGACTGCTTCCTTGACAACCTAGATTAATGTTTGAATATGACAATGCTCTGTTTGAATGTTAGTCACTGCTAGAAATGCTTAGGAATGTTTTTCTGTTATGCACCCCATTACAATCACTTGGTGTTTACAAAAGCAACCGCATGCGTGCTTTAAAATAAAATAGATGGATTTTGGTGAATAAAAAGAGTATCCGTGTGGGATGAGACAGACGGTGTTCCTTGTGTGGGACGCCGAGGTGAGCTCGAACCTATGTGGTTGGGCATGGTGGGAGTTGTCTATCCTGTCACAGTTTTTGGGATGATGTTGATGTGTCATCTAGCCTAACCCATTTTATTGTACCACCACTCGACCGTTGTATGTGGCAACGGCCTAGCATAAATCCCACTAGTTAAGCTGTTTGTTATGGGTGTGCTGGTGAGCAACAGAGGGCCATGGAGACGGGGTTACGGTCTATGTGAGGTATACCCCTGGGTAGAACCTCATTGGTGGGTTGCTGACCCCCTGGTCATTTCTGTGGTGACCGGTCAGCTTAGCTATGGTGGGTAATGGCTTTGAAGGAGCTACACTGGCACTAAGGTGTTCATGTTGTGGTAGCCTACTTGTGGTTGTGTACACCTCTGCAGAGTTAAAACCTATCCAGATAGCCGTGTCCACGGTATTGGGCGAGTTACGGCTTGGTCACTTCACTAGTCCCCTGTTTTGGTGTAAGAATGTGTTTGGTGAATGTTGAGTCGAGAAAAAAGGTGTTGGCTTGGGCTATGACAGATGGGGAATCTGATAGCGTCAAAACCTTGTGAGTAAAATAATCATGTTATTTGATGCAACTAAAAGAAAAATGCTTGTGAAAACCTTTGTAAAATAAACCCTTGCATGTGTAAAATGGGCTTTGCTGCAAAATAAACCATGAGCCCATCCTTGTTTATTATCCTTTGCATGCTTCTGTTGTATCCTTTCCGTGGTTGTGGTTGTGCTTGCTGAGTACGTATGTACTCACCCTTGCTAAATTTATTTCAGAGGCAGACCCGGACTTTGTGCCTGAGGACGTTGTCTAGAGGGGGGTTCGTTCTACACCCAACCTTTGCCTGTGTGTTAGGGTCGCCCGCTGGAAGCCGCATGGATATCCACTCTGATGAAGATCTCTATGTTATCAACCTGTTTATCTGGAGTCTAGCTTTAGTTATGTTTGTTGTGGCCCTGCAGTGCCACCGTCTCCCGTGATGTTGTTTATGTACTGAACCATCTGTTGTAATAATGTGAACCAGCATCCTGGGACTGGTATGTGTATCACATTAAGTTCTCTCTTTTGAGGGGACGCTTCACCGTAAGGAGTGCCAACAAGCTTTCTGGCGCCGTTGCCGGGGAACGGTAGCTGTTCTGATTCCGAACCCAAGTTGTCCGTGTATCCCACCACCATCCACCATATGAATTCCACCCTCACCTTACGTCAACACTCGGCTCCAACGGGCGATTGTTTGGAGCCACCACCATCATCACATCCCATATCCACACCCGGCTATGAGCTACGTCCCGGCTTCATAGCCATGGTTCGTGAGCAATCGTTCTCAGGAACGAAGGCCGAGAGTCCATACACGCATTTGCGCGAGTTTGAGCAACTCTGCTCATGCTTGACCATTGCGGGCATGACACAAGAGACACTCAAATGGAAGCTATTCCCGTTTTCACTAGCGGGAGGAGCAAAGAAATGGTACTCTCTGGCTGTCAGTACTATGGACGGGAGCTGGGAAGTTCTCAAGGAAAAATTCTGCCTAAACTTCTTCCCAGTCTCCAAGGTAGCCAGTCTCCGAGCGGAAATCATTAACTTTAAGCAATTAAAGGGAGAATCGTTAGGAGCTGCCTGGGCTCGTTTCAAGCAAATACTGGCCTTAGGACCGGACCTAAGCCTACCAGAACCTGTTGTTTTACAACACTTCAGCCTTGGCCTCTGTCCCGTAGCCACCACTTTCTTGGACTCTGCTTCTGGAGGGTCGTTCTTTCATTTGGTCCCTAGTGAAGCGAGGGTAGTCCTGGACCGTATCCTTGACAACACCCCCTACACTGGAATCTATGATGAACTCCTCGATGAAGAAGAGAAGCAGCCTGAACCTGAACCTAAAAAGCCAATACTAGTCCAATCCAAATCCATTAGCTCGTCCAGTCCATCAGAACCTGAAGCTCATTTCGAACCACAACCGTATCCTAGCCCAGACTACTATGATTCACTCTACACCACTCCCTATGATTTTGACGATGATCTATTCGATGACATCGGGAGTGTAACAAGTTTCCCTCGAGAACACCGTGTAGAGCCCATAGATCAAGCCCCCGACAAGGAAGAACTCGAATACCAGAGAGAATACCTTGGACGTCTCTCTGCTATCATGAGTCGGGAGTGGCTAGAAGAGGCCGAAGCCTCAGCCGAGGTCGTCAAGATGCCCAGAAAGATTCAAAGGATATACTGTGAGGTCCTGGGCAAAGACAAAGAAATTGGGTATGACCCGAGCCTCGGGATCAACATAATCTCTAGCTCGTTGGTGCACGACCAACTCCCTGGTGTACCTTGGT